>OX424545.1:16161995-18661995 GCA_949152445.1 Cerastis rubricosa | reverse complement strand
ATTCCTTTTGGTGAATATTAAGCAATTTTTTTTTAACACATTGTGTAATTACATTTTCTATCAAAACTTTCTTCACCAAAGAATTGTTTGTTTACAGACTCTTAAATGAATAGGTCACATGACTTTAACATTTTTTTCGCAACGAGATATCGACACTATTTTTATGAAGCTTACACGTGGGCGTAATAGAAGTTGCGCGCAGCAAATGTAAAACATCTATGTATGTTAATATTAGAATTCATAATTAATAAAAACTTATAACGAAATATAAAGTTAAATAAAGAAAAAACTGTATAGTATACGTGCGCACACACACAAGGGAATCGAGAGCGGTGGCGTAGAGGGGGCTTATGCCCCCTCTACGCCACCGCCATGACAGCGTCATACTATCTGGCGTCACGGCATACGAGTTGGTTTTACTCCCGTTTAGACGTTTCACATCAATAAATAATTAGCAAAACTTACTCATAAATCTCTTCCGGGGTAACGTTGATTCACCTGGATCCATCCTTGGGAAGTATTCTTCTTTGCATGACATCACCAAAGTCCCCCTTGGGTGTGGCAGTTTTTCCTTGCTATTTCAACCAATACAATTGCAATAAATTATGAGGTTTATGCAACCGACAATAATTCTTTTCCATTGAATAAGTTTTCTTCCACGTCGATGTTAAAATAAAATTTTCAAATGAAATACGCTGAACTAGTGTTTTCCGTGTGTGTTATGAATCAAGAATGATTCAAAATGCCGGAGGGAAGTACTTATACCTACCGCAGCCAACGAGTATGTACAGTCATCCGCGAAAGATGATGAAAATTTTGGGATTTTGTATTTTCGGGAAAAATGGGAATGATCATCGTCGTAGTTTTTAATATTTTCATGAAATTGGTTGAGTTTACTAAAGGGTTATTGGGTTTTTCCGTCAAGAATTTCTTAGTTGCAGTCCAGTCCGGACTGTGAAGTTAAAATTATTTTTGACAGATTCAGATGGTGATAAGACTCCAATTGTTTTCAAAGTAAGTAAGTAAATTTTATTCGTTGAAAAATGGTGTACATGAAACATTACATGCAAGATAATAATGGGATACAGAAAAGTTCTAACATTTTCAGCCGCATATCGTGGCGTACAAATTGGTAAGAAGAGATGGTGCATTAACCGTGGTATTATTCAACTCAAACCGTGATAATATTCAAACATACAAGAATTGCCATCTGTTGCATTTGTTGAAGACAGTCAGGTCAACTTCAATACACTTAAGACCCAAGCGTGTCTTTTCTCCACCGAAAAGAGGCTTTTTGACCTGGCCCTGTACTTTCCGTAATGTATCCGTCCCGATTACTGACCATCTCGAGCTTCTTGGTGTTACTCTGACCTCGACCCAACATCGGGCCCTATATTGATTCAAAGATCTAATTAGCCGCTAGAAAGCTAGGTGTTCATGCAACGCCGAAACAGCTGCTCCCATTATACGAAGTACATGATCGATCGTGTATGGAGAACTCTTCGTACCTTTGGGATGCAAAGTACCAGCTGCAAGCATTAGTAGCTATCGGCCAACGTGCCAAGAGAGTCATTGACAGTGAGGCCATTGTCAAGGCCGTGCTTCCAAGCCTTGACCATTGCCGCAAAGTTGGCAGTATATGGGTTTGTAATCGGTTACATTTCGGAGAGTCTGCTTTGGAATTGCAACGATAATATATTACCTCCTTCTCCATTCTATCATTGGACGAGCAAAGATACGGCGAAGCGTCACCGTTATAATGGTTGACGTTCCACAGCCTTGAACAACGCTCTATACTTCCACATCATCATTTCATCATTATTTCAGCCCAAAAGACGTCCACTGCTGGACATAGGCCTCCCCCATTGTCACATTGACATTTTGAAGGGTTTCGCCATAATCGCCACGCTTGGCAGGCGGTTTGGCGATCACAGTACGGTTGTTGCAAAAGCACAGAGAACGCTGCTGCCCGTTTTCTGACAAGTCCCTTAGTCGCCTCTAACGACACCCACGGGAAGATATGGGATGATGCTATTCTTTACGTCCGACACCATACAGAACAACGCTCTATGCTGCCACATTTATTGTCATTCTGTAGAATTCACTTCCGGCTTCTCAGTTTCCCGATCACTATAATCTTGATCTCTTTAAAGTTTGAGTGAATCGATTTATTCTAGGTAAGCGGCTTAGGGTGGCCTAAGCCGTATTATCGCTTCATATCAGGCGAGTTGCGGTAGTGTATAAAGAAACATCCTCCCTAAATAAATAAATGCAGTGTATCTGACATAGACTTGCAAAATTAGACCATGAATTCAAGTAAATAATTCTAGATTCAAGGGCGTTGGAATTTTTCGACATCATAGTCTGCCTAAATGTTTGTGTTAGCGTTGGCTTCCAGTCTAACCAGATGCAGCTGAATACCAGTATTTGACATGGAGCGAATGCCTATCTGACCTCCAAAATCCAGTTAATACTGGATATTTCGATACCCCTTGGTAAGACTGGTTGTCAGACTTTCGGGCCACTGACTACCTGTCTTCTTCTAAGAGTATCGATGCCAAAATGTTCAAATGGGTTTAGCCCAAAACTTAGCGCGCGAACTCCGCTTACTAATGCAGTAAATGGACCATCAAGTGCGCAGGTGATTCATGCGGTGCAAGACTACCTGTAACGACTGTCAAAGATCTACAAATGACAGCCGAGATCAACGGCTTATCGTGCTTTCCGAGGCATGGAAAAAACTCGGTACAACACCACTTCGGTATATCGTTGAACACTCATCCACAGATCAACCTAGTCAAGCACGGCTTAACCTAACGAACGTCCCGAGCGGCTTTTATTATTTAGGCCCCGGCTTCTCTGCAAATTTTCGACATATTATGCTACAAAACTGAAAATTTGCAACATTTGTTGACAGGAGTGAAGAACAAGAGCTAAAGAGAAGTACTACTTACAGAATTTAAATTGAACATTTTGGACGTCGGTCGCCATGTTAGCATTTTGAAAGGACGTCGTCGATGCGTCATACGTCATGTGATTTCACTGGCTAGTAATTTTGAGCCTGACTGTACCTCCCGTTCAACTGCGCAAGCGTTTTACCTATTATGGAAATTATAGATAACAGACAGTACTTATGAGTATCGATTGTTGATAATAAGCGATAACTTTCTGCAGACTTTAATTTGAACGATGTCGTACGATGTTTCAGGGTGACTCAAGCAGTGAATGAATAATCAAAGTTTTGGTATTGGTATGTAGATTGGTTCGTACGCAGTTATTTTTCGCAGACACTATGACGCTATTAGGGAACAATTCTCAAGGGCGAAAGGTACAACGACACGAAAACGGTAAGCACATATAAAGTACATCATTCTGACCCCCCCCCCCATAGAAACTTTCATCGGTTATTTAAAAAAAAACAGCCAAGTGCGAGTGATACTCACGCACCGAGGGTTCTGTACAAACCTGTAGGTATATAAGTAAAAGTTCACCTATCACGACAATTGAGTCATAGTTTAAAATTATTAAAATGTTTTTTGGTGTAACTAAAAATTTACGGTTTTCGCAATTTTTCTTTTATCTGTGCTATAAGACGTTGCTTCGTACCAATTTTCAAGCTGCCTATCTGCCAACTGCCTATCTGAGGCAGTCGCTCCATGTAAAATATTGGTATTCAGCTGCATCCGGCTGCATCCCAACCCCAATAAAGTTGGGAAAAAGCTAGGCAGATGTTGATCGGAATCGGTGTATTATGTGTACATATTTTGAAATGTAACAAATTAGGTATTGAGTAGGTAATAATGTCATAAATAATATTAAAATTACTATGTTTGCACAACATTTCTTTTTTGCACATATTATAATATCGTCCCCATAATCATTATATTTGATAACAATCACAAGTTGCCTGAAAATTTCGTAATCATTTCGACATTTTTTTATTGACATGCTTACTTTTATAATTCAATGCAACGTTTTTGTGCTCTGATTTCATCATCTTCAAAATGGTCTTGATTTATGAGCTGCAAGCTGTATGGGATTTCCCAATGGCAAAAATTAGGAGCTGCTAATGTAAGGTCCCTGTGGCAGAATGTGCGCGCCATACGGCCAATAGAGACCGGTTGAAAAGGATCGCGAAGGCAGCGACCGCACCTTTCCACGTAAACTTCGATCCCCTTCGATTTTACAAATCTCCTTCCTTAGTCCAGCTTCGTTGTTCGCAAAGTTTCATGTTTTTTGATCCAGCGAAGAAGAGTGTACGTTGTCTATCAAAAAAATAATTCAATAGTAACAGAAAAATTACATCACCTGAAATCCAAACGTATAGACAGGTGTACGAGTACACCCGCAGGGATGAATTCTAATGTTCGTAAATGAAAAACAAATATCACAACTAATTTGAGGTTTTTGACTTAATAAAGTAGATATACTTACTATTAAATGAGCAATATTTGTGTTTGTACATGTTACATACAATATTTTAGCCGTTTTTGAGAACGTGATTAACGTACCCGAAATGGTTTCGATGACTGTTGCAATATGTACCTATATTTCTATGGGGGAAAATTCGTTTTTTAGGGTTCCGTACCCAAAGGGTCAAACGGGACCCTATTACTGAGACTTTGCTGTCCGTCCATCCGTCCGTCTATCACCAGGCTGTATCTCATGAACCGTGATAGTTAGTCAGTTGAAATTTCTACAGATTATGTATTTCTATTGCCGCTATAACAACAAATACTAAAAACAGAATAAAATTTATATTTAAGGGGGCTCCCATACGGAGGACACGGTGGAGCACACTGTGGAGCTCTGCCCTGCTTGGGCTGAGCACCGCTGTGTCCTCGTAGCGGCGATTGGCGGCGGCGACCTCTCGCGTCCGGCCCTGGTTCAATCCATGGTCCGGAGCGAGAGGGAATGGGAAGCCGTCGCCTCCTTCTGCGAAGCAGTCATGCTAGCGAAGGAGGTGGCGGAACGTGAGAGGGAGAGAACCTCACGGGAGACGCCCCGGGCGTCGGGGGGCAACCAGTGGCCCCCGGCCACCGTAGGCGCGGGCCTGTGGACGGTGAGTAATGGGCTAGCTCACCGTCCGTCCGTCTTATGACGACAGACTGTGCCGACGGCGCGTTCGTGTTCCGCGCGCGCCTCAAGGAGATGTCAGCAAATCGGAAGGGGTCCGAGAGGGCTGCGGGTTGTTCGAAACAGATACCGTGCCCCTGGAACGCAAAGGGCTAAGAAGGAACATGGATGGGTTTTAGTCAGTCAAGTCTGACACTCCCTTCCGCTCCGCCCAGAGCGGAAGAAGTCATTTGATGATTACCCATCCTAAAAAAAAAAAAAAAAGGGGGCTCCCATACAAAAAAGTGATATTTTTGTTCTGATGATAATGGTACCGTACGCGAGTCTGACTCGCACTTGTCCGGTTATTTCTATAATCACCTGAGCAAAGCTCGGTCGCCTAGGTTCTTACCTGTAAAACGCAGCAGTGCCAGAAGATCAACATGTTTACGTGAGACGGAGCACGACGACCTAGCTAACGTTTTTAGGGAAAACACCTCAATTTCCCCGGCGAAACCGTCACCAAATATTCTATACGCAACAGTGACGCAACACCAAAATGTGCCGCATTTTTTATTTGGCGTTCGAAATACCACGCTGCGTTCCAAAATGGGCTAAGTCGACGTTGGCAAGAAAGCTGCTAGGCTAAAATGAGGCAAAAGGAGGCACAGTAATTGGGGGAGACCTTTGCGCAGCAGTGGGACTGAACAAGCTAAATAAAAGTTGGTGCAGTGATGGCACAGTAGTAAAAACACCAATTTACGTGTCACAGGGCGTTGGCTTAAGTCGAGATAGAAACATTACCGTGTGTCATTCATTTCTGTTGTAAATATATACTATTTTATGCCTAATATATTAAAAGCTCGTGCTAAGTAATAACAGCCGCCCAGGTCGATCTTCAAGGTTAAGCCGTGCTTGCCGAGGTAGGTCTGTGGATGGGTGACCATAATTACATATCGAGTTTCCTCCGTGCCTCGGAAAGTACGTTAAGCCGTTGGTCCCGGCTGTTATTTGTAGATCTTTGACAGTCGTTACGAGTAGTCAGAAGCTAAAAGTCTGACATCCAGTCTTACCAAGGGGTATCGTATTACCCAGTTACTGGGTTGTCGAGGTCAGATAGGCAGTCGCTTCATGTAAAATACTGGTACTCAGCTGCATCCGGTTAGACTGGAAGCCGACCCCAAGATAGTTTGGGAAAAGGCTATGCAGATATACCTAATATATTAAAACTCTCTGGTAAGCTAAAGAAGAAAATACTAGTTTAAAATATATGTTCTTATTCTATCCGTTGTTTTGACAACTCGCAGTACAATTTTCACAACTTTAAGCCGTATTTTTCCTGGAAATTACAACAAATGTATACTATTGTAAGCCTATTAAACGTCTCTGGTAAGCTAAAGAAGAAAATACTTGTTCTTATTCTATCCGTTGTTTTGACAACTTGCAAAAAAACAAAAATTTCACAATTTTAAGCCGCATTTTTCCTAGAAATTACAACAATTTCATCACCCCATTCTCCAACGCAAAAGGCGGAAGTATCGTGGGGAAGCAAGCATGTACGCACAGTGGCCAATCAAGCTATACAAAACCAGTTTATGAGGATGTCTCATTGTGCGGGAAATATAAATTCAAACCGAGGTCTTGTTATCCTGGAAATGTTTAACCTGATGTCTCGCCGTGTGTACCAGAACCAAAAAATCCAAGTCATGCGACATCTGCAACCCACACTGGGTCTGCGTGGTGGATTATAGCCCACGTCGTCCAACAGAGAGCACAGGGATTAGACCTGTGCCCCAGCAGAGCGAACAGTACGAGCTGACTCATCATAGTCATCATTCTCCTGCCTTTATCCCATTTTTTTTAGGGGCTGACGCAGCATGTGTTCTTCTTCCATACTTCTCTATTACTTGTCATCTCTACGGACACCTCCTTTTTTGCCTTATCAACCTTCACACAGTCCATCCATCGTTTCTTTGGTCTTCCTACACTCTTATACCCATCCACATTCATACTCCAAACTTTCCTCACGACATTTTCCTCTTTCCTCCGCATCACATGCCCATACAAAGCCAACCAATTACCACACAGGCTATTCAGTCGGTACAGGCTGACTTTGCTATAAATATGGAATATTAGCATGTTGCCAGCAACACTGTAACATTGAATGTTGCCAACATGTTTCTTTATGAACAAGGCAATTGAAGTATGAGTTATAATCACAATGACAGTGACTCTTTCAGGATGTCTTGAGTGTTGGTGAGACCTTTTTCTTTAAAGAGGTTGTTATATATATACTATATATTATATCTATTCTATCTAATAATAAAGCTGAACAGTTTGTTTGTTTGTTTGCTTGGACGCGCTAATCTCATGAACTACTGGTCCGATTTGAAAAATCTTTCATTATTAGATAGCCCATTTATCGAGAAAGGCTATAGATTATAATTATAGCATTACGATGCGACACATAGGAGCGAAGCAGCAATGAAAAATGTTGTGAAAACGGGGAAAATGTGACGCAGTAATATATAAATATTATAAAGCTGAAGAGTTTGTTTGTTTATTTGTTTGGTTAAACGCGCTAGTCTCGGGAACTGCTGCTTCGAATTGAAAAAATCTTCTAGTGTTGGATAGCCCATTTATCGAGAAAGGTATAACAATCATGCTACGATCAATAGGAGCAGAGATTCAATAAAAAATGGAAAAATATGATGACGAAGTCCCGGGGGTCAGATAGTAAACGTATAACTGTTTATAATACATGTCGTCATACGAGTATGTACTATGCATTGCGATATCTTTAGAGAATCGTTAAATAAGTCCAACACTCATATGACTAAGTAAAGCACCAATCAACACTCGAGTGTGTTAGCCCTTGAAATTAAACAAAATGCGCAATTGATATTGTAAAAGAATACTTTTACACTATCAATGCTTATGAATGACTAACTGAAGTAGACCGGAAACAGGTAATAACCTATTTCTGGTCTGTTACTTGTGAAATAAAAAATAAAAAAATAATATATAAATATTAGCGTGACGGTTGACACGGGAAAAAATCCAAGTAACATGGGACAAGGGCACGAACATGATGACGTACGGAACCTGTATTGCCGTATGAAAATACTGAACAGTAAGACAGTAGTCCTCGGAAAGCACGAGGAGCTCGTGATCAAATAATAAAAATCTCAGGGGTTGATTTACAAGATCCTAGCGCGCCTTAGCGCTTACTTACATCGGTCCGTGGGAGACTATCTAGCATTCAGAGTTTTTTCCGTACCTCAGAAACGTTAAACTTTTGGTCTTTGCTGTCATTTGTAGATCTTTGACAGTCTTTATAGGTAGTCAGCGGCCCAAAAGTCTGACAACCAGTCTTACCAAGGGCACACCCAGGAGTATTGTATTATCCAGTGATAACTGGATCGTGGAGGTCAGATAGGCAGTCGCTCCGCGTAAAATAGGTGTATTCAGCTGAATCTGGTTTTTAGACTGGAAGCTCGAACCCCAACAAAGTTGGGAAAAGGCTAGGCGCATGATAATGCCTTGGAAAGCTAGTCGAGCCGTCGGTTCTGCACCAGACCGGTGCAGAACCGACGGTCGTTTCGGATTCCCGTCCCGTTGAACTTCGACAGCGAGGAAAATGACCGGTGTTTGAGATGACCATAGCTTTCATAAATCATGGCCGAAAATGTTAAGAACCATTCGCTACGTTTTCAGGACGAAACGTGTGTAGCCGGATTTGCAGTCATCATTATCACCATCATCAGCCTATAATGTTCCCACTGCTGGGACACAGGCCTCCTCTCTATGAGAGGGAGTGGGCTGTAATCCACCACGCGGGCCACGTTCGGGTTGGTAGATGTCACATGTCTTCGAATTTTAGTTCTAGGACATGCCGGTTTCCTCACGATGTTTCCCATCACCGTTTTTGAGAGCAGCGGTGAGAAAATAAATTACACAAAGTAATGCGCCTGCCTTGGTTCGAACCCACGGCATACTGCTCGTAAGTCAGCGCTGCCGCTGCTCTCATGATTTGCAGTGTCATGAGGAAACTAATAGATATTTTAGTAATTCACGAGTTTTGCGAGGAAAATGTTACCTCCTTTTTGAAGCGATTTACTCATGGTTTCTTCGTGACGAAATGTTAACGTAGGTATTTCCGATGATTTTGCTACAACTAATAAATCTCATTGATGTTAATGTTTGCAAGTTTTTTACTCAATCACGCTAAAACAGCTTAACTTTCTTTATCGTGTGGTTACTGCCTAACCTGCTGTCACAGTTTTGCCATGGGCTTCTGACTTGGCTTTACATGCCATCGAGAAATATCTCCCAAGCATGCTGGTTTCCTTACGATGTTTTCATTCACAAAAGCAAGTGAGAATTATACATACGGCTGAACTGATTTGAATTCACACAGACAGTTTAGAGCCTAGATTAAGAATTAGGATATTTTTTATCCCGGTAAATTTGGTGGCTTAGTGACTGACATCAGTTTATGTGGATGCCCTCAAATCAAATCAAAATATCTTTTTTTACATGGGTCTACATAGGCATTTATAAAACGGCGACAAAAGGTGCACGGTTTGGGTTGGTCGTTTCCTATGGAAACGAACCGGCAAAAAACTCCATGGTTACTCTTTTAAAATCATTTGGTTTTACAATATTTGAATGTTACAGTGTTAGTAGGTTCTTAAGTATGGGAGGACGGTGTAGGCCCGACAATAAGTCGTTGCTTACAACAAAAAGATAAAACGAAGTCAAGTTCCTATGTCAACAACACAATTATCAAATAATACTATACGAAGTCGCGGGCAGGAGCTAGTAATACAAAACTTAGATAGACGACTTAGTTCTATCAATACAATAATACAAGAAACGGGATATTTCCCATTTTTACTATTTGTTTTGAGTTCCCGATATTTCAGCGCTGTTGCTAACGCCATGATAGGAAATCCGGTGAATACGGACATTCAGTTTCTAGTGTTATTGATAGTGTTGGTGTTTCTAGTGTTATTGATATATCAGTTTTAAAAACGTAGGTATATCAAATTAGTTATGTTTATACAATTCACACATATTTTGGTCGTTTTTAACATATGTTGGTAAAAATAATGTATGTAGTTTTGTCTGAATGTATGGATCTTATAAATCTTGAATGACTTTGATTGTTAAACATTTGTAAAATATTATTGATAATACAAAATGGCGGTGTATGTAAAGATTTTGCACGCGTGCCAAACGTTTCTGGTACAATTTATCCCACGTTTTTAAGGAACATCATCTCCATCATCATCATCATCTGCCTGGCCTTTTCCCAAACTATCTTGGGGTCGGCTTCCAGTCTAACCGGATGCAGCTGAGTACCAGTATTTTACATGAAGCGACTGCCTATCTGACCTCCACAACCCAGTAACTGAGTAATATGCGTCGTAGCGTCGGGGGTCCGCATTGTTCTGTGCTTGTACTAAGCGGTCTTCTTAGCGGTCCCCCGACGCTTTTTAATTGATATCTTTCCTTGGTTTCGTTGATTAGCGAGAAGAGACGCAACACCGAGAAAATTGGAAAGAAAGGGGGAGGCCTATGCCCAGGAGTGGGATAGTCAAGGCTAAGAAAAATAATATAAGTTTAAAAAGCATGAAAAGAAAGTAATTAAATATTTAAAAAAAAACCCCGACGCAAAAAACCTCTAAAAAGCCAAAAATAAATTAATCCAAGCGTCGTAGCGCCGGGGGACCGCTAAGAAGACCGCTTAGTACAAGCACAGAACAAAGCGGACCCCGACGCTACGACGCTTGTTTTTAGAGCTTTTTGCGTCGGGGGTTTTTTAAATTTTTAATTTAATTTTTCTTATAAACAGTATACGCTTTTATAATAATTTGCCGAAGTCAGTTATAGAACTGACCGATGGAAAGTTTAAAAATTATATTAAACGTGTCCTAAAAAAGCATATAACAAAATTAAGGACTACGTTGAAGATAGAGAAGTTAGGCCTTAGCCCCTTCGCACATGCGGCTTCCCTGGTAGCTCATAAACGGCACAAATGTGTGGATGTCTCTAACTATTCTCAATCTTATTTTTTTTCCTTTCTTCTTAATCAGATGCTTTAAAATAGTTTTTAAATCATTACACCTTTTGTTTAGAATAGTTACAGCACGGATGACAACATTTGTGTCACTTATTTGATCTAGTCTTTTTGTGATATTTTCTATTTATTTTTTGTTGTTGTATAGACTCTTTTTCTTATTTACCGATTGTTTGTAAATGTGTGGACATTGTAGGCCTTATAGATTCCTAGATCCTTGGTAACTTTTTATTTCGTTCTACGTTTTGTAGTAAGCAAAGACTTATTGTCAGGCCTACGATGTCCTCCCATACTTTAGTACTAACGCTGTAACAGAAATATTGTAAAACAAAATGATTTTAAAAGAGTAACCAGGGAGTTTCTTGCCGGTTCTTCTCCATAGGAAACGACCAACCCGAACCGAGCACCTTTTTGTCGACGTTATAGAAGTGCCCCTGTAGGCCTATGTAAAATAAAAATATTTTGATTTTGATTTTGACCCGCAATCGCCAGTTATGTTTGATTTCCATGTAATAGGGGGCAGGCCTATTGCCGTCAACCGACCACAAAACCAGACTACGTGGCTGCTACTGAGGAATTCCTGATGGAAAAATCCAATAACAATTTGCCCGACACAGGAATCGTCCTCATGCTCACCGAAAATTCATCATCATTCTCTTGCCCTTATCCCAATTCATGTGGGGTCGGCGCAGCATGTCTTCTTCTTCCATACTTCTCTATTACTTGTCATCTCATGGGATACCTCCTTTCTTGCCATATCATCCTTCACACAGTCGATTCATCGTTTCTTTGGTCTTCCTCTACCCTTATACCTATCCACATTCATACTCAAAACTTTCCTCACGACATTTTCCTCATTCCTCCGCATCACATGCCCATAGCACGACAAGCGATTTCCACACATCTTATCAGTCACCGGCGCCACTATCAGACTTCCTCTAATGTACTCATTCCCTATTCTATCCATTCGCGTAACACCACACACCCCCCTTATAACATTCTCATCTCAGCCACATGCAAATGCCTTTCATTCATCCCTTTTGTGGCCCAACATACTGATCCATACAAGACAGCAGGTCTAATCATTGTTTTTTAAATCTTCCCCTTAAGTTTAAGGGGAATGTGGGAGTCGCAGATAGTTCCCGTGACCTGCCGCCATTTCATCCATCCAATGTTTATTCTGTGCTTAACACTACAATCAATTTCGCCATCGCTTTGCACGAGTGAACCGAGATACCGAAAGTCGAAGCAGACAGAAAGAAACGCACCATCTAGCGCTATGACTCCAGGACTGGAGAGACCGCCGAAATCGCAAAACATGTATTCGGTTTTAGTTCTGGTGATTTTCAGGCTAACATTCTCCAGCTTCTGTTGCCATTTCTCCAATCTGCTCTGGATCTCTGGTCCATCTTCACTAACAAGAACAATGTCATCGGCGAACAGCATGCACCAGGGTGCCTCTTCCTGTTTGTCCGACGTCAAAGCGTCCATAATAGAATAGAATAAAACTTTATTGTACACCAAAAATTAAACATAACGGGCTTACAAAACTAATAATTAACAGGAAGAGGTAAGGACTCAAAGCCGATCCTTGATGCAAGCCTACAGCCACACTGAACTCGTCGGTGTTGCCTGCAGCTGACCGCTCGTAAGTACAAGATTGGCTGTACATAGCACGAATTAACTCTACATACTTCCCAGGCATACCTTTCTCTTTCAAGGCTCACCACAACACTTCCCGAGGTACCCTATCATACGCTTTCTCTAGATCAATGAAAATTATTATAACAAAAAAAAAACTGAAAAATCATCCAAAGATGATCTGAATTCTTGGTGAGCAACAGGGATGAACAATATTGTACCTTTTCTGAATAAGAGGGTATTTTGTGGAGGGAAAATAACCAGCCAATTAAGTCCCTTCAGGACAAAAAATATGCGTATTCATTGCACGCACTTTAAAATTTATAAGAATTAACAATATTCTACTTACTGATTGATACCAGTTACATTCCTAATACTACCCACATTTTGTCCTTGGCCAAAGTCGAAAGGGAATCCCTATATTAATTGGTATTTTAATTATTGAATGACGTTGAATATAGTTCAAAGAATGTTTACACAACATTATGGACTAATTTGTTTATATTTGTGTTTGGCGCTAATATCGCTTGGCCCTTGAAATAAGTCGGTCATGTGCAAGGACACTTGTACGTCCTGCTCAAGTTAAATTAGATTGTGGTGGTCAGTCGATATTGATTGCTTTATAACATAGCAAAGGTCTTAATTACGTACCAAACATTACACATAACCCCCTTAAGGTCAGGCAGAGGTCCTAATAGCAACGCCTGCATCGCAGAAAACAGTTACTGAAAAACAGGAAATGACAGGGAAGACAAATCAAATCAAAATCATTTATTTCAAGTAGGCCAGTTACAGGCACTTATGAATAGTCGAATAGCAATCAAAATGAAGCTACAGTCCCAGTCACAGGACATAATAACTGTGAAAGTACTGTAGTTGCCCATTTTAAAGCGTAGATCTCTATGGAGAAGAATGGGCAAGAAACTCCATGGACACTATTTTAAATCAGAATCTTGTTACAAATACCTTGGTTACATCATTCATGTTGAGATGGTACATTATGTGTGAACGATGTAGCAAGACGTGCACGTTAAAAGTGACTATAGCAGAATTAGATTTATTGAAAAAAATTGCTTTGTATGCATTATTCTGAAAGAAAAAAGGGAAATATATTTGAAGGGAGTATCGCAGTCCCTTTTTCCTCTTAAGTCTCATGGGTCTGAATTGAACCTGGACCTCGTTCTCAGCTGTCGCGCTTGCAACCTCTAGACCAACAAAGCAGCACGCATTATCTGCCAATAAGTTTCCCATTGCTGGGATAAAGGCCTCCTCTGTTTGCAAAAATTGAATGCACCAACCAAAGGGGCGTAGTGAGAGTGACGTGTCTTCGAGTTTTTGATTTTAGAAAGTTGTTTCCTGTTTCGTCACCGTTCTCTTATCACAGCTAAATGATGTGCAATACCATCAACATATTGCTCAACCTCAACACGTGGTTGATGAAAGAAGGTACGACAAAATAGTAGATTTGACATTCTCACTTATACACACACAGACACACACTCTCTTTCACAACACATTATCTTGCACTTTATGTTTCCTCGTTGAAGATGGTGGGACGAGTTGGACGAGACCAGCGACCAGTGGTCCACATTGGCCCTGGATCGAGACAATTGGATGTCATGGGGAGAGGCCTTTGCCCAGCAGTGGGATGACGCAGGATAACAATATCAGTATCGTGTTTCCAATCATTGTAATTCCGTACTTCTTAATCTATTCAAGAAATTGCTTTTGTATTATTTTCTTTTTCTTCATCTACTACATTTATGGTTATACATATTTATGAGTCTATGAGCAGCGGTGGCCCAGTGTTGACAGCTCCAACTTACGAGCAGTAAGCCGTGGATTCGAACCCAGGCGCATTTCTTTGTGTAGTTTATTTCATCACCGCTGCCCTCAAAAACGGTGAAGGAAAACATCGAGCAATGAGGAAACCGACAAGTCCTAGAACTAAAAATTCGAAAACATGTGACATCTACCAACCCGCACTGGACCCGCGTGGTGGATTACAGCCCACTCCATCTCATAGAGAGGAGGCCTGTGTCCCAGCAGTGGGAACATTATAGGCTGATGATGATGAGTCTATGACATATGTATATAATAGTGACTTTTTTTAATGGAGAATCACCGTCTCCCAAGTTACAGGTGAAAACCTAGTTTGGGAGCCTTTATCTGGGATATAATGTCTGTAATTCTGTATGTTGTACTTTACAATGTCTGTAAAAATGTTGACACTCTAATGAAATAAAGGATTTATTTATTTATAGTTTTGAGAACAGAAGTGATGAAATTCATGAAATAAATTGCGCATTGCGGGTACGTACGTTGGCAAATTACGCGTTATTAAACAGTCTGCAAAGGAGATAAGTAACCAAGTTCTCGAGAACTTGGTTACTTATCTCCTTTGCAGACTGTACCTGTCTGGGTTCGAAATTCGAATCAAAGATCTGAAGCTTGACAGGCTGCTAACACTGGAACATTATTATTGGTGTAGTGCGGCCCAGTAACTGGGTTGTCGCTTTTATGATGGTCATTCTGGTTTTAAGGATTTGCAATGGCTGAAAAAAGTCTAGCGGCCATTTACCATAAAAACAGTACTTTCAACTCCTGAAATAATATATATCATCTCGTCATCGTGTATCTATCTATAATATCGCCACTTATGACTGTGTCCCATCCATACATTAAAATGTGTGTCAAGTATGTGTTGGATTTTTGTATGGGACAGCTGATTATTTTTTCGCGATAACTATTTTGCAATTGGTGATTATCAAAACCTTAGATAACATGACGGCTTTTTGATACATGCTGTTCTGTCGATAAATTCAAACACAGAAAATACGAGTATATAAGTATTTATTTATTTATTTAATGCAAAATGTACACAATCGTAGTTACGAGCTGGGCTTAAAACTAGACAGTACATCATCCTGTATATAAATTACGCGTCATGTTATTTGTCCGGGATGGATTCATAAACTACTTAACTGATTCTAATCAAATTTGCACACCGTGTGCAGTTTGATCCAACTTGAAAGATAGGATAGCTTACATATCAATTTATAGTTTATAGCAATATTATTTTATAGCGAATTAAGTCACAATTATTTGTTAGCTCCAAATGGTTCTAACAGATGGCGGTATCTGTTGGCTGGATTGAGTAAGTATTCAATAGATGGCGTTGTATAGGAGCGGAGCAGCAATAAAAATATTGTGAAAACGGGGAAAATGTGAAGCAAACGAAGTTGCGCAGGACAGTTATTAAGTATATATAACAGGGATCTAATACTCCTTGCGTCGTAATTCTCAATAAATCACCAAGTGTGCATTGTTCATAACTTCTATTATCTAAAACTTGGAGTGTATGACAAACTTCTGTAAAGTCCGGCCAACTTAAGGGCGAGTTCTCAAGTAGCTGGACCGCGGTTCCGTTCACAAGATTATGACGCGTGGACGCGCTAGAAACTTCGCCTTAACGCTTTGTCTTGAACATGGTCAGTTAGGACTCATGTTGTAGGCTATTTTGAAACTAAGTATGTAGTTTGGAAGATAGTAGCTGAAGCAGAAATGCAAGAGAACTAGCCCTCTCGATTCTGCTGTATAAGAATAAACTGGAAGCGACATCTACAGGGTGTAAGGGACATCGACGCAAAAACGCTTATCACCTACTCAGTAGGTACTATCAGAAAAGTGGGAATGAGCTCATTTTTAAAACAAAATCCCGTACACACGATGACCACATCTCTTCAACACAATTTACTACTATTGGTCTGCACAAATAGATTGCTGACCGATAGTAGTTAAACAAAAAAAAACGAAAAATACGCGACCGTTTTTTAGAATATGTTTACTTTTTGTTTTAAAAATATTCTCAAGCTCTGTTAATGATCCCAGATGTTTGACCACCGTTTTCCGACCAAATAAAACAAAAAAAGGGACCAAGGAATAGAAAGTTTTTAAATGTTTTAACGCTGCAAGTAAGGATAGTCCTTACCGGTCGTGCTCCGATACCCAGTTTAGTGATGGTACATCACTCTGAACCCCCCCTAAAATATTTTCATTGGTAATTTTAAAAAGCTGCTCCATACATTTTGACCGTGTAGGTCACTTTTGTAGGAAACAGCAGTTTTTTTATTAACCTATGAAAAACTTCTATGCGTTCAGAATGAGTACGTGATAAGCGTTTTCGCCTCGGTGTCCATTACACCTCGTATACTGTCACATATAGACTACTCTGACGTCATCATCATCATCTGCCTAGCTTTTCCCAAACTATCTTGGGGTTGGCTTCCAGTCTAACCGGATGCAGCTGAGTACCAGTATTTCACATGAAGCGACTGCCTATCTGACCTTCACAACCAAGTAACTGGGTAATACGATACCCCTTAGTAAGACTGGATATCAGACTTTTGGCTTCTGACTACTCGTAACGACTGTTAAAGATCTACAAATGACAGCCGGGACCAACGGCTTAACGTGCTTTCCAAGGCACGGAGGAAACTCGGTATGTAATTATAGACAGCTCTGAGGTATCATCACGATATCAGAGTACAATACAACTAACTTATCAGTGCTGGTGGGAAATCACAGTACTAAAATAAATGTCACAATATCGATGCAAGTTTTCTTGACAAGCAACGCCATCTTGAACTGCACACTTAAAGTGGTCATTCTACAAGGTGTTGTTTTGCATCCTCGTCAAAATTCAGGATGTTGTCACAAAATACATAAATAATCAATATAAATTACTGTACTTAGTTAATTATTAAAAACACAGCTATTTTTTGTTGTTTAAATTTGTCAGTAATAGGTACTGACAAATTTAAACAACAAAAAATAGCTGTGTTTTGGTCACCCATCCACGGACTAACCTCGCCAAGCTCGGCTTAACCTTAAAGATCGACTGTTATTATTTAGCCACGAGCTCCTCGTCACTATACATATATACCGTAAATGACCACGCGGGTCCAGTGCGAGTTGGTAGATGCCACATGATTTTGTTTTTAGGGTTCCGTACCAAAAAAGTCAAACCCTATTACTGAGACTTCGCTGTCCGTCCGTCCGTCCGTCCGTCTGTCACCAGCCTGTATGTCATGAACCGTGATAGTTAGCCAATTGAAATTTCCACAGATTATGTATTTCTGTTGATGCTGTAACAACAAATACTAAAAACAGAATAAAATAAATATTTAAGGGGGGCTCCCATTCTACGAAGTGATATTTTTACTCGTTCTTATAAATAATCGTACGGAACCCCTCGTGTGCGAGTCCGACTCGCAGTTGGCCGGTTTTTGTAATCCCGATACAGTTTACGCAAGCTGTGGGAATTATAACTGATATTGTTAATTGTACGATAAGGACATTTGTATGTAAATAAAGTTGCATGCTGGCGGAATGCATTTTTTTTTAATTTGCGATGCGTTGCGATGGTATGAGCTTACCCAGAAGAAGCCTGTTCACTCTAACTTTAAAGAGATTAGGGTTGTAAGCGTTCGGAAACACAGACGTTTTCTGTCAAATGGTCATAGACGCTAGTTTAGAGGTTCGCAAAAAAACGTCATCTTCCTTCTTGGATGTTCGCGTAAAAACCCGCTCCCCAAAATCACTATTGAACCTTTTCTATCTCTAAAAAGCAATAAACATCCTTAGAGGTACCGGTACAAAGACATTTGTACCTACAGGTACCTCTACCTTTTCAATAAATACCCTATCTCAAATACCTCATCATTAGCCACTTGTCTCCAAAGGGTTCCATTTTTTAACCCTTTCCTCTTCAAAGTGGGTCCAACACAAATTGGGTGTTAAATTAGACGAAGACGTGACTCCTTAGTATTGGGGGGGTTGAATAAATAACCCCACTTCGTTTTAGAATTACTTTAAAAAATTAAAGTGAGCGTGTAAAACGGGGTGCTTTAGTAGTAGGTAGATATTTTCTGGGAATTCTTGATCGTATTCAGGGTGTAACATAATAATCGCAAGATCTCTCGCGTGGTGACTCAGACCATGAAACTGATCAAATTTTGGTCAATGAGTTTTGGAAATTCATAACTGTTTTTAGGGTTCCGTACCCAAAGGGTCAAACGGGACCCTATTACTGAGACTTCGCTGTCCGTCCGTCCGTCCGTCCGTCCGTCTGTCACCAGGCTGTATCTCATGAACCGTGATAGTTAGCCAGTTGAAATTTCTACAGATTATGTATTTCTGTTGACGCTATAACAGCAAACAATAAAAACTGAAAAAAAAAATTAAGGGGGCTCTCATACAAAAAAGCGTTTTTATTTTTCGTTTTTATAAATAATGGTACGGAACCCTTCGTGCGCGAGTCCAACTCGCACTTGGCCGGTTTTTTAGTTTTACCATACATGTTGATGGAGAGCAGCGGTGAGCGAAACCGCTGCTCTCCATCAACATGTATGGTAAAACCGGTGGAGAGTAAACCGTGGGTTCGAACCCAGGTAGGCGCATTACTTTGTGTAATTTATTTCATCACCGCTGCTCTCAAAAACAGTGAAGGAAAACATCGTGAGGAAACCTAGTCTAATATCTTATATCTAAAAATTCGAATACCTACATGTGACATCTACCAACCCGCACTAGGCCCGCGTGGTGGATTACAGCCCACTCCCTCTCTCAGAGAGGAGGCTTATGTTCCAGCAGTGGAAACATTACAGGCTGATTATGCTTATACATGTTGATCTGCTAATCGCTTTAGTTCGTATAGAAAGTCCATTTTTTTATAAATTTCAGAAAGTCGTAGAACTAAAGTCGTTCAGATTCATGGTCCGAGAGACCACATGGGGGTCTTGTGTTTATTATGTTACACCTAATATAAAGACAGAAGTTAAATAAGCAAGCTTCCATTAGTACTATTAATGGAAGCTTGCTTATTTAACTTCTGTCTACCTGTGCAGCATGCGTCTGTCACTGCTATATCGTTTCAATCACTATTATTAGCAATTGAAATAAATACAGAAAAAGTGTTACTATGATCTCTACAGCGTCTATCAGAAAGATGTTGTCATATTTTAGGGAGTGGTAGACCAAATTGATCAGGTAGACAATCATTGTAATCGCAAAAAAAAAATTGGGTCGATTAGGAATAGAAGATTTTTTGTAGAACAGCTGATTATTTTCGATCCCGACCAGTTATTCACTCTGGATCGGAACACCTGCGTCCGTACCATGACGTCTTAAAACATTATTGTTCCATTCCAGAGTGAAAAAGAGACGGAGCTATACAGGTCGTCTAGCTCCATCTTTTTCCCACTCTGGAATAGGAATGGAACAATAATGTTTTAAGCGTCATGGTACGGATGCTGAAAGTGATGGGAAGAGGCCTTTGCCCAGCAGTGGGATGACGCAGGCTTACAGTAACAATGTTGGTACTATGGAGAAAGTTTTAATTTGATTTTCTGCACCACAACCGTTAATATGACCACTCGTATATGAAAACTAATAAAAAATAGATAAACTATAATGGTTATATTAGCAACCCTTTATTTTTTTTGTTTTTTTTTTTCCGATGGGAAATCATCAAATGCTCTGGGCGGAGCGGAAGGGTGTGTCCGACTTCATTTCAGCCCAAAAGACGTCCACTGTTGGACATAGGCCTCCCCCAAGTGTCGCAACATTGACATTTTGGGGGTTTTGCCATAATCGCCACGCTTGGCAGGCGGGTTAGCGATCGCAGTGTGGTTGTTACAAAAGCACAGAGAACGCTGCTGCCCATTCTCTGGCAAATCCCTTAGTCGCCTCTTACGACACCCACGGGAAGATATGGGATGGTGATATTCTTTGCGTCCGACACCATACAGAGCCGTGTTCGACTTGTCCTGACTAAAACCCATCCATGTTCCTTCTTAGCCCTTTGTGTCCCAGGGCCCCGGTATCTCTTTCGAACAGTCCCGCAGCCCATATTAGCTACCCTTAGTTCGCGAGTCTCAATCTCGATTTTCTGTACTTATCTTATGATAATTAAATAATAATTTATTTATTTAATCAAATAACAATGTTAACATTAAAAAAATATATATTTAAGTGTACTTGACTTCATGCTAGTTAACAAAAACCGGCCAAGTGCGAGTCTTACTCACACACAGGGTTCCATAGCCCCAAACAATATTTTGAACTGTCATTCATTAGTTAGTAGTATTAGTTAGTAAACTTCAAGTCAACCGCAAAACTAAATTGGTTTTTCATAGTATGTTAATCAAAAACAAAGTTACTGCTGCAGTTTGATGAAAAAGTCCCATATCTCAAAAACTAAACATTATATCTTATTGAAACCAATTTTCGTTGATAGTTTTTTTTACGTTCTACAATTCTGAATATTTTCAGAATTTTCCTCCTCTTACTTTAGAAATTAGAGGGGGGGGGGACACATTTTACCACTTTGGAAGTGGCTCTTGCGCAAACTATTCAGTTTAGAAAAAAATGATATTAGAAACCTAAATATCATTTTTGAAGACCTATCCATAGATACCCCACACGTATGGGTATGATGAAAAAAAAAATTTTGGTTTTCAGTTCTATGTATGGGGAACCCCAAAATTTATGGTTTTTTTTTCTATTTTTGTGTGAAAATCTTAATGCGGTTCACAGAATACATCTACTTACCAAGTTTCAACAGTATAGTTCTTATAGTTTCGGAAAAAAGTGGCTGTGACATACAGACGGACGGACAGACAGACAGACAGACAGACAGACAGACATGACGAATCTATAAGGGTTCCGTTTTTTGCTCGGAATTCGGCTACGGAACCCTAAAAACAAGAAGGTGTTCCAACCAGCACCCTTACTAAGTTATGAAATAACTTGTATTAAGGGCAGTGGTACAAGCCTTAACATACTTTAGTATCACAAAAGAATTGCAGGCAGAACAAGACAATTTAAAAAAAAAAAAGTTAACAAAAACCCGTTTTTGTAGAAATAAACAAAAAACAATTTATTTATTTGATATTTTGATTATTCGTGTATGTGTGTGTGCGAGTGTTTGTGTGTTAGTTTCTCGATGGAAGGGTTTAGTTTGGGTAATTATCAGAGAAAGCAGGCGTTCTGTAGCCAGGTAGTTACTTGCAAGTAGAAAGTTTATTGATGTGGAAGTAGGTACTTCCCTGTCCTCCCTTCTGGGGAATACAGGCATGACGTTTTACAATACGTATTTCGCCGTAAAAGCATTTTGCGACACACCTTGCAGGCAACAAAATTATCAACAATAACAAACTTCGACAATGGAACAGCGTTGCTCCATACATTGAATAGGCGTTTACTTGAAATGTCTTACATGCACACAATGAGCACAATCTATGTCGTAGTTTTACTAAGAATGTGGAGATGCAAATTGATGCTATTTTTATTGTACTAAAGAATGTTTAGTTATTTCAAGGGATCTGCGAGAACTTTAATTTGTACATCAAAGCTTTTTTTAAAACGTTGTCCTACACTAGGAATTTCTCCTGTATCGTGGGTGCGTTTACAAACATTTAAACTAACATACACAAACAGCCAGACTCAATCTGTAGTCCATACAAATATTTGTTCCGTGCTAGGATTGAACCCGCGACACGCAACGCAGCAGTCGATCGCTCAACTACTGCGCCAACCGTGCTGTCAAAAAGTTATGTTCAAATTATAGTTCTCAAAGATCCTCCCTAAAATACATCTCATGGTCACATGCTGACCTTTTCTACTAAGTTATCTTGGCAAGTTCCGCGCAAAAAACAAGGGCAATATTTGTAGTTAAACACAATGTTCAGAAATCAGTTGGGTAACTATAAACAAAAAAAGAGGTATTTTATTTCATGGAACTTAAAGACATCTGGCCAAATGTGGTAGTAATATTGGTACATATCTGACTAACCTATCGGAGACAACATACGTCGTGATGTTCACCATCTTCCTGCCCTGTTCCCTTATTACTTGGGGTCAGTGCTAGACGTATTCTTTTCTTCCATTCTCCTTTGTCAACCGTCATGCTATCATTTACCTATCTTTTTCTTTCACAAAATCCATCCATCGTTTCCTTGGTCTTCTTCTCCCTCTCCATTCATCAACGTTTATTTTCACAACTCTTTTAGTCACAAGCGATTTGTCCTTCCTCATCACATGTCTACAGCAAGACAGTCGATTCCCTTTCAATTCTTTTGTAACTGTCGCAACTTTCGACCTTCCTAATATAATTGTTCTCTACCTTATACATCATCATCAGCCTATAATGTTCCCACTGCTGGGACACAGGCCTCCTCTCTATGAGAGAGAGTGGGCTGTAATCCACCACGCGGGCCCAGTGCGGGTTGGTACATGTCACATGTCTTCGAATTTTTGGTGATGAAATAAATTACACAAAGTAATGCGCCTGCCTGGGTTCGAATCCACGGCTTACTGCTCGTAAGTCGGGGCTGTCACCACTGGGCCACCGCTGCTCTCCTACCTTATACGTCGTGATGATATTATGTTACCTAATAGAGAATGTCGTGCAGTACATGAAAGTGAAGACCAACTGGACTCTGAGGGTTGAAAGGTTGGAATCGCGCCACAAAATCAATTTTAAGTCGTTCGTGGTTCGAGTTCTATAGACCTGCTTGAGAGAGGACTTTTGGCTGAAAGGTGTCATACATCTTCTTCTTCTTCTTTATGGGGTTTTGGTTTCCGCACTTAGTCCCTTAAGTGGACCATTGTGCGTGAGCCATAGTGGCCGTTACTCCAACCAGCCCAACTCCCTCAGAAGCAGATCACACTTCCCGGTCTACTCAGGGCATCCGCAAGGGATCCTGGTGTTCCCAGGGTCGCCTCGCGAATCTTGGTGACACCGGTGCACTCAAGCAACACATGCGCCACCGTTTCCTCCGCATCCATGCATGCTCTGCACAGGGGACTGTCAGTGATTCCTAGAGTGTGGAAGTGTTTATTCAGTGAGCAGTGTCCAGTGATAGTCCCCGCCACCAGACGCAGGCCATCCCTGTCCAGACGCAGAAGGCGCCTGGTCATACATCGAAGTTTCCCAGGACGGTTACGCGACACCACGCAGCGGAACACGACGACGTCAACATTACGTGTTTAGTTAATATGGTTTTTTATGTTATTATTTTTCTAATTATTTTTATTGTATAAGATTATTTTGTGTATTTTATGTATGGGCATTAGTTGCCTGATAATAAAATGATTGTTTGATTGTTACCAGAAGAAGATAAAAAAATGGATATTGACTATCCAAATAAGTCGTGAATTAACTAAGAAATCAGCTCATTCCACACACAGAATCAGCCACAATGTACCAGGTACACAGCTCCCGGAGGAGATAAAACATCACCTCAAACATTCTGACTCAGTTTTATGTCGGCTGTCAATCCGAAGCTTCCCGCGTTTTGTGGTGCTTTTATAGTCCACACCTCCCGCTTATGGGGCGAAGCACTACCTTCAATTATGTCATTGTTTACCTGAAGGATAAAATTATAGTATTATTTGTGAACATTATTTGGAATGGGATTCGGTGGAGGAATGGATTTTATCCATCAGCAGAGTCGTGAAACTTGTGATTATATGGGGATTCTATAAGTAACTGACTGCATATTAAGTGTGTTATATTTTGAACCTTTTTTCCACACGCCATTTATTACACTTTATTTGATGAGACGACTATTCTTATTTTTGTTTGTTGGAAACCAAGAAAAACATTGACACAAACAAAACGCCTTTCAAAAAGACAATTGCAACGAACATACAAGCAACACGCAACAAGAAAAAAAAAAAAAAAACAAAGTAGTTTTATCCCTCACGAAAACAGTTACATTGACCAAAATCTAACAACACTCAAATCCACCATTTTGAATTATTCATAAAAAATCATTTTATCAATCATTAAACATTCTCTCAAATTCCCCGTAAGTAAAGGACGGAATAAAAATTTTACTATCCCTATTTTCCGGCCGTAAAGTGTGGTCAATCCAGTTGTCGCATATAGAGGGTGTCCCGTTTTTATGTTGCCCATAACTTGGGCACCCTACTTCCTTGAAGGTAGGGTATTGCTCACAAATTGTCCATCGTATGTTTTATTGGGTATTCTTTCGAAGCCAAATAAAGTTATTAAGGGTTTGCCACAATGATTTTTCTGTGGGGTTGAGTAAAATAAAATGGTAGGGATGGGGTGCTTATCATTTTATATTCGGTTACCGGCTATATTGCATTTCACACTCTCCGCCTGACCGCCGCCGCGTACGGACGTGCCGCTACCTGCTCGCATTCCCGCTCGCTATCAGTGTGTGTCATCGGTTCGTCACTTCCCAGTGTCGTGACGTCATCAGTAGTCTCTCGACTACACCCCCGAACAATTGCTGTCTTTTTATTAAGACAGCACTTGCTCATTTTGCTTCGGATATTATTCCGACTTAACTTCCTTTGCCCCATCAGGGAAAAGTCCTCAGTTTCGAGGTTCTTGGTGGAAACCTTACGGTGCCAACGAAACCAAGAGGGTGGTGACCCAATCCTACCCGCCAAACCCCTTCAGGGCCCGGCACTCCATTGGCATCGGGAGCCAGAATCTTGGCCTTGGGGGCTACCCTAGTCAAGCCTGGTCTAGAAACACTAGTTAAATCTGACTTCGTTCACAGCAGTCACCTAGTGTCGGTTGGGAGTGTCTACCCCTTCGCACTAGAGGCCCCTTGGGGCGTAGGGCCCTGTCGCACAATAAGACTGGCGTCAGGTTCACAAGCTTAGGGCACACCAGTAGGTACTCACCTCCCTGTCATTGCACACCCGACAGAGAGGCCACACACCCCCGGGCCCACCCACCCGGGGAGTTAGGTTGTTAGGCTGTTAGGCGCGGAGCTTCACTCAATGTTTGCTAAATTTTAAATTTTAACCGACAAAATGTCGTCCTTAGACGAGAAAGAAAAAGCGCTGTTGCGTTTTTTCTTCCGCGTCTTCACCACCGACCCAAATTTTGAAAAGTATGGGTCGGAAATTGCTGCCATTCAGCAAACCAACGATACCGTCACTGACTTCAGTGACGCGCTCGACAGCCCTTTGTCGCCGCCGCCTGCCGACAGAGGCTTACCGCCAGCCGTTGCCGCCGCGATTAAGGCTACTCCAAGACCCAAAGTTGTGAAACCCATTGTTTCACAAACAAAGGTCCAGCCCGCACCTGCGTCCATTGTTCCCGTTTCTGGGAACATGGGCAAAAGCTCACCGCCAGCCGTCGCCGCCGCGATTCCGGCTAATCCCGAACCCATTGTTTCGCAAACAATGGATCAGTCCGCACCTGCGTCTATTGTTCCCATTTCGGAGAAAATGGACACAACCGTACCAATCTCCGACTCGGAATCGGTTATAGATTCCTGCTCTGCTTCCTCGTCCTCAGAAGACGACTACCAAGTCGTCGGAAAGGGCAAGAGGAAGAAGGGCAAAAACTCACAGGCCGCCATGGCCAAAAAGTTAGTCGCGCTCCCTCTAATCCCCTCTCCCGAGGCGTCCCGTCCCACCTCCCCGGTCCCCGCACCAAAGTCCGCCGCTGCTCATACCAGCAGGCCAAAAAGCCCTAAGGCTAACTCTTCAGCCGCTTCTTCAAAGAAGCTGAAGCCCCCTCCCCCGTTGTTCATTCAGGACAAAGGGAAATGGACAGATGTGTCCAAAATGTGTAATGAGCGCCGCATTCAATATACAAGCGCAAAAAGCACACAGCAGGGGATCAAAGTGGTGGTCCCTACGACCACCGACTTCAGGGAACTAACCCGTCAGTTAATCGGAAGGCGCATAGCCTTCCACACCTACTCTCTTCCAGAGGAGAAGCCCACCCGCGTGGTGATCAGGCGGATCCCAAAGGAAATCCCCACGGAGGACATCCTCAATGACCTCCTAGGCCAGGACATCCCGGTCGCAGCCGTCCACCGCCTTCATAAGGCGAGAGGCGGAGACCTTTACGATATGGTACTGGTCATCTGTGACCCAGTAGAAGGTCACCACCCGATCTTCAAAGTGAAGTCGGTTTGCTCCCTGTCAGGCATCTCAATAGAGAAGCCCTACCGCTCAAGCGTAGTCGGACAGTGTCATCGCTGCCAGATGTACGGTCACAGCCAAGCCAACTGCCATGCGCCACACAGATGCGTAAAGTGTCTAGGCGACCATGGCACGGCAGACTGCCCCCGTCCCAAAGACAAGTCGCTTTGCACGGAGCCACAGAGCTGTGTGCTTTGCGGCCAGTCGGGCCACACGGCCAACTACCGCGGCTGCTCAAAAGCCCCCAAAGGCTCCTCCTCTAACCTGGTGAAGCGTGTAAGCGCCCGCCAACAAAGAGAAAGCCCATCGGTGAGGCTACCTTCTGCCCAGATGCCGGAGAGACTCAGCCCTCAGAGGCCCTCTCCCTGGACCACGCTAAACCACCAGAAAGCCTTCCCGGCTCTTAGTAAAGCAAAGTCCAGCCCCATCCCCGGGCTATCAGTTGCCCCTGTCCCCACTCCCGCGGCCCAGGCAAGCGCACCGGCGCCCGCTCGTCCCACGCCACCTGGCCCCGCGGCTGTGGACCCCACTCACAACGTAATTTTAGAATCGCTAGCAGAGTTAGTCACCCCCGAAGCAGACCGCATGGCGGCTGATCTCAGGGCGGCTAACACTGGTGGCGATAAACTTAAAATTATCCTCAAGTCCCTACTCAAGTTAGGCGACCTCCTCCGCAACCTTAACCTCGACTAACTCCAATGGATAATACGAGATTAACGTGCACCAAACCCCGATCCCTAAAATTAGGGTACTTTAATGCCAATGGCATTAGAGGCCAGCGTGATGAGATCGCCACCTTCCTCCGCGACCATCAAATTGATATCCTCCTCGTACAGGAGACCTTCCTCAAACCCAGTCACCGCGATCCGAGAATTGCCAACTATCGCATAGTTCGCAACGATCGGTCACGTTGCCACAAGGGCGGGACTCTAATCTATTATAGGAAAGAACTGCATTGCATCCCCTTAGATCCCCCTCCCATGGAGTCTCTACTCGAGACCTCAGTGTGTCGACTAGGCATGACCGGCCATCAACCGATCACTATCGCCTCTGCGTACATCCCTCCCGGCGGCACGTCCGAGGAGCACACTTTGTTCACCAAAGACCTTGCCGTCCTCTTCGGCTTGAGCGACTCCGTTATCATAGCGGGCGACCTCAACGCCAAACACCCCGCCTGGAACAGCACGACGACCTCTGCCAGAGGACGTCACTTGTATAACCTGGGCGAGTCCCTCAACTTCGATCCCATCGCTCCTATGGAGCACACCCACTATCCCCACGACCCCGACCAACGTTCGGACGTTCTCGACATAGCGCTACTCAAGAATGTCAACCTTAAGTTGCATTCCATCGAGACGTTACATGAGCTTAACTCAGATCATCGACCAGTGCTCATGCACTTAGTTCCTCGCTCGGGTCCTTCTGACCCCAGCCAGCCCCCGCCGACCCAAGTGATAACCGACTGGAGGAAAGTCAGCGAAAAGCTGAAATCCACCACGTCGCCTCACCTGGAGGCCATCCCCGACCACATAGTCTCAGTCGCAGACACGACGGCCGCCATCAACTCGTTTACAGAACACGTGCAATCCGTACTGAAGGACTGCTCACGGGAAGTCCCAGCAATGAGCGATCAACGCTGGATACTACCCGCTGACGTACGTGAACTGATAAACGAAAAGAACGCGGCCATCCGTGCCTACAGCAGCTTTCCCTGCGAGGCAAACAAAGTCCACATGCGTAATTTACAGCGTGCTGTAAAGGATCGCACCAGTGAGTTTCGTAATAATCAATGGGAAAAAACGCTAAGCGAACTCGAGCCTACCCACCTAGCCTTCTGGCAGCTGCAACGCAAGATGCGCTCCACCGAAGAGGCTTCGATGCCTCCCCTCACCCGACCCGATAAGAGCGTCGCATTCGACGACTCTGAGAAGGCCGAATGCCTAGCCGACAGCCTGGAGTCCCAGTGCTCCCCCAGCTCGCAACCAGTAGACAAGCGACATCTCGATGAGGTGAACGCATTCGTTGAACGTAGAGCCGCCCTGCCCCCCGTAGAAGACCCTGATGATCCTCTGCCTCCGGTCACAGCTGACGAAGTGCAAGACATCATTAACAAACTTCAACCGCGGAAAGCACCCGGCTCCGACGGAATCACCAATAGGGTGTTCAAACTCCTCCCCGCTCAGCTCGTCGTGTTAATGGCGGCCATCTTCAATGGCGCCCTGAGCAACAACGCGTTTCCCCAAATATGGAAAGAGGCCACTGTCATCGGTTTCGCCAAGCCAGGCAAACCCAAGTCTGAGCCTTCGAGCTACAGACCTATCAGTCTCCTGAATGCACTCGGTAAAATCTACGAGAGACTTATGTATAAGCGACTCAAAGACTCGCCGAGGCTAAGAGTCTCATCCCCAACGAACAGTTCGGCTTCAGGACCGGACACTCTTGCATTCAACAGGCCCACCGCATCGTAGAACACTTGAGCGCTGGCTTCCAGCGTGGAGCGATGACGGGCGTGTTGTTTTTCGACATAGCAAAGGCATTCGACAAAGTCTGGCACAACGGCTTATTATATAAGCTGTACAAACTGGGAGTGCCGGACCGTCTCGTGCTCATCTTACGAGACTTTTTGTCGGATCGCACCTTCCGCTATCGCATCGGGAAGGCACTGTCTTCCCCCCACCCCATTAGAGCCGGAGTCCCTCAGGGCTCCCCGCTCTCTCCCCTTATCTTTACTCTGTTCACCAGTGACATCCCCAAGAGCAAGAAGGCACAGCTAGCCCTGTTCGCGGACGACACGGCCATCTATTACACTGGCTATAGTCACGACGCTATCTACAGCACCCTCCAAACCTCAGCCAACGTCCTAGGCGCTTGGTTCCGGAAATGGAGAATCGAGGTGAACCCCGACAAGAGTCAGGCAGTTCTTTTCTTTAAACCGCGTAAAAATAAGCCACTCGCGCTCAGCCCGATCACTATGTATGGTAAGCCTATCCCTTGGGAGAAGCAAGCCAAGTACTTAGGAGTCTTACTTGACAACCACCTGTCTTTCGCGGCGCACATCAAAGCAGCTCGCGACCGAGCTGCCTTTGCTATGGGTAGGCTTCATTTCATGATCTCGGCAAAAAGCAAATTGTCACTCAAGTGCAAGTTGCGCCTTTATACCGCGGTGATCCGCCCCATTATGACGTACGCTTGCGTCGTGTACGCTCACACCAAGCCTAAATACATCCATAGGATGCAAACCTTGCAGAACCGGTTCTTACGTAGAGTCACGGGAGCCCCTTTTTATGTCCGTAACGACCGTCTACACGTAGACCTTAGAATGCCCACCGTCCTTCAGTTTATGAAACGTCTTTCGAAGCGTTTCTTCGATAACGCCAGTAAACACCGTAATCCCCTGATCGCAGCGGCCGCCCGTTACGAACCCTCGCGCATTAGTACAGTACGCCGTCCTCGGCATACCCTCGTCACTCCCGATGATGCTATCACCCTCCTCCAGGAGAGTAGCAAAGAGACTAGCACTCTTAAAAAGTTCAGACTCAAACCGCCGTCTTTCCGACCTCGCCGTCGAGGTCCGTCGCGACGTCCCGGTCCATGCCCTCCCCGACCCTCGCTCGAGCCAGCCCGCGATGCTGTGCCAGTAGTTTTAAATCAGCCCCTAAATAATGATATCACTCAGATCCAGCCTGTCCCCATGCAGTCCTCCCCCAGCGACGCCCTGAGCCGAGGCTCGTACCCCACAGGGGGTGCCCTCAGCGTATAGTCGCTTAGTTTGTAAGTTTTTATGCCCTGGCTGGAGGCCTTACTCTTAAGGCACCCACAGGATAGTCCGGTTAAGCAGACGACAACCTCCTAGGTTGAACTGCGAGATGCCATTCATAAAAAAAAAATAAAATATATTGCATTTAACGGTTACTGGAACTACTTTTAAATATTATGAAAAAATGCCAGGAAAACGTTTTTTTTTTAATTTCCTTTTTGTTTATTTAATTTCAATCTCACAGATAAAATTTTATATATAGAGAAAACTACTGCATAATAGATCATAGAGAAACCGGTTCCCCTTTTACACGTCAGTTTTTTTAAACTAATGCGGCCGGGTTTTCTCTCCTGACTAGTCTGAGAAGAAAAAATCGAAACTTTTAAAGTCCAGACATAATTTCGGTCAACTCACATGAGGACTACGAAGATTAGTATCTGAGATGTTCTTTTGAAGAAAGAACCACACAGATTTGAGTGGACCTGCCTAGTCTTTTTTTTCTTGTCTTATTTCATACAACAGAAATCTCCTATAGGTACCAACATTGTCCAGTAATTTACCGTAAACACAGGCAACATAACCGCGCGAAGTCGTAAAAAAAATCTTTCATTAGACATCAGTGTCCAGGCGCGATGTTTCGCGACTTCTCGTAAAAATCCGTCACGATCTTCCACAATACGGCATACAGGCCGCGCCTTCGCAGGGAATGACGAATACGTGATACCGTGAATGTTATTGTGAGACGACCAAGGAAGGTTTAGAGCAGGCAGTTTTTGGAAATTAGAGAAAAAAAAACTACAACCTGTGGATGTTAGTTTTGTTGAGGTGTTTTAAGAGAGACGTAAGAAAGATGCCAGTACATCAACTTACAACAATCCGTCAAATTTCTTTAATCTATTTTCAACTTTATCTTTAAAGAATTAGTTAGAATTAGAAGGAGAGCGATTGATCGAGCACGAATCCAAACTCCAAGCTACTTTATTTTTATAGATGAAAAATAGAAAAACTAATTGCCTTCCCTGATCGCTGTACTTTATATCAACACCCTTTTAGATTTTGAAGGATACTGTATTCATTTTTCGTGAAATTGTCTAATCGACAACTTCATTAAAACTTTTAAAATTTTATTTTTATCTAATTAATTAGTGTTTCTGAATTGTAAAAAGGGAAGGTATGCGATTGTAAACGTGTTAAGTCATTACCCATTGTTATTTTTTTTACTGTTAAAGTACATTATCCTTCTGGAAACAGCTCAGAAAAAGCATAAGCATGAGCTGCATAAGTGTAGTGGTTATACTAGAGAGAGTTAAAGCTTAACGAAGCCAAATTAAAAACCTGCATAAACAAACCAGGTATTTTAATGATTCGCTCAATTTTTACGAAATCATTATAAATCTGCCAAGCCAGCTCGACTAGATGCAGTTGAACATCAAAACTTTACACACTTATCAAACAAAAATGTCCATCTTCCTTTGACCTTCCCACACAATTTTTTTTTCTTAGCCCTAATAGTTCCAGCCCCGGGCGAAAGCCTTCCCCCCATTCCTTCCACTTTTCTCGATATTGCGCCTCCTCTCGTCAATTAACGAGATTGCCTATTTTCAACCCCTATCTAAAGATAGGGGTTGAAAATAGGCAATCTTCAATTAAACCACCTCTACACCTTCCTCATTCTACGTATCGGCTTTTACGCGTGCCTAGGTAAATATAAAGGTATAAAAGTGACGAATACGAGCCACTGTTTGAAGGATAGAGACGTCCGTGTAGAGATATTTGTGGAGATGTAGAGACATGACGAATCACAGTCAGACGTGTGCGGAATAAGACCTTTTTGGTCTTTTTGTACAGATGAGGATGTAGAGTTTTGGGGTAAAGTTTTGGCAGGTGTGTTGAGGGGTGATTACTCATTTTGGAAAAACGAACGGCGATCGTTTTAAGTGGGTATTTATTTATTACTTTATATTTAACTAATTTCCTTAGCGTGGTTAAATAAAAACAAGCCACAAGGATAAGCCGCACAGTTTGATGTCACATCGATGCGTGACTAATGCGTGACGATTCCTTAACGAGACCCGTTGTTTTAATGTATATTTGATTCCGGCTATTAATTGTAGCTCACGGATAAACGGAAGCCAGAAAGTACAGAGGCCTGCCACTACCTAAATAGTCACAAGGTTGTAAGCGTGACTGCTCAGATTTGAGTCATGGGCTCGATTCCCAGATTGGCCAAAGTGACATTGCATTTTAAAAAGATTTTCTCAGCAGTGGCTGGAATTTCGGAACTTGGCGCTATGAGTGCAGGTAGACACAAACCCCGGAACATGGCAACGCTATTTTGTCAGTCTGTCTTTCATTATCGTGTGGTTAGTGCTAAACTTGATGTTAGCCTTTTATGCCGCTCATGGGCGTCTGACTTGGCTTAACTTTCCGTCAAGAAATATCTCTCAAGCATGCTGGTTTCCTGACCCTGTTTTCCTTCACCGTCAGTAGAAATGGAAATCACCTCAACGAAATATTACAAAACGTTTCTTCCATTAATCCTCACATCCCATTCTTCGTAAACACACCGCGAATCACTTAGAGACCCCTTACATCTGCATATATAAAGGGTGTTGCCAAATCAGGGCTGTTACCGAGATCAGACATGCTGATCTGAGAGAGACATCAATAACGAACACCCCTGTTGTCAGGAGATCACATTTGGTGTACATCAAGTATTGAACATTAGGCTCGAGCTCGAATATACGGGATTTAATTTTGTGCGTATTTTCCATACCGCAAAAATCGCGTTAAGCCGTTGGTCCCGGCTGTCATTGCAGATCTTTGACAGTCGTTACAGGTAGTAAGTGGCCTGGAAGTCTGATAACCAGTCTTACCAGGGGTTATCGTATTACCCAGTACTCACTGAGTTGTGGAGGTCTGAAAGGTAGTCGCCCCATATAAAATTATTCAGCTGCAACCGGTTAGACTGGATGCTGACTTCAACATAGTTACGAAAAAGCTAGACAGATAATGATTAGTTTTGTGCATATATTTTAAATTAATAGTGACAACCACCAAAAAAGCACCAGGTTTGAAGCTCGATAATTCATGCAAAAACAATTTACCTGTCTTGAAACCCGCAACGAAATTTACCAGAAAATGAAAGCGGCTATTGAGCTCAGATAACAAAATTTCAGTTAAACTTGAAAGTCATGTAATAGGGTGCGAGCCAAGTGCCATCAAACAGGCACAAGTTGAGACTCTGGTTGTTATGAAATTTATATTAGAAAAGACTGCCGAGCTAGGAATCGAATCCACGATCTCATACTTAGTAGATATGTTTGCAACAATCAAACCTTTCCTGTCTCTTTAAAACTTTTTAAGTCAGTGGTAAAGAGCAGGCCGTCAAACTGAATTTAAAACCATTTTTTGGACATCACGCCACAGTTCCAACAAAAATTAGTTCCCCTATGTTTTCACCACACATGAGAAAACCCGATTATTTGAATACAATCAAATCTCATCCATAAGACGTTTAATCTAAAGTCGAAACTCCTCCAAAAATCACATAAGTCTTTCTTAAGGCGAAGCTATCAAAAAAAAATTGTAAAATAAAATCAAATGTAATTTGTTCTTTCCCAATTTGGTAAAGATGCCAGTGTCGTTTTGCCTGAGGCGTTTGTATAGCATACGTATGGGAGTTTCCCTTTAGAATATTTCGCCTTAAGTGAGATTGAATTGGTCTTGTTTTCGGTGTCTTTTTATCAAATATTGTGGGAATTGAGCCCTGTAGATATTGCGTTACAGGTTCTGAAAGGATTTTCCTATATCCTTCTCGTTTTCTTCGTGGTTTCCTTAAATGAGCAATAATTCTTGAAGGAGCAAATTATTTTTGACTACTTATACCATAGTATGTAATGGTCAAGGCTTGAGTCAGTAGAGGAATCCTTATTTTACAAAAAACATTTTTCAAACCTACCTATAATAACGGGCAAATTGGTTTATTCAGTCTAGTTTCTAGATCTAACTAAATTAATTATCTATTCACTTAGTCCAACCCAATCCAGATTAATTAACATTTTTTTTAATACCGGCCTAAGTTACTGTTAGCTTTCGTCATCTCACTGCTGGCCAAAGGCCACAGTCCAAAAATCTCCTCATGACATCCATATCTTACGATCGAAGACTAATTTGGTCCACTGGTCTTATCCAACTTATCCAGTTATTTAAAAAATAAAAATCTAGTCCAACACCTGACTCCCTAACACTTCATAACACTCAACGTAACCAGAACTAAATATATTCCTGCATTCAGCCCAGCACCAATTCAGCATCAATTGTACCTTCGCAAATAGTTCCCCAAACAAATGACAAAAGAAAAGTGACGTATGCAGGAAATCGTTTGGCAAACGCGAAATAATAAATTGTTTAACATAACAAATTCAATATAAATAGTTGCGACCCTCGCAGTCGGAGCGCTATCAAAAATCCTTCTTCTGCACTACATCTATCAGCATTAGGGATGGTTGTAGTTATGCTGTACGTAGCCAAGAATGTACTGGCTGTTTTTAACATTCCTTTGGATCACAACAGTTTCCTCACGAAGGTAATCTTCTCCGTTTAAGAACAGTCGTGATAAATTAATAAAATACACAATCTAAAGTGAATTATATATATCTAAAGTGAATTATATATATCTAAAGTGAATTATATATATTTTGTTGAACTACAAGACATTTTTTTGTCAGTGGCCATTTGATAGCGAAATCCATTTAAAGTATTATGTTGGGATACCCCACTGGCCAGACCTTTATTTTCCCATACAAAAAGGAGCATCTCAACACTAATTTCGCAATAAGTGAATGAGACTATTTAACCTTTTATTTTTTACAAAAATTAATGACAAATTCACGGTAAAAACTTGCTGACTCGCTCTAGCAAACGCCATCCACAATTCGAAAGAAGCAAATCAATGTCACGTATGACGGCGGTGGAGACATTACGTCATATTATTCTGAATATCGTGGTATATATCGTAATAAAATAGTGTATTCTGCCTAAACAGCCCATGGTAGTTTGATAGATGAAGTGCTTATAAATAAATATTTGTACTGTATAAGTAAAATGTATTGGTTAGCAGATTGACAGACTGTAGTCACCCAAACGTCAGTGCTAACATATAAGTCATTGTTATTTGTAGAAACTGGTGTTTCTTCCTGGTTCCGATTCCGATTCAAGCTATTAGTAGAAAACGCACGCGGGTGCATGCGTTTCATCATCATCATCAGCCTATAATGTTCCCACTGCAGGGACACAGGCCTCCTCTCTATGAGAGGTAGTGGGCTATCCACCACGCGGGCCCAGTGCGGGTTGGTAGATGTCACATGTCTTCGAATTTTTAGTTCTAGGACGTGCCGGTTTCCTCACGATGTTTTCCATCACCGTTTTTGAGGGCAGCGGTGATGAAATAAATTACAAAAAGTAATGTGCCTGCCTGGGTTCGAACCCACGGCTTACTGCTCGTAATTCGGGTCTGCGTCACATTTTACCCGATTTTGAAACATTATTCATTGCTGCTCCACTCCTATTTGTCGTTGTGTAATGATATACAGCCTTCCTCGATATATGGACTATCTAACACTGAAATAATTTTTCAAATTGGATAAGTAGTTCCTAAGAATAGCGCGTTCAAGCAAACAAACAAACAAACTTCAGCTTTATAATCTAACTAGCTGTTACCCGCGACTTCGTACGCGTTAGGTTCGTGATTTGCTTAAAATAAGTCTTTTAGTCAGGAGGTTCTTGATTCCAATGTTTTGTTTGAAGTTCGTTACCAGATGTCTCCAGTATTAATACAATCTGCCCAGTCTTGGCTTAGCGACTGGCTATCTGACCTCCACAACCCAGTTAATACTGGGTTATACGACACCTCTTGGTAAGACTGATTGTCAGACTTTCGGGCCACTGACTACCTGTACCGACTGTCAAAGATCTACAAATGACAGCCGTGACCAACGGCTTAACGTGCTTTCCAAAGCACAATAAAGTCGGTACGTAATGAGTGGTCATCCATCCATAAACCAACCTAGGCAAACGCAACCTAAACTGAAGATCGACCCTAGCGACCTAAATTGATTTTATATGATTATTTTCGTTTGAAAGAACTTGCTTCAAGTGTGATCTCTTATTCATTTGAGAGTAAAACTTCGAAAACTGAGTACAACTCCTCAATGTATACGAACACGCTACCGACTACTGTAAAAAAGGTGATGTTGTAAGTTGATGTGGATCAACTTTCATTATGAAAGGATTAGAATAGAATTTCCAAAAACGTAAATAGTGATTTTGTGCATCCATGCCTCTTTTTAAAAATTACAAATATTCTCCTAAACTTAACCTTTAACCCGACATTAATTCCACTTGGGGGTGGAATTTCCAAAAATCCCTTTCTGCCTTACTAAGAACTTACTTGCGAGATTTCAAGTTAAATAAATAGAGTGGTTTATCGGTGAGTGAATAGTATAGCGCTTTCATGTATAAATGAAAGTATTATTATGTCCTTATCCAGATCATGACCTGGCTTCTGGCTTTGATCCAAATCCGTTCACCAGTTAAGGCGTGAAAAAGTTAAAACAGACTGATAGATGCTGTTAATATACTGTATCGTTGGTCTAGTGGTCGCAACTACTGAGTATGAGGTCCTGTTTTCGATTCCCGGGTCGGGTAATCTTTTATTTTGGTTTTCGACCATAAATTTCTGACCACAAAATCGCACGAAGAGAAGATTTTAAGACTATGGGGGAGCCCTTAGCCCAGCAGTCATTTTGATGAGATTCACTATATAAATTTCCTGAGAGACATGGACAGTGACAGTGGCAGGGAAGTAAAACAGGGAGACGTCATATCTCCGAAACTGTTCACCGCTGCACTGGAAGATGTATTTAAGGTTCTGGACTGGAGAGGGCTAGGCATCGACGTCAATGGCGAGTACATCTCTCACATTCAATTTTCCGACGATATAGTGGTCATGGCTGAGACCATAGAGGACCTCAGTCAATTCAATGCTCGATGACCTGAGGTCATCATGGATCATCCGAAAGAGTGGGTCTTAAAATGAATATGGAATAAACCAAAGTCATATGGAATGCCCATGTAACACCCACTCCTATCAAGATCGGAGACTATACACTCGAAGTTGTACACGATTATGTCTACATGGGACAAACGGTCCAGTTGGGTAGGTCTGACATCGAGAAAGAGGTCAACCGTCGAATCCGACTCGGCTGGGCAGTGTTCGGGAAGTTGCATGATATGTTCTCCTGCAGTGTCTCAAGACGAAAGTCCATGACCAATGTGTGTTGCCAGTGATTACATACAGGACCGATTGGGTCGCCCACATTGTGCCTCATCAGAAGGCTTAAAATCACTTAAAGGTCAATTGAGAAGGTTATGCTCGAAGTTTCCTTGTGTGATCAAATCAGAAATAAGAACATTCGCAAGAGAACCAAGGTTACCCCAAAGTCCCGGTAGCCCGAAGAATTGCCAAATTTAAGTGGCAGTGGGCAGGGCACATTGCTCCCAGAACGGATGGCCGATGGAGCCGAAAAGTTCTGGAGTGGCGACCACGAATCGGAAGACGTTGCGTCGGAAGGCCTCCCACGAGGTGGACCGATGACCTGGTGATGGTTGCGGGGATCCTCTGGATGCAAGTCACACGGGACCTGTCGATGTGGCGACACTTGGGGGAAGCCTATGTCCAGCAGCGGACGTCTTTCGGCTGAAATGATGAATGATTATGATATTACTTTCTTACTAAATAATAAAAAAATTACGAAAACAAAACTATATAAACTAAAAGTGCTGGACACTGGTACTGTCGCTGTTGCCGCGGGGAAGCTCAAGCAGCTTTAATAAAGTTATCTTATCGATAACTACTTATATTTTCGAGTCGTTGGGAATTGAAGCTTTGGACCGTGGGACCGTGAGATCAGAGTACTCAAAACTCACAGTCTTTTTAAAGAAATTTCTAAACGCATAGCTTACACTTTCCGTGATCCAAGAGCTGGCTTTTACTTCGGCCAGAGGCTAAATGATTGTTTAGCTGTAGTTTGAATGGTTAATAATAACTAAAAGGATGTTTAACACTATTTGGTAATGATTAGGAAGTCTTAAAGCATAAAAAAACAAAATACCTACTTACAAAAAGTGAAAACCGGGTGGGGATCGAACCATGGTTACTTTTGTAAATATTACAGCATCAAAAATTTAAAAATAAATAAAATAATAAGTGTGACGGCGCTACGTCATCGTACTGTTGTGAACGGCACGTGCACCGGACCGATCAGGCGATGTCGCCATCCCCACCTCCCCACTACTAGACTTGTTTGTGCTCGGGTATAAAACGAGGCGGAGCGGTGCGATCGGGGCAGATTTTCTAAAGAAATATGGGTCCGATATCGCTGCCTTGCAGCAATCCAGTATTGCCGTCACTGACTTCAGTGACGCGCTCGAGAGCCCTTTGTCGCCGCCACCTGCCGACAGAGGCTTACCGCCAGCCGTCGCCGCCGCGATTAGGGCTACTCCAAGACCCATTCTTGTGAAACCCATTGTTTCGCAAACAAAGGTCCAGCCCGCACCTGCGTCCATTGTTCCCGTTTCCGAGAACATGAACAAAGGCTTACCGTCAGTCGTCGCCGCCGCGATTCCGGCTAAACCGAGACCCATTGTTTCGAAACCTTTTGTTTCGCAAACAAAGGATCAGTCCGAACCTGCGTCCATTGTTCCCGTTTCCGAGAACATGGACACAACTGAGCCAATCTCCGACTCAGAGTCAATTTTAGACGCGTGCTCTGCCTCCTCATCCTCTGAAGACGACTATCAAGTCGTCGGAAGGGGCAAGAGGAAGAAGGGCAAAAAATCCCAGGCCGCCATGGCCAAAAAGATCGTCGCGCTCCCTTCTGCCCCCTCTCCCGAGGCGTCCCGTCCCACCTCCCCGGTCCCCGCACCAAAGTCCGCCGCTGCTCATACCAGCAGGCCAACAAGCCCTAAGGCTAACCCTTCAGCCGCTTCGTCAAAGAAGCTGAAGCCCCCTCCCCCGTTGTTCATTCAGGACAAAGGGAAATGGACAGACGTGTCCAAAATGTGCAATGAGCGCCGTATTCAATACACTAGCGCGAAAAGCACCCAACAGGGTATCAAAGTGGTGGTCCCTACGACCACCGACTTCAGGGAACTAACCCGTCAATTGATCGGTAGGCGCATAGCCTTCCATACCTACTCTCTTCCAGAGGAGAAGCCCACCCGCGTGGTGATCAGGCGGATCCCGAAGGAAATCCCCACGGAGGACATCCTCAATGACCTCCTAGGCCAGGACATCCCGGTCGCAGCCGTCCACCGCCTTCATAAGGCGAGAGGTGGAGACCATTACGATATGGTTCTGGTCATCTGTGACCCAGTAGAAGGTCACCACCCGATCTTCAAAGTGAAGTCGGTTTGCTCCCTGACAGGCATCTCAATAGAGAAGCCCTACCGCTCAAGCGTAGTCGGACAGTGCCACCGCTGCCAGATGTACGGTCACAGCCAAGCCAACTGCCATGCGCCGCACAGATGCGTAAAGTGTCTAGGCGACCATGGCACGGCAGACTGCCCCCGTCCCAAAGACAAGTCGCTTTGCACGGAGCCACCGAGCTGTGTGCTTTGCGGCCAGTCGGGCCACACGGCCAACTACCGCGGCTGCTCAAAAGCCCCCAAAGGCTCCTCCTCTAACCTGGTGAAGCGTGCAAGCGCCCGCCAACAAAGAGAAAGCCCATCGGTGAGGCTACCTTCTGCCCAGATGCCGGAGAGACTCAGCCCTCAGAGGCCCTCTCCCTGGACCACGCTAAACCACCAGAAAGCCTTCCCGGCTCTCAGTAAAGCAAAGTCCAGCCCCATCCCCGGGCTATTAGATGCCCCTGTCCCCACTCCCGCGGCCCAAGCGAGCGCACCGGCGCCCGCTCGTCCCACGCCACCCGGCCCCGCGGCCGTGGACCCCGCTCACAACGTAACTTTAGAATCGTTAGCAGAGTTAGTCACCCCCGAAGCAGACCGCATGGCGGCTGATCTCAGGGCGGCTAACACTGGTGGCGATAAACTTAAAATTATCCTCAAGTCCCTACTAAAGTTAGGCGACCTCCTCCGCAACCTTAATCTCGACTAACTCCAATGGATAATACAAGATTAACGTGCACCAAACCCCGATCCCTAAAATTAGGGTACTTTAATGCCAATGGCATTAGAGGCCAGCGTGATGAGATCGCCACCTTCCTCCGCGACCATCAAATTGATATCCTCCTCGTACAGGAGACCTTCCTCAAGCCCAGTCACCGCGATCCGAGAATTGCCAACTATCGCATAGTTCGCAACGATCGGTCACGCTGCCACAAGGGCGGTACTCTAATCTATTATAGAAAAGAACTGCACTGCATCCCTTTAGATCCCCCTCCCATGGAGTCTCTACTCGAGACCTCAGTGTGTCGACTAGGCATGACCGGCCATCAACCGATCACTATCGCGTCTGCATACATCCCTCCCGGCGGCACGTCCGAGGAGCACACTCTGTTCACCAAAGACCTTGCCGTCCTCTTCGGCTTGAGCGACTCCGTTATCATAGCGGGCGACCTCAACGCCAAACACCCCGCCTGGAACAGCACGACGACATCTGCCAGAGGACGTCACGTGTATAACCTGGGCGAGTCCCTCAACTTCGATCCCATCGCTCCTATGGAGCACACCCACTATCCCCACGACCCCGACCAACGTCCGGACGTTCTCGACATAGCGCTACTCAAGAATGTCAACCTTAAGTTGCATTCTATCGAGACTTTACATGAGCTTAACTCAGACCATCGACCAGTGCTCATGCACTTAGTTCCCCGCTCGGGTCCTTCTGACCCCAGCCAGCCCCCGCCGACCCAAGTGATAACCGACTGGAGGAAAGTCAGCGAAAAGCTGAAATCCACCACGTCGCCTCACCTGGAGGCCATCCCCGACCACATAGTCTCAGTCGCTGACACGACGGCCGCCATCAACTCGTTTACAGAACACGTGCAATCCGTACTGAAGGACTGCTCACGGGAAGTCCCAGCAATGAGCGATCAACGCTGGATACTACCCGCTGACGTACGTGAACTGATAACCGAAAAGAACGCGGCCATCCGTGCCTACAGCAGCTTTCCCTGCGAGGCAAACAAAGCCCACATGCGTAATTTACAGCGTGCTGTAAAGGATCGCACCAGTGAGCTTCGTAATAATCAATGGGACAAAACGCTAAGCGAACTCGAGCCTACCCACCTAGCCTTCTGGCAGCTGCAACGCAAGTTGCGCTCCACCGAAGAGGCTTCGATGCCTCCCCTCACCCGACCCGATAAGAGCGTCGCATTCGACGACTCTGAGAAGGCCGAATGCCTAGCCGACAGCCTGGAGTCCCAGTGCTCCCCCAGCTCTCAACCAGTAGACAAGCGACATCTCGAGGAGGTGAACGCATTCGTCGAACGTAGAACCGCCCTGCCCCCCGAAGAAGACCCTGATGATCCTCTGCCTCCGGTCACAGCTGACGAAGTGCAAGACATCATTAACAAACTTCAACCGCGGAAAGCACCCGGCTCCGACGGAATCACCAATAGGGTGTTCAAACTCCTCCCCGCTCAGCTCGTCGTGTTAATGGCGGCCATCTTCAATGGCGCCCTGAGCAACAACGCGTTTCCCCAAATATGGAAAGAGGCCACGGTCATCGGTTTCGCCAAGCCAGGCAAACCCAAGTCTGATCCTTCGAGCTACAGACCTATCAGTCTCCTGAATGCACTCGGAAAAATCTACGAGAGACTTATGTATAAGCGACTCAAAGACTTCGCCGAGGCTAAGAGTCTCATCCCCAACGAACAGTTCGGCTTCAGGACCGGACACTCATGCATTCAACAGGCCCACCGCATCGTAGAACACTTGAGCGCTGGCTTCCAGCGTGGAGCGATGACGGGTGTGTTGTTTTTCGACATAGCAAAGGCATTCGACAAAGTCTGGCACAACGGCTTATTATATAAGCTGTACAAACTGGGAGTGCCAGACCGTCTTGTGCTCATCTTACGAGACTTTTTGTCGGATCGCACCTTCCGCTATCGCATCGGGAAGGCACTGTCTTCCCCTCACCCCATTAGAGCCGGAGTCCCTCAGGGCTCCCCGCTCTCTCCCCTTATCTTTACTCTGTTCACCAGTGACATCCCCAAGAGCAAGAAGGCACAGTTAGCCCTGTTCGCGGACGACACGGCCATCTATTACACTGGCCGTAGTCACGACGCTATTTACAGCACCCTCCAAACCTCAGCCAACGTCTTAGGCGCTTGGTTCCGGAAATGGAGAATCGAGGTGAACCCCGACAAGAGCCAGGCAGTTCTTTTCTCTAAACCGCGTAAAAATAAGCCACCCGCGCTCAGCCCGATCACTATGTACGGTAAGCCTATCCCTTGGGAGAAGCAAGCCAAGTACTTAGGAGTCTTACTTGACAACCACCTGTCTTTCGCGGCGCACATCAAAGCAGCTCGCGACCGAGCTGCCTTTGCTATGGGTAGGCTTCATTTCATGATTTCGACAAAAAGCAAGTTGTCACTCAAGTGCAAGTTGCGCCTTTACACCGCGGTGATCCGCCCCATTATGACGTACGCTTGCGTCGTGTACGCTCACACCAAGCCTAAGTACATCCATAGGATGCAAACCTTGCAGAACCGGTTCTTACGTAGAGTCACGGGAGCCCCTTTTTATGTCCGTAATGACCGTCTACACGTAGACCTTAGAATGCCCACCGTCCTTCAGTTTATGAAACGTCTTTCGAAGCGTTTCTTCGATAACGCCATTAAACACCGTAATCCCCTGATCGCAGCGGCCGCCCGTTACGAACCCTCGCGCATTAGTACAGTACGCCGTCCTCGGCATACCCTCGTCACTCCTGATGATGCTATCACCCTCCTCCAGGAGAGTAGCAAAGAGACTAGCACTCTTAAAAAGTTCAGACACAAACCGCCGTCTTTCCGACCTCGCCGTCGAGGTCCGTCGCGACGTCCCGGTCCATGCCCTCCCCGACCCTCGCTCGAGCCAGCCTGCGATGCTGTGCCAGTAGTTTTAAATCAGCCCCTTAATAATGATATCATTCAGATCCAGCCTGTCCCCATGCAGTCCTCCCCCAGCGACGCCCTAAGCCGAGGCTCGTACCCCACGGGGGGTACCCTTAGCGTGTAGTCGCTTAGTTTGTATGTTTTATGCCCTGGCTGGAGGCCTACCTCTTAAGGCATCCACAGGATAGTCCGGTTAAGCAGACGACAACCTCCTAGGTTGAACTGCGAGATGCCATTCCCAAAAAAAAAAAAAAAAAAAGCGATCGGGGCATTCAATTCTTGACTTTGGTCCGATGCACATGTTGTATAGCGCCTAGAGTTTCTACTTAAGTACTGTGTTATAACTTTTATGTGATTACGTTAATTAAGTGTCAGTTGTAATTAATTAATTAAGTGAATCAATCGAATAAAAGTGATTAATAAGTGAACTACCTACTTTCTATTTTAAAATGTCCGATCCTGACAAAATACCTACAAGTGTATATTGGCTGAGGTTTGATCCTGCAACATACGATTCACAGGTCAACCGCTAAACAGTCAGGCTATTTACTTCGGTGACAATTGTTCTAAAATAGCCGATCTATTCTAATGTTTGTTATGACAGTTGTCAGTTGTCAATCAGTTGAGGAATATGAACAAATTGCAATATTGCTCACCTCCCAATGTTATTAGCGTGATAATATATAGCCTATGTCCTTCCCAAGGTTTAAATGTATCTTCTTGCCAAAATCCATAAAGATCCGATCAGCCGTTTAGTCGTGAAAAGGTAACAAACAAACAGAGTGACTTTCGCATTTATAATATTAGTATGGATATATAAAATTCTCGTGTCACAGTTTTCGTTGCCATACTCCTCCGAAACGGCTTGACCGATTTTGATGAAATTTTGTGTGCATATCGGGTAAGTCTGAGAATCGGCCAACATCTATTTTTCATATCCATAAAAAACCCCGCGAACGAAGTCGCGGGCAGCAGCTAGTATTAGTATAGATATATATGAATAGAAGTGGAGAAAGTACGACTTTAACAACCTTTACTCAATCTAATGAGACTGGAGTGGTAAGCATACAGTGTCTTCTACTATCACAGGGTATCTCAGTAATACATCTGAAAAGGGCACTGAATCCTTGTTTTCCTAATCGCTTATGAGTAATTTTACCAATATCATCATTCTCCTGCTCTTATCCCAATTCATTAGGAATCGGCGCAGCATGTCTTCTTCTTCTTCTTCCAGACCTCTCTAATACTTGTTATCTCATCAGAAACTTCTTTTCTTGTCATATCATCCTTCACACAGTCCATCCAAGTTTCTTTGTTCTTCCTCTACTCTTATACCCATCCACATTCATACTGAAAACTTTCCTCACGACATTTTCCTAAGTATGTTAAGATTACTGTACGGCTAATAATAAAACATCGTTAATACGATTTGCAAGTAAAGATCGAGCAGAATAAATTATTAATAACTCCTCATAATAAAAATGAAAGAATATAAATCCGCCATTCCGTTTAAAACTTCCATCTCGTAAAATCTTCAAGTTTCCGCTCCGGAAGTAGTCGGAGTTCGGAATTCAAATTCGAAAAATACGTTCCTTTCCGCTTCCGGCGTTTGATTCCTTCAGTGATACGATGTTTTCTCCGCGCTGTAGAACTTACGTGAATGTAACTGTATTAGATACTTTAATTTTAAATTGAATTAAGAGCGTTAACACCTTACGGCATTTCATACAAACTTTCAAGTCCTTATTTTACGAAAAAGTTCAGTTTTAGTCATTTCGGAAAATAAGGACTTGAAAGTTTGTATGAAATGCCGTAAGGTGTAAACGCTCTTAATCCACTTTTAGTTCATGGGACATATTTATTTTAATATACCTATTGCGACGGTACTTTATAGCATCAATCTCGTTTTTTAGTTTAAAAAAAATTAGGAGAATCCGAAACGAAAATTTAGCATGGACTGGTCAAGAGTACCACAATCATATTTGCTTTTTGAATCCAATAACAGCTTTTTTTGGTCCAAAATTATGCCTTAACAATATAATACATGGCAATCTAGAAACTATCGGGAGTCATCTTTGCCCACCAGTAAAATGCAGGCTAACAGTAACTGAAATAATATCAGGGCTTTCAAGTTTCAACAACGCAACCGTAACGCGAACACTAAAATACACAAACGGCTTTGCATACACGCCGTTCACAACGAGGCATTTGTTCGGAAAATTGGAAAATTATATCACACATACGTCTATGTTGGAAACAATAACGTTATATGTTGACGCTGTTGGTTATTGGGGGGTAGCAGAAGTGTGTCGTTGATGGGACAGCCATTACAGAAATATTAGGAAGGCTTTTATAATTTACATTCTTATCAGTGGCAACATTATTATCTGCCTTTTCTATTCTCACCATATTGAGGTCGGTTTTCAGTCTTACCGGGTGCAGCTTTACATGGAGCGACTGCCTATCTGACCTCTACAACCCATTTTTTACTGGATAAAACGATACCCCTTGGTAAGACTAGTTGTAGGACTTTCTGGCCACTGACTACCTATTATGACTGGCAAAGGTCTACAATTGACGGCTGGGACCAACGGCTTAACGTGTTATCAATGAAATGATGGTTACCCATCCACCGACCTATCTTTGCAAGCGCGGCTTAATCTTGAAGGTCGACCAGTGCGACTATTCAATAGCTATTAACTCAATAGTTCTATGTTGTATAGGATATAATATAATATACTAGCTGTCCCGCGCAACTTCGTCTGCGTCACATTTTCCCCGTTTTCGCAACATTTTCCATTGTTGCTCGGCTTCTGTTGGTAGTAGCGTGATGATATATAGCCTATAGCCTTCCTCGAAAAATGGGCTATCTAACACTGAAATATTTTTTCAAATTGGACCAGGAGTTCCTGAGATTAACGCGTTCAAGCAAACGAACAAAAAAACACACAAACTCTTCAGCTTTAATATTGCTATATTGCTATAGATAGAAAAATGTTTTTTTTAATGATACTTTTATGATTTTAAATCATTTCATAACTGTTTTTACTATTTAAATTGCCTTTAAGTGTTGTATCTGGGTATTTGCCTAAAATAAAAGACATTTTTTTTATATTTGATCTTTTTAATGATACTTTTATGATTTTAAATGATTTCTTAACTGTTTTTACTATTTAAATTGCCTTTAAGTGTTGTATCTGGGTATTTGCCTGAAATAAAAGTTTTTTTTTTTTAATATTTGATCTTTTTAATGATACTTTTATGATTTTAAATGATTTATTTACTGTTTTTTAATATTTTAATTGCCTTTAAGTGTTGTATATGGGTATTTTGCCTGAAATAAAACACATTTTTTCTTTATATATTTGATCTTTCTTCACAGCAAGATGTCCACACACGCAGATTTCGTTCACCCCAATCCACCCCTCACTACAATCGAACCTCTTAGATATGTATCGAATATAGAACGAGCTAAACATACATTTGTTAGCAAAATTGGTTCAATCCTCACATCGACAATCGTTTTGTACGATAAGGCGTTATAAAAAACGTGCTAACGTCCCCTTATTTCTCTCAAATTGGATATAGATTTTATTTGATCATAGATAAAGAAACAGTCTGTATGGAAATGTGTTTTTTTTGTATTATTAGCTTTACTTTGAGTTACAGTTCTTTTATGAAATATCCCATTTAATTGAACCGATGGGGCCGAAAAGTTCTGGAATGGCGACCGCGAACCGGGAGAAGATGCGTTGGAAGGCCTCCCACTAGGTGGACCGATGACCTGGTGAAGGTTGCGGGGATCCGCTGGATGCGAGGCCCACGGGACTGGTCAAAGTGGCGTGACTTGGGGGAGGCCTATGTCCAGCAGTGGACGTCTTTCGGCTAAAATGATGACGATGATTGAACCGATAACACCATCAAATCGCGACCGTTATCTCCGAGGAGTTGGGCAGAATTGTACCTCATAGTTCAGCCATAATTTGCCTGTTCTGGTAAGTCCCGTGTTACAATACGCGCCGTGTCCAGGAGTACCGCCTTCAGAATCAAACCCTTGATATAGCTGCCTAACGAGAGCATTCTTCTCTTTAGAGATCTACGCTTTGAAATGGGCAACTACAGTACTTTCACAATTATTATGTCTTGTGACTGGGACTGTTGCTTCATTTTTATTGTTGTTCGACTATAAAAAAGTGCCTGTAACTGGCCTACTTGAAATAAATAATTTTGATTTGATTTTATTTGAGCCTCCTCAGGTATTGGTCGAGGCTCTTGGCAATAAAGCCATTGGCTTATACGACTATCGCCACAATGATCGCTAAATTCAGATCCCACATGTCGACAACCTCGCGAGGCAAGTCAAGATACTTCATCTGCTTAACTTTCTTGGCTTTCACGAGGTTCTCGTCAGGTTGGACCGTTATGTCAACAATGATTGCGCGTAGCTCTGATCGGTCCACCACCACCGTATCAGGCTTATTCGCTACTATAGTCCTGTCAGTGATGATGGATTGATCCCAGTTCAGTGGAGGACTCACTTATTGTGAAAGTCTCGAGAAGAGTTTATTACAGAAATGATCCAATGAAGTAAGGTGTATTGTGATAACGACATTTTCAAGAACTGGGTCGGGTGCATACCTACAGTACGGCACTTCCGATTCCACAAGGTTGTATTTTAGAGCAAGTTGCTGATGGCTATTCCTAGCTACAATATTGTGTCTATGCTAGTACTCTCCGTTAGCTAGACGAGAATACCCGGTAATTTGACGGGTTGGTTCGCCCGGACGGTGGCAAAGCGTACATAATTGTCATGCATACTGGACGACGCGACGTAAAGAGGTGTATGGTATATTTCTTATTTTTTTTTTTTTTGTATATGGGGCAGCATTGTGATAGACACAATACAAAAGTTGACTGTAAAGAATGCCTTGTGGCGTTAAATCGGCTACATCCCTTTTGGTAGCTTTCCCATTTTGCGAACTAAATAAAATACCATCAATAAAGTGCCGTTTGGTAACTATTTTGATATTCATATCCGCCTATGTACTACTCTTGTATATGTGTTTGTATTAATAAAAAACAGAGGCAGTCAGAAGGTCAGAAGAACTGCTGACAGAAGTGAAAACTCAAAACAATGGAACTACGCGGCGCTATCTGGCGCATGACGTCATGAGCATGTCGATGTCATCGGTAACGCGAACCCATAGTTTTTTCTCCTTCCAAAAATCGCTCAACGCGGCTGAAGAATTTTTCACTTCAATAATTAAACTAATGTGTAAACATATTATTATTAAATTAACATGGTAACGGTTAATTAGGATAACATAACAGTTTTCCTTCATCGAATCATCGCCAACCGCTGATTATATTTTATAGCGATAATACCTATTTAAGCAGATATGCACATTTTCAACGAGTATTTATTTGTTCAACGGCGAGAGCACACGTAGAATTTTTTAAAATATAGCAATATTATTACTTAGACTTTGAAAAACATTTCAACATTCCAGAATACATGGCAGGGGAGATGGCATCGAAAAAGGAAGATGAATTCTCAAGTTCTGAATCGGGAATGTTGGCTCGAAAAAGGCTTCCAGGTAAGTTTTATAAATAAACTAGCTGTCCGTCGCAACTTCGTTTGCGTCAAATTAACTATTTTAACAGTTATTTAGAAACACAATTCGAAGTTGTTTAAAAAAATCGTGTTGTAGTAATTCTAGGTAATTTAACCCGACGCGTTCTCAAACAAAATGTTTTTAATGGAGAAAAACTCATTTAACTTAATAAGGGTTTTGACATACACTTGTCAAAACTGTTTTTGACCGATTAACAGTGTAAACTGTAACATAACTAAGAATGTACCTAGTCCTAAATGTGGAACTATGTCGTTGAACACTTTTTATTTCAGACTGTTCTTTGTCAGCGAGGGTGTATCAACAGGCATCGAACCTACAGCCTCCTCTCCCGCCGCCGCCTCCTGAGCCTAGTGATAGTGTCACTGAGATGCCACATAATATCACAAAAAAATTATCGGTAAAGCCGAAAGACCAAAAATCATCGGTAAAGCACAAAGACCAAAAATCATCGGTAAAGCACAAAGACCAAAAATCTAAATGCCTTTTGTTCTAGAAGCCTTTCTTGGTTGCTGATATCTAACCACGTGCGAGAAACTATTTTAGTATGTATGCATATACAAGGTGTTGTTTTGCATCCTCGTCAAATTCAAGGTGGTAACTATGCTAACGATTCTCGACCCGAATCAAGTATAAAATGGGTAGGTATTTTTTTTTAAAAGAAAGAAAGAAAGAAAAATATTTATTTGTCGCAGGGACATGACGTGCATACAAAATTAACAAAAATAAAACAAAGAACATAGGTAGATGCAAGAAACAAAAATAAAAGTACAAATGGGACTGGGGTCCCATTGGGGGTGGGGGTTTCCTTTTCTAATTTACGGAAATAGGTAAGCATGAACCACCCAAGTTTTAAAACTTGGGTGGTTCATGCTTACCCGGCCTTTCTGAGCCTTGCCTTAAAACCGCGGTTTTACACATACAAACAATCTCATTCAATAATTTATTATTCCCTAAACCACGTTATGGGGGTTATTCTGATATACTGCCAATCTTAAACAACAAAAAAATCAGCGTTTATTAATAATTAACTAGGTACCGTAATTTATATTGATTATTTATGTCTTTTGTGACAACCTTCTGAATTTTGACGAGGATGCAAAACTACACCTTGTATAAAGCACTCATGACAACATTTAGTGTCAATTGTTTAATTTAGTCTTCTTATAATATTTTATTTTTGTACAGATTTTTTTTTATTTACCGACTTTTTGTTGTCTTTTGCTTTTTCAAAATCAAAATATTTTATTTTACGTAGGCCTACATGGGCACTTATAAAATGTCAACAAAACACGGCACTGTTCGGGTTGGTCGTTTCGTATGGAGAAGACAATCTCACACAGACCAACCTCAGCAAATGCTTGCTGAGGTTGGTCTGCTTTACCAAGAAGATCGACACGACAGCCCCTCAAGATATCAATAAATAGGTACTTAACAAATAACAATAACAATCAGACACAAACTTAACAATCGACGAGCTACACAGTATTACACGTACCCACTCTTCAATAAAATTGCGATTCCAATAAGTTTGGGGTTGCCAGCGATATAAATTTTAATACATGCAACATTTAATAATAACCTATGGTGCGTAAGAGGGTGGATATTGGTGGTTTTATATCGAAAATTGATATTTTTACTACTCAATATGGAAATGAGAAAAGCTGTTTTCTTATATTGAACATTTAGGGATGAATTTTCAATCTCTCAAGGATCTAATCTGACTATGTCTGTTTCAAGTCTTTTTTAAAATGCTGATTTCATTTTATTAACTTGTGATTTTTTAAAATGCTGATTTCGTTTTATTAACTTGTGATTTTTTTAATGCTGATTTCATTTTATTAACTTGTGATTTTTTAAAATGCTGATTTCGTTTTATTAACTTCTGATTTTTTTTTACTGCCTCGTTTTTTTTAGTGGTCGCAAGCGCAACTGCCATGCATGTGGGCCGAGGTTCCCAGGTCGGGAAAAGGTGTTTTTGGGTTGATTCATTAAGATTTTCTCATTAATGGGACCTAAACATAACTGGCAAAATGTGGGTGTACAGGTACACCTCTGCCTAAACCTTCCGGGATTACAGGCTTGATGTTATGTGTGTTTCTTGTTATTCATGTTTTTGTGATGTTAAATACTTTATAAGCACCAAAAAAAAAGAAAAAAAAACATAATTTGAAACCTAGTGAGGGTTCGGGACATTGGCGTTCTAATCGCACAAGGCGACTTAATGAATTATATAAATTTTGGAATAGGCTTAAAGAAATAATATATACATAGGTAAGTTTTGCATTTGGTAGCTATAGTTTGTAACAATGGATGAGGGACTTTTATCAGCTTAGTACAACTTATTGCTACCATATTATGCGAACCGTCAGTCTGTGGAATTCACAGCCGGCTTCTCTGTTCCCTGATCATTATAATTTGAATATCTTCAAAGTTCGAGTGAATCGGTATCTTCTAGGCAAGCGTGCTCCAGCTTAGGCCGCATCATCACTTCACATCAGGCGAGAGAAAAAAGCTATGATTAGATGTTGGCCCCATGCAGAAAGTAGTTCAATACTGTGTGCTACATGCTTAAATATGACTACATAATATATGATTATTTCCGATACACGAAGTGTTGTGTTTCAGTACGTACGATTATGTGCCAAATGAACCATAATTCATCATTTCATTTCATCATTTCAGCCCAAAAGACGTCCACTGCTAGACATAGGCCTCCCCAAGTGTCGCCACATTGACTTAACATGGGGGGTTTTGCCTTAATCGCCACGCTTGGCAGGCGGGTTGGCGATCGCAGTACGATTGTTACAAAAGCACAGAGAATGCTGCTGCCCATTCTCTGGCAAATCTCATAGTCTCCTCTTACGACACCCACGGGAACATATGGGATGGTGCTATCCTTTACGTCCGATACAATACAGAACCATAATTACTTTCTTTCTATTTAATTTTATAACTTGTAGATATTCATTTAGGTCAGATAGGCAGTCGCTCCATGTAAAATACTGGTATTCAGCTGCATCCGGTTAGACTGGAAGCTGACCCCAAGATAGTTGGGAAAAGGCTATGCTGTTGTAGATATTCATTTCTATGTTTTTCCATAACAAACGGACCTTATGTTCTAAACACGGTTGCGTCCGAGTGACAGCGCCATGTTGCGCTGACAACCTCGCACCACAAACTTCATTACGTTTCCCGAACGTCAAAAGGAGCGGTGGTCACACTGGCAGCAGGGAGCGGAGAGCGGGAAACCAGCGAAGAAAACTTTTTTTTTTATTGGGTCTAGCCTGCCACACTTTTTCCGCGACTTCTATAAGACATAATCAACAGTGGCGAAGCACCAGAAAAGCGCCGAGACACTGAAGCTCGACTAAGTCCCAGGGGAACAATATAGTACTACTCGATCAAGCTAAGTTTGCAACTCGCGTCGATTATGTCACACGCTTAGGTACGGTCTGCAAAAAAAGGATTCACAATGACTATAAAAAAGTAAACAAATGTTTGTTAGATACTTTGCATTTATTGTTTTTAACATTATATTATACAACGGTACATTCAAATATACACTAAAAAATTGCGAGGTGCAAACCTAGCTTGGTCGAGTAGTAGGTATATATAGTCTTGGATCCCGAAATGAAATTAATCAGAAAAGAATAGCGGAGGAATAGGAAAAATATTAAATCACTTCCGTCCATATAAGCAGGACAGAACTAATATCACACAATGTTTTTTATCACGCCTGTTATCTCCGAAGGTGTAGGCAGAGGCGTACCCTTTTGTATGGTATAGTTTTGTTTAAGCCCCATGTGATAAGGGGCTAGTCCTCACAGGAATAATTCCAGATTCAAAGCCCAAGGCTTTGCCTGACCTGGGAATAGAACCTAAAACCTCGTGCGCAGCAGTATCGCGAACTTGCGACCACTAGATCAATGATAGTAGGCTTTGATTAATTAAGTTAAATACGTCTACAATCCAACATTTTGAGTGTAGTTTTATGCCCTAGCTGGAGGCCTTACACTCAAGGCACCCACAGGATAGTTCGTTTAAGCAGACGACAACCTCCTAGGTTGAACTGCGAGACGCAATTCACAAAAAAAAAATGGAATGTGGGATATTTCTATACAGTAAAATCAGTCTCACACACATCCAAACCGTGCACAGAACTGATTCAAAATTAATATTTATAAAAATATTCAATGACCCGAATGAATGTGGATTCGTATATCTGGCAGAACTACTACTATGACATCGAGAAAGAGACGGAGCAACAGAGGACGTTTAGCACACCAATCTCAAGTCGTTTGGTGCGTGTTCCGACTCACCATTTGGTGACCTTCCTCAAGGAAGAGTTTTGGCCGAAAGATGTGCTGTATCGGCGTTTCCGCGGCCTACGTGGCACTTCGCAGCGTAACACGACGCCGTCACTTCGTGTGCAGTAGTTATTTTTGTATGAAGTATTTAGTAGTTAATAGTTATTGTTTTTATACGTATATAATGTACAAGTAAAGGCAACTAAGGCCCATAAATTACAATGCAAACTATGTATTGTGATTTAGTTGCCTGAAATAAAAGATATAATATTGTATTGTTAGCGCTATCTCTTATCCACTTTGGAATAAGATTAAAACAATACTTCTTTAAGACGTCATAGTAACCTCCAGGTACTTAATAAATAAAGCCTATAACACGCTAACACTACAACCTCGCCTCCTAACCCGTCAAAGTCGCGCGTGTCGCGAACGCGATGACGCGTCGACGCGCGTCCACCTAATTGTTAATTAATGTGCTAATGCTAATGCCGCGATCGGTGATGGATGCGAATCGGATTTGTGCGTTTAAATTGACATATCGCGCGTCTAACAATCGCGTAATGTGTTATTAATCAGGCTTTATAATGTTGATTGTGAATATTGTATTGTTGTTTAGTGGTTCTGAATGCGTTATTTTGTGGTGATATCAAAGGTTTCGATTGTTGGGTTTGGTAATTCATTAATTTGTTAAATGGGATAATTAATGAGTTGTTTGTGTTTAAATTGAATGATACAAGCAAAACTCGCTGGCGTTTAAGGGTTGTCTTGACTGCATTCCATGTGTTACACATTTTAACACAATGTTTCAGTATGTTAAAAAAAAAAACGAGCAGTCTTGCGCTTCAAAGCAGATAAAAAAAACGCAACGAATGAAGTTGAATTGTTAAAATACGTGTGTTAGGGTGTTGCCACACCAATCGATCGATCGTCGCCCGATGCCATCGATCGACATCGATCGATCGAATGGTGTAGTAGAAACTATCTCACTATCTGGTTGTCTGGAAAATATCGCTATTAGCGATAAGACCGCCGTTGTAACCATAAAATTATTAGTTTTGTAAGCCCGTTATGTTTCATTTTTGGTGTACAATAAAGTTTTATTCTATTCTATTCTATTCCAAACTATAGATTGACGTCGAATAATCCATTCTACCGTCGATCGATGGCCTCAAACAACGATCGATCGATTGGATTGGTAACACCCTTACGCACTTACCCCGCTAGGGGCGAGTAGAGCTTAACCCGTCTTTTCTAGTAATCTTATTAGCACTTTTCTGTTTCCAATTGCTGTTTTTTAAAGGAAATTCCAAGGTATCAGTAGACCTGGGATAAATGTCCATTTTTCCCTTAAGTCTCATTCACACTTAACCCTCAAACAACTACATGCCATTAAGTTAATAGTATCAGGCGTTACTTCGCGGAGATGCATGACATTTAATGTTCTGCAAAATATTTACTTTCCAATCCGGCAGAAAGAAAGAAAGAAAGATCCATGCAGGATGCTGCAACGCTCGCCCGCCTACAAAAATATGCATTTGCAGGACAAATAATCACAATTGGCATGATATGCACCTAAACTTAAACTCAATAATAATATCCAATTTTAACATTCATCTAAGCTCAATCAACCTAAATCAGATTTATTTTTGTTAGCCTGTGAATTGTCCTAATGCTAGGCAAAAAGCCTCCCAAACCTATCCATCTATCTTGTGTGATCTTTGGCCATGTTCGCCCCGCAAATATCGTTTTTAGTTCTCCATACCCGAAGGGTCAAACGCGACCTTATAACTGAGACTTTGCTGTCCGTCCGTCCGTCACCAGGCTGTATCTCATGAACCGTGATAGTTAGCCAGTTGAATTTCTAAAGTTTGTGTATTTCTGTTGCCGCTATAAAATACTCAATAATAATAGTCATCAAATACTAAAAACAGAATAAAATAAATATTTAAGGGGGCTCCTATACAAAAAAGTGTTTTTTTTTGCTCGTTGTTATAAACAATGGTACGGAACCTTTTGTCTGCGAGTCTGACTCGCACTTGGCTGGTTTTTTTGTATTCTCCCACCGCGTCATTTTTTTTTAAAGTTTCTACACAACGATAATCGCGATCGTTTCTTCCAAAAGCCGCGCACGACAGTTCGGGCTCATCGATCGACTCGGCTCAAATAGATCGTGACAAATTTAACACTCTCATGGTTGACGTTGTTTTATTACTGTCTTAATACTGGATGGGGTGCAAGTTATAAGCGATTAGTGGTGATGGGCTTTAATTTATGCATTCATTATTTGCACAATCCTACTAATATTATAATTGTGACGCGAATGACCCAATGAACAAGTAAAGTGCGGAAACTGCCCAGTTAAACTTTTTTTTTTTTTGCCCTTTTAACTTAACCTAACCTACTCTTTCACCCAAAAACTACTAAACGGTTTTAGATGAAATGGCACACAGATAGTTTATAACCTGGATTAACACATAAGGTACTTTTTATCCCGGTAGTACGACTCTGGGGGAGAAATAGGAAGAAATTAAGAAGCCGCGAATTAAAGAAAATAAAAAGTGGAATATTATCTTATGCTCTAGCCTAAAGTCTTCTCCGACCTCTAAGTCAGAGTAGACTATAGATAGATTATGAGAAATAGTAGGTATTTACATTTACCAAGAAGTATTGTGGTATGAACGAATTTGTGTTCTTCGAAGCGAAACGATCACAAAAAGTTCAAAAACGTTGGGTTTATTTAAAGACAAAACCAATCATCATTTTAGCGAAAGAAAGCATTTTTTTCGATTTGGTCCTAAATTCACGTAAGCTTTTCAGTGTAGAATTTCATAAGTATTAGTTATCATTAAAATTTTATATTATTTAAAACCTTTTTCGCGACACATCGTTCATTTCTCAGTACTTGCTCATGCCACGATAACCAATTTCGAGACATCTTCTTAGGCACTGCTATGAAAAAACCAGTACCTGGTCGCTACAGTCTATAATTTGTACCAACCCCTTATTCTCTACCCACTGTCGAAGTTTAAACTCCTTTTTAAAAATGTATTCCGATTGTGAAGGGGAGTTGAAACTGTTTTATTTTTATTGGATGTGGCAACTTTTATTGTTACTTTGTCAACTGAAATACTCAGAAATAAAATTACTATAGAGACAATTTTGTTTAGCAGTTGCTCTTTCCGTCATTATCATTGTATTATTAATATATTTCCGGCGAATGACTATACGAATGTATTCAGTATATCTTGTGCCCTTAAATTGGCCTCAATAATACCACATCATAAATGTATTTATCGTAAATCTCTTAATGGTCAATACCTAGGTGAGTTCAGCTCGGGTGAAAATAGAGAAAACAATTTTATCCAAATATGAGGGCTAGCTAAATCGATTTTTCACCCCGTTAAACCCCCCATATTGCAACTTTCATCAAAATTGTTCGAGTCGTTGTCGAGAACGTGATTACAAATATTTTTCATTGCATAGTACAGCATGGTAATTATAATTAACTAAGAACAATTTAGCAGTTTACTACAAAATGGCGAAAAAAAAATAGCTGGATTAATTGTGCTTAGAAAAATTGCAAACAATAGGATAGCTGATGTTTTACAACGTCCCATGAATAATTTGGTGGAAAACCAAAATTTAGGTTGCTATTTGTGCCGACACGAGACCAGAAAAACTCCCAATGCCAAAGAAACTTCCAAAATTAACCCACCGTTGCTCTATAACCTCTAAACACAATAAATAATACAACCACATTCTTCTCCTATTCCTCCCGGACCTCTCTATGATATATAACCCTCTGCTTCACTTATTGAGACGCGACCGAATGAAATATCGGTCGCAAGCATTACCCGGATCCGACTTTGATCCAGTGATAAATTTGGTGCGAATGTGACGGTCTCAAGTACCCGATGTGGTACGTATCGGGAATTTTAAATGTGCTCGCGTTATAGGGTTAGAAATTTAGCGGGTAACTTTTATTGTGAGTTCTTGAGTTTTGATATTACGTGGTTTTCATCCGCACCTATTTTTAAATAGACAAGGAGTAGATATTCGAACGTTTAAATTCGGAATGACAAGACTGTCAAATTAAACGGTTAATGCAGTTATAGAGAAATAATAGCCTATGGGAGTAGTAATAAAAACGGTGCGAATGTGACATTCTCAAGTACCCGATGTGGAACGTATCGGGAATTTTAAATGTGCTCGCGTTTTAGGGTTAGATGTTGAGTGCGTAATTTTTATTGTTGTCCGTTTTTGAGTTTGTTGAGATGAATGTCTTCAACCGTGTCCACCATTTATTTATTTTTAATTTTAAAGATACTTTATTGGACAGGAAAAATAGAAAGTCAATTTAAAAAAATACCTAAAAGGTGCCCTTTAAAATTGTGGTTCAGGATTAAAGAAAAAATGGTTCTAGTCGCGAAAATTTTAAAATAATTAGATTTGTGATAATTTCTATTTACCTACTCAAACTTAAATATTGCAATGTTAACCAATATCATGCTGAACAATTTTGAACGGGGCCTTCGTTTATATTTTTAATAAAAACGCACTTTTAACCCCTCATTAACATCGCCAAACAATCCGTGACAGTTACATAATGACATAAATACATTGTCGAACATACAAATGGCTAAGAAAGTAACACTAGGAAAATACCCTGAATTTTCCTGTTATTTTAGAAAAAAAACACCAAAAAAGCAAAAAAACATAATCTTACATTCATAATCTTAAAAAAAAAACACCAATCCCATTGAATGATGTTTATTTTTTTTTTGGAACTGAAATAATGTTTATTTTTCAAATAAGTTTTTACAAACACTTTAACAAGTCTTCTTTTTTTAAACTTGATAATACCGGTATTTTGTACCTGACTACTCTGAGAAAAAACAGCCGAAACCAACTCATTGAAAGCGAAAGCAGAGGATACTGTTAACGTATCCTTTGTGTGAATATACTGCAAAAGCGGTGGACAGCTTGACTTTCTAGCAATAAATTATCAAAACCTATCAAATACTGCGCCTCAGCCAAGAGACACAAACATGCGGACATACACTCTTAATCTTGTAATACTATGACAACACTGAGCCCCTCGTTTTTAATATCAGCTGTATAATAAATAGGTTAACATTCCCTTTATGAAGGAAAAACCTATTAACGAACGGCAAATGTATCAGGGGGTGGATTCTGAAAGTGTTTTATATTTTCTCGATCGCGATTAGGGGGTGCGATATTTTAATCGATGAAAGCCATGTTTGTATTCTCGAAGAGAAAATTTAAGTAGTCCTTAATTTTTATGTCATGTTAGTCAAAAACCCGAAAGTCTGACTACCAGTCTTGTTAAGACTTATCTTGTAATGCAGTAACCAGGTTGTGGAGGTCAGAAAGGGAATCACTACATGTCCAGGCTGTCAATTGTAGATCTTTGACAGTCGTTACAGGTACTCAGTGGCCCAAAAGTCGGACAACCAGTCTTATCAAGGGGTTAGCCAGTACCAACTGGGTTGTGGAGGGCAGATAGGCAGTTGCTTCGTGTTTAATACTGATATTTAGCTGCATCCGGTTGGACTAGAAGCCGACCCTAATGCAATTTAGTTAGGTAAGGGTTAGGCAGATGAAATAATTAGTCCTTTGAGTTACTTACGTATAACTCTTTCCGTATACGTAAAAAATATTCTGGTTTGTTGAAACTATATGTTGTTGAGATACCACTTTGCATACATTATTTTTTTTATATCAGTAACATAAAAGTATTTTTTTTCAGTATATCTACTAACAACACAAATTAATCTCATTCGCTACAAAATCACCCTATTATCGAGCGCTTTTCGCAATCGCACCCCAAGAATATTGTGTAAACACCCCAAAGCGAAACGCGACAAAATAAAATATCTATTACTATTAAGGATAATGACGAACCTTCTTAAACATGACTTAATATCAGTAGGGAAAAATATTATGCTCATCAGTGGCGTTCAGCATTTCTTTTTTTAAAGAGGATTTATTTCGCATGCGATTTTTTTTTCGCCGATGTCATTAATCGTTAATGGGGATAGCGAATGGCGTTGATAATAGTACCTATTTTGCTTTTTTTCGTCTCATCATCATTGGCTTCATTGTTCAAATCAAATCATTTATTTCTTTCCAAACATGGGTAATTTGTACATAGATGTTTTATTAATAATTATAGTCTAATTCTATCGTCACATGATTACGTCACACCGTTCAAAATTTATGTTAATATTGTAGCTTTTAAAATCGTTTTTGATTTACTTATGAATAATTAGGATTTTTGCCGTACTTTTTATTTGTTAGCAGTATAATAATTGCATCTTTCTTTTTCGTCACTGAACATATATATAGAGGTAATTCGATTTTTCCCGCGACTTCGATCGAGTCATGGTCGGAAATTATCTTAATAGTTAAAATATAGCCTATGTCCATCGGGGATGATGCAGCTTCTCATTACTGAAATAATTTTCGGAATCATATCTGCAGTTTCGAAGATTATCCCATACATCCAAACTTACAAACTTGTCTTCTATATAATATTAGTCTAAGAGTTTACAGTAACATCGCCTGGAGAGACTTAAACCATTAGGTCCTGTATTTTGGTTAAAAGGGGTTTAAACCTGCCATACCTCCAGTATTTATTAATTTTCTAGGATTAAAAACGAGTTACATCCAGTTTTACTAAGGGGTATTGTATTACCCAGTTACTGTGTTGTGGAGGTCAGATAGGCAGTCGCTTCAAGTAAAATACTGGTATTCAGCTGCATCCGGTTAGACTGGAAGCCGACCCCAAGATAGTTTGGGAAAAGGCTAGGCAGATGATGATGAAAAACGAGTTACATTATAATTTTTCTTACTCGTAGGTATATAAAATTAAAACCACTACAGAATACATTGTCGTGTAACGTACACTCGATTACAGGTACACGTTACACATTTTCGAATACACACGAGGACAAATCAAGCTGTACAAATCCAGTTTATGCGAATCTCTCATTGTATTGGTAATCTATACGAAGCGAGGCCATGTTATCCTGGAAATGATGCTTATTTCCATGTGTATATATGTGGTCTAAATGCATTTTCACTAGCCTGTACTGTCCCACTGCTGGGCATAGGCCTCCCCCAATTCCTTCCACGAGCTATTTTCCCGTGCCTCCTAGAACATACAAGCTGTTATTTTGCATCCTCGTCAAATTCAAGGAGGTAACTATGATAATGGTTCATTCACACTTACCGATTTTCCGTTAAAAAAAGAGAAAAAATAAAAAGCTACTCATTTTATTATTGATTTGGGTCGAGAATCATTAGCATAGTCACCTCGTTGAATTTGACTAGCAACATCTTGTTAAAATACTTAAATAAATAGAAATTAAAATTAATAATTCATACAATTAAACAATTACGCTATTATTAAAGATGAAAATATCCAGAATACAGTCATGCAAACTTTCATGTACACTATCTTATCTACGACTTTATTATCAAAAGAATAAAGTAACATGTTCGATATACGAGTCCTCTGTAGAGGAATAACAGACAAAAGTATCCACTAACGACAATAGTTTCAAACAATCGTTTATCATCTGCTGTACATGCTGACTGTTTTTACACGCTTCAATAGTATTTGTAACGTCAGCAGAAACAAGGAACAATTTCTTTTTTGGCGAATTGGAAGAGGAGCTCGTGTCTAAATAATAACAGCCGCATGGGTCCATCTTTAAGATTAAGCTATCCTTGCCGATGTTGGTCCGTAGATGGGTGACCATAATTACATACTGAGTTTCCTGCGTGCCTCGGAAAGCACGTTAAGACGTTGGTCTCGGCTGTCATTTGTAGATCTTTGACAGTCGTTACGAGTAGTCAGAAGCCAAAAGTCTGACATCCAGTCTTACTAAGGGGTATATTATTATCCAGTTACTGGGTTTTGAAGGTCAGATAGGCAGTCGCTTCATGTAAAATACTGGTTCTCAACTGCATCCGATTAGACCGGAAGCCGACCCCAATATAGTTTGGGAAAAGGCTAGACAGATGATGATGATTAGTAGATAATGAGTATGAAATGTTTAAGGATGCAAGTTTGATATAACTAACTGATGTAGATAGATAGAAAACATAGAATATACTTTTCTTTAAACCAAAATCATTACACAGCTCTTTACAGTAATGTTCTTTTCTATGGGTACAATGGCAGCCTTATCGCTGGTAGTTATATCTTCCAGACCACCTCTGGATCTGGATCCCAATACGAAGGTCTATTACATATAGGCAGGTTTAAAACAGCATTATTAAGAAAGAATATTATGCATATGGGCCAATCAATAAAATACCAAACGAAATTAAAAATGAAGCTAAGCATTTTTTCAAGCAGAAATTAACCAACTACTTATCGAAAAATGCTATTATGCCGTCAGTGAGTTCTTAAGAGCGTTAACACCTTTCGGCATTTCATACAAATTGAGAGATTTTAATGAAACTTAATACGCAGAATACATAGGTCTAAAAACTTACTAAAAACATCTTCTGTTTCAAACTCATTTTTTAATTCTATAAACCCTCACACTCATGAAATTAATGAATGACTGATTTTTTTTTTCCAAAAAAGCTTTTTTTCTAACCGTACAGTAGGACGAAGGCACAGTACGTAAACTTACATCATTATCGAGTGGTCGTATCTTAATCGACGGGGAAAACGTTGTAACTATAGTTAACTATACCGACCACTACTTCGGATACACTCGAAAGCAAATCAGCCGTTTCATAGATTTATGATGGTCTTGTACCTACTTTGGAATACCTGTTTTAATTTATTCGATATTTAATAAATTATAAAAAAGTAGTACCTGTATGCTATCTTTTCTTAATGCACTGTCCTTTTAAGTATTTTTTGTGTACCTACATAAATAAATAAATTATCCAAGATGCGAGCCTACTGTAGTTTGTTCATCATTTGCCTAGCTTTTTCCAAACTATGTTGGGGTTGGCTTCCAGTCTAACCGGATGCAGCTGAATACCAGTATTTTACATTTTATTTGTTAAAATGATAAAATAAAAAGACAGTGCGCAAAGGTGGTCCATTTGTTTATCTACCACTAAACTATGAACTAAATGGTGTATTAAATACTCCTTATTTAATAGAATATTTTAAAGATAGAGGTCTTGCTAGTAGAAGACATTGGTTCTTCTCCCAAGCGCCATGAGATTTTTGCTCAATGTCCTTATAGACTCGCTCTCTTATCGCTCAAAAACACTCACTCGATTTGCAACACTCATCGACTTCCAATAGTACCCAAACTGAGTAGTACCCTCACCAATTTCTCGTCCATTATTTATAGACTAAACTTTGTTATTGTTTTTCGTTATAAGTGGTATAATATTTTGTGTTACAATAACAGTTGCGCAGAACTTTGTATCGGTGTCTTGGCTAAACTTATGGTTTTGCTTGATCGCTTGCCCGATGGGGGTTGGATCGGGATGAAATTTGTATTATTGTCTTTTCAGTAAGCATTATTTATGGATACTATTAAAAAAAAAAGAAACAAAAGACATCTGTGGTTTTATATTCCATGGGAAATACAGTACTTATCACTTCTTTGTTCCATGAAGGGTAAGCTAAAAGGGTACAGTACTTACAGTTTTGTACAGTACAATGGTTAGGGGGTACATTCAAAATTGGCTAGTTATTTTATAGGGTTTTCCATAAAGAATTTTCCAGGCGTAGGCTGAAATCAGGATGTATGCCTGTAACATGGGTCTTTAAGATAGCCGGGTCAAATTAATGAATTGTAATAACTATAATAATTAGGGTTCCGTAGCCGAATGGCAAAAAACGGAACCCTTATAGATTCGTCATGTCTGTCTGTTTGTCTGTCTGTCCGTCCGTATGTCACAGCCACTTTTTTCCTAAACTATAAGAACTATACTGTTGAAACTTGGTAAGTAGAATGTATTCTATGAACCACACAAAAATAGAAAAGAACAATAAATTATGGGCGTTCCCCATATTTAGAACTGAAAAACATTTTTTTTTTTTTCATCAAACCCATACGTTTGGGGTATCTATGGATAGGTCTTCAAAAATGATATTGACGTTTCTAATATCATTTTTTTCTAAACTGAATAGTTTGTGCTAGAGCCACTTCCAAAGTGGTAAAATGTGTGTCCCCCCCCCCCTCTAATTTCTAAATAAGAGGAGGAAAATTCTGAAAATATTTAGGATTGTAGAACGTAAAAAAAACTACCAACGAAAATTGATTTCAATAAGATATGATTTTCAGTTTTTAAGATATGTGACTTGTTCATCAAACTGCAGCAGTAACTTTGTTTTTCATAAACATACTATGAAAAACAAATTTAGGTTTACGGTTGAGTGGCAGTTTACTAACTAATACTACTAACTAACAGTTGAATGACAGTTCAAAATATTGTTATTATATTTATTGGGGCTAAGGAACCCTGTGTGCGAGTAAGACTCGCACTTGGCCGGTTTTTTAAATAATTGTATAACTGAAAGTCACAATTATGTGGCATAAAGTACGTACTTTACTCTTCTTTTGACAAGGAAAATTAGAGAAGCACTCTTCCTCTCTCTACTTATTTAAAACTTGCTGTGTCCGACAGGGTCCATAATTGTGTCTATTATTTTTTATTTGACCACCTGTTAAATGTACTTTATGAAGGTAATACATGATTTGATTTGAAATTATAACATCACTCCGGCCTACGCTTTGGTAGAATATAACCCCAATATTATCACTATCATCTCATCACATAATTTTCACAAAATACACTACAAAGTAGGTACTAACTTTTCCAGACATTTTCTATTCCTTTCCAAAATTCCAATAAAACCTTTTATCAACCCTAAAAAGCTCGACAGCACAAAGCCAACATTTAACCCTATAATGTTTTAATAACGACGTGTGTACCAACGAATCAATTTGTAGTTTAACCCTTCGGCTGTGGCACAGGTGTGGCGCGGCTGTCAATTTTAATAAACGATCGTGAGGCGTGTGTATTTTTGATTTAATTGCGTGAGCACTGGAGGGTTCGGCATTGATACCGTTTGTTTTAGTGGGGTAGGTGATGATGACTAATCAAAGTTGGAGATGCTATTGTATTTTTTTAAGGAGGGTTTCGAACTGCACGCGTAGCATGACCACTGTAGAAACGAGTTTTGTCTACGGGAGAATCGAACTAATGAAAGATGGACAATGACAATGTGTCAGTTCGTCAATTGTTTCGTCGCCAAAGCCCGTTTCTACGACGGTCATGCTACGCGTGCTAAAAAAAAGATTGTAGTGATGTAAACTTTAAAGAAGCTAGGTTTTAATCTATACTATTAATATTATAAAGCTGAAGAGTTTCTTTGGTTTAACATGCTAATCTCAGAGAGTCCTCTGAGAATCGAATTGAAAAAATATTTTACTGTTGGATAGCCCATTTATCGAGGAAGGCTACTATCTAATACTATCTAATACTATCAGGCTACGATCAATAGAACCAGAGCATAAATTAAAAAAATGCAAAGACGGGGACGTCTACGTCACTTAAGCCAAACGGGGTGGCCCCGTTTGGCTTAAGTGACGTAGACGATGTTGCGCGGGTCAGATAGTTAGATTATACAAGATCAAGTATTTTTATAGAAACTGATTGGATTTACTGAATTGTAGGTTTTATCTAATCTAATCTAATACCATACTATATACTTATACTTCCTAAAAATAAAGCTGAAGAGTTTGTTTCTTTGTTAGTTTGCTTGAACGCGCTACTGGTCCGATTTGAAAAATTATTTCAGTGTTAGATAGCCCATTGATCGATAGAAAGGCTATAGGCTATATATCATTACGCTACGACCTATAGGAGCGGAGCAGCAATGAAAAATGTTGCAAAAACGGGGAAAATGTGACGCAGACGAAGTTGCGCGGGACTCTTGTATTGATAATATAGTTATAAATGAAAATAAAACATTTTTTACTGAACTTTTGACATTGGAATAAAAAAGTACTTTACATACATTTGAAGGTATAAACCTGAGGAATAATTGCGTTACACACTTGCAATGGCAATGCTTTTCATATGTCATGTCCAGCATTAAATTAGGGATTTCTTATAATCAAAATCCATTACATTGTGATACGCAACTGGGTTACTATGACGTCACTGATCATCATCTGCCTAGCCTTTTCCCAAACTATCTTGGGGCCGGCTTCCAGTCTTACCGGATGCAGCTAAGTACCAGTATTTTACATGAAGCGACTGCCTATCTGACCTCCACAACGCAGTAACTGGGTAATACGATACCCCTTGGTAAGATTGGATGTCAGACTTTTGGCTTCTAACAACTCCTATTGACTGTCAAAGATCTACAATAGACAGCCGGGACTAATGGCTTAACGTGTTTTCCGAGGCACGGAGGAAACTTGGTATGTAATTATAGTCACCCACCCACGGACCAACCTCAGCAAACACGGCTTAACCTTAATGATCGACCCGGGCGGCTGTTATTATTTAGACACGAGCTCCTCGACTTACGTCACTATACAAGACAAATTGCCAATATTTCCGTGGTTCTGACATAACCAAGTCCAGTAAAAATTAAAAACGAAAACCCCCATGTTTGTTGCCATAAAATAAACTATTCAGCTACTCCTAACCCATTCAAGCATTAACCTTCAACGTTTAAATTACCTCCCAAATGAAGTTGTGACCGCTATTCCCTGGAACCGAACTACGCAACTACGCAAACAGGCCGCGTAGTGCGTAGTGGCGTAGTGTAGGATAAATAATAAAACATGCTATGACAGTTGGTGGCTACGAAGGGACGCCCCGAGGGTTACATACGTTAACGCAGCTTGACCAACAGCGCACATGCAGCGGGGTTAAGGTTGGATATGGCAGTGTTGCCGGATATGCATTTCGATGTCACGTCAAATTTTCTATACAAGAAAATAAAACAGAAGGGTCTGTTTGTAATTTCGAAATAACAGCTTTTTACTGAATGCATAATATGTAAACAGTACTACGTAATAAAAAAAAATATAACAAAACGCATTTTAAAATTTTTGTCTTTGTGTCGCTCTGTTAGTTCCGGCTAATCTCCGATAAGGTGGGACCGATTTAGACGAGACTTTTACTGGCAGATAGCTGATTTTATAAGGACACTTAGGAGGAATAGGGGCTGAAGAATGATGATTATGAAGTTTGATATGAGCATGTGGATGTCATTCACACATAACGACATCTAAATCATCATCTGCCTAGCCTTTTTCCTAACTATTATGGGATCGGCTTTCAGTCTACATGAAGCGACTGCCTTTCTGACCTCCACAACCCAGTTAGCACTGGGTAATACGAAACCCCCTGGTAGGATTTGATGTCAGACTTTTAGGCCACTGACTATCTGTAACGACTGTCAAAGATCTACAAATGGCAGCCGGAATTGCTAAATTTACTTTTGGAGGAATTTCGGTATGTATTGGGTGATCACCCTCCAAGGAGCAACCTAGACAAGCGTGCTTAGTCAGAAAATCGACGAGCTCCTCAGCTTCAAGACATCTAAAATGCCGTATCCAAGAGAACCTACCTCCCCATCCATGTTTTGACCCAATAGCGGACATTTTCATGCCCTTTAATAAATATTTATCCCCATATTGTTTGGAACCCTACAATATTATTACATGAGCGGCTAATTTTACTTAATTACGTTATTTATTTGTTTGCTTAGGCTCTCGTACGGTCATTGAAAAATTATAATTTAAAGTGGGGATGGGGTGTGCTGATTATCATGGGGATTTAGTGTAATAGTCGTCGGTTTTGGTGCGAAAATTATACGGAATTTGTAGTTAACGTGTTTATGAGAAATATAGTGCAGGAAATTGGTGATAAGATGGTTCTACTCATACTAACTTGCTTGGTTTCAAAAGCATACCTTTAAATTGGTAAAGAGATGCATGTTCAACAATATATTTTGCCATTTTATATTTTGCCATTTTAATATAATGCAAAGAATTAATTCACTGGACAAGGCTAATTAAATTATGCGGGTGTAATGTATGCACACATCTAATACTATAAAATGAGCAATCAATTTTTGTAGATATTTCATATATGCAATGCAATCTCCAAAACGGCTCTAACGATTCCGATGAAAGTTGCATTATCGTGGTTTCGGGGGCGAAAAACCAATCTTGCTAGGTCTCTTATGTAGAGAAATTTTATCTATTTTCAACCAAGCAGAGCTCGGTCACCCAGGTGTCAGAGTACCTAGAAGATTAAAAATAGACATATACTAAAAAAGTTAGCAAAATAAAATTTTATAGAAAAGACGCTGATGCAAGCTATGTTCCATACGAACCAATAGCAATATCTAACAATAGAACAGCACAAAATTCAATCACCGACTTCGTTCACTCATTAACAAAACTTCCAAACCAATAGATTATTCGTACCAGTTCCCATTAACTGTCTAATCATCAAAATCACAATAACTAAACACCATTAAAAAGCTTCAATCGCGTGTTACCCATGGTTTAAGTTAACCCATTAGGTTAACAACCAATAGGTAGGTACATAATGACTTCATAGGAAAGGGTTAAGTCTGATAATGATTGGGCCTCACCCTTTGAATTAGGAAAATTACTTGCTTTGTTATTTAAAGTATTGCTGGTGTATGTGTGTTTGGTGCTAAGTCATTTTGTGACGTGGCATTTACCGTTTGTTATTATTGCTTTTTGGAAACAGTGATTCTTTTTGCAAGTCCCATGTAATTTGATTTTTCTATATTCTGACACAGCATTCCCAACCATTGCAACTTTTAAACACCAATACAGTCAGTGGTGACCACGAGAAATGTGCCGATGCAATGAAATTGACTACCGTGGATTCAACAATGAAATCTGTCAGCAGAGGAGTGAAAAAACATACCAAAAATAGTAACTTCTTGCCGGTTCTCTTTTTGTCGACGTTTTATACGTGCCCTTGTAGGCCTATGTGAAATAAAAATATTTTATTTGTTTTGAACTCCATGCTGTTACAGACGAATTCCTGAAAAAAAAAAACAATAAGCTGCTGATATTCGATACAGATAATATTTTAAGTAGTGCATACGTAAAGTTTGACATAGGTATGGACATACATGAATTGACGCGAAGATACAGAATGCCACCGTCTATGTCCCTTTCATACTCCTTTTGAAAGCCAGTTACGAGTACTACGCACCTGATCTTTCTGACGAATCTTACGAATAAGATCAATGTACAGTCTGCAAAGGAGATAAGTAACCAGTTTCTCATACTAGTAGTATGAGAATCTGGTAACTTATCTCCTTTGGAGACTGAACATGTCCTTCTAGGCCCCCCGGCGTTGCCACTCACACCTGCCTACTTAAAATACCAACCTTTAATATAAATACCTTTGCTTTTAAAAGTTTTAACAAATAAATAATACTACGCGACAAGAGAATCAATCCTAGGACCCCGCAGGTAATAAGTACAAGTTATTAACCAAACTAAAACCGTTAAACGTTCAAATAAATTCAAATAGCGGCAGCTCACGCAGGTTATTTCTAAAATTGGGCAAAATAAACAAACTATATCAATATTAGAGGTAGTTACTATTTTCCTTTATGTCAATGCAGACCTCGAGCTAGTCGGTACGAGTAAATATTCAAAATGTAATGGTCAACATAGATAAAGTTATAATGGATGTGCCTTGAGTGTAGTACAATGGTGTTGGTGGGCGTAGTTTTAACTTGAGGCGAATTAAATGACTGAATCACAAAATGGTGTAAAATAGATCTCTGGATCAATTTATTTGGGGTCGGCGCAAAACGTTTTCTTCTTCCATACTTCTCTGTTATCGTTATCTCAGCGACACCTCCTTTGTAACCATATTATCCTTCACACAATACATCTACTGTTTCTTTGGTCTTCCTATACCTTATAGCCAAATCAAGACTCTGGGTCGAGGTGGTGGTTTTTTCTTGCTTTATTCTGTTCTACCTGTAGAAAGCAAGGACTTATTGTCAGGCCTACGCTGTCCTCCCACACTTAAGTACTAACGCTGTAACATTCATATATTGCAAAATCAAATGATTTTAAAAGTGTAACTATGGAGTTTCTTGCCGGTTCTTCTCCATAGGAAACGACCAACCCGAACCGTGCGACTTTTGTAGACGTTTATAAAAGTGCCCATGTAGGCACTATGAGTACAATACAATATTTTGATTTTGATTTAGTTGGTCATTGCACTACCTAAATTTTTTTTTAGCATCTTTTGTGCCACATTTACTGAAAATAAATCATTTTGACTTTGAAATTACGTATGAATCAAACCCAAGACAAACTCACACAGCGACATATTAGATCGAAAATTATTGTTCTGTTATTTTTTAATATTTTCGCTGTAGGCCAAAAGTCTTCTATTCTCCATCCAACTTTCAACAATAAGCAACATCGTTGTTTTCTGGCAACATTACCTTTTACATTTACCTTCAACATAACTTTCGTCACGAGCACCCCTCAATAGCAATGTCTGTCCTCTTCCATACAGTAAAAAAACCTCTTCCATCCTCTGTATATCCCTGTTTATCGCAATGAGGTCCCCAGACAACCAGCTAGTTGTGCGTTCCCTTGTTAGCTATTAAGAATTTTTAATTTGTCCACTAAAAGATCGTTTTGGTCGATAACCTGTTTGTGACACGCCATTGTTACTGATATTATTGTAGAAGTTAATAAAACATTTAATTTGATATTGTTTTAACTTTACTTTACTGGTATAGGGAAGGCAGTAGTGGTAACAGTATAAACACTGAATTAAAAAAAAACTCTACCCACTTTTAAGGACTGTTGGAAGAATAGAATATGACAATCCACGTCTGACATGTCATACTTACCCAAAAATGTACATAAGTAAGTACTATAAATTGAAACAAAATTAACTGGAAAATACTGTCGATCCTGTTGAATGTGGTTGCAGAAATGGCTTATTCCTATGCGCTTTAAAATTTTATTCCTAACGGCTCCAAAACAAAAAAGCAATATAATAATTTTAAACTAAAGCTTTCCCATGAGCTTCAACAATTTTAAAGGCTAATTGCAAAAAAAGAATACCACATAGAAATTTCGTTACTGCTGGATGAAACGTTTTGAAAGCGATCGAGAGTTGTTTAACTACAGTAACTGGGCAACTACAGTACTTTCACAAGTTATTATGCCTTGTGACTGGGACTGTAGCTTAGCGTTACTTTTGTTTTTTTGACTTTCAAAAGTGCCTGTAATGGTCTAATTGAAATAAACGCTTTGAGTTTGAGTTTGAGTTTAGACCCTCTGAATATTTTTTATATTACAAAGAACAGCTTAGATGAACCTCCTAGCTTAGGGTAAGTTTGTATTGCTGCTTTGTAAGAAGAATTGTGAAGAATTTATCCTAATGTATCTCGCAAAAATTTACTACCTAAGTTTTATGTCCCGGGGTAATACAGATTAAATTGAAGGTTCAACATTTTCGACGACAGAACTTCATTCATGAAATAATTACGACCACAACCAACCATCCTCAGAAATCAATAACAAAAATATGGCAACAGTCAACAGCGCAACCAGTAAATCAAGCTCGTCCCCTCTAAAATCGAATCCAGAGCACTCTTGGTATGTTCATAAGAATTGATGTGGCGAATAAATCAGGGAACGACAGCCTTGTGTCCGAAGTACGCCCAAACACTTGACTAATCTGGATTTATGGATGTTTGTACGTAGTTCGAGGAATTTTTGGAGGTTTTTGCTGTGATAATAGTGCCTATAATATACACTCTTGTGGGTAAATAACAACAGTGCGTGGCACAAGATGAGCGACGGCTAAGCTATGCTTGCTGAGGTCGATGCGTGGGTGGGTATCCGTCCATAGCGTTACGAGACGCCCGCGCCGCTGTGCTTGGGAAAGCACGTTTAAAACCTGAAAGTTTGATATCCTTTCCTACTAAGATACCCAGATACTGGGTTGTAGAGGTCAGATATGTAGTCCTTCTATGTTAAATCGTGGTATTACAATACAATGCAGTATCTTTATTTTCTCTCTTCACAAAGGTTCATATAGGGACGTATTCAACTGAATCCAGTTAGACTAGAAGACGACCTCAATGTAACTGGGAAAAGACTAGGGAGATGGTTCCCACAAAATCAAAATCAAAAATGCAAAACTCATTTATTCAACATTTTTGTACGTCAAAATTACAAGAGACAGTCCGCCAAAAAGCCGGCCATTCGCCACTTTCTAGTATTTCCGCTGGAAGGAAGATGTGGCGGAATAAACTCCCCAGCAACACATCTGTCTGTTAGGTTAGAAGAACCAGATTCTATACAATAGTGTTCAGTTTATATAAACAAAGAATCCATTACATCAAATTAATGTCACATGTTAGGAAGCACACACCAATAATAATAATACAAATAGTTGCAATAAGTTTGTCAACCAAATCTAATGTCTTAATACATATACAAACTTTGACTTCGTCACAAACGTGAATTTCGTCGTCACCCTTTTGTTTAGTATTGTCAAACTGCAAAAAAATATCCCAAAAGTCCCGTACACTGTACGCTCACAGTTGCCCGATGAAGCATTAGTGAGAGGCCACATTTTTACCTATCACACGCACTTTCCGATGCTCAATACTAATGGACGCCACTGATCACCAACAGAACGTGGACAATGAGTTTGTTGGGTTTTTTCTGTAGGCTTGCTTTCATTTTGGCTTTCTTTTTCTTATTTACAATAAAATTCGAATTTTGTTAGTATTAAAATATTGTGAAACGAGAACAACTGCCGCTGCCAACTGTTTTGTTTTTTGTTTTGTTTTGTTTTTAGACTTTTTGTATGTTATTGCTATACAGATGCTGGATAAACAATTTAAAAAAAATGGCGGTCAATTCATAGAGAAATACATGAATTTGTTATTAATAATATACTTGATAACCCTATCAAGCACCATGATAACATTTATTATTTTAACGTTTTAAATAATTTTGATATTCAGAGCAAGAATAAATAAATTCAATCTGACCTATTTGTTCAGCTATCCTGCAGTATCTGACTGCAGAGAAACAGCCTCTCCACATGGCTTCCTCTCTATTAGTAATAAAAATTGGTCATTTCTTTGGCTGAGAAGTTTGGTAGTAGAGTTTACTTATTAGAAAAAAAAGTTTGCATGTAATTACTTATTATATATTATTCTTCTGTAAGATGTTGAGATAAGAGTGGTCTATGTGAGCGTCATTTACACAAGCAATATTTCTTGTTCTTCTAATACAGGTGTTGTTTTGCATCGTCGTCAAAATTCAGGAGGTTGTCACACACACAAAGACATAATAATCAATTTAAATTACGGTACCTACTTAATTATGAATAAATACTGCTTTTTTATTGTTTAAATTTGACAGTATTTCAGAATACCCCCTTAACGTCGTTTAGGGAATAAGATATGATAAAATAAACGTTTGAGATTGTTTGTATAGTGTGAAAGCGCAGTTATAGGGTGAGGAACGGACGGGCCGCGTTTGAAACACGGGTGGTTCACACTTACCGATTTCCGTAAATATGAAAAAAAAACTTAATTAATTTATTATATATTGATTCAGGTCGAGAATCGGCGTTGTTACTTTCTTGGATTTGACGAAGATGCAAAACAACAGCTTGTATAATAATATCAAACGGCCACAAAAAAAAGCAAACCAAACGGCCACGTACCGTGTTCTCACCCAAACCATCCACATCATTTGTCCCGATTTTGACAAGAGCATATTGGCTGAAAAATGTGCCGATATACATCCCTCAATTACATGGGCGCTAAGTGAAAAACCGGCTTTTGCCATATTTTTTCGGTTTTTCGACCGGCCTTTCGACAGCTTTGATTTGTTTTTTTTTTTGTCACACAGGACACGTCAATTTGTGTTAAATCAAGATTTATTTGTGTTATGTTGTGGTTTTTCAGCCATTTTTTTTTTGTAGTCTTTCGATTTTCGGTCGAAAAGAAGATTTAAGGCTTGATTAAGTAGATTTAAGGCTTGTTATGGTTTTCACCCAAATGTAAGCTGCATTTCGATTATAATTAATTACCCATTAATTATTCCACTGCAGCGGTATGTCAACGAAACATCTTATTATCGCCCTGTGTTAGTTGATGTGTTTTTAATAAATTAAAACTTCCATTTCGTACTTTTAGACAACAAAAGAATCTGTCGTCGTCAGTCCAGTGTCAAATTTAAAACAGCTGGGTTTAAATTCCTATGCGATGTATGGTTTCATAGAACACAACATACGTTCGACTTTGTACCATAAGCCGTATATCTAAAGACACATTTATTTAATGCAAAAGCCGTAGCCCAAGACTCACAACAAAGTACCACAGTAATTGCACATAATTGCCGAAAAATCGATGGCAACCAATCGATCTTGCTTGCCCGAGCACCTGGATATAGCCCGCAAACACGCTAACTAGAAATCAACCAGTAATCGGCGCTGATCAATCATTGGGCTGGATTCTTAGGGTTGTTACTCGACCCTGGGGTTGATTGTTTTTGTATGTTATTTGGTGATTAGACCAAAAAAGGAATGATTGAAAAAATGTTTATTGAATAGCTAGCAGTTTTACCTACGTGATGAAAGCAAGAACTTGTTGACGAGTTTATTGGCATGGTAGATACGATTTAACAAAACAGACTTCGAATATGAATCAATATTTTCAAAGATTATCCTTTTATTGTCCGGTTCAACCCTACGAGTATTAGCTGAATTATGAAAGCACCTTTTTATTTTTTGTGTGATATAATTAAGTTAAAAAAAATATAAAAGTCTGTATCGGAGAAAACTCTCTTATAAAGAGTTTGTAGCTTTTGGGCTTTTTCTGTTTATTATTTATATATTCAGATGAGGATCAATCCCCAATGACACGATTATGTATTACATTTTCTTTGCTTTTCCACAATACCAAGGAGTATCTTACAATCACTACAAACATTATAAAGCCTAGGATCAACAAAACATACCTAGACTCGCGTATCGGTCCCGCCAGTGAAATCGTCCGTGACACCCTCCAGGGGAGGTTATAGCCTCAATTAGAAATAGGACGTTTTCCTAAAATACATGGCCGTGTATACAAGGGTTAAGGATGTCGTGTATTGGCTTACTACTGCAATCAATATTATGTACCTATAAATAATTACTGCTCTGAATCCGGGGAAAGGAAACACCGCATCATCGGTGTGACAAATATATGCTGTTGGGAATCGCACCCAACAAGCACGCAGTCGGCACGCGGAGGCGACACGCGCAAGTGACGTGACCTACGTCATCGTCAACATCATCGGCGAGCGAGGGGAGCTGTGGCAGACATGTCACATTTAGTCATCAGCGCTGAACTCGCGTTGTTGGTGGTCCAGTCTCTCCCACAGAGATGAGGGATAACAAAACTGCACGGTTGGAGCTGTGGTTAAGCGATCGACTGCTGCGCTGCGTCTCGCGGGTTCGATCCCCGCACGGACCATATATTTGTACATATGGTTGTTCCGGGTCTGGCTGTTTATGCATGTGAGTTTAAATGTTTCTAAACGCACCCACAATACATGAGAAATTTCTAGAGGGGCAACATCAAAAAACAAAGTAAAATGAACCTGTACAAATCAAAAGAAAAAAGTCCACAATTTTCTTTAAATGTCCATAATTTTCAACGGAAAAATAAAACGATCTAGTAATTTTATAGCAGCGGGCAAAGCCGCTAATAAAACTTATAGACTCCAATAGAAGTTTTTGACCCCCCACCGGTTTGAGTTCTACTTATCTGAAAAATGCTGTATTTCGGAGAATACGCGATAACCTAAATATATGTATAGTTACAGCCTCTGAACTGCGCGACACATCAACGGTGAAGTATAATTATTCAAATGTAATAGAGCAATATCCCAGACATGGTAGAGATAGCAAAAAAGTTTCTTACATCAACCAGAAAACTAGAGACATACATATTAGTACATCAAAATCAAAATATTACGTTAAGCCTTTGATCTAGGTTGTCGTTTGTAGATCTTTGACAGTCGTTACAGGTAGTCAGTGGCCCGAAGGTCCAACAACCAGTCTTACTAAGGGAAATACCCCCTAGCTAGCTAGCTAATACTATTGTATTACCGAGTACTAGCTGGGTTGTGGAGGTCAGATAGGCAGTCCCTCTATGTGAAATCCTGGTATTCAGCTGTGTCCGGTTGGACTGGAAGCCAACCCCAACATAGTTGGTAAAAGGCTTGGCAGAAAATGATGACAGCATTTTCTTTATTAGCCGTCATCTCAGTAGTAGTACATCTTTACCTACCCACATGATTTCACGTACAATCTATCTATCGTTTATTTGGCTTTGTGTTCTTTGGTTACTCTTATAGCCAAAACTTTCGCCATGACATATCTTCCTCAAGAGATTTTAGTACCAAAAAAATGCAAACGAATGCCTGTTTTGCAACCAGTACAAGGTAAAACATTATCGAGGCCGATCTCTGAGCAAAAATATGATTATCGCGAGCCACATTACCAACAAATGAGAGACGGGTGGAGTCGGGGTGGAGTGCCCACTAGTATCATCATTTGTTTCGTTGCTTGTGAGTCGTCTTATTTACCTTATACTATTTATTTATTGTTATATTTAACAGCCCCTTTCACTTTTCAGTCCAACGGTCACACGGATGGGTGAACACCCAATATTACCAAGTTACCTCCGTGCCTCGGAAAGCACGTTAAGCCGTTGATCCCGGCTGTCATATGTAGACCTTTGACAGTCGTTACAGGTAGCAAGTGGTCTGAAAGTCTGGCACCCAGTCTTACCAAGGAGTATCGTATTACCCAGTACTAACTGGGTTGTGGAGGTCAGATAGACTGTCGCTCCATGTAAAATACTGGTAGTCAGCTGCTAGACTGGAAGGAGACCCCAAAAGTTTATAATCCAGAATCAAATTATTCACACATTCCTAAGTTACAATAAAACCTCATGTTTACCATTCACTGAATAACAAAAGGCTAAACCTAAACTCGTATTACCAATCATCCGTTACACTCAAGGGGCTGGGCAGGATGAACAGAAAAAATGCGCAGCTTCAAGTGTATTCAATCTTTCTACCGACATAATTATCGTCAGATATCTACGTTCAAGTTTTGTGAAGATGTCGTGAAAATGGAAGAGCGTGGGAGCGTAGTTTTGGGACATTGGTGAGCGTAGTTGATTTTTGTGGTTTTCTATTTTCGTCTGGGGCGGGTCGTGGTGAGTAATTGAGGACGATCTAGAAAGTACTAGCTTTTATATCTGTGAATTGAAGGCAGAAGCAAAAATCACGTTGCTTAAATTCTACAGCACTTTTACAGTTTTTTTTTATTTTTTTTTTTCTTGATCTTCTTTTTTCTTCTGTTAGTGCCAATTCAATGCCTAGTGTCAGCAGAGGGATGACGCAGGCAAACTGTATCAGTATCATAGGCCTCTGACTTGTCTTTACATTCTGTCGAGAAGTATCTCTCAGGCATGCTGGTTTCCATGCTCTTTAACTTTAGACTTATGATAACTTTACAATGATTTTTAATAATGAAGATAATACGTATTGTCTTTCAATTCATTACTATTCCATTTTTTTTAACTCTTATATAAAAATGAATATCAACGATCGATTATATTTAATTCATATTTATATAAAAATACATTGTTTCTTCATAAATCAAAAAATCTAAATCAAAATATTTTTATTTCACCTAGGCCTACATGGGCACTTTGCAAGTGCCCATTTAGGCCTAGGTGAAAACGTTGACAAAAAGGTGTTCGGTTCCGGTTGGTCGTTTCCTATGGAGAAGAACCGGCAAGAAAATCCATGGTTACTTTAAACAAAAAAAAAATTGGTTTTACAACATTTCTATGTTACAGCGCGTTAGTACTTAAGTATGTGAGGACATCGTAGGCCCGACAGTAAGTCGTTGTTTCCTACAAAACGTAGAACAAGATAAAAAGTTACCTACAATGTCCAAGCCAACCTCACCTTTTTTTATTGTCATTAGGTACAAAATCCTAAAATATAATCATAGCAAGTATTGTCCCAGTTTACGTCGATCACAATCTGTTTTACTCTAGTCCAACTACTAATGACCCTCTTTACACAATTCCGGGGCCACTTCCATCCACCTATCTCTTCACACAGCCACCCTTAGGCGATGCGAGGGGGCGAGGGGGGAGGGGGGGTGTTCAGGGTGGTTTGTCTCTTGAAAAAGTCTCAATAACTCGACAGCGCGGAACGCGAATGACATCGTTAGTGCAAGTGGCTCGAAGAAAAGGCGAACTATCTACTTGGTACTGGAATATCTATCGGATGTGGGTACAGGATGCGGCCAAGAAAGTAAAGAGTAATAAATGAGTGTAGAAGTTGTTCAAGGTTGCGTTGTTTAAGGTTGCGTTGTTCAAGGTTGCGTTGTTCAAGGTTGCGTTGTTCAAGGTTGCGTTGTTCAACGTAGCGTTGTTCAAGGTTGCGTTATTCTTTGTAGGAAATTCACCTAGTACAAGATAGTAATAGGAAGACTACTTTATTTATTGACACAAACAAGTATGGTCCATTACAGGCCTGCGGTAAGATCAACTAGATATACCAGCACTATTAATTCTATGATACTTAGGCAATGCTAATGTTAAATTGCTACTATAGACAAAATTTAATCTTCGTAACATGAATAAATCCATACGTAAAAAGTGAATCCTCTTCCAACAAGTATCAAATTCAGAGCCTTAAAAACATTCTGGCATACTTGCAGTAAAGTTTGCATTTAAATGATTTTAATGACGTCCAAAGTTTTATTTTTCATTTCACATTTAGCCAACACCCTGTATACAAGTATTGGCTAGATCTGAATAACAGCGTCGCGTAAAAACTCGCGACTATGTTCATTTTGCGGACTTTCTGGCCATTCCTCTTGACTCTAAACCCAACCTTATTTTACATGCAATAAGGTAGTAAATCCCTCGGTGGTGTGCTCCTGACCCATGTTTTTAAAGGCGCACTTGAGTTTCGCGCCGTGAGCACGCATCACTTGCGTATGAGTGCAGGGTGTAATTATTTCGGATTATTAAGTCTCAAAAATTGGGATTTCATAGTTATATTTATGGGGGAAATCGATTTTTGGGTTGGCTAAAAGAAAATGGCGGAAGTAATAAAGTTTTAGGGGTATGCTGTTTAAACTGCAAAGACTTCTTGTCAGAACTTTGAGGTCCATTATGTTTAATAAGATGATAAAAGATGGATGCACGATGTGAGGAATGATATGAAAGAGAAAAGAGTAAATGATGCCGTGATGTCTACAGGGGAGAATCATCATCATCATCATCATTTCAGGCCAAAAGTCGTCCACTGCTGGACATAGGCCTCAAGTGTCACCACATTGACATTTTGGGAAGTTTTGCCATAATCACCATGCTTGGCAGGCGGGTTGGCGATCTCAGTACGGTTGTTACAAAAGCACAGAGAACGCTGCTGCCCATTCTCTGGCAAATCCCTTAGTCGGCTCTTACGACACCCACGGGAAGATATGGGATGGTGCTATTCTTTACGTCCGACACTATACAGACCAGGGGAGAATGGAAATAGGAAACGTGTTGGGCCGACACTAAATAGAATGAGACAGGACAGGAAGATGATGATGATGGCGTTAGTAAAGACTGCCATTGCCTGTCGAGTTTGGTAATGCTCAGGGAGTACGGTTACGTATAAAGGCAAACCGACTCATCATCATCTGCCTAGGCTTTTCCCAACTTTGTTGTGTTCGGCTTCCAGGGTAACCGAATGCAGCTGAGTACCAGTATTTTATATAGAGCGACTGCCAATCAGACCTCCACAACCCAGTTAGTACTAAATAATACTATACCCATAGCTGAAACTGGTTGTAAGACTTTCGCGGCACTGACTATCTGTAACGACTGTCAAAGATCTACAAATGACAGCCGAGACCAACGGTTTAATTTGCTTTTTTAAACTCGGTATGTAATGGGTGCTCACCCATCACAGACCAACCTAGGCAAGCGCGGCTTGCCTAAGTCGGTCTGAGAGGCTGAAAATTGATCCGAGCGGCTGTTATTATTTAGCCACTACCTCTTATAAAGGCAAGACGACTAACGCAAGTTAAACTATGTTCAAAGCAAATATCTTAAAAAACTGAACTTATTTTTCTAAAAACGTAAACATTTAAATAAAGAAGCGAAGTCATCAATGCTCTTTCTCCTATGATGAAATTAGTGTCCGCTGCAGTACCTAATACAGGCTAATATTACTCATACTGATAGCCACTGCTGGACAAAGGCTTCTCCCCATTATTTCCAGGTGTTTCGATCGAGGACCAATGTAGACCACTGTTCGCTGGTCTCATCCCGTCGTCTTCTACAAGGTAAGTCGTGAAGCCTTCTGGCTGTGTCAGGGCTCCAGGTTTTCATCGTAATTCTTCTGCCCCTATTCCAATTTATTTAGGGTCGGCTCAGCATGTCTTCTTCTTCTATACTTCTCTATTACTTGTCATCTCATCAGACACCTCCTTTCTTGCCATATCATTATTCACACAGTCCATTCATCGTTCAACGCTCATCATTTCTTTGGTCTTGCTGTACTCTTTAACCCATCCATATTAATACTCAGAACTTTCCTTACTACATATTTTTTACTTATAACTAACTACTAAAAATCTAAAAATCAAATTTACATCGATTTCTTCCCATTCAATGCACTAAAAACCAAGTCAACCTATAAAGAAAGATTTTGCATGCGATAGCAAAACAGTTACAGAAAATTTATAACCTGAACTAATTTCAGATTCTAGTCTATCATTGCAGTTGACATGAAATATTGATCTATACGGAAGATTTATGTCTAGGTAAGTGGTACCTAAACTGGAATCGATTGTACTCGAGCTGGTCTAATAAGGTCACGGTATGGCCTTCCGTTTTGTTTGCTGTCAGTACTGTGTGTACGGATTCGGGTACCAGGGCTGCAGTTTTCGGAGGAGAATGTTTTCTTTGGGAGAAATATGTATTAATATACACCGACCTTATTGGTGAGGTTTTTCGGAAAGATCAGCAGCACAGTACTCGTGAACAGCGTGCGCTTATGACCAGATGTATGAACGTGGACGAGGCAAAAAGAGCCTTTCGGTCGCCATGGCAACTGAGTTTCGCAACCAATCGTGAAAAAGGAATTTTTATTCTAGAATGTAAGGACCGTAGCAGAGGGCGATCTGTTGTTTCTGTCTACCCCCGTAAGTAAAGAAATTGTTTCTAATGCTGCAAGGCAGGCTTCCTCTCTACCAGAGGGAGATTAGGTCATGATCCATTGCGCGAGCCCTGTGAGCCTTGATAGATGTGTCTCATCTCTTCGAATACTTTGATTCTACATACTTGTTTTTATCCACCGTTGGACAAGTTGTGATAAAAAGGATAACTCAAAAAAAAATAGTTTTTTGTGCCAAAATGTTTTTATTTTACTCTTTTTAGTCCCTTCTCACACAAATTCTTGTCATATTTAATTTGAATTTGTATCGAGAAGCTATTATTATCATCATGTATTTAACAAATACGAAGAAAACAAAATACGTAATATCAAAGATAAACTCAAAAAAAAAATAAGTAAAGTTTTCAAATGAGACCACGTTACCGCACGAGTTTCTTCTACCAAATGTAAAAAAATACGAAGATCGGACAGAGAAATCGATGAACATTCACGAAATAAAAGATGATGGTGGAAAACATAACCTACTTCTTTTTTAGAAGTCGGTTAATAAAGAGCGTGCTTGACTAGGCTCGAATCCAGGTCCATATAAACTGGAGCCGTTAACCACTTTACAAAAACATATTCAGCACCATTTTGAGAACTAAATAGAATCGTTTTCAGTAGTCAGCAAATATTATGTGCTCTTATCAAAGTGGACTTGCAAATACGCATTTCCTTAAACGATTGTATTACAATTTATAATTAAGTCTATTTCAAGTATGTAGGTGAGAATTATCATAATATATAGTTACCTGATTAAGCCCAAGGCATCGTATGGGCCAAGCTATTTCTCACAGTGACAAAGTCAAAGTTGACAGATTACAACTTTAACTCAAAGAATGATGATACAAGGGCTAATTCTGTTACGGGCCTGTGGACGGTGAGTAATGGGCTAGCTCACCGTCCGTCCGTCTTATGACGACAGGCCGTGTCGACGGCGCGTTCGTGTTCCACGCGCGCCTCAAGGAGATGTCAGCAAATCAAAAGGGGTCCGAGAGGATCAATGCCTGCCAGGGCTGCGGGACTGTTCGAAAGAGATACCGTGGCCCTGGAACACAAAGGGCTCAGAAGGAACATGAATGGGTTTTAGTTAGTACAAGTCTGACACTCTCTTCCGCTCCGCCCAGAACAGGAGGGATCATTTAATGATTTACTAGAAAAAAAAGAGCTAAATTCTCTTGGGAACACTTCCCGTCCCTATCATCATCACCATCATATCAGCCTGGAATCAGCCACTGCTGGGTATAGGCCTCCTTTTTGTCGGCCACACTGCCTGGTTCTGTGCGTCCTTTCTTCTTCCTAGCGTATCAAAGTTCAAATATGCTTAGCCCAAAACTCTTATCCAGGTGTTTTCCGCGACTGGTCCTGATTTATTTGACCCAACCTATGAGCCATACTGAAAGAAGAAGAAGCGCAATAAAGGTTTAAAAATGATTTGGTTTTGTCTAGGATATAGCGAGATGACTTAGGAACATTTTTAAATAATGGAAGTTACATTCGTGCGAGCAAAGTGTGAACAGAGAAGGAAGCCCATTGTAACATAAGCATCATCATCCGCCTAGCCTTTTTCCAACTACATTGGGGTCGGCTTCCAGTCTATCCGGATGCAGCTGAATGCCAGTATTTTACAAGAAGCGACTGCCTTTCTAATCTGCACAAACTAGTTAGTACTGCGTAGTACGATAAGATTGATAAGACTGGTTGTCAGACTTTCAGGCCAGTGACCAACAGCTTAATGTGCCTTCCGAAGCACGGAGGAAACTCGGTATGTAATGGGCGGTCACCCATTCACGGACCAACCTTGGCAAGCTCGGCTTTACCTGATGATGGACCCGAATGGCTGTTATGATTTTGTAGAACGTAGTCACTTAAACCTTGTATGAACACAGTATTTATTTATATCCAATGCTTACTACGTCATATAACACCGACTTACTGCATAACGCCGTAAAATCGTTATAATTAATTCAACCGATGACTAATCCACCCATTTATTCCAAAGTCCCCTACCATGTACACAGCGTGCACTTAAAACAAAACCGTATCGGTTCGGTATCGGGTCGCAATCGACGCGGCCGGCACGCGACCGGCGCGGTAGCGTGCCGTATCGACTGCATTCAAAGCGGACGCTCGCAGAAATTGATTTACGATGGCATGGTAAGGGTTGAGTTGAGGAGTGTGGAGACAGACTTTGTAAGAAAATGTGTCTTAGTTTAATAAAAGTGTGGAAAATCACGAGTCTTTTAAATCCGAAAGTCACGTATACATTAAATAGTAAGAATATTTGAAAGTTTATACATCACTAGCTGTCCCGCGCAACTTCGTCTACGTCACATTTGCCCCGTTTTCGCAACATTATTCAATCCGCTTATTTTACCGCTCCTATTAGCTGTAGCGTGATGATATATAGCCTATAGCCTTCCTCGATAAATGGGCTATATAACACTGAAATATCTATATATTTTTCAAATCGGACCAGTAGTTCTTGAGATTTGCGCGTTCAAGCAAACAAACAAACAAACTCATCAGCTTTATAATATTGGTATAGATGAAGGTGTTTTTGATAAAAACTTCTTCTAAATGTACGTCTACAGTCTACAGGTACGAAAATGTGCCATGTGTTTTCTTCATCTACGTATCTTCACATAATTATGTTAACTACAATATTTTGTTGGAGCGAAACTATTGGCGATCATCAATCGAAGTCACTAGTGACTTTTGACTAGGAACTCTGGTTCTAAAGTAGCGCTATTGGTCGCTAACCAAACAGGCAGGCTGTATACGTTTTTAAACTGACATGGTCACCAACACTATCAATAAAACTTGTAACGGGATATTTACCATGTACACACAACAACAACAACTTGGTAAATATCCCGTTACAAGTTTATTGATAGACAGGCTGTAAACTTACTAATCTACTAGGCACTTATATAATCTAGGCAACTAATATAATCCATTTTCACTCACATACAAACAAACTACAAATCAACACACAATGAGACAAAACATCCACATAATCAAGGCAAAGCACATAAATACTTTGTAAATGCCTACCAAAAATAAAACAAAGAAGCCTACTCCACTCCCCTTGCCCAGTAATATCACAAGAATGTCGCGACAAGTTGCATTCATATTGTCTTATCTAGTATTGGCGGGAAGTCGCTGACGTGACCTTCTAGCCTGGATTTATTGCTGAACTGGTTCCGAGGAACCGTGGAGTTTATAGCTGAAGGTATATCGGCAGATACTTGCTATAGATAAACTGTATGGCATTTTAAAGGTGCATTTGTGATTTTATGCAGGTTTTGTCGTTGATAAAAGTTCTTTGGTTGCCATAAGAAAAACGTATACTTTTAGTTATTGTGAAGTTTTTTCAAAATTGGATTAGTCCATTACATTTTTTCATTGTTTAAATTTAATGTTTCACTATGCGAAAAGAAATTAGCCGTAGGTAGAAATTACTTGAAAACGTAGAAAACGTCTGTTTTCTACGTTTTCAAGTAATTTCATTGCTTACTGGATAATATTTGTTTCTATAAACAAGGTGGAAGAGATATTGACGCATCAACTTTTACCGCTTTTGTAAGAAACACGTTAAAGTGCAATACCTACACGGTTTATTGATTTATTTAGGATCTCCAATAAATGATGTACACAGATCATGTGAAATAAACAATGGACTTAAAAGTATCACGTAGGTGAACTTCTTCATTTACAGGAGACCACAGCATGCATAATTGAATTTACATCTACGCTAACAAAATTATTATACCATTAAAATATATTGAAAAAGTTTAAGAGAATTAAAATTAAAAACACATCGTTTAAGTGTATGCACCAGTTATTTTTTAAAATTTCCGATTACAAATTTATGTGATGTTTATCTTCACCGAAGCAAGTGATAACTATTCAATACGCACATGAATCCAAAAAACAGAGGTGGGTGTTTTGGGTTCGAACTCGAGCCCTATGACTTGGCAGTCGGACGGACACACCACTGCGCTACTACTGTTTAAAGCTATAATTAAACTAGAATTCTCTAACCTACACCCGAGGAAGTTTCAGGTCCAATCTTTATGCCTATCAAACATCATCTGCCTAGCCTTTTCCCAAACCATGTTGGGGTCAGCTTCCAGTCTAACCAGTACAGCTGAATAGCTGTAGTTAACATGGAGCGACTGCCTATCTGACCTCCACAACCCAGTTAGTACTGGGTAATACGATACCCCTTGGTAAGATTGTTACGACTGTCAAGGATCTACTAATGACAGCCGGGACCAACGGCTTAACGTGCTTTGCGAGGCACTGAGGAAACTTAGTATGTAATGGGTCACCCATCTCATAAAACTTTGAAAATGTTTATTTACCATTAAAAAAAACTTTGAAAAGGTGCATTTATATTTGTGTCAATTGTTTAATTTAGTGTTCTTATAATGTCTTATTTTTGCTTTTGTATAGATTGGTTTTATTTAACTATTTTTTGTATGTGTGGACATTGTAGGCTTTGTAAATTCGGAGTATTTTTGCTTTATCTTATCCTACCTTTTGTAGTAACCAACGACGTATTGTCGGGCCTACGCTGTCCTCCCATACTTAAGTACTAACTTTGCAACATTAAAATATTGTAAAATCAAATGATTTTACAAGAGTAACCATGGAGTTTCTTGCCGGTTCTACTCCATGGAAAACGACCAACCCGAACCGTGCACCTTTTGTCGACGTTTTATAAGTACCCACCCATGTAGGCCTATATAAAGTAAAATATTTTGATTTTGATTCAATATGCAAAATCCATATAAAAATCTTATACAAATTCACAAACAAGTACAATCAAATTCCTTTCAGAGCATGTAACACCCCGCGACCGTAAGTAGTAGTAACAAATGTTCGGTGGGGGTGCAATATTTATCTACCCCGGGGTAGTAGTCAGGTTTTATAGGGACGGGACTGGTCACTTCGGAATTTGTGCTATTTATTTATTGTGTCGTGGCTAGCCAGTGACATATGGTACGGGTAGGTGGAGCGAAAAGTGTTTGGCAAATTTTTATAAAATTATCTGTAATTCTTGCACGATAAGCCGTTGGTCCCGGCTGTCATTTGTAGATCTTAGACAGTCGTTACAGGTAGTCAGTGGCCCGAAAGTCTTATCTTATTACCAGTCTTATCTAGGAGTACCGTAGTACCTTGTGCTAATTGGGTTGTGGAGGTCAGATAGGCAGTCGCTTAATGTAATATACTGTTATTCAGCTGCATCCGGGTAGAGTGGAAGCCGACCCCAAAATAGTTGGTAAAAGGCTAGGCAGATGATGATATCTGTAATTCTTAGGGTAGGACGTCTCACAGTTCAATTAGATGTGAATATTTATCATACGTATTGGTACATATTTTACTATTAATACTTAGCTATCTATATAGTGATTGAAATATTTGATTGTAAACCAAATAATTAGAAAATAAATTCAACTTGCATTTTCGTTTTGAAAGTCTGTGACTGAATGACTTTATATAAGTACCTTATTACATTTTTACAGGGTTTTGTTACAAGCAAATATATCTTGTACCTACCAATTTTGTAATATATTTTTAACAATCAGTTTTGGAATGCCTAATCTAAACTAATATTATAAAATGAAAGATTTGTTTGTTTGTTACAATTTAACTCAAAAACTTCTTGACCGATTTAAAAAATTCTTTCACTTTTAGAAAGCTACATTTTTCCGAGTAACAAATGCTATATTATATCACTTGAACTAGTAATGACTCTAGCAGTGCTTTTTTTTAAATATCACTCAAAATTCACCTTTGTTTCACCAGCACACAATATTTAAAATGCAGTCCCAATTTTCGTTCGCACTTCTGTCCCTGCCTGTACCCAGGAGTATATTAAACGTCGGAGGAGCCGGCAGAACTCGCCAACATTTGGTTTTTATACACCAATACTTTGTCGCATTCTTGCCGACTTTTGTATATTGGATGCTGCAGCCGATGGATTGACTAGACCTGGCAGAATTTTGAGCTGGTGTTTAATTAAGATGGTGGAGCTGACATATTTGTCTTGATTAAGATTACAAGCAGCTTCAGTTTAGCTACAATTGATGCGCACATTGTGCTAATCCAAAAAAACAAAGTTCTATGCTTCCAAAATTCTACGAACTGCCAGTCTATGGAATTCACTGCCGCCTTCTCTGTTACCTTGTCATTATAATCTGTATCCCTTCAAAATTCGAGTGAATCGGTTTATTATAGACAAGCGTACAATTTGGTCAAATTCTATTGAAAAGCCAGTTGCTGTCATTGATTCGTCTTAGGGGCGGATTTCTTCTGAGATATTTGTATTATTTCTTCTCAGAGTAGTCAGGTAGATACACAGAGCTCCATTAAGTAGTTACCCCCCCCCCCCCCCCGGCTTTCTCGGCCGGAGTGTTGAGGGGTTAGCTCATAAAGACGCTGTCTGTAGCACCGACTACAACTAATTAAAAAAAAAAGTGGTGTGGGTTAAACCTCATTGATTCGTCTGGGGAGAAGAGAGGATTATAGCTGACTCATAACATAACTTAGAAACTCCTTTTGGAAATACCTAATAAAACCTTGCCCTACCTGGGAATTGTGTCCACGACTTCACACTCGACAATCGGGCTTGCCACCAGTAGACCAACAAGGCAGACTACTTGTCGGTAGTCGGCGGACTCCTACGGACTAAAACGCGACGATTCCTGCTCCCACCACTATCCGACCTTTCCAGAATTTCAAAAAAATTTTTTGATAACTTTTATGTGATAAGTAAAAATAGTGTTTTAATAAGAAATATTATATCCAGCCATATGCCTTATTCTTCAAAATTATGTAACTACCTATTTTTTTTTTCTAAAACTTAAAAAAAAAACAACTGCCACGTCTAAAAGTTTCTAACCCTACATAGTTTAACGCGAATTCGTCCGGCGGTCTAATAAGCCCACACTAGGATAATAAATCTCGCATAATGTCGTCTGGTGGCTTATTGATTCCAGTCATTATTACATGTTTGTTTACCCATAGATTTTCTTATTTCTGTTTTCACTATTAATGTAGAGCTTTATTATTTTGCCATGATTTGTAAGATTCTTTGAATATCACGTATGAATAGTTTTTAGCATGGCATAATCAGCCTAGAATATTCCCACTGCTGGGACACAGGCCTTCCATACCACGCGGGCCTAGTGCGGGTTGGTAGATGTCACATGTCTTCGAATTTTGGCTCACAATGTTTTCCTTCACTGCGTTGAGAGCAGCGGTGATGAAATCAATTATACGAAGTAATGCGCTAACTTGGGTTCGAACCCACGGCTCATAAATGGTGGCCGTTACCTCTAGGCTACCACTGATCTAATTCATATAATTAAAAATATTTAAGAATTTCACTCATTTGTCATTGGGGCACTTTGCTAGACTCCGCGGTCTTGTGAAAAACAGGTATTCAGCTGTTTTATGTTTGACAGTCTGCTGACCCCAATACTGATGAGATGGAGGGCTGGGCTTATGATAAATATGATGCAAAATTCGAGATTAGAACCCAGAATCCAATGTCCAGCAGTTGCGCTTACAAATACAATATAAACTATTCAATCGTTTATTTCAATGATGTTTATACAATTAATCTTAATCAAAACAACTTAGAGCATAATCCCAAATGCTGAAAAGCATAAATTGATCCCGACATAATTTGTTAAAAGCCACCAACTGCAAAATGCAAAACCAATACGACAACACTTTGTGATATCAATTCACTTTAATATCCACCTCATAAATGTCATAAATGACAGTATCATTGTCATGACGTCATGGCAATGACGTTCGGATGGCATATGAATTCAGTGGCGATGGCTGGCAATACAATTATAATATTGGTTGAATAATTAACACGATTGCTGCATCGTATCGCCGCAATTGTTCTGTTATGGCTATCGCTTTAGGGAGGGGATGAGCGGGTATCGTTTTCGATAAAAACAAAAACAACAAAATCAACCTATTTTTTAATGGCAAGTAAACAAGCAGCCCAGCTGATGGTAAGAAAATCACTATTGCCTATGGAGATAAACTCATAGTGAGAGAGACCAGCCCAGTTACAAAGCTGAAAATGTCGTATGTGCAACATCAACATTCTTCAAACAAAAACACCGTACGTACCCCTATCATCATCATCATCATTTTAGCCCAAAAGACGTCCACTGCTGGACATAGGCCTCGTTGTGTCACCACATTGACATTTTGGGGGGTTTTGCCATAATCACCACGCTTGGCAGGCGGGTTGGCGATCGCAGTACAGTTGTTACAAAAGCACAGAGAACGCTGCTGCCCATTCTCTGACAAATCCCTTAGTCGCCTCTTACGAAACCCACAGGAAGATATGGAGTGGTGCTATTCTTCACGTCCGACACCATACAGAGCGGTCATATAACACAGGTAAACTCTAATAGCACACACACATTTCGCCAATTATGTTTAAGTCATATGTAATAGGGGGTGACTCTATTGTCATGAACCGGGCTCAAATACAAACTCTGTGTCTGTTACTGAGAAGTTTCTAACGAAAAAACCCAATATCACTTTGCCTCACTCGTGAATCGAACCCAAGACTTCAAACTCACACTTCCGACCACTAGACCAAACAGGCAAGAAATCGTATACTAAACTTGTACTCATTCGCAAACAGAAAGATCGATACAAAACACTCGATTAATGCAACCAGCAGTGCTTTAATCGAGTTTAGGCCATCCTTTCGGCTATACAGGTTGTTCCAATACCGAGTGGCACATTACCTACGTCGCCAACACGAATTAATGGTGATTTTATTCCGCGCTGTGATCGCCATTTTGGAAAGTTTCCCGCCATTGTTTTGTTACGTTTATGTCACTCGTTTGATTGAATGGTCGGTTTTCGTTTGGGGAATGCGTTTTCAGGATTGTTTTTTTTTTTATCGTGGTTTGGAATATTAGTTTGTTTTATTTTCGATAAACTATTTATTTATGAGTTACTGTATTATACCTGTTTAAATAAAACCCTTGCAAATACTTTATCTGTCCGTAGATGGACGGCCTCGGAAAGCACGGTAAGCCATTGGTCTGGACTTTCATGTGTAGATCTTTGACAGTCGTTACAGGTAGTCAGTGGCTCGAAAGTCAGACAACCAGTCTTACCAAGGGGTATTATATTACCCCTTACTAACTGGGTTTTAAAGTTCAGATAGCTAGTCGCTCCTTGTACAATACCGTTTGAAATCGCATATCTTTATTAGTACATCACAAAAGTGCCAAAAAAGAACTGCTCATCGAAGAACCCGAAAAAAAGAAAGCGAAAAAAAAGACGTCAGCCATTTTACCAAACACCAGATCTTCAAAAAAGATACGGAGAAAACAAGCTCATTCTCCTTACAATCATAACTCTTAATCGAAGCAACATAAACGCTGGGTATCTCGGCACGCCTTATTACGCCAAAAAAAAAAGAACTTTTACAGTAGGTGATCTTGTGGCAAATTAAAAGTGCCTGAGGGCGATCGAGTAATACTCTCCCTCATTACAAAAAGGGAACGATTGCCATTTTCAGGTGTATTGTGTAAAAATTGTGGGAGCTGAATACGGACGTGTGGTGCAGAAGTTTTGGGACATAGTGGGTCGGTGTTTGATTTTCGGAGAAGGCTAGTTTTTGCATATTTTTTTTAATGTACTTGGTACGCATAGGACCGCCCTAAGTTCAGCAGTAGCTATCTTGTAATGGTAATTATTAAACAACGGCCATCCGATAAATTATCATGATAATTTCGAGCCCTGCTTGTAACTAATTGATGATGATGACACTTTCTTACTAACTCTTACACCAGCCTATAATAATGTCAGATACGCTATGCTTCGTACAAATTAAATTTTATTAATGAACAAAAATATCTACTATATACAAGGATTAAGAAACTAAAAAATTAAATAACTAAAATAAGAATAAACTATAAAAGGGCGTCAAAAAACTCCTCCCCGGCAACGCTGTCAGCTGGTAATGTGCCCAAGATACTGGCTTCGCATTGCCACGTTGTATGGCAATACTTAACCTCTGGCCAAAGTAAAAGCCAGCCCTTGGGTCAGGGGAAGCGTCAACTAAGCGTTTGGAGATTTCCTTAAAAAACCTGTAAGCACTCGGACCCCACGGCCCCAGAGTTTCAACCCCAAACGGCTCGAAAATATAGTTACCACAAAGGTTAGTATATTTACGCCGCTTGAGGTTCTCCGCTGTCGCAGCGGCCAGGCCAGCACAGCACGATGAGCTTGGAAGATGTGATGGCGCAAGAGTATCGACGCAAGTTGCGTCCCACACTAAAGGCCTACCCATCTTTCAAGGAAACAAAGACATGCCGTCCGGTCTTTTGCCATCGTCGCGTGCCAAGCCGTTGGGCTCATTTATTATTTAATATAAAAGGTTATTTGATAATCCCGTGGGCCCAACAAAATCACATTCTGTCACTGGATAACGATGCATCAACTACCAAAAAGTCATTGTGGACATAATGTGGAAAAATGACAGTCACATTGAAAGCAATTAGCGCTTGTCTAGACCCTCTTGAATTAATAATTCTAGGGACACATGAATATTACTGTATTACTTTATTTTTATTGCATGAACATTGACATTTTTATTTGTATTGTTTGTGTAACCAATATGGGTCAATGACCTGAAATAAACGAATTTTATTTTAATTTTTTTATTATAATACACCAGTTCCTCATTCCACAGCATCACATATCGACATAAGTCCCACTGCTGGGCAAAGACCTCTTCTAATACAGAATAGACAATCTATGAGCATTTACCACCAAGCTTAATCAAGGCAGTTTGTTCATGTTTCCTCACGATCTTTTCTGCGATGTCAAAGAAAACCTTAGTTTATTTCACATTACTATAATAAATACAATGGTCGTACCAACAGTGAAGCTACCGCTAGTTCATAAGCGTCGGTGCGCTTACCTAGAATAAATTCAGGTTCGTTTCTGCGCCATAATGAATGCGAAGATTAAGATTTGTGCGCTGTTGGCTTGCGCCATTGTTTGCATTGTGCTTGACTGTACCTCTACATACAGTCGTGTGCAAAGGTTATTATTTTTCTTCTTTGTATATGTTGGGAGTTTTCGATTATGGGAGGACAGTTGGGTGCGAAAATATATTTTAATTCCTATTTAAATATGCCTTATTATTTTAAGTGTGTGTTTCGAATATTAAGTTTGTTTTATAACTAGCATTTTCAATTTTTTCCGAGTTTCCTCCGTGCCTCTGAAAGCACGTTAAGCCGTTGGACCTGGCTGTCGTTTGTAGATCTTTGGCAGTCGTTACAAGTAGTCAGAAGTCAAAAGTCTGACATCCAGTCTTATTAAGGGGTATCGTATTACCCAGTTACTGGGTTGTGGAGGTCAGATAGGCAGTTGCTTCATTTAAAAGACTGGTACTCAGCTGAATCCTGTCAGACTGGAAGCCGATCCCAAGATAGTTTGGGAAAAGGCTAGGCAGATGATGATTTACTATTTTGTTTACCAAAAATTTCACCAATATACTCAGAAGGTGCGGTAGGGACAGCACCTTCTGGTTATAGGTTCTGACATATCTGAAAGGTGAAACATTTTGTGGTAGCTACTTACCTATTGTTTTTAGCCAATCAGCCAATTATTTCGGAGAGATAACTTAGGTATAACCTTGATAAAAACCACGAATACCACAATATTTATAAGGCAGTTTTCTATCATCCCAACAAAACATTGCCAACATCGTTCGTTCCGATGTTGTCACAACGCATTATTTAAAATTACCTTAAATATAACGTGGCTTTGTAACCACAGAAACAAAAAAAAAACAACCTCTTTTTTTATTGGTAACCTCCAAGAACTGTGAGCAATTTTCCGTTCCGACTGTACCGCGAACCGCTCGGGGCATAGTTCTTGTAATGCACGTGGGATGACAACGCTTGACAGTCCCCGAGATGTACACTTGCGACTCTATAGGTAGACTTGCGATTTTTTTGCCGCAGGTAGGTGCTTTCTTGAAACTTATGAATGTTTTTTTTTGCTAAAGAGAATAGAAGACAGTGACTGCCTCGTTCATCTACTGAGCACAAGCTCAACTGCTCAGAATGGGCACTAGGTTCGAGTCCCTGGTCAGGCAAAGTATCATTGGATTCTTTCCTCAGTTTCTCAACAGCTGCAGTCTGCATTTCTGGCAATAAACTAAAACGTTCCAAAATGCGGATGTATTACCTCTGGCAAAATCTTCGGCATTCGGTCTTGCAAACAAGAGTTTATTTAGTCTAACAGCTTACTCCAATGTTTTGACCGATATCTTCGAATACAATGAAAAACTTTTACTACTACAAACTTATACACAACACAACGACAATAGTTTCTGTCTGGCTGTTATCTATTAACGCTAAAATGACTGAATTGAAACCTGGGACATCTGCGTACTCTAGTTTAGGATGTAAGCTACTTTTATCCTGCAGGTTCTTACATTACCGGAGAATTATTTCCATCTTCCATGAGGAGCTCGTGGCTAAATAATAACAGCCGCACGGGTCGATCTTTAAGGTTAAGCCGTGCTTGCCGAGGTTGGTCCGTGGATGGGTGACCATAATTACACACCGAGTTTCCTCCGTGCCTCGGAAAGCACGTCAAGCCGTTGGTCCCGGCTGTCATTTGTATGTGTCTGACAGTCGTTACGAGTAGTCAGAAGCCAAAACTCAGACATTCAGTATTATCAAGTTGTAGTGGGGTATCGTGTTACCCAGTTACTGGGTTGTGGAGGTCAGATAGGCAGTCGCTTCATGTAAAATACTGGTAATCAGCTGCATCCGGTTAGACTGGAAACCGACCCCAAGATAGTTTAGGAAAACGCTAGGCAGATGAGGAGATGTTCTTACATACTTAAGTACTAACGCTGTAACAGAAATATTGTAAAACCAAATGATTTTAAAAAAATAACCATGGAGTTTCTTGCCGGTTCTTCTCTATATGAAACGACCAACCCGAACCGAGCACCTTTTTGTCGACGTTTTATAAATGTACATGGGCATATAAAAAACGTCGATCGGACGGAACGGTCGGCCTATGTAAAATAAAATATTTTGATTTTGATGATGAATTTCCATTTTCCAGCAGCCGAAAGATATTATCCGATGTTTTGACCAGTACTTTTCCACTTTCTTTAAAAGGAAAGGTTTTTCCTTCACCAAATCTATCCATAGCTGACCGCGTGTACTCAACACAGATCGGCAATAGTCGACAACGGCTAATGGCGAACATTTCTATTAGTTTTTATTGTTCTACGCCCCTGAGCGGTGTGTGGTGAACTGTTTTCCTTGTAGCGATGTGTTTTTGCCGGATTTCGGCTATTGATTGTACCTTGAGAAGGGTATTTGGAGATGTTTGTACACAAGCTCACGACTTATGAGGGGGTTGGCAGAAAGTATATCGGTATAGCGTGCCACCTGCACGACACACACACGATACGGTTGCGTAGTGGTTGAGCGATCGGCTGCTGCGCTGCGTGTCGCGGGTTCGATCCCCGCAGGGAACAAATATTTGTATGGCCTACAGATTGTTGTTCCGGGTCTGGCTGTATGTGTATGTTAGTTTAAATGTTTGTAAACGCACCCACGATACAGGAGAAATTCCTAGTGTGGGGCAATGTTTTAAAAAAAAGAAAAAAAAGAGAAAATAATAATACCTATGTATAATGTCAAAATCAGTGCAATCTTTAAGATTATTATGAGATCGGTGGTATTCCTTGCCTGCTCTGTAATTGAAGAGCAATAATTTAAGGAAGCCGCATGTAGTTGCATGTCCATTCATACAAATATAGTATGAGTGGCAAGCATCATCAGCCTACAATTTTCCCACTTCTGGGACACAGGCTTCCTCTCTATAAGAGGGAGCGGGCTGTTATCCACCACGCGGGCTCAGTGCGGGTTGGTAGATGTCTCATGTCTTCGAAATTTTAGTTCTAGGACATGCCGCTTTCCTCAAGATGTTTTCCTTCACCGTTTTTGAGGGCAGCAGAGATGAAGTAAATTACACAAAGTAATGCGCCTGCCTGGGTGCGAGCCCACGGCTTACTGATCGTAAGTCGGGGCTGCCACCACTGGGCAACCGCTGCTCTCTGTCGCTGCGGGAAGGAACATACAATAAGATTTATTTGCAGAAATTAATATTTCAACGTGATGATTACCGTCAATGATTTAAAGTGTATTAATATAATCCTCACTTCAACATTGTAAGGAAATCAGCGTGTTCAATCATCTGCCTAGCCTTTTCCCAAGTATAATGGGGTCGGCTTCCAGTCTAACTGGATGCTGCTGAATATCAGTATTTCGCAATCGGCATAAACAAGCGAAAAAAGTTTTACTTCGGCATTCTCTAGGTTGCATGTATGGACAGGAATAACTGTACAAATTTCTCCTATACACGATCATGCATGCCAGTAAAACTGTACAGGCACTAATATACATGCATAACCTATCGTCTCCAGATTTCGATATTTCCAATAGTCCAGTTGTCTTTGCCCGCCTGTAACTGCTGAGCATGATGTCCTGGCTTCGATTCTCGTGCCGGGCAAATTGCTATTGGGTTTCCATCAGGAATTTATCAGTAGCAGCCACGGAGTCTGGATTTGTGCCTGGTTAATGGCAATAGGCTCGCCACTTTTGCATGGGACTGGGGAACATAAATGGCGAAATGTGGGTGTAGGTACTATTAAGTACACCTCTGCCTGACCCTTCGTGGATAGGCATGTTGTTATGTCCATTTGTCTTTACCCTCTAGTTTTTACTAAAACGGAACCATCTTTTCTTCTTCCAGAACTCTCAAATCATCATCATCATCATCATTTCAGCCCAAAAGACGTGCACTGCTGGACATAGGCCTCCCCCCAAGTCACATTGACATTTTGGGGGTTTTGCCATAATCGCCACGCTTGGCAGGCGGGTTGACGATCGCAGTACGGTTGTTACAAAAGCAAAGATAACGTGGCGATCGTAGTACGGTTGTTACAAAAGCACAGAGAACGCTGCTGCCCATTCTCGGGTTAGTCCCTTAGTCGCCTCTTACGACACCCACGGGAAGATATGGGATAGTGCTATTCTTTACGGCCGACACCATACAGCATACTCTCAAACAATCTCATATAATTATTTACCCCTCTCTACCCTAGTTCCTGACAGCAGGAGGAGCTCGTGGCTAAATAATAACAGCCACACGGGTCGAGATTTAAGGTTAAGCCGTGCTTGCCGAGGTTGTTCCGTGAATGGGTCACCATAATTACATATCGAGTTTCCTTCGTGCCTCGGAAAGCACGTTAAGCCGTTGGTCCCGGCTGTGATTTGTAGATCTTTGACAGTCGTTACGAGTAGTCAGAAGAAAAAAATCAAAAATCTGACATCCAGTCTTATCAAGCTGTATCGTATTGCCCAGTTACTGGGTTGTGGAGGTCCGATAGTCAGTCGCTTCATGTAAAATACTGATAGGTACTCAGCTGCATCCGGTTAGATTGGAAGCCGACCCCAATATAGTTTGAGAATAGGCTAGGCAGATGATGACCCTAGTTTATGACATGTCCCATTAAATCAATACTTTTACACCCCACTTACACACCATTATAACATCTTAATCCAAATTAGATGGCGCCCATCAATATACCGTAGCGTAGGACAAGATATAACCGTAATATTTTTATTAGGTTATAAAAATAATGTGGTAGGATTTTATGGGTATAACTCGTAATTATTATGAGGCATGGCTGAATCCGCGGTGTGATGGTGATCGTCTTTATAGTTTCCTTTGATTGGATTGTTGATTTATTTTGTCATTAAGTTTGTTTGGGTGCTGGTGGAGGTAATGTTGGCAATTATTGTTTGTAGGGAATCAGGATCATCGCAAAAACCTTTCTGCTTGAGCAGATTTGCCAAACTTTAATGTAGTATTTGAATCTAGTGGCAATGGAGTGGATTGAAAGTCTATCTAGAAAATTTCGATGTAGTACTTCGGAAGTTCTGAGCTACATTGAAACCTGACTAAGCCAAATCTATGGAAGAAAATAATCTCCAAATTCCAAGAATAGAGAATTCCAGAGCAACCTAATAATAATGACTTACCAAAACGCAGATCACGAAATATTTTATAATTAAAATGTGCATAAAACATATATTATATTATTTTATACACATTTTTTTACTTATTTCATATTTTTTTCATATATTTATTTTTCAAACATCTACAATTGACAGCCGAGATCAACAGCTTAACGTGCTTTGCGAGGCTTGGAGGAAAATCAGTATGTAATGGGTGGTCACCCATCCACGGTCTACCCTAGCCAAGGGCAGCTTAACCTGAACCTGAGTGGCTGTTATTATATAGCTACGAGCTCCTCGGACTACCTTATACAGTTCAGTTAATAGAAAAACAAAAAGCCCAAGCCATCGTTACGTCCAGCTGCCAACAATACAGCCTGATCGATACATACAGAGCGCAAATTGCGTGGTCCAGTCGAACGCATTCTCTTTTACGATGCCTCGCCGCTGTTTACGTGTTTCGCGAAGATACGGACGATAGGAGGGATGTACGAACCTATTGATTAGATTTGGATATGGCAAAACTGAAAAAATAAATTTACTGGAAATTTGAATATTGATTGTCTGAAATTCCTTATTATAGTTAAGTCTTTCTTCTTTTTCGTGTGGTTATTGCCTAACTTGGTGTCGGAGATTTTATGCCGTCCATGGGCCTCTGATTAGGCTTTACATGCCGCCGAGAAATGTCTCTCAGGTATGTTTCGTTTTTTCACGATGTCGATTACGATTTAAATCATTACTGTATTTTTTTTTGGTTGTGTAAAAACTTATGGGTTTGCGTCGCCGATGGATGACCTCGACATGCTCGTGACGTATTGCGCCAGAATAGCAACGCAAATAAAATAAAAATAAAACAGGCCAAGTGCGAGTCGGACCCGCGCACGAAGGGTTCCGTACCATTATTTATAAAAACGAACAAACAAATCACTTTTTGTATGAATTTAAATATTTATTTTATTCTGTTTTTAGTATTTTTTGTTATAGCATCAACAGAAATACATAATCTGTAGAAATTTCAACTGGCTAACTATCACGGTTCATGAGATACAGCCTGGTGACAGATGGACGGACGGACGGACAGCGAAGCCTCAGTAATAGAGTCCCGTTTGACACTTTGGGTACGGAACCCTAAAAAAGAACACTTTTTTTCTATTCGGGATGGTTTTGCTCTTGACTATAAATAGAAGTTGAAACAAAAATATTCGAAAAAAAAAATGCAAGGACCAAACACTATGTGAAACATTTTCTGGGAAACGAAATTCTGTGAAACTGTCTGCGAAACAAGGTGACAACAAAATAAAACCACCACATCCAATCCCTCTCACCTCCAAAGTTAATAGCGATCTCGTAATGGCGGTTTGCTAGTTGTAGCCCCATAAAGACATCCCCGCCGTTTATTGGCCTCCCTGGTCCACGTACCGAACCTTCACGATTAGTGGTGAAAAATCAATTTGTGCTCCCTTGTGGGGTACTGACATGCTAGCGGACAGTTGTTATTGTTGGTGACTGTACTTACTTATAGGAGAAACATTGACCTTATTGGTGACTAGCTGTCCGGCGCAACTTCGTTTGCGTCATATTTTCCCCGTTTTCGCAACATGTTTCATTGCTGCTCCACTCTTATTGGTCGTAGCGTGATGATATATCGCCTATAGCCTTCCTCGATAAATGGGCTATCTAAAACAGAAAGAATTTTTCAAATCAGATCAGTAGTTTCGGGGCCTATTCAATGCAAACAAACAAACAATCAAATCTTTCCTCTTTATAATATTAGTTTAGATGTTCTTCAGAAAAGTTAGGTGCGTAGTAATTATAACCGGCGTGCGTGATATCTTCTTTTTTCTTTGCGTTGTGTTTGCTCTTGACTCAAGTCTAGGTCAGAGATGACAGAGACAAAGTCGATGATGACACGAGCTTACCCAGAAAAAGCAAAAGATGTATGTAAGGATCGCAGCTCATGGCGTTGTATACAGGTTGGCTCCGACAATACGAAAATAAATGCAAACACAGGTAAAACTAGTCCATAGGAATATTTTTAAACCATCATCAGCTGCCATCACAACTGTGTATGTTCGACACAAATGTAAATTTGTTGAAGAATAAATAAATTGAAACTGCCTAGCCAAAGTCAAAGATTTAACTTTAAACAAAGATTTTTATTTTGAAGGCTTAACGTGCTTTCCGAGGCACTGAGGAAACTCGGTATGTAATTATGGTCACCCATCCACGGACTAACCTCTGCAAGCACGGCTAAACCTTAAAGATCGACCCGTATGGCTGTAATTATTTAGCTACGAGCTCCTCCTTAATCATCAAATAAATATGACATCGAAATTTAAAAAAAAAACATTCAATCCAAATATGTAGTTCATAACTGTTAAGAGCGTTTATACCCTACGGCATTTCATACAAACTTTCAAGTCGTTATTTTCTGAAATGACTGAACATATTTTAATGAAACTTCCTACGCATAAGCAGTATACATAGGTCTAAAAAGTAACTAAAAACATTTTCGAAAAGTCTTTTAAAAATGAAGATAATTGGAAATTTCTGTTTGTATAGATAATTAAAAATCGGTCTAATTTCGCTGTAACATTATTTTTCGAAAATGTTTTTTAGTAACTTTTTAGACCTATGTATACTGCTTATGCGTAGGATGTTTCATTAAAATCTGTTTAGCCATTTCGGAAAATAACGACTTGAAAGTTACTTTTATTAGGTTATTAGTAAGTTAATTACTAAACATAAAACTAGATAATTAAAACTCAAATAACAACAAATTATAAAAGGGTGTCTAAAAACTCCTCCTCAACGCTGTCAGCTGGTAACGTGCCCAAGAGACTGGCGGCGTTGCCACGTTGAATTGCAACACTTAGCCTCTGGCCAAAGTAAAACCCAGCCCTTGGGTCATGGGAAGCGTCAACTAGGCGTTTCGAAATTTCCTTAAAAAGGCTGTGAGCACTCGGACCCCACGGCCCCAGAGTTTCAACCCCAAACGGCCCGAAGATATAGTTACCACAAAGGTTACTATATTTACGCCGCTTGAGGTTCTCCGCAGCCGCAGCGGCAGCGCCAGCTCAGCACGATGAGCTTGGAAGATGTGATGGCGCAAGAGTATCGACGCATGTTGCGCCACACTAAAGGCCTACCCATCTTCCAAGGAAACAACGACATGCCGTCCGGTCTTTTGCCATCGTCGAAAGTTTGTATGAAATGCCGTAGGGTATAAACGCTCTTAACGAAATACAGTACCATTTACAAATAATATTGGTTTACTAACGCTAATACTAACTACTGGATATATTCGAATTATTTTTTGCATGCAGACTGGGAACGTCATGAGGTATACACAGTTTAATTTAGTGTTGTATTGTCGGCGGTACCCTGTATTGTTTGCTATTATGGAAAATGGCATTGAAAAAAGATACATGCTTCATGTAAGAAAACTCGATTGTGTTTAAGTTACTGGAAAGCTCATGTTAATCCTCTTGAAAAATGAAATGCTTTAAAAGCGATTGCAATTTATCTAAGACCTTTTGGTCACCGCTGGCTATGGACATTTGCAATGCATTGCAGTTGCGTTTCCATCCCAAAGGAGATGTTCCCAAAGTACGTGGTTAGTCACTTTTTACACAAAATCTTTAAAAACCTAGAAGACTTACAACACAGCAAAAAACAGAAAACTTCCGAAACTAATTACCATCCAGAAAATTCCAATTCAAAACAAAATGATTCCTAATTCGAATTCATTGCCATCAAAGTCATAGTTAGTGGAAGTTTGGTAATTAGTAATTAACAAACATCAAGTAGGGCTCGTGTTCCGAATATTTTTACTCACTGTACTAACAATCCGGTTGTGATAAGGAAAGTTCATGGCGTTGGGCCGCTAGAATGCTGCACTTAGACACATAATATCTGCGTAATTTGTAATTTGGAGATCAGCGGTGGTCCAGTGGTGGCAGCCCCGACTTACGAGCAGTAAGCCGTGGGTTTGTAATTTTTGTTGTAATTTTTTCATCACCGCTTCCCTCAAAAAACGGTGAAGGAAAACATCGTGAGGAAACTAAAAATTCGAAGACATGTGACATCTACGAACCGCAACCACACTTGGCCCGCGTGGTGGATTACAGCCCTCTCCCTCTCATAGAGAGGAGGCCTGTGTCCCATCAGCGGGAACATTATAGGCTGATGATGATGAATTTGTAAATTGGTGCTTGTGATTTTGCTATCAGGGCTTCTTTTGGCTGGTGTTTGACATTGACACTACTTCCAGTATGACAGAAAGGTTGGCGCAGTGGCTAAGAGATTGGCTGCTACGCTGCGTGTCTTAGGTTCTATTCCCGCGCGGAGAAATATTTGTATGATCTACAGGTAGTTGTTCCTGTTCTGGCTGTTTGTTTGTGTAAGTGAATTTAATTGTTTGTCGACGCATCCACGATAAAGGAGAAATTCTTAAAGGAAAGCCAGGTTAAAAAAAAAAACCAGTGGGGAAAAAAAAACATGCATCACACTGTAAGTGCTGTGTTTGCTTATAATGAGCAGAACAAATTACTTATTCTGGTTCGTTTGTGTTTGTAAACTTCTTCTCAGCAGTAGAAATGACCCAGAGTGGTAACAATTTTCTATTATGCCTTTTATGAATGAAGTGGTTAAAAAAAAAAAAACAAAACCGACTAACCCTACCTAAAAACCATTTCATGAATCCAAGATATCAATTACATGATTTGTTGTTAAGTTATATGTACCGACATCTTTAAACATAAATAATCCAACTGGAAAATTTAAATGAAAACCCATATAACCCATTTTTTTTCGAACAGTTGATTTACAGATGTCTGTAAAAAATTGACTTTACTGGTCGTTTTAAATCTCAATGACCCGAAATCACCTCAACTGTTCTCCTAAAAGCGCCATTTTACCATCCCTAACGGATGCAACAAGACGACCCTTTGACATCGACTAACGTATTTAAATTCATAGTCTTATGAAGTTAGCCCGGACAGGGGGTGGGGGTTGGTCGCGGGGTGTCGTGAAGGGGTCGCGGGGGGCGTGAGGCGTGACTGTACACTTTTTGGCTTCGGTTAAGTCGGATCGCCACTAACCACCAATGGAGAAAAGGGGTAAGATTAGATTTCGTATTTTTTTTGTAACTAAAAATATCTGCTTGTCATACCAAACATGGTCAATTTCACTTCTACCATGGGGATGTTTTGTAGATACCGAGAGTGGTTGATTATGGCTATGAGGTGAAGCAGTGTCGGTTCGTCCTATAATATGAACGCCAAAAGAGGTATAGGGCTATGAGATGAGGAACAGGGTGTAAAGTTCCTCGATACTCCTTAAAAAAGGGAGGATCCTCTGACCAGACAGGTGTTGTGTCTGGTGGGCAACTGCCCGACAGTTGTTGTCGGGTTTCTCTATATAGTCTTAAGTCGATGTAAACTTTGCTTGCGAGATGTAGTAAATTGATGTTAGTTCTTCCGTTGTGTCATAAATGGCGCTGTAGTATTTTTTGTATTAAGTTGCTTTTTGTAGGCCGCTACAGAGGTCATAATAGATATACCTATATCTGTGTCTATCAATTTCATAAAATGTTTCAGGCACTAGGTAGTCACGAGCACGTTGTCGCATTTTAAGTTGTTACGAACATAAAAGTCACTAATGAATTTAGCCAAGTATATTATTATGTATACATACATATTAGTATACATTTTGTCACTTACAGAATAGTGTCTATCCATCTTTTTAGAATCCACTACTAATACAATCCATTCATACTTTCATTACCTGCAAACGAAAACTGAATATCTTCAAACCTAGACTTAACCCTTTTTGCCACCCAGCCACTATCTCCGAAGGAGTTAAAATGCTATAGTTCGTGTTGTAGCATAAATTAACTGTGTAACTCGCAAGAAACCGCGACGCATATTATCACCATTTTGTTCAAGATTAACGAAATATTCAGCCCGCTATACGGAGTTTCGATTAGCTTGCTTTGATGAAGGGTTATTAAACTGATGTATGGTTTACGTTTTTAGAGGAGCTCGTGGTTAAACAATAACAGCCGCTATGGTCGAACTTTGAGTTAAGCCACGCTTACCCAGGTTGGTCCATGGATGGGTGACCACCCGTTACGCGTCGAGTTGCCTCCGTTGCTCAGAAAGCTCATTAAGCAGTTGGTTCCGGTTGTCATTTGTAGATCTTTGTTAGTCGTCACAGGTAGCCAGTGGCAACTGACAATTAGTCTTACCGAGGGATATCGTATTACCCAGTACTAACTGGGTTGTGGAGGTCAGTTAGGTAGTTACTCCATGTAAAATACTGGTATTCAGCTGCATCAGGTTAGTCAGGAATCGAGTTTCGTAGTTTTTTTCCAGCTTCTTTTTTAATGATTTATTTACAAGTGTATCGTTTTCAGACTTTTCCCCGTATTTGTGGTATAAGGCGATATACTTACAATTTTTTTTTTTTTTTTTTTGTGAATGGCATATCGCAGTTCAGCCTCTGAGGCTGGCTACTGCTTAACCGGACAAACCTGTGGATGCCTCGAATTTAAAGCCTCCAGCCAGGCAAAAAGCTTATAAACTAAGCGACAGCGCTAAGGGCCCCCCCCTGTGGGGTACGAGCCTCGGCTTAGGGCGTCGCTGAGAGAGGGCAGCAAAGGGACAGGCTGGATCTGATTACCATTATTTAGGGGCTGATTTATAACTACTGGCTCAGCATCGCGGGCTGGCTCGAGCAATGGGGATTTGAATTTGGACGTCGCGACGGGCCTCGGCGGCGAGGCCGGAAAGACGGCGGTCTGTGTCTGTGTTTTCGCTTAAGCGTACTGGTTTCCCTACTGCTCACTTGAAGGAGGGTAATAGGGTCATCGGGAGTGACTAGGGTATGCCGAGGACGGCGAATCCTACTAATACGCGATGGTACGTATCGGGCGGCGTTCCAATTTTCATAGTTCTGGGTCAACGGGAAGTACCCTATCAATTTTATTTTGATTTCCTTGAGTGTCGAAATATACGTTTTTTGCGGCATAAACGGCCATATCTTTTTTTTTACTGTAAACTTGAGTATTTGGTTTTAATTTAAACTAGATAACTCCACGCGTTCCCGAGATAAAGGGTCTTGACATACAGACAGACAGACGAACAACAAATTTACCAAAATTACGGAACCCTAAAAAGCTAGTCTAAACGAGAACCCACACAAAATCAATCAAAGAAACAACAGCTTCCATGCCCATTGCCATAAATTCCGTATAGTTGCTTTGCTCGTTTCCAATTATAGGATGCTCGTAAAGTCAAACTGTCGATATAAAACTAGTTAGTAGCACCCTATCGGTGCAGCATTTAATTGTTTGGCAAGGAATTTCTTCATTAGATCGGGGGGGAAATCTAAATTCATTTATGACATATCGATTGTCTTGGTAATAATTTAATTTTAAAACCCCGTTTTTTTACTGACCGTCAGGGATGAAAAAAAATATAACACAAGCTTTGCCCGCGTGAATGTCTGAAGTAAACTCATGAGAAAGTACATCTTCATCATCATAAGCCTATAATGTTCCCACTGCTGGGACACAGGCCTCCTCTCTATGAGAGGGAATGGGCTGTAATCCACCACGCAGGCCCAGTGCGGGTTGGTAGATGTCACATATCTGCGATTTTTTAGTGCTAGGACATGCCTCACGATGTTTTCATTCACCGTTTTTGACGACAACGGTGATGAAATACATTACACAAAGTAATGCGCCTGCCTGGGTTCGAATTAAAATCTTTAGAATTAATATCTATAGGAGAAAATCGTTCATGAATTTTACTGCGTGCAATCATCCATATACTCTTATCTACACGCCGTTCTCCGACCCATTCAACAAATTGATTCCACAAACACATGCCGAACAAAGCCGTTAACATTATCAGTATTACTCCATCAAAATGGCACTAGACAAACTATCCCCCCATTGTCCAGGGTTCGAGTGCCGACCTTTGGACGCCCCCTAAACCCAATTGCCCGTAAAATCGGCTAACCAAATGGAAAATATATCCGACCGGAATTGTGTGATGGTGCCTTTTTCGTTAATATGGCGGCCGAAGATCGGTATGGGTGGCTGTTGAGGCTGCGAACTTGAGGAAAAAGTTATTGGATTTTTCAAAGTGGCAAAATCCTGGTAATTGTTTTTGTAAAGGATGCATATTATTGGTGTACAACTTAACACTCCAATGTCACATTGAATGACAAGTAGAATATGTCTTGGAAATGAATTTATCCTTTTTTAATTAAACAGCTGGCTGCATGTTACTTGCTTACTCAAGCCAAAAATGTATGGCTTGTCTCTGGAAATTATTGGAAAAGGCTGTAGGAACCATTAAAGTATAGTAAGTATAGTTATAGTTTAATAAGTAAGTTTTTTTAATAAGGTTTTTTAATATGTTGGTCTATTTTTATTGTATAAAATTATTTTGTGTATTTTAAGTATGGGCTTTAGTTGCCTGATAATAAAATGATTGATTTCAAAATTTCCCGCAGATCTCTTTATTAGATTAAAATAAAACTAAAATCACAAAACATACTCTGAATAAATCCCTCGTAGCAGTAACAATTTTTATTGTACTAGGTAATTTTATAAAACCACAAATCAGCAAAAATTGACAATCGTATTTTTGTAAAATACTGCATTCGGATAGACTGAAAGTCAATTCCAATATAACCGAGAAGGCAAACCAAATGATGATATTCGTCTACGTGTATTATACCAGTCAAAAACTCCAATGAAACATGAACTCTAACCTCAAAATCAACAAAGATCAATCTCAATTGTTCCCAAGTCCCCACACATTAGGGTCAAACCAATACTTAGGTCAGCATTGCTCTTTACTGTTATAGAGGGCCTGTCCTTGATGACGGCTCTTTGAATACCACTGAACACGAGCAAACGAAGTTGCGCCGGACAGCTAGTTGAATGATAAATTAATGTACAATTATTAATTTATTCATTGATGTATTGAATGATAATTGTAATTGATTTCAAATGTAAGTACGTACATGTGTCATAAAGAATGTAAATGTTATCAACAACACTTGTAACGGGATATTTACCATGTTTATTATTTGTTTTGCGTTCCCGATATTTTGCGCTGTTGCAAACGCCATGTTTATCCGTGATCTATGATGAATGTCTGTTCGGCATATACAAAACCTGTTCATACCATATCGCTTCCCATTCTAAAAGACGTAAACATAGCTGGGAAAATACGGGAATATGAGTAAACTTTTCTACCTATCCCTACGTCCCGTAATACAGGCGTGATGTTATAGGTATTCACGTAAAATAAGTAACTAAAAATCAATCAGAGCCTTGCCAAAAAATGATTGGGCTGGCTTCCAAAATTCTTTTATACTATAAACTGGCGAACGGCGGGTGCCTATCCAACCTCATCATCTGCCTAGCCTTTTCCCAAAAACGTTGGGCTCGACTTCCAGTTTAACCGGACGCAGCTGAATACCTGTGTTTACACGCAACGACTCCCTATCTGACCTCCACTACCCAGGTTGTACTGGGTAATACGATTTCCCTTGGTACTCAGTACTGGTTGTCCGACTTTCGAACCACTGTCACACGACTGTCAAAGATCTACAAATGACAGCCTGAACCAAGGGCTTCCACGGACCAACCTAGGCAAGCGCGGCTTAACCTAAAGATCGACCCATGCGGCTGTTATTATTTAGCCACGAGCTCCTCCAAAATACCCTGGTTTTCAAAATACTAGTACTTTAAACGGAGGAACGGTATCTGATTCTGCCTATCCGACCTCTACAACCAAAAATATGTAACTCAACGCGAATAATATTATTATCACAACATTTCCGCACTATTCGTCACGTGCACTGTTATCAGTCTTTATCTCGTCCCTGGAGAAAAAATTGCGCGACCACCACCGACCAAGTTCCTGACCATAAATTCATTAGACACCGACGACGTTTTTTTTTTAAACTCACGTCCGTGTTGTCTATGGTAAGACTAGAAGTGGCATCGTTTTAAAAATGTTTTTTTTTTTCATATTTTTGTGTCATTGCCAAGCGTTTTGTAAACTCTTTCTGTGACCAGAAGGCACTACTTCTATTCAAGGTCAAAAATCAAAAATGCCATTGCTAAGCCCTGCTGCCAGCCTTCTGGCCACTATTCTTATTGACAGCGATGCTGACGAATTTTTTGTTGCCCTCAATGTTTTATTATAGTCATTTCTTCTATGCTACTGGAATCAATTCGATTTACTTTTAAAGCTTGGGATTCAAAAACGTCTTAAAACGGCCTGATTGAAGTAAATGGTTTGATTACGACTTGATCTAGTGGTCCAACTGTTGCACAAGAGGAAGAATTACTTTTTCAGAACAATGATTTTTTCAGCAGATTTTGAATTTGTACCCATATTTTTTTCTTAGCTTTTTCTTTTCCACTTCTGCACGCGTAGCATGACCGCCGTAGAAACGGGTTATATCGACGAAAGAATTGACAAACTGACACATTGTCATTGTCTATCTGTCATTATGTTGATTCTTCCGTAGACAAAATTCGTTTCTACAGTGGTCATGCTACGCGTGCTGAGCAAAGGCCTTCCCGCCACTCTTTCCTATTCATGCGAACCCACACGTCTTCCTTCCTGTGTGGTTTATTTAGAAGCATCAACCGGAGCTATTTGATCACGATCACCATCATCATTATCATCTGCTTAACCTGTCCTCATTTATGTTGGGATCGGATACCAGTCTGTATTTTACATGGTGCGACTGTATTTCTGGCCACCACAACCAAATTATTGAATAAAATGAAAGGCAAGCCAGATCGTCAAATTTTCGAGCTTCTGATATTCCTAACGAGAGCCAAAGACCTGCGACTAAGGGAGCTCGGTATGTTGAAGATAGTCACCCATCTTCGGACCGCCATCGGCAAGCGTAAGCATTACTTGACTTTGAAGATAGACCCGTGATAACAGCTGCACGAGTCGTACATCAAAGTTCTTTATTTCTTTTGGGTACCACCTAACCTGGTGTCAAAGTTTTTATGCCCCCCATCGGCCTCTCATGGGTTCTATATGGTGTCGTACGTAAAGAATAGCACCATCCCATTTCTTCCCGTGGGTGTCTTAAGAGGCGACTGAGGGACTTGCCAGAGAATGGGCAGCAGCGTTCTCTGTGCTTTTGTAACAACCGTACTGCGATCGCCAACCCGCCTGCCAAGCGTGGCGATTATGGCAAAACCCCCCTTCTTGGGGGAGGTCTATATCCAGCAGTGGATGTCTTTCAGCTGAAATGATGATGATGATGGGCCTCTGACTTGTCTTACTTCAAGGTTAAACAAACCTCAAAAAAATAATCCACTACACAGCAATCCACATATAAAATATCCACTTTTTAAATCTTGAAATCTACTGAAAGCTGTTCTTTTTAGGGTTCCGTACCTCGAAAGGAACGGAACCCTTATAGGATCACTTTGTTGTCCGTCCATCTGTCCGGCTGTCTGTCAAGACCCTTTTTCTCAGGAACGCGTGGAGATATCAAGCTGGAATTTATATCTAATACTCAGATCTACGATCTCCTTTAGAGCTGTGAAAAAATCAAACTTCTAAGCCAACGCCATTAAAAGATACAGCCGTTTATGCCACAAATTTCCGCAAATTTTCGACACTCGCAACGGAATCAAAACCTACAGGTACTTCTCGTGCACTCAGAATCTTGTAATTTACCGCACAGATAAAGGAAAAATTGCGAAAACCGTAAATATTTAGTTACATCATATAATAAAAATATTTTTAATAATTTTTGTACGGAACCTTAGGTGCGCAGGTCCAAGTCGAACTTGGCCAGTTTTTTTACTTTTAAATTCTTCAACGAACAACAGATTACACCCTTTTAAAAATTATGGCAAGAATTATTTAACCTAAATAATGATTAACCGTCCCTTCTACTAAACGCAACTCTGTGCATTGAAACGCGTCGAGCGGCTAAAAACTCTCCACTATATCATAATTTATTTATTCTGATGACCTCGGCGAGTCCCTGTCCCACCTAATATTATACATTAATATAATACGTTTAAAAAATATAATTCTATCTCATTCCCCTCATTGTGTCTCTCATTTGCAATATGGCGTATTTTTTTTTTATCTCTCATACTGTTTAATGTCTTTTTTCTGGGGTAATTAAAATTATTATAGGTATTTATTACTGCAGAAGGCCATTTGGCGTGTTTATTCGTACTCCTAATCGTTCCATGTTTACATTAATTAGCAATGCTTTAGGAGTGTTTCCAGCTTTATTGCCGATAATAAATTTTGGCCAGTTTCAATTGTACGGTGTTATTTTATATTTTTTTAAACGTTGCCTGGAGAGGCTCGGATTGGTAAGGTAGGTAGTTTTTTATGTTATAAGGTGACTCGATATTCGTTATTGACAAGCGTATTTACTTGTCAACATGATGAACTTTTACAGTGGGACCATAGTGTCCCATTCCCAAACTGCAAAAAAATACTTGAGTTCAACTACATCGAAAAAAATGTCTGTGACTTCTGTTTTTTTTTCGCAGTTACCCTATAATTATTATTTCCTTATTATTTCAACATATCTTAACACATTATAAATACGGTGACATTTTAATTTTATTACTAAATAAAAGATTTTTAAACCGAAAATGGTAACATCTAAGTGGATAAAGTACTACAAAAAGGTCAAAAGTCTACGTGCTACGCCGCCTACGAAACTTCGTAGGTGGCGCGTAGCAACGTAGCACAGTCCGTAGCAATCGTGGCAGATCACAAATATATTTAAATTTAGGTATTATAACGTATAGTAAGACCCAGCTAGTATAAGAAAAAAAATACTAAAACGATTATAATGTTTCCAACAATACGTTTCTAGAAAAGGCAAAACATGAGCTTATGTAAAACAACTTGCTTTCAGCCGTGAGTTTGTCTGAGGAGAAAGAAAAAACAAATTATCTTATGGCACTCGGTAACATTGTAGATTTCTATTAGTGAAGAATTTTTAATATGCAGATCAGTACTTCCTACAAACAAATAAACAAAATAAAATCGAAATATTTCTATTTCACATAGGCCTACATGGATACTTATAAAACGTCCACAAAAGGTGCACGGTTCGGATTGGTCGTTTCCTATGGAGAAGAACCGACAAGAAACTCCATCGTTACTCTTTTAAAATTATTTGGTTTACAATATTTCTATGTAACAGCGTTATTAAGTATGGGAGTCCTCCCATAAGCAACGACTTATTGTCGGGCCTACTATGTCCATAGTAGGCCCGACAATAAGTCGTTGCTTACTACAAAACGTAGAACAAGATAAAAAGTTTCCAAGGATCTTGGAATCTATAAGGCCTACAATGTCCACACATTTACAAACAATCGGCCGGATCGGTTTAAAAAAAAGGTCACTTAATAAAATTTATAAACCACACCTAACTTGGAAAATACATTAATAGATTATAGAAACACCTCCATTCCATTACATCTTCAAATTGATTCTCACCTGCGAACGCCCCTCAATTACCTTCAATATCTTAACTAAGTTTCGTCCAATATCTTGTAGATATGTCCAAAGTTGGGCAAGGTGGGCTCTTAATTAATAAAGGCAATCATTGACCGCCAGCGGCTGTTATTGGGAGCTATCATAACATTTGGGTCATGAGTCTGCATTCTGACGTATACGTTGATAGGTGGTCTTGATACTTGAGGTTTTTGAAGGTAATATCTTGAAGGTACGTACTAACCTACTTATGTTTAAATTGATTTTATATAGTACTAGCTGTCTTGCGCAACTTCGTCTGCGTCTCATTTTCGCCGTTTTCGCTACATTTTTCATTGATGCTCCGCTCCTATTGGTCGTATAATTATTGACAAATATTAACATTAATATTTATTATGATACTAACGTCACTCAATTGTTTTGCCTTCCCGGAACCCCTCCACTAACACTTAAACTTTAAGGTATGGTATTAAAGTTCCAATTGACTTTTAAGTAATATTACGAATCTTTTGTATGGGAATATAGAAAAGTGTTGTTTTTAGACTTATTCGGGCAATTTTTAATTTTTTTTCTCTCGGTAGGAACCATCCTTGTGCTTTAAGGAAAATCGATCGATCGATCGGAGCGAGCGACGAGACGATACCATTTTTGTGCCAGGTCTTGGTGACAATTGACAAAATCACATGATATGACAATTTCCTTCTATCTATTAAGAGTGTAAAATTACTGTAAACGGCGATCCTTCAATGTAAAGGATTTACCCACAACAACTGCCAAAAGTATTGTATTAGTTTTGGTATTTAATACTAAATCCGATCTGGCGGGTCTTGAGAAATAATCAATTTAATGTGTTCTGACGTAATCAGAATTGTTAATGAATAAATTAATTGATTCGAATAAATTGAAAGGAAAATAATTAAATGAATGGGAAATAATTAAATTAATAAATTTAAACCAAAGTATCAAGAGCTACAGAGCGCAGTACATTCACACGAGTCACTCACTAATAGCCGTTGGGTGCAATCACGGACGACCTCCAGTTTTGCAGCTGTTTGCTTGCGATGTAGTGCTCGCCAGATCAATTACACAGTTAATTAATAATCAAAACATTGTGAAGTGTCTTGGTAATATTGAGTGTAAAATTACTGTAAACGGCAAATCTCCACGCTAAGCGTGTACCCACACCACCAAATCTATTGTATTAGTGGTGGTATTGATAACTAAATTGGGTGTGGCGGGTCGTATGAGGGGCATACGCTAAAAATAATAAAGTTAAGGTTAAGGTTAGGTTAGGTGGGACTTCATTATCATCATCATCATCAGCCTATAATGTTCCCCCTGCTGGGACACAGGCCTACTCTCCATGAGAGGGAGTGGGCTGTAATCCACCACGCGGGCCCAGTGCGGGTTGGTAGTCACACATATCTTCGAATTTTTACATGTTTTCCTTCACCGTTCTTGAGGGCAGCGGTGATGAAATAAATTACACAAAGTAATGCACCTGCCTGGGTTCGAACCCACGGCTAACTGCTCGTAAGTCGGGGCTGCTTCCACTGGGCCACCGCTGCTCTCTCTAGGTTAGACTTGCTACACCACAAACAACTGACGCTAAACGTAGTTTAAAACTTTGTCTGAATCAACTTCAAGCGATTGACTTGACTTCAATGTAACTTTTTTATTAATTTGTGGTACAGTACCAGTGGACCACCAATGATAATGTTAATCTCATGTTCACTGCTGTGATTGGCTAAAAATTAAAAAGAAACAGCCAATCAAACCACTCAACGTATTTTCGGCAATCTGTCAGGAAATTCTCTTTCTTAATTCTTGTGTCCTAGTAAAATAGGGTTAAAATTAGTCAGGGTTACTGAAAGGGTTTAAGTTACTAAGTAGCAGCCTTAATCATAGCTACTAATGTCATTTTCCCGACTTAACCCTTTCACCAACGAAATAAAACTTCACACACCAAATTGAATCACAAAAAAAAAACCTCCAATACTTATCTCCGATCAAAATTCACCGAAAACGGGGGACAATAAATTTTAACTTTTTAAGTCTAACTGACCGAAAATCAAGTCAAACAGAAAAGGGCTTTTTAAAGAAGAAATAATCTTTAATCTGCTCACTGGACTGTGGGGGAGGGTTGTTGAAATACCAAGTGATGCGTGTGAAACGATTAAAAATGTTATCTTAGAAAAATGGCTGCTCCCCCCTACCTCCCCTTCCCTTCGCCCTGCAACGATCGGGGGTGATTTCATTAATGTTGAAGAGTTTACGGGGTAAAGGGGTAGTCGGCTACATTTTTTCTTATTAGGTCTCGGATTGTTTAATGCTTGGTTGTTGGAGGAGCTCATGGCTAAATAATAACAGCCGCACGGATCGATCTTTAAGGTTAAGCCATGCTTGCCGAGGTTGATCCCTGGATAGGTGACCATAATTACAAACTGAGTTTCCATCGTGCCTCGGAAAGCACGTTAAGCCGTTGGTCCCGGCTGTTATTTGTAGATCTTTGATCTCGTTATGAGTAGTCAGAAGCCAAAAGTCTGACATGCAGTCTTACTACGGGGTATCGTATTACCCAGTAAGGGTCAGATAGGCAGTCGCTTCATGTGAAATACTGCCGATTGACGAAGCCGACCCGATGATGTTGGATTTTACGAAAGTTTGACAATAATAAGACTATTTGATAAAAGTGGTTAAAATATGGGGTGTAAATAAAATCGACGCAAAAACTGTTTGTTACCGTGAATTCATAATTCTAACTCCAGCGGGAAGAAATGGTTTTTGTCGGTTAAAACCAATAACCTGTTTCATACCACAGAGCAATCTCTCATCCTCATTCTCCTGCCCATATCCCAATTAATTTGGGGTCGGCGCAGCATGTCTTTTCCTTTCATACTTCTCTATTACTTGTCATCTCATCAGACACGTCCTTTTTTGCCATATCATCCTTCACACACTCCATTCATAGTTTAACAATGCAATATCTACGCAGTCAAAATGTATGTATAATTTTAAAAGAGTAACCATGGAATTTCTTGCCGGTTCTTTTCCATAGGAAACGACCAATTCGAACCGTGGCTCTTTTGTCGACGTTTTATAAGTGCCCATGTAGGCCAATGTAAATTAAAATATTTTGATTTTGATGCAAAAGCTGATTCCTTATATCGTTTCATAAATTATCTGAGTGGTTTTTTACTGCAGTTTTCCAAAGATACTTACAAAAAATGACGATTACCTGCTCCTGTCCAAATAAGTAACTACCAACCTTGCTGAAATAAATTATACAAATTCAATGTTATTAAAGCACTCGCCCAATCCACCGGCAAATCCATAACTCGAAAGGGTACAAAAGCAAGCATAAGTAATATCAAATTATGACTAAAAGTAAAGACTTCATAATTTAAAATATGCACAAAGAGTGAATTAACGTGTAGACATAAATAAAAATTAAGGGTTACCCAGGTAGGGGGGTAACCCTTTACCCCTCTAAATATAATTAAGTATAACCCAATAAGCCTTTTGCCACAAACAAAAGCAAAAACCTACGAAATTTTATTATCATTATTAGCATATTTAAATAATTATAATTATACGGGGACGGATAAGAATGGGGTCGTTTCCCTCGATTTAAATCCGAGGTATAGGATATATAGCTTTCACTAAGAGCTGTGAATTTGTTTATTAGTTTGAGTTACTTAACCTGCTTTAGTAAATAATTAAACCCTTTCCTGTTCAATAACATCGTAGAGCGAACTTCACCATACATTTAAACTGCGTTCTGAAGCTATGCGTGTCACGACTTCATCAGTGCTATGTAATATAGACACTGACGGCTCTATACTTACAGATTGCGTTCAGACGATGGAATGACAACAAAAGCCATTACGACTGGATTATTTGAAGAGGTTATTGTCAGAAGAGGCTTTAACTAGTTCATCCTCATCATTAGCCTATAATGTTCCCACTGCTGGGTCACAGGCCTCCTCTCTATGAGAGGGAGTGCTAGATGTCACTTGTCTTCGAATTTTTAGTTCTAGGACATGCCGGTTTCCTCACGATGTTTTCCTTCACCGTTTTGAGAGCAGCGGTGATGAAATAAATTACACAAAGTAGGTTCGAACCCAAGGCTTATTGCTCGTAAGTCGGGGCTGCCACCACTGGGCCACCGCTGCTCTCTTCTTTAACTAGTTACGTCCAACATAAAAGGGCAAGACAAACCAGACACAGTGGTAGGTACAGACTCTGGCCTGCATCTTGAAAAACTAAATACCTGAGCCTCACAGGGCACCGTCCCAAGGACTTTCGTATTATCAATCGCTCTTAGTCAAGGTCAAAGGAATATTGACCAGCATACGCTACCAAGACTTCAGGTTAAAAATATTTTTAATAATTACTGATAAATTTGTACCCTCCATACTAACCACTTTGCGTGTCGATACCCTGACGCCGGGTATGTTGATCTAACCTTTTTTTTTGTTAGCATGTTGAGTGGCCCACTGCTGGGAAAAGTTATCTTCTTTCTCATTCCAAACCTCTCTTATCCTGTGCAGTATCTGGCCATGTTCGGAAGATCAGATCATCACATCACCTTCGCCGCAGTCTACCTCGACGGCGATTTCCTCCGGCAGGCGTCCTGTGATACACAATTATTGTCCATCTCTTTCTAACCTATTGAAATTTAAAAAAAATCCCATATCAAAAAGCGTCTAGAAAATATAATCATCAACCCTTTTCACGCTTTTTCAATTTTTACTACCTATCCGAAGTTAGTATTAACCCTTTTAGAAGTGAACCGCGGGGGGTCGCTTGTAATTTTTCATCATTTCACGCGCACTGCCCATTGGTGGGACACAAAGAACGGAATCAAGTAAAAAAGACCTTAAAAAGGAAGACCCGGGCATAAATTACATTATAATATAAATTAATATGGTCACACTATGAAAGAGGTGAGGGTTGAGTCGCTATTTTCGTTGAGGTTCCGTTGAAATGTTTTTTTTTGTTGCATTAAGTTTTTTTTTATGTTAAGAGAAAGTGCATTTTGCGAAAGACCACAACACAACTCTATTGTATGTTTTTTTTTTAATACCCATTTAAGTTCATATTTTAAATAAAATAGTTTAACACAGGAAAGACAGATCAATTAACGAATAGGTAAACATTTTTCCCAAACCAATACGGATCAATTCACTACTATCATGAAAAATACAACACTTTTTTTAGTCACTGAGTCGGATCTCTAAAAATCACCTTTATATGAATTTGAACGTTACTCCACGAGTTTTAAAATGAACTTTCCTTTGACATACTTTTATTATAAAACTTGACTCCGGAAAAGTCTATGAATTTCAAAGTCAATTCATGTATGAGTTACTTTTATATAAAAGAGGAGATAATTTATAAAAGGATTTCGTGTTTAAATCAATGCAAATAGAAATAGATGGCGTTTAAAATATTTTTTTCCTTTAATAATGTTTAGTATCTTATCTAATTATGTAATGAATGTTCTAAATACGTGAGTATTTGAAAACACTGCAACATTAACTAGTTACCAGATAATCATTTGTTGATAATCTATTATCAGCATGTAACTCGAAGGTAGCCCAGCGGAGAGCAGCGATGGCGCAGTGGTGGCAGCCCCGACTTACGAGCAGTGAGCCGTAGGTTCGGACCCAGGCAGGCAGAGCGGGGATTATTTCATCAGCGCTGCCCTCAAAAATGATGAAGGAAAACATCGTGAGGAAACCGGCATGTCCTAGAACTAAAAATTCGTAGACATGTGACATCTGTCAACCCGCACGGGGCCCGTGTGGTGGATTACAGCCCACTCCCTCCCATAGAGAGGAGGCCTGTGTCCCAGCAGTAGGCACATTATAGGCTGATGATGATGATTCAAAGGTAAAACGTTTTTTGGGTCTGCCCCAAACGTTTTCTGTTATGTTTTCTTTACTTTAAGTCATAGTGATAATAACTGATGTTTATTATTACACCAATTAGAACATTAAATTCGTCACCATTCTCCTACTCTTATCCCAATTTATTTGGGGTCGACGTAGCTGGTCTCTTCTCTATTTCTGTAGTAGACACCTTTTTTAATGGGCACAGTATTTTATAAATTTTACACGTTAATCAATTTTACCAATATTACTAATTTTATAATATTATTGTTTCTTAATTTACTTAGGTAACAATATAATTTGATTGTTATTTGTGCAAAAAAAAAACTTTAAATATGTGTTTGTTTATGTTTTCGAGAGTATGGCACTCGTGAGCTGCAGCTGAAAATCAGCGTCAGGTGGTACACCTTGTGTTGCCATTTCGGATTATGCTGAGCTGAGGTCTTTTTGGCATTATAAGTCTTGTTTGTTTATTTATTTTGTATAATTTTTATGGTGCCAAATAAAAACAATTTTCTTTGTTTCTTTCTCTTTCTTTTCAATAGACACCGCTTCTTATACATAAATCAACGCACACACAATCTACCCATAGTTTAATTGGTATTCATCTTCTCTCAAACCCGTAAACATTCACCCAAAAAGTTTTCTCACATTATTTTCCTAATTTTTCCACATCGCATGCTCATAAAATGACAATCAAAACTATTTATAATACCAATGTTTTGTAAATCAATTATTTCAATAAAAATTTTCAATCAATTACCACATAATTTTTCAGTCGACAGCCACGTGCAGACTGGTGTAATAGATTGTGAATCCAAACAATTAAAAAAACATATTTCGCAATAATTGTCAACAGATAATAAATGCGGTATTTATTCACAATAAAATCATTCCCATTTACGTGTACCACAAGAATGCTTTCACTAAATCTAACTCCTGTATTTCCCCGCTACCTATTTAGCGTACTTTAGTTTAGTTTAGTGCTGCGGGCTCCCCTATTTCGGCGTTAGTTTATGTGGAATTAGATCTGTTTCCTACGTCTGGCCGGCTGCATCGATTCCCCAGGTCGCAGGCACATATTTTAGTTTTTACCATACGGTCTGATGTCACCGACGTTTAATCTACCGTTAACTTATTGAAGCAGTTTGTTATCAGGTTACTTGAACGGTTGATTTAGTTTTGGTGAACACGGGCTTAATTTGACGACGTAATCATTACACCTTTTGTTTAGAATAGTTACAGCACGGATGACAACATTTGTGTCACTTATTTGATCTAGTCTTTTTGTGATATTTTCTATTTATTTTTTGTTGTTGTATAGACTCTTTTTCTTATTTACCATGTGGACATTGTAGGCCTTATAGATTCCTAGATCCTTGGTAACTTTTTATTTCGTTCTACGTTTTGTAGTAAGCAACGACTCATTGTCAGGCCTACGATGTCCTCCCATACTTTAGTACTAACGCTGTAACAGAAATATTGTAAAACCAAATGATTTTAAAAGAGTAACCATGGAGTTTCTTGCCGGTTCTTCTCCATAGGAAACGTCTAACCCGAACCGAGCACCTTTTTGTCGACGTTTTATAAGTGCCCCTGTAGGCTTATGTAAAATAAAAAATAGTTTGATCTTATTTTTTTTTTTTGAATTGCGTTTGCGCTTCCAGTGAAGGAAGTTTTAAAACCCATTATTTCATGGACATCGTGTATTACATTTAAAAGTGTAAAATTAAACGTTTTAATTCAATCCATTTGCAACTGCGCAACTAGTCAACAAAAAATTAAATAAAAATCTTTAGATATCACGTTCATAATACATCATCTGCCTAGCCTTTTCCCAACTTTATTGGTATCGGTTTCCAGTCTTACCGGATGCAGCTGAATACCAGTATTTTACATGGAGCAACCTGACCTCTACAACCATAATGCATATCATTTTATAATTTTTGATCATTATTTGGTTTTAAGTTAAATTTGTATTGTATTTATATTGCATGATTGTGTGATTTTGATTTGAGAACTTTATGTTAAATTTATTTCCTCCGGAATACTTCGATACATGTAGAAGATAGATAAATCATTTATTCGGTTCACACAAAAGACATAGCACACACACACAGAAGCACAATTAAATGATACAGACATTATAAAATTCAAATTCTTTATTTCAGACATGAGTCCATAGTGTTAGTAACAACAAGATAACTTAACAACTAGTGTTAGTAATAAGGAGACAAAAAATATTTAAAATATCAATTGGTATGGATCCTCACCCAGTGCCGCAGGAGAGGGGAGTCCCACCGATCTGAGAACACGCTCAGGAGACTATTGGTGGCGGAGCGCAGCCGGCCGGCTAAGGAGGCGGTCCTTTTTCTTATAATGGCGTAAAAATCGTCTGTGTGCACCTCCGCAAACATAGTGGACGCACTGCAACGCCACGACAGCCCCAACAGTATGGGTGTCACCACTGCGAGGATCGGCCGGAGGACACGGTGGAGCACACTGTGGAGCTATGCCCCGCTTGGGCTGAGCACCGCCGTGTCCTCGTAGCGGCGATTGGCGGCGGCGACCTCTCGCGTCCGGCCCTGGTTCAATCCATGGTCCGGAGCGAGAGGGAATGGGAAGCCGTCGCCTCCTTCTGCGAAGCAGTCATGCTAGCGAAGGAGGTGGCGGAACGTGAGAGGGAGAGAACCTCACGTCCCAGCCGCCGCGGGAGACGCCCCGGGCGTCGGGGGGCAACCAGTGGCCCCCGGCCACCGTAGGCGCGGGCCTGTGGACGGTGAGTAATGGGCTAGCTCACCGTCCGTCCGTCTTATGACGACAGACCGTGCCGACGGTGCGTTCGTGTTCCACGCGCGCCTCAAGGAGATGTCAGCAAATCGGAAGGGGTCCGAGAGGGCCGATGCCTGCCAGGGCTGCGGGTTGTTCGAAAGAGATACCGTGCCCCTGGAACGCAAAGGGCTAAGAAGGAACATGGATGGGTTTTAGTCAGTCAAGTCTGACACTCCCTTCCGCTCCGCCCAGAGCGGAAGAAGTCATTTGATGATTTCCCATCCTAAAAAAAAAAAAGCCGCAACAGTATGGTAAATGCTGGTTATACCTGTAATAGGCATACATACGAGTATTTTTATAATGTATCTAATGCTGTTGGTGTACCAAATAAATTAATTAATTTTATGGAACACCTGATGTACCTAGATTATCACTTTGGAAGGTACAAATCCTGTTTACTACGAATCATTGTTTTTTATTATTTCTGAAACCAAATCTTACACTTCCTTCCAAAAAAGAAGCAACACAAAACAAATCAAAACACATCCGTACTCCCAAGTCGATCGTTTTACCAAAGGGTAGAGGCCCCGGTAGTTGGCAATCGGATAATAATATATATATTTTCGCTCCATATTCCGTGGAAGTGCTCAAAATATGATATACTGCGGATAAATCGGTAGCGACTGCCCTCAGGGGGGTGTTTACATCGACAGGGGTAGTTTTAACCCCGGGAAGTTGAGACAAAGTATTTTTCGATAGTTTTCAGTCCGATGTTTTTTGTGAGAGTTTTTGTTTTGTTTTACTGTATTTGGTATCTTACTTGTCTTTTGCTATTCAATTAATTATTTAATATCGAATCTCAGTGGATTGACCGACATACATAAATTATTGACATTAGTACTCTACAGTTTAATATCGTTCAAATCGAGTGACGGTAATACCACCGGTAAAAAATCAAGTCGATAATACAATACTGCTTACTTTTTTTAGTTGAATTTTCAGTTTTTTTATAGCTATCTAATAATATTTTTACATGACCATAATCTTGATGTAAAAGAGTGTCTGTGGATTTTCTTGCCGTTCTTCTCCATATTCAATTCAATTAAATTTATTCAAGAATAACTCACGTTGTGTTTGAAATTATAAATCTATAAGCAACACAAAAAAAAAACACGTTCATTAAAATGATAAAACTAACACATTTATGGCACTTACAATAAATTAGAGAAAATAATATAACATATACATAGGTAAGTTTTAATTGTTTACAATGGACATTTATTTATTTAAACTTCATGTAAAATAGTGGTACATATTATGCGAACTTAATGGGCTTAATGGGTTTAATAGGACAAAAATGATGTTCATTGACTTGTCGCCTATTCTTAAGTGCCTGTAATGGGCATAATTGAAATAAATACTTTTTTAATTCGAGTATCAAAAATTCAAGTAAAAATACGTGATATCCCAACCAACTACTACCATGCAAAACTGAATGAAACTACAAAAAAAAATCTATTTTCTCTTACCAAGACCCATTTCACCCAACATAACAGTCAACTTGACATTTTATCACAAAACAAATAATTCTCAGGTACAATATTCAAATAGCTACAGTAAAATGACACAATCGTTTTTCCACCCTTCGGCAAAAAGGGTACCGTACAGATATGTCAAATAAAGTATAAAATATGATCTCTCAATATCAAGCGTACACTGGCTGTCAATAAAATTTGTAACATAAATCACGGTGGTTTATGGGGAGTGATAGAATGATCCCTTTTTCTTGCACTGAAGTGCGTGGGATGTTGCCTTTTCTTTTTTTTTTGTTGTTAGCAACTGTGTCAGTTTTCTCTTCAGAAGATGTTATGTTTTTGTACAGAGTGTCTTTTTAGGGTTCCGTAGCCGAATGGCAAAAAACGGAACCCTTATAGATTCGTCATGTCTGTCTGTCTGTCTGTCTGTCTGTCTGTCTGTCTGTCTGTCCGTCCGTCTGTATGTCACAGCCACTTATTTCCGAAACTATAAGAACTATACTGTTGAAACTTGGTAAGTAGATGTATTCTGTAAACCGCATTAGGATTTTCACACAAAAATAGAAAAAAAAACAATAAATTAAGGGGGTCCTCATACTTAGAACTGAAAACCAAAAAAAAAATTTTCATCAAACCCATACGTGTGGGGTATCTATGGATAGGTCTTCAAAAATGATATTGATGTTTCTAATATAATTTTTTACTAAACTGAATAGTTTGCGCTAGAGCCACTTCCAAAGTGGTAAAATGTGTGTCCCCCCCCCTCTAATTTCTAAAGTAAGAGGAGGAAAATTCTGAAAATATTTAAGATTGTAGAACGTAACAAAAACTATCAACGAAAATTGGTTTCAATAAGATATGATGTTTAGTTTTTGAGATATGGGACTTTTTCATCAAACTGCAGCAGTAACTTTGTTTTTCATAAACATACTATGAAAAACAAATTTAGTTTTGCGGTTGTGTGGAAGTTTACTAACTAATACTACTAACTAATGAATGACAGTTCAAAATATTTTTATTATATTGTTTGGAGCTATGGAACCCTGTGTGCGAGTAAGACTCGCACTTGGCTGGTTTTTTTTTGTATGTTTTGGCAGTTATCATAATGATCACGCCAAATAAGTGACTTGTAACGTGTTAAACACGGCGTTAACGGTAAAACACAGGTTTTACGCCAATTGACGATTTGTTGGAAGATCAATTTAAATCAAATAAAGTTATTTGGTTCTAAAAATTATATAAATAAAAAAATTCTTTGCAAAAAAAAACACCGACTTCAAAAAACCCTAAAAGCACTAAAAAGTTAAAAATAATACTAAAACCCTATATTAATAAACCTAACCTACCATTCACCTATAATAAAATTACTACTAATACTAATATTTTTTGGAGTCGGTGCCAAGCAATATAATTTGAATTAATGAATTAATTAATATTTAGAAGCAGTAAGATTTATGTTTTGTTTTTTTCTGGTCTTAGTCTGTATATAGTCATTTGGGTATCGTATATTGCTTGGCACTTTACCTACTGAGTTATTATCAAAACGAGTTAACATACTTTCAAATTGTCAATTTGTTACAACGTTCCGTGACATTAAACGACCATGTATAAAAGAATCAAGCTACACAAAACCTTGTTAAAAGACAATCTAAGTTCCTTTTAAAACATCAAAGTACTCCAAACATAAACAGAGGCGTTCATTATGTGTTCTTAATAAAATAATAAACAATAACCTGCATATTACTGGTTGATATTAAATAACTCAATTCGTTTGTAATTTGTCGACAATTGTGCCCGACAAAGGCATGGTTCGAGCGACTGAGCGCGAGTATGAAGGAAGTCGGTAGCTAGGGGGCGTAGGGATGGGAAAGAGAATTGTCGATCAAATGTGTTTAAGGTTTTCTGGTCAGATTATTTTTGTTAGGTAGAGCAACGCACTTAAATAGATTAAAGGAGGATATAAAACACAAATTCACGCAAAATGGCTATCTCCGAGCGGCTGGGAGCACCTATTGAGATTGAGCGAATATCGAATTAAATATCATGTGCTCGGGGAGCCCAATGTTCAGCAGTTAATTGCTAAAACTGATGATCATGCAGCAAAGAAACAAGCTAAATAGTAAATTTTCCCTAAATCCACGTGTCAGTTAAAATAGTCTTAAGCAACCAAACGTTTCAACTTAATTATACAGTCCACATGTTTATGCTGTCTTATAAAGGTTTGTAGACTAACTCTCCTTAAATTTCCTCAATAACTCACTCCTAATTTTCAACTTCATCACCAACTCATAAACACAAGTTGTGTTAAAACAAAATGATTAGTTTTTGATAGCACAACAAAAATATCTTATTTTCTAAATTAAAAAGCTTGTGCACTTCGTGCAATGACTGGTTCTTCTGGTACTTCTTACTTAGAGCTGCCTCGTTGATATATTGGTCACAAGCATGTTCTGTGTTCGATATCCAGGTGAGGCAGTGTTATGGGTGGTTTCGCTATGCGAATGTAACAGAACCTTCTCTCAAGGCTTGAAAGAATTCCATAAAACTAACAATAAAAACTATCGATAACTCCGTTGTCCCCTCCCGCACTCAACAAAGCAAACGCCATTGCCAGTGGCGTTGTCGGAGCGGTGCGCCGATGCGTTTATAATATTTCATTTATTCGTTATAAATTATAATCGCGAATGAAGACGTGGGACTTAATTCTGTTTTCGTCTAGCATTTAGCCACAAACTGGTGACTTGTCTTTGGTTTAATTAGTCATCTTTGTTTTGTTTTAGTTAATTTTGAATATCATTAAGTCAAGGTGGGAAAAAGAGGGGTCTACAGATAGTGGGCTGAAATCAGTAGTTAGCATTTTGTGACCAAAGCTTGGAACTTTTCTTCATCAGATGATGCCTTTGCCTGCAGTATATCCTGCATATAGTTATCATTAACTTATAATTTACTTTGTATTTTTACTTAGTGTCAAATATAGGTTTAGTAACAGTATTTTACTGCACAAAATAAGATAGGAAGAAGAGAAAAATAGATAAGCTAACACAAAAAAAAACCTTGCGTTCCATCTTGAAAATATCGCTTGTGAAAAAAGGACATAAATGAAACGATTCCAAAAGCGTTCCAATTATGTCGTTGCACAAAAAAAATATATTAAGAAGCATGTAGCTGCATCTTCTGTTTTCATGCGAACAGCTATTTATTTGTGTGATTTTGTATTTTCTATGGATTAATTTAAAGATGAGAGCAACGGTGGCTCAGTTGCTGTTTCACCACCGTTGCTCTCAAAACGGTGAAGGAAAACATCGTGAGGAAACTGACATGTCCTAGAACTAAAAATTCGAAGACATGTGACATCTACCAATCCGCACTGGGCCTGCGTGGGGTTACAGCCCACTCCCTCTCATAGAGAGGAGACCTGTGTCCCAGCAGTGTGAACATTATAGGCTGATGATGATGATGAATTTAAAGATGTTTTCCAATATGGGCTATGCAGTACCTGCAATAAATTATTTTTCATCATCATCATTTCAGCCGAAAGACGTCCACTGCTGGACATACTCCCTAGACAACCTCCCCCAACGCCACATTGACATATGTGGGGTTTTGCCATAATCGCCACGCTTGGCAGGCGGGTTGGCGATCGCAGTACGTTTGTTACAAAAACACAGAAAACGCTGCTGCCCATTCTCTGGCAAGTCCATTATTCGCCTCTTACGACACCCACGGGAAGATATGGGATGGGGCTATTCTTAAGTCCGACACCATACAGAAATGATTTTTAATATGAGTTTAACTTAACTTTTTTTTAAACCAGCACCATAACACTACCAACCAACATGCAAATAAACCATTACCATAATAAACATTAATATATCACAAACGCAAAAATCGTCAAACAATACTCGGCAAGACTTATCCGTTTCACCAGCAATAATTCAAGAAGGCACAAAGGGACCTGCTTTCTACGAAGTTTGCTACAGGTTCCTTGAAGGAGCCGAGAACAGCGAGAACAATACTTAGAGTTATTGCTCTCTGTGTCCGGAGGAACCCGGAAGCTAGGGAAAAATGGCGGAGGAACAAAGTAGCTTCGATGCAGTAAGGGAACTGGTGGGAACTGGTTTTGGCTGGTTTGAACTGGGTCGGGAGAATGGTTTTGGAGTATTTTTAATGTGGTTTGGGGTAGATTAACTAACAATTTGAGCTTATACAGGGTATAATGGAAAGGGTATAGACCATCAAACTGAACATGTTTCTCCATCTGACAAACATTGTAATAGCGAAAAAATGTATCTGCTGGCCCATACAAAATTTCAATACTAATTCGACCCAAATGTATGGGGCATACATATATATTCACGCCTTTTTGTCATTCATGGTGGTAAACATTGACTAAACAACGCCAATTGCCAAGATTCTTATACTCCATTTGCTGCATCTACTATACATCTGATCATATACGCAAGTAGTAGATTATCTAATATTTGCTCTGACAATGCAGTGATAGCCTAGTGGTGCGACCGTCGGACTGTCAAGTCATTGCTCACATGTTCGAACCCAAGACACGCACCTCTGACTTTTCGGATTCATGTCCGTGAATAATCACCACTTGCTTTGGTGAAGGAAAACATTGTGAGGAAACCAGCAAGCCTGAGAGATATTTTTCGACGGCATGTAAAGCCAAGTCCCGGGTGGCATAAAAACTCTGACACCAGATTAAGCTTACCTAACTACAAGATAGGTAAGCTAATTGATAGGTTCAGGAATTTCTCAGTAGCAGCCGCGACGTAAGGATTTATGCCCTATGGGCTCGCCTCCATGTTACATGGAACTTAAAAATAACTGGTGAATTGTGGATGTAACTGTTAGATAAACCTCTGATTAACACTTCGGGGTATAATGGATTAATTTAAGGAAAAGCTTTTGTAGTGAGCAACGACTTATTGTCGGGCCTACGCTGTCCTGTCATATTTAAGTACTAACGCTGTAACATCCAAATATTGTAAAACCAAATAATTTTAAAAGAGTAACCATGGAGTCAATTGTCGGTTCTTCTCCATAGGAAATGACCAACCCGAACCGTGCACCTTTTGTCGACGTTTTTTAAGTGCCCATGTAGGCTTACGTAAAATAAAATATTTTGATTTTTGATTTTGAAAAGAACAAGCAATATAAAGGTATGAAATAAAGCAGAACTACCTGTTACAAGAATCTACATCCAGCAGTACCTACGAACCTAATTATTTTAATTAAACCTCCCCTAGTGTATCCTCGTTTTAAAGAATCGTGATAATTGTACAATTTGTACTACTTAACTTATGAGAGTACAATTAAACTGAAATTACTTCGCATTCTAACGTGTAATGGACATTACATTAACTGTCATATAAATTGTTACTTACTGCTTTTTGTCTCTACATGTTTTAGTAATAAAATCATGTTCATGGTACACTAAGTTGGAACAGTGTATTAAAAATAACTTTGGTGTCATTTCCATATTTTGTTGGGACCTCAACGAAAAATATCCTACGCTATGGTATATAAAATCAGAAAGGTTTTTGCGATGATCCTGATTATCCACAAACAATAATTGCCGACATTACCTCTACTAGCATCCAAACATACTTAATGACAAAATAAATCAACAATCCAATCAAAGGAAACTATAAAGACGATCACCATCACACCGCGGATTCAGCCATGCCTCATAATAATTACGAGTTATACCCATAAAATCCTACCACATTATTTTTATAACCTAATAAAAATATGACGGTTATATCTTGTCCTACGCTACGGTATATTGATGGCCGCCATCTAATTTGGATTAAGATGTTATAATGGTGTGTAAGTGGGGAGTAAAAGTATTGATTTAATGGGACATGTCATAAACTACGGTCATCATCTGCCTAGCCTTTTCTCAGACTGTCTTGGGGTCGGCTTCTCGTCTAAACGGCTGCAGCTGAGTACCAGTATTTTACATGGAGCAACTGCCTATCTGACCTCCACAACCTAGTAACTGGGTAATACGATACTCCTTGGTAAGACTGGTCGTCCATTATGAAAAAAAAAACACGAATACACCTGTACTAATAAATCCTCTACGTTTTTTCAGACACATGGGGCATTCGGTATGTCCCCTAAATACTGCAAAAAATAATTAATGCCCCACACATGCATCAACTTGTCTCATCCTGTATCTTGACATCTTTATAGAAGCTTTTTTGTTTTTTTTTTTATTATTAGGGTTACTTAGGAATTGTGGAGAAACCCTACCCTACAAACTGAGTGCGAATTTCAGTAATGAACGTCATCAGGACGTTGACGCTCTTGACATTCTGATCCTGTTGAGTCATCATCATCATCATTTCAGCCCAAAAGACGTCAACTGCTGGTCATAGGCCTCCCCGAGGAAGTATTTGCTCTTGACTCTTGACAAGGCCAGAGATAACAGAGACAAACTCGACGATGGTACGAGCTTACCCAGAAGAAGCCTGTTTATTCTAACTTTGAAGAGATTAGGGTTGTAAGCGTTCGGAAACACAGACATGATAAAATAATAATTCTAATTAACGACTCCAGGTCAACACTTTTTTGATACTAAGAAAAAGAGTCATGTTTTTTGAATCTATTACAATACTAAAGTCACTTTCTATTTTTCCAAATATAATTAGGGTTGGTTCCATTCTAACCGGTTTCAAATAAATACCAGCTTTATACGGAGAGTGACTGCCTATCTGACATCCACTGGGGAAAACGTCGTGATTGTCAGAGATTCTCGTTTCTGACTACCCGTAACCTCAGTCAAAGATTATCAAATCGACAGCCAGGACCAACGGGATAACGTGCTTTATTGTCTTTTTTTTTAATTTGTTGCCCCTCACTAGGAATTTCTCCCATATCGTGGGTGCATTTACAAACATTTAAACTAACATACACAAGCAGCAAGACCCGGATCAACTATCTGTAGGCCATACAAATATTTGTTCGTGCGGGGATCGAACCCGCGACACGCAGCTAAGCAGACGATCACTCAACCACTGCGCCAACCGTGTCGTCTTTCCGAGGCACGGAGGGATTATGGATATGTAAAGATTATCACTCATCCACGCATCGACCTCGACAAGCGGAGCCTACGATAACAAAGAAAAGGTTATTTTCTTAATTCTCATACGGAACCATTCTGTAAAACTGGTGCTGCTACAATTTGGGCAATAAATATGTCTTCGCAAGGTATATATCACTCGTTCACACCGACACACAGCCAACATAAATAATTGTGGACGTCTACGCACTTTCAGCGTACGACTTACGTACAAACAATTAATTTATTTTATATTTGTATAAGAACGAATACGGAGGAGCTCGTGGCTAAATAATAACAGCCACACAGGTCGATCTTCAAGGTTAAGCAGTACTTGCCAAGGTTGGTCCGTGGATGGGTGACAATCATTACACACCGTGCACTTGCAGCTGTTAGACCTGTCATTTACAATATAATATTTATTTATTTATTTATAAAAATAAGCACGCCAACAGCACAGTCACTTACAATTCAATGAAACTTACATCTAAAAATTGGCATTCCAGTAACCATACATATAACAAGCATGCATGACACTTAACTAATGAAACAATGAGACAAGAAAAAATAAAAAGTGTGTCCAGCAGACCTAAATCCAGAACACTACAAAAACAAAACAATTAGAGCTACATAGACGTACATTGTTCGCACTGTTTATATAGGGAACGTCTGTATGAAGCGAAACTCATAGAAAAAACATCCTGTATACTATATTATATATACTGTATTGTACACCAAAGTTGAAACTCAGCAGTTTCATTAGTTTTGTGTGTCATTTGTACATCTTTGACAGTCGTTATAGGTAGTCAGTGGCCCGAAAGTCTGCCAACCAGTCTTATCAAAGGGTAGCGTATAACCCAGTACTAACTGGGTTGTGGAGGTCAGATAGGCAGTCGCTCCATGTAAAATACAGTTATTCAGCTGCATTAGGTTAGACTGGAAGCCGACCTTAACATAATTGGGAGAAGGCTGGGCAGAGCATAACTATTTGAGGTCGCATATGTATGCACTGGCTTGTGTGAATAATCATATTTACACAAATGCCTATCACCGATTTCAAATACCTAAGCATAATTACTTAGCTTGTTTATGTTCCATAATGTTACTTATCACTTGCATGTAAAATATGGATCACAAATGATTAAAATAACATCAGACCACTGTTCTGTATGGTGTCGGACGTAAAGAATGGCACCATCCCAAATCTTCCCGTGGGTGTCGTAAGAGGCGACTAAGGGACTTAGCAGAGAATGGGCAGCAGCGTTCTCTGTGCTTTTGTAACAACTGTACTGCGATCGCCAACCCGTCTGCCAAGCGTGGCGATTATGGCAAAACCCCCCCTTCTTGGGGGAGGCCTATGTCCAGCAGTGGATATCTTTCGGCTGAAATGATAAATGATGATGAGGCCACTGCTGCTCAAGTTATTGCAAGTGTAAACCAATAATCACAACGAAGAAGCGTGTTCAATACGCAAGAATTGATGTACAACATGAGACAGTGCATCTTTAAGTCTGGGATGAACTGGAATGACACATTGATTAGAAATCTTCGATGGATCTGATATTGCAGTCGGCCATTTGGCAGGGGTAACTTACTTATCATAAAACCGGTCTAGAAGTTCTTATTTACCATTAAATAGCGTAAAAAAAAAACTCACGAACAACATCGCAATGCAACTCGCATTCAACAGGTAGGTACCGAAGTAAGAAAAAAGTTCATAAATTGTTTTTACCTACTTAAATCCAGTATCATAATGTCGTTTTTGGTTTGAATCGTACAGCAAAACTATAATTACGTCCAACAGAATTTTGCAAGACGCGTAACGCCATCTAGTATCGAGTAGCTGAATTAAAAACTTGTACTTGTGAAAGTTTCAGGACAGTTCAGTTACAATATAATATCCTACTGTTGTAAATCATCAAAGAACAAAGTTAACTGTATGTTGGTAGATTTTTTGTCCTTTAAAACATTTTATTAGCAAATCCTCAAATTAATGTCATTGTCATAATCATGTCTCAACAATATTTATGAGGTACCTAAATATTCATCTTAATGAAGGTATTAATAATTTTGGAACTAATAATAACATAGTAATAGAAATGTTGGATATTTCGGCAGAAAAGAAAACATGTACTTGAGATTACATAGGATTTATTTAATTAGTAGGAACAACTGAAGAAAAACACATAAAACGTAAAAGACACTGACTCATGATGATATTATAACTTGCGTTTACAAACTTAATACAACTCCAATAAGAAAATATTGGAACAATTTATAGCAACCATCGTAGACGCGTAGCCGGAGCAAGTGCTACGCGGCTACGCGTTTAGGTGCTACGCGCTACGCAGTACTTTCTTCCTGAGTTTGGCTTATTATGAACAGCTGCCACAAAATCAAAATCTATGGTTGTCTTTAAGATATTTACAATATGTTTAAAACTAATAAGCATTGGCTATCCCAAGATTATTGTTAATTGAATGATTTAACATTGGTTTGTAGTGTGTTTAACAATCGAAGTTTTAACTGAGTTTCTCATAATTTGATTGGGTTGATAATGATATTTTAATTTTATTTTCAATTTATTTTAATATGGGGTAAGTCCAAGACAAGACACGCTGCACCGATCCTAAAAAAAATGTTGTAAGGGCAAGAGAATTGATAGGGTAAGTCCAAGTATGGCAAATCGAATCTTGGAAAAACTTACTACCTATTGCTACTTGGTACTGAGCTCGGTTCACCGCTTGTGCATCATTTTCCTTTCCTCCTGTATAAGTCATACTAGTTGTCTCGCTCAACTTCGTCTGCGTCACATTTTCCCCGTTTCCGCAACATTTTTTATTGCTGCTCCGCTCCTATTGGTCATATTGTGATGATATATAACCTTTAGCCTTTCTCGATAAATGGGCTATCTAACACAGAAAGAATTTTTCAAATCGGACTAGGAGTACCTGAGATTAGCGCGTTCAAGCAAACAAACAAACAAACTCTTTAGCTTTATTATTAGTATTAGTATATCATTTATCATTTCAGCCGCAAGACGTCCACTGCTGCACCATAGGCCTCCCCCAAGTGTCGCCACATTGACATAAGGGGGGTTCTGCCATAATCGCCACGCTTGGCAGGCGGGTTGGCGATCGCAGTACGGTTGTTACAAAAGCACAGAGAACGCTGCTGCCCATTCACTGGCAAGTCCCTTAGTCGCCTCTTACGACACCCACGGGAAGATGTTCTTTACGTCCGACACCATACAGAGCATATAATTATATATTATTAGTATATAAGATATAGATATAGATTAAATCCCTGCTACAGTACTAACGTGTGTATTTTTCCACCCCTTTAAGACCTGCATCCCGTGGCTCTCTCATTAAGTAATGAGACAACCCCATAAATATCACTTCCTTACTCATTTCATAGTACAACATTTTCGTTTTAAGCCGCCCGCGACGACTCTTCGTTATTTATATTAATAACTTTGTTTTATACTATGTACGAGTTTTAATAAAAGGTTATAATTGAGCTGGGTAAGTGAAGTGGGTTGATTGTTATTAATACTAATAAAAGCTGTTGTTTTGCATCCTCGTCAAATTCAAGGAGGTAACTATGCTAGTGATTCTTGACCCGAATCAATAATAAAATGGGTTTGTATTTTTTTTCTTAATTACGGAAGATCGGTAGTGTGAACCACCCGTGTTTTAAACGCTGCCCGTCTGTTCCTTGTCCTATAACCGCGCTTTCACACATACAAACATTCTCAAACGTTAATTCGATATTCCCTGAACCACGTTAAAAGGGGGTTATTATGAAAAAACATAAAACAACAAAAAAATAACTAACAAGGTACCCCCTAATTATATTGATAATTTATGACTTGTTTTCAGAATTTTGACGAGGATGCAAAACAACACCTTGTTTAATAGAATGATACTTTTTTTAATTTTTTTATTCATTATTTTATTTGACAACATAGATCTTTATTTTTTTCTTTTTTATTTTGTGATTAGTTCCTAACCTGTTGTTAGACATTTTATGCCGCCTAGGTCTCCGATTTGACTTAATTATAAAAACATAAGTCCAGAGGTGTGGTATAGAAAAATTCATCATCTCAGAATCTGAGAGAGGATGCAAGTTGGATGACTTTTGCTTGTTATTTTTTAAGAAATTAATTGAATATTGTATCATTACGATTTGTAAATTTATGTGTCTTTTACCTGTGCAATAGCTTGAATATGTCTGTTACAGTGTAAATGTTTAAAACACGGGTGGTTCACACTTACCGATTAACGAAAAAAAAAGAAACATTACCTACCCATTTTATTATTGAATCGGGTCGAGAGTCATTAGCATAGTTACCTCATTGAATTTGACGTGGTTGCAAAACAACACCTTGTACATATTATATTGGAAGTTCACAATAAACAACAATCCCAGAACATGTTTCGGAAAAAGACGGTGTAAGTTTATTTAAACCTTCCAATAAAGTTGCCACTGAATTAATTTTGACAACCGATTGGTTATATCGATTTGCAAATTTCATAATGATCCTAAAACAGCTCTCGGTTTCCGTGATATCCAGTAGGTATGTTCACAGCACGCCCCGCCCACTCACGTATCGGTTTCGAGTATCGGTTCGAGTCTGCGCACTGGGCGTATCGACGTTCATAGTTAGCTAACGCCCCGTGGCATTGTCTGTGGCGAGCTTATTTTCAACCAAGGACCAAAAGTCCAAAAGGGTCTACACACGTTAATTTAATCAGAGATGCAAAACTTCCATGTCACAAAATTACTGTGTTACTGTATTAAGGTTTTGCTATAAAAGTTGTATTTTTGTTCGATATCGTGTCCCTTTATTTAGCTCGTGGCTGAACAATAACAGCCGCACGGGTCGATCTTTAAGGTTAAGCCGTGCTTGCCGAGGTTGGTCCGTGGATTGATGACCATAATTACATATCGAGTTTCCTCCGTGCCTCGGAAAGCGCGTTAAGCCGTTGGTTCCGGCTGTCATTTGTAGATCTTTAACATTCGTTATGAGTAGTCAGAAGCCAGAAATCTGACATCCAGTCTTACCAATGGGTATCGTATTACCCAGTTACTGAGTTGTAGAGGTCAGATAAAATCATCATCATTTCAGCCGAAAGACGTCCACTGCTGGACATAGGCCTCCCCCAAGTGTCGCCACATTGATCGGTCCCGTGCGACTCGCATCCAGCAGATCCCCGCAACCTTCACCAGGTCATCGGTCCACCTAGTGGGAGGCCTTCCAACGCATCGTCTCCCGGTTCGCGGTCACCATTCCAGAACTTTTCGGCCCCATCGGCCATCTGTTCTAGATAAAATCGTTCCATCTAAAATACTTAGCGGCATCCGGTTAGACTGGGAGCCAACCCCAAGATAGTTTGGGAAAAGGCTAAGCAGATGATGATAGTCTCCCTTTATTTCAATCCAGTTTTGTTTGAACATTGATCCTTAATTTATATAATTGAAGCTGGAAACTGTTAAATCTTACTGATGCATGCGTTAACCTGCCAAGGCTTGCCACTTCTACCTCTTAACTTGTCGATGGCAATCTAAATTGAATCTGTCCAAAACGTGGCGAGTTTGGCACCTTCAGGAGCGTCCATCAGTTCCTGCTAATATGCTTACGATAAGGGGGGGAAGACCACGATATAAAGACTCTCGTCGTCTGTCAATCATTACACCTTTTGTTTAGAATAGTTACAGCACGGATGACAACATTTGTATCACTTATTTGATCTAGTGTTTTTGTGATATTTTCTATTTATTTTTTGTTGTTGTATAGACTCTTTTTCTTATTTACCGATTGTTTGTAAATGTGTGGACATTGTAGGCCTTATAGATTCCTAGATCCTTGGTAACTTTTTATTTCGTTCTACGTTTCGTAGTAAGCAACGACTTATTGTCAGGCCTACGATGTCCTCCCATTTTTTAGTACTAACGCTGTAACAGAAATAATGTAAAACCAAATTATTTTAAAAGAGTAACCATGGAGTTTCTTGCCGGTTCTTCTCCATAGGAAACGACCAACCCGAACCGAGCACCTTTTTGTCGACGTTTTATAGGTGCCCCTGTAGGCCTACGTAAAATAAAAATATTTTGATTTTGATTTTTGTGGAACAACACCATATTTACCCTCCATTTATCCGAAAGTGTTTTTAGACCTTCGTATTCCGCTTATGCGTATTAAGTTTCTTTAAAATCGGTGCAGTTATTTCGGAAAATAAGAACTTGAAAGTTTGTATGAAATGCCGTAAGGTGTAAACGCTCTTAACTGGGTTATGTTATACACAAGGGCAATGACCGCTATTCCCACAATATACCACACCAACTACAAAGCTACCGTTTATTGGTCGTGATAACATATGACGGTATCGACAGGCCGACAGGGCGTGGTGTATCGATAGCTATCGAAGTATCGAAGACCACGCCCCATTGAAAAAAATACACCGATGCGCGCATGTCCGGTCTGATCGGGTCGAACTTACGTATCGAGAATGTGAGGCGTCTTCAGATATTTATGGGCTGTACGATACCTTACGATAGTCGGTTTAGACAAGTTGAATTGTAAGTTTCGGATTCAGTGTCATTAATACTAAAAACGGGATATTTCCCATGTTTACTAATTACTTCGTCTGTATGATGTCGGATGTAAAGAATAGCACCATCCCATATCTTCCCGTGGGTATCGTAAGAGGCGACTAAGGGACTTGCCAGAGAATGGGCAGCAGCGTTCTCTGTGTGCTTTTGTAACAACCGTACTGGGATCGGCAACCCGCCTGCCAAATGTGGCGATTATGGCAAAACCCCCCTTCTAGGGGGAGTGTCCAGCAGTGGACGTGTTTTGGCTGGAATGATGACTATTTACTTGGAATTGCAAGCACCATGATCATGGATAAACCCAATATCCCGTTTTTATTAGTGATCATGTCAGTTTCAAAATTCTGATTCACTGCTTAACAGCATGTCGTGTTACTAATAGTTGAAAGTGTGAGATTATGACACACGGATATAGGTACGTTTCTGTAATTTTGTGTTCTTAATTTAATATTATTAAGAACACTTCTGCCGTGGAGAAGGATCTTGAAATAGCGTACCCGACTGCACAACTATCTGTGCCTTCCAGTTGGTCAGTGGGGAAGCAGTCGTTAATACTTAAAGTCTGTACAAATAACCAAATTAGATAACGATCTCTAAGATGAAATTCGGAAACAAACTCATATCATCACTATTAAATTTTTGAATTTTATATTATTTGCATGCCAAGTGACGGTAGAATATGGAGGACAATAATAAATAATAACAATCCTATGTACAAATTACCCATATTTGCAAAGAATGATTTGATTTGAAACTCAGGAGTCATAGTCCCTTTTGAATTCAAAACATGATACTATCTCGATACATAACACATTGTCTGTCATCTTTTCCCAATAAATATCATTCTTCTTTCTTTCCCTCCCACACATCCCGTAAAGGCGTGTATATACGGGCGTGCCGGTCCTTCGCTCCGGTTGGCTGATCGGAAACCAATCGATAACCAATAACCGCCTAACGCCCGCTTCCGGTCGCCGTAGGGCGGGCGGGATGACGTGACTTTTTTATACGAAGGCTCTATTTTATGATAATGGTCTTTTGGCGAAGTAGGTTTATGTTTTAGAGGAGTGTTTGGTTTCTGTTGAACATAAAGTTTTAAAAGATTGAGATGGTGATTGATAGATATTAATAGAGTTATTATCCTTTATGTATCCTTTTATATATATGTTTGTAAATGAGTCTTGTTACTTGAGTTTATCAATTTTTTTTAGGTAATGAATATTAGGTTGTATTGCTTTCGTGTTTAAAAAAACGTGTTGCCACTCTAGGAGTTTACAAACTTTCAACTCACATACACAAACAGCTGGAACTGGAACAACTATCTGCCCATACATTGCTAATAATTTGGTCTAAATACTGGAATAAAAATACGCCTATATTTGCAGTGAGGAGTAGTCATGGGGGGGGGGTAAACCTGAAGTCCATATCAAAAGACACAGAAACTTGGAGAGGCATGGGGGCGGCCTTTGCCCAGCGGTGGTACAAAACAGGCGATAAAAGACTATGAGACACTAAATATTTCGATATCTGGATTTAATACGAAATCTAACACTAACTTAGCTATTTATTCATTTATTTAAACTTCATGTACAATAGTGGTACATAGGCGGACTTAAGCAACTTAAGCAAAGCATTCTCTACCAGTCAACCATTGGGTTTAAAAGGACAACATTGTGATAGGGTACAAAATAATATCTAAAAATTCTAATTAATTTCGAAATTGTATATAATTACATAGATACTAATAGACAAATACACATCAAATAGATTAATAAATATTTTAACAAATACCAAACTAGAAAACGAGAAATCTAATAATAATTACAATGACCTTTCCTCGTGAACTAACAGTTCTGCTGATCCATTTTCTTCAAGTCAAGCGAGTCACGTAGAAGTATGCCCTCAGCATTAATGTTCATTTGTCAGCTTATTATTATTGTCCCTTGGCAAAGAATTGTCTCAAAAGGGTTAATTACTATGGACTAAGAATTGAATTAAAACATGCCGGTGACATGTTGTGGATAAGACTTAAAATTTGTTATCTAGGAATAAAATATGTATTTATGAGTATTCCTCAACTTGCTTGCCAAGGTCGGTCTGTGGTTAAGGGACCATCTATTTTATACCGACTTTCCTACGTGCGTTTGGTTCCGGTTGCCATTTGTGGATCTTTAACAGTCGTTCAGTGGCCCGAAAATCTGACTCAGTACTTACGGGTTGTGGAAATCAGATAGGCAGTCGCTCCATGTAAAACACTGGTATTCACCTGCATCCGGTAAGACTAGAAGCCGACCCCAACATAATTAAGAAAAGGCTAGGCACACAACGATGACGAGCCGTGTGCTGGATGACAGTCCATTGGCAAAAATTACGAACTTCTACACAAACTTTCATACCATTTTAGATTTTCTTTTTCAAAAATCCTTCTCTAGTACAGTGCCCTGCACCATCAGCTCACCCATCTCACAAAGCAAAAATGAGGCAAATGGGTCAGGTAATGCTGCTTACTAACTGTACTCATTCAAGAATTTTTGTGGAATGCTTTTAGATCGAGAGGTTTAGGCTAGAAATGTATATAAAGTACATAACTTATTTCCTAAACTTGTTTCAGACAATTTCCTCTTAAGCTACAACAAGTTAAAATCTAATAATGTTTGTTTCAACGTTATCTTCTTTTCTCTACCGAATAGTTAGTACCTGACGTAGTGTCAGATTTCCGCCACCCATGAGCCTCTGACTTGGCTTTACATGCCGTCGAGAAATATTTCTCAGGCATGCTGTTTTGCTCACGAGGTTTTCCGTCACCGAAGCAAGTGATAACTATACAATACTTACATGAATCCGAAAAATCAGAGGTGAGTGTCTTGGGTTCGAACTTGTGAGCTACGGGGAACTGACGGTTACACCACTAAGCTATCACTACTTAATACATACGTATATCATGACAGTACAATAATTTGGAAGACATGTCCCGATGCTGCAGCCAGGATCGTCAACACACTGATGAACTCATCATCTGCCTAGCCTTTTCCCAAACCATCTTGGGGTCGGCTTCTTCAGTCTAACCGGAAGCAGCTGAATACCAGTATTTTACATGAAGCGACTGCCTATCTGACCTCCACAACTCAGTAACTGGGAAATACGATACCCCTTGGTAAGACTGGATGTCAGTCTTTTGGCTTCTGACTACTCGTAACGACTGTCAAAGATCTACAAATGACAGCCGGGACCAAAGGCTTAACGTGCTTTCCGAGGCACGGAGGAAACTCGGGTATGTATTTATGGTCACCCATCCACGGACCAACCTCGGCAAGCACGGCTTAACCTTAAAGATCGACCCGTGCGGCTGCTATTATTTAGCCGCGAGCTCCTCATCACTTTGATGAACTGTCCAAAGTAAGTCCAAAGGTCACAGAAGTTTGTAATTAAAGGGTAATTTTAATGGTTTTTTTTCTAAATTATCCACGCTATTCCAACGCCCAGCCAATGGATAACACAATGAGACGGCGACAGATCGCGTCTCGGGCCAAAGAAAAAGCGAAAAAAGCGAGAAAAAAAAACCTCCTGCTAGGAAATATCTTTCATCTTGTAATTATTTTTATCCTTTAAGCGAAATGAAGATAAAGAAAAACCGGCCAAGTGCGAGTCTTACTCGCACACAGGGTTCCATAGCTCCAAACAATATAATAACAATATTTTGAACTGTCATTCATTAGTTAGTAGTATTAGTTAGTAAACTTCCACACAACCGCAAAACTAAATTTGTTTTTCATAGTATGTTTATGAAAAACAAAGTTACTGCTGCAGTTTGATGAAAAAGTCCCATATCTCAAAAACTAAACATCATATCTTATTGAAACCAATTTTCGTTGATAGTTTTTTTTACGTTCTACAATCCTAAATATTTTCAGAATTTTCCTCCTCTTACTTTAGAAATTAGAGGGGGGGGACACACATTTTACCACTTTGGAAGTGGCTCTAGCGCAAACTATTCAGTTTAGAAAAAAATTATATTAGAAACATCAATATCATTTTTGAAGACCTATCCATAGATACCCCACACGTATGGGTTTGATGATTTTTTTTTTTTTGGTTTTCAGTTCTAAGTATGGGGACCCCCTTAATTTATTGTTTTTTTTCTATTTTTGTGTGAAAATCCTAATGCGGTTTACAGAATACATCTACTTACCAAGTTTCAACAGTATAGTTCTTATAGTTTCGGAAATAAGTGGCTGTGACATACAGACGGACAGACAGACAGACAGACAGACAGACAGACAGACAGACAGACAGACATGACGAATCTATAAGGGTTCCGTTTTTTGCCATTTGGCTACGGAACCCTAAAAAAAGACGAACATATAATCAGTTTGTCTAATTCACTCTCTGGACTATTGTTGTATGGCTATTGTGCTCAGTTTTTTAATGAAAACTCCTTATTGTTTTTGATTTTCGTATCGCGCGTGCTTTTGGCACAAAAGAGGGCCGGTGTGAGTAGATGTCTTTGTTTAAGATGTTTGATCTTGGTTGTAGATATTGGTAATATAATGGACTGTTTTTAAAATGGCGTCTTATGGCAGTGTGGATGGCTTATCAATGGGTAATTGACCCCAGTCTGTGTACCTACCCAATGGATCAATAAGGAAGTCAATTAATTATGAAATGTTTCAATCATCCAGCAATAACCATGAAATGTACTCTCAAACTTATGCTTAGAATGACTTTAATCCAACCATTTAAAAATGGGTGCCAGTTAGCTGTTTTAGTTTTACAATATCCATACTTCCATACTATCCATACTAATATTTTAAAAGCGAAAGTCACTCTGTTTGTTTGTATGTTTGTTTGTTACCTTTTCACGAGTAAACGGCTGATCGGTTCTTAATGAAATTTGGCAAGAAGATAGATTTCAACCTGAGGAAGGCCATAGGCTATATATCATCATGCTACAACCAACAAGAACGGAGCAGCAATGAAAAATGTTGCAAAAACGGGAAAATGTGACGCAGACGAAATTGCGCGGGACAGCTAGTTTTGATTCGGGTAAAATCATTTAGCCTTGCTTCAACCCATGCTTAGTTACCAGCCAGCTTACTTTTTCTGCAAAAGGAAACGTAACATCACGCCTGTAATCCCCAAAGAGACAGACAGCAGATGTGCACCTAATAGTACAGTCACATTTCACCAGATAGGTCAAAGTCCCATGTAATAAGGACCAAGCCTATTGTCATCAACCGGACACATATACAGACTCCGTTGTTACTTCTGAAAAATCCGTGTTCAAAAAACTCAACAACACTTTGCCCGACCAGGGAATCGAACTTAATACTCAGTAGTCGGCGGTTGAGACCACTGAACAAACTAGGTAGCCCCAAACACAAGAAATGAGGAAGGTTAAAATTGCCAAGCTTGTGTTCTATAGTATACGTACTTTAGTATTGACCACACTGAATTTATGCATATACAGAAAGGATCATTTCAATTTTCTGTAAAATTAAATCAGAATAAAATATAGCTAAAACCTAATGTATCAATATACATACTTTCGATTCTAAGAAATGCTACGACTATACAAGGTGTAACATAATAAACGCAAGACCTCCCGTGTGGTCTCTCGGACCATGAAACTGAGCCACTTTTGTTCTACGAGTTCTTGAAATTCACAAAAAAAATTGTACTTTCCATAGAAACTGACGCGATCAGCTGATCAACATGTATGGTAAAACTAAAAAGAAAGATATGCATTTCCAAAAGTCATAGAACAAAAGTTATTCAGTTTCATGGTCCGAGAGACCACACGGGAGGTCTTGCGTTTATTATGTTACACCTTGTATTCACAAAAAAATGCTATAAAACATGTCTACACTTGAGAACCTAAAATGGAAACATCAAAGGTTCAGAGAGTAATTAGCACTTTTATAAAAACCCCTTTCAGAACAAATAGCGGAGTTGCGTTAATCCGAGAGACAGGTAGGGCCCGCATTAAACTTGTGTCCTACCCCTTACTTGCTCTGGTCATTACAGGGTGGCAAAGATTAGGGACGTAGAAGTGGAAACGCAAAGAGATTTACAGAGCAATTTTTTATTTTAGTACAAGAATAAAATTCAACTTACCTACACTGTCATCATCATCAGCCTAGCTTTTTCCCAAACTATTTTGGGGTCGGCTTCCAGTCTAACCGGATGCAGCTGAGTACCAGTATTTTACATGAAGCGACTGCCTATCTGCCCTCCACAACCCAGTAAATGGGTAATACGATACCCCTTAGTAAGACTGGATGTCAGACTTTTGGCTTCTGACTACTCGTAACGACTGTCAAAGATCTACAAATGACAGCCGGGACCAACGGCATAACGTGCTTTACGAGGCACGAGCCTATTGCCATTAACCGGGCACAAATCACATATATTTTGGGTACTGGGAATTACGAAAGTTTTGAACCATGTCAGCATGGTCACCAACACTATCACTAACGCTGAAAACAGGATATTTACCATATATATCTATTATATACATATATCTATTATATAAACAAGGTGTTGTTTTGCATCCTCGTTAAATTCAAGGACTATCCTAATAATTCTCGTCCCAATTCAATAATAAAATGGGTAGGTATTTTTTTTTCTTATTTACGCGTAAATTGGTAAGTGTAAACCACCCGTGTTTCAAACGCGGCCCGTCTGATCCTCGCCTTATAACCACGCTTCCATACATACAAACAATCTCAAACGTTTATTCGATAATTTCTTATTCCCTAAACCACGTTAAGGGCGTTATTCTGATATACTGACAAAATTATCATTAACTATATCATCATTTAATAAAAATTTACTAGGTAAAGTAATTTTAATTGATTATTTATATCTTTACACTTGGGGTAGGCCTATATCCAGCAGTGGACGTCTTTCGGGTGAAACGATGATGATGATTTATGTCTATTGTGACAACCTCCTGAATTTTGACGAGGATGCAAAACAACACCTTGTATGTATTTACAATACTACTGCATACATACAAATATAGTCATGATGGCAAACCCAAACAACTCTAATTCTCGAAAACTTACTCGAAAACTCACACTGTCGTATCTACATTTTAATCTATAATCGAACGGACCCCACCGGTCATCTTAATCAACCCTTCAAAGGACAATCGGTCCACTTGACCCCCCGAGGGATCGGGACCCAAATCGCCAAACTAATTATTGTTATAAGCCATTATTAGTGTATTAACGGAGCTCAATTATTTATGTTTTCATTAGGCTCCGCATTTTGTGGTTACAAGTTTCTTATTGAAGATGCGGTATTGATGGGGTTGCATTTATGTTTCATGTTTGAGATTTAGCAATAACCACTTGCGTTGCTTTTTTGATGAAGATTAAAAAAAAAGTTATTATGTTCATTGTTTTTCATAGGAAACAGCAATTACTTTGTGTAATTTAGTTACTCACCGCTGCCCTCAAGAACGGTTAAGGAAAACATCGTGAGGAAACCGGCATGTCCTAGAACTAAAAATTCGAAGACATGTGACATCTACCAACCCGCACTGGGCCCGCGTGGTGGATTACAGCCCACTCCCTCTCAGAGAGAGGAGGCCTGTGTCCCAGCAGTGGGAACATTATAGGCTTATGATGAATTGCTAATATAATACTCTTTAAGGTGTAGGTGCTTAATTAATTGCTGTCTTTCGAAATGCTAAATTGATCTGATAATATAATGTAGTCTTACAAAATTTTATAAGTCTGAAAAATGTTTTGTGTCTGTTTCATTTGTTTGCTGGAATGAAAAACTACACGGGAATTAGTAAAAATGTTAGTCATTACTATATTAGGTCGCAATGCCCACGTTATTAAGAATGTTCGAATTCTAATTTGTCAAAACCTTTAATAAACATCCATTATAACTTGGCCTCGCTTTGAATAGATTCCGAAACAATGAGAGATCTACATAAACTGGTTTCTCATTGGTTTATTGGGCGCCTTTTTTGTTGGTGGCATCTTTTTTATAGACTATCGCGGAAATTAGTATGCAAATAGTTTTTAAAAGTGTTTAGATCCGAACATTCGGGAACAAATTAAATTATTTTTAAACAGTTTAGAATTATCAAAAAAAAAAACAATGAAATAAATTTAGTCTATAATTTTATATTATGCATAAATACACCATCATCATCAACCTAGCTTTTTCCCAAACTATCTTGGGGTCGGCTTCCAGTCTAACCAGATGCAGCTGAGTACCAGTATTTTACATAAAGCGACTGCCTATCTGACCTCCAAAATCCAGTACCTAACTGAGTAATACGATACCCCTTGGTAAGACTGGGTGTCAAACTTTTGGCTTCTGACTACTCGTTACGACTGTCAAAGATCTACAAATGACAGCCGGGACCATCGGCTTAACATGCTGTCGGAGGCACGGAGGAAACTCGGTATGAAATTATGGTCACCCATCCACGGACCATCCTCGGCAAGCACGGCTTAACCTTAAAGATCGACTTGTCTGGCTGTTATTATTTAGCCACGAGCTCCTCGGAATTACAACCAATTGTCATAATAACATATTTTTTAAACATTTCTAGACCATACTCGGACAATCGCACCTAACCTTAAGATTTCATCCCTTCTTAAGTTATATTGTTGCGTTAGTACTTAAGGGCACACATAATGGTTATTTGTTAGGGCCAAGCTCGCTCGATCGTGGGAGCTCGATTCGTACTATACTATTACTGCTGTAGTTTACACTGGTCGAGTGTTAGTACAGATTTAGAGCAGTGAGTTAGGATGGGAGAAAATTAATGTTTTTTTTATGTTAAATGCTACCAATCTTAGATATAGTTCAAGATTTGTATTGTTCTTGAATTATTTTCTTTTTATTTTTGTACATCATCATTATCATCATCAGCCTATAATTTTCCCATCGCTGGGACACAGGCCTCCTCTCAATGAGAAGGAGTGGGCAGTTATCACCACGCGGGCCCAGTGCGGGTTGGTAGATGTCACATGTCTTCGAATTTTTCGTCTATTAATTAAAAAATAGTGTTATTTTTTTGATGCGGTATATTAGCTTTTACTTACGTGTCATTTTTTGCTTGCTAGTCTTTAATTGAATAAAATTGATTTTAGTTATAAAATGACCACCTATCCTAAAATTTTTTCGCTTCATTCAATTTTAATCTTGACATAAAGACGAAGCTATAAGGCTATACAAAAGAACTTTAAAAGGACTATTCCGCAGCGTAAATCTCTATGAAGAAGAATAGACAAAAAACTCCATGGACACTCTTTCAAATCAAAATATTCTTGCAAACAGTATCGGTGTATGTACGTAAATGTCCGAAAGCGTTCTCGTAAAACGGAGGGCGGGGAGTGACCCTTTTGGTTTAGTGTCGCGTCGATATCTTTACGATATCCGACCTCTGATGAACTGACCTACAGGGGGACGGATTGTTCCGGACAAACCAAATAGTTTTCACACATAAAACTACAAAGAAAATTAAATGTTTGAACGTCTGTTGAGAATCTTTTCCAACTATATTACTAGTCCGTGTGTGAACTGATTGTTGTAATATTAAAAAGACAGCTTCTGCACTCTGTGATTGGCAGTCACGGTATTTCTGAATGAAGGAATATGGCAGATATTTGACCTTTCATCACAACAGACAGAGTTTGCCTACCGCATTTATGAAAGTTTTGTACGTGTAATTTTGTCGAATGAATGGATAAAGTAAGAAATCAGCATATTGGAGGAAGTTTGAAAGTTGCACCGATTACAGAAAAGTTGAAAGGGAATCGACTGTCTTGGTAAAGGTATGTGATGAGGAGGGATGACTCGCATGTAACTAAAAGAGAGATGGAGAGGGAGAGGAAGATCAAGGAAACGAAGGATGGAATGTGTGAGGAATGATTTAAAAGAAAAAGACGTGTCGGTTGACAGAGGGGAATAGAAGAAAAGAAGTGTTTCGCCGACCTCAAGTAACATGGGACAACCGCAGGATGATTTGTTCTTTTGTCGTTTGAATTATATTGACGCTGAAATTGTCTTTGAAAATCATATTGGAAAAACAAAATGGAATCGTTAGTTCCACGTAACGAAAAGCCCTTGCACAACGATGTCTCTTCAAATACGTCACACACCACAAAATCCAAGACATTAAACTGAATCCGTCCCTGTCCACCCAATGGGCCGGACACGACCGAATTTAATCGTGTTCGGACAACTGGCCGGCCCGAGTGGAAACTGTTTAATGTGAAAACTAGCCAGTGTACACCGCCCCTTACACTTATGGTGATGGTTTAGTGGGGACATGGCTTTGTTTTTTAAACTATGCCCCCCACAGGAATTTCTCCTATATCATAAGTGCGTTCACAAATATGTAAAGTCACAAACACAAACAGCTAGACCCGGAACAGCTACTGCTGCACAGCTGGTTTCCCTTGCACGGCTCTCGTTTGTTTGGCCACAGCACACAGACCTCAGCCAGCCTATTTGGTCAGGGTACCTAGCTAGGTTACTACTACCTATTCCTGACATGACCTACGTCAGTATATTGTTAACTCTTGAAATCTTTCTTAAAATCTCTGAAGAGTTAATTTAACACTAGACTATGTCCACCCAAAACTATCGTATCGTTAGCCATTACGTACACGGAATTACAGTGGGAACAAATAAGTCTTGGGGAGGGTCGCAGGTTCGATCACCGGTTGTGTATATGTTGACTTTTGATTGCTTCGCTTTAATGGGTGTAGTTAAGTCAAGCCTTATTTGTAGTATGAGTGAACCAGACTTTACACAATATTACTTGATGGTTTTTTTGGTTATTTAAATTACCATAGAAATGTGACATTTGCGAGCAGCAGTGGCTCAGTGGTGGCAGCCCCGAATTACGAGCCGTAAGCCGTGGAATCACGAACCCAGGCAGGTGCATTACTTTGTGTAATTTATTTCATCACCGCTGCCCTCAAAAACGGTGAAAGAAACCGACATGTTCCAGAACAAAAAATTGAAGACATTTGACATCTACCAACCGGCACTAGGCCGGCGTGGTGGATTACAGACCCCTCCCTCTTATGGAGAAGAGGCCTGTGTCCCAGCAGATGATGATGATGTGACATTTATCACTGGGACTGCATTTTTTATTAAGGCCTTCTGTTTTACAAAAGTAATGTCCGTTATCACTAACACATCTAAATGTTTGGATCTAGGACATGCCGGTTTCTTCAGGATGTCTTTCTTCACCGTTTTAAGGCGTACAATACAATATTATACAGTCTAGTCAAACAAAACAGAGACGGCAAAGATAATTACACATTCATTATTGGAACCCACCCAATTTGGGCCCGTTAATCAACAATCCAACACAAAGAGATCAAAATAAAAAGGGGTTGTTTCTTAAATCAAGTCCTACAGATAAAAAAAAGACAATCACGTTCCTTCAACCCCCTTTGTCCCCTTTTATTTTTTCTTAATTTCAACTTGATCCCAATCAGGAGTAAATTATAATGGTGACTTGTCTAGAAGAATGTTTTCTGCTGTATTGTCTCCGGGCCTGCTTTTTTCTTTGGTCTTTTGGTGTCATTGGTAATTGTATAGAGCTGTTTTTTGTTTTAGAAAATATTTTTGAGCAACGAAAAGACGGAAAACGATTTTTTTTCACATTTTTTGTTCATCAATGATGTTTTTGTTTTGTGTTTGATAGAGTTTAAAAAAAGACAGTTATGTGTGATTATTTAAGGTACAGTTTTATTTCCTATTAAAAAACGTGGTTTCTATAATATTTTATACATCCTTTAAAGAAAGAGTATCCTGTATAGTAGTACCTAACCACATAGATAGGTTTGTAAACGTGTCAAACATAGAAGTTGTATCATTATTATCGGTTTATAATATTTTGTCACACTAAAACCTTCCAAAAACACACCACGAACAACCCTAAAAAAATAAATAAATATCACAAAAAAAAATTCTTGGCCGCGACTTCGTTTCCTCGCTCGAAGTTAAATTAACTTTTTTTCGCCTTTTTTGTTTATCGGGAGCCATCTTAACCCCTTTCCTTTGGTATATCGGCAACAGAATTGTCAAAGATGAGAGCACTGAACGTCGGTTTTAAATTGAATTTGTTATCGAGATGCCAATTTAGGGTTAACGATTCGATTACGCTCGAAAAAGTGTTATTTTTTCAAAAGTCGCACCTCTAATGTTTCACAAGATGGCCGTCATTTTGGCGGGAATTTCCGTTCTATGACAGGTTATGTTTGATGATTTGACGTTTTGTGAGTGTAAAAAGTTTTTGTTTTATTTAGGTTTTTAAATGTGGCAACATTGCTTAGGAAAAGTATTCGTTAAGGACCAGCTTTTCTTGACGCACTTTTACAAATTAAAAACGATTAAGAGAAGTTTATCGTGTTGAAAGTGGATAATTTGGCCTTGATTAAGTATCTAATATACAATAAAATTCACAAATACAATATACCACATTTTATTTCAGCTTCCTAAATTTGAGAATGGTGCCAGTAGTTCAAAAGATGTTTGGTAATCGGTTATCAAGGTATATGAACATGTGGTGCGGAGGGATGAAGAAAATGTCTCGAGAAACGTTTTGAGCCATGTGAATGGGACAGAAATACCAAAGAAGCGTTGGATGGACTGTGTGAAGAATATGCTAGAAAGGAGATGACTTCTAAGATGACTAGTAATAGAGAAATATAGAATAAGGAGACATAATGCACCCCTCTTACCAATACCTAAGGAAGACATCCAAGTCGTCGACTCATCTCCTTCGTGGTCAACCGTGGCCCCATCATGCTATTCCAAGGCATCAATTCTGAGCCAATATCATACGAGTATAGCAATATCTTTTAAAAATAAAAATAAAACAATCCAACAAAATATTACATATTTCAAGTGTCATTCAAAAATGCTCAGCCTCGCACCATTAGCTGTAAAATTAAAGTTAAATCCTCAAAAAAAAAACGTATGAAAATTTCCGTACCATAGACACTAAACAATGCGCTCTGGTTCTCGTATTAATTAGCAGTGCCATACTAGAGGTGCACTCTACTAGAAGGGTGCTAACTGTTCGTCAGTTTGCTAATTGAAGTCTTCGTGAGGAATCACCGAGTTCTAATACAATACATTATTGTTACTATTGTGTGGTGTTGGTTGGTTTTTTTTTCACACTGACATTATTTTATGGAGCTGGTTATGTTACCTACCTTGAATTCTGTGGGTTCACCTCTTCTGGTTATGTTAAACAAAAATTCCTATGTGAAAGATTTTCGTCCTGTTTTTAATGGTAAGAAATCCCCTTTTTGATAGTTTGTTTTTATTTTCAAATCGGTGGTGCTCTTGTGATCAGTCGCGCCCCATCGGTAATATCAATAGCAGAGTTATTAGGTCCTCATAACGGCAGTTTTTTGGACACCAGAGTCATTCCATTTATAGTAATTTAGCATAAGAAATATTTACTTACGTGCATCAAGCAAAACTTTATGGTAAAAATTATTTAACAATGATTGTTTACACGTACAATCTAAAATATTAATTGCTACCAACCCAATAAAAGGGACCGCCTAATTCTCCTATCTTCCTATCTCAAATCCAACAAAATACATAATAGAACAGAACAGAAATGATAAAATTCAAAATTTGTCACGCTAAAAATTATACCGAAACATTTGAGCCAGAAAATACAGGCTGATTACTCAAAAACGCCGATCCCCGATCCAGTTTTTGGAAGACGTCAACTATTCGACCGCTGAGCGTCTTATCCGAGGCGTATTTGAATAATTTTTACATTTAAAATCATTCGCTACGACCACATCCAAAGGGTAACCACTCTGAATCGCGACCATTGCCACGAGATAAGGAGGAGACTCGATGGAGCGGCGCAAGGGAGTCGCGACTGAAGAAAGGAATAGAAATTCCGTTGTTGACTTTTATAGGAGTTACTTGAACATAAGTACAGACGCCTGCAGGTCAAGCTACCCGCAACTGTCAAATTTTCCCAAAGAACCTTGAACCCAATTCTTTAAAGATAAAGTTGAAAATCTCGATTGTTGTAGGTTGGTGTGCTGGCTGAACTGGTCTGTACATGCGCCTAATGATGTTGTTACTGTGACAATGGATGAATGTCCAAGTCCAAAGAAAAATACTACATATTTTGATTATTCTCGTAGAAGATGGCGGGACGAGCTGGACAAGATCAGCGACCAGTGGTCCACATTGGCCTTGGCTCGAGACAATTGGAAGTCATGGGGAGAGACGTTTGCCCAGCAGTGGGATGACACAGGCCTAACCGTATCAGTATTTTAATGAACGCACCTGAAGAAATAAATAAAGAAAGTATAATGCAAAGTAACATCTGTGTAGTTTTTATGACTTACGGTTTGCTACATAGGCAAGTTTATAAGAAAACATAGATTTTATCACAAAACCTCGTTTACTATTTTTTTATATATGTAACGTTATTTAAAACGTATTTATTTATTTAAGAAAAAGTACTCTTGTCAGAGTACTCTTGTCAAAGTACTCTTTTCAAAGTACTCTTGTCAAAGTACTCTTGTCAAAGTACTCTTGTCAAAGTATTTTGTCAAAGTGCTCTTGTCAAAGTATTCTTGTCAAAGTACTCTTGCCAAAGTACTCTTGTCTATTATATCAATAAATTAAAATCCACACATTGTCAACTTACGTATTGTAAAAGGAAGTGATTACGAATTACCAATAAAGTAATCCTAGTACTGGTTTGGTTCCATTTAATTGAAATCGCATTTCTCCCATCTCTTGCACCGCCTAACAAATAAATTCCGAGTGATTCTTTTAATACGGATTTTAAGCAGATTTTCTGTGGAATAAGTAAAAACGAATCCGTCACTCCGAGTAAAGGTTTAACTCCGCTTTGTGAATATTTATAAGTTTTTCTATTATTTTATATTAAGCGTCTTCGGGGATTTCACCAGCTTTTATTTTAATCGTTCTATAGATTAATTTTAATTTCACTTATTTAAATAAGCCTCTTTTGAATATTTCCATTTGTTCTAATGAAATGATTTTGTAAGGCTACTTTTTGTGTTTCAATCTTCTTTTCATATTTACATGTACATTCTCTGTATGGTGTCGGCCGTAAAGAATAGCACCATCCCATATCTTCCCGCGGGTGTCGTAAGAGGCGACTAAGGGACTTGCCAGAGAATGGGCAGCAGCGTTTTCTGTGCTTTTGCAACAACCGTACTGCGATCGCCAACCCGCCTGCCAAGCGTGGCGATTATGGCAAAGCCCGACATGTTATATAAATGTGGCAAAACTTGGGGGAGCCCTATGTCCAGCAGTGGACGTCTTTCGGCTGAAATGATGATGATGAATGATTTACATTCCCTATTATATAAAATTCTCGTGTCGCGGTGTTTGTTACCAAACTTCTCCGAAACGGCAGAACCGATTTGTATGCAATTTTGTGTGAATATCGGGTAGGTCTGAGAGTTGGCCAACATCTATTTTTCATACCCCTAAAACCCATCAAAATATCCACGCGAACGAAATCGCGAGCAGCAGCTAGTATTCAAATAAAAATAAGCGATCATCTTCCTGCCGTTGTACCATGTTACTTGGGGTCGCCGCAACACGTTTTTAGGCCTAGACCTCATGATCTTTATTACATAGTTTTTGTGTTCAGTAACTCGAAAGGAAAAAACGGACCCCTTATAGGATCACTTTGTTGTCTGTCCGTCTGTCTGTCAAGACCCATTTTCTCAGGAACGCGTGGAGATATCAAGCTGGAATTTATATCAAATACTCAAATCTATTGGCTCTTGGAGCGGTGACAAAATCAAACTTCTAAGCCAACGCAATCAAAAGATTCACCCGTTTATGCCGCAAATTTTCGACACTCGCAAGGGAATCAAAATCTACAGTGAACTCAGAATCTTGAAATTTGGTACAAAGCAACGTCTTATAGCACAGATAAAGGAAAAAATTGCGAAAATCGTAAATTTTTAGTTACATCATATAATATTTTTTAAATAATTTTCGTACGGAACCCTCGGTGCACGACTACGACTCGCACTTGGCCGATTCTTTTATTTATTTTCATATGGAATAAAAAATTTAGCCCTTTAATTCTAAAATGCAGCCATATACAAACGATGCGACCTAAATCCGCAGACTTACAAATTCAGGCAGTTGCCAGCCTAACATCACATTACAGAAGGTAATGAACCAACAAGATATAATGTTACAACTAGCGTACTATTTAGTGCTAACACTGCCTCCGCGGGGTTGCCGCTGAAAACCTTTTAATATCAAATGAACTCAAAATTGGTACATGTCAAACAATATTATTAGACGGAAGATGTAAGAGTGGATTATACCTCTTTGTCGGATTATGTATGTAAAATTTTTGCTTAATATTTTGTTCAGTATTAACCTGTAAAACTAGCAGTTGTCTACACCAAATAGCTTTCGCTTTTAAATCGATTCGTATTTCGAAAATCACTTTGAATAGGTTTTTTTTTGTTGGTTTTTTTCTTGTATCGGGGGTGAGTTAACAAACTCTAAAACTCACATACACAAACAGCCAAACCCGGAACAACTACCGGTGGGCCATACAAATATTTGTTCCCTGTCGAAATCGACACCGCGACACGTAGTGCAGCAGATATACAAACTTTTCTTAACTTATGTAACCTCGATGCATTTTTTTTACTTTCTCATCTCATCTTCTTTCTTTCTCATCTTTCTCTCTTTTTCATTCTTCGTTATAGCTAATAAAATGTCACTTACTCTATACCCTCGTTTTTTATGTGATGCAAAAGTGGCCCTGTAGTTATTTTATTTTTAATTTTGCAGTTTGTACAGTCGATCTTCAGAATCTGGTTACACTGAAAACCGACTCCAACATGGTTAAGAAAAGGCTAGGGAGATGATGAATAAAGTCGGTATCAACAGCTCTGTTGGATCCCTCGACCATCCCGCGCTAAATAATGGCGGTAGCGCGCGTATGATTACGTATTAGAGCGCGCGACTAGTTTCGTTCGTCTGCAACATTCATGTATCGACGTGTGCAGCCAGCCTTATGGCTGTGTGTTATGCTAGTTTTGATTAGATTTGTTAATTTTGTGATACTTGTTTAGACGACGTTTTTTTGTCCAGATTTTATGTTTTTTTTTTCTATTTTATTATCTCAAATTATTATAATTATTGTTGTATGTATGTGCGTATTTTGCCTGAATTAAAACACATTTCTTTTTTTAATTTTTAGTAGGTATTGTTTTTAAATTTTAAAATATTAATAGATTTTTTTTTTCGTTGTTACTGAATTTGTATGGCTGTACTGAAATTAAATTAAATTAATTTATTTGCCAGAATATAGGTAAACAATAACATGGTAAAATAATTCAAGACTATATTCGACTTATCAGTCGTGCAAATATTTCGATTAGATTTTTGGTGTTTTATCTGCTTAAATAAAGGATCTATTTTCTTTATTAACCACCGCTATAGTAACAAGCAGTCAGTAAGAGTTTGCCAATTATTAATACTATAAATGTCCCTCAGTCTTGTACCTCATACTAAATGAACAGAAACCTTTTATGTTTCTATAGTAACCAATACTTATTTGTCGACTCTTGGAAAAGTTAATCAAATTATTTTATTGTTTCCAAAGAAAACAGTGCAACAACTTTAAAAAAAACAATACATACCTAAAACCGTATCTTCTATTTCCATCCAAACTTCGTAACAGACACTTTGTAATGACATTTCAGTTTTTTTTTAGTTTGTAAGCATTTATACCTCTCCATGATCAACTACACACAACCATCACGACTGTCGATGATTCTTTTTCTCTTTTTTTAAACTAGGGTCCAATCTTCAGGGGTCCGTTAATTATATGAAGAAAATATAAAGGTTCTCGTAACTTAACAAAAAAGCGACTTTTATTTCAAACAAACTTTGTCTTGACAATAAATTACGAATACAAAGAAAACAAAGCAAAATCGATCGAGCTGTTCTCAAAAGATGATCCAACACACATGTGGCAATTGATTTTTATTTATGTAGATAAAGGTTCCGTTCTTTACCACCAAAATGAAACAAAACCACTTTCCTTCAACAATAAATCCAGTTGCCGACCAAAGTAATAATTGCAATTATAATTATACAAGGCGACGTGACGGCGCGGCGTAATGCGTTATACAGTTTTGAAAATTTGATAACTTTACAAATTCGTAGGTCTGTAGTACACGTTGGGGAAATCTGTGGGACTCATTATTGTTTCTAGTGAGGCCCTGGGAGGATGCGTTGACGGAACACTAATGCCACCTTTTCGGGGAGGAGTTGGGAATATCTGGATGCGGTTGTTTCGAATTTGAAGGGTGATTGTTGGATCTATTTATTTTTAAGTGGCGACTAGCGGCGGGTTTTGACACGTAATTCATGATCCATCTGTCAAAGTCCGGTCTAGAGTTCGAATTATAATATTTTCAAAAATATTTTTTTTCATAATTGTTTGCGTATTAGGATAAATAAATAATTTTTCATCTTTTAAAGTTTTTTTTTTTTTGTATTAGATATTCTGTGTAATGTGGCAGATTGAAGTTGGTTGGTGGAGGCTTTTGAAAGCTTCCTCTTGAATCGGTGAGAAGGAGCACAAGTTCAAGAGAAGTGGGACGAGTGGGAGTACGGGTAACAATATTAACACTATGGATAAATTTACACAAACACACACCATTTTTAGGGTTCCGTACCCAAAGGGTCAACCCTATTACTGAGACTTCGCTGTCCGTCCGTCCGTCTGTCACCAGGCTGTATCTCATGAACCGTGATAGTTAGCCAGTTGAAGTTTCTACAGATTATGTATTTCTGTTGACGCTATAACAACAAATAATAAAAACAGAAAAAATATATATATATATAAATAATGGTACGGAACCCTTCGTGCGCGAGTCCGACTCGCACTTGGCCGGTTTGTGAAAGAGATCCTACTTGAAAAACCCAAGCGTTTGAAATTTGTATACAAAGGACATGTCTACGAAAGCGCTACGCCGTAGCATTCGTAGCGTTCGTAGCTCGTAGCAAGAACGTAGCGAGTGGTCGAGTTAGAAACTGGATAGCCCTTAAGTGTGAAGTTCGAGATGGATTTTTGCTGTTACCGGCTGCGCCTAATTGTGTAATGTTATTGAGAGAATATGTGTCAGCTTTCACGAGTGGCTTCAGGGATATTTAAATTCATTAGGCAACCTTCTTATACTACTTAATGGGGCATTATTGCCCCTCAGGACAGATGGTTTCTAAAAGGCCTAGAAACAGAAGTTGGGCCATAATAAAATTAGTTGGTTCTGTGTTAATGGGTATGTTGGCTAAGTAGGTTAAAAATTTAAGAGGGTGTTGGTTGCTTATAAAATTATATAATGAAGAGGTTGCTAAGTACGCAAGAAATGTTGCAAAACCTTAAGTTTGAATGAATATCATTACGAAAAGGTATTTATGTCAGCTATTCAAACCTACTAACTGCCCATCATTAACTTGTCTTCAGATAGGTACATCATAAAGTAGTCCTTAATATTCACAAAATAAACACCTAATTCAAATTAATATCCATCTTCACAACTTCAAAAAAACAGCACTTATCAACAAACCCAATTGCAATAACTGTGACACCCATCCAAACTTACAAAACATAACTCCATTAAAAGAAAGAAAAAAAAAACAAAACATCTTCCAAGAATTGCCATAAAAATTGTGAATTATTATCTAAGATAAATAATATTGTATTTTATTGCTCTAGTAACACCTTGTGTCTTTTAAAGAGGCGAAGTTTTCAACATTAATAGGTCTTCCCGAGTTTGGGGGGATTAATAAAATGCGACTGCCACACTTCTTAATTAATAGCACTTTCTAAAGAAAACAATATCATTTTATTAGCATAACCAGTTAGGAGTATTTTACACTTGCTGAGATTATAATATGACCTGGTGAATTGTCATCAAACTAAAAAAGGAATAAGTAATGTTTTTCGCGCTTATGTTTTTATGTTTGCAATCTGCTTTATTATTTTACACCGTAATTTGTACTATATATTAAATAAAAAGCATAATATTAAATAAAAAGAGGTAAAATTTATATATCGGAAGTAATCTTCGGAACCACAGATCCGATCCCGATTATTATTTCTCTAATGAAAAGCTACTCTATCCACTATAATGTCATAGGCTATTTAAATTATTAAAACGTTCCTGTGGGATAATTTCCGACCATCGGCAGCGGCCAAAATCTAGCCTAATATTTTTTTAGAGGCCCGGCTTAGCTCTTATAGGAAAAAGAAAAGAAGAAGACAAAAAACTAACAAAGGTCACACTTAATTAGCTAGCAAAACTCCGCAATCATGAAAGTGAAATTTATTTAAAACACTGAGTACTTAATTATCATTCGTTATAATCAGGTTATTTACATATAAAGAAACTGAAATATCGTATTTTAACTTTTTAACTCACATTTTTAATGTTCACGAGAAAAACAAAAGGAAATTCCCTTAAAAACATCCCAATTTGCTTCTTTGATTTGGTAATGTTAAATATTTTTGTTTTTTTTTTAATTATAATAAAATAGTCGCCGGTTTTTTTAATGATTCCAAAACGCAGCATCTTTCAATCCATTCTAAAATAGTCTTAACACCATTCTTAAATAAAGCCAGCGTTGACAAGTTAAACAAAGTAGCAGAGTTGAACAGTTAATGTTACTTTACCAAAGTTTTTTGTTAACTCCTGGTGTCTTTGGATTGATACATTGAGCTATAACCTACACTTGCGCTTTGTAATCTACCTGCTTATTTTCATTAACTTAATGCTGTTGTTTTTAGTTAATAGGCAGAGGAGCTCGTGGCTAAATAATAACAGCCGCATGGGTCGATCTTTAAGGTTAAGGCGTGGTTGCCGAGGTTGGTCCGTGGATGCGTGACCATAATTACATACCGGGTTTCGTCCGTGCCTTGGAAAGCACGTTACGCCGTTGTTCCCGGCTATCATTTGTAGATCTTTGACAGTTGTTACGAGTTACGAGTTGTCAGAAGCGAAAAGTCTGACATCCAGTCTTACGAAGCGGATCGTATTACCCAGTTACTGGGTTGTGAAGGTCAGATAGGCAGTCGCTGCATGTAAAATACTGGTACTCGGCTGCATCCGGTTTGACTGGAAGTCGACCCCAAGATAGTAAAATTAAAACTAAAACTAAGAATTGACTGAAGCGTAAGCATAGGAAAACCAGTACCAATTTTTGGGCCACAAGCCACCTCCATGAGAGGGGAATTGACCGAAGACAAAAACAAAATTAATAAAAAAGTAAGAATATTTTTTTATATTTTTAAATGTTTTTTTTTTATTGATTTTTCATATGGCAATATTTATAGAAAATGTAAAAAGAATAAAGTAAGACAATTTGTGTACCTGAGGGGATTTTAAATCGTCAAAAATCAGGGCATGGCTTGCAAATTATGGGGATGGAATTTCAACATGACTTTCGTAGTTTTTACTTTGCGGCCTTGGTGTAAGAAACTCCTGTGTAAAACACAGGTTTGGATTGTACATACGGTGACACATCAATCTATACATGCCCTGTATAGCATGGCCTTGATTTGTACAGATTTCCAGTACAGTGAGAGATCCGCAGAAACTGGTATTGTATAACGTGATGCGTCGCGTGTGTACCTACGTTGTTCATCAGTGAGTTAGGTTAGAAATTGTTTTATAGATATTTAGATGTCTATTGTTTATGTTTTTAGTTTTTTTTCACTAAGATTTTAATTTTACTATAGTTTATTGTAATTTAATTTCTGATTTTGCATTACAATGATTTTTATTTGCATTGTCATAAGGTTGTTTTTAAAGGGGACTTTACACTGACACACGATGTTAGGTTATATCTACTAAAGCACACCAGACACAAAAATAAAAGTGTTCCTACTTTCAAATCTAACTGAATGAATGAGTAACTTTTAAAACATCAAAATGAAAAAGTTAAAACCGTCGCCTAACCAACAAATCAAAACAAAAATTAAAATTCACAATAAAGTCACAACAAACGGACACAATAACGCAAAAGTTTTTAAATTAACGAAATCAAAGTTTAGACGTTGATAACTATAATTTTGTATTAACATAAAACAACACTTAAAATTCGCCCCGCCGCCATCTTAAAGTTTATTAGGAGATATTCCTGCGATAACTTGGTGAAATATAAATAAAATGACAATAGAATAATTGCCTAACACAAACAGTGGGGGATGGGGTTTGGTTAACCCTTTTGTTGCGTGGCTTTCCAACTGATGACACTGTGCTTTTGTGTGTTTTGGTAATAGAACTTAATCTAACACTTCTTTTATCTGCATTTTTAATTTGGTCACAAGCATTGATCAGTATAAAAAGCCTATAATGTTCCCACTGCTGGGACATGGGCATCCTCTCTATGAGTCGGAGTGGACTGCAATCCACCACGCGGGCCCAGTGCGGGCTGGTAGATGTCACATGTCTTCGAATTTTTTGTTCTAGGACATGCCAGTTTCTTCACGATATTTTCCTTCGCCGTTTTTGAGGGCAGCGGTGATGAAATAAATTACACAAAGTAATGCGCTGGCCTGGGTTCAAACCCACGGCTTACTGCTCGTAAGTCGGGGCTACCACCACTAAAGCTCACGATCAAAATATTTTTTTTAATTATAGCTTATTTTCATCCACCGGGATCAAATCCAGAATTTGGACAGCTACTGAGCAATTCCTGTTAAAATATGTATTATAAACTGTTATATATTTATTTGCAACACAATTTGGTGTTTCACCATAGAAATTACCTTGATACACCGAAAACTGACTTTCACGCGAAACCCAACCTTATGAAAGTCAGGCAAGATTAAATTTTGGTTGTGACGTGTTGATGTACAGAATCAGGGGTTTCGTGGAGGTGGCAATAAAGTTCTGTTATGCAAATAATGATACCGAAGAAATCGCCTCCTTGTAATCAATATTTTAATATCCATAGATACCGCGTGGTGGTTGTTACTTGGATCTCTTGTTTTATTCAAGAAATAAATGTTACTGATAGGCTGAAAAGGTATATAACAAATTACCGGACGCTTTTAAAGATCTACCGTTGACCATGTTTAAAAGAAAGGTAACGCAGTGGTTAAAAGATAAATGCTTTTATAGTCTGAATGAATACATGACAGATTGCGGAGAGAGAAACAAAAATAACTAAATTTGATATATACCTGATAAGAGTGGATGTTCGAATTTATACTATTTATGACATGATCAATTCCAATGTTAAATTATTTATTTATTCTTAAGCTCAAATCTGACATTTTACTGAACTTTATCACTTGAACTGTCATAGGTATAGCTTTGACATCAATATTAATTAATGAATTTATTTCTAATTACATGCATGCAAGACATCTTAATTTGTTGATGCTGAAGAGTATTTGTTAGTATATTTTATGATTATTTTTTACAATTATTTTAGTACCAATGTACATACCCCAGTATAATAATAAAAGGGCCAAGGTTAAAATTAAATATTTGCACACCATATGCAATGGTATAATGTAAAGGGGCCACTATCTGGCCATCATGCTGGCTGGATCATCTCTGACCTAGACTATAGTAAAGAACAAACCCATCGCAAATAAAAAAAATAAAAAAGCAGTTTTGTTTGTTTTTTTTTGGGTTGCAATAGTTGCTCACCCCTCTTTAAGTGCATAAGATTTCAAAATAAGTTGCCAATATAAACATGGAATAATATTCCTAGTTTCAGGAAAAAATATAATAAAACATATTTTTTGTTTTTTTTTTTGTTAGTAAGTTAAGATATTATAATTTTATAAACTTTTTACACATGTACCAGTAAAATTAAGATTTTGTTTTTTTTCAATTAGTCAGTAAGTTAAGACATTATAATTTTATACACCTTTTTACATATGTACCAATAAGATTAATATAATATGATATGTGATTATTTAATCAATTAATGTGACCTCCAACCGCCTGAAACACAGGATTACCTAGTCCAGGCACAAACCATGACTAAACATGACATAGATTTAAGAAAACTTGTATTTAATGTCTACCAATTTTTGAATAAATTATTCCCTTTATTCATTTTCTTTACACATCCTTTACATTTTTAAATATTTTTACAGAAAACATATAAAAAACATTTAAAAATATAAAAAATAGTAGCCCACCAGCATCGGGAACAGGGTCCGGGCTACCGGTGGTCAGGACTCTTGAGAGAGGAACCTCCTGACAAAACGTGCCGTGTCTAGAAGTACTGCTTTCTGAATCAAGCCCTTGATCCAGCTGTCAAGCGAAAGACTCCGCAGATGTTGGTCGAAGCTTTTGGCTATTAAGCCATTGGCCGACACGACTATCGGCACAATGACTGCTGTTGCCACGTCCCACATGTCGACAACCTCGCGAGCCAGATCTAGATACTTGAATTGCTTATCTTTCTCTGCTTTCACGAGGTTCTTCGAGGTTCTCGTCATGCGGGACCGTTATATCAACAATCATTGTGCGACGCTCCAATCGATCTATCAACACAATGTCAGGCTTATTGGCAACAATAGTCCTGTCAGTGACGATAGATCGATCCCAATACAACGTGATATTACCATTATCGAGAACTGGGTCGGGCGCATACTTATAGTATGGTACTTCTGATTCCACAAGGTTGTATTTCAAAGCAAGTTGCTGATGGATAATCCTGGCAACAAAGTTGTGTCTATGCAAGTACTCTCCGTTAGCTAGACGAGAACAACCAGAAATAGTATGTCTGATGGACTCACCCGGACGGTGGCATGCCCGACACACGTCCACCGTCCCGTCCTTCATAATATGTTTCCGGTAGTGAATAAATTATTATTATTATTTTATTATTATTTTTATCTATCATCATAACATCACGCCAGTAATACCCGAAGGGTTAGGCACAGGTGTAATAATACACTCACGTTTTGCCAGTTTGTTGTGTTTTGTTTAAGTCCCATGTAATAGGGTTATTTTTTTATTTATTAAAATTTATTTATTTGAAACCTGAATTTACAGTTATAAACCACACAAACAAATTATAGGTCAGTAAACATAAAGAAATAGAAAAAGTAAATTTGAAAAGGTGATATGAAAACTAGATTAAACATTATAAAATTTACATGATATAAAATTAAATAATAAATGATACGTCATTGTCAATAGCTGCTAAGAGAAAAACCTGTGATATGTAGATCCTCCATTCCCCTTTGCCTAACGCTCTTGGGAAAAAGCCCTTTGCAATCGACTATTCAATCTATCAAAGACCAGCTTCAATGGCTGCAAGTTCCTCGCAGTGGTCATAAGAGTACAGATGGTCATTCCGCGCCTTTCAGCGCTGGACAAATGTTGACTGACTCTGAGCGAATACCAATGGAGGAGTGTTGACTGGGATAGTTTGCTTGCCAGCAACTTGCCTTTTTCTGTCTAAGCTTTGGTGTTGTTAGAACACAGTGACATGATAAAGTCTTCGAAAATGGCAACTACTTTCACAAGTTATTATGCTTTGTGCCTGGGACTGTAGCTTCAACCTTTTGTTTTTGAAATTCAAAAGTGCCTGTAATGGTCTATTTGAAATAAATGCTAGTGTTTTTGGACACCGTAAAGTCACTTTAAACATCATGACAAACACCATTTTTGGAACGGTAGCGGTTGGGATAGAATAGGGGCAATTTATCTCCTTTGGTCGAACGAGACAAAAAAACTGCGCCGAGTGATTTAACTTACTTTTGTGGAAGTATTTATGCTGATGAGACCAGCCGTAATCTATTAATTAAGTCACACGTGCACGACTCAATTTGCCGTGGCTAGAGTTTCAAACTCGAGTTCTGATGCGTCAATAAGATTAAAATTTTAGGTATACTCATTCTATTCCTTTGTTTTAAGTTTACCGTTAATTTTTTTGAATTTACGCTTCGATTGTCATTCACGATCAAAATATTACGGCGATTATCTTAACAAAAAAAAACAGGTGCATAAACGTGGTTTTCAAATACAAATAACTCACGTTGCTCAAAAATCCGCTAAGCTGAAGTGGGACTGGGCTGGCCATCTGTCATGTCATGTGTGTCTGCCGTATGCCCGACGAGCTGTGGGCCACGATGAAAAATAATCACGATGTGGAGCCGTGACACTGCCAGAAGGCGACGCGGTAGACCTCGCAGGAGATGGCGAGACGAGCTGGACAGAGCCAACGACGTCATGGAATGGAAGTCATGGGCAGAGGCCTTTGCCCAGCAGTGGGATGACATAGGCTAACAGTTACATAATAAACGTTGTGGAAGCAAAAGAAGCATGTAAGAATCGTAGCTGGTAGCATTCTGTAGTATCTTCCCTATGTTTTGTTTTCAGTAAAACGAAGCCTACATTGCGCTTTTTAAAGCCAGTTAATCGCCCAAGCAACTAGCTTACTATCCCATGTAAAGGCACCTCCCCCATCCCAGGCATATAATGATGTCCTATTGACTTGCCGGTCCGAGCATGGCATTGAAAGAAACGTCTTCCGCGGTCAGTGTAAACACCGCCTAATAAGGGTGCATTCATTGCATTCAAAGCAGCGATTGCGACTTTTGGTATCACAGTTGGAAAAGGCCTTAGAAATAGTGGACACCGTTTTATGTGTACTGGGTTTAATGTCATGATTTTTCGTATTGAAGGGAAATGAATATCGTATTGAGGAGCTGATGGTTAAATAATAACAGCCACACGGCTCGGTGTTTAGGGTTAAGCCGTGCTTGCTGAGGTTGGTCCATTGATAGGTGACCATAATTATGTACCGAGTTTCCTCCGTGCCTCGGAAAGCACGTTAAGCCGTTGGTCCCAGTTGGTGTTGTATTGAATTACCCAGTTACTGGGTTGTGGAGGTCAGATAGGCAGCCGCTTCATGTAAATTACTCATACTCATCTGCATCCGGTTAGACTGGAAGCCGACCCCAAGATAGCTCGGGAAAACTTCCTACACATTGAACAGTACAACTGTCATTGGGTCGTGGTGGATAACGGTACACCATGTCGTCATTAAGATAAGATAAGATAATTTATTTGCTTAAAACATGGTATACAGAGGTGTTATTATAGCATATGAGATCATACATGTTTTGCTTAAAATTAAAGCATGCAAATTTACACGAAAAACAAATTTTAATTGGTAAACACTACAATTTATGTTCAAAAAAATCTTTAACATTATAGAAATTATTTTTGCTCAGCCATTTATACAGTTTAATTTTGAAAAACCTGCAATTTAACATTTTTAATACATTAGGTAGCTTATTATAAACACGCACACACATAGCCAGACAGCTTTTATTATATTTTGCTAATCTAGGGAGCTCATCTAGTACAAGTCTGTATTGATCACGGCGACTTCGAGAACTAATTTCCTCTGCTGTTTTGAATAATCCTTTATATTTCCTAAGAAACATACATGCTTCATATAATGAAGGTAAGGGTAGCAAACCAAGCTTTTTAAATATTGGTTGACATGATTCATCAGATGGAATCCGGTATATGACACGTAAACACTTTTTTTGGGCGACAAATGCTCTGTTGTGATCTGTACTATTTCCCCACATAATCAATCCATACCGTAAGTACCGTAACGCGGACTCAACATATGCACGGTATCACATCACAGCCGTTTTTTTATTCTCTTGCCCTTATCCGGTAATACGATACCCCTTGTTAAGACTGAATGTCAGACTTTTGGCTTCTGACTACTCGTAACGACTGTCAAAGATCTACAAAAAGACAGCCGGGACCAACCGGTTAACGTGTTTTCCGAGGCACGGAGGAAATTTGGTATGTAATTTTGGTCACCCATCTACGGACTAACAGTGCGGCTGTTATTATTTAGCCACGAGCTCCTTAAATAAATTCGGATAAGGGCAGAGAAATGATGTAGGACATGGTAATGTCTAACATGGCTACATAGGAATGTGAAAGTAAATATTAATCTCCAACTTTCCAATATAGTGGGGCAACAGTTGCTCAACTAACTGTGGTCGGACTCCGTAGGCTTAGTTTCAATATTTGTGTTCCACAATAGCTTCGTATCGAAAGTTTCTCGGCTGTATCATCGCGAAGTAATATGGATACATAAATGGAATAACAAGTGCATGGAGTGTCCAATATCATGCTTCACTAAAAATATACTGCTTTATATAAAACATAAAAAGGTGTGATGTACTCGACTTACAGCGGTATGCCGTTGTCAATTGTGATGAAGACGTGTACCTAATGAATTACACACCCACATGTTTAAACCAATTTACAGAACAAAATATTTTGCTATCAATAACACTGGAAACGGGATATTTACTATCTTTACTATTTGTTTTGAGTTTCCGATATTTCGGCGCTGTGGCAAGCACCATGATCACGGTACATAACCACACAAACAGTGAACAAATAGGAAACACGGTAATTATCCCGTTTCCAGATAGTGCTATAGTGACCAATTGACTATGTCTGTTTAAACATGAATAATAATGTATTTATAGGGTGACTGGTAATTAGTGACCGATACTTGAACACGTGCTTATACTCATGATAACAAACAACTTTCCCAAAGACACATTTTTATACTCATTCACTTTTATCACAAGTTGAAAGGCTAGAGGCGCGCGCGGGTGAATTTCGTAAAGCTGTTGCATTATTGTAATGCATGAATGAGTATAAAACAATGTTTCTTTGGGAAAACTGTTTGTTATCATGAGTTTAATCACTTGTTTAAGTATCGGTCACTAAATACCCGTCACCTTATAGATAGCATTAGCTTATCCTTCCATCTTCTATCTCATCCATGTCTCAAAGCTCCTCATCTGCCGTTTGTAGTATTGACTCTAACTTACATCGTTCTGATATTGAGTAAGTTTGTTTGTGTATATAAGGGTACTAGGTTGCCGCAGTTTGCGTGTATCGTCTCCTAGCGGACTTTGATTTCCTTTATTGTCATTAAAGACAATGTACCAATGTAAGCTATTATTTTTGGTGTTCAAACCATTGTCCTATTGCACAAACCCGATGAGATTTACCATTGCAAATGAGTTACTTTCATACAAATTATTTGTCGTTTATTTAACTCCGTTAGAAAGTCAGTTTCCAAAAATCCTTTGTTATGGGTCTTGTTCAAAATTTCATGCTATTAGATCCAGGAGTAAATAGTATGTGTTATCTAATAAATAAATTAATAAAATATTAAGTTTACACTAATAAGGTTACATGAATTATAGTTTTCTAATAGTTTTAAAATCATGGCTCTTATAAGATTAAAGTTGCCAAAATTAAAAAAGAATTGTCGCTCACGGAAACGTTTGGTTTGAAAACTCGGTTTATTTTTTAAATGAACAAAGTTGAAATGTCTGATGTGCCTGTTATTGCACCGGCTTCCGTACTCATATAACTGGACCTATAGTAAAAGTTGCATGGCAGAAATGTGAACAACAATGTCAAATCAAAAATTGTTCAACGAACAATCTTCTGAAAAGCCGATACCCTCACAAGGTACCACCAGCATAACCCTACGTCTTGTCCAAACATACAAATTCATACATAATCCCTAATTAGCCACCTCTACAAAGTTCTGCACCCCTGGATTGATTAGAGATCAAACAATAACCCCTGCGGCGCTTCTCTGAGCAACTATGTCCAAGTTGTACATTTTGAGTTTTGGATGTACAGTGACCATGGGTTAGGTGCGTTCATACAAAACCAAAATAGTTTAGATACTATAAAAGATACTACTTTGAGAAGTTATGCCATCAATTTCAAGGTCGCAGTCGATTTTGTAATATGAGTGCTTCAATGAAACTTAGTTTATTCTTTTTCTTTTCTTTTTTTTTATTTTCCCCGTTTTCGCAACATTTTTCATTGCTGCTCCACTCCTATTGGTCGTAGCGTGATGATATATAGCCTATAACCTTCCTCGATAAATGGGCTATGTAACACTGAAAGATTTTTTCAAATCGGACTAGTAGTTTCGGAGCCTATTCAATGAAAACAAACAAACAATCAAATCTTTCCTCTTTGTAATATTTCTTTATCTGTCAGTAAATCACTTTTATCAAAAAGAAAGCCTTATCACATTCTTTTGTAAGGCCGATAATAACGCTATTAACCAGTTATTACTAGCAGGACAGTCCTTTCTTGCCGTAAACTACAACCACACTACTCCAAGACAGGTCCAAAGGTAGAATATTTGCAGAGGAAGTTCCTGACCGTTGTTGACACAAACGATTTGTGCCTCACCATTGCTCTTACGCGTTAGTACGAGTTATTAACACTAGTTAATTGGTGTGTGCTTTAAGTTGAGGTGGCTGTGGTAGCAGTAACAGGGTTATGAACTTCTGAGGTACCACCGGCCGGTATGGATGCTGATAAACATATACATACATCATTGCATGCTTTTTTCTAACGAAGACAGGCAGATCTACAGACTGTAATCTGCTATGATACTTACACACCTCTTTCGGCTCGTCCACGTTCATAAATCTGGCTGCACGCCAATTGCCAGTACTACGCGCCTAGTACCAGAACTTTACGTGGAGCTACTATCTATCCGACATCCGCAACTCAGTTACTGTGGTACACGGTACTCTTGATAAGACTGGTTATCAGACTTTCGAGCTTCTGACAACTTGTAACGCCTGTCAAAGATCTACAATGCGTGGCATGGAAATATTTTCAATATACCAGAAATGTTTTGTTTTGTTTTGTACGGAACATAAACCAATGACACCCAAAGTTATATCCAAAAATTAATCAAATAAAAAGCTTTTATATAAATATGGTGGCTCTGAATCGCGCGTCTATCAAAATCATTAAAATGAACGCGAGGACATTCGCGGTCGTATTTCGATGGATACGCCCAAATTTCCATCAAATATATGACACGGTTCAAGTCATAGTAGTAAAGACGTTCTAGACAAAGGGACATCCTAGTATCGATAAAGATGTTGAAAAAGTCAAAAAAGTATTGGATTGACATAAGCCACCTTAAACTTAGGTTTGTGAATCCTGTTGAAAGACGATGTAGAAATATGAATTGCTGTGAAAGCCATTCCCACTTGTGTAGGACCTCAAGGAGTCTTACAACTGCGATGGTGTTGATGAGCGGCAAGTCAGAATGACACAGGCGAGCAGCAGTGACGGTCAAATGATATTGAAACTTTTCAATTTTGGTGATGGAAAGCATCGTGAGAACACACATACTCGTATATAAAAACAATAAAAAAACATTGAGACACGACTTATCCACTAACTCTCAACGTGATATGATTTACGGCAGTATCTAATAGGAACGTTTGACGCTAGTGCTAATTATTTTCCACACCCGCTCCCGCTGCCGCTTGTGAATCAGCCCGGTCATCGCATGCTCGGCGCTCCCACATTCTGTTATAGACTAACACGATATGCAAATATGGGACATAAAGGTAATATTTCGTGATAACGTGGTAGGTAATTAATAAAATATGTCCTCTCAACTAGTGGGCGAGGATTTGGGCCGTACGTATTAGATTTGATTGTTCTGTCGCATGATTTATTATTTTTGTTGTCGACCTTAATTATTTTATGTGTTTTCGTATGTGATATTGGAGTGTTTTTGTTTTTAATTATGAGAATTTGTTAGTGGTTTTGTACTGAGAATGGTAGCTAATGTCCTGTTGAACAAATTTTGGCACAATCAAACCATCGCTTTACCATACTATTTCTTAGCCAGACGAAACAAGAAAAGAAATAAGTGACAAACGCGTTAGTGACACTGGCGTCACGAATGCCAATCGAATCGCAAAAGGTCGTGGACAAGGCGTAACATTATGGAGATATGACAGAAAAACAAACCAAAACAATTCTTGCTATCAAGTTCAAAACATAAGAATGCAACTCTTGCATGTCGAATATCAGCAAAAAGGAATGCAAAGATAGCGTTGACAGCCCTTAGAACACCCCACCCTAGGATTCAAACACGTACAATATCCATAATCAAAAAAAGATTTATAATTAAATACATGTACAACCGCGAACAGTAGTCAATTAACATTAAAATGCCACAAGTACACGCTCCACCAGAAATATATTGGAGTACTAATATTAATAACGGTTACGTTGCATGCGTGCGGGCAATTAGTGGACTTCGGTGACACGTTATGTTTGATTTAAATATCGAGAGAGTTCCGTTTGCGAGTGTACTTTAGGTTTCGAGTAAAAACTTTTTGATCGTGAATTGGAAAATTAATGCATGATAATTGATAATACTATAGGCCCAAGAAACGCTGGTGTGATGATTAGGGCTCGTTCCTGACAGGTTGGCCGGCTAAGGCAAAACATCGGGAGAGTTGGAAACGAATAGGGGAGGGGAGGTCTTTGCACAGCAATAGGACAGAACAGCATCATTTAAAAAATATGTAAATAGATAATCACTATCGGGTTGATGAATATGTTCAGCAGTGACTTATAGAGGTGTACTTAAAGCACATCCACATCACAGTCAACATACCCCGGGCAAGTCTAACTGACATGAATCGGGCACAAATCCTGACTCCAAGCTATATCTGAGAAATTTCTGTTGGAATAACCCAATAACACCTGGGAATCGAACTGATACGTCATACTCAGAACAAGCATTTGCGACAGCTAGACGTACTAGGCAGTCAGGAGGGCGAGGAGGCAACAGTGATAATGCTAATCGTACATACATAGATACGTTCATAGTCATAAAATAGTACACGATTATCAGATAACTCTAATGTCTAAATTCAATAAAAAGTAGATTTAGATAACTGTACACAATAAAAAAAATATTTCAAACTACTTTGAGTTAGTTTAGTAAGCCGACAAATTTCGTTCCGTAAAGTCATAAGATTGAAATGTTTGCAAACAAAGTGGTTCTAGTAACCGGAGGTAGCTCCGGCATCGGAGCGGCTACTGTGGAGTTATTTGCAAAGGAGGGGGCTTCTGTCGCTTTCGTCGGAAGAAACGAAGTCAAGCTGAAGGAAGTTGCCAGCCGCTGCGACAAGCTTGGAGCCAAAACACTCATCATCAAAGCAGATGTCTCCAAAGAAGAAGAAGCGACGACCATCGTACAACAAACAGTTGAGAAATTCGGAAAACTCGACGTACTCGTCAACAACGCTGGCATTTTGCGGTTTGCGAGTATACTGCAATCCAATCTACTGCAGAACTACGATGAGGTTATGAACACGAACCTGCGCCCCGTTATCCACATCACCAACTTAGCGGTTCCTCACCTCATATCAACAAAAGGCATCATCATCAACGTGTCTAGTATTGCATCTACTTTAGCTACGGTACCAGGAATGATGTCTTACAGCGTGTCCAAAGCTGGCATGGATCATTTTACGAGATTTTCTGCATTGGAACTGGCACCTTCTGGCGTTAGAGTTAACTCTGTCAATCCTGGACCAGTTGTAACTGACATTATAACTAATTCTAACATGTCACCAGAAATACAGCTAAGTAGGAATGTAGCGAGCAAGACAGCTTTGGGAAGATCTTCAGATGCTGATGAGATTGGTGATATGATCCTGTACCTAGCCAGTGATAAGGCTAGGGGTGTAACCGGTTCGTGTTATGTTATCGATAACGGTTTTTTGCTGAAGTAGACCATTTTTTTGTTTCCCGATTTTAGTAATGGTTGCATTTGATTTGTGGATTGTAAACAAATACATATTGTATGAAAAAGTTTTAATTTTGTTTCATTAGATGGCAAGCTTGTGGCACATGGCACTTTTCATTTTGGACCACAACGCGGTTCTAGCAAGAAAAAAAAACTACGAATACACTCTGAAACTCTTTGAAAGGTTGATAAATGGATCTTCTTCTAATTAATAGATTCAATTCTAATCAAACAATTGACGTTTAAACGTGCCTCTTACTGGCCTTATTGTAAAACTCATATTAAACAATCCAAAAAGGAGGCAGCAAAAATTTTTCGAGACTAATGTTGTGTCTATGGTTTGCGGGGGAGCTGATGGTATCGGTATCGGCGCCCACGAAAACTAAGGTCAAATTGAAAGGTCAAGGTGGCCGCTGCGATAATTTTCAATTTTTAGTTATGGATGTCGTTTTCGGTGTTTTAGGTGGCGCAGATAATTATTGTGAGATGAAAATGTAAATTCGAATGTGAGTCTATGTTTGTTTATAAGTGACAAACCGAAAGTAGCAATGACTAATATTGCTAAATATCAGAAAACACTACAGAAAAAACAATTGAACGAGTGTAGTACTCTCTGGAACATTACAAAATAATTATAGAAATAAATGTTGATAATGAGTTACCAAATTATTAAATCAAAGCAGTAATGTGTGAATGATAAGGCCGCAGAATGATAGGAGATAAGATAATGGCTATGTTTATTTCTGCAACAGTACACTCCCGTAACTCGTGTGCTAAAACAGGACTAGGTAGCAAATATCTTTCAAATAGTTGTAATCAAGTCGAAATGAATAAAGTGAGTTCCGACATTTCTACGATGCTTCCATCACTGCACCTTAGGCAGCGGGGGCTACATGCTATCTGAAGGCCCGTTATAAATTTGGCAATTTAATCAAACAATATTATAAAATTTTCAAACATTTTTGTATTTAACCACAATTCAAATATAATCACTACAAAAATTGAAAAGCTTCAAATATCAAAAGAGTCTACTTCAGCAAATAACCGTTATCAATAACGTAACATGATCCGGTAACACCCCTAGCCTTGTCACTCGCAAGGTACAGGATTATATCACCAACCTCATCAGCATCTGACGATCTTCCCAAAGCTGTCTTAGTCGTAAAATTGTCTCCCAGCAACACCTCTGGCGCTATCCCAGAACTGGTTATGATATCCGTTATAACTGGTCCAGGATTGACAGAGTTAACTCTTACGCCAGAAGGCGCCAGTTCCAATGCAGCAAACCTAGTAAAATGATCCATACCAGCTTTGGAAACGCTGTAAGACATCATTCCTGGCACCTTAGCTAAAGTAGATGCAATACTAGATACGTTGATGATGCTGCCTTTTGTTGCTATGAGGTGAGGGACCGCTAAGTTGGTGATTTGGATGACGGGGCGCAGATTCGTGTTCATGACCTCATCGTAGTTCTGCAGTAGATTGGGTTGCAGTATACTTGCAAACCGCAAAATGCCAGCGTTGTTGACGAGTACGTCGAGTTTTCCAAACTTGTCAACGGTTTGTTGTACGACTGTCTTCGCTTCTTCTTCGTTGGAGACATCTACTTTGATGATGAGTGTTTTGGCTCCAAGCTTGTCGCAGCGACTGGCAACTTCCTTCAGCTTGACTTCGTTTCTTCCTACGAAGGCGACAGAAGCCCCCTCCTTGGCAAATAACTCCACAGTAGCCGCTCCGATGCCGGAGCTCCCTCCGGTTACTAGAACCACTTTGTTTGCAAACATTTCGGACTACAGTTCAACACAAAATTTGATAGCTTACTAACACAAAACGGTTCCAAAATATAGTTTTATCAATTATCATTATTTAAATCTTTACCCATTTAGTGCGAAATTAGTAACTGATAAGTCTTGTATTGTTAATCTTTTAATATGACTCATTTGAGTTAAACGCAGCTACGTGTGTTTATTATTATCAATGTTACCACTGATAGATAAACTGTCTGCCTTTTTTTTATCAAGCGGTTTTTACTGTTTTTCACAATTTTCTACTCACCGATCGGTACCGATTTATTTCAATTTATCCGTAAAACCTATGTATATTTTATTGCAAGCACCTTTAGATTGTTAATCTAAGAGAATTTTGTAAGATCAGTTAATAAACTTTTTGAGCTATTGCGCCTAGTGATGCCCTAACCTTGTTCTAGCAAATGTGTGAGTTGAGATACATTGATATTACTTTCAGGCAGGCACTAAAAAAATAAGGACTCAATTCATTGATATCAAAATAAGACTATGTTTACACTTCTTTGAGTATATCAAAAAACTTGAAAGTAAAATATTTCATGATCGGGAGGAGGAGAAAGAGGATCTTGATCTTGTCAAGGTATTATCTTGGTGTGTGTTTAGGGGTATAATGAACAGAGTAAAGTAAAGTTCCTCGATACTTCTTAGAAAAGGATTCTCCGACCAGACAGGTGTTATTTCTGGTAGGCTACTGGCCAAAGTTGCTGTCGGGTTTTTCTATATAGCCTTTATTCAAGGATAACTTTGCTTGCGACTTGTAGACCATGTTAGGTCTTCGGTTTGGCATAGGTGGCGCTGTAGTACTTTTTGTTGAAAGTTGCTCTTTGTAGGTCACTAAATGTGTAAAGAACAACAAAGGTGGTGTGACGATCTGTGTCCGTTCCATGACGTTTAAAACATTATTGTTCCATTCCTATTCCAGAGTGGGAAAGAGATGGAGCTAGACGACCTGTATAGCTCTGTCTCTTTTTCACTCTGGAATAGGAATGGAACAATAATGTTTTAAGACGTTACGGACGCAGATCTTTGTACGGGGCGAACATAACCGATCGCACAAAATAGAGAGGTTTGGAAGGAGAAAGGGGCCTTTGCCCAGTAGGGGGACACATAAGAGGCTATGAAAAGAAACACACACAACTTTTATTCATTTACTATACTGGTACTTAATAGAAACCACAAAAATGCAATAACAAAGATACATTTTAGTTCCTGTAAGTCCTTACTGTGAAATTCAAACAAACATGCTATTGCGTTAAATTACTACACCAACAGAGTGCCGTTATCAATTACGAAATTTGAGCCAGTAATGCCCTTGGCCTTATCACTGGCAACATAAAGAATCATATCAGCGATCTCACTAGTCTCCGACATTCTCTGAAGCGCCGTATTTTTTATCAACTTTTCTTCAGTCACTTCCAAACCTTCAAATATGTCAGTGCGGACTGGACCAGGACTGATTGAATTAACTCTTATTCCATGAGGAGAAAGTTCCAAGGCAAGGCTTCTAGTAAAATGGTTCATTGCAGCCTTTGATGTCCTGTATGCTATATTGTCGGGTCTTGTAGTACAAGTTCCAGCGATACTTGAAACGTTTATGATGTTGCCTTTAGATTTGATGATATGAGGAGCAGCGAAGTAAGAAATGCGGACAGCACCGCGCTGGTTAATATTCATCACTTCGTCATAGGTTTTCAAGAAGTGGTCAGACAGAATATTAGCTTCTCTCAATACTCCTGCATTGTTGACAAGTATATCAAGTTTTCCGAATTTGTCGATTGTTTTCTTGACGATAACGTCTGCTTCTTCGTCTTTGGACACATCTGCTTTGATGGCGAGAGTTTCTGCTCCTAGATTCTTGCAACGATCAGTTACTGCTTTTAGTTTAGCTTCGTTTCTTCCGACGATGGCTACTGAAGCACCTTCCTTGGCAAACAACTCGGCTGTGGTAGCACCGATACCCGCGCTGCCTCCTGTGATAAGGACTACTTTTTGCACAAAACTCATTTTAAACTACTGTTTCCGCAAACGTCTGAGCAGTTACACTGACATAAGAGACTGATGTGATAAAATTATCACTGAATGCAAAGATAAGAGTGTAGTAAAATAAATATGTACCTACATTATAATGTGCATGGAAATAACATGATGTTATCAGTCTTTTTGTAGAATTGATTTCTGGTTTACAAGTTTTTTCTTGACTGTTATTTTGCTTTATTTAAGAGCCTATAACTGCTACGATTAACTTCTTTTAAAAAGAGTCTTTTGTAATAGGAGCCGCCAGTTTACTAACGAAAGTAATTCGATAAATTCATGGTATAAAACAATCTATTTCGCATCTATCTGAGTGATCATTTAGACCTTCTAAACTACTTAATTTATTTAGATAAAATTTTCACCCCAGTTGAGAACATTTATTCCGGAAAGTTAGTGTATGCTAGTAAATTAATTTGGAAATGTATAATGAAAATGTCGACTTTTTACATGACAATGTCACCATTGCACCAATGCGATCGCTTGTATATTATATATTTACAAAGTAAAATCGCGGGACCGACTATGTTTTTTAATAACAATGACGAGAGAATTTTAAGAGGCTATTAGTGATAAGTAATTTGTAATATAACTGCTATTATTCGAGTAAGAAATAAACAAGAAACTTAACGATATGTTTGTCGTCAAGTATGTACAAATGACTGTGTTTATGTATCTACTGATATTGGTTTGCTTGATAAGGAACACTCTAACTACCTACCTGACAAGTAATTTTGATAATTATTAATTTATAAATATAAATAAACTAAACTATACTTATCATATTCATTTGCAAATATTTATATAGGAAAGTTTTGATATTCACAACGTTGAAAAGAACTTGAAATGCTGAAAAGATTAATGATGGTGGTTGAAGGGTGGATGAGGGGTTTTTCGGCAAGCGTATCGTATCGTAAAAGTTCTGGAATGGCGACCGCGAACCGGGAGACGATGCGTTGGAAGGCCTCCCACTAGGTGGACCGATGACCTGGTGAAGGTTTCGGGGATCCGCTGGATGCGAGTCGCACGGGACCGATCAATGTGGCGACACTTGGGGGAGGCCTATGTCCAGCAGTGGACGTCTTTCGGCTGAAATGATGATGATGATGATGATGTATCCAGAATGACATCTGATTAGGTAGAGCTTGATTAGAAAACGCCGAAACTATAGAGAACATAGAGAACGAAATCTTCTACTTAATAAAAACCTCACTGCCACACAGGCTTGGTCGCTGGATGAAAAAAGCGTGAAATTCATCACAACAGTGTCTTACAGCGAAAGACGGGGATTTTGTATTGAATTTCGTTTTTTCGATAGAAATTTCGATCGGATTGACTAGATACTTTTATTAGTCTTTCTATGTTTTCAGATGGAGAAATACTCACAAAATTATTGTGAAATGCCTATTGCACAAATAAAAGTATTTGATTTGATTATTTTTCACCAACCAATCCGCCTGCCAAGCGATTATAGCAAAACCCCCCAAAATGTCACTGTGGCGCCACTTGAGGGAGGCCTATGTCCAGCAGTGGACGTCTTTTGGGCTGAAATGATGATGAGCTTATTTTTGCTTTTCTTGAATATGCATATTTTTGTGTGCTGCATCCTGCATCCAAGCCTTGATCTTTTCGCGTTATTAAAACTACATATTTTTCATAACATTTAATACTTTATTTATGTTAAAATTATAATCAGTGACCTGATATTGTTATAAAAGCTTCCATGACCATTTAATTCAACTCTACGACCAGCAATGGAGGTCAGCCAATAGACGGGTGTGGTCAGATTATAGCTAATGTGTGATATAACTGAACTACTGCAGATTGAGCGTGACACTGCTAAAACGTAAGTAGCTATTATTATTAATAAAATATTGGTATCTACCAGGAAACAGATCCCTACAACATTTTGTGACACTTATATCTAGTAACTGTGTGCACAAATGGTTAAGCTTATTTCAATTGATTTACTTTGAAAACTAAAAATATTTCAACTTTAATTTGAAAACGCAGTAACTATGGTTGGAATGTGTGAAGGATGATATGGCTAGAAAAGAGGTGACTGCTGAGATGACGAGTATGGAAGAAGAAGACATGCTGCGCTGACCCCAAATGAATAGGGATAAGGGCAGGAGAATGATGAAAATGAAGTGACTTCTGAAATGAAGCCTGATATAGAAAAATAAATACGATGGAAGAAGAAGACATGACCTTCCCCAAATAAATGTAGATAAAGTCGGGACAAATATGATTATGAATGACATACAAAAATAAAAAAAAATACAGAATAACAGCATAATGTGGTACAAAAGTAGATAGTATTTTTTTCAACAGAAACGATTATTTATAATGCACCCCTTTTTTGTTTTACGAAAATATCTAGCTTAATAGTTTTAAAAGCTACAACGTTTATTCATGTTCTAAATTATTGTAGTCTAAATCAAAACTATCCAACTGGTAGCGTTGCACTTAAACTAGTTGACTTATACGAACCAAATATCATCACATACATTTAAATCTATTAGGAAAATTAAAAAATCGCCCCTTCCACTCGTTTGATAAAGATCTGTTATTACAATAAAATCCTAGTTTAGACCGCTCCCATACAAACTGTATGATTTCATACAATTATTTGTAATGGTGACAAACGCTTTGTGTATCATTAGTTTCTATTTAATCATTCCGTTTGGCTTATTAAAAAGGGGTGTTTTGGTACGTCATTGTTTTTTTGTGGATTGTTTCTTTTTTGGTAATGAACAATGATTTTAATTTATGAACCATTCTTTAAGTAAAATCTATCCTGAAGGGTTAGGCAGAAGTGAACCTAATAGTACACCCACATTTTACTAGTTTTGTTTAAGTCACATAATAGAAGCGAGCCTATTGCCATCAACCGGGCACAAAGCAGGCACCGCGTTTCTTTTTTTTTCTTTTTTATTAAAAAAATAAAAACATTGCCCTACACTAGGATTTTCTCCTGTTTCGTGGGTGCGTTTACAAACATTTAAACTGACATACACAAACAGCCAGACCCGGAACAACTATCTGTAGGCCGAACAAATATTTGTTCCGTGCGGGGATCGAACCCGCGATACGCAGCTCAGCAGTCAATTGCTCAACCACTGCGCTAAACGTGCCGTCAAACCGTGTAACCGTGTCGTGCCATGTCGTGTTGGGTGATTCCTGATAGAATCACCCAATAACACTTTGCTTGACCCGGGAATGGAACCCAGGAACTCCAGTTCAGCAGTAGCGTTTGCGACCACCAGACAAAGGAGGCCTTTAGTTGTAGATATATTGATATGACAATACCATAACGGAGTGATTACAAGTAAGTTTGTGTAGGTAAGTACTTAACTGATGCTAGTTTTCACCAACACTAGGCGACACCTAAACGAAAACATGAATAAAATACTGAGCACTGTTAGATTATCATGTTTTGACGTTGAGTCGATCGTTTGTCATGGTCTACCAGGTAGCCTGTGATTAAAAATGAAAAGAATAGACGATAAAAGAAACAATAGATGCGTTTAATAATTATTGTTTTTTTTCGTCTATGAAAATGCTACCTAATTCTTTAACATAATTATAAGATCCAACAAAAAACCAGAATCGAAATCCAGCTATTCGTTTTCCTAGTTTCCTTGTTCTGCCAAATAATTGTTTTATTTTTTCTTCTCTCTCTTCTTACTCTGTATGGTGTCGGACGTAAAGAATAGCACCATCCCATATCTTCCCGTGGGTGTCGTAAGAGGCGACTAAGGGACTTGCCAGAGAATGGGCAGCAGCGTTATCTGTGCTTTTGTAACAACCGTACTACGATCGCCAACCCGCCTGCCAAGCGTGGCGATTATGGCAAAACCCCTCAAAATGTCGCTGTAGCGATACTTGGGGGAGGCCTATGTCCAGCAGAGGACGTCTTTTGGGCCGAAATAAAATAAAAGTGATGATTTTTTTCTTCCATACAAAACTCAATTCAAAAATCGTCTTAAATATAAACATATCGGCACTCGCGTATCAAAAACCTTACCTATACGTCAGGCCACCCTTACATTAATAATAGACTACCCTATTATGACTCAAAGCGACATACGAAGAAAGAAATCAGTCGACGTCCGCGTTCCTGAATATTTCACGTTTCATTACTGACTTTACAAACTTGTTTTTGCTATTTACCAATCGGATTTTCAACTCTATTCCAAGTCTGTAAGGTTGGTGATTTAAGGAGGTTGTTTTAGTTAATTTGGTCTTGATTTCGGGGAGTATTCAAGTCTCAATACAGGATGGCTTGTTAGCGTTTTAAAAGGATGTGTACAGGGTTTAGTATTTTATATTCTTCTTTTTTAAGCTTTGTCCACCCAATGCTGAGTGTAGGTCTCTTTTTTTAAATAAAAACGTTGCTCCATACTAGGATTTTCTCCTGTATCGTGGGTGCGTTTACAAACATTTAAACTCACAGACACAGTGTAGGTCTCTTCCAAATCTCTCCACTTTTGGCGGTTATGTGTCATGGCTATCCAGTTTCTTCCGGCCACTTTAATGAGTTCGTCGGTCCACTTAGTCGGTTGTCTGCCCACATTATTCTGTCCCATCCGTGGTCCACTCCAGCCCTTTCTTCTCCCATCTTCCATCCAGCTGTATTTTACATTATAGTCGGCTTACTAACGCGGTTCACATGGTCCCTGCACTAAACTAAATTGCAAGCATTTAGGTTTAACATTACATCTCACTTCTATTGCTCCGAAGGGTAAGCAGAGGTGCTATTCCAACACCCAAATTTTGCCAGATATATTTAAGTCACATGGGATATAATACATCTAGTAATAATTGATGGCACGGTTGGCGCAGTGGCTGAGCGATTGACTGCAGCGCTGGGTGTCGCGAGTTCGATCCCCGCACAAAACAAACATTTGTATGGCCTACAGTAAGTGGTTCTGGGTCTGGATGTTTGTGTATGTGAGTTTTAATGTTTGTAAACGCACTTAGAATTCAGGAGAAATTCCTAGACTAAGACAAAGTTTAAAAAAAACACATTACAAGTGGATGTTACAGTCCAGTCTAAGATCGTAAGAGATCTTTCAATTTTTCATTTCAAATTTCAATAGCTCCAATTACAACATTTATATGTAAAGATAAATTTCTAATGGAAAAACCAAATAAGACTTTTGCTGAACCGGGAATCGAAACTAACACCTCATGCTCAGCAGTTGCGCTTGTGGATACTAGACCAGCTAGCCAGAATATCCACAATAAACACCTCTAAATAAATTAAAAGTTGTATAAACTACTGCTATCCTAAAATAAAACAGTTACTTTCCTTTAATTTTAGACTAACTTACCAAAATAGTGGGTTCAGTAATCCAGCATTATGCTGAACTTACGGCGGTGCCCATTGACGTTCAGAACTGATGCTGAGTGCTGATAATGCATATCACACACTGCTTGAATAGATTGGCAGCGCTACCGACGTTTTTTTTTAAGGAAAAGTTTTTTGCGAACTGACTGTAGTAACACACAAATAAACCGGAGTCTGTTTGTTGATTTGTGACCTATCCCTCTTATTAATAAAAGGGAAATTAGAAATTAAACCGTTTGAGCGACGGTGTCACCCCTTCCACCCAGCACGGCATGATTTTCTCGGCTCTTGGGCTCAATTGGCCCACAACCATCTTGTTTTTCCAACCAAAGAGTATATTACTTATAGTTATGCCAATAGAACCCTATTCCAAAGACCTTTTGACTAAAATGTTCACCAACAGCACCAAAAGAACCAACCTCCAGACAATGTCATTCACGCGCCAAAACAGCTATATAACACTGTACTTGACGGTCTTCATGTCGGTGTGTCACATAAGCCTGGTTTGCAGCGGTTTGTATTGAAATTTTTGAATATGCCAACACTCGAGCAGCTTGCTTTTGAGTGTATCCGAAAATATTCGGCGTAATTATACACGGAAGGATATACTCTCGAATTTTGTTTGTAGTAGTGGTTATCATGCGGATATGCTCAGGTTGTTTATGTTTTAGGATGCGAAAAGCAATTATAAATACAAATCCTGTCCGTTTTTGTGTGGGCGGCCTGGTAGCTGAGACCAACCACCGGCGTGGAAGATGTTATAGTGCACCAGTGTAAGCGCAAACATATCGGTACTCTCTCTTCCCTCGCTCTCATAGACCGATGGGACGGCAAGGCATCATTACAGAAGTAGGGCATCATTAAATTATATTCCAAACTCCAGTCTACTGCAAAATAAGCTAGTGGCCAAACAACAACAGCTTGGATCCATCTTCAGCAACGCAACGCTTGCTGCAGCCGTGTGTTGGCATAGGTAAGGTATTAAAACCGGCTTCTTTTCAAAACATTTTGTAACCATATCGCCAATATGACTGAAGACTAACCAAAGCGTTCGGAAGCGAGAATACGCGCGTTTTTCGGAAAACGAGAAGGCGCGACGACGAATTGTGGAAACTAAAAGTGACGAGATGTTCGCATGTTGCACGATGCTCGCTTTAGTTAGGACTCAGCCAAGCATTCAAAAACTCGAAAAATGTAAGTATATAAGAATAAAAGAGAAAATCAATCGTCCACTAAAATAACGGAACAAATTAAATTTCTTTGATAGACAAACGTACTTTTGTCCGTTTTTTGCATGCTATGGGAGTAATCCGCGAAATCCAAGGGGAGGCATCCTTGTCTAGCCACTCGCTGCTGTAATGTGCATGGTGTGGAGCTACGAGTATGTTCGACCTTGGATGTGGCATTTGAGAAACAATTCCCTATCATACTACTTCTAGGAATACCCTCCACCAATGCATCTTCATTGAAAGGCGACGTTTCTAACACAATACAATTTATGTCAAGTTATATTCCAATCTAAAATGCTACGCATGATAGCAAACGCACCTTGGTACATAACAAATTATAGATTACACCACGACCTAAACATTAAAACAGTCAAGGAGGAAATAAAGGAAAGGCTGACATACAAAACAAGAATCACACACCACCCTAATCTACTTGCAAAGGATCTAATGAACGAAGTACAAATGCCACGAAGGCGCAAACGCAAAAACCCACAAGATCTATTATTGTGAAGTTGTAGATCGCATAATGATGCACAAGTCCAAGACCTGCAAATACCAACCTAATGCTGAATACCGCCAGATAGATTGCATTTATATTTATATTTAAAAAAAAGTTATCTGACGCCTGCAATCCCGGAAGATTTGTACCTACAATACACCTAAATGTTGCCAGTTAAGTTTAAGTCCCATGTAATAAAAGGCGATCCTATGGCCGCCAACCACAAATCCAGACACCGTGGCTGCTACTGAGCAAGTTGTTGGTTTATTTTGGTGAGGTTTGTACAAGAGCGTGGAAATTGTAAATTAAATAAAATAAGACCTATGCCCAGCAGTGACAGAATTCGGGATAAATAGTGCGTCCACAGCATATCCATTTCCTCGGAGCTCCCTGACCATTGCACATGGTTTTGTTTGCCCAAGTCTCACACGTCAAGTTACGTAGTATTCGTTTCTTTGCACCAAACTGACAGTTCCTCGGGACCCGGTAGCCATGCTGGTAGTTGATAGGTACTAATGCAGTGCAATTTCTCTTTTATTGTCTACTTTGATCAAACATTGAAGCCGTTTACTGGCTTATTCATTTAAGATGAGAGACTTTTAAATGTAGGTAATAAAATATATTGTAAAGCGGTCGTTAATGATTAATCAATTTTAAGTAATAGTTGAGTTGAGTTTTGTGTTGTGGACTTTGGTTTCTGTATTTTTTAATTCCTGAAAATATTTTATTGATATTCCCACAACGTATGATACTGCTGCGGGCTGCAGTGTGAAAAATGGTCGGCACAAATAGATACTTCTTCTGCTTTGTTTTTTGATTTTTGGATAAGAAAACAAAATTAAACCCTTTTTTGAGAAAATTCTGCATTAATTACTTTTTACCATTATTTTCGTCACTACTAATTCTTGACAACGTTTATAAAAACGACAGTGAAAAGTCACCCCTAAGGCCCTAAGGCAAAGATACAAATAAGAAACAAACAAATACAATTATTCAATGAATCTACAGAACGACAATAACATCAGACACATTTACTGAGAACCTAATTTGCATATTTTAAAATATTTACAAACATTCTTCGTAAACGAGAGCACCACAGTCAAACAAACATAAACCCAACCTGAAAACTACAAATATCGACAGTATTTCTTACAACCTAGAGTTCACATGAAATGAAAAGGTTAATATTGTTTAAAATACCAATACAATTCGTCCCCCAAACCGTATCATGCATTGCAAATGTAAAACATCGCTGATAGATACAGTTTTCGCGCCAATATCGACCTTACTGTCAAACAATAAGAATTTGAGGTTAGAAATTTTGGCGGCAAACGCGTAAAGGTATTTTATATTTAAAATTCAAAGAAACAATATCGGGTGTGCATACAGTTCTATTTTCGTCGCATCAGGATATTTTATGAGCGTTGTGGGAAATACGACAGTTTTCTCTTTCTGTAAAAAATGGTTGTCGAGAATTTATTATGCGTCCTCGGGCGCCATTTTTAATCACGCGTGAGTGTTGCCCGTTCATACAGGTAATTTGTTCTGCATTGTTTTTAATCTTTATTACCGTAGATATTTTATTGGAGAAAGGAGTGGCGAGCCAATTAATTAGGAGGATACGCATAAAGTGTCACCTTTTTATGGTTAGCTTTAATAGGTGTGCATATCTTATGCAGAGACATTTAACAGGGTCATTTACTTATAGATAGAAAGATTAAATACTCTTAATTAGTCATTCTGGTATCCCAATGAATAAGAGTAGTGATTGAAAAATAATATTTTCACACTACACTGACATAATCAGTTTACAAGAAACGAAACACATTGAGAAAAGCTTTAAAAATAACATAATAGTACTTGTATTGAAATAAACATAAAAATGGGGCCCTTGGGGTGATTGATTTTTTGGGGACCGAGTCACCCACGTCCGTAGGAGAGTACCCTTTGTTTCCCTATACGTGGTCCCTGGGTGGTGCAAATCAGGTGACACTAACTGGTGGTAGGCTTCGGCCGAAGGCTTGCGACCACCCACCGGGCAAAGACGTAGCGCCAAGCGGCCTTGCCGTGTTTCGGTACGATGCTCGGTGTAGCCAACTAGAGGACTTGGGTCGAGATAGCTGTTCCACTGTAGGCAGACCAGCCTGACGCGCGCTGTTATGGATGTATCGGGATACTAGTCGCGGAGGGTAGCGGGATCCGAGGCACGGTGCGCCGCTGGCCGACCGCAGGTAGTTGGGGGCCCAAGTAGTGTGCCAGCCACACACGAAAGGCTGCCCCGCCAACTGTCGAAAAATCCCGGAATGCGCCATCGTGCTGGTTGGCGACCAGTTTGGGAGGGCCCGATGGACATTCCGGGGGGGCTCGGGCGTCCCCGCAGTCTCCAGACTAGTGCCCCAATGATGGCATCCTTTCAGTGCGTGTCTGTAGGTTAGCTGCGTGGAACCTCGTCTTACTTCCTTCTCCTCTTCTCCCTTCACTCTTATAACATGGCAAGGAAAAATAAAACTAGAGTTCAACAGCGGCTGCACCCCCTCCCACACAAAGTGCACCTTACCAACATTAGAGGTCTGCACTCAAATCTCTCTGCAGTCCACTACCACCTAGAGACTGAGAAACCAGCGCTGTTTTTCCTAACGGAGACGCAGATAGCGAGCCCGTCAGACGTGTCGTACTTATCTTACCCAGGGTACACCCTGGAGCACAATTTTAAACCACGCGCGGGAGTGTGTGTGTACGTTCGTGACGACGCTTGCTATCGGCGTCTCCGTAACCTTGAGGACTCCAGATTCACGACGCTTTGGACACTGGTGGACACAGGTCTGGATAAAATTATCTATGCCTGTGTATACCGTTCGCACAGCGGAGATCAGGAGACAACCAGGCTCACAGAGTACATCAGTGAGGCGGCTGATGCGGCTCAGCAGCGGTACCCTTCCGCCCAATTAGTGTTACTGGGGGACTTTAATGCCCACCACCAGGAGTGGCTTTTCCCATACCAGTGCACCGATCATGCTGGGCGAGAGATGCGTAAGCTTTCGCTAGCGCTAAACCTCACCCAGATGGTTCAGGGGGCAACGAGGGTACCGGATGTAGATTCGCACACGGCTAATTGCTTGGACCTTCTGCTGACAACAGATCCAGACCGATACTCCGTGTCGATAACTTCACCTTTGGGTAGTTCCGATCACTGTCTGGTAAAGGCTGTGTCCGTCTACTCCCCGCCCGATCCTAGCCCGAGAGGCACCCGGCGGGTTTGGCGGTACAGGTCAGCAGATTGGGATGGGATGCGATCTTTCTTCGCATCCTATCCATGGCGGCCTACTTGTTTTTCATCGGCTGACCCTTCGTCATGCGCGGACGCCGTGACAGATGTGTTGCGTCGGGGAATGGAGTACTATATTCCGTTCTCTGACATAACAGCGTCAAGCGAAGACCGGCCATGGTTTGGTGCCGATTGTTATCGCGCCGACGCGCTCAAGCATGAGGCCTACCTGGCATGGGTCGATGCTCGGTCGCGCAAAGCGAGTGACGTGGGTCAGAAGAAGAAGGCCTTCAACAGGGCGGCCAAGTCCTGCAAGAAGGTGTTGCGTGGAGCTCGGTTCGACCACATTGGCCGAATAGGGGCTAAACTTGCTTCTTACCCAGCAGGTAGTAAAGCGTTTTGGTCCCTGGCCAAGTCGGTCGAGTCGAACTTCTGCCGTCCCTCACTGCCACCACTGCTGAAACACGACGGGTCGCTGGCCCACTCCGCTGAGGAGAAAGCAAATTTATTTGCCTCTCTTTTTGCGGAATCTTCACGTCTGAGTCCTGGTGACGCGCGGCCCCCTCCTTTTCCTGATGGATGCGAGACGAGTATGTCGGATATTCGCATCCATCAAAAAGACGTTCGTAGGGTGCTCCGCAACCTCGAAGTCAACAAGGCTAGCGGCCCTGACGGTTTACCAGCAATCGTTCTTAGAACCTGTGCGCCTGAATTGTCTCCGATTCTGACACGCCTGTTCCGCCTTTCGTACGAGGCTGGAAAAGTGCCCAATGCTTGGAAACAAGCCAACGTACAGCCCGTGCCCAAGAAGGGCAGTCGAGCTGACCCGGCCAACTACAGACCCATCTCTATAACGTCCATACTCTGTAAGAGTATGGAACGTGTACTTAATTGTAAGCTCCTAGCATACCTAGAAGCTAACGATATCCTTAGTGACCGCCAATACGGCTTCCGTCGTAATCGGTCTACTGGGGATCTTCTAGCGTATGCCGTTCACATATGGAGTGAGGCCATCGAGAGGCACGGGGAAGCGCTTGCCGTCTCCCTCGACATCTCGAAGGCTTTTGATAGGGTCTGGCATGAAAGCCTTATTGGTAAGCTTCCTTCATTCGGTCTGCCCGGTGGTCTGTGTGATTGGATTGCAGACTTCCTGAGAGATCGGTCCATTCGAGTGGTTATCGATGGCTGCTCGTCAGACCAACTGCATATTAATGCCGGGGTCCCTCAGGGGTCCGTACTCTCAGCAACATTATTCTTGCTGCACATTAACGATCTGCTAAGACCCGGCACCTTTGGGTATGCAGACGACAGCACTGTTGCTGAGAGATACCTGTCTAACGCACGGGCTACCGGGCCTCAGATCCGGTCTCTCCGTGAGGCCCTGGTGGAGCGTTTGAACCTGTCCTTGCAGGCAGTCTCCGAATGGGGCGAGGCCAATCTGGTCAGTTTTAATGCTGCTAAAACCCAGGCGTGTCTTTTTTCCGCGAAAAAGAGCCAATTTCACCCGGCTCCAACTTTCCGAGATGTAACCGTGCCAATAGCAGACCATCTTGAGCTTCTGGGCGTTACTTTGACATCAACCCTCAATTTTGGCTCATATATTGAGGCAAAAGCACAACAGGCTGCCAAAAAGTTGGGGGTCCTTGCAAAGGTGAGAAGGTACTTCACGCCAGAACAGCTGCTCAACTTGTATCAAGCGCAGGTTCGATCATGCATGGAGTACTGTTCTCATCTCTGGGACGGATCTGCCAAATACCAGCTTGATGCACTTGAGTCGATTGAAAAGCGTGCCAAGAGGCTCATTGCAATGCAATGTAAATGCAAAAATGGCAATGAGGCACTGGTCAAGTCTAAGCTCCAGAGCCTTGAACATCGTCGCCGAGTTGCCAGCTTATCGGTTTTTTATCGGTTACATTTCGGGGAGTGTGCGATGGAATTGCATGATCTGATTCCGCCTAGCCCGTTTCATCATCGGACTACCAGACGTACGGCGATGCGCCATCGGTACTTGGTGGACATCCCACACATACGCACTAAGCGTTTTGGGAATACTTTTATAATGCGTACCGCTAAGGAGTGGAATTCCCTGCCGGAGTCTGTGTTTCCCGATAGCTACAATCTGGAGGTCTTTAAGTCAAGAGTGAATAGGTTTCTTCTAGGCAAGCGTGCTTCACCGTCGACCACATCATCGCTTACCATCAGGTGAGATAGTGGTCAAGCGCAGGCCTATTGATAATAAAAAAAAAAAAAAGAAAAAAAAAAAAAAAAGATTGTAACAACTCGAAAACCCGATCTTTGTCCAAATCTTTGGAATGTATTCAATAACATGCAATAAGGGCTGACTGGGGGACTGACCCTTGCCTCTTACTGACAATATGAGAAACCTCGTAAACAAATCCTTTGGATACATTTAGTGGGGTAATGTTTTCTTTGATTTATTTGTATTTTGTGTCAAAATTTTTATGCGATTATACTTGATTGACATCCAGTTTCTGATTAGCCACCTACACGCACACGGTCTGCGAGTCCTACGCACCAGACATTTCTAAAGAACATCGCCAAAAATAAAGTGCATATTTTTCTAAGATCTAGGGTAACCACTCCGAGCGTGGACACTCAAATCTGCCATTAAAAACTTTTTGTTTTTCGCCTTTCACTCATCATCATCACCTGCTTACCCTTATCCCAAGTATGTTGGGGTCGGCTGCGCGGCTGCCGGATGCGCGTCTACCTATCTGACCTTTTCGCCTTTCACTCATTTGTCAAAATCATCTGTTTCGATTTTTATTATTATTAAGATTTTTTTCGCAAACTGTACCTAACTGTACCTACTGCAGCCTGCAATTTCTCACTGTCTTAACACTTTTCTATATTTACATGCTTTTTAAAGCAATCCACTTGTCTACTATTAAAAAACAAACATACATTTTCAACACTAACACAGATACCGTTATATTTTTATTTTTGCGTATGGCAACATTGGTAGCGTTTTCTTTTACTCACTTACCAACATACTGTTGCTTTCACACCCTTCCCTATTGTTTGCTTCTTAAGGTGTACTTTCGCTTGTATTCTATAAGGGTGAATTATGTATTAACTGAGCTAGATGCAGGGAAATTGAATGGGTAGTGTTGCCATAGACTGCTGTCACTATTGTTCAAAGGAAAAGTGTTGTGCAATATGGAATCTTTTAATGATTGCAGTCGCTAAATGTTGGGCTTAAGTGGTTGAATGGCAAATTAAAATGATGATGGGGTGGAATGAGACCCTCCTCTCAATCCACCGTCTCATTATCCAAAATAAGTTGTGTTGATGCGACTCCTGGCTTACCCTGACAGCTATGGTTTGAAGTATCTATCACATGCGACATTTGGGCTGAAATGATGATGATGATGATCACATGCGACCATGGTGTGCGCAGCTAGTCTGCAATCATTCTGTCCTCATGTTTGACTAATTCTTTTATTTTTTCGTTCAAATTCTTTAATATATTTTAATTTTTTTCTTCATTCTTAGTTAAAATAACTGAAATCACACTTCTTATTCAAGGGTCCAAAAACCGTTCCGGACTTTGGAAAGGGACCGCTAAACCACAACATGTTTTATTTACATCCAATACTTTGTAATGATGGACGTTACTGAAAGTGCCAACTCGCCTCCAAATCGGCTGAATCAAATTTTAAGAAGAAGAAAGAAAGAAAATTATTTTTATTTGGCATTTAGAGGAATACTATATACCCTAAAGAACACCCGTAACTTTCCATCCAAGCCAGAAAGCACAGAATTTAAGTCACCACAAGCCATTTATACAACAAAATAGAACAAATTATCGAGGGTGCGACGCAGAATGCAATTTCCTAGCCAGTCCAGCCAATATGTCTCCGGCGATCCCGTGGAAGCGAACAAATGAATAAAAATCAACCGCACACATTCAACCATTTGTTATCCCACACACATAGAACTTCACTTGAATGAGTATAAAGGTTTGTATGTCCGTGTGACATTATTCTGGGATTTCTCTTTATAAGTACTCGTTAAGAAAGAAAATATCACTAGGTACTGTCTCCAATGGTGTGGCAGTGGTGTGCCTATGAAAGTACTTAATTTCGCCATGGAAAAGGGGGTAAACTAATAATTAAGACTCATGAGAACTGAGAAATTCTTAACAGAACACAAGAAAACAAAATCTGTACAAATAAAAAGTGACTACCTATTCGAATATTCAAGAAATAAGGGAAGGAAAAAGTAGTCGTGAAGCCAGGCAGGCGATGGCGGGATGAGCTGAACTCCTTTGACAAAGGCTAGTCCCAAATAGCCTTAGGCAGAAAGAGCTAGAATGAGAATAGGGACGCCTTTGCCCTGCAGTGGGAAATTCTGGGTTAAAAAAAAGTATATTTTGTATCTAAATTATAAAACTATGAATTGTGATTGAAAGTGCATGACGCAATTGAGATGCATTATTTATTTTTTCTATTCTGTTACACGATAAAATAAGAAATGAGTACCTCCATAAGAGGAAGTCTGAAATTAGAGCCTGTGAGTGAAGGGTATATATCCGCGGGAATGAGGAAAATGTCTTGAAGAAAATTTTGAATATGAATGTGGGTGGGTATAAGAGTAGAGGAAGACCAAAGAAACGATGGATGGACTGTGTGAAGGATGATATGGCAAGAAAGTAGGTGTCTGATGAGATGACGAGTAATAGAGAAGTGTGGAAGAAGACATGCTGCGCCGACCCTAAATAAATTAGGACAAGCACAGACTAACGATGAAAAGTTCCGTTACACACTACCTGTGGCAAAAATCCTGAAAAAAAAACCATCGCGCAAAATCTGTTTAAAATTTCGGCTTTAAATTAATTCTAACACAGGGTCCGCGTTACGTACACAAGATTAACTCTAAAAGATAACGCACAATAATCAAGTTAAGGTCTGCATTGTGCCATCATAAGTAAAGGTCGGGCCAGATTAAATTTATGCCCCCTAAAATAATTAATTCCCTTTAAGTTCATTAAGAAACCCGCATAGGTGTAATTACAATGAGCTAAGGAATCTTAATTGTCGAATAGAGAGAGTGACGTACGGGTTTTTAGTGTGGCGAACGATTGTATAGACTGGGCTATAGAGGGAAAAAATGTGACAAAGAAGTCGATTGTATTTCTAAATGAAACTATATTTTCGAACCGTATGGGGCTGTGGTCGTGGGCTCCGACTGCTCACAGCCTTTTCAAGAAATTTTCTAAAAGATTAGTTGGCGCTTCCCGTGCTCCAATGGCTGGGTTTTACCTTGGCCAGAGGCTAAGTGATGCCATATAACGTGGCAACACCACCAGTCGCTTGGATACATTACCAGCTGACAGCATAGCATGCATACAGCATTTTTGATGCTTTTTTGTAGTTTGTTTTTAGTTTAGTTATTTTAGTTTATTTAATCGTTTTGAATAGTAATAATGTACACAGTTCGTTTTTTCAATAAATGTTTAAGCTTATTTATAAAAATCATAAGGCATACTTTCTTTATTCTCATAACACTGCAAGAAGTAATTGACTAGGAAACTGCCACTGCCAAAAAACATTCTTACCGAAATATGATTAGGAAAATATGATTAGTAAAATCATCTTAGTAAAATCATCAATGTTTTGTAATGTGCTTGTTGAATAACTGAATTACGTTGAACTGGAACTCTAATAACTTAGGTTTTTATAAATTGTTAACAAATTTAAATTGTGTCTAAATCAAGATTGTAGATGTACTTAACACTTTATGGCTGCCAGTTTTTGTCGCAGATTAATTTTCACTTACTCAACTCAAGTCTTGACAAACCAACAAGCTGGCTAGATTTGTTAACCAACCCATACGTCCGTATGTCAGCCCAAACACAAGGTGCCTTATTCAAGATCACATAATGGGATGTATATATGGGTTACTGTCGGTCAGACCGTCATGCCGCAAACAATACGCGGTAATATCGTTGTGTTACCCGGGTGATCCGGACACAATGGCGGTTAAGGCTTTCAATAACGAGACTAAACTATTATGAATATGGGTGGCGTTCGTCTTTGAGATAATGGTTTTAAGATATTAGCACAATGTCTATATAAAGGTGTAACACTAAACGCAATATTTCTAAAGTGACTTCTTTCAGAATAACAAACTTGACGACTGACTTTTTTGTGTGTGAGAACATCTTCGTGAATACCCTCCACAAGTGGGGGTGAGTGGAGGGTTATGTCGAACTCTGAACGACTAAGAACCCACTGTTTTTACTATTACCATATAGTAACCCAAGAGATACAAGTAAGTACATTCGCGCCGACGCGCGCTCCGAGTAGCATCATCATTCACATCACATTCATGGGCCTATCCAACGAGAACTGTAAAAAAGTGAGTATTTTCAGTAGAATCCTGAACTTTCAGCAGTTGTGGGCCAGTGATAAGTCGGCGCCGACTTACGAGTGGTCGTGGATTCGAGCCCAAACAGGTGCATACTTTGTGTAATTTGTTTAATCATCATCGCTCTTAAACAGTGAAGTAAAACAAAATAATAAAATTAGAAATAAAATTTCAAAGACATATGACATCTACTAACCCGCACTGGTCCTGCGTGGTGGACAGCCCGGTCCCTCTCATAGAGAGAAGGTCTGTGTCCCACCAGTGGGAATATTCTAAGCTGATAATGCAGCTAAATATTCAAATACAATAATAAATAAATAAAATCAAAACAGATATCGTAGGCAGAATAGCAGCATACCATTGCCACGGTCCTTATTAGAAAAAACTTTATCGGAAAGCTGGGAAACTACCACCTTACTGGACCCATAAAAAAGCACAACAACTATATTCATGTCTCTTATGTGAATAGATTTAAGGCTTACATTGCTGGTTTCTGACTATAGCAGACAGAAAAATATAAAATGGTAGCTCTCCAGTTAATATTGACTCGTCAACAGTGGATTTCGTCGAAACTTTTCTCATTTCGAATCCAGTCATACCGTCCTTTTCTAGTCAAATGGTAGGATCCGTTTTTTTTTATATTCTAGACTTTAGATTTATAAAACGAGACTGTTAAAAAAATTGTCAAAAAGAAAGAAAATGACAATTTGTTTAAGTTTGACTCTTTAATATTTTAATTTTAAAGAAAAAAATTTAAATAATCTTAAATCCAAACTTAAATAATTAATACTAACTAAATATTTTAAGAAAACAACAGGACAAGGCGTCAAATAACTCGCCCGTGATATCGCCCAGATACGTGCCCAGAAGACTGGCAGCATTGCCAAATTTAATGCAATAAAAAAATTCCCAACCCGGGAATCGAATTCATGACCTCATGTAGGGCTAAATGGGTAATCCTTGGAACTACTAATGCGATTTCGAAATTTCTAATGGAAAGCTTGGAAAGCTATATTATCCCCAAGTGTCTGTCTATAATTATTCAAACCAACATGATAGCGATTCTGTAGGTTAAGCTAGTTCGTGAGTAATGCTTGATTCCATAAATTAGCCGTAGGTGTTTCAAAATGGGCTCTATACAGGGTGTAACGGAAAGGGTATATACAAACTAAACTAAGTAAACTAAGTTTGATGGTCTGTAGTACCCACTACAGACCATCAAACTGAACATGTTTCTCCATCGCACAAACATCGTAATAGCGAAAAAAATATCAACTGCCCCATACATTTGGGTCGAATAGGTATTGAAATTTTGTACGGGGCAGGAGATAATTTTTTCGCTATTACGATGTTTGTCCGATAAAGAAACATGTTCAGTTTGATGGTCTGTAGCACACCCTAAAGTATGTATATATTCTTTCCCTTATAACCTGTATAGTGTTTGTGACCATGTCATTTTAAAAACTTAAAAGGGCTCTATTTCAATAAAATACCCTTTCTACACCTTGTGCTTACCCCTTCTTTGGAAGCCGGCGTGACGAGCAAATGCATTAAGCTACAATTTATTGATCTTTGTTGAACCCGCCCGGGACAAGGGACTTTTGACTATAAATTTAGTGTTCCCGTCACTTGCTGTAATTAAGAGCTTCTGCATACTATCATTTTCATATATGCCAAGTCGAGAAGGATAAGTTTAGCCAATTCTATTAGGTTCAGGATAAAAAAGCATCTCATAAAATTATTGCACTTTATTGTTCATTATTTAAAATTAAACAGGATATAAATATAAATAATGTGGATAATTAAGAATAATGGATAACAATCGCATACTTCAGAAATATCAAAACGAATCATGAGCTTATATTTATTAATAAGGACTGCAATTGCAGAACTTACAACTGAATATAACGATATTAGAGTCATTTCGTAAGTTAATGAAAGTAATAACAAAAAACAAAATTTACAAGTAAAGAAAAGCATCCAAATCCCTATCACTCGTTTAATTCAATGTTCAATTGAAGTTCTAACAGTGCAAAATACTGAGGCATTAATTTTGCGTTATTGAACAAGAACATTACAGACCTTAAACTACTTAGTTAGAAACTTACAACAACAAAAAAAAAAAATCTCTACATATGCTTTTAAACCGATAAAAAACAACTCTACTTTAAGTACATACCATTATCAATAAGATAACATGATCCGGTTACACTCCTAGCCTTTTCACTAGCTAGGAACAGAATAATATCACCGACCTCATCAGAATCCGAAAACTTACCCAATGCCGTCAAATTCTCAACGATTTTATCCTGAGAGTAATCCGAAGGCATCTCAGCATTCGTTGAAATATCCGTTATAACTGGTCCAGGGTTTACAGAGTTCACTCTAACGCCATAAGAAGCCAGTTCTGTTGCAGCACCTCTTGTGAAGTGGTCCATAGCAGCTTTAGACATGCAGTAAGAAATTGTCCCAGGAATCTTGATCCACGTTGAGAGAACGCTCGATACGTTAACGATGTTTCCTTTGGAGGATATGAGGTGAGGGATCGCCAAATTGGTGATAAGCACGACGGGACGAAGATTTGTGTTCATGATTTCATCAAAGTTTTCAATTAAATTGGGGTCTAGTACAGTCGCGTTTCGTAGTATCCCTGCGTTGTTGACGAGTACGTCGAGTTTCCCGAACTTTTCTACGGTTTTCTGGACAACAGTCTTAGCTTCTTCGTCTTTGGAGACATCTGCTTTGATGATGAGTGTTTTGGCTCCAAATTTCTCGCAGCGGCTGGCAACTTCCTTCAGCTTGACTTCATTTCTTCCAACGAAGGCGACAGAAGCCCCTTCCTTGGCAAATAACTCGACAGTAGCCGCTCCGATGCCGGAGCTACCTCCAGTTACTAGAACCACTTTGTTTGCAAACATTTTGAACTGCTTCACGTCACAAAATTTAATGACTGACTCGAGCCAAAGCTGTATATTTATATCGTTTTATCGTTCAAAATTATCAAAATCATCGTCTATCGTCTGAATGATTGGTAAAAGATTAGATGAGTGCGGTGGTAAATTTACGATTCATTCGACTTAGCGTTTATCAATACAATAACACTGAAAATGTATTATGGCTGAAAATTGCTCCATAATGCGCTGATAAAATAACTAAGTGCTTTTAGCAGTGTATGGTATATACGAATTCAAACTAATTATGTTAGTTGTTTGTTTGTCACGCTTTCCTGGTTCTTGAACTGAATCGGAACCGGTTCTGCATGCCCTTGGCTGAGCAGATTTGGTTGAAATGACTCAAACAATTTGTGCTTTACCATTTGATCCGGTCCAGCCTGTCCCTTGCTATCCTCTCACAGGGAAGCCCGAAGCTTGTTCTGCATAAGAAGTATCATAAGAGTGTTGTTGCTTAGTTTTTATGCCCCTGGCTGGAGTCCTTACCAAGATACCCACAAGACAGCCCAGTTATACGACCACCTCTTAGGTGATATTGACAAAAAAATACATTAATACCTAGCGTATGGGATACTTGTTATCCCAGTACCATGTTTTAGTGGGATTATTCCCGACTTTCGGTCAGGTGAAGCCGCAGACTAAAGGAACTAAAACGTACATAGTAACTTTAAAACTACTTTGCTGTGCCCTTACAGGGTTCATATTTATGTACCTAGCTTTAAGCCCCTTTTAACATCTTTTTTTACAATATGGAATTCAAAATAAATGAGTATGAAAAACTGCTCTGTAATGTGCTGATAAAGCGATGAAGTGGATGCCATTATCAGACTTTGATAAACACAAAATGTACTTATTTTTTTGTATATCATTATATTTATTTGTAGGTGCGTGCCCATGATTATTGTATAACTAGAACAAATCTCTTGTCATTAATCTAAACTAATATTATAAAGAGGAAATATTTGATTGTATGTTTGTATGTTTGTTTTTTTTGTTTGCATTGAATAGGCTCCGAAACTACTGGTCCGATTTGAAAAATTCTTTGAGTGTAAGATAGCCCATTTCCCATGTCTCCCCGTGGGTGTCGTAAGAGGCGACTAAGGGACTTTCCAGAGAATGGGCAGCAGCGTTCTCTGTGATTTTGTAACAACAGTACTGCGATCGCCAACCCGCCTGCCAAGCGTGGCGATTATGGCAAAACCCCCCTTATGTACACTTGGGGGAGGCCTATGTCCAGCAGTGGACGTCTTTCGGCTGAAATGATGATGATGATGATGATGAAGATAGCCCATTTATCGAGGAAGGCTATAGGCTATATATCATCACGCTACGACTAATAGGAGTGGAGCAGCAATGCAAAATGTTGCGAAAACGGGGAAAATGTGACGCAAACGAAGTTGCGCCGGACAGCTAGTCATTGATATTCTAATAACTTGACTCTCTCTCTCTCTCTCTCTTGGTTTTTTTTACAAAATTCTTTCAAAAGACTGTAATCCCCGAATGGTTGCGCTTGGGTGTACCTAATAGTACCACCAAATTTTACCATTTATATTTTTTCAGTCCCATGTAATTGCGGTCGAGCCTATTGTCATCAGCCAGGCGTTTGGCGTTTGCGATCACTAGACCAACGAGGTAACGAGGTACTCACAAATGCGAGGGTGTAAACTAAAACAATGGAACTATTAAGTACTAAGTACTTAATTACACTGGTAACTAAATTCAAACTGTCAAGTCATTGACGTTCATGACACTTGGATGGACTTACAGTTTATTGTTTATGTAATTTTATAACTTTTATTTTCTTCACTATACAATTTTCGATTTCTTTCGCTGTATGAATATCTGCGGTTGCTTTTTTTCATAGAACTTGCGTAAAATTGGAAAAATTGTGATACTCCACAAAATCTACGAAATAACAGAGTAATAAATGAATACCAATGAAACTGTAAAGTTTAAATATTACGAGGCTATTTAAAAGTTGTCTTCAAAAATAATCAAAACCACCAAATATAATAGTTTTCAGTAATATGGTAAATGTTTCTATCGTACTAACAACAGTAACATATTATTAAAAACTTTTATTGGAACAGAGCCCTCATGTCAGCAATTTTGCAGAGACTACCAAATGAGTTTTGTGCAAAAAGTGGTTCTAATCACAGGAGCTAGTGCTGGTATTGGTGCCGCTACAGCAGAATTATTTGCTAAAGAATGTGCTACAGTAGCCTTAGTCGACAGAAACGGAGCTAAATTGAAAGCCTTTGCTCAATGTCAACAAGGGAACAAAAGTCCTAGCCATCGAAGCAGATGTGTCCAAAGACGAAGAAACAGACGTGATTGTCAAGAAAACAATCGACAAATTTGGAAAACTAGATGTAGTTGTCAACAATGCAGGAATATTGAGAGAAGCTGGCATTCTGGAAGATCACTTCTTGAAAACGTATGACGAAGTTATGAATATCAACATCCGAGGTCCTGTCCGCATTAGCTACTTCGCTGCTCCCCATCTCATCAAAACTAAAGGCAACATAATCAACGTCTCGAGTATTGCTGCAATCCGTACCGATAGATTTTTCAACATAGCGTATAGGACATCAAAGGCAGCAATGAACCATTTTACTAGAAGCGCTGCACTAGAACTAGCAGTTCATGGAGTAAGAGTCAATACGATCAGTCCTGGTCCAGTCCGTACTACCATTTTCGAAGGACAGAAAGTTAACTTAGAAATAATGCAAAATAATACGGCACTGAAACGACTATCGGAACCTAGTGAGATCGCTGAAATGATATTGTATGTAGCCAGTGACAAAGGTCAGAGCATCACTGGCTCAAATTTCGTGTTAGATAATGGGTCTTTATTGAATTACAAAATGAAGTAGCTAAACTACAGTAACTGATCAAGAGAATATTGATTTTTGAAATCTATGATAAATACAATGAATAAACAACATAATTAAGTATATCTTTGTGTGAATGGTGTTATGGCACAAAAGGAGGTGTCTGATGAGATGATGAGTAATAGGGAAGTATGGAAGAAGAAAACATGCTGCGCCGACCTCAAATGAATTGGGATAAGGACAAGAGAATGATAAATTATGTCTTTGTGGAATTTTATTTTATTCTAATTTATTATAAGACAAAACGTTGCCCTGAACCCAAGTAACATGAGACATGGAACTTCTGGCAACGCCAGAGGACTTTTTTTTGTAGCCAACATTATGTCTATGGTTTGTCCCACTGCTGGGCAAAATCCTTCTCTTTTCCTTTCCAAACCTATCCAGGTCGTTACACCTCCTTCGCAACATCCTCCCTCAGGCATCCAGAGAGTGTTTATGTGTACTGTGACTCTTTTAGATAGACGGATACTGTTACTGTTCTTTCCCGGGATACTACCGGTTTATCATCGAAGTAATAAAATCATATTATTACCCCACTGCTGGGCAAATGCCTCTTTGCTTTCAGAGAAGGCATGACCATTTGATCACCACACTTCCAGGACTAATTGGCAATTTCGGACAGATAATGATTAAATTTCCTGATTTCCTCACCCTGTTTTCATGAATTGAAATTGTAGGACTGGAACTTTTTAACCAGCAGCATGGAGTAGAATGCGATTTTAATGCCTCAACAGCCAGCAACAATGACAATAGTATGGATGGAGTACATAATAAATAATAGGTATTATATCTAATTATCTACAGCGAGATTTCTGATCTCCTTGAAGCGCAAACTCATCGATATGTGTATCCTGCCCGTCCTTACCTACGTAGTGATCAGACCTAGTCAATCACCGAGTCCCAAAAGTTCCACCTAGAGTATGCCACAGAGAAATGGAGCGCAGCATTGTACGTAAAATACAGAACACACTATGCTGCGCTCCAAAACACGAATCATAGACGTAGAAAGGCAAACGAAAAATCCTGCCGGGTTCAAATGGGATTGGTTGGGTCACGTGACCCACATGCATGGCAACCACTGGGCAAGGGTCTCATCGCTGTGGGTGACTAAGGGCGAACGGCACCAGGTCCAGAAAGAGGTAACTGTGGTGGTGAGGTGCCAACCATGTTGGGGTCGATTTCCGGTTGAACCAGATGCATCTGAATACCATCACACACATACATCCATACAATATTTTACATGGAGCGACTGCCTATCTGACCTCCACAACCTAGTTAGCACTGAGTAATACGATAACCCTTGGTAAGCCTGGGTGTCAGACTTTCGGGTCACTTTTTTCTCTCATATCAATATTTACATAATCCACGCATCTTTTCTTTGGCGTTCCAGGGAGAGGTGACTACGGCTAGTTATAGGTAAATAAGTAAGCCTTTGTTTTTTTTAGGATCGGAAATCATCAAATGACTTCTCCCGCTCTGGGCGGAGCGGAAGGGAGTGTCAGACTTGACTGACTAAAACCCATCCATGTTCCTTCTTAGCCTTTTGTGTTCCAGGGCCACGGTATCTCTTCAAACAACCCGCAGCCCTAGACCTCTTCCGATTTGCTGACATCTCCTTGAGGCGCGCGTGGAACACAAACGCGCCGTCGGCACGGTCTGTCGTCCCCCGACGCTCGGGGCTACTCCCGCGGCGGCTGGGACGTGAGGTTCTCTCCCTCTCACGTTCCGCCACCTCCTTCGCTAGCATGACTGCTTCGCAGAAGGAGGTGACGGCTTCCCATTCCCTCTCGCTCCGGACCATGGATTGAACCAGGGCTGGACCCGAGAGGTCGCCGCCGCCAATCGCCGCTACGTATCGTAGACCCTTACAAAGGTTAACACGAACTCTATTCAAAGTGGTTTGAAGAACCACTTTGAGTGGAGTGGAGTCGGTTTTTTATATTTTTTCTTTTTCTATGTTCTATATTTACTAGCTGGGAGTTTCCACTTATATTTGAGGACAAAAATGCCAATTATTGAAGAAAAAGTAAGTAGGCCTTATCTATTGTTTCTTATCAACACCTGTTTTGTGCTTGATTTACTTCAGATACTTTGAGATAACGTTATCGAGTATTTGTCACTGGAATAATGACAGTCACGCATGTACATGATAATAAGTGTAGTACCTACGTATTATCAATTATTAAATCTATCGTCATTGTACACATAGGTACAGTCTGTCTATAAAGTCATGAAATTAATGTTTGAGGAACTAACATTATTTAAAAGTAGGGCAACACTAAATCAAAGTACATCTAATGTCATTGGCTGTCATCGTCTTGTTTTGTAACTCGTTATTTATTGCATTTCTATTGCTTTTCAAATCTAAGTGGATTAAACCTAGAAGAAACGTGTTAAATATGAAGAAAACCAATCGTAGTGGAGCTCAGGAAATTATTTTTAAAGTGTATCAGCGATGTTTGAATATAACACCAAGCTGGACAAATTTTATCAAATTTGGATGATGTTTATGCTCAAACAGCAGCTATGACAGGTATGTAATCGTGTTACTGTTTGTTATTATCTACCAGAAGTTACAAATATACTAAATATACGATTTTAAGACTAAAATAAGGATTGTTTACATTGCGCATAATTAGGTTAGATTGCAAATTTATATAGGCCATATTGTAGTGCGACCAAAATTTTTGATACTTTTTGGTGATCAAATTTACTGCTGATTTTAAATCTGAATAAGTTATATCATGTCTGAAATTTAAATAGTATCTATTTTCTGTTAGTACAATTATTCATTATTTAAAACTTTCTTTCAGGAAAATCTGAGAGTACAGTAAAGCGTATTGTAGATGAAGGCTATAAAAACGATGGCAAATTCGGAACCCCTGGCAAACACAGATCAGGTCGTGCTGAGAAAGACATGGATGACTTCAACATATGTGCTCTTCGACAAAATATTCAATTATTTTACTCGGTGAAGAAAGAGGAACCAACCTTAAGGAAACTTCTGGATTTTGAATGAAGCCTGGAAGGCCTGCGTAAAATTTTGAAATTAATTGGTTTTTCTTACAAGAAGTGTCAAAATAACAGAACAAGAACATAAGAGTATTTGGAATCAGATAATGAAAGTAATTAATTATTATATTACGGGATATTATTATTAATAATAAAAGGTTAAAAAATATGTATGAAACATTTTTCTTTTATTTACTCATTTATTTGAACGACACAGACCATAGATTTGTGCTATCTCATATATTACTATATTATTTATGCTATCTGATCGTATAAGAAAACTAATGAAGGTCGCATCTTTGGTTTCTGTAGTTTTTTAAATAGGATCTACGGATTTTACGACTTAACCTTTTCTTCTATCCAGTTTCAAAAAAGCGTCTACGAGTAAAGATTGTTTTCATTAAAATCAGGTTTGCTTCTAGTACAAAATAATGTGCTAGTATCAAAATTATTTAGTCACACTATACAGGGTTGCTAGGTGCACGACCGCAGCGCCCTCAATTTTTTTCATGACTTTATAGACAGACTGTACGTCATGCAGTGTCATAGTCAAAACTGTTAGTACTAGTTGAAAACTACTTCTAACAATATCTAACAAATGAGGGGTTAAAGTATGAAATTCCCGGTTTGTACTTAAAAATTGAAATTAGTTTTTTTTTATTAAACTTATTTATTTAATCAAAATAATTACCATTAATACATTGCTGCCATCTAATAGGAAGGTCATTTATGCCTTTGCGATAGAACTATGGTGATCTAGATTCGACAATCTGAGAAGAAAACTTTTTATCACGTAGAAAAGTGACCAAATCACGAAAACAATGGTAGTCCGTTGGAGCAAAGTCTGGCGAATACGGAGGGTGATGAATGGTTTCTTATTGCAGTTCCTGTAGAGTTAAAACGGTTTCTCGTGCTGTATGAGGTCTCGCGTTATCATGGAGCAATAATCGGAGCTGTTTCACTGCTAGTTATGCTATCACAGTAGACATCTGCCGTTATTGCTTGACCAGATCGGAGAAAGCTATAGTGAATAACACCATGCTGAGACCACCAAACAGTTACCATTACCTTTTTATTGGTAAGCTTTGCTTGACACTGTTGCAGCGTTTGACCCAGTTTGGGTCAGCCATTGCATTTTTCACCTACGGTTTTCGTAATGAATCCACTTTTCATCAAAATATGATGAAAAGATTCTTTACGATGACATATTATGTCACAATTCGATCCAATATTCCTTCATTTCTGTATTTGACAACAAGGCAACACAAGTTGCGCGTTTCTTTCTGCAGATCAGTCAAATAATGAGGCACCCATTTTTTTTTTTATTTTATTGAATTGACGCAAATGAGTCAATATTATTGGTCCGCTAATTCTCGGGTGGTTTGGCTCGGATGAGCTTCCACCATCTCCTTCAATTTCATTGCTACTTATATCTAAACTAATATTATAAAGCTAAAGAGTTTGTTTTGCTTGAACGCGCTAATCACAGGAAATACTGATCCGATTTGAAAAATTATTACAGTATTAAATAGCACATTTATCAAGAAAGGCTTTAGGCTATATATCATCACGCTACGACAAATAGGAGCGGAGCAGCAATGAAAAATGTTGCAAAAACGGGGAAAATTTGACGCAGACGAAGTTGCGCGGGACAGCTAGTTTATAATAAATTGAACCTTATATTGAATATTTACCCCATGTTGTGGTATGAATGCAAAAATACTTTGTCGGAATGGTTAAAATCACAAAATTATGATGAAATTGAACTTTTATTAACCAGAATTTGCTAAAGTAGAACTTGTGTGTGAACCAATCTTAACATACATCAACCGATCAATCATTAACACACACACACACCAACGCACACCCACACACCTCGCACATCCACCTTCTACACACCACACACACCCACAAACACTACACATACCTGAACTTGCTACAATAAGTTTGTAACATCCTTGAACCTTAATTTTATTTTATTGTTTTTATTTTTTTAATTATGTCTCAACATTGCAAACACAAGTATCCCTATAACTTAACGGGGCTGCCTCAATTTTTTGCTGTAGAACAATTGTATGAGAAACAATAAAAACTTTCTATATTATTTATTTTTATTGTTATTCACCTGTGTGCGTTTAAATCAAAATCGCACGGCAAAAGTTGCGTGCGGCGCTCGAGGTCACAAACATGGATAATTCCCTAGATTACTACCATTTATAGATAATGTGCCATTTTGATAATTAGCCATTTAGAGAATTAGCCGTTCAGAGAATTAGTCTTTTAGAGAATTGGCCATTCTGAGAATTAGGCTTTTAGAGAATTGGCCATTCTGAGAATTAGGCTTTTCGAGAATTGGCCATTTTGAGAACTAGTCCTTTTGCGCCTAAACCTTCCCTGGGCCAACATCATAAATAAACAAGTTTGCAAAAACATCAGAACTACCAGATTTGACGCAAGCACTGATGTATAAAGTTACTGGCTTACATTGTATTTTATACTCTTTGTACATACAAATAATTTTAAACATATTGTCATGTCTGTCAAAGTAAATGATTGAATACATAATCGGATAGGTTGCATAATTTATACAATGTCTTACCGAAAAATTAATAGAACCATGCTGTTACCGTGTAATTTAATGACTTCATTTGGGATAAAGCAGCCGGTATACTGCTCTTACCGGAATAAATCAGACATGGGCTTAAATGATAAAGTGGTAATAGTAACAGGAGCTGGCACAGGGATTGGAGCTTCTACAGCATTGGCTTTTGCCAAAGAGTGCTCCAAAGTCGTCGTCGCAGATATGCACAAAGAAAACGTTTCAAAAGTCTCCAGTAAGTGCGAGAATCTGGGTGCCAAGACACTACCAATTTGTTGCGACGTTACCAAAGGTGACGAAGTGACTGCACTCGTTTGTGACACAGTCAAAAAATTCGGTGGAATAGACGTACTCGTGAACAACGCTGGGATATTAACCTTTGGATCGCTCGTGGCTGGAGACATAATGAAACCCTATGACCAGGTTATGGCTGTCAACCTCCGTGCTTGCGTGTATCTCACTATGTTGGCTACTCCTTATCTTGTTAAGACTAAAGGTAATGTTATTAACATTTCCAGTATCCTAGGTAAAACGTATGCTGGGAACTCCAAGTACATGCCATATTGTATCTCGAAGGCTGGTCTCGACCACTTCATGTTTGGTGCTGCTTTGGAATTGAAAGCTCATGGTGTTAGAGTGAACAATGTCTGTCCAGGACCCACGAAAACTGAAATATTTGAAAAAGCTGGTGTCAAAGGATCATGGACTGATATTGGTAAATCTTTTAAACTCGATGGTGTGTCCGAACCAGAAGAGATAGCTGATTTAATAGTATATTTAGCAAGTCCCAAAGCAAGAAGTATAACTGGATGTAGACATTATATTGACATGGGGCACCTGCTCACGGGTTGAGGACTCGGAACTGAAGTAAGCTTCTTCTTTTTGGTCGCCTTTGTTGGTAAATATTCCATACGTACGAGTTGCCTTCATCCAAAGCAGTCTGTGTAGTTTTACATTGCTAAATACAAATCCAAATAGTTTATTTTTCTTAAACAAAGTTTGTACTACAAAGCTAGAGATAGAAGTTTCCTTTTAAGCAAGTAAATGCCTGCATTAGGATATTCTAACTTTAATTTACGTAATGAAAACATACAAGAATTTCTTTTTTTAAGATTTCTGTTTAATTTTGTCGTCATTATCCTGCCGTTACTTGGATTTATTTATTAATATAAATAAATTACATGTTTCTTCATCATTGTGACAGCTTTCTGAAAATATGTATTTCGTTATTTTTTATTCTTACATATTTTTTTAATTTTCTTTTACGTAAAGAAATACTGTTTGTACGTGTGATATTATTTTGTTTTTATTTGCTTATGAAATATATGTTATTTTTTTTAGATTGCAGTTTTTTTTCCTAACCTTATAACATAAGATAGTAGTTCATACTCTTGTTATGACTCCGCTACTGAATGTCGAAGTTTGAAATGTCGACGTACGTTAGTTCTAAAGTACAGGATCTCGATGTACGCCAGTTCGAAAATTACCCTGTTACGAAGTATGAAATGCCTCCGTACTGTTAGAAAGCATACGAGTGCAATAGGACTATGCGCACTCGTATGCTTTCTAAGTTCGATATCAACACTATCGCTATTGGAACAATTGTAATAGGTAATAAACAAAACATTCATAAATAGATATATCTTTAAATTATTAAAAAGAAAAAATAAATTAAACCAGAACCAAACAAAAAAAAATGTGCTTGGAGCATTACATAACATAATGTTATTAAAAACACCATTTAGATTAAATATGTATTATAGTATCAGTAATTTGATTTATTTGAGTTTTGTGTATACAATTAAATCTTCATATACGCTTTGTACGCAAGACCACTTATGTATTCTTCTAAATCTACGTTATCCTTCTTTAATAACTGTTCTCTGATTTTTAGGATATGGCATGATTTTTTTGTATTCACGTGTTTCTTTATAAATTAGCATTAATTCTTTCAATCTCCAAAATTGTTTTTTTTTTTGTTCTTTTCTTTTAATTTATTTTTACACAAATTTGCTAATTATAATGTTGTAGGAGTACCAGTGCTGTATGGTGTCGGACGTAAAGAATAGCACCATCCCATATCTTCCCGTTGTGGTGTCGTAAGATGCGACTAAGGGACTTGCCAGAGAACGGGCAGCAGCGTTCTCTGTGCTTTTGTAACAACCGTACTGCGATCGCCAACCCGCCTGCCAAGCGTGACGATATGGCAAAACCCCCATGTAATGTCAATGTGGCGAAACTTGAGGGAGGCTTATGTCCAGCAGTGGACGTCTTTCGGCTGAAATGAGGAGTACCAGTAACAGTGCAGAGGCATTTCATACTTCGTAACAGGGTAATTTCGAACTGGCGTACATCGCACTCGTATGCTTTCTAAGTAACGATACGTCGGCCTTGCATACTTCGCTCCAGTGAACTTTCGAACTGGCGTACATCGAGATCCTGTACTTTAGAACTAACGTACGTCGACATTTCAAACTTCGACATTCAGTAGCGGAGTCTCTTGTTATTCCACTGGCTGGAAGATGAAGATCGAGGACTTTATAATAGGTCTAGTAATTGTTCCCACTGCTGGGACGCAGGCCTCCACTTTGGAAGGGCCACAGCGTGGAATGTAGGTAATCCACCTCAAGCATCAAGAGTTTTATTGGTGGGATTATACAGGGTTAGTTTTCAAAGACCAGCCAAATCAGAGTTGATTCAGCACCGTTTTTTATCATTGTAGTGACAGCGTCCTACCTGTGACGTTATGACGTGATCCGCTTTTCTTCGAGAACATTCGAAAGAAAAGAGCAACGCGGCGCAGCGGTCTGCGGCCGGCTGTCACTGTTTCAACGACGTTTGACACGCACATGTCTCTTTGTCATTTTGATAATTTCTATGTTTCAAGTTAAGTTCTTGTTTGAAATTAGTAAATACCATTTGTTAATAAATAAATAAATTACTCTATGTTTCAAGGGAGCAGCGGTGGCCAAGTGTTGGCAGCCCCGCCTTACGAGAAGTAAGCCGTGGGTTCGAACCCAGGCAGACGCATTGCTTTGTATAATTTATTTCATCACCGCTGCTCTCCAAACGGTGAAGGAAAACATCGTGAAGAAACGTGCATGTCCTAGAAGTAAAAATTCGAAGACATGTGACATTTAGAGACCCGGACTGGGCCCGCGTGGTGGATTACAGCCCACTCCCACTTATAGAGAGGAGGCCTGTCTCCCAGCAGTGGGAACATTATTGGCTGATAAAGTTCTTGTTTAAAATTGATTGTATATACCATTTGTTAAATTGTTAAGCATACCAACCAATAATCCACGACTTAGGCATTCCATCGGAACTGACCCACATAACTATTTCATCAGACTGGCGTCGAGAAGCCTCGTGTTGAGTCGGCACAGCGTGAAATGCAACGTGACGACTGGACGGCGGCACCGCGCATCGGGATGGCGACTCACTTTCGTTTCACACAACAAACAATTGTCACCACCACGCTATTTGAAGAACAAAATTGTAATTCCTTCAATAAACCTGTTCCAGTACATCGAGTTTTCCTGCAACCTGCCTGCTCGACCGATATAATTAAGTTGTAAATTAATAACTCTTTATTGCTCTGTATGGTTTCGGACGTTAAGAATAGCACCATATCTTCCCGTGGGTGTCGTAAGAGGCGACTAAGAGACTTGCCAGAGAATGGGCAGCAGCGTTCTCTGTGCTTTTTGCAACAACCGTACTGCGATCGCCAACCCGCCTGCGAAGCGTGGCGATTATGGCAAAACCCCCCGTTCTTGGGGGGGGGCTATGTCCAGCAGTGGACGTCTTTCGGCTGAAATGATGATGATGAACTATTTATTAATGTACCAGCTGTTTACATACCCCTTCATCATAACTTGTTGAAGTCGTAACAACACAATTCAGTATATAAGGGTATAAATAATGTGTAATATATAGCCCGTTAAGAGTGTTTATCATCATCATCATCATCATCATCATCATCATCATTTCAGCCGAAAGACGTCCACTGCTGGACATAGGCCTCCCCCAAGGTTCGCCACATTGACATTTTGGGGGGTTTTGCCATAATCGCCACGCATAGCAGGCGGGTTGGCGATCGCAGTACGGTTGTCACAAAAGCACAGAGAACGCTGCTGCCCGTTCTCTGGTAAGTCCCTTAGTCGCCTCTTACCACACCCACGGGATGATATGGGATGATGCTATTCTGTACGTCCGACACCATACAGAGGCTTTACGTCCGACACCATACAGAGGAGAGAAAAAGTTACTAAAAATCATTTTCGAAATGTCTTTTAAAAATGAAGATAATTGGAAATTTCTGTTTCTATAGATAATTAAAAATCGGTCTAATTTAGCTGTAACATTATTTTTCAAAAATGTTTTTTAGTAACTTTTTAGACCTATGTATGCTGCTTATGCGTAGGAAGTTTCATTAAAATCTGTTCAGTCATTTCGGAAAATAACGACTTGAAAGTTTGTATGAAATGCCGTAGGGTATAAACGCTCTTAAGACAACAATACGCTGATCAACGCGCGCCCGAGTGAATGGTTGCTGTGAGAGGTACTGTAGGCGCGCCACAACGCTGTCACACAGAGCTGTTTTTTCTTCACGACACGCGGTCAGGTCCCACCGCGTAACACCCTCAATTACCCGGGGGAGGCCCAGTAGGAGACGAACAGCGACAGAGGTCCAAACTACGACGCAGCTGCAGTGGATGTGTTTGTTTATGTTTTCGAGCGTATGGCACTCGTGGGCTGCAGCTAAAAATCAGCGTCAGGTGGTACACCTTGTGTTGCCATCTGGCATTATGCTGAGATGAGGCTCTTTTGGTATTATTAGTCTTGTTTGTTCATTTATTTTGTATATTTTTTAAGGTGTTATTAATGCTAAATAAAAACAATTTTCTTTCTTTCTTTTCTCTCTTTTCTTTCTTTTCTCTCTTTTCTTTCTTTTCTCTCTTTTCTCTCTTTTCTCTCTTTTCTTTCTTTTCTTTCTTTTCTTTCTTTTCTCTCTTTTCTTTCTTTTCTTTTCTTTCTTTTCTTTCTTTTCTTTCTTTTCTTTCTTTTCTTTCTTTTCTTTCTTTTCTTTCTTTTCTTTCTTTTCTTTCTTTTCTTTCTTTTCTTTCTTTTCTTTCTTTTCTTTCTTTTCTTTCTTTTCTTTCTTTTCTTTCTTTTCTTTCTTTTCTTTCTATGTGTGGCTCCTGTCCGCGTCATTTCCGGAGCTAAATATGATCTTTAATAACGCGATTTAGCAATCTGATCTGATGAATCTGATATGGCTGTTATGTCGCTACTAGTCAACAGACTGACAAAAATCTAGACTGTAAATTAAATTTTATATAAATAAAAAAAAACCACAATATTCGGATATTTTCAATTGAATGTTTCCATTGCTTAATTATTTGTATTTGATAACACAACAACACTAATACAAACCTCAATAACACACAATTAACACTCAAATACGGTTCATTATAGAGATATTAATTTTAGAGGTCTATGCGTCAAAACGTCCTCCAAATTCTAACACCGACCAACAGATTTAAAATGTATTTCAGTCAAAACATCTTAGTATTGTGCTCATTTTTACTATCGCGACATCTCTCAAAAGTATGGTATACTCCGATAAAAGTTATGTTTTAAAACTATTTTAGCACAAAGTAACTGTTTATGAACCATATTCCTTGATTTTAAACCCCATGGATTTTGAAGTTAAAACTGGTTGCTAGTCTTTTTCATCATCATCATCATTTCAGCCAAAAGACGTCCACTGCTGGACATAGGCCTCCCCCAAAAGGGGGGTTTTGCCATAATCGCCACGCTTGGCAGGCGGGTTGGCGAGCTAGTCTTTTTATAGATCCTTAACTACTAGTATGTGACTCGACGACATCTTGATAATGTCGGAAAGACTGATTTGTCATTCTCATTACTCAGTTAATCACCCTTTCCGACTTTATCACAGATAAAGAATTATAATAAGTAGTAGAATTAAGGACTTTTATTTCTTTCCTACTTGATTTAAGAAGAATTTTTTATTATTTTAATGATTCAAAGGAAGGCAAGGCCATTGATTTAAAATTTTCTTCATTGTTGACATATTAAATTAACATCAAAATAATACCAAAGATTTACTAAGACCAGACCTTAATAAATAGGTTACTAATTGAAACAAACTTATATTTTGACTTTTAAATATATATTTTTTTCATTTAATGCTATACACATTCAAATATTTCAGGATTATTACAAAAGAACCATGTAGAAAACTGTTACAAGGGGTCTTCCAGAACTAAGTAAACTGGTGCAAGTGTTTAAAAGTCGATAAAAGAAGATGTTTTTTAAATATAGCTTTGTATAAATCAATAGATAAAATGATGCATGTAAAAATGGTAATATCCTTCTATTTTCCTCAATTATGCATATAGATAAGTACACTATAAACTGGTATAGTGGTGACTTGTACTAGTTTACCGGTTCTATCATATTAAAGAAAACAAGCTACATCAATGCAAATGTTAATGCTATTTTCTAAAGTTTTCAAAAATAAGAAAAACGTATTATGTAGTCTTCTTCAAATGATATTCAAATATAACATTCCAAAATTTCAAATATTTCTGTTGATTTATGTCAAAACTACAAACAAGCTTTAGAACCTTTAAACCGCTCTCCTGTACAATTGTGTTTTTGCACTTGCACTAGTATACATATGTAGGACCCGTCGAAGACATCTTTTACCTATCCCCAGGCAAGTAGGGAGTGCCTACCAAAGAGAAGACTTATACCAACCATTTACATATTTATGTAATACATAAATTATATATTTATATATAAATATATTATAATTATATAAATAAGATATATATATATCATATATATTTTTATATCCTTTTTTTTAGTTTTTTTATATTTCTTTTTTTTATATTCTGTGTGCTTGTGGCGATGGCGCCAATAAACGTTTTTTCTTTCTTTGTTTCTATTTATAAGTTCTGTATCAGTAATTTTATCTATCTTGTAAACAATAATTATTTATTATCGGTACTCACTTGTATTGTACTCCTCTTTAGCTAGATAACACTTTCAATCTCTTGAATATTTTGCATCATTTTCAACTCGCCGTTGCGTACACGATGGTTCTTCTACAGGGTACGCCACTATAACTTTTCCTTTCGATTTATCTTGCCATTTTATCCAGGATTCCGATACGCATATGTATTCATCAATATCAGCATACGGTAATTCTTCGAATTCAATTACATGGTATGGCATTGTTTTTTCTTAAATATGACAAGGAGGTTGAATGGCGTTGTTGTACAATATGATATATTGCGGAATTCAATCGGAAAACTTATGAAGACGCAGATAATACTTATCGCTAAAAAGATACTATTAATTGCTACGTCGATAAGGGGGTCGTGAGAGTAGTAAACTAATTAATTTTGCAAAAAAACAGCATCCTGAGTTGTATTGCATAAGCTGTCATTAATTTTATTAAGAGAATGTAAGAGTGAGCGAAGTGAGATAGAACATTGAGGTTACTCAATTGTGACTTGCAAAAGCCAAGTCTTCATTGACAGTGGATAAAGTGAGCTGTACAATATAAAATTATCCAGTCTGGGCTAAGTCAAGTCTTCATTAACACGCGAGCGAAGCGAGCTCGAATATGCTTTTATGTTGAGTTTTTGTTTTCTTTTCTTCTACTTGTTGCTGTCTATGAATCATACGAAACTGGATAAGAACTACTTTAGATACTACACTTGTGTGAAGCGATATTTTCCTAATATCGTTACAATTGGTAGATTTTTTTACTCTTCGGGATTACCCCAGTGCACCCAACACATTTGAACTAGTTCACAGCTGGGCCCAGATATGCCTCCCATCTTTGGGTGTGTACCAGGTATTAGCGGTGACCGACCTTAATACTATGTTTAGGGTAATTTAGGAAAAGTCACGTGGGTACAACTAAATAAGAAACATGTCAAACCTACGAGTTTGTTAGCATAAGCGACGCTGAGTGACGTCATTCAATATGGCGGACTCCCAAAGATGGATGTTTTTTATGCACCCCCATGATATGGATATCAATTAAAAGAGTTTGCTGAGAATTATACAAAAAAATACACACACCTGTATTTAAAAACTTGTTTTTAAGAAAGTTTCTTTTTACATCTTAATTTTTATTTTTCGAATATTCTACGGTTTTTTTTTTAAATAAGAATGTTATCCTCTTTCATTTTTCGAAAACCCACTCGACAGGTTTTTTGAAACATACATAACTGCTAAAGGCCCTTCACAATCGTGGACACTTTTGTGTCTTGTGTCGGATACAAGCTATGAATATTTGATTTTTATAAAACCAGTATGAAATCAGCCACTCCCAGCTGCGCAGACGTTAACATTTTTTTGTCCGGTTGCTTCCACTTGACTCATACTCGTTGCCGATCAAAGGTGTTCGGTGTCGGTAACTGGAAACTAAAGGTATGATTCCGAACCACGCTGCTCGCAGCAGTGCTGCCACAACAGTGCTGTCGCGGCACTACTGGTCCCCATACAATCTCTATAAGCTTATATGAGATAACATTCCGAGCTAGGCAGTAATGTAGCGGCAGCACTGCTGCGCGTCAGTGTCACCCTACAGCCGCGACAGACCAGTAGTGACGCGTCTGCCGCCGCAGCAAGAGTACCTACGTGAATGTTGACAAGTAAATTGACAACAAAAGGATGAATTTCTCTGATTTAGAAGAGGAACAGTTTATTAACTATGTCACTTTATATCCAGCCCTTAACGATAGCAGTCATACTAATTATCGTAATAATAGAAAATATATAATTAACTAACGAATAAACAACAACGCATCACCATGAACAGAGCGACACTGCCGCCTTGCTCGGAATCAGCGCGGCAGGCAGCACTGCTGGGCAGCACCTTAGTAGCAGCACTGCGGCAACAGCACTGCTGTTTGTTGCCGAGTTCGGAATCATACCTTAAAATTCGTCAGTTGAAGACACAAGCAACATTAACTAATTTCCTTACAATTGTACTGAGCTGAGCAAACGGACGATTTACAATCGGTGTCCTATATATCCTTTGTGCGACTCAAGCCACGCACACCGAGCGGGTGTTCTTCATCGACGTCCATCGTGAAACAGTCGGAAAAATGCAACGAAGTGTACGATTGACCGGCGACTGTGTCCGATTGCCGCCGCCACCAGACAAAGCAACTACGGTCACCAGTGAAGTCTGCTATTACAATAGTGTCAGAATGGCACTAATGGCCTATCATTGATTTCATAATTGTTGATTTTGACAAGTTTGGTAATCTACTAATTATAATGGCGTCATTATGACTTCACAATGGTCAACCACTGACACTCCATTGAAAGAAATTGCATAGAATTTGACAGACAAATGACAGATCATTATGAATATAGCAGATTACGAACTTTTAGCAAAATGAGAATGAGATCGTGTTGGAATGACGATGTTTATTAAAATAGCAGACTTGAGGCCCAGGAGTAGCAACCGGCGATTATGACCGATCGCCGCTACAGGAAGCAGCAACTACGGTTTCCTGTGATGGTGTGCCGACTTCAATAACAAGTAACGACGAAAAGTGTCTGCGTTTCATCATCATCATCATTTTAGCCCAAAAGACGTACACTGCTGTACATAGGCCTCCCCCAAGTGTCGCCACATTTTGGGGGGTTTTGCCATAATCGCCACGCTTGGCAGTCTACGTTTGTGCAGCCCTTAATCATACCACTTTAATCACTTTTGGTATTTCCGCATAGTCACCTGGTCACGAATTTATTTGGTCACGAAGTTTCAATTTTTTACCAAGATTTGACATACTATTAAAAAATACAAGTATGCGTCGATACTCTTGCGCCATCACGTCTTCCAAGCTCATCGTGCTGTGCTGGCGCTGCTGCTGCGGCAGCGGAGAACCTCAAGCGGCGTAAATATAGTAACCTTTGTGGTAACTATATTTTCGAGCCGTTTGGGGTTGAAACACTGGGGCCGTGGGGTCCGAGCGCTCACAGGCTTTTTAAGGAAATTTCCAAACGCCTAGTTGACGCTTCACGTGAACCAAGGGCTGGCTTTTACTTTGGCCAGAGGCTAAGTATTGCCATACAACGTGGCAATGCTGCCAGTCTCTTGGGCACATTACCAGCTGACAGCGTTGTGGAGGAGTTTTTTGACGACCTTCTATAGTTTACTGTTATTTGAGTTATTTAATTTATTAATTTGTTAATCGTTGTAATGTATAAAATAGATATTTAAATAAAAAAAGTCAATAAAAAATATTATGTACACTTTTACTTTCTTTTACGAGTATATGAATGCTTAATTGAATAACAAAGTTTTGTATCGGAGTTTATAAATAAAACATTTCATCTCTATGACATCACTTTATCTAAATTAAAGTTGACACTAAAACTGTTTGTAACTGTCAAGATAAAAACTACGTATAGTAAAAACGTGATGACACTGATCAAAACTTTAACAGTGTCCCATTGTCTACACAATAATTGGAGCCAGTCACACCTTTAGCCTTATCGCTAGCTAAGAACATGATCACATCAGCTACTTCCACCGGTTCGGAGATCCTCTGCAGAGCAGTAGCAGCGGCGTTCTCCTCCCAATCCGTTTCAGTCATCAAATCCTGCAACATGTTGGTGCGCACAGGACCTGGACTGACCGTGTTCACCCTCACTCCAGAAGCCGCCAGTTCCAACGCTGCTCCATGCGTAAAGTGGTTTAAAGCAGCCTTCGAAACACAGTACATCATCACCTGTGGTACTTGTACGTACGTTTTGGCTAGCACGCTCGAGATGTTGATGATGTTACCCTTAGTCTTCGCCAAGTATGGAGCCGCCAAGCTTGTCATATGCACCACAGCTCGCAGGTTGACACTTAGCACGTCATCGTAGGTTTGCATGACGTCAGGACTTGTGAGAGACGTGTTCTTCAGTATGGCTGCGTTGTTGACGAGGACGTCGAGTTTCCCGAATTTCTCAACTGTCTTTCTGACGATAGTTTTTGCTTCCGCATCATTTGCAATGTCGGCTTTGATGATGAGGGTCGGAGCGCCAAGTTTCTCACAACGTTGGGCCACTGACTTGAGTCCAGTTTCGTTTCTCCCTACGATGGCTATGCTAGCACCTTCTTTAGCGAATTGTTCAGCGGTGGCGGCACCGATGCCAGCACTGCCTCCTGTGACGAGGACTACTTTGTTCTTGAAACTCATGTTGCACGACTGTTAGGTATGACGTCTGGTAACGTATTGAGGGCTCAGAGCGTTACTCACAGATGTCTTACTTAAAGGACCGCTAATCAGGTACAAGATGTGCGTCATGTAATTTAAATGGAGATGGACACACGAGGCAGCTAAGTCAGTAAACCAGTTTCTATGTTTTATAATAACATGAATAAAAACTCGTTCGACTGCGATACTAAATTTTATTTAAATCCCTTCATTCATTTATTGATCACACTTTTTACATTTTAAAATATTTTAACAAATTAAGAATAGAGGTCAGCCAGTGTCGGGAGCAAGGTCCAAGCTACTGGTGGTTATTTAAATTAATTATTTTACTAATTAATTTTCGAGTAAATCATTAGGAAAAGTAAAACTTACTCAAGGTTTTTCCGATACAAGGTTTTTTTTTATAGCCAAAAAAAAAACCTATTAGCTGTGTAAAAGGTCGTAAAAAGATGTAGTAGTGACTTTATTTGAGATTGGCTCTCCTGGGGTCACAAGTTAAGACCGATCTATGCCAATCTATGGCCAATAGGGATTTTGCCGATGGGAAGCCCTGACAGCCGAATTTTACTGCTTATGTTGAGAAAGCTTGCACCTGAACATAAAACACTCATTTATTCTACACTAGCTGTTACCCACAACTTCGTACGCGTTATTCTACATATGAATATTTGTTGCATCACATATAGCAGTAGTCTCATGGTCCTTTGGACGGCAATCCGGAACAACCGGAGAGAGATCAGGCGCAGGACCAACAGCTTAACATGTTTACGGGGATATCACACCTCCAACCTCCAAACTCTGGGCTGCTACTGAGGAATTTCTAATGGAGAAAATTCTATAACACTTTGCTCGACCTTGAAATCGAACACAGCACCCCACACTCAGCAGTCACTCTTGCACCCACGAAGCCAACATGGTAGGTACAGTACTGCTGCTAAATAACTTTGACATGGCTGCCTTGATAGAGGAAATAATAATTGGTACCTACTCAATCATTGCGACAATTATTGTTCCATAAAATGCTGTAATTAATTACTAGATTGTATTCAGAAGCCACTGTTATGTAATGTTAGAAAAACGTACCTAAATATACCTGTTTAGCAAGCCTGTGAACAAACATATAAACAGTCTTCTATTTAGAATTATAGAGTTAACAGATAATAGGCTGATTATAGACCATAATATATCAACTGTGTCCTTGCACTTCAGTCATTAACCCCCGACCAAAAAAGAGGGGTGTTATAAGTTTGACGTGTGTATCTGTGTATCTGTGTATCTGTATATTTGTGTATCTGTGTGTCTGTGTGTCCGCCAGTACCTCTGGACGCACCTCCACATCACCATTACTGTAAGTTGAACATAGTCTGTGGCATCGTAGCTCCTAAACGGATGAACCGATTTTGATAAAAGTGGTGTCGTTTGAAAGGTATTTTAATGGAGAGTGTTCTTAGCTATGTTTCGAGAATATCTGCTCAGCCGTTTGAAGATCATTGTCATGATCATTGTTATGAAGATGATTGTTGATCATCCGTTGAGCGGTCCGGGCGTACTTATACGCCTAAAAATTTTTCCCGTCAAACGTCCAGCACTCAAAGTACGCCCAAAAATTTTTCCCGTCAAACGTCCGGGCGTACTTATACGCCTCGAAGAGTTGTACCAAAAAACTTACTAAAACTTTTAAAATCTCTATGAATTTACCATCTATGGTCCCTCTTATGGATACAGTATTAAATTCCGCGTCTATGGCATAAAGAACGACACTATCAGCCGTCAAAATTAAATGTCAAAAAAGTTTTAAAAGTCAGTTGTCTAATTTTACCGTAATGCCGTGTTGTGATTTATGTTCTCTGGTTTTAAAACGTGAATACTATTTAATTTAAAACCCAATGTTTATAGTGTTATATATCAAAATAAACTTCATCAATCAAGCTTTATGAATATCTAAGAATATCACGTTCGGACCTCCAAATACGCCTACAAATTTATCAGGTAAGTCAAATGTCCCGGGCGTAATTATGGGCCTCGATCATTATTTTTAGAAATTATTGAAAAAATAGTTAAAAAAGTGCTCGTATTATGAAAATTAGTTCAATTAAGTAATTATTAGTGTCTCCGCAATATAAAACAGTAAAAAAAAACGAAATCTTAGCGATTTTTTTACGAAAACACGACAAAAACAGTAGGTATCGAATCGATCAGAGCAGGGGTTGATTTGTTTGGTTAATTTAGCTACTAAGAAAGTGCCAAAGTAAGGACATATGGGTATTAAAACAAAGCTTATATAGTCTAGTTTAATTATAAATAGGTTTTATTGATACCAATTACAATTCTAATTGGTAAAACTTTTATTCCTATTGGAGAAACTGACTTTCAACATATATGCTCAAGTTCACATTTTTTTCCAAATACTTCTATCTAATTGTTGTAATTAGTTTTAACATAGTTAGATTCTGCATTGTTTCAGCTATACACACGTATTTTTTGTTTTTGTGTAGCTGCAGTAGTTTACGAGATAATAAGCTTTAAGTGCGCCGTGTTTCGCGCCAAAAATTCGTGCATGCGCATTTTTGAGAATGAACGTTGAAATTTGATATGTTTTGTGACCTTGACTCAAATTACTAGGCGTATTTTGAGGCCCGGACGTTTGAGCGGCATTTGAATTTGAAATTTGAAATGTTGCTGCTTGTCACCATGGGCATTGCTGAGGGGAGGGAGTCACCCACACCCCCTTTTTAAAAAAATTATATCTTTCCTTGGTTTCGTTAATTAGCGAGTTATTCGAATTACCGAGTATTTAATTGTAATTGGAAGGAAAGTGGGGAGGTCTATGCCCAGGAGTAGGACAGTCAACGCTAAGAAAAAATAATATAAGTTTAAAAAGCATGAAAAAACATTAAATTAAAAATTTAAAAAACCCCCGACTCAAAAATCCTCTAAAAAGCCAAAAATAAATTAATCCAAGCGTCGTAGCGTCGGGGGACCGCTAAGAAGACCGCTTAGTACAAGCACAGAACAAAGCGGACCCCGACGCTACGACGCTTGGATTAATTTATTTTTGGCTTTTTAGAGGATTTTTTTGTCGGGGTTTTTTTAATTTTATCCTCTTGTTTGTCAAATTATTTTATAATAAAACCATGACACCGACATGCGACAGGACAAAATATAGAGATTCTCTTATTTCATAAAACCGGCCAGGTGCGTATCGGAAGGATATCGTACTCGATGGATACTTACCATTTTAAATAATTATGTATTTCTCTCTCTCTCTCTCTCTCTAAAACTATGAAAAACAATGCCTGAGCAGATATCTGTAAATACTACTATAATACTGGTATTCTGTGACATGCGTTTAGACTAGAAGCCGACCCCCGAGCCGCGATAAGACTAAGCTGATGATTATGCTTGAATAGAATGAGGAGAGCCACCCTTAATTGTTTTTTCCGATACTAAAACATAGTAAGTGTTTCTGTTTACCATTAAACCCAATCCACTCCGTACGTTTGTAGTAAGCACCGACTTATTATCGGGCCTATGTCCTCCCATACATTAGTAGTAACGCTGTAACAGAAATATTGTAAAACCAAATAATTTTAACACTTTGACAGCCGAAGATTTTAAAACGCGGATTCCATGGTTCGCCGGCGATTTTCGCCGATATTGCAACATTTATAAAATGAGAACTATCAATGATAAATCTATAATTATTTTTTTATTTATACTATTGACTTGTTTATTTCTAGGATAAAAATAAAAAACAGACGTAAATTAGTTTTTTTTATTTAAAAATGTAGAATAAAAAAGAGGTTTTATGGAAAAAAAAAAAGTCGAACATGGACTTTTGCGTGTTCAAGTCGTGTAATTTTTGCCGTGAACTCGCCATTTCGCGCCAAAATTCGTGTACGTGCACTCGCAATAGCGGCGCGGGAACACTGGCGCAGCGCGACACTCGATAGCTTGTTCCGCTCACACCAAGCGCCCCACCACGGTTATTCTTACATGTGTGCGTAGCTAAAGCACTACACTATTATATCAATGCACGCCAAACACGGACTACGGACGTCGTTTTAAAACAAACACTAAGAAAGTCAGTCACGTACTGAGAACGTGATCAGCGTCACAATACAATCAACCTGGGACGTACTCTGCACGTGATCGGCTGTGAAAGTGTAAGAGTACAATGGAGTTTCTTACCGGTTCTTCTCCATAGGAAACGACCAACCCGAACCGAGCACCTTTTTGTTGACGTTTTTGAGGCCATTGTAAAATAAAAATATTTTGATTTTGATTGACTTTGACTCCAATTTTCATCAATCATCATTCTCTTCTCCTTTTATCCCAATTTTTCATCAATAATATCCCAATAGTCTCAATCGATGCAGAGTAGGGCAGTTGTTTTTTTTTTAAATATCGGATTTTCGATATATCGATATTTTAAAATATATCAAAATCGATGTTTGATATATCGAATAAAATATCGATATTTCGATATATCGGATTTATTTTAAACAAAATATCATAAGTCAGCTGAAAAATGATTACACAGTTTATAGTCCAGTATATATATTTAACAAATTAAATTATTTGAAATTTAAATTTTTGAGTAATTATTGTTTAATTTAAATAAGACAAACTTGTGTACCAATATTTTCAGTTAAGAGTTTTTATAAATACTTTTTGTTTAATATGTTCAGCTGTTTGACTACTAGGATTATAAGGCACTAAAAGATTTATTATTTATTTATTTAACTTAGAAATTATTTATTAACTTATATATTATTTATTAATATATATAATTTATTTATTTAACTCGTTCAAATGCTCCTGATGTAGCAGAATAAATTAAATAATTAACAGCTATTTCTGTTAACACGGGAGTAAAATGCCGACTATCGATCCAAAACATTAGCGCATTTGATGAACCGCGCTTTTTAGGGTTCCGTACCCAAAGGGTCAAACGGCACCCTATTACTGAGACTTCGCTGTCCGTCCGTCCGTCCGTCCTTCTGACACCAGGCTGTATCTCATGAACCGTGATAGTTAGCCAGTTGAAATTTTCACAAATTATGTATTTCTGTTGATGCTATAACAACAAATACTAAAAACAGAATAAAATAAATATTTAAGGGGGGCTCCCATACAAAAAAGTGAATTTTTTGCTCGTTTTTATAAATAATGGTACGGAACCCTTCGTGCGCGAGTCCGACTCGCACTTGGCCGGTTTTTAACTTTGCTCAATGTTAACCACAGCTTAAAAGAGGTAGAGATGCTGAGCTGTTAACGCTGACAGTGACAACAAACAACAACTGTAAGCAAAGTAGATACTCCATACCATAGATTATAGTAATTTTTATACCACAGAGGCATATCTATACAAAATTACATTTCGTTTTAAGATAATAAGTAAACTAGGAATAGAGAAAAAACATAAAATAGTCTAAATTAAGTACAGTAGATTGATTTTACGATGATTTTGTAGATAACATAATAAAATTTATTAAAAAAAAAAATATCGACCATCGATATGTTCATTTCAATATCGACATATCGTCCAAAAATATATTAGTAATAAATATTGATATTTCTAAATAATAATACCGATATTTCGATATATGGATATTTTATCAACAGTCCTAGCAGAGAGGCCGACACGGCGAAAGGGTTCCGTTCTTACCATTTGGCTACAGAACTTTAAAAAACCGGCCAAGTGCGAGTCGGACTCGCACACGAAGGGTTCCGTACAAACAAACCGTACCGTAAAAAAACACTTGATTGTATGGGAGCCCCCCTTAAATATTTATTTTATTCTGTTTTTAGTATATGTTGTTATAGCATCAACAGAGATACATAATCTGTAGAAATTTCAACTGGCTAACTATCACGGTTCATGAGATACAGCCTGGTGACAGACGGACGGACGGACGGACGGACGGACGGACGGACGGACGGACGGACGGACGGACGGACGGACAGCGAAGTCTCAGTAATAGGCTCCCGTTTGACCCTTTGGGTACGGAACCCTAAAAAATGGATGATGATATAGTATATAAATCAACGAGATGATAAATTCGAACACCATTTGATAAGTAATACGTTCTGCCTTTCAGATTGTAGAAGAAAGGTGTGACAAACAACAGCTGTCAGTAAATCCGAAAAAAACAGAACTCATCCTTTTCACCAACAAAAGGAAGTTACCAGAACTACAGTTGCCAAAATTATTCAATACCAAACTCCCAAACCAACGCCCAAGTCGTTGAAATAATCCGGCAACTGGGTCTCCAGGTGGCATTGCACATGTCCGAGGCCATGTGCTTTAATTGACCTCGGAATGCGCCACCATCGGGATCCCAACTGACGGTAGGAGGGGTTCCCATCGGCGTTGAGTCGACGCTGAAGTACCTAGGGCTCGTCCTCGACAGCCGGTGGAACTTCGTGGAGCATTTCCGACGTTTGGCCCTTAAACTGGAACGGGCCGGGGCTGCGTTCAAGCGGCTCTTGCCCAACCTGGAGGGTCCAAACGCCTCCTGCCGGAACGCGGGGTCGTGCAGTCCATGACCCTTTACGGGGCCCCGGTGTGGGCACTTCTTTGAGGCGGTGTGCCGCCCACTACCTGCACGCGCCCCAGAAGGTGGTAGTCGTAAGGCTAGTCCAGGAGTACCGCACGATCTCCGGCGAGGCGGCGTGCCTCTTGGCTGGATTGCCGCCTTGGGATCTGGCGGCGATAGTCCTCGCGTGCCTGCACGAATGGCGTGCGGAGACATTACGCCGGGGTGAAACTCCGCTGCCGCGGCAAATCGTCGTTCAGCGGACAGACCTCCGTCGCGATCTCAAGGCGACATGGAGAGAGCAACTTTCGCAACCCCGTGCAGGGCACGCCACAATAGTGGCGATAAGTCACGGGACTTATAGCCACTCCTCAAAGAGGGCTTTGAGGAGTGACTTGAGAAGCGCTACGGCGCCCTCACCTTCCGCCTGACGCAGGTCCTCACCGAACATGGTTGTTTCGAGAGGTTTCTGCACCAAATCGGGCGGGAGATAACGCCGGGATTTTACCACTGCAAGGATCGGCCGGAGGACACGGTGGAGCACACCGTAGAGTTCTGCCCCGCCTGGGCTGAGCACCGCTGTGTCCTCATAGCGGCGATTGGCGGCAGCGACCTCTCGCGTCCGGCCCTGGTTCATGGTTCATGTTCCATGGTCCGGAGCGAGAGGGAATGGGAAGCCGTCACCTCCTGCGAAGCAGTCATGCTAGCGAAGGAGGTGGCGTAACGTGAGAGGGAGAGAGACGCCCCAGGAGTCGGGGGGTAACCAGTGGCTCCCGGCCACCGTAGGCGCGGGCTTGTGGACGGTGAGTAATGGGCTAGCTCACCGTCCGTCCGTCTTACGACGACAGGCAGAACCGACGGCGCGTTCGTGTTCCACGCGCGCCTCAATGAGATGTCAGCAAATCGGAAGGGGTCCGAGAGGGCCGATGCCTGCCAGGGCTGCGGGACTGTTCGAAAGAGATACCGTGGCCCTGGAACACAAAGGGCTAAGAAGGATCAGGAACAAGTTTTTGTCAGTTCAAGTCTGACACTCTCTTCCGCTCCGCCCAGAGCGGGAGGGGTTATTGTTTGACGATTTCCATCCAAAAAAACAACGCCCAAGTACTTAACTTATGTTGCTAAGGAATCGATACAAGTCAAGTACTTGGGCGTTATACTTAATAACAAAATTAACTGGGCGAGTCACATCTATGCAAAAATAAAGAAGGCCTGTATATGTTTTGGTCAGTGCAGAAGACTTGTTGGTAAAAAATAGGGTCTCCCTCCAAAGATCACACTTTGGCTGTACACATCAGTTATCAAACGTTCTCTAACTTACGGATCAGTTGTACGGTGGCCCAGAACACAACTGACCACAGAAAAACGAAACTCCAGAGGCTACAACGCCTAGAGAGTGTAGCAGCTACTGCATATATGAGAACCACTCCATCAGCCGCTTTAAAGTACCTCTTAAACTTGAGAGCTCTATATCTTAGCATACAGAAAGAGGCGAAGATAGCCGTCTTAAGATTAAGATCGAACAGTTTGTGGAAATTAAACGCAGAGACAACACACTCAAAAGTTCTGCAAGGGATTCTAAAGGAAATACCACTCCTGGATGCACAGAACTCTATGTCACCACGTCTTCGATCGAAGATACGATATCCGATTCAAAGCGCAAGCTGAAGATTTCCGTGGCATCGATGAAGTTAGGATATAGGTACACAGACGGCTCTAAAACCATAAACGGTACTGGAGCTGGCGTCTTCACAATTGACTTAAAAATCAAAATATCAACCACTTTATACAAACTAAACACAATCTTCCAAGCAGAATGCATTGGAATCACCAGAGCAGCTCAAGCAGTTGCAGCCAGAGACTTAAGAGATCTTAACATCAAAATCATCCCAGACAGTGCATCAGTACTCCAAGCGCTACAAAACAATATTTTAAATTTTGCCTACGTATTGGAATGTCACAACGCACTCTCGCAATGGATAAAAGAGCACAGTAACTCACTGGGTAACGATGCAGCGGATGAACTGGCTCAAACGGGAGCGAAGACAACAGCATAGCATAGCAGTCCGGAACCACTGCTGCCCATACCCCAAGCCCAAATAAAATCATGGCTGCATAAGAAAAACAGGAAACACACCAAATGGAATGGAGAAACAGTGTAATCTGCAGGCAAACAAAGAGTGCAGTTCCGGAAGCTTCGACGAGACTTGCCCGCAGCATCACTAGACTGAAACGGGACAAAATTCGCAAGATTATAGATATTATAACTGGCCACTGTCCCCTAAACAAACACCTATTTACCATAGGTGTGACGGACAGCCCTCTGTGCAGACGATGCATGGAGGCGGAAGAAACACCACAGCACGTGCTCATGGAGTGCTGAAGCGTGGCAGATTAACGGGCACGGACTCTTCAATCGCCGGCATCGCTCCCGGAAGTCTAAAAAGGCTGCTAGCTTTCTGGGAGGACCTGGGATGGTTGGAGTAACCAGAGGATTTTCAGATGTACAATGGCCCAATAAAGAACCTAAGTGCGGAAACAGCCCGGCTAACCTAACCTAACATCGCATCAACAGGAAAAGTGCCCAGAAGGCTGGGCGCATTGCCACGTTGGAAGGCAATGGTGATTCTTTAGCCAAAAAAAAGGCAAGCCCTCTGGTCACGCGAAGAGTCAACCAACTGTTTGACGATATCCCGAAACACAAGGTAAGTAACAACAATGCAAGTCAATAAAAATATTATGTATGCAATTACTTTTTATTTTTTTTACGAGTATATAAATGCTTGAATGACAAAGTTTTTGTATCGGAGTTTTTGAAAAAAAAAACATTTCATCTCTAGATTATAGTTCACACAAAAACTGTTCGTATCTGTCAAAATAAAAACTTCGTATAGTAAAAACGGGACGACACTGATCAAAACTTCAACAGTGTCCCATTGTCTACACCATAATTGGAGCCAGTCACACCTTTAGCCTTATCGCTAGCTAAGAACATGATCACATCAGCTACTTCCACCGGTTCGGACATCCTCTGCAGAGCTGTAGCAGAGATGTTATCCTCCCAAACCTTGTCAGTCACCAAAGCCTGCAGCATGTTGGTGCGCACAGGACCTGGACTGACTGTGTTCACCCTCACTCCAGAAGCCGCCAGTTCCAACGCCGCTCCATGCGTGAAGTGGTTCAAAGCAGCCTTCGAAATACAGTACATCTTCAGAAGTGGTTGTTGTACGTACGTTTTGGCCAGTATGCTCGAGATGTTGATGATGTTACCCTTAGTCTTCGCCAAGTATGGAGCTGCTAAGCTTGTCATGTACACCACAGCTCGCAGGTTGACACTTAGCACGTCATCGTAGGTTTGCATGACGTCAGGACTTGTGAGAGACGTGTTCTTCAGTATGGCTGCGTTGTTGACGAGGATGTCCAGTTTCCCGAATTTTTCAACTGTCTTTTTGACGATAGTTTTTGCTTCCGCATCATTTGCAATGTCGGCTTTGATAATGAGAGTCGGAGCGCCAAGTTTCTCACAGCGTTGGGCCACTGCCTTGAGTCCAGTTTCGTTTCTCCCGACAATGGCTATGCTAGCACCTTCTTTAGCGAATTGTTCAGCGGTGGCGGCACCGATGCCAGCACTGCCTCCTGTGACGAGGACTACTTTGTTCTTGAAACTCATGTTGCACGACTGATAGGTATGACGTCTGGTAACGTATTGAGGGCTTAGAGCGTTACTCACAAATGTCTTACTTAAAGGACCGCTAATCAGGTACAAGATGTGCGTCATGTAATTTAAATGGAGATGGGCACACGAGGCAGCTAAGTCAGTAAACCAGTTTCTATGTTTTATAATAACATGGGATAAAAACTCGTTCGACTACGATACTAAATTTTATTTAAATGTCTTCATTCATTTATTGATCACACTTTTTACATTTTAAAATATTTTAACAAATTAAGAATAGAGGTCAGCCAGTGTCGGGAGCAAGGTCCAAGCTCAATACTCAATACTCAATTCTTTATTGCATTCCACAATGTAGGCTTAGTTGGTAAACATTTAACAAAAGAAACAATCGTGGACCCTGTCGGGCACAGCAAAAGAAAGATATTTGGAGATGAGGATTGTATCTTATAATCTAACTTAATTTTTACAAAAAACAAAAACATTTTAATTTACCTTATGTTATTAGTTTTAAGGATTTATCATTTAAATATTCGTTGACATTGTAGTAACACTTGCTTAATAATAGCTTTTTTAATTTGTTCGTGAATAGGTGGAGTTTTTTTTCTTTTCTAATTGATTCGGGTAACATATTGTATATCTTTACTGACATAGACAGAGGGCTCGTTGAATGTATTTTTAAGCGGGAAGTTGGTTGGTTGAGTCGTGTTTTATATCGGAGTGTGTATCGTGTTTGTATGTCTTCTCGTTTAGTGTATAAGTCTTGGTGTTTGTGAGCGAATTTGCACATTTCAAGTATATATATACAAGGCAGAGTTAAAATATTATGATATATAAAATGAGGTTTGCAGCTATCTATCTGTTGTATGTTTACTAGGATACGGATAAATTTCTTTTGAACAGTGAATAGTGTCTGTGCATCTGTGCTGTATCCCCACATTATTATGCCATAGCTAAGCCATGCATATCATCATAGCTACTTGGTGGTTTGTTAAATTAATTATTATACTAATTAATTTTCGAGTAAATCATTAGGAAAAGTAAAAGTCACTCAAGGTTTTTCCGATACAAGGTTTTATTTTAGCCAAAAAAAAATAAAACCTATTAGCTGTGTAAAATATCGTAAAAAGATGTAGTAGTGACTTTATTTGAGATTAGCTCTCCTGGGGTCACAAGTTAAGACCGATCTATGTCGGGTAGCAGTCACTCTATAAAAAATATTAAGACGTTTATTTATAACAAAAGTAACCCTAAGGATAGATTTGAGAACATTTATGGCCAATAGGGGTTAATCGAGGACAACAGTTTAAACCAATATTCGCCAGTTTTGCCGATGGGAAGCCCTGACAGCCGGATTTTACTGCTTATGTTGAGAAAGCTTGCACCTGAAATTAAAACACTCATTTATTCTATACTAGCTGTTACCCGCGAATTCGTACGCGTTATTCTACTTATGTATATTTCTGTATCACATACGCATACGGGAGAGCATCGGTGGCCCAGTGGTGGCAGCCCCGACTTACGAGCAGTAAGCCGTGGGTTCGAACCGAGGCAGGCGCATTACTTTGTGTAATTTATTTCATCATTCCTGCCCTCAAAAACGGTGAAGGAAAACATCGTGAGGAAACCGGCATGTCCTAGAACTAAACATTTAAAGACATGTGACATCTACCAACCCGCACTGGGCCCGCGTAGTAGATTGCAGACCACTCCCTCTCATAGAGAGGAGGCCTGTATCCCAGCAGTGGGAACATTATAGGCTGGTGATGATGATGATAATGATGTATCACATATAGCAGTAGTCTCATGATCCTTTTGACGGCAATCCGGAACAACCCGAGAGATCAGGCGCAGGGTCAACAGCTTAACATGTTTACGGGGATATCACACCTCCAACCTCCAAACTCTGGGCTGCTACTGAGGAATTTCTAATAAGGAAAATTCTATAACACTTTGCTCGACCTTGAAATCGAACACAGCACCCCACACTCAGCAGTCACTTTTGCACCCACGAAACCAACATGGTAGGTACAGTACTGCTGCTAAATAACTTTGACATGGCTGCCTTGATAGAGGAAATAATAATTGGTACCTACTCATTCATTGCGTCAATTATTGTTCCATAAAATGCTGTAATTAATTACTAGATTGTATTCAGAAGCCACTGTTATGTAATGTTAGAAAAACGTACCTAAATATACCTGTTTAGCAAGCCTTTGAACAAACTTATGAACAGTCTTCTATTTAGTAGTATAGAGTTAACAGATAATAGGCTGATTATAGATCATAATACATCAACTGTGTCCTTGCACTTCATTCATTAACCCCCGACCAAAAAAAAGGGGTGTTATAAGTTTGACGTGTGTATCTGTGTATTTGTGTATCTGTGTGTCTGTCTGTGGCATCGTAGCTCCTAAACGGATGAACCGATTTTGATAAAAGTGGTGTCGTTTGAAAGGTATTTTAATCGAGAGTGTTCTTCGTTTCGAGAATATCTGCTCAGCCGTTTGAAGACCATTGTCATGAAGATGATTGTTGATCATGATTTAAATTTGAAATGTTGCTGCTTGTCACCATGGGCATTGCTGAGGCAGGGGAGTCACCCCCTCCGCATTTTTTTTTAATTTATATCTAGCCTTGGTTTCGTTAATTAGCGAGAAGAGACGCAACACCAAGAAAATTGGAAGGAAAGGGGGAGGTCTATGACCAGGAGTAGGACAGTCAAGTATAAGAAAAAATAATATAAGTTTAAAAAGCATTAAATTAAACAAAGCGGACCCCCGACGCTACGACGCTTGGATTAATTTATTTTTGGCATTTTAGAGGTTTTTTTTGTCGGGGGTTTTTTAATTTTATCCTCTTGTTTGTCAAATTATTTCATAATAAAACCATGACACCGACATGCGACAGGACAAAATATAGAGATTCTCTTATTTCATAAAACCGGCCAGGTGCGTATCGGAAGGATATCGTACTCGATGGATACTTACCATTTTAAATAATTATGTATTTCTCTCTCTCTCTCTCTGAAACTATGAAAAACAATGCCTGAGCAGATATCTGTAAATACTACTATAATACTGGTATTCTGTCACATACGTTTAGACTAGAAGCCGACCCCCAAGCCGCGATAAGACTAAGCTGATGATGATGCTTGAATAGAATGAGGAGTGCCACCCTTAATTGTTTTTTCCGATACTAAAACATAGTAGGTGTTTCTGTTTACCGTTAAACCCAATCCACTCCGTACGTTTGTAGTAAGCACCGACTTATTACCGGCCTACGATGTCCTCCCATACATTAGTACTAACGCTGTAACAGAAATATTGTAAAACCAAATGATTTTAAAAGAGTAACCATGGAGTTTCTTACCGGTTCTTCTCCATAGGAAACGACCAACCCGAACCGAGCACCTTTTTGTTGACGTTTTTGAGGCCTATGTAAAATAAAAATGTTTTGATTTTGATTGATTTTGACTCCAATTTTCATCAATCATCATTTTCCTCCCCTTATCCCAATTTTCATCAATCATCAACCTCTTCCTCTTTTATCCCAATTTTCATCAATAATGTCCCAATAGTCTCAATCGATGCAGAGTGAAACGATTACGCCCTAAAAAGGACCAAAAAAATATTCCGGTCCAGTGCTTAGGCCCCGTTTGTTGCATCTAAATTTGTATCGAACAAACTTCGAAAAAACTTACTAAAACTGGTAACATCTCTAAATGTACCGTCTATGGTCCCCTTTAATCGATACAGTATTAAATTCTGCGTCTGTGGCACAAAGAACGACAATATCAGCCGTCAAAATTAAATGTCAAAAAAGTTTTAAAAGTCAGTTGTCTAATTTTACCGTAATGCCGTGTTGTGATTTATGTTCTCTGGTTTTAAAACGTGAGTATTCTTTTATTTTAACCCAATGTATATAGTGTTATATATCAAAATAAACCTCGTTAATCAAGCTTTACGAATTTCTATAAACATCGTAGGTTCAAAGTCTGTTGAAACGATAATATCGAAATGTAAAATTGGCGCCATGTCGAACGTGGTATTTTTATAATGTTTTTTTAGAAATTATTGCAAAAATAGTTAAAATAGTGCTCGTATTATGAAAATTACTTCAATTAAGTAATTATTAGTGTCTCCGCAATATAAAACAGTAAAATAAAACGAAATCTTATCGAATTTTTTACGTAAACACGACAAATCAGTAGGTATCGAATAGAATGCGAGGAGGGTTGATTGTTTTGGGTGATTGTGCTACTAAGAAAGTGCCAAAGGAAGGATATATGGGTATTAAAACGAAGCTTATATAGTCTAGTTTAATTATAAATAGGTTTTATTGATACCAATTACAATTCTAATTGGTAAAACTTTTATTCTTATTGGAGAAACTGACATTCAACATATATTCTCAAGTTCACATTTTTTTCGAAATACTTATATCTAGTTGTCGTAATTAGTTTTTACGTAGTTAGATTCTGTATAGTTTCAGCTATACACACGTATTTTTTGTTTTGGTGTAGCTGCAATAGTTTACGAGAAAATAAGCTTTAAATGGGAAGTGGCGCGGGGGGCTTGCGCGGCAAAAACTTTCTATGCGCGCGCGGCGTGCGCGCGGGGTAGCCATGGCTACCGCGGACATTTCACCGGCAGTTGTTTTTTTTAAATATCGGATTTTCGATATATCGATATTTTAAAATATATCAAAATCGATGTTTGATATATCGAATAAAATATCGATATTTCGAAATATCGGATTTATTTAAAAAAAAATATCGTAAGTCAGCTGAAAAATGATTACACAGTTTATAGTTCAGTATATATTTAACAAATTAAATTATAAATGTATAAAAGTGTCAGGTTATAGTTCTGAGTAATTATTGTTTAATTTAAATAAGACAAACTTGTGTACCAATATTTTCAGCTAAGAGTTTTTATAAATACTTTTTGTTTAATATGTTCAGCTGTTTGACTACTAGGATTACAAGGCACTAAAAGATTTATTATTTATTTATTTAACTTATATATTATTTATTAACTTATATATTATTTATTTATTTAACTCGTTCAAATGCTCCTGATGTAGCAGAAGAAATGAAATAATTAACAGCTATTTCTGTTAACACGGCAGTAAAATGCCGTCTATCGATCCAAAACATTAGCGCATTTGATGAACCACGCTTTTTAACTTTGCTCAATGTTAACCAGAGTTAAGAGGTAGAGATGCTGAGCTGTTAACGCTGACAGTGACAACAAACAACAACTGTAAGCAAAGTAGATACTCCATACCATAGATTATAGTATTTTTTATACCACAGAGGCATATCTATACAAAATTACATTTCGTTTTAAGATAATAAGTAAACTAGGAATAGAGAAAAAACATAAAATAGTCTAAATTAAGTACAGTAGATTGATTTTACGATGATTTTGTAGATAACATAACAAAATTTATTAAAAAAAAAATATCGACCATCGATATGTTCATTTCAATATCGACATATCGTCCAAAAATATATTAGTAATAAATATTGATATTTCTAAATAATAATACCGATATTTCGATATATGGATATTTTATCAACAGTCCTAGCAGAGAGGCCGACACGGCGAAAGGGTTCCGTTCTTTACCATTTGGCTACAGAACTTTAAAAACCGGCCAAGTGCGAGTCGGACTCGCACACGAAGGGTTCCGTACAAAAAAACCGTACCGTAAAAAAACACTTGATTGTATGGGAGCCCCTCTTAAATATTTATTTTATTCTGTTTTTAGTATTTGTTGTTATAGCATCAACAGAGATACATAATCTGTAGAAATTTCAACTGGCTAACTATCACGGTTCATGAGATACAGCCTGGTGACAGACGGACGGACGGACGGACGGACGGACGGACAGCGAAGTCTCAGTAATAGGCTCCCGTTTGACCCTTTGGGTACGGAACCCTAAAAAATGGATGATGATATAGTATATAAATCAACGAGATGATAAATTCGAACACCATTTGATAAGTAATACGTTCTGCCTTTCAGATTGTAGAAGAAAGGTGTGACAAACAACAGCTGTCAGTAAATCCGAAAAAAACAGAAGTCATCCTTTTCACCAACAAAAGGAAGTTACCAGAACTACAGTTGCCAAAATTATTCAATACCAAACTCCCAAGCCAACGTCCAAGTCGTTGAAAGAATCCGGCAACTGGGTCTCCAGGTGGCATTGCTCAAGTCCGAGGCCATGTGCTTTAATCGACCCCGGAATGCGTCACCATCGGGATCCCAACTGACGGTAGGAGGGGTTCCCATCGGCGTTGAGTCGACGCTGAAGTACCTAGGGCTCGTCCTCGACAGCCGGTGGCCCTTAAACTGGAACGGGCCGGGGCTGCATTCAAGCGGCTCTTGCCCAGCCTGGAGGTCCAAACGCCTCCTGTCGGAACGCGAGGGTCGTGCAGTCCATGACCCTTTACGGGGCCCCGGTGTGTGCACGTTCTTTGAGGCGGTGTGCCGCCCACTACCTGAACGCGCCCCAGAGTCGTAAGGCTAGTCCAGGAGTAGCACACGATCTCCGGCGAGGCGGCGTGCCTCTTGACTGGATTGCCACCTTGGGATCTGGAGGCGATAGTCCTCGCGTGCCTGCACGAATGGCGTGCGAAGACACTACGCCAGGGTGAAACTCCGCTGCCGCAGCAAATCGTCGTTCAGCGGACAGACCTCCGTCGTGATCTCAAGGCGACATGGAGAGAGCGACTTTCGCAACCCCGTGCAGGGCACGCCACGATAGTGGCGATAAGTTAGGGGAATTATAGCCACTCCTCAAAGAGGGCTTTGAGGAGTGACTTGAGAAGCGCCACGGCGCCCTCACCTTCTATTTTGCCTGACGCAGGTCCTCACCGAACACGGTTGTTTCGGGAGGTTCCTGCACCAAATCGGGCGGGAGATAACGCCCGGGTTTTACCACTGCGAGGATCGGCCGGAGGACACGGTGGAGCACACCGTAGAGTTCTGCCCCGCCTGGGCTGAGCACCGCCGTGTCCTCATAGCGGCGATTGGCGGCAGCGACCTCTCGCGACCGGCCCTGGTTCATGGTTCATGTTCCATGGTCCGGAGCGAGAGGGAATGGGAAACCGTCGCCTCCTTCTGCGAAGCAGTCATGCTAGTGAAGGAGGTGGCGGAACGTGAGAGGGAGAGAGACGCCCCGGGCGTCGGGGGGTAACCAGTGGCCCCCGGCCACCTTAAGCGCGGGCCTGTAGACGGTGAGTAATGGGCTAGCTCACCGTCCATCCGTCTTACGACGACAGGCCGTGCCGACGGCGCGTTCGTGTTCCACGCAAGCCTCAAGGAGATGTCAGCAAATCGGAAGGGGTCTGAGAGGGCCGATGCCTGCCAGGGCTGCGGGACTGTTCGAAAGAGATACCGTGGCCCTGGAACACAAAGGGCTAAGAAGGATCAGGAACAGGTTTTTTTCTGGGAGGACCTGAGATGGTTGGAGTAACCAGAGGATTTTCAGATGTACAATGGCCCAATAAAGAAGCTAAGTGCGGAAACAGCCCGGCTAACCTAACCTAACATGTACAAGTATCAAAATTAAAAAATCACATCGCTGTCAACAGGAAAAGTGCCCAGAAGGCTGGCCGCATTACCACGTTGGAAGGCAATGGAGATTCTTTAGCCAAAAAAAAGGCAAGCCCTCTGGTCACGCGAAGAGTCGACCAACTGTTTGACGATATCCCGAAACACAAGGTAAGTAACAAAAATGGAAGTCAATAAAAATATTATGTATGCAATTACTTTTTATTTTTTTTACTTTTTAGTATATAAATGCTTTAATGAATAACAAAGTTTTTGTATCAGAGTTTTTGAAAAAAAAAAAACATTTCATCTCTGGATTAAAGTTCACATAAAAACTGTTCGTATCTATCAAAATAAAAACTTCGTATAGTAAAAACATGACGACACTGATCAAAACTTTAACAGTGTCCCATTGTCTACACCATAATTGGAGCCAGTCACACCTTTAGCCTTATCGCTAGCTAAGAACATGATCACATCAGCTACTTCCACCGGTTCGGACATCCTCTGCAGAGCTGTAGCAGAGATGTTATCCTCCCAAACCTTGTCAGTCACCAAACCCTGCAGCATGTTGGTGCGCACAGGACCTGGACTGACCGTGTTCACCCTCACTCCAGAAGCTGCCAATTCCAACGCCGCTCCATGCGTGAAGTGGTTCAAAGCAGCCTTCGAAATACAGTACATCTTCAGAAGTGGTTGTTGTACGTACGTTTTGGCCAGTATGCTCGAGATGTTGATGATGTTACCCTTAGTCTTCGCCAAGTATGGAGCTGCCAAGCTTGTCATGTGCACCACAGCTCGCAGGTTGACACTTAGCACGTCATCGTAGGTTTGCATGACGTCAGGACTTGTGAGAGACGTGTTCTTCAGTATGGCTGCGTTGTTGACGAGGATGTCCAGTTTCCCGAATTTTTCAACTGTCTTTTTGACGATAGTTTTTGCTTCCGCATCATTTGCAATGTCGGCTTTGATAATGAGAGTCGGAGCGCCAAGTTTCTCACAGCGTTGGGCCACTGCCTTGAGTCCACTTTCGTTTCTCCCGACGATGGCTATGCAAGCACCTTCTTTAGCGAATTCTTCAGCGGTGGCGGCACCGATGCCAGCACTGCCTCCTGTAATGAGGACCACTTTATTCTTGAAACTCATGTTGCACGACTGTTAGGTATGACGTCTGGTAATGTATTGAAGTCTTAGCGCTTTACTCAATGACCTAAATACAGATGTCTTACTTATAGGACCGCTAATCAGATACAAGATGTGCGTCATGTAATTTAAATGCAGATGTATACACACGAGGCAGGTAAGTCAGTAAACTAGTTTCTATGTTTTATAATAACAATAACATGGGATAAAAACTCTTATTTATTAGTGCATTCGAACGACTGCAATAATAAATATGATTCAAATCCCTGCATTCATTTATTGATCACAATTTTTACATTTTAAAATATTTAAACAAATTAAGAATAGTGGTCCGCCAGTGTCGGGAGCAGGGTCCAAGCTACTAGTGGGTATTTAAATTAATTATTATACATATTAAAATATATACATACTTAATTTATTTTCGAGTAAATCATTAGCAAAGGTAAAAGATTGCATGCACGTTTTAAAATTTTTTTCACTTACTTGGTTAATTATCTAAACTTGCACAAGAGCACAAGACTATATTGTTGCTAAGAGCCTCCAATCTTTGTAGAAGAGCTTCAGGGTAAGTGGCACTGTTGTCGTCCCTGCTAATAACCGACGTAAATATTGCCAACAGACTTAATATTAAAACGATGTAAAGTGAACGTTAACAAGATGGTGGTACTTTTGAAAGGTTTATCTTTTAGATAATTTTAATGTTATGTCACAGAATATCTAATAGTTATTATGTCTTCCTAAATCGTCTGGCCGAAGTTTAGCGGGTTAGGTTGCACCTACGCTTAAATATTAAAGCATAAATCGGTGATGAAAAAAACCGTCAACATTATTAGTGGCTAAACCTGTTCAAGCGATTGCCTACAATCATCCCTCTTCCCTCCTCGTAAGAGTTCTACTGTTTAAAAACTTCTTCTAAAAAAGGAGGACGTTATCATTCTATCACCAAACAATCTGCAATCTTCAGGTAGTCACCTCATATAATCAGACACATTCTAACAAATAAATATTCTGATTACATATCTAAAAACCATTATACATTAGATAAACAAAATGAACCGAAAAGCGCCAAAAACACAATGTAAGCGACGCTTAAGCCAAGGCGATACCAAGACGCTCTAAGGAGATAGTGCTCGGGGGTCATCGCAAACAAATGAGGGGTGTAAATCCTACCCCCCACCCCCTTCGCCCCCGTCTTGCCCCAAACCCCACAGGTAGCACTTGCTCAACCCTTTCTTGGCTAACATATGGCTGATACAACTTAGATTGGCGAAAATACTGGATAAGAAGTTTTTTGAGACGTTTATTATATTCCCAGAAATTTAGGTAAAGGTACAATCAGCTAATTGTGTGGCTACTGAACGATGGATGGATGAAGGATGAAACGCATGTGACTAAAGGGTGATGAAAATGATAATGGATGGAAAGGCAGAGGAAGGCCAAATAAAAAATGGATGAATTCTTTGAGGAATGATTTGAAAGAGGAAGAAGTAAATGATGCCGTGACGTCTGACAGTGGGGAATGAAAGATGGGAGAGTGAGAGACAATGGGTCAAGGACAGGAAGGTGATGGTGGCAACTGAGCGAGCTTGTTCCTACTAGTAACTCGGCATACATCCAGTCAAACGGGAAACAAAGCGATACTCTATCACCGATAACGACGATGAAAAAGTCATGACAGATAGACAAAAGCTATCAAAAATCTAATAGACCAGGGTCGATAATTTTTGAAACGGAAAAAATTATAGTAGGAGGAAACCCATTGGAAAAGGAGGAGAATATTTATAAATATGAAAGGAAAAATAATTTACGGGCGATCTGAGTTCGGGAAGGTGGGGACATAAAAAGTTAAGTTTTCACCAAATTTCGTGAAAAAAAAAATGTTTTTGTAAAAGATAAAAATAAAAAACCAAAAACTTGGTTTTTTGAATTTTTCACACACCTTTTGAGGTTATGTGAAAAAAGTGTAAAACAAAAGTTGTAGATCTTTTTATTACCTACAACTTTGCCATTTGACTTTTTTCCCTATGACTTGTAGTTTTGCCGGAAATCGAAATAAACCGGTTTAATAATTTTCCTTTCATTTTTATAATACGTATTCTCCTCCTTTTCCAATGGGTTTCATCCTACTAGTTTTTTTTTCACTTTTTATTAGTTTTAAAGGCAGAACCCTGGTCTATAATGTCAATCCTGTTGAAACTTGTAGGATAAAAATACGAAATTCTTCGAAAGCCATGACCATTGGTCTGGATCCCCAGGGTATCGAAACTAGAAGACCATTCTGAGTAGTTACGCTTGTAATAACTAGAATAATTAAGATATCGACTTCCCATTATTTCCTTGATTTTAGAATCCACCTTTTTTACGGATACGAAATCATCAAATGACCCCTCCTGCTCTGAGCAGAGCGGAAGGGAGTGTCAGATTTGTACTGACTAAAACCCATCCATGTTCCTTCTTAGCCCTTTGTGTTCCAGGGCCACGGTATCTCTTCGGGACTTTTAGAATCCACCGTACACATCAATTGGGTAGCTTGAACCCTAATTCTTTAGTGATAAAGTTGAAAATCTATTAAAGAAATGTGGTAGATTGTTGTAGCTTGATGTCCTGGCATCTGTACTACAACCAATGGCACAAATGGTGGTTGACCAATTTTCTCCCTTATGCCCCGTGTTATAAGGTTGAAAAGTGATCGACCGCCAATGAGTGCGGTAGTAGGATAAAAAACCATTCGTTTTGTATGCAGACTTGAATTGATATCCGAGTGACATTTATTTATTTATCATTGTTTATTTAAATGTCGGTTTTTTTTTAATATTCTGCACATATCGCCTAAAAATACTGATGGTTTTGTTTCATAATTTGCACACAATAACAATAGCCACTTGTGTCGATCTTCAGGGTTAAGCAACAAGACCGTGGATGGGTGACCATCATTATATACAGAGTTCCCTCCGTGCCTCGGATAAGCACGTTATGCCGTTGGTCTCAGCTGTCAATTATAGATCTTTGACAGTTGGTACGAATATCGACAACCCCGAAAATGACACCTAGTTTTACCAAAGGGGGGGTATCGTATTACCCAGTACCTGTGGATGACAGGTAAGCCAGTCGCTTGATGTCAAATACTGGTATAATTTGGAATAAGGCTAGACAGATGAGGCAGATGATGTTGCATACCACATCAATTTGGTTCTAAAAATTATACCTAGTCTGAACTAAAATATTCGTTCCACGTAGAAACATTTAACGTTGTACAAACCTATGTTATACATAACAATTAGGTAATCTTAATATATTTACTACTTGCGTTCAGGAACTGTAATTTACTGCGGTAATTATGTGGAATGATATATTGTTTTTTTTTTGTCTGTCTGTAAATGCATAATAAAATGTTTATGTAGGTTCATCAGGGTACCAACAACGTCATCGTATGTGAACAATTGAGAGGTTTACACACGACACCACTTTTCTGCTTGGTCGGGCGATGAAGTGGATCTCACGTCACTTTGGTTTTTATGAAATCCGTCGATGCCTACACTAGTCCACAGGGTGACATAATCAAGATATACATGTCCAGTCAAATATTGTATCGCTTTGTATAGATTCCCTGTACAATGACAGATTCGCTTATACTGGTTATGCATACCTTGATGGTCGGCGGACAAGCGATGTCGTATGAGAATCGCCTTACTTATTTATCAAGTACCGATGGCAATATTGTTGAAATGTAACCACATGACACCAACTTAATTCTCATCTTGTAGATATTGTTAATCACGCTCAATATAATTGCAGAAATGTTAGAACTGAAAGTGACATCATAATAATTAAGTTGTAGATACTTTTCAGACTTCTTTGTAACAACTTTCATTGGGTTTAACAGACGCATGCGCATCAAGCTACCCGAAACTGTCAAATTTTCCCAATCAACCTTGAACTTAATTCTTTAACGATAAAGTTGAAAATCTATTATTGATGTGCTGCCGTTTGTACTACCGCGCTCACTGACGGACGACCTCTTTTCATCCTAATACCCTGAGTAATAAGATTGAAAAGTGGTCGACCGTCAGTGATCCCGATAGTACGTAGAAAACATAGGTACATACGGACGATTTAAGATAACGTGACATTTTATCAGTAAATAGGACGATGATGAAAATGTCAGAAATGCATTGGAGTGTCAGAAGCTGCCGAAAAGCTTCTGTCAATCCTAATGAAAGTTTTATTTGGGAACACGAAACGATTTGAGTGATTGCATTTATACGATGACAGCAAACGTCACACTCAATGGCATTTGTTTATTCAACATAAAATACGTCATATTCGTACATTGATTGACATGTACCATGAGCAGGCAAAAAATAAAGAAAACTGGAAAGCACTTTACCCAGCAGATAAGCTTATTAATAAAAAATACACCGGCACAAAAAAAGAGGTTGGTACACTATTGAAATTGGTCGTTTTCGATAGAGAATAACGGCCATAAACATCTTTACCTTTATATTTTTTTTTTTTTTTTTATTAAAACTATATTGTTTTACACACAGTGTAAATACTTAGATAAGTGAAAATATGAAAGGCCTCTTAGTATCTTAAAAAAAATGTAACCTATTCCTAAATACTTTATTTCTAATCCACCGCTATACGATCCAGAGACACCTCGCAGGGGCACGCGGTTAAGACAGTTGAAGTGTTCGGACGTCCCGTCGGATTTATAGGCGGACTGTATTGGTTCCGTCAGGTTACTCTGTACCTACACTACCCACTACCTCCACCTCTACCCAAGTTATACACACTGTACCTTGTTTCTCATGCTCATATTGTAACAAAGTACCTAGGCAGTGAAGAAATAAACGTCATTATTCCACGGGCAAGTCTGTATAATTTTTTACTATGCGTTTTTACTGCCACAATCACAATCGTTAACGTTCTTCAGAAAAGTGAATAGTGTTGAACGAGGGAAAAAAAACGAATAGATTTTTTTTCATTTCTTCTATTACCTTCCCACAAAAAATATTGATGATTCAACTCACACCTAACAACGCCATCGCCTCGTAATCCAATAAGCACAGCAAGATCAATCATAATAATTACTTCACGACGTTTCCCCAAGAATAGACGTCGACTAATGCAACAAAATGTGACAGCTACGACAGATCCAACAATTTTTTATCATACAACACTGTCCCAATTCCCAAGTCGAGAGCCAGGGAAGTAATAGATAGCTGGTGCGAAACAATCCTAACGGTAATTGGGGTAGATGCCTCGTGAGGATCTCTGACACACTTGACATATGACGATATTGTGTAAATTGTATACCCATATTTTGTACGTGACTGAAACTGGTGATGCCACCCTATTTTGGAATTGTTTTGATGAGATTATGCTTGTGTGATTTGCAGTTGTTTTTTTTTCAGTTTTGGTGTATTTCTCTGAATGTACCACCGAGTTCACTGACAGTCGACCACTTTCACCCTTTTGACACGAGTTATAAGGTTGAAAAGTGGTTTATCGTCAATGAGCGCGATAGTACTTCCCTACTGCGACTTTCTATGACAAGCATGGGAAGACACACTTGACCTATTATTTGATGGGTCAAATATTATGTTCTGACGTTACTTATGAAAATATATTAATTAATGAAAGACGACAGTCTATAGAGCAATAATATAATTATGTAGTATCTAACAGTCTGATAAGCCGAGAACGAATGCAAGGCCTCATGTCCGGCTGTGGACTGCTATAAGCTGATGATAAGGCTATCTGACATGAAATAGGACCCTGAAAAAATGGCTGAAGAAACTGTAATCCCGCATTATCTTTTCACCAAAAGTACACTCACAGTTCAGTCATACTAATATCCCACGTGTCTTCAAAATCAAAATATTTTATTTTACATAGGCCTACATGGGCACTTATATAACGTCGACAGAAGAGGCACGGTTCGGGTTGGTCGTTTCTTATGGAGAAGAACCGGCAAGAATCAATCATTTGGTTCTACAATATTTGGATGTTACAGCGTTAGTACCTAAGTATGAGAGGACAGCGTAGGCCCGACAATAAGTAATCGCTTACTACAAACGGTAGAAAAAGATAATAGGGAAAAAAATAAATTCAAAGCCTGCAATGTCCACACATTCACAAAAAAATATGAATGAAAAAGAATCTATACAAAAGTAAAAATAAAACATAAGAACAATTAATTAAACAATTAACACAAATGTAGTCATCAGTACTGTGTTTGAGCGGACGGAAACAGGACGCGATGCGACAGGTCGAATCACTTGATTACGGCGTCGTTGAGGTACACCATTTTGTGCTACACTGTTACCCATTGGGAAAAAAATACCGATTACTAACACTGTAACTCAATGCCAAGTTTTTTTTCTCGTTAAGTAATAATAATAATAAATTCTTTATTTCACCAAAAGCCATCACGATACAGGATCCACAGACTATAAAAGGCTTATAATTAGGTCACAACAATGTTAATGCTCTGACTCCTAAACTAGGTGTATGTTCCTGTGTCTTAGGAGTCAGTGATTCTCCGTAGCAAACAAAGCCATAGCATAGTAAAACGGGACGTTACAAACAATTAGCAAATGGCGTAAAAGAAATCGGTAGATAAATCTATGTTAAGAAAAAAACAAAATGAAAAACGTTTAACCGTATGGTCAGGTAAGTAAATGTAGGGTCTGAGTTTGTGTGTGAGTGTAGTGAGTAAGAGTAGGATGTGAGTGTGCGAGTGTGGTGAGTAGGTGTAGGATGTATGTAGTGAGAAAGAATGCGGTGTAACCAGTACACATTTGCTGATGGTTAGATTTAGACTTATTTTTATAAAGTACATAGTCAATGTAAATTACCCAGCAGAAGATCCTCAGTGTCATCATAATTTAGAGTCTGGAGATTGTCTTTAAGTAAGTTTTTGCATTTATATTTAGGGCACGAGAAAATTTTTATCTTTTTATTTAGTCGGTTGTACATGTTTATGCTATTGACGTAGAATTGGCGTTTGGCAAAGGCTGTTCTATGGCGTTCGGGGGGGAAAACAATATGCTTAAGCCTGCCAGTCGGTTCCTTTGTGAGTGACAACAAGTGACACCTAATTGTTCCTTGGACCTCGTTGATGGGTGTTGCGGTGGTGAACATTTTTTAGTCGCCTAAACAGCGTAGTCGACGTAAACAAAGATGACGTAAATTTCTGTCTGCAGGGTTTACAGTAACCTAACACGAACCTAACCTGTCCGAGTCGGGGTGCCTCACGTCCAGAGCTCGCTTCGCTCGCTCTTGCATCCAAATTTTCCTGGTAGCAAAAGTAACAATGCCTATTGTACTACACACATACAATCAGTGGGTTATTTAACGGGAATAAAAACGTGGCATTGAGTTACAGTGTTACTAATCGGTATTTTTTTCCCAATGGGTATCAGTGTAACACAAAATGGTGTAACTCAACGGGAACAAACTGTTATGCTGATGATGAGGCTACTGGAAATAAGATTCATAAATCTTGTGTAATTTACATTTTTTTAGATTCGTTAGTGTAGTAGTCGCAAGCGCTACCGCAGAGCTTGAGATCCAGGGTTCGATTCCCGTGTTGGGCAATGTTTTATTATTTTTTTCCATTATAAATTTCTAAGTAGCAGCCACGGAATCTGCATTTGTGCTCAGTTGATGACTATGATTCAAAAATTAATGAAATTTTCGAAATGTAAATGCATTATCAAGTAGGTACACCTCTGCCACACCCTTCTGGTATTATAAGCGTGATGTTGCAATAGTAATCCTTAATACTATAAGAAACAACACACGTCCGTCACAGGCTAATGCCCGCAGCGTATAGACACGAATAAATATTGTTTGTTGGCATCATAAATAAAAGTCGGGACAGACGTCGGGACGCGTCACCTTTTGATACATTTCTACTGTCGTTATTAATGACAAGTCATCGGTGTCCTCCCGGCGGACAAACTCAGGGTTGCCAGGAAAGTAAATTAAGTACCTATGATGCTGCATGGATCTTTTGGCACTCAATAACATTGTTATAACAATGCTGTTAATTTTTGTTTTAAATATTCTTAGAAATGTACGACCTACTTTTTGAAAAAATAAGATACCTCATGGCGGTTTTAGTTTCGTCTTCAACTAATTCATTCGATGGTAGAAATAATTAGTCAACGTGGATCGATAGTTTCTACTAGGTAAACCTATCGATCGATTGTAGACTAATTCATTTTACCATCGATCGATGGCATCGATCGATTGGTGTGTTCACACCCCTAAGCAGTAGACAAGAATTTAAAAGAAGTAGGAACCGACAAAGGAAACGAAGCTAAGAATTCTTGCTTTTGCAGTTCCAACTTCAAGAAAATAATGACTAAGCTACACACATCAAAAGTGTCTAGGGATCAACATATATTTTTGCAATAACTTTTCTCCTGATTGATATTATTTAAAATTTTCTTTAAGGATTCATCAAATAAAGTGTTTTCGTTTGTCACAGTAACGATAAACCAAGTCACCTTTGCATTAATTAAGAAATTTGCCATTTTCTAATAAAGGGATTTTTGACATTTGAACCACTAACATTAAAGTTCGAAAAAAAGACTGAAATAACAGTTTTCTTTAAAATTTTATTGGGTAACTTAAACAATTAATAATCCGTGTTTCTACCGCGAACGCTAACAACACAAGAACATCGGTTTGGCATACTCAAAATGAGTTCATCCAAATCCCGCTGTGGAATGGCCGCCCATGTTCGTTGCAACAACAAAAAAAGGTCTTCTTGCGACTGGATACCCTCCATATTCGGCAGAGCTCTTCTCTGTAGCATATCCCATGCATGCTCAATCGGGTTCAAGTCTGGCGACTGAGCAGGCCAGGGCAGGACATTGATGTTAGCTGCGGCGAGAGTCTGTCTTACAACTCTTGCGGTGTGCGGTCGTGCATTATCATGCATTAACTGAAATAAGGGACCGATTTGCACTTGTAGAGGAACGATGACGTCTGATACAATCGTCTCAGCATAAATTTGAGCGTTGAGGTTGCCTCTGATCCAAATCAACTCAGTTCTTCCGCCGATCCAAATACCCGCCCATACCATGATGGTTCCACCACTATAAGGATGGACTTCCTGGCAGGATTTTAATCGCTGTTGGCGTCCAGGGGTTCTCCAGTGTCGTATACGTCTTGTATCCGGTCTCATACCAAAACGAGACTCATCAGAAAAGCACACGAAACGCCATTGTTCTTCTGCCCAATTTCTGTGTTCAAGAGCCCATTGATATCGAATCCTACGATTGTGCATTGCTATAGGTGGTACCCGTAGCGGTCTTCGGGAATGAAGGTTCACTTCATGCAAGCGGTTTCTGACTGTTTGGTCGCTAATTAAGTTCCCTGAAGAGTGATGAAGCCTCACGGCTAACATCATGGCGGTTATTGTTGGAGCTCTTCGAGTTAAGATTTGAATGTATCGGTCTTGTCTCCGTGTGGTGCAGCGATACCGTCCTCCATGGCGCTCAGCCACGGTACCAGTGCTTCGGTAACGTGTCCAAAGTCGACTGATAACACTCTGACTTGTATTCAGAGCTAAAGCCACAGTACGTTGCCGGGAACCAGCTTCTATCATTCCCACGGCTCTGAGCATTTCTTCCCTGCTTAAATGACGTCGCCGCTCCATAATAACGTTGGTTTTAATCAGTAGTAGGGAAACAGTAGCACTAATAATGTCTTCAATGCGTTGTATGTTTTTATAGAGAAAATATTGACAGCTGATTTTCATCTTTTACTCGAATTTGATTCACAGTTCCTGATTCAAATTATGAAATGCACCAAAAAGGATCCATATAAATTTATAAAATCATAAATTTATTACAAAGCCACATCTCAATCTCAAGAAATCCGCGTAAAAATGCTTGATCCCTAGACACTTTTGATGTGTGTACATGACGATCGATTGGTGCGGTAACACCCTAAGTAATTACTAAAGTTCAAGTACCTAATTATGCTTCCGTACCCAAAGGGTCAAACGGGATCCTATACTGAGACTTCCCTATCCGTCCGTCCGTCTGTCACAAGGCTGTATCTCATGAACCGTGATACTTAGCAAGTTGAAATTTCTACACATTATGTATTTCTGTTGCCGCTATAACAACAAATACTAAAAACAGAATAAAATAAATATTTAAGGGGAGCCCCTATTTATTTTATTCTGTTTTTACAAATAATTATATTTTTTGGTAGATTTTATACATAATGGTACAGAACCCTTCGTGCTCGAGTCCGACTCGCACTTGGCCGGTTTTTAATTTAACTTGACTATAGATACCAGGGTAACTGTGTAAAAACTTTCAACCACAATCCCAAAGATTTTATTTTGTTTCAAAATTTTTGGGACCCAGTCTCTTTTTAAGCGGTTCAAGAAACTGCTCTCAAAACTAACCCAACTTAAAATAAAGAAAGGTAGTAACGCGCAGCCCTATTCTTGAGGCCTGCCCAGCATAATAATAGATCGGAGAGGGAGGCATATCGTACATCCACCACCCTTTAATATCATGTGAGAGTTCTGCTAAATTTATCAATGGTGGAACATTGGTACCAGCACTCGAGTTTGTGTTAACTATATTCAGTCTGCGACGGCAACATTGATCTTTGTTTCTAAAGGAAATCCTGTATAGTTGGCAGAGGTAGACTTGTACAGGAACTGACTTGTGAGTCACGTTTTCTACATCTTTTGAAATTTTTTGTCTATGTGTTGAAAATAACGTGAGAAAGCTGATGATTATCTTCTAGCATCTCATCGGGAAATACCTGGATAAGGGACGCGGAAACCGGGAAGTGCGACAGAAAAAAGGGGAGGCATAAGCCTCCCCTTTTGTCTGCAGTGGCACCCGGCAGGGCGTCATTCCGGGCTGAAATGATGATGTAATTGGGCGTAAAAGTAATTCTTCGGTAATCATAAATAGCAGTACAGACCATCAAACTGAACCACTTTTTCCATATTACCAACATCGTAATAAAAAATAACCCGCCAAGTGCGAGTCGGACTCGCGCACGAAGGGTTCCGTACCATTATTTATTAAAACGAGCAAAAAAAACACTTCTTTGTATGGGAGCCCCCCTTAAATATTTATTTTATTCAGTTTTTAGTATTTGTTGTTATAGCATCAACAGAAATACATAATCTGTAGAAATTTCAACTGTCTAACTATTACGGCTCATGAGATACAGCCTGGTGACAGACGGACGGACGGACGGACGGACAACGAAGTCTCAGTAATAGGGTCCCGTTTGACCCTTTGGGTACGGAACCCTAAAAACAACAGTCCTATACAAAAAATCAACGTCTAGACGATTCAAGTGTAATGAGACAGCAAACTTTTTTTTTTGTGTTTTTTTCTATGTTTTTTCTCTTGACTCTAGTCTAGGTCAGAGATGACAGAGACAAAGTCAACGATGGTACGAGCTTACCCAGAAGAAGCGTTGGGAAACACAGACGCAGGCAGAGACTTCCACTCTTTTGTTGTGCTCATTATCAAAGACGCTTAATACGAATTGGTGGAATAGCAATAAGGTGGGGATGGTAACTTGCAGTGCGTCTAGATGTCCGATGGTAGGAGGGGGCTGGTGGGATGAGGTCGTGGAGTTCTTGGGCACACTCACCGAAGTACAGCCTGTAGATGACCGACAAGCAGGCGACCTTGCGGCGATGAGCCAAACTGTGAAGCTTGGCATCCACCAATTTTACGTCGTCAATCAGCCTCTTAGCTCTGCGTTCCACAGAGTCAAGCATCATTATCAGTATCAAATAGGTACGGCAGTTGTAGCAAAAGACCAAAAAAACTATGCATGGACTGTGTGAAGGATGGCATGGCAAGAAAAGAGGTGTCTGATGAGATGACGAGTAATAGAAAAGTACGGAAGAAGACAAGCTGCACCGACAAATAAATTGGGATAAGTTCAGGAGAATTATTATATAGGTACAGCGGTTGACTTTAAAACAAACCGAAATATATTAGTAGTTTTAAAAGCAGTCAAGCAAAGCGAATCTCCAATCACAATACAACTAACAACGCCACTCATTCAATGCCAAGAACAATCCACAAACCTTTAAACCATACAAAATATTAAATTACAACGAAAATTCACGTACGAAACCTTGTAGAATGGAATTTATTGCCTCCTATATGTTGTTTTATTTATAAGAAAGCATGGGCCGCGCTCAGGGAGATGAAATTACGTGATACCATTGCGAATCAAAGTGATATACAGCGTTGTGTGTGTGAAACAATCAGTTACACCTGAGTGTGCGTTGTTTCGTTTGAGCCTACTCGGTCGATTGAAGACGATTACGACGATACATTATGTTTATTGAGTAGGTAAACATACCTTTTTTACCGATGGGAAATTATCAAATGACCCCTCCCGCTCTGGCCGGAGCGGAAGGGAGTGTCAGATTTGTACTGACTAAAACCCATCCATGTTCCTTCTTAACCCTTTGTTTTCCAGGGCCCTTGTGAGCCTACTCGGTCGATTGACGTGACGACGATATACATTATGTTTGTTGAGTTTACCTTGGAAAAAATATTTATTTCTTTATTTACAAACTTTATGTACAATCGTGGTGGTACATATGCGGACTTCATTCCGCAGGATATTCTCTACCAGTCAAGCTTTGGGTTAAATAAAACATTTTGATAAGGTGCCAAAAAGTAATAAGTGCGTACATATTATAAAAAATACTACTTGTTGTCGAAAACTAATACATATGCGATTAATTAAATAAACACATGAACAAATAAAATAAACTACTTAATGAAATTTAACAAATATCAAAATAAACAACGATAATATGTAATTACTAGGTTTTATAGAGAGCTATGTAGGTACTCTGACTTAAATAGTGTAGTGGTTACAAACTTTGCTTTGAAAAGGGAATTTGCTTTCTGATTTTTAGGGTTCCGTAGCCGAATGGCAAAAAACGGAACCCTTATAGATTCGTCATGTCTGTCTGTCTGTCTGTCTGTCTGTCCGTCTGTCCGTCTGTATGTCACAGCCACTTTTTTCCGAAACTATAAGAACTATACTGTTGAAACTTGGTAAGTAGATGTATTCTGTGAACCGCATTAAGATTTTCACACAAAAATAGAAAAAAAAACATAAATTTTGGGGTTCCCCATACATAGAACTGAAAACCAAAATTTTTTTTTCATCATACCCATACGTGTGGGGTATCTATGGATAGGTCTTCAAAAATGATATTTAGGTATCTAATATCATTTTTTTCTAAACTGAATAGTTTGCGCAAGAGCCACTTCCAAAGTGGTAAAATGTGTGTCCCCCCCCCTCTAATTTCTAAAGTAAGAGGAGGAAAATTCTGAAAATATTCAGAATTGTAGAACGTAAAAAAAACTATCAACGAAAATTGGTTTCAATAAGATATAATGTTTAGTTTTTGAGATATGGGACTTTTTCATCAAACTGCAGCAGTAACTTTGTTTTTGATTAACATACTATGAAAAACCAATTTAGTTTTGCGGTTGACTTGAAGTTTACTACCAATACTACTAACTAATACTACTAACTAATACTACTAACTAATGAATGACAGTTCAAAATATTGTTTGGGGCTATGGAACCCTGTGTGTGAGTAAGACTCGCACTTGGCCGGTTTTTAAGCCAAGGTGTAGAGCGTTCCAGAGCTTTATTGCTTTTAACAAAAATTTTTTTAGCTTGTAACCAAAGGTGTGAGAAGTCATGCCTTTGCTTACATTATTAGCTTAATAGCAGAATACTGGGACGTAATGCCTGTCCCATTGCACATCACCACCGTTTACCTCGATCTGCCTGGTGTCAATACGCGCGAAATACTGTTGCATAATCGCATTATCCATGCGACAAACTCGTGACCCAACGATCATCGGAATCATCGATTCTACCCTGCCGGCAATTTCCACTACAGCATAATATATTCTTAATTCTCATTCATGCTGGGCAGTGGCTACGGGTGCTCAACCACGTCATCTAGAAAGTAGTCAGAGTATTATAAAATATTTATTCTAGTATCGACTCAGAAATTATTAGTAAGACTTACAACTCTAGAAAACTTACAACAAAAAACAAGCAAATAGACTTAACAGCTTACCTCAATATGTTGGAAATTATGTGGTTTTTCATGATACTTTTTCTCTATCCTTAGCAACAGAAGTGTATTGAAACTTTGATCTTTTCGATATGATGAAAAATAACAGTTGTTGAATCTATATACTACTCCCTATCTTCTGAAGATAGGTAATGCATCCTACAAAAAATTGTTTGCAATTTACAAACAATTTTTTTGAATTAATATTTGTTAATAAAAAAAAGTATAACGAAACGGACTTTAACGGAGAAACGAAACGTAACAAAATACCGCGACAACAACTGTCAAAGGTAACTTGTGAAATTGTCGTAAGCCAAAACAAGACTTTATTTAAATTATTTCACGATGGATAGCCGTTTGTACGAGACCAAATTACCAAACCATAAAATCTTTAAGGATCTAAAAGACAGTTTGAGTGAAAATCCTAGTGGAAAGTTGCAAAATTTGATCGAATTGAAGGATGATGTGTTTTATGTCTGGAACTCGAAAGAAAACTGTTTACTCAGTTTAAATCTGAAGCATTTGGAAGAAAGTGGTGACGAGACTCCTTATCAGGTATTGTAGTACTTATGTTGTAAATATTTTAATTACTTTAGCTTAGTTTTTGATGCCGGCATGATTTTTTGCAATAAAACATTTTAAGGTTATGTTATCTTGTTAGGAACATTTGACTAGTTTGTTTTCGTTCCTTTACGAAGCAAAGGTTTCTAAAGATAGTATTTTTCAAATCTTGGTAGATTTGGTACGTTTTAAGCTACAAATTCATATCATAACAAAATAAATTTAGTTAGACAACATTGAACAAGCAAAGTGATTGCAGTCTGTTAAATATAATATGGCCCAATACACAAAAACTACAAACAGATAAACAGTTTTCGTGTAATAACACAAGTTTTATCTTTAAACTGTATTATGTCCATCACAGATTGAATTGCAAGCACCACAATGTCCGCCATCTATACCACTTACCTGTTTTGAAGTGAAAGTTATGTTTTCTGCATATATGTAATAATTTATTATCACAAAGAGACACTCAAGAAAGAGATATTTTGTTTATGCATCACCAAGATAAGCCTGAGTATTTATTGTTGTTACCTACTTGTAAACTGTACAAAGTTGTTATTAATGTAAGAAATTATAATGAAGTTTTACACAAAGAATGAATACTTACTATTCTTCCGATGACTCAGATTTTAACCAACCAGTCCATAAGGAGGTGAACAGCTCTGTTGTATGCCTCATTCAAGTCCTGAAGGGTGGTATTTAGTTGTACATGACGGGCGGGGAAATACCTGCTATGATACTTACATCCACCTCTTCCTTTGTCCATGGTCATATATACATACACTCTGGTAACGTGTTCTGTACACCTGACCTTTTGTAAGATCGCCAAAGAACTAACATTGTTAAAACTCAAAATTCCTTTAAAGCCGAACAAAGTAGAAGGATAGTAGTCATGTTTCCCTGTGTTCACTCATTCCAAGATGGAGGCACACTATTGCATTTTCAACACTCGGTGCAGCACTGACAGTTGATAATCCAACTGCTCATTTAATTTAGGTGTTGTCTTAGTAAAATTAGGTCTTAGCCAGTTAACACAAGTTACACTATTAATCATAAAGTTAGGCTATATACGTCGCTTCCCGCTGTCTGTACGCTTAGATCTTTTAAACTACGCAACGGATTTTGATGCAGTTTTAATCAATAGACAATGATTCAAGAGAAAGGTTTAAATGTAAAATATATCCCTGAAAAACACATCAATATTTCCACACAAACAAAGTTGCGGGCAGCAGTGAGTTAATAATATAATAGGAAAAATAAACAATAATATGTTTTATTTTTATTTTCAGGTATGTTGTAATAAGAATAATAATATTTATTCATGCCAATGCTGGTACAGTTACTATTTTATTGACCCAAATTCTTGGCTTTGTCTATGGCTTCTTAACCTTAACGGACAGCGTTGTACTCTTTTATGGTAAGTCTTGCATAATTTTATTGAATTTGATACGATAGTTAAGTGTGTTTGAAGCATGTTTAAAGCTACTTTCAGCTCCATGCAAATTATTCCTATTATTCCTACTGATGTCGCAATTTGTTTTTTTGTTTGTCGCACCTTGGTCATTGTAATTAATTGATAAGCAAATAGACTACTAACTGTAATTGTTTGTGTATTCAAATTACTACTTTCATTCTTGTGTTGTGAGAAAAAGTTGTATGAAAAAAAAGGCATGTGTGTGCAAAGTTTGTCAATTTTTTGACACGGTTAGCGCCAGTGGGAGGGTTTACCAGCAGGCTAAGTAGGCTGGAGCCTAGGGCGGCAAAAATTGGAACAGAATTACTTTTCTTTATTGCTACCTCGTAGTAATCAAACTGATTTCTGCATGGCAGTTTTCTGATGTTTGTACATGATTGAGCTTTGATAAGCTCAAAAATAAACCCAACAATCATTTTATGTGCAATTTCAACGAAATTGTTGGATTGTAAAAATAATCTAGGACATGAAAATTGTAGAGGCAAGGGCGGCAAAAACCTTACAGCCTATACCTTGAAAATTTGTAAATCCGCCATTGTTTCGCGCAGTCGCTGAGTGATCGACTGCTGCGCTACGTGTCGCGAGTTCGATACCCGCACGGAATATTTGTACGGCCTACAGGTAGTTGTTACGGGTATGGCTGTTTCTGTATGTGAATTTGAATCTTTGTAAACGCACCCACGACACAGGTGAAATTCGTAGTATGATGGTGTAAACAATTAATTTTTTGACTATACTTACAACTTTTTATTTATATTTTATATTTGCGATAGGTTTGATCATGACTCTAGTCTAGGTCAGAGATGGCAGAGACAAAGTCGACAATGGTACGAGCTTACTCAGAAGAAGCCTGTTCACTCTAACTTTGAAGAGATTAGGGTTGAAAGCGTTCGGAAACACAGACGCAGGCAGAGAGTTCCACTCCTTTGATATGCGCATTATGAAAGACGTTCGAAAACGCTTTGGAGCCAATTTGCCGAAAGACGATATTCATATCGACGGCTCGACTTTTAAGATGTTTACTGTACTACTCCTACTCATCCCGCCCGATATCACTTCGCTGGTTTATTCAGTCCCGTACAAACCTCCAAAAAAGATTATTCGCAAAATAGTTTCAAACGCATCAAGACGAGTCAGTTGCGCGCAAAAAATAATTACATGGTACTTACCATGTAATTATTTTTTGCGCGCAACTGCGGTTCGAGGAACTCGTTGCTAAATAATAAAAGGTCGGTCGGTCTTCAGGTTAAGTCGCGCTTACCTAGGTTGGTCCGTGAATGGGTGACCACCCATTACTTACCGAGTTTCTTACGTGCCTCGGAAAGCACGTTAAGCCGCTAGTCCCGGCTGTCATTTGTAGATCTTTGACAGTCGTTACAGCACGCGATGCATAGGTAACCACTGTAGAAACGAGTTTTGTCTACGGAAGAATCGTCATACTGACGATAGACAATGTGGTCATGCTACGCGTGCAGGAGTGGCCTGAAAGAATGACAACTGGGGTAAAGGCTAGGCAGATGATGATGAAACTTGATGAATTGCCTTGTCACTTGGCACCTATATTCTTGTGCACAATCTTTTTATTTACGTGTCAGTTAGATAGTTTGCCTTAGCAACGCGCTAAAAGATCCATATACAGAAATGTTGGGAATTATTATCACAAGTGATCAAGATCTGACGTTGTCCGCGGGCCTATGGACGGTGAGTAGTGGGCTAGCTCAGCGTCCGCCCGTCTTATGACGACAGGCCGTGTCGACGGCGCGTTCGTGTTCCACGCGCGCCTCAAGGAGATGTCAGCAAATCGGAAGGGGTCCGAGAGGGCCGATGCCTGCCTGGGCTGCGGGACTGATCGAAAGAGATACCGTGGCCCTGGAACACAAAGGGTTTGGAAGGAACATGGGTGGGTTTTAGTCAGTACAAGTCTGACACTCCCTTCCGCTCCGCCCAGAGCATGAGCATGATGATTTCATATCCGCAAAAAAAAAAGACTGACGTAGTCGACTATGTCTAGTACACCGATCTAATGAAGCAACATAAATGTGCAAATGTAGGTGTACTATTTGGTACAGCTCTGCGTATCCCTACTGGAATTAGAGGCGTGATTTGTAATATTACTTACTAGCTGTCCGGCGCAACTTCGTTTGCGTCACATTTTCCCCGTTTTCGCAATATTTTTCATTGCTGCTCCACTCCTATTGGTCGAAGCGTGATGATATATAGCCTATAGCCTTCCTCGATAAATGGGCTATCTAACACTTAAAGAATTTTTCAAATCGGACCAGTAGTTTCGGAGCCTATTCAATGCAAACAAACAAACATACAAACAAACAAACAATCAAATCTTTCCTTTTTATAATATTAGTTTAGATGTATTCGAGAAAACATGTACAACATAACTGACGTAGATCCAAGCTATAGAACAGTTAAAATAAACATATTTTACAGTAAGTAATGTTAATAACATTAAATTAAACACGTATAAATAATAATAAAACATCAATATCTCCCTAGGCTTTTCCAACTATGTTGGGGTCGGCTTCCAGCCATGGCGGATGCAGCTAATACTAGTACATGGAGCCACTGCCTATCTCTCCACAACCCAGTTAATACTGGGTAATGCGATACCCCTTGGCAAGACTGGTTGTCAGACTTTCGGACTACTGACTACCTGTAACGACTGTCAAAGATCTACTAATGACAGCCGGGGTCAACAGCTTAACGTGCTTTCCGAGGCACGGAGGAAATTCGGTATGTAATGGGTCACCCATCCACGGTTCAACCTAGGCAATAACAGAACAAGCACAAAAAAAGTCATCGTTCCGCCATACTCGTTATACTTTTACTTCAAAACTATCGTCCTCAAATTACTAACAGTAGTGTTCAAATAAAACAATTACACTCTAAAATCACTGAAACCCCAAAGAAAATCAATTAACCAAATTGATGAATAGCAATACAAAACAATGAACATGTTACCAGCGACCATTGAAAAGAGCTTTTGATCCTACCGCCATTAATCTCACTTGAAACGTTACCACGGAATTAATTATCCTCTGACCATACGATTTAATGGGCTTCCTGAGGGACCCTGAGGTTTCCGATTAAATCACTACATCTCATTGGCCGATTTATAGTGACCAGAGTGCCCGAGATTTAGTGGTAGCTGGATAAGGTCCATTTTGGAGGAGAAATATTGGTATGGCTGCAAAAGATTCAGACTAATGGTTCGTCTTCGATATTTACCTCCTACGTGTTAACATGAAGGAACATCGATATGCAAAGTGTTTACCTTGTCATATAATAAATAAATGAATCAGTACTTCAACAATTTTCAGTCAGAACCTGAAATTATTCTGAAAAATCAGATGAATGAAAACAAAACTATCATCATCATATTAAAAAAAAATTCACTAAAAGATAAAACTATCCTGAACCTCTAGGTCTAGAAGCATGAAATTTTGTTGAACTCCTGTAGGTAAAACGAAGATGAATAAGGATTTTAGAAAATTCATTTCTAATAGGAATGAAAGTTTGTGTGGAATAATATTTTTGTAATAGATAAAAATCTGTTCCAAAAAGAAAATAATACAATTTTCTGTCCAAAAATACGATGTCAGTGCACAATAATGTAGGTAAGTAACTATAAAATATATACGTTTGCGTCCCAACACACACGTACCTTAACTTCCATGGTCTTTCTAACCGGATTTATTGTTTTGGATCCGGGTCTTCGGTCCGAGTAGCCCTTTGCCCTGCCCGATTGTTAATCTGAACTTAGGTGTACTTTTCACCTTCGCCGTTTCGGGCCAAGACGGTCTTAAATCGGTACGAATGCCCAGTTAAGGGGTGGTCTCTATATGGCTTTTAACGTGGAACTTGATTTTTCTTTGGAGACTGAGAATTTTAAGGCTGAAAAGGGAAAATATTTGAATGGTTTTGAATGGCATTATGTTGCCTTTTCCTGTATCATTCACAATATTGTTTACTTGAAAAAGAAACAAAAGAATGACCGTTACTTGTTCTCCGGCTTCAGTTACCCGTTAAACTTTGAAAAGTATTATTTCTCTTATATGTCTACAAGAGGCAGAGATCTCTTTGTTGGTTTCTCAAAAACGTGACTAAAGGAAACCTTATAAGCACGTGTTTCTTTATCCAGCCATTGGATATATCGGCAACATTATTTGACCAAAACTGGGTCTATTTAAAGCCCAGACAGTATACATCGTGTAACATTTTAATTAAAACCAACTAAAGTGACCCACTTAAACCTTCGATTTAATCAGTTACTCAATAGGTAATTTCGGGGGCACTACACCTGGGCGGAACAATTAACTTGACCCGCCTTCCATACATAAATGTGTAAAGCAAATATTGTCACAATTACGCGATAGCATCAGCCTGTAAACACACGGACGAAGAGTGGTACCCTTCGGCGTATATCTTGAGGCTCCGGAGCCCCGTGTGGCAATCGAGATACAGCCTCAAGTCTCGAGAATAAGCGAGGGAAATCTTATGGCCGTTTCCACAAACAGCCTGGTGCCACGATCTCAGATGGTTCGACTTGGTTGTCTTCGGATTTGTACCGTCGTCGGCGTCGCGTCGCATTGCTTGTATGGATGCTCTAAGCAATTTCTTTCATTTCTTCTCCGGTTTCTCCGCTGGCGTAACACACGTGACGCTTAAGAGTGTGACTGCCTAAATAAATTAAAACGGAATTCTCGACACACGGCTCAGCAACGAGATTTAAAGTAGAAAATTCCAACAGTAGGTACAGTAATATTCCTTAATACGCTTTGTAAAGATGGACATTAGTCGAATCAATAGGTCAAAATACATTCATTCGCGACACGAACTCCTTAAATTTTTCGACTCCTTCAATTATTAGGTAGATGGTTATATACAGGGTTATTGATAAAACAACAACAACTTCAGAGGTCATTCTACTCATAATTATGAACAACTTTTACTATGTGACCAAACCCGAAATCGTGAAAAAAAAATCAGCCTGCCCTACATTTTAACGAGTTATGTGAACGTAAAGTACGGGACAGCTGATGTTTTTTTAGCGATTTCAATTTTGGCCCCATAGTAAATGCTGTTCATAATGATGAGTACAAAGACCTCTTAAGAGGTTGTTGGTGTTTTATCAATAACCCTGTGTATACCCACCTACCTAATAATTATGGCTCGATAAGTTCTTATGATAATTCATAAATTCGTTTGGTTTGGCATGACTCAATAATTTAACAAAAAATAATAGGCGTGCAAATTTTAACTCGTTAAAAACGAATTATAAACTAAGACGTAAAGGTAGATACATTTTTCGCAACATAAACTAATAAGATAATTACTATGAGCAGTAGATCTGTATCTAGTTTTTCTTTTTTATTGGGCGTATGTGGTACTTAATTCTTAATCATAATTTGGTTTTTCTATACTCCTGAATTAAATAATCTGTCTGCTTGCATTTAAAATTTACAATCCTACAAAAAACGTTTTTTTGTTCCGTTCAAATCCTTCAACAAATCTTTTTTCTGCTCAATTTTGGTCTTCCAAATTAAGTCTCCCCAACGAACCGTTTGTTAACAGAAGTTTAAAAACACCCTAGTTACCACATAGTTCTCTAATGCGGCTAAGTACTAAATCGAAGGTCATCGTACCCATGCTTCTTCTTCTAACGTGACAATGACACGACGCATCACATCTCTTCAAACCTATTTTGCGATGTGAGAAATATATAGCGCTGAAAGTCTACAACTTGAAGCTTACACTCTAAGATATTTTCCTCCGTACCTAAAGATCGTTTTATTACCAACCCGGATGGACTTCGGGGATGGATGGTGGGGAATGTAAATTTACTGTACGGAACCGGACGCGAGGAGGTGAGCATCGGATTGTTTTGTTTTTGGTCGGGCCGCATTAAGGATGGCCGCGTTTCACACCGACTTGCAATGCAACGCAGAAACAATCTCGCTGGCACAAAGGCTATTTTCGAATCCGTTGTTATCATACGTAACATTTTAGCGAAATAATGGCTTGCAACTTTGGGAGTCCATTAATAGATTGGTTAATATGGCTTCTCAGTGACTGCTCTAAATTGTATCTTTTAACTGTCCGCTTCGTTTTCAACTTCCATTGTAACCATTTGTAGTATTTGTTGCCCCTTGATTTTAGTAATACTTTTATTTGCAAAACTATGTTCATAATCTTATCATTCGCCTTACACTTCGGTATAACAATACCGTCCCACAAGTTCTTAACGCAGTTCTAACCGATTCTAAACTTAAATACCTATCATCAAGGTTTAAATTCACACAAAGGATAAAGGTAAGATTTGGGAGGTGAACTTAAGACAATCGCGTGTTCGGAAGCATTTCGCCGCGGCCTTTGTTTAGACGTGTTAGATCGATGTGCCTAATGTATGTGGATTGAACAGCGTGGGTTTAATTTGCCGCCTGTCCATTTGTTCCGATTGTGGGCTTATTTATTGTGTACCAAGGATTGGATTGTAATTAATGGTATGTTGCTTCTGTTCACTGTCAGGTTTATTAGAAAAGATTTAATCACTTCCTTTCGCTTTGAGTTTTCGTATTTCTATATTATTTGCACACAGTGTATCCTTTTAACAGTGGCCAATCACCGTAAATAATAATTTCAACCTAAATCAAATTAAAAAGCATAAAAGGTTTAAATCTTGCGTAATTATAATCTCATATTCACAAACATCGTTGGGAAAAGGCTAGGAAAATGATTCAAGTTCTTTACAATCGACACTTTATCGCCCATAGAATAAAGTTTTCAGTGTAACGTTTGATAGAACTAACCAAACTTCTCAAAGCTAAACTAGAACCTTACTATCCAAAAACTAATCAAACTAAACCACACAAAATCTATTAAACATAACAGTATCGATAGTCCTGTATACGGATTAACCCCAAGTTGCTGGCCCAAGGCACATCGGTTCTTTGTCTAAACCGATTTCTACGGAGTACCCCAAGGAGGTATCTTGGGACAGGTGTGTTCTTGCAAGGATTTTAATTAATAATGTCTCGATAGTGTGTGGCGTGTGTGGTGTTGGGTGGCTGATTTATCGAGGGTACAATATAGAAGGGTAGAATGGTAAACTTTGTTTAGTAGCCCTGTAATATAATAATGGAAGACATTGGACTAAGAAAAATAGGGAAGTTTATGAAACTACGTCGTGAATTTTCTTTTTATAAAATTTTGCAAAGTAATTTGTGTTAGAAACTTTTGGTAAGGTATAAGTAAACATGTTAAAGCATACCGTAGTTGTTCATAATATTTCAATAGGTGACAGATGGTTTTCAAGAAGTATGTAGTTTTCTGGTGAATGTTTAAAATATTACGATACCCAACTAAATATGACTTGAAAAAACAACTAGATAATGATAACTACGGAAGATGAAACATAGAAGTTAGACATGATATAATTTGTAAAGGTCAGTCTATTAATATACCAAACTAGATATATTAGCCACAAAGGTAATAAACCCACACCCCTATCCCCAAATAACCAATACTTATAACCATATAACTTTCACTTAAATCGGAATATCGACACAATGGTCTTAATAACCCAGCAGAAGATAAACAATTCCCATTGAGACGATATATCTTGGGGCCCTTTCTAACGAACATTCTGGAATTAACTGCACATTGCTGACGTCATAAGTTATTAGTTGTATCTCATGTGTATTGTCTGATGTGCCGATAGTTGGATTAATTTGTACAGCCAGCAATATTAAGGGGTTTCGGTTAGGGAAAGTTCGGTGATAAGCTGAGGTCAAAGTGGTAACGAAGACTGGGATGTAGGAGCATGATACAATTAGCTTTGGCAAGCCGAAACTAAGCTAACAGTTGTAGTTTATTTAGTTAAGCAGTTACTGTTATGATTGGCTTTCTTGGTACAGCTTTTTAAAGTAAAAGTAAGTTTTTTGAGTAAAAATATCGAAAAGATTTTCTTTGATGACTCGGATGTACCTAAGCTACATTGTTACCTTAGAAAGCATTTCCTTATTCCTCTTAAACAAAAGAAGAAAATTTTGAATAGTATTTCAAAATGAACTATTATATGATTCTAAAACCTTAAAATCCAAAGAGCATATCACACATTTTATTCTCCTTTCCGTACTAGATATCTATCTAACATATTAATTACTAATAAAACTTTAAAATGTGCACACCCGTGTGAGTGTCTCAGGGCTCTCTAAGACGGCTCGCCTCCCACCTCCCCCCTTACAATCCCCCCATCCCACCCTTCTCTATGTCCGTACATGGTTAGTGTGAATATGTAAGCCCACGGGTGTTCATTAACTCAGCATGTTAAGCCGATGATCGTAGATAGTGTTTGTGGTCGCTCCATCGGGCCCGATTGAGAAAAGACGATGGGACGGATCAAAGGATAAAAGAACAGTGAATGTAAAGGGAATAAGATTTAGAGACATCTACCATTTAAATAATGTTACAGGATTTCGATCTCTTCCTAAAAATAATTTCTACCCGAATTAAGGGTAGAAATTATTTTTGAAGGCATAAGAAAATGGCTACTGCAAGTACGTCATTCACAAACATAGCTGTAAGAAATGCTCAAGAAATAAACGCTTCCAAACAAATTGATCACAGCATTTAATTAAACGACAAAAACTATAATTATATGTATTTAAAATCCAGCACAGTTGAGCGTAGCCGCGCGTTCACCTTGCCACTCCACATTTACACGAACAAATCTAAAATGGCGTCATGTTAAACGTACATCGCGGCAAGCACTTGAAACTCGTTCTTTTCCCGCCTCGGAGTGTCGTTCCCGACATTAAATCTTAATAAATCCCTTCATGCATCACCATAGCAGGTCCTTTGATTTTTCACTCGGCAAACCACGTCTGCGTGGTATCAAAGAAAATCACAACTCTTTTCAATGCGCGTCGATATAATGTTCACAAAGACCACCTTAATTGATCCCCCTGCGCCCCATTCCACTTTTGAAATATATAAAAACCGGTCAGGTGTGAGTTGGACGAACTTTGATGGTTCCAAAGCTATTGAAAAAGAAAAAAGTCAGACTGGGGGTGGAATTTCTTTCGTTAATAACTGCATATTGTTGTTTGCGTAATAGGAAGTCTTTGTAATCCGGTAATTATTTGGCGATAAAGAACTACATTATAGGCAAACAATTATTTATTTGGTGAATTGATTTAGATCGTGAAATATGCAGGAAGTTGTGTTGAGAAATCGAACGGGTAGCCCCCAAACTAATTTCAGTAGATACTTTTAAAAAAGAAACAAATATTCCAGCTATTCCCGGTACCCAAAAAAGAAAGCCAAAGGGAGACGAAGAATGCAACGACGGGGTTCTCAATAGAGTGGACAGTGTACCTTCAATTTACTAATACAAATAAGCGCGACTCGGTCCTTTAGACCCCCGACAACCGCTATGGGCGACGCTTTTAAAAGGACCTTGTCTATTGTGTTCAACCCTCAATCGTGGTCTCGATTATCGGAAAGAAAACACTCATCTATATTTTAAATAATGATCAGGGTACAAGAGACCCTTGGACGGGGGAAACAACGGTTGTGATGGATTGTGCGGGATACGGGCCAATAAAGGCTTTGTGTAGTTGTCGCCTTGTGAGTACAATATGGGTTTGATGTTTGTGAATTATTGGAGGGAATATTGCCACGACATGGGCTGATTAATTGGCAGTGGGTACACTATTATCACAGTAACTGAAAGGTACTATCTATGCGATCTAATTTTTAAAGTTCTTTAAAGGCTTCATTATCCATAATAGTTACTTAGTTCGATTGTATGGTTAGTCCGTTTCATCATTAACAACAGGCACACAATATGTAAGAGAAAAAGAATATTATAATCACAACAAACAGCAACTATCATCAGAAAGATGATCTTTAAAAAATTCTAAAAGCGTGCGAAACAAAACCGGCCGTGTAATGAACCCCCATACATCATTAACTGGTAGTGTAGGAGCACGAAATAGATGCAAAACAGAAGGTCTGCTAGATGCAGCGACCGAAAATGCACGCACACATAGACACGCTTTTCATACAGCGAGTGCAAGTGCACTCGCGACCGGCATTTGTTTGAGATCGCCGAGCAGTCGCAACAAAGTGTATGTGCGCCAGTTTTCGCTCGATGCATGTAGCCGGCCTTCTTTGCTTATCTATTTCGTGGTAGGAGTTTCACACAAACAATTCCGCTCCAGTTTCGCGAGGGACTGGTTGATAGTACGCAGTAGTGGATTCGTTACAGTGAGAGTCTAGTGGAGACTATTGTGAGTCGAGGACGTCTGCGCCGTTGTGTCCGAGATGTTGGTAATTGCCCCCGCTGCCTACGGTTGGAGGGAAAAAATCTGGATACGATTGCGATTTTTTACAGCAACTTCTTCTTTTTTTTGCAATGAGTTATTTGGTTGGATCAAGCTTTAGGACGTTGCTAGATGTTTCTGGATACTTGGATGTGTTTACCGAATGTGAGAGAGTAGTAATTAATTGCCTGAATGTTTGCTTTGATCTCTGTCATAACCTTATACCCAAGATTTTTGCCAGATATCTTACACATACGGTCATAAATCACCGTTTTTCAATCGTCTTAAGGTCCAAAAACTAAACTATTTAATTTAATGAAGAGTTATAAAGTCATTACCACTTTACGATATGCACTTCAACGCTTATACCACACTATTCCCCAAAGACCTTGAAGGTCATCTTACTTGAAGATATGGGAGGTCCCATTCATTAATTTTACGCCCTAACCCCTTCCAGAGACATAAGCATCCCTTAATAAACCGCGACCGATGTCTTGCTCTGTTTATATGCATATAATAGCGTCCCAAATCTTCTTATTGTTCCCGAATATGGTTCAGAGCATCTCATGAACAGGTAATGTCATTATTTATTGGCACTAAAGGAGCATCGAGGTTAAAGACAAAGAGTCCGAATAGTTCACAGCCTCTTGTTATGATAGTTGGGGAACTATGTGAGTTATGGCCACCTTCATTGATTCGACCCTCGCTCATACAGAGGCCACATTCCAGGGATTGTGCATCTCATCAAAAGAAACTTCAGTTTATAGACATAGTCGTAAGTTTGGGAATGTCTTTGTTGGTGTATGGGGTGACTTTGGTTGTAACGTACTGTGTCGTCCAAGCGTTCACTATGTTAAGTTTAAAGGCTGATTAGTAGAACATTTAAACGCTTTGTATTATTAGCGAAGATAGATTAAATAAAAAACTGTTTAAATCTTTTCTCACATTGTGCATACCAGTTGCAAGTTCTCGCAAACTGTCCCATTACTTCCTATTTAAAATGTTATGCCCATCAATCAAGTATCGAATGAATTGTGCCCCCTCACAAATTATTATGAACCTAATAAAATCAAACTGGGAGGAGTAGAGTGGCGTCGGGTTTGACGAGAGCCCAGCCATCTTGAAGTCAACAATGGTTTTCCGACTTGTTCTTTGCGTTGCACCGTTATTAAAATCTCGTGAAACAATCGACTTGAAAGCGCACTTCCGTGGGCTACGTACAGACTTGTTGACAGGATCGGCAAGATTTATAGTTAGATAGGAATTATTAAGATTAGTTTTTATGGGGGGATTTACTCTTGTAGTCTTTTCCTCGGAAACCGCACGTTTATGGCATTAAAAGTACTCTCCGGCGCATAAGCTGTGCAGAAAACGTTTCGATCTTTTGCTCCGTTGTTGCGTGAAAGAAGAATAGACTAACTAACACATTTGGCGCATTTATAGGAGAATGATAGAGGGATTCACCTTATTTCATTCTAAGGTGGTCTGATCCTTCGAAAGGGAATAAAAATAAATATTTTTTATTTGGGCTCAACTCCAAATTTCAGTTTCAGTTCATTCCAAAGGGAAGGTCTATACCCAACAGTGAGTAAATCCGGGCTAATATGCTGATGATGGGCTCGATTCTCATTTTATAAGCGAAGTTTTTTTTAGTCCTATTCGTTAATTGTTAATTGGTCCCCCATTACCAAATATCTTCACATTCAAACAGTTTGTCAGCAATACATGCTTACTTAATATATATTTCCAACAAGATCACCATAAAATCTGTACCAGCACCAAATGCATGGTATTAATACCGGGCTTTACCGATGGTGACTCCGAACGGATCATTAAAGGATAATTATCATGCCACTTCACAGGAAACTGAAGGGTTTCCACTCGGAAATCTGATTCTTTCTCTATTTCTGCCTCCGGGGAGACTTTTTTTCTCGGATAATGATTTTGGTAGCCATGCTAATAGGTGCTAAGACATAATTTTGAATGAATGGGACACTTTCAGTTGTTTTTTATTTATTTAAAATTGGTTGATTGTTCTGTATGGTGTCGGACGTAAAGAATAGCACCATCCCATATCCTCCCGTGGGTGTCGTAAGAGGCGACTAAGGGAATTGCCAGAGAATGGGCAGCAGCGTTCTCTGTGCTATTGTAAAATCCGTACTGCGATCGCCAACCCGCCTGCCGACCGTGGCGATTATGGCAAAACCCCCCATGTCATGTCAATGTGGCGACACTTTGGGGAGGCCTATGTTCAGCAGTGGACGTCTTTCGGCTGAAATGATGAAGAATGAATGATTTGTGACAAGAAGTTTGATGTTAAATAATAGTTATAGTACATGTCATAAATGTTTGTATTTTTTTTATACTACGGTGATGCGGCCTAGGCTGGAGCACGTTTGCCTAGAAAAAATTGATTCACTCGAACTTATCATAACAGCACACACACAAACACACAACACAGTGCTCTCTCAGTAAGAGACCGTAATTCACTGCGGGTTGAAGACGTCACAGATCTTCGATTTTTTTCCAAACAGTATTAAGCAACTCTGAATCCAGGATTGAACAAAAATCATCAAAAAATCTTTAACACCACACGTGTCAGACCAATATCCTCACTACACTTTCAAAACCCGATGAATTTGAAATCGTTCTAAAACTTTTATGTTGTAACACTACCGTCTCACGCCCGATGCGTCGAACCCAAGGCATCCGGCAAAAGGTCCCTCGAAGGTCCGAACCGAAGCGATGCATCATTTATGAACAACCGGCCACATCTATTGTGCACTATTTAACCACTAACCACCCCGACGGGATTTCGTACCAAATTAAACTCGTCTAACAACGATTGTATAGAAAATAATACTGGGAAAACTCTTTGTCCGAGCACACGGGCGAACGGTGCAAATAAAACTATTGTTACAAGTGGTATTAATTAATGCGAATGGTAAATTCATCTGGAAGGTCTCGGCTTCAGAAGTGGGTAGATGTTTGACTTCGTCCGTATCGAAAGTGACCCATGTGAATTAAGGGTTTTTCGCTTAGTTAATAAATTAGTTTGTTCCTTGTCTCGGGGTTTGCTTTTTCACTTAAAGTCTGCTTGTTGATGTTTAATTATTCTGCGGGATAATTGGAAAAATTGTTAACAAAAGTGGGCTTTTCGCAAAAAAAAGTTTTTGGTTCGACATATACCTTTTGAACCAGAGCATAAACACACTCGCGTGCCCTCCACGCCAAGCCACAAATTCACCGCAAATACTTACAAATAAAAAAATGGGATTTCAAAACCTATTATTAACTTATTTCTTGATAAGACATTTAATATTTAAGATATATATGTATCACATTTTAAAGATATTTAAATATACACACACAAAAGTAATGATTTAAATTGCTTATTTCGTGTTATAGCGCACCACATTTTTTGTCACATATTTGTGTCGTTGGCGTACAGGGCACGCGCTTACTTGTCACTTATATGTGACAATGGCGTTCAAAAGGTTAATTGTATGTTGAGGTACTAGTTTTCCAAAGTTACCAGTTTATTATGTAATAGGTACATTATGATCAAGTTATCTGAAGCCCGCTTTGTCTCATCTCATCTATCCGTAATGTCCTATTCTCCGTCTATTTGCACTGTTTATTTACTTTCAATTAATACAAAATCTGAAAAAAAAAAACGAAATGCATACAGCCAGTGTTTTCTTTGGCTACACCTCGACTTGTCCCGGGGATATGTACCTACCGACTCTCTGTGAATAAACGCAGCACCATGTTATCCTTGGATATTTCTCCATAATTAAAAAGTAGGGAATTGCTCGCGACGCCCGGAGTTGGAATCGGGAGATTTTAATTATGTTAGTGAACCGGCTCTTTGTCCTGGCACTGCGATAGCTTTTTTGCGATACCCCAGACTTTTTCTGAGAAGTAAGCACTAACTAGAGACTTCACAAATAAAAACATGAAGCAGTGAAAATGTTGAATGTAACTAAGTTAACGATTCAGCTTTGTGATTTTTGCTGTGATTTAAAGATAGTTTTGCTTGCTTTCATAGTCTGGTAGTTATAAGACTCAATTCATACTACAGCAAATTACATGACCAAAATAAAAATCGAAATTAAAAAACAATTTGAAAGTCAACATTAACCTTTTTCAACCTATCAAAATCAAGCCCCAAAATACTATCCACAATAACATTCCTAAATAAAACATAGTTAGTTTCATTGTTCCAAACGTTAACAAATAAACACCGTCTGATTTCAGTTTAGCAAACCGTACAAAAGTTGTAACGAAATCTCATTTCGCACGAGCAAACATTTGAATTTAACATGAGTAACGTGTATTTGATTGTGAGACTTGTTAGTTTTCATTAACAATCACATGTACCGTTTACAGCATCAAACAAACAACGGATTTTGATCCAGAAACAATTCGTTCTATAATGTACGTGAAAATTTTAGGCATGTCCCGAGGTACATGTTTGCCATCGTCCGAACCTCGGACCTCTCGCGCGTAAAATTACTATCACGTACACCTCTGGTAAATATGTTGGCAAGAAATTCGCTTTGAACCCTTTCAGCCCTTTGTTGTTCAACTAAAACTATTCTCAGTTAATCCCTGGATAAACAGTGCTTGTTAATAAATTAACGCGTTATTAATATATGTTACTGTGACCCTATGGTTGGCAGGTGTCCCTTCAGGGTATGTTCTCTATTCTGTTTCATTTTACAACAAAGGTTGTGAGTTAAGAAACAGTAATTTCGGGTCAACTGTAAATATTGTAGCCATTCCGGTTTTTGTGTTGTTAATAAATTACGATATGGTCGGGTGACGTGTTTGTTTTGCTCTCATTATGTTGGGATATCTTTGTGAAGCATTTCTCTCGGTCAAAGACAAATCTGTGGGGGCTTTGAAAATATGGGCTTTCATCGGACAAGTGGCTGTGCTAGTTCAAAAATGAACCTAAACTGACAGTACTAAGTTCTATTTCTTGAGAAACAGTTTTGTATTCGTGTCCTTGTAGGCGTGAAAGTGCGCGTATATTTATTAATTTATCGAAATTGGGCACAAAACTTTATTATCCTAATGGTATCTATTTTTAAAATAATGCGTCGATATTTTATTTGCACTGTATTGTCCAGAAAAGCTATCAATGTTTCGAAGACACATTCAACCGAGTAGTTTGGATGTTCAAATACCAAAACAACCATTCTCCTTTCAAACACTGCTAAACAAAACCATCTTGGAGACAGAAACTATCCACCAATAACAGCGCACCATAATTAACGACATCACAAACCCCCATATTGCAATCCCGAAAAATAATCCCGCTGAATCTCCTTTCATCCTCAAATGTATCCTAAGCTAATAAATAGAAGGCGAAAAACTCGGTCAGGGGGTGGAGGGAGATCTAAGTGAGTGCTTTACGTCATATCCGAAATCCCGGTAAAGTGAGTCCGGTAAAGCTTGGCAGTGTTCGATGGTCCGCTCCTCGCGATCTCTGTAATAGCAATAGCTTTGTGTTAAAGCTGCCCGGAGTGAAGTCTTATTGTTTGGTGCAAAAATTGGCGAAAATCTTGGTCGTTGGTTCGGAAGACATGTTTGTCAGTAGATTTGATGACGGTAGACCGTTTTGTTGGGGACCAGAAAGTAGTTTTTAAAGTCTAAAACGCTGTTGTCAGTCCTTTTCAATTCTAATTTGTACAGCTCCGTCTGATTTCTAATATGTAAATAGTTGATATTCAGCTGTATCCGAAGCAGAGGGATATTCTTCAGTATCCTCTTTGTTTAAACCGTAATACTGCATTCAGCTCGGACAGAATTTGTGTCCAGTGAAGTGTAAGTCTCCGCTTATCTCCTATATCTTACGTCTCGCCGTTATATCGGCGTGGCTTAGCGCTTTTTCATCAATCCTGCTTTATTACGGCGGATTCGCTTTTGTCTACGGCCGGATGTCGGTCATTTAGCCTGACCGTGCCAGTCTCTATTACACCCATCCGATTTCATTCGTATCTGTCGTCCGGAACCGCCCGGAATCCGTCTTCGGACGTCATCTACCGTTTACTTTCGGACGGATTCCTTTTTTCCGTCTCTCTTTTTAAGGCACTTGATGTATAACCACCCGCCATTGTCAGTTTGTTTTCTGTTTGGCAATTTTTAACGGGATTACACTCGCCGACCCCTGGTCTGATCACGTCTCTGCAGCTGCCCGTCTATTTATGAGGCAATATTTTATGGAATATTGAGTAAAGTGGCCTTTAATCTACTAATATAATGGGGTTTAGCGGAAATATTACCACGCGTTCAATTGTGTTTCGGTTTTCTATTGTTGTGTCCGAGTCTTGGTTTAGTGGTCACCTTGAGATTATTGTCAACACATACTAGGGGATCGACCGACTATTCATATATAAATATTGTTTTTCTTCATTGTTTTCCTAATACTTTTCGTGCTGAACTTTATAAGCTCATCAGTTACGCAAACTTAACAATGTTTCTCTTTAGTCTTTTGTTCAGTTGTTTCATGGTTAGTTCATTTTAATAGTTGAGGCTTATTATCAACTTTATCTCTCACACCAATTCATGCCAAAATCATTTAATAACATTCCTTTACAAAAAAAAAATAACACGTATTCAGTCTTTACTATCTTCACCCCGATAGCTATCCTTGGCAGACTTCCCAATGAAATGGGATTAAATCATGCGATATTAGCGTTGCCTCGTCCACAGCACTAAATAATCTTCCTTTTATTAAACTCGAGATAAATGATTATACAGTCGACTGTCCCTTGTTTGTCCGTAAATAGGAAAGTGGAATTTTTGTCAGGAATTAGAGGGTGTATTTCGTGTCGATCTTGGAAGAAAAGAATGTCGTGAAGGGAAATGTTGGCATCTAAAGTAGTAAATTGGCCTCGTAATTGATAGCTATTGGGTTTGTTTATCCTACTTCTAATACTGAGCATTCCTTACAGCTTTATGTATGCTTATTTACGTAAATAAAGAATAGTTTACCGAGAAATAAAAATTGTGTTGTTCTTAAGAAATTAAGAAACAATTAATTTAATATAGATACATCTTAGTTTTCTTTTTCTATTCTCTAAGTCAATCTATTTCTTTTCTCTTCTCGCTTCTTCGGCGCTTTGACTTCTCTAGTAGGTGTGTTCCTTATCCAAATGTCTTCATTTATTAAGAAAATCATTGGCATGTCCTTAACAATATGGTTATTTTGTTAAATAGTGTGTGCTTTACAGTCTTCAAGTCTTCACTAAATAAATAATACTTCTTGCGATCCTTAATTTCCATAACCTCCATTGCTTTAGGAAATCCATGTCATTGCATGTTATGCAAAATATTTAGTCTTAATTTCGCGAACCAGATACAGGCTTGGGCATGCACATGCAGGAAAAGCGAAAAATAAGCATGCCATGCACCTAAATAGGACCTCAACACGTGTTACACCCTTCCACGTGGCATCCTCAGAAGATGTTGACTCGATAAATATTTTGCATATATTTTGCCACAATTACATCAACATATCCAGTACCACTTCCATCATCTCTAGTTATTTCCTGCATCGCGTGTCCGTTGTCCATTATATCGGTGACAAGGCTTTAGTTTTGAGTAATTGTGTCCCCGACAGCCACGTAAGACTAAGATCACGTAATATATGGTCCCGGGTGATACTTTCCATTCATTGTACTGTCATTTATCATGGGTTCAATATTTACTTGGTGTTGTTTGGCTGTAGTTTGTTTGTTTCGTGTTAGGTGTCTTGTGTCTAGTTTAGGTTTTATTAAATTATCTTCTTGAACAATTGTTTGATTCAAAGGACTATCTTTCTGTAATTTGATGTTATGTAAATGACCATAAACTGCTCGCTTCTCTGTTCCATGATCATTATATTCTGGATTTCTTCGAAGTTCGTGTGAATCGCTTTCTTCTAGGCAAGCGTGCTCCAGCCTAGGTCGCATTATCGCTTCACATCAGGCGAGTTGTGGCCAAACGCAATTCAAAATATACTAAAAAAAAATATATGTGTGGCACTCGGGGACTGTCGCGGTGCATAGCACTTTTTATCAACTTATGCAATTATAATATATATATGTCGCCGCAAGAGCGTCTATGTGCTAAGACTATTCATTAATCTTATTAAGAATCAACTTAATAATCCTCATTTGTCATAATATTGATGAACCTGCCATGCCATCTGTGTGGGGGCAGCATAATTATTACGATAATCATTTGACTAAACGCCATCTATTGGCTTGTGTGTTAACTACTGCGCAAATAATAGATTCGTTTAGCTTAGATGGCGAGTAATTTATTAAACAAAAGCCTTTAGCTAGAACTATAGCCAAAATTAAGATTAGCAAATATTTTATGATAACTGGGATTTTAGCAATGACAATTTAGATTTTAACAATTGTTCATTTTGTTAGGCGGCAACCCAGTCTTGTGCGAAAAAGCGCCGAATAGTCAATTAGTGAATTTATAATTTGTAGCAACAATTAAATCAATTTCTAGAACTAACTACAAACTTAAAATTAATAAGATTATTTTACAGAGTATTTTATTAGTGGTAAACCAGTTCTTTGTATTTAATCCTTTGATCTGCCGAAAATGGTTTTAAGCATGCGATTGTTGTAAAAAGTATTAAAGCTACTAATTAAGCTTGTAACTTAATAACGCCTTTGCATTTGTGAATATTGGTATTGTTTAATTACTAAAATAATTAATTGTGAAGTATTAGTATTGTTTTAATGGAGTATTACTGAACTAACTATGTAATGAATAATTGGGCTGATCTAATGAGAGTGTAGTACATCCGCCCACTCAGAGCCGCGGGCGCACCCAGATATCTCATTCGAGCTAGCTCGCGATTAGAGAATTGAAATATTAATGAATTGAAAGTAGTTTTTGAAGTGAGCAATAATAACTTATGTTAATAAGAACTGTAATAATTGAAAGACAGATCCAAAAGAGTGTGTGAGTAGTTTCTTGGCTCGTTCATCTACTCACATCAACCATGTTTGTGAATGAGCGGCTCAACTGGAAAGTTTATAAGTGTTAAAGTGCCTGTAACTGGTTTATTAGAAATAAACTTGCAGTTTGAGTCAAGTGTTTTGTGTGATTTCAACTACCCATCCACCTATCTAAAAACAATGAAGATTAATGTTGCATAGTTAACGACCGAAAGGCAATATGGCGTCGATATTCATTTATGGTGGAATCCCCGCCTTGATATATACATATATTTTTTCTTTGCTGTCATTTGTAGATCTTTGACAGTCGTTACGAGTAGTCAGAAGCTAAAAGTCTGACATCCAGTCTTACCAAGGGGTATCGTATTACCCAGTTACTGGGTTGTGGAGGTCAGATAGGCAGTCGCTTCATGTAAAATACTGGTACTCAGCATCCGGTTAGACTGGAAGCCGACCCCAAGATAGTTTGGGAAAAGGCTAGGCAGATGATGATGATATATTTTTTCTTTGATATTAATTCAAGTAACACTTTTTGAGCGTGGTGACCGATAGGAAAACAAATTTTTTGCCATGATTTTTTTTTCGAATTCGGGGTTTTAGTTATTTTTTCGTTACGGAATTTCTTGATTCGGTCGCCGCGCTCAAAGCCCGCGATAAAAGCTATGCAATAGCTTAAAAATCTAGGTGAAAGGGATATCGACGCACAAACGGTAACCATGAATCTAGAGATACCCTAGCGTAAAAAATAATCAGCAGCCCCATGCGTTAAGGTAGAGTAGATAATGAAGAATGAAGTTTGGGATGGGACAGCTGATTATTTTCTCGCGATTATGATATTGGTCCAAGTCCAGTTTTATGGTATCTATCATACCCTTAATTATAGCCAGACTTTTTTGAAAAAGTCCTATCCAGCCTAGCCAGCTCTTTGTAGGCTTATAGCCTACAAATATTTGCTTGTCCTTTTAGGGTTCCGTAGCCGAATGGCAAAAAACGGAACCCTTATAGATTCGTCATGTCTGTCTGTCTGTCTGTCCGTCCGTATGTCACAGCCACTTTTTTCCGAAACTATAAGAACTATACTGTTGAAACTTGTTAAGTAGATGTATTCTGTGAACCGCATTAAGATTTTCACACAAAAAAAGAAACAAAAAAACAATAAATTTTGGGGTTCCCTATACATAGAACAGAAAACCAAAAATTTTTCAAACCCATACGTGTTAGGTATCTATGGATAGGTCTTCAAAAATGATATTGAGGTTTCTAGTATCATTTTTTTCTAAACTGTATAGTTTGCGCTAGAGCCACTTCCAAAGAGGTAAAATGTGTGTCGTCCTCCCCCCCTCTAATTTCTAAAGTAAGAGGAGGAAAATTCTGAAAATATTTAGGGTTGTAGGACGTAATAAAAACTATCAACGAAAATTGGTTTCAATAAGATATGATGTTAAGTTTTTGAGATATGGGACTTTTTCATCAAACTGCAGCAGTAACTTTGTTTTTCATTAACATACTATGAAAAACCAATTTAGTTTTGCGGTTGAGTGGAAGTTTACTAACTAATACTACTAACAAATGAATGACAGTTCAAAATATTGTTTGGGGCTATGGAACCCTGTGTGCGAGTAAGACTCGCACTTGGCCGGTTTTTTTAGGAGTTGAGGTTACAAATAGCAATTCACGAACACGCCAATGTTTTCGCTAGATCTAGCCATTCTTATCACCAAAATGCATCATGAGTGAGAATTTCGTTACAACAATTGCATTGTTATTTTCCGCCATAATACCTACAGTGTTTACCAATATATAATCGATTGTGTCGTCCGACCACTAATGGTATTAGCCTTATTAATCATTTGCCATTCGCTCCTCGTACAGAAGCGAGACAGTGGCACTCAATCTTTTGTTTTATGTTTTTTTTTTTCTTCTTTAATTTGTGTAAAAGGTCAATCGCGTGTACCTAATATTAAACAGTTGCCTGCTGCCAGAACGTAGTTAGGTTTTTGATAAGCTAGTGCGCATCAACGAGGAGCTCAAGGCTAAATAATAACAGCCGCACGTGTCGATCTACAAGGTTAAGTAGCGCTTGCAAAGGGCGGTCCGTGAATGGGTGTCCATCCATTGCACACCGAGTTTCCTCCGTGCCTCGGAAAGCTGTTTGTCCCCGTTGTCATTTGTAGATCTTTCATAGTTTTGGGGGTGTCATAATATTTTATGTCGTAACATTTCGAATATATCCTATGACACTAGGAGATAATCGGAACTCATCATCATCATCATCATTTCAGCCGAAAAACGTCCACTGCTGGACATTGGCCTCCCCAAGTTTCGCCACATTGACATAACATGAGGGGTTTTGCCATAATCGCCACGCTTGGCAGGCGGGTTGGCGATCGCAGTACCTACGGTTGTCACAAAAGCACAGAGAACGCTGCTGCCCATTCTCTGGCAAGTCCCTTAGTCGCCTCTTACGACACCCTCGGGAAGATATAGGATGGTGCTATTCTTTACGTCCGACACCATACAGAGCTCACAAACCTTTTTATGATATTGATATTTGGAGAATATTACAGAAAAACCTTCGAACTCGTTCTATTAGAATGTAAAAATAATGCTACGGGGAACTTTGACAAGCATCCCTCCTTGTCGCGTATTGTCACCTACTCAGGAGCAGGAAAAGATATTTGATTAGCCACTGGCCGCTAGGGGGCGCCACGGAGGGCTGCTGGACATATGTTATTTATCTAGATGTGACCTCCGCAGCTTATGAGGAAATATCGGTTTCTTACACACAATTTATATCTATGACTATTCCAGGGATTGCGGAGGAATTTTCTACGCCTCGTTTTTTTTTTTGTCGTGATTTTGATGATTATTTGTGCACGTTAAAGCTTTACTTTCATTCTTATACGAACTGAAACTTGAATAAGCAATAAAAAAAGATTAAAACTTTATCAGATTTAATGATGATTTTAATTGAATCGAATTGAAATTAATTAACTAACTAAAACAATGAATAAAGCTGTTTATTCGGTTAATTTAAATTTCATTATAGTCACAATAAAACTTTTGTTTAATAAATGCCATGCTACCTGCAAAAGGATTTTGCGAGCTAACCTATAACATTCTCCTTGACCTTCAGCCCGATACCTATTTACTTATCCCTCATCTAGAGTATTTAACTCTGCCCACCCCAGTTGTAAGCAATACTAATAGTTACATGGCGTCCAGGGAAATATGTTTAAATAATTCGATACGCGTACCGTTGGGGGAGACATTGTCTCTTGACGGAAACGACGAAGAACTGTCATTGAATATGATTGAAGACATTGAGATAAATGATATTTATTTCTGTAAATCTATAAATATATAAATTACGTGCCAATTTTTTTGTCAGGGATGGACTCGTAAACTACTTAACCGATTTTAATCAAATTTGCACACCGTGTGCAGTTTGATCCAACTTGAAAGATAGGATAGCTTACATCTCAAATTATAGTCGCAATATTATTTTATTGCAAATTAAGTCACAATTATCTATTAGCTCCAAACGATTCTAACAGATGGCGGTATCTGTTGACTGGGTTGAGTAAGTATTCAATAGATGGCGCTGTATAAGAACGCAGCGCAATGAAAAATGTTACGAAAACGGGGAAAATGTGACGCAGACGAAGTTGCGCGGGACAGCTAGTTGGTTATAAAAAACAATTTACAGAAAATAAACCATAAGATCACGCCTGTTATCCCCGAAGAGCCAAGAGCTAGACTGACCCGACACTACACCGAAGACATCCCGGATATCAGCCTGTACGAGATTAGGATGGCTCTGAAACAGCTTAAAAACAACAAGGCACCGGCTGATGATGGAATTACGGCCGAACTTCTGAAGGCGGGTGGAAAACCGGTACTTAAGGCCCTTCAGAAGCTGTTTGATTCCGTCATACTCGAGGGGAAAACGCCACAGGCATGGTGCAGGGGTGTGGTGGTACTCTTCTTCAAAAAGGGCGACAACGCCCGGTTGAAGAACTATAGGCCCATCTCACTTCTAAGCCATATCTACAAGTTGTTTTCAAGAGTCATCACGAATCGTCTCGCGCGCAGGTTTGACGATTTTCAGCCTCCTGAACAAGCCGGATTCCTAAAAGGTTTTAGCACCGTAGACCACATACATACGCTGCGACAGGTTATACAGAAGACCGAAGAGTACAACCTGCCTCTCTGTTTAGCGTTTGTGGACTACGAGAAAGCCTTCGATTCGATCGAGACTTGGGCTGTACTGCAGTCTCTCCAACGGTGCCAAATTGATTATCGGTACATCGAGGTGTTGAAGTGTTTGTACAAAAACGCCACCATGTCAGTCCGACTTCAGGACCAGACCTCGGAACCTATCCTTCTGCAGCGAGGTGTGAGACAGGGAGACGTTATATCTCCGAAACTGTTCACCGCTGCACTGGAAGATATCTTCAAGGTTCTGGACTGGAGAGGGCTAGGCATCAACATCAATGGCGAGTACATCTCTCACCTTCGATTTGCCGACGATATAGTGGTCATGGCTGAGACCATGGAGGACCTCAGTACAATGCTCGATGACCTCAGTAGAGCTTCCGAAAGAGTGGGTCTTAAAATGAACATGGACAAAACCAAGGCCATGTTGAATGCCCATGTAACACCCACTCCTATCAAGATCGGAGACTCTACTATCGAATTTGTAGACGATTATGTCTACCTGGGACAAACGGTCCAGTTGGGTAGGTCTAACTTCGAGAAAGAGGTCAATCGTCGAATCCGACTCGGCTGGGCAGCGTTCGGAAAGCTTCGTGGTATCTTCTCGTCCAACTTACCGCAGTGTCTCAAGACGAAAGTCTATGACCAGTGTGTGTTGCCAGTGATTACATACGGGACCGAAACGTGGCCGCTCACAATGGGCCTCATCAGAAGGCTCAAAGTCACCCAAAGGGCAATGGAGAGAGCTATGCTCGGAGTTTTCTTGCGTGATCAAATCAGAAATGAGGACATCCGCAAGAGAACCAAGGTTACCGACGTAGGCCGGAGGACACGGTGGAGCACACTGTGGAGCTATGCCCCGCTTGGGCTGAGCACCGCCGTGTCCTCGTAGCGGCGATTGGCGGCGGCGACCTCTCGCGTCCGGCCCTGGTTCAATCCATGGTCCGGAGCGAGAGGGAATGGGAAGCCGTCGCCTCCTTCTGCGAAGCAGTCATGCTAGCGAAGGAGGTGGCGGAACGTGAGAGGGAGAGAACCTCACGTCCCAGCCGCCGCGGGAGACGCCCCGGGCGTCGGGGGGCAACCAGTGGCCCCCGGCCACCGTAGGCGCGGGCCTGTGGACGGTGAGTAATGGGCTAGCTCACCGTCCGTCCGTCTTATGACGACAGACCGTGCCGACGGCGCGTTCGTGTTCCACGCGCGCCTCAAGGAGATGTCAGCAAATCGGAAGGGGTCCGAGAGGGCCGATGCCTGCCAGGGCTGCGGGTTGTTCGAAAGAGATACCGTGCCCCTGGAACGCAAAGGGCTAAGAAGGAACATGGATGGGTTTTAGTCAGTACAAGTCTGACACTCCCTTCCGCTCCGCCCAGAGCGGAAGAAGTCATTTGATGATTTCCCATCCGAAAAAAAAAAAAAAAAAAAAAAAAAAAAAAGGTTACCGACGTAGCCCGAAGAATTGCCAAACTTAAGTGGCAGTGGGCAGGGCACATTGCTCGCAGAACAGATGGCCGATGGGGCCGAAAAGTTCTGGAATGGCGACCGCGAACCGGGAGACGATGCGTTGGAAGGCCTCCCACTAGGTGGACCGATGACCTGGTGAAGGTTTCGGGGATCCGCTGGATGCGAGTCGCACGGGACCGATCAATGTGGCGACACTTGGGGGAGGCCTATGTCCAGCAGTGGACGTCTTTCGGCTGAAATGATGATGATGATGACGATCCCCGAAGAGTCAGGCAGAGGTGTACTAGTACATGAACATTTCGCCAGTTATGTGTTGGGGGCGAGCCTATTGCCAGTAACCGGGCACAAATCCAGTCGTGGCAGCGAGTGAAAATTTCTTGATAGAAAAACCCAATACCACTTTGCCTGACCTAGTAATCCAACACAGGGCCTCATGCTTAATAGTCGCGTTTGTGGCCACTTAGACTAACCAGGCAATCAAAAATAGAGGTCTTCCTCTTCTTCTTTATCCTGTGGTTAGAGTCTAACCTGGTGTCAGAGTTTCTACGCCGCCCATGGGCCTCTGACTTGGCTTTACATACCGTCGAGAAATATCTCTCAGGCATACTGGTTTCCTCACGATGTTTTCCTTCGCACATGAGTCCGAAAAATCAGAGGTGCGTGTCTTGGGTTCGAACTTGAAACCTATGATTTGGCAGTCCGACGGTAATAACACTAGGCTATAGCTACTTCAAAAAAAAGAAAATATATTTAGAGGTCACATAACTGTGTTTTTAAAACTAGATGGGTTCGTTTCGTGATCGCATAACGCAGTAGTAACTGGGTTGTGGAGGTCAGATAGCAGTCGCTCCATGTAAAAAACTAGTATTCAGCTGCATCCGGTTAGACTGGAAGCCGACCCCTACATAGTCAGGAAAAGGCTAGGCAGATGATGGTGGGGATGGGGTCGTAACCGATGTTTCTTATCCGACTACTCAGAGAAGAGACACCGAAAAAATCTCTGGGGTCTCTTTATAATGTTGGTTAAGTCATAGGTATCTTAGGTGGCCTTTTGCGTTATATCTTTAGGAAGATTATCTTTAATATATAAAATTCTCGTGTCACAATGCTTATAGTTACCATACTTCTCCGAAACGACTGAACCGATTCGTTTGAAATTTTGTGTGCATATCGGGTAGGTCTGAGAATCGGCCAACATCTAGATAGATAGATAGTATGTATATAGATAAATCATTTATCACATCTATTTTTCATACCCCTAAATTCCTTCGCATGAAAATTGCTTGGAAATTTTGATGGGTCAAAATTTCCAAGCAATTTTCAAGGGAAGTCGCAGGCAGCATCTAGTTTAATTCCAGGCATTTTTTTATATGGCGGGTGGGCATTCCCCTTTAGACTTCTTTTTAGTTTTTTTTTTAGTTTTGCATTGACGAGGCCTGTGTCCCAGTGGGAACAATATAGGCTGATGATTTGGCAACATCCCCTAATTGAATTCAATCAAACAAAGCAACACATCAATCATTTAGGGCGCACCTAACCCAACCATTATTACTCAATCAAACGTCTGCTATCACTTTCAATAAACAAACATGAAGACAAACATAAACGAAAAAACCTTCGTGATGTCAGTAATTTAACCGAAACTTACTATTACAATCGATTAGGGTGTAACCTATGATTATCTAATAGAAACTATCAAAAAATACCATTACAGTAATGCAATTTCAACTCTCAGCGCTAAACCCAGCTTTGAAATTCAAACGGAGCAATAAATACTTAGGCATGTATTAACGAGTCGCCTAGTCTTAGTGAAAACGGCTATTAATATTGTTGACAGTAGCGATGCGATAGTCAATTGTCATGGGGATTCGACCTTTTATGATATTAGTTATTAGATATGTAAGTGAATTGTATGTATTGGTAGTGTAGGTGGTGATAGATGGTTATTTTTATGGTTTAGTTAACTTTGAAGGTTTATTTTTATGAGGGGTGACGGCTAGCAGGGTACTTTTTAATGCTCATTGAAGAAACTTTTGTTTTTTTCGGTTTTAAAACCTGTTGCACTCAGCACAACATTGGTATTTAAGGACCAAAATGTGTCCCTAAAGGATTTTTTTTACCGTATAAGTTTTCTGTTGCATCCTGAGAATTCATAAAGAAAGTTTTGTTTAAGTAGACACAGTTAAAATGCACTTTGCATTGGACCAAGATGAGTTAGCGAGAACTAAAAAGGATGAGCGGCCTTTCAACTAAACCAAATCCTCGAATCTACTGTTTTTGAAAATAGTAGATTATGCACCGAGGGGCTAAAGAAAGAAAAAAAGAAAAAAAAAGTTGTGTCTTATGTCACGGGCGTCATATTGAATGTCGAGCGCAATGAAGGATTCGGGATTTAACTCACGAGCAAAGCGAGGGAGTTAATACAAGAATCCTGAATGCAGCAAGGGATTCAAGCTAGCCCAAGGCAAAGACACCTTTAGCCCAGAGGAGGATACTCTACTTTTTACACCTACTGTGAGAAAATAATAGCCATAGTAAGAAAAACAAAGTATTTATTAAATAAACAAACAGTAAGAATAACATATTTAGAACTAGTTAGTTATATGCACTTACATATTAATTGAAGTTAATGGTAACATTTGAGACATCAGTCCAGTTGTGCAAAGATAAAGTTAAGTTTTTATTTGGTATTTTTATAGATGTTGATGTGGAATTTATTTGAGTATTGCTCGTCAATGCTTCAGAATCTTGTATTTGCAGAGGAGCATTTTGGGTGGGGAAAGTTGGTGAAGGTGGTGCATGAGGCTCAGGTTATTTTTTTTTAAACATTTAAGGACTATTCGTAGTGTTTGTCCATTTCAGGCATTTTATGGGCATTGCCCTTTTGCTTTTACCTGATATAAGCTTTTTGGCTAAAATTACCAAAAGGCTAATTTTGCAATCGGGTAGAAAAACCGATCAAAATGTTGTTGCAATCTCATCTTGTCAGTCAATTTGACAGACTAATACTGATATCGGCTTATAGCGACCTAAACAAAGCACCTTAAAATAAAAAGTACTACAGCGCCATCTATGAGATGAAAGAAAGGGCAGCTACCCACCAGACATAACACCTGTCTGGTCGGAGGATCCTCCCTTTTCTATAGTTATATTAATACTTACAGGAGTTGCCCTACAGGTACTAAAAGTAAGTTACTTAAAATTACATTTTGGAAAAGTTAACTATTAGGTACATAATTCCACATTTTCAGTATTAAAACATAATTATTTGAACATTTTGAACTTACTCTTGTATTACCTACTGTTCTAGTAGTTTTTTTTTGAAGACCCCTTCATAGCATCGTTTGATTAATAGGCACTGTCCTATCTCAATTAGATAATGCAAGGGTACACCCTAATCGATGGATGGTTGAATAACAGACGGTGTTTATAAGTTATGAACGTCGTTAATGTTAACGTTTACATTACTGACATATTGCATGTTATGTTATTAAGAGCGTTTACACCTTACGGCTTTTCATACAAACTTTCAAGTCCTTATTTTCCGAAATGACTGAACCGATTTTAATTAAACTTAATACGCATAAGTTTCAAAAAAAAAAAGACTATTACAATAAGGCTAGATTAAACAAGTGACACAAAATGTTGTCATCCGTGCTGTAACTTTGTCCTGACTGACTATCAGCGCATAGCTCAAACCACTGGACGAATCGGGCAAACATTTTGAAATAGGGGTTAAAACTTCTGACACCACCGGGCGAAGCAAGTTCGAGTCGGCTAGTCTTCTACAAAAAAAAAAACTGATATACCTACCATACTTTATTCTGTTAGGCATGCATACTCAATTGGAGGTGACCCTCACATAAACATCATCGAGTTTGCATTCTCAAGCACAGCATGTACATGTGCAATCTCTGAATACATAATAAACAGTTAAAATTACCTATACTATACCTACAGTCAAAATGCTATTATTGTAGGTTGAAGTTACTTATGAATGTCATTTATACTGCTTCAAGAAGACCAGGGCATTATATTACGCAGTAGGTACGCTTTAGTAGCAAGCACAATGTTATATTAAGACTATGAAAGACTTGGTAGATACACATCTTTGTTTATTTTCGCGTTACCATGACAACGGTACTCTTAGCAAAGGACACATGGGATACTTTTTATGCTGTGAGTACTTTCTTGTTCCATAATTTCCGAACTCTACATAATCGAAGCCGCCGAAGAAAGCAGCTTCATCTTTACACAGTATAAAACAAAGTCGCTCCCCGCCGTCACTACGCTTAGATCTTTTAAACTACGCAACGGATTTTGATGCGGTTTTCACCAATAGACGGAATGATTCACGAGGAAAGTTTCATCATTCATCATCATTTCAGCCCAAAACACGTCCACTGCTGGACATAGGCCTCCCCCAAGTGAAAAACATTGAAATTTTGGGGGGTTTTGCCATAATGACCACGCTTGGCAGGCGGGTTGGCGATCGCAATACGGTTGTTACAAAAGCACAGAGAACGCTGCTGCTCATTCTCTGGCAAATCCCTTAGTCGCCTCTTACGACACCCACGGGAAGATATGGGAGAGGAAGGTTTATAATGTAAAAATTACCATGAAAAACAAATTAAATTTCGTCGCGAACGAAGTCGCGGCTAGTAGCAGCTAGTTACTATAAAACAGAACACTTACCCATAAACTATACGAGTTCAATACAAGCAATTTAATTAGAAAGCGTACCATCAATTACTATGACACGTTTGACGCGAAGGCGCGGTCATACATCGGCGATAGCCAGTAATTAGTGATGGCTTCCACGGCTTGCGAATAGGGCTACCAACCTATTGAAAAGTTCTGATAAAAGCCAACCAGTTTACTTTTTATGAAGATTTTCTATGGAGTAGAAATATAATTGTACTTAGGTACACCATGTCTTGCCAAATATCCTACCCACTTCTATTTCAGAGCCCCTAAACGCAATCCGACTTCCGATCTTGGACTTTAGTTCTGCATCGCATTCCTTAGTTACGACTTTTTTTATTAATTTTGTTTCATTGTTTCAAACATTTTGTTTTGTCCTGTGCGAGACAAATAAATACTTTTTTCTTTCTTTCAACTGGTAACCCTGCTCACGACTAATTGACGACATTGTAACGATGTTTACTGAATTTTTGTCTGAAGATAGGAGCGGTTATTGAACGTCATCATGGCAGACATTTGAAACGCTAATTAGTACGCTTGATCATGTCATCGCTATTCCTATATCGTCAATAACAGAGAAAGTGAATAACAATTCAGTAATATTCCATAGATTTTTTTTTATTTTCGGAAAACTTACAGCTAGGTAGACACGATAGTTTCGTAGGTAGGTACAAGTTTTCACAAATAGCTACACAATCGTTAAATTAAACTAAAATACAGTGGTAAGGATTGGTACAAACAAAAACATTCAAGAAAAAGCCAGCCAAGTGCGAGTCAGACTCGCGCACAAAGGGTTCCGTATCATTATTTATAAAAAAATAAAATTATAAGTAAAAAAACCTTTTTAAAAAAAGCTTTTATTTAAATGCTCTAAAAAGAAGAAAAATAAAATTTTCTTTTAATTTTTTAACTTTCAACTTATAATCTCACTATACACAATTTATATGATCATAAAAGCTTGTCGCGAGTTGTACCTATAAGTATTTAATTAAACTAAAGTAAAAAAAAAACTTAAACTTAGCAGATTAAGTTACTCAATTAAATAGGTACTAGTTTATTATTACACAAGTAAACCTCGCGACAAGCTTTTATGATCATATAAATTGTGTATAGTGAGATTATAAGTTGAAAGTTAAAAAATTAAAAGAAAATTTTATTTTTCTTCTTTTTAGAGCATTTAAATAAAAGCTTTTTTTAAAAAGGTTTTTTTACTTATAATTTTATTTTAACATTTTTAGTTTTGCCGTAATCGTTTCTGAACACATTATTATCTCAATCTCAACACTTTTTTCATATCCATGCTGTTAACCGTTGCGGAGTTCCATCGTGAGGAGACGATCCTGGCTGTAGGATGAGTACATGATACAAATCGTGATTATCCATCAAATATGAACCCGTATGCAAAGTTTCGTGTCCACGCTATTAACCTTTGAGGAGTTCCCCCGTGAGAAGACGATCCTCCTCACTGCAGGTTGAGTTCATGATACAAATAGTGATTATCCATCAAATATGAACTCATATGCAAAGTTTCGTGTACACGATATTAACCGTTGAGGACTTCCCTCGTGAGAAGACGATCCTGGTTGCAGGTTGAGTTCATGATAAAAATCGTGATTATCCATCAAATATGAGCTCGTATGCAAAGTTTCGTGTCCACGCTATTTACCGTTGAGGAGTTCCCTCGTGAGAAGACGATCCTGGTTGCAGGTTGAGTTCATGATATAAATCGTGACTATCCTTAAAAAATGAACCCGTATGCAAAGTTTCGTGTCCACGCTATTTACCGTTGAGGAGTTCCCTCATGCGAAGACGATCCTGGCTGCAGGTTGAGTTCATGATACAAATCGTGATGATCCATCAAAAATGAACTCGTATGCAAAGTTGCGTGTCCACGCTATTAACCTTTGAGGAGTTCCCCCGTGAGAAGACGATCCTCACTGCAGGTTGAGTTCATGATACAAATCGTGATTATGCATCAAATATGAACTCGTATGTAAAGTTTCGTGTCCACGCTATTAGCCCTTGAGGAGTTCCCTCGTGAGAAGATGATCCTGGCTGCAGGTTGAGTTCATGATACAAATCGTGATTATCCATCAAAAATGAACTAGTATGCAAAGTTTCGTGTCCACGCTATTAACTGTCGAGGAGTTCCCTTATGAGGAGACGATCCTGGCTGCAGGATTAAGTTATGTCTGTCATAAAAATGTATTGTCTTCAGAACCAAAAGTGTGGGCAAAATTTTAGCTCAATCAGGCATCGGGAAGTGGTTGTAATTTACCTTACAAGATTTCACCGTAACAAACATACATACATACATACATACATACATTGCAAGTTAAATAAAAGCTTTTAAAAACGATAAAAAAGATCACTTTTTGTATGGTTAAATGTGTATTTTATTCTGCTTATAGTATTTGTTGTTATAGCTGCACAGAAATACATAATCTGTAGAAATTTCAACTGGCTAACTATCATGGTCCGTGAGATACAGCCTGGTGACAGACGGACGGATGGACAGCGAAGTCTCAGTAATAGGGTCCCGTTTGACCCTTTGGATACGAAACCCTAGAAAGAACACATATTGACACAATAAAATGGTTATGGGTTGTCGAAGAAGTGGTTGCCAAGACTCTTCTTCAATTTAGACACGATTGTATTAAACATGTCGATCTCAACCTCCTGGCAAACATCATTGTACACACGGCTCGCCCTAATCATTCATTCATTTTTCATTTCACCCCAAAAGACATCCACTGCTGGACAAAGGCCTCCCCCAAGTGTCGCCAAATTGACATTTTGGGGGGTTTTGCCATAATCGCCACGCTTGGCAGGCGGGTTGGCGATCGCAGTACGGTTGTTACAAAAGCACAGAGAACGCTGCTGCCCATTCTCTGGCTAGTCCCTTAGTCGCCTCTTACGACACCCACGGGATTATATGGGATGGTGCTATTCTTTACGTCCGACACCATAAGGAGCCCTAATCATGTACGAGCTTTGTCTGTAATTAGTCCTTGTTGTTGTAATGAAACTTGAATTTATTTTTAGTAGGTTTTCCCCGCGTCTTCGCTCACTTAATGGTCAGAAGTTATCCCACGGGAACGGTGAGCAATCTTTGTATGTAGCTCACCATTGCTGAAAAAAAAAATAGGAATCGGATCAGTAGTTCTAAAGATTACTCACGACATACAAACTAAAACTTTACCCCTTTATACTATTATTCGTTTTGATTTATGGTGTCCATAAATCTAGCATTTATGGACAGCATAATTCAAAACGAATCATCAGCAGAACCTTTTAGAAGTTTTTAGAAGCTGACTATTAAAAGTATATAAAACTATATGGCCCCGCATCACAATGGTGATCATTTCCTTCAAACATTCTTTTCCACCTTTCGAACCGAAATTGGTTTTTACATTGTGTTGACTTTGTGTAGCACATACTAAATAGCATTGTTTGTCTAAACACGATTTTAAAATATTTTCTACACCAATAATTTCGACAAAAACTTTCAGATCCTAATCGAGACTTAATAAACGAAAAACCCTATTCATGAAACAATTTCTGTACAAGCTTAAAAGTAAGAAATAACAGCTATGACCAATTATGATTATTACACCAAAAAACTGCATGCTACCTACATACAAACATCGCGCATGATTCCGTTGCATATTAGATTTAATGGCGCGCTCCGAATGTTTTAATCACAATTTAAGAACGGTGCCCACTGCTTGAATGGGCGAACGATGTTCGGGGTTGTGGCGAATGTTCGGCGAGCGTACTTGTATTATAGGGCACCGTTGTTGTACGGTTCTTTTATCTGAGCTACTTTAAAAACCCGAAATCTCGTAGAACCTACATTGGTTCAGTGTAAAACATGAAGTCATGATCTCTGAGCGTGTCCATGACAATTTAAATTATATGGGTCCCAGATTGGCACTTTCAACAGCGTCCATCAGCTCCTGGATTTTGCAAAAAAAAGGTCAGACAGGACATGATATTAAATGCTCCACAGTTTGAGGAACCTCACCACATTTACACTCAAGGGCAGAGTCGTCTATTAATCTCCTAATTTTCTTTGCTTCGGCCAACCATAGATTCATAAAGTCAGGAACTCTATGCTAACCAGTGGGTAGTAATAAAAATAATGAAAAAAAAAACATCATTGTCATTTATGTATTTAAACTGAGTCTGATTGAGATCCTTTTGCACCATAAGTCACAAAATATGAACAAAATTCTATTTCTGGACCGGGAAATAATTGTATCTGTTGTAGTGCAGTAAGCCGACCTAAATCTATAAGGCGGTATTTGTAAAACAGTATTCGAATTGCAACACATTTGTCTATGCCAAACTGAAGAATTTTCGTAAACCAAAAACGACGTAAATCACGCAACAAATAATATTGAATAGTCAAAATGAGTCGCATTGGGAATGCGAGTATGTTACGCAATTACCCTGTATATTATACGTCGCCTTTACAAAAACATTTTATAATTACGAAAAAAAAAAGATAGCTACATCGGGACCATACCTTAATCAGCGCTCTCACTGAGCAGGCGAGGTTCGCTCAAAGCGAATAAAGATATCTATATTCATTAAAATTTAAAACGCGAGCGGGTTATAAGATTCAAAAGGAGGGTGTAGAGGACGCGTGTTCATCCTGTATATATAGTTCAGATGGGACGCTAATTTATATGTGAGAGCGGAAAAATCACATCACCTACCTACGGTAGGTTTTGGTGTGAAAATAGACGGTTATTTAAGCAAACATTCTATTGGAAGTTCCAAGGTAGGTCTAGGCTCAACATTCCAAACAATGATGCATTTAGTCATCACGGTCCTGGCAGGATTTTATTAATGTTAATTGAGGGTTACTTACATGGAAGTAGAAAGAGCTGCACGATGATTTCCTTTTATAATTTTGGTCCTTTGTTTAAAGGTTTCAATATTGTCAAAATGCAGAAAAAATAAATTGCTTACGTACTGAATACACATCATCATCATCAGCCTATGTTCCCACTGCTGGAACACTGGCCTCCTCTCTACGAGAGGCAGTGGGCTGTAATCCACCATGCGGACGCAGTACGGGTTGGTAGATGTCACATGTATTCGAATTTTTAGTTCTAGGACATGCCGGTCTCCTCATGATGTTTTCCTTCACCGTTTTTGAGGGCAGCGGTGATGAAATAAATTACACAAAGTAATGCGCCTGCCTGGGCTCGAACCCACGGCTTACTGCTCGCAAGTCGGGGCTGCCACCGCTGGGCCACCGCTGCTCTCACACTGAATACACGCTTTCCCCCAAATTCGTGGGCTCTGTATACAAAATCGGTATCGACTACCAATATTAAAGGGCACTATCCAATTCGGCAGCTTAAATTCAAACAGCCACCCCGCAAAACGTCGGCAATAACAATTACGATTCGGAATCACGCACCCGTCATTACGAGAACATTTTATCTTAAGAAAACGCAGCGCCTCCCAAACCCTTTAACGTCTAATCGTGAATTATATACGGTAATAAAATTCTTTAATCAAAGAAAACAACCGAGCGCCCATTAAGGCGTGAACACGTCGCCACCTCGAGTCGTTACAGCGAATATTTACATACATGTGTCATTACCTTACACCACCCCACCCCCCACCATAATTAAGAGTATAACGGAATCTTAGCGTCTTATTACGCGAACGTAACGATATCCTTTCAGAAAATTGTAACTGTGTCGTTATAACCCCCCACCTTTCCCCTTTTTAAATGATCGCCTACGTTTGCCACTCAAAAGTTGGGAATATCCTCACAGGGAAGCTAAGAGCACACACGAAACTTAAATGTGAAATATCCTCTAATGAATCAGACAATATTTTAAGGCGTGGGAGGCAATAAAAACACCCCGCCACCCGCTAATGTACACCAACACTTTGTCTCAGTTTAGGGATGGGGTGATTTGGGTAAATAAGTGTCGATGTGGACAGGAGATAGCGTGGGGAGGGCGCTTTATATCGATATCTCGGATTAATTCTAATGCTTTACGACGAATGTGTGGCTGTTTTCTGGATTTCAATCATATCTTTCTCGGAAAATTATTCTAGATATATGTACTTACTACTTAATACTACGTAATAGCTCTGTATGGTGTCGGACGTAAAGAATAGCACCATCCCATATCTTCCCGTGGGTGTCGTAAGAGGCGACTAAGGGACTTGCCAGAGAATGGGCAGCAGCGTTCTCTGTGCTTTTGTAACAACCGTACTGCGATCGCCAACCCGCCTGCCAAGCGTGGCGATTATGGCAAAACCCCCCATGTTATATCAATGTGGCGAAACTTGGGGAAGGCCTATGTCCAGCAGTGGACGTCTTTTCGGCTGAAATGATGATGATGATGATGATGATGACGTAATACGGCGTCGTGCGACCTTCCGAAATAATTTGCCCTGGATCGAATGATTTGCAAGTCATGACGAGAGGCCTTTTACCCTGCAGTAGGATGATGTTAACTGACAATAATAGAAGTTACCCATACTGTACTTACTACAAACATGTTTTGTAGTGAAACTTGAATTAGTTGGTATCATAAAGTCTCAGTACATTTCTGAATATCTTAGTGTGTTTGTTCTTTTAGCATAGCAAACACTAGAGTTCAAAAATAAAGCGAAAAAAGGGAACAAGAACAAGAACAAGAACTCACTTCGCACGTCAGATTAAACTGCACTTAATAAAAAAACATTTTATGGCCCATAAAAACTATCGACACGTCCCCATCACTAATGTTTCGGTCATACTCGGTTTTTGCCACAACGGGGGCCGAAATTATGTCAAGATGCCGATGGTGTAACGTCGTTGAACACAATACGTTTCCAACTAAAGACACTGAGAATACCGTGTCTATATACATACTATATGTCGGCTTTATACAGTGTTGTATTACCAAGATTTTATATCCTACCAAATATCGGCCAATCCTTTACATTTGGGCATCTGAAAATTGTGAAAGAAAAACATTTTGAGGTAACAGGCATGTCCTAGACAGCCCGCAATAAATTGATCGAAGGCCCTGGTGGTGGTTTACGGCCCATCCCGTCATAGAAAAGAGCCTCTGTCCCAGCATTGGGAAGATTATAGGCTGATTATGCTAATTTTTATGCAATATGCATCGTCATCTTTCTGCCCCTAGCATAATGAATTTGGAGTTGGCAATAAAACAAAATCAATTTGACTTTTTTTTTTTAAATCGTCTGCTTTAAGCCATACCAACGCAATAGATATTTCGTTTTTATTGAATGGACAAAATAATAAATTGGCAACACTACACGACGTTGCGCTATGAAGTTACTGGTTATAGATGACTAAAATCCTCATTTACTCTATTTATGGACTACAGTGGTTCTTAAAGACGCACTAAAAAGAGAAAACACAAAAAAAAATGGAGATAAAACGGTTTAGCCTTTTCAGTATGTAAGGAAAAGTATGGACATAATCTCACTTAAAACGACTTTTGGTTATTCAATAATCTATCGAAATTACTCATGCAATCACAAACTTTCCAAAAGCACCACAATTCTCTCTCGACAAAAATTTCATCTTCGAACATCCAAACATAGGTCGTTGTACATAACACGTGCAATAAAAACCATGACACCATGAACGTACAGTGTACCACTGTGTGCCATCGTGGGCCATTGTGTACAACATACGAGCCAGTCCCGAGAGGGCGTTTTGTGGTTACACTTGCGACTGACTTAGGCCTACAAGTGTTTGCAGGAAACTTTGTTTCATTAATACATGTACATGTGATACTGGTAATGAATTTGACGAGCTTTTGCCAAGAATGTGGTCATATGAATCTTCTATTTTTGAATCACTTCTTTTTTTCTATAATTGCAACGCACGGACATAGAGAAAAGACTAAAAAGAACAAAACCGTTCAAGTTAGTGTTTAGTGTTCGTGAAAGTGAATAGTGTAATGTAAATACAAGAACGAAGTGTATTCGCCTTAATAGAGAGAATAAGAAAAGTGCTATTGGACAAATTATTAGTAAAGACAACATAGTAGTTTAGGTTTTAATTAAATTACTTATTAGTCTATACAAGGGTAGATTGTAATTATGATTAGGGTTCGTCTTTTTGATGAAAACTAGAAAAGTGAGAAAACGAAAAAAGATTTGCAATCATTCTCCTGCCCTTATCCCAATGTATTTGGGGTCAGCGCTGCTTGTTTTCTTCATCCATACTTGTTTATTACTCATCAATCCTCTCATCAGACCCCTTTTTTCTAGAACAGAACAGTTGTTGAAAACATTGCCGTCCTTCATTACGCCCTACATAATCAGCTATCAAGTTTCTTCTTCTTCATTCTTGCTGGGAAACCCTCTGGTCTTCCCTACCAGCAGTCCAACATTGCCCACTCATGGCATGTTCTTACAATCTTAAACTACAAGTGAAGTTCAGCCTTCATGACTCTAAACTTAACGTCAACACGGAAGTCTGATGCACCTTGTACCTTCTTGCTGAGTACTTAGTACTTAAACCACAGCATGAGTTTCTAAACGAGAAATTATGAAAACATTTTTGAATAAAATCAAGTTCCCCGAAACAACCATCTGTGTGTATCAAATGAACAACTGCCAACATTTTGAGACAAGATGATTTATTGATTCTAGCGACCAACCGGGATCGCCGAGTTCGCGATTAGATTTGCCCCATTTCATTATCATCGCACTAATTGGATCAGCGAATATGTGTGCGTAAACTTACTGTACTCGAGCGAAAATATGACAGTAAAGAAAAGTATAGAGATTGTCAACGAACGCGAACTTTGGTCTTGGATGTGCCATATTAACGGCCAGGCCCTTTGATAATAGTTAATTGAAGTCTCCAAAACTCCAAACTTTTAAGCAGAAGCATGGCATAATTAACCTTATACTGTTACCACTATTGGTCACAATCCTTCTCACACACCACACGGCCCAATGCGAGATCTTAGAATGTTTGATACTAGGTTATATTGGTTACGTCACGAAGCTTTTCTTCGCCGTTTTAAAATCAGTGGTTTGAAATAAACCGCACAAAGTAACGCGACATTCACAACCTACAACTCGAACTCGGTCGAATACCAATGGGCCTCCACGAATTGCAACACAACACCTTCCCTGTTTATATGAACCAGAACCTAAATGTAAAAAAAAAAAACAAACTGCGTAATAAATCAGACGAACTTAAAAACGCCACCGAACTCAATGTAATTCCTGTCAAAAGTCGGTGCTAAGCGATCAAAGATACCAATTAGGCAGTCGAGAGCGATATGACGCGATCGCTGCCGCTTTTTAACGCGTGCTTACCGCGGATCGTAAACTGCGTTAAGTGCTGTGTATGGCACCTAGGTTGGAGGGAAAACTTGATTAGTGGTAGAGATTTTTTCACTTACAAAGATAATTTTTGAGATGAGAATAAAACATTTTAGGAGCAGTATGAGTGACATAATTTTGTTAAGATCGATCAGTGCAATTTGGAACCGGCTTTTCTGATGATTAGCTGTAAAAAAAAACTATTGAACCATCAGCCAAATAAGTGTCTGTAAATAATTATACAAAAAAATCCCATCGAATACCGGAAGGTAATACGGAAAATGATATTTCTTATAACCCTGCTGACAATTCCCAGAAGACCTATATTTAATAATGTTACTCTGTTATCGAATCACGTCCCGCCAGATCGATAACTTGATATATCATAGTCCATACCATAGAACCCGTCTACCATAGAGCCCTATCTACCTGTTAATAACATACTTACTTTCAAGAAGTTCAACAAAAAAACTGTGAAAATGGTGGATTCGCAATTAAAACTATTCATAAAACTGCCTAGGGTTCTTTAGTTCTTGAGTAGTGTATCTTCAGTGTTGACAATCATTACCATCTATCTGTTCTCCGACTACTTTTCGTTTCGTATACGCTTGATCTATTATATTTCTGAGCATTGCTCGTGCGGTGGTAACAATTTTAGGTAGTCAGCTAGATGGTAGCGAGGCTGATATCCCACTTCTGATGCCTAGACTCTAGCCTACGGTCCCCTCATTTGAATTAACAACTCACTCATACCACCATTTTTGCTTTATATTCTATCTGAGAAAAATAAAACCAACCACATCGTGTTCGTATACCCAGCTGATTTCATGGCCTTCTATCGCCCTCTACACTTCAGGTGTCTCATTAGTCTGAACAAAAGTATCCGATCAAAGCGTAGTTTTTGTATGTGCATGTTTGATTTCACACAGTTATTGCTAGGTGATTATAGTGATTGAAGGGTGAAATGATTTTCACCCTTGTGTTAATAGCGGATTTTTAAATGGTACTGAAGTGTTAGTGTTCTTTCTGATTTGAGTCGATGATTTGCGAAAGTTTATTTGGATTATTATGGTGGAGGAATCTTTCCAAGATTGTTTTGTTTCTCGTTTGGAGTAATCGTCAGTATTTCTTTTATAATTGAATGATACGAAGTTTTCCAAACGAAAGATCAAGGCTTGTATTACCTGGCTTACTGGATCTTAAATTGTGTGCTAATTTAAATGAATATTAGAATCCAAATCAAAGAATAACTACTATTCTCAAACTGTATTGGATACTTAAAAATTTAGTTTTAAGAAAAGCGTTTGACTTGGTACTGTATGAAACAGTAAAGCCTTTCAGGCTTTTAAAGTAACTTATATGAGACCTATATCTCTCTTTTGTATCTACATTGTCAATTGACAAAATATCATCACCACTCAACACACATACAGAATCTAAAACCAAAAGCACTTACCGGGGGGTTTAGACATTATTAGCGCCACAGAATTTATCGAGCAATATCAGCTAAGTAACAGCGCACAAAATGCCCAATTAAAATATTAATTACACTGAGTTGTGACACTTTGGCGGTCTGCGCCCGTTCTTACCCTTAATAGCAGGGGTGTTCTTCAGGAGGTTTAAACTTTAAGCTTTTATGTACTTATCGCCAGCCGAATATTTTCGACGTAATTTTACTGAGAAATATGTTATAGGTGTTTTTTCTTCTTGTTGGTGCGATGTTGTGTGTAGGCAATTATTGTAAAGGAGAGTTTGGGAAGTGTTACAGCGAAAGTTTTCAAAACGGGTCATGGAGAAATTAAAGACTCTTATAAAATATTAACACAATCGATAAAAGTCATACACTCTTAAAAACGTCTGTTGTTTGATGACTTTAAAACTTTTAAACCTAACCCCACATAACATACCAACACACATTCACAAAACAGTGGATAACAGTAACTAAACACACTTCATCCCCTGCCTCTAAATATTAAGTGTTAATAATGCCGGTGACACCCCCCTAAGATCAAAAATTCACCGATTCGTTACGCACAACTTGACACGAAGGGGTGCTCTCGATTTTCGAACCCGTTACTTCTACAGATCCGATATTAGAATTGGGATGATATTAATCTTAGACGTTTGCCTTTTGTTCGGAAGTAACGGATTTCGGGATTAATTGAGCAAACTGATTTAAATGTTAACCCCAGTTCGCGATAGCTTTTAACGGGAAATTGATTTGTTGAGTCTCGGTTTTGATCGGGGAGAAGAATCCGTTTGTTTTTGGGGCTGATTGGTTTAGAGTGATTTAAATAGTCAGAGAGCAGCGGTGGCCCAGTGGTGGCTGCCCCGATTTACGAGCGGTAAGCTCAGGCAGGCGCATTACTTTGTGTAATTTATTTCATCATCCCTGCTCTCAAAAACGGTGAAGGAAAGCATCGTAAGGAAACCGGCATGTCCTAGAACTAAAAATTCAAAGAAATGTGACATCTACCAACCCGCACTGGGCCCCCAATTTTCAGAGGTGGTCGATGCTACAGATAAATTTTTATAATCTTTCCACTCTAATAATTTGTTTTTGTTTACAGGTATGTTTAATGCATCATTTGCCCGCAAAGTCCTGATGTAGACACAAAGGTATGTTCTACCAATCTGTAAGATTAATCTCGAACTGGATACTATGATTGCCCATGTACGAATTGTAATCTATTCCGTCTGGACGGACCATCAAGGGGAATCCAAGGATTAACGTAACAAGAATAAAGTGCATATCCGTTCGTAGAGATGGCATATCGAGTTTTACAAAAAAATAGTCCTAGTAAGTCATCGTGTGTGACACTGTCTTTCAAAAACTGGGTATCTTATATTACCACTAGGAACCGTGCATCATCATCATCATTTCAGCCAAAAGACGTCCACTGCTGGACATAGGCCTCCCCCAACGCCACATTTACATTTTGGAGGGTTTTGCCATAATCGCCACGCTTGGCAGGCGGGTTGGTGATCGCAGTACGGTTGTTACAAAAGCACAGGGAACGCTGCTGACCATTTTCTGGCAAGTCCCTTAGTCACCTCTTATGACACCCACGGGAAGATATGAGATGGTGCTATTTTTTATGTCCGTCACCATACAGAACAAACCGTGCATACGAATGTTTAATTTCCAGAAATGAGAGTCCCAACCAATACACACTTAATCACATACATTTATATTCACCCCCTTCTACCTCTGGTAACGAACACAATCAATATATAATGCAATCAAAACACATAATTAAAATTGCTCCCGAGACATTTGCATATGAAAACCTCTATAATTGATCATTCCTGGGCCCCCATGTTTGAAGACAATGGGGGAAGGAGACTAAACAAATTAGGCCTCAGGAAAACAGATAGAAAATATAACATCCCATGTTATTATTTGCTAGGCTCTCGGGTGTGGAGCGGTTTTTTTTAATGTTTTGAAAATACGTTATTTTGATTGAATCAAGGATGAATTGAATTGTGGATTACAGCCCACTTCCTCTCATATAGAGGAGGCCTGTGCCCCAGCAGTGAGCACATTATAGGCTGATGATGAAGACAGAATTCATAAATCATAAAGTTTTTGTAGCATAGTCGAAGTATGGTTGTTATAAAACCTATAAGTAGATTACTTTAACACATTAGGGAATTGAATCAGTTTTATGCCGATGCAGTTAAATGTTTTAGTGATGAATTGCTCAATGAAATACTGAGAAATTTGATTTGATGAAATGCTTGCAATGAATTTTTGAAAAGTGCACTTCGTTTATGATGTTCGCGCTTAGCAACGTTTAATCTTCTAAAATGTAGTCTCTATTCCGTATCCAAACTGTATAATATTGATCGGATTAATTATTGACTAGTCAATAATTCAATTAGACCAAAGTATTCTAAAAAACAAAAAGTTAAACATGGATAACGTTGTGAATGGGAATTTACAGCAAATCCATATTTTGCTCGCATTGTGTTACTATATTTGTGCGTCCTCTGTAACAAGGCTATAAAAGTAGCGATTGGGAAAAAAAAATGTGTTAAGGAATCTATTTTAAGTTCAAGAATGTCTTGGACTTAGATCTAATAATCGAAATACTTTTGACTCAAACACAGACATATTATTCTTAGACATAGTATTTCCATAACCGAATTGATCAACGACAATTTTTAATTTATACACATATTTAACTATTTCTGTCCCACTGCTGGACAAAGATCTCCCATATCTCCATAGACTTTTGGGGTTATTTCAATGAGCCCGGACTGACTTACCGCAAGGCAAAGCCCCTCCAATCCTTCCATTGGTCACAATTCTGCTTTCTAATTCTCAATTAGCTCTTAACAATCTCACAATAAATAGCCTCCCATTTCGCTCCGTGTTCGCTTCGCTCTCGCTCCGCTGGCTCCGTAGCTCATCGGCTAGACACTCGCGTCTGCAACACTCGCGACTGTCTGCGACGCCAACGGCGACATTTTCAAGAGCACCACTGCACCCGTTGAAAAATTAATATACAGCACGCATCGTCGGTGTGTTGTGTGTGGTTCTGTTTATTTGGTTGTTGGTACTCGTTTAGTGTAGATGAAGGTTTCTGGTTGTTGGGAGTTATGATAATGTGGGTTTTGTCCAGTACTTTCCTATAAAGGTGGTTCAATAAATTTGATCTTGTTAGTAATACTTATCTTAAAAACAAATTCTTGGACCGACTGTGAAATCGTAGAAAAAGTTTCCTACAATTTGTCTAGTTAAGCGATTTCTACATTCACACAAAAGTGTTCTAACGATGAGCAGGTACAATGACGCCTTTCATGTATTTATATTCCACCTTGTATATAATCTTTCAATCAATAAAATCGCTGCTTCAACTCGGGCCCAAAATTGAGGGATAACTATTAACTCCCCATAAATAGCAGCAAGGGCCACCGATAACACCTTATCGAGTTGTTTAAGGGCGATATCGGGCCGATGATTGTACCCTGCGGGCCGCCGCAGTTAATCAAACCTATTATAGTTCGCCTCTGATATTGCCTTTAGAATTAAGTTATAATGACGTCGTGATCTTCGTAAATGGGAATTATGATAGCCGATGCTTAACTATCGGGTCGATCGAGTGATACTATGTCATTTAATTCAGGTAAATTCCGAAATGAATTAATGTGGAAAGATTTTGATTTCACTGTCTGTACCAATTCATACATAGTTCTTTGATGAATGTCTGATCAGACGTCAGGAAAATTAACAACATCTCAGCAAAATTTAAACTTAATACCAAACATAATATCGAGAAATTCGGACATACGAGCACCCAGAATTAATCTAAACAGGTACCAACAATTCGTACCAATATACGGGTGTTGTAACGTTCAACCCTTATCCAAACATCGCCGACGGTGACCAATAAACACGAAACAGAATTTAATATACACCACAACAAACGTACAACACACATACATATTTTCGTCGAAATAATACGACAGTAGTAATTGAATCGGCCTCAGGCATACTCGGGGTGCGTCGTTAACGTTCCTGGGGAGTATTCTGTACTGCTCTACCCTAGATATGCACTAGAATGCTACTACAAAACAAACGGGAGAATGAGACGCAAATATGAAAAGAAAGACTAGAGCGAGCAGGATGAAGATAGGGAAAGTGTTTATTATAAACAAAGGATAGAGTCTTATTGGTAGTAAGGTTTTAATAGACTATTGGACAAACGTGGGTGAAAATTTCACCTCGTATGAAGACACAAATTGTTAGAGGGTCCCTAATGCCGATGTTTAGACGATTTTGCTCTGAGCGTATTTAGATAGCCTTTGATGTTTTGTGGCGTTTGGGTTTGACCGTTAATTAAATGTAGATTGTATCTGCTTGTCCGGTTCAATCGTGTTTTCGGTTGTAGTTATATTCTTTTTGAAGTATTGTTATCGGTTGATAGTTAATCCTTTGGTTGGGGGATCTTAATGAAGTAGGACGTCAACTTCATTAGTATTGTTTATATGCCATTCCTATGGTCGCGTGCTTCGCTTATCATAAGCTGCTTAAAGGCATGCATTCTCTTCATTATTTCTGTCCTTTATTATTCATCCTATTAAAGGTGTCCTAGATATTCCTCTATAAATCTTATTAAGACAAATTATACTCGGTAGATTTGTGATATTTTAAAAATCATCAATCTCTTTCTCATCATAACAATTCGGGGCTCCTACTGTGACATAGAAAATAATGGCCCCAATCGTTTCTTAGCACTCACTCCATGTCAAAGAGCGATTGTCGACGATTGAACGATGGACCCGTCAAAACACCATTCGGTCGGCATACCATCCATCATAATACCCATTTCGCACACCCGACGCCATTTCATCAAGACCTCCCACCCTTCCCAAATACTTTCCCTATTCTGGACTGACCAAGAGGATTGGCTTAGTGAGATGAGGGTCTGAATAATTTGGATGGTTTCCGGATGAAATTATTTTCACTACTGGTCCAGTCTGACGTTTCGATCTGTTCTTAGATGGATTAATTTGATTATATCAGAACAGATGTTTCTTAGAAGTACTCAATGGATTTTGGGGATGTTGGCATGGAATATTGCTTATTGAGACTTAACCGATGCCTTAGATACATATTGCTAAATGATAGTGCAAGACAGTATATTTTAGACATAATGCGAATAATTTATCACACAAATCCATTCGTTCTTTCTTAATCAAGAACAAAAGATCTTTTAAAACAATAAAAAAACCGGCCAAGTGCGAGTCTTACTCGCACACAGGGTTCCATAGCCCCAAACAAAATTTTGAACTGTCATTCATTAGTTAGTAGTATTAGTTAGTAAACTTCCACTCAACCGCAAAACTAAATTGGTTTTTCATAGTATCTTAATGAAAAACAAAGTTACAGCTGCAGTTTGATGAAAAAGTCCCATATCTCAAAAACTAAACATCATATCTTATTGAAACCAATTTTCGTTGATAGTTTTTTTTACGTTCTACAATCCTAAATATTTTCAGAATTTTCCTCCTCTTACTTTAGAAATTAGAGGGGGGGGGACACACATTTTACCACTTTGGAAGTGGCTCTAGCGCAAACTATTCAGTTTAGAAAAAAATGATGTTAGAAACCTCAATATCATTTTTGAAGACCTATCCATAGATACCCCACACGTATTGGTATGATTAAAAAAAAAAATTTGGTTTTCAGTTCTATGTATGGGGAACCCCAAAATTTATGTTTTTTTTTCTATTTTTGTGTGAAAATCTTAATGCGGTTTATAGAATACATCTACTTGCCAAGTTTCAACAGTATAGTTCTTATAGTTTCGGAAAAAAGTGGCTGTGACATACGGACGGACAGACAGACAGACAGACAGACATGACGAATCTATAAGGGTTCCGTTTTTTGCCATTCGGCTACGGAACCCTAAAAAGGGCTGTCAGGAAAAACGGTCGCGCGTAAGGTGAAACGGACAAATTTAATTATGCCGTTCGGAAATGGACTAGAAAATTGAATGGGGGGTAGGTACAGGTATTTGTGGGAGACGTGAGGTGTATCAGATCGAATTTAATTAGTTTTAGGGTGTTTTTTGTGTATCTCCTTTGTGATGAGCTGATGAGTGTTAGTGTAGGATTTTTAAGGATGGTCTAAGAAATTAAAAGAGACTTCCGGTTTTTATTGTATCGTCTTTTTCTATAGATGAAATGAATAAAAAACCGGCCAAGTGTGAGTCGTACTCGCGCACGTAGGGTTCCGTATCATTATTTATAAAAAAACGAGCAAAGCAATCACTTTTTTGTATGGGAGCCCCCCTTAAATATTTATTTTATTCTGTTTTTAGTATTTGTTGTTATAGCATCAATAGAAATACATAATCTGTAGAAATTTCAACTGGCTAACTATCACGGTTCATGAGATACAGCCTGGTGACAGACGGACGGACGGACGGACAGCGAAGTCTTAGTAATAGGGTCCCGTTTGACCCCTTGGGTACGGAACCCTAAAAATGATCTTTTCTGATTTAATCGCCTATTGCGATTATACATAGTAATCCGATGAATTTGTAGTTTAAGAGCTCGGAGCAGGTTATTTGTGCTATCTTATTTTTTTGTTAAGAAATTACAAAGTGATGATCCAGGGCGTAAACCAACACGGCTCTTTACTGAATAAAAAAAATAACTGTCTTCTTCTGCCATTGCTGCGCGGTCTGCTTTCTCTGAACATTATTTTCTTCAATTAATGAGGTTAGCAATGCACTACCAATTACCGCTACCCCCATAACCAGCTATTACCAGGCTACATCGAGTTAGCTAGCTAATTCTCCGTTGCTGACATACCAAGCAAGGCAAACAGTCGAGCAATGCGTTTGATTGCAACCACTTGCTCGAAATGGTAGCCAATTGAGGAATACCGGACTGATGGCATCGTCTTGTCAATGAAATATGAAGCTATTTCGTTTACCTGTTGCAAACAGATCGCGGTGGAACTATGGGGCCCCAAAGACGTGTTGCCTCTCCACCATCTTATGACTGACCATATAGTCACGGGCACGGGCGGGCGGGAGGAGATCGTGGCTAAATAATAACAGCCGCACAAGTCGATCTTAAAGGTGCCGTGCTGGCCGAGATTGGTCCGTGGATGGGTGACCATCTTTACATACCGAGTTTCCTCCGTGCCTCGGAAAGCACGTTGCGCTGTTGGCCCCGGCTGTCAATGCTTGTCAGACTTTCGGTACTGCGGTACTTCGGTACTACGGTAATACGGTACCCCTTAGTAAGGGGTTCCGTATTACCTAGTATTAACTGGTTTGTGGAGGTCAAATAGGAAGTCACTTCTGTTTTTTTTTTTTTTAACTTTGGCCCAACACTAGAAATTTTTCCTGTATCGTGGGTGCGTTTACTAACATTAAAAGTAACATACACAAACAGTCAGACCCGGAATAACTATCTGTAGGTCAAACAAATAATTGATCAGTGCGGGGATCGAACCCGCGACACGCAGCGCAGCAGTTGATCGCTCAACCACTGCACCAACCGTGCCGTAAATAATGCATAATCCATTGTGCATTAAACAAATATTAGTATTCAGCTGTATCCAGTAAGAATTATAGCCGACCCCAAAAACCCCCACCTTTTTATACCATGTTTTTAAGCAAATAAATATTATTCTATTCTAAAGTTGCGAAAAAGGCTAGGCAGATGATGAGGAGGTCTCTGCTTTATACCTGGGGTAGAAAAAGCGTGAGCTTACACACTCAAACTATTGTCGAAGTCACACACTTGTTCGCCTCAAGTACTACAGCATCCAACGATCTGTTTACTTCAGTTCCACACTATCACTTGATCGCAGCTCAGAACAGATTAGGAACTACAGTTAGATCTTAGTCACTAGCTCCCGTACTTGATGCTGTAAGATAAATTGTTTACGCGACTATTTGTTTCCAGCTGGGTTTATTTAGAATTGTGTTCTGCATTGGTTTAAAATTGTTTTTGAGTACAACTATGAACGATTTTTTTCCATTATTGATATTTGTTCCACGATGGTTTATTTTGAGAAATACTTGTAAAATAATCTTTTATTAAGCACAACACATTTAAAAGATTATTTTAATGAACAATGGAATGTTTAAAACATTTATAACGAAATAACCACTTATCATGAAAAGAACTTGAGAGAGGAACAGCATTTTCTGTTCTAGGCAGATTTTTGTTCAAGAAATACCTGTATGTATCATAAAACGATATTATAATTCGCTACGAAAACCTCCAGACCCCACAAAACTTGGAACAGCGAAGACACTGACATCTTAATCAAAACTCGGGCCCCCACCGAAAAATACAATAAATCAGAAACATGCAAATCCTGCTAATAACATGCACAAAACCGAAAACCATTTCACGGTGCCGAAGCGGGCTGAGCAGTAATCCAGGAATATTTTATGCCAGTACGCAATGTAGGGGGAGATGGACTCACGGGTGCTATTTCCATGCTGATGTTTAATAATTGATAATACCCCGCGAAAAACGCACGGGTACCGCACCCCGTGTATGGTTATAGAGTTGTTGTTACCGAAAGATTTGTTTATTTGGATGAGTTTTTTTTTACAGTGCCTCTGGCAGAACACTCTAAAATGTTGCTTACTGCTTAAGCGGGCTATCCTGTGGTTCAAGTGTATTTAAGGCCCCCACCTTAAGGGCTTGGAAACTAAATAAATACATTATATGACCGATTTGGGTGACAGAATACTTGAATGAATATTAGGAAAACTGTGTTGTAGATGAGTTCCATGACATCTTCCTTCTTATTATCTTACCTTCAATAATTCTGTCATCGTAACTGAAAACAAAAAACATCATAAATAAAGAAACAGGCACACAGATGTGTTCCTTGCATGCACACTATACACATTTCAACACCGTTTCAGTTACGAATGTGTAATATAAAACCTCACCATAATAATGAGCAACGCAGTGTATAGAGGAAATGAAAGTAAAATAACGCTCAATACATAATAGCTTTACTGCATTTTTTTTGTCGAATAATCACACGCTATGAAACGGTTGGTTTAGCATACCAGTTGTCACACCAAAACCTTCACCACACACTCGCCCACTCTATACAGATCCCGTGCTACCTGTTAGGTATCTCCTGGTATCGTATTATCAGCCTCCTCAACTTGTAAACTGAGCAACTCAATCGATAATCATCCGAATACCAACAAAATTTGCAAGAAGATCGCACCAACATTTATACGTTATACAGTATGTATAATTTTGATTGAAACGTATGATACTCGTAAGGGTGATGCGAGAATGGGGATGAATTTTGTATCGTTGTAAAGAATATTATGATTGGCAGTGACTCTGGAAGGGGTGTCAGTGGAGAAATCACTTTGTTTCTTTATTTCGTATGTTATTAGGGAGGAATTTTCAGGATCAATACTTAAATAAACGAACGCTGCTATAGTAGAATTTAAATAGCGCAAGTATAGTGTTGTAAACTTGTAAGTTTTATGCGAATATGACTGTCGGCAGAAGATGATTTAGTGCTGTGAAAATTGATCTAAAATCCAAAGACAAATTCGGTGCAAAAAAAGTTTTAGCCACCTCGTAAAGATTGTACCAAAATTCTCCATAATTCCCTGTCAAAGAAAAAAACAAAATATATTCCCCTGCACACATAACAGACTTCTAATTATATTTCAAAATTCCTCACGTAATTCCAGAGATATTTTGACCTCGGCCTCTCCGAAGGCTTATTATTTTTCCACAGGTAATAAAATAAATGATTTTCCCTTTTTCATCACTAGGCAGTAATCCAGTTGAAGAGACCCGACGCCAGTGTTCGCGTTTTATTTAACACCGTCGTCGGTAATAATTCCATCTGCATATATATCGGCCGTGAGAACGAGCCTTACATAGATTATTTGTTGAGGGATAAGAACGGTAGTACTTTGTCTTGAAACCCGCTTTTCGGGCCTTTCTGTGTTAAATTCGGGGTGAAAGATACGTCTTTCGCTACTCAAGACCTGACAAAAATGTTTGCTAAATTATTTCGCCGGTATCTCTTTGAATAACTAAACGTTTTGTAGGATTAAGGGACTGTGTGGAAATTTTGTAAATAATTCAGTGTTCTTCACATAGAATGCTCTTCTCATTCTTCATTATAATGAAGTATCGGTAGACGCAGTAATTCAAGTTCAAAGTAAATAAAATAGTTACTGCAGTTAAAAACTATCCAACTGAAGTATCATAAACATTCTTACGTGCATTATACTAAAGTCACACACAACATTTGACACACAATCATTCTCTTTCCTTGAAACTGTAAGTCCCAAAGGTTTTCCTCCAAAATTTTCTTCCGCGTCTTCAGACCCTCTGCGATCTCTGCTACCCGGATAAGCGTGTCTCACCGCAATTGAAATGTTTATAGATACAATAATGCTCCCGGATCAATCCCCTGCCTTCCACGGTGGTTGTTTAATTTATTTTTCCTAGATACCCCCGTGTTTGTAACACGCCGTCTTATTTGCAAGACCTTATTTGTGTATTTCGCTCCTTGTTTGAAATGCGGGAAGGAATAAATATGTTTTGATGGATCTTGGGTACACTGGGAGGTGAATTGGGTGTGTACTGTGTTCCAGTTTTGTTGAAGACGGACAGTTGCGTATTGAGTTTCCGGTTGGAACTTTTTAGTGGTAATTTTGTCTAACTCATTTCCGCTGTGCATTTGAATTAATACATTTAAATTGATACAACAATAACAACCAAAAATCAAAGATCGATCTTTAAGGTTAAGCCGTGCTTGCCGAGGTTGGTCCGTGGATGGGTGACCATAATTACACACCGGAGTTTCCTCCGTGCCTCGGAAAGCACGTTAAACCGTTGGTCCTGGCTGTCATTAGTAGATCTTTAACAGTCATTACGTGTAGTCAGAAGCCAAAAGTCTGGCATCCAGTCTTACCAACGGGTATCGTATTACCCAGTTACTGGGTTGTGGAGGTCAGAAGCGACTGCCTAAGTCGCTTCATATAAAATACTGGTACTCAGCTGCATCCGGTTAGACTAGAAGCCGACTCTAAGATAGTTTAGGAAAAGGCTAGGCAGATGATTTGAATTAAAACATTTAAGATGTCTCTTATTGCTATTCGTCTTAAATTAGAATAATTACCTACTATCCGGAAATTGACAGCGATGGCAGAATCTAACGATTTTATTTTTCTTTATCTGTCTTGCCATTATTTTGAAGTTTGTTCAATCCATTCAAAGTTTGTCCTAATGATATCGCTATCAGAGATAAGACCGCCATTATAACCATACAGTTAGCATTATACTAAAAGAGCTGAGTAACAATTTTGTATCTTAGTATCCTTCAAACTTTAGAAAAATATCATATTCAATACCCTCGTACTAGCATGAAACGGGCTCGTTAAAAAAATATTGTATATATGTGCAAATTGGCAACGCGCGTTTTCGCTGAAGAGTCCTGATGAATAACTAATGAAGCGACCCTGCCTAATGACGATGCATTTATTCTGGCCGCAGTGAGAATGGTCGGTTCCGAAGTCGGCTTTTTAAGTGGTAATTTTATTGGGAGCATGAGTTACTTAAATATGTAGAACTCTTTACAGATGCGCGGACATCTGATGGAATTTCTGACTTGTAAGAAAGAGTAGGATGTTTTAAGCAAATATTAGAAGATATGGAAAACCTTCGATAGACCTTCCCTAGACTGGTCTAGTTGTTGATGCAGATAACTTTATCATCTACGTAACTTATTAATAAACTCTTCTCGGCTTATTAAAAAAACAGGGCCAACTGTTTTTTTTTTGTGGTTTGTTTAAAGGATCACTATCAAGACCGACATGAATTTTCAACAAAATGTCACCAACATTTATATTAATAATAAAAACAGAACCACTAATCATGAAGTGGACTTGAAAGAGGAATAGGAAATCTACGCCAGCCTCTGAGTGTTAACGGCGTCTAAACACGAGAGCTCTCGTCACTTAGACGACACTTCACGAACGAATCCTAGGATTCGTTCGTGATATTAAATAAACAGTTATGTTGTAGTAGGAAATTAAATGCAAATCCTAGGATAATAAGACGGACCACAATATTGAGAGAAGGATGCAGGTGAAGATTAAGAAGACAATGACGAAGTATTGATCCCTCATTAAAACCACATAAAAGTCAGCCAATACCTATTCCCGAAATCTTCTTATAAAAATCTTAAATTTGTATTCACTGAGAGACAGGGCGCTAAAATGCTGAGTTTAGAAGCATAGCATTTTGCCCAAGAGTTCGTTTTGAAACGTTTTTATACAATGCGTTGTTAATGCTCAAAGTGAACACAAGAAAGTGTTCTATAATATATTGGGAATTCCTCATATTTGCCCTTACGGCACACGACTTGTTTAAAACAAAGTTTAAGTATCAATAAACACTGTACATTTCTTCATCACCATCATCTTTCTGCCCCATGTTATTTGGAGTCGTCGCAACAGTTATTTTGAAGTGTTAACTTCTTATGGGAGGGTAAACCGCTTCGTAACGTAACTAGTTATGGCGCCACTCTGTCTGGCTTCCCTTTCTCTCACGCATACGGCAGCAGGCTTAGATTAGTTTAAGTTATCACTTCTGTCGAGCGACCTGACGCACACTTTTTTTTTCTTCATTCTCCATTGACTCCTTTTTCTTTCACACCCATCCATCGTTTCCTTAGTCTTCCTCTCCATACATCAACATTTATATTGATCACCCTTTTAATCACAAATAAGTACTGTATCTTTCTTCAACTAAAAATACCAACCATCCCCCAGAAACCCAAATTCATATTACCGCGACCCCTTTCACTTACAACCACTATCACTAACAAATCCTTTGAGTACTCAATCGTTAATACTACTAATTCGAATCCTCTTACAATGTACCATAAGCAGTGATGCAGACGGGATCCCGGTCAATTATAACCTTTGATCATAGTTTCGGATGCTATGACATGGGTTCGAGCCTGACGGCTGCATGTGAGATCACTAGGTCAGAATATTCTTTGAGATTAACACAAGAATGGATTGGCTTGGGATAATTTTGGAGGGATTCGTATTAGATGGTTTTAAGTAGGGTTCACGACGAATCTTCGCTGTTTGGTTGTCAATTAATTTGGTCTATAATAATTAGGGGTTTACTTATAAACGATGTTTAAAGTTAGTATTTATTAATGTCTGCTTAGCTATTATAAAAACTGCTTACAGTTGATTTTTTTTAAACTGCGTGCATGTTTGTGTTGAATACTGGCCATTGATGTATTAATATTTTTTTAAAGTGTTACACATAGATCTTGTCAAGCTGAAATAGAAAGCCAGGTAATAAATGTGAGTTTTTAATAAGATGTCAGTTTTATGGCTTCTAGCTTCAATGAAATAAGTAACATTATGTTTAGTATTCTGAAGTCATCATCATCACTGGCAGCCTTTTTCCACCCCGCTGCTGAGTACAGAATTCAGAAGTATTCAAGAAAAATGTATTCTTTATTTTCTTGCAATAAAACAAACCCAGATGCCATTCATCACTACCCTCAAATTCCCTACCACGATGCCATGATAACGCAACAATTGCAAATTCTAGAAAACTCCTACCTTTCCTGAGAGATAGCGACCAAACCCATCCGACCCGGGCAGGCAAACCTACCAATACATCCTTCAACTTGGCCGGGACTTTTTATACCGGCGACATTATCAAAATTTGGGGGGGCGGCCACCACCCGTGTTTCACCTTAATGAGGCTCCCCCACTGTCTCCCGATTTTACAACTGCCGATAACACGGTTACATTGAATAATTGTCGTAATTTAGTCTGCTTGTTACGCAAAAACATGATACTTGGGGTTTTATTACGTATCCTTGATAACGTGTATCGGGTATGGGGATAATTACCAGTATTTTGGTTACTTCGTTCTGATTTGGTGAGGGAACGAATATACAGCATGAAAATAGAACTGTGGCAAGTTCACACATACATTTTTCTGTGGCGAATTTACTTTGTGACGAATGTACAATAACCCTATGGAAATGGACTGTTTTGGAGACTGGACTTCTTATAGTCAATTGACTGTCGGTGATTGAGCTATTCCATTGTACAGCTGTTACGAAATTTCCAGAGAGTTGATAAAACATGCATATCTAGCGATCATAATATACCTAACCAAGTTTAAAATCAACAAAGTAATTAAAAAGATATTTTAGAAATTCGCAATACCCAAAAATTACTTCAATAACATAATTTTTCGCCATAGTGTCTCTCAGATGGCATCCCAAAAAATGGCAATAGCAAGTACAAGTAAAAACTGTACTTACGTAATACCAACAATGTCTTTCTACACGTCAGTCGAGACGAACCTTGTAGCTTACTAATGGGCACGACTCGCGAACCTACCTTTATTATTTGCCATAGAACACAGAATCAGCAGCGTCTAGAGATGGCAGTACGACAAAAAATCACGACAGAAAAAGTGCGTTCGACGAACAACTACTGTCAAGGATCACCTTTAAAGTTGTCAGTGTCTATACGTCATTACAGACGAAGTTCGAGTAAACGGTGATTTATGGTTTGTATGAAAAGAGTTGACAGTGCCGCCTCTAGCCACGCCTGCCATGGCATCTCTGTACTCTATTTTTGCTTTATATGTTTCTATACTTTGTCTTATTATTTAATTTTTTGAATCTGACATTGCATCACTTGGGCCCATCAGCGCTGTTACAACTTTTATATGTTACAGCACCATGCTTGTGACACATCTTGGCCTCGAACAAGGCCGATATAGTTTTAATGTATGTCTTATTTTTGTGTTATTTTTCTTTTTTTGTCCATTGCGGGACCATAAATTTTTAAAAATAAATCTGTTTTTCTATACTCTGTACTCTGTTAGTTACCTACCCGACAATTTTTCGCATTGGCTTTACCCTCATTTGAAATATGTTCGCGACTAATAGGCCACTTGTATGTTTTAATAACGCGAATGTTTCCTCTGTATCATTATAATATCGGAACGCGAATTTTTCAATGGTTTTTGTGGAGGTTTTTTTAAGTTAAAACTGGATCGTTATTTGCTTTCCGTTATGAGTTACTTCTGGAAGAGATAACATTGATTGTACTCTTTTCAGTGACTGTATTTTTAATAAAAACCAATTTCATTTGGGTCTTCAAATTACTGGCTTTTTAAATTTTAGACAGGCATCCATATTTTAGTCAGTTTTTGATTACTAAATGCCGAAAACTCTAATGAAAATATATATATATAAGTCATAAAGACTGTTAGGGGACAGTTTATTTTAGATGCCTGGTGGGCCTGCTCTTGACGCTATCAGATCTGATGCAAAACAAAGGGTGAGGTCAGCGATAGATAGATAAAATTTAATAATTCTTTGGAGTCGGTGCCAAGCAAAATTTGAATGAATTAATGAATTAATATTTAGAAACTGTAAGATGTTTTGTTTTCTGGCCTTAATCGTCTATAATAGTCATTCAGGTATCGTATATTGCTTGGCACCGACTCCAAAGAATTATTAAATTTTATTATAGGCGAATCGTCGGTTAGGTTAGGTTTATTAATATAGGTAGGTTATAGTATTATTTTTACCTTTTTAGTGCGTTTAGGGTTTTTTGAAGTCGGCTTTTTTTCGAAAATTATTTGTTAATTTTTAGTGACATATTTTAAATGTAATAATATAATATGGGTAGGCCTAGTAAAGATGCTTCTCGTATGAGAAAACGGCGTCTAACTGAAACTGAGAAAACGGAAAAAGGACAACGATTAAAAGAAATTAGGGAAAGAAATGATCAACGCATTTTGAATAAGAACCCTGATCATCGCGAAAACAGTCTGTCAAAGCAGAGGACCTACATGTTACGTAGGTTGAATAGGGAAAGTCAAGTCTGTGGTACACCTGGAAAATGCATACCGTTACAATTCCAACAAGCCCAAACACAGCTAATATACATTGTCTTATTATGGAGTTACGGTGCCTGTCTTTTGGCTTCATCATCAGATCTGATGGTAGAATGGTTCTTATTGAACGCAAATGCTTCACTTATTGTAGAAAAAACTAAAATCGCTGTACGTTTTCCTATAAAATTGGAAGAGTTCCCTCGATTTCGCCAAGATTCCATCATCAGATCCCGACTTGGTGACTATGGGACCAAATGGAAAGCATAGGCTTTGGAAAAAAAAATATTTTTGCAAATCGGTTCGTTCATGACTGAGTTATGCGCGAACAAAAAACGCAATGCAGAGTAAACGAAAGGTTAGAGTATTTAGATTTTTGTTGATTTTTTCAAAACCGCTTATCTGATTTCGATAAAATTTTCATGGGACCATTTGGAAAGAATACACTTTCTAACAAAAAAGAATTTTTCAAATCGGTTGGTAAGCGACAGAGTTATGCGCGAACAAACATAAAAAAAAAAATACAAACATCCGAATTGAGAACCTCCTCCTTTTTTAGAAGTCGATTAAAAAGTACGGAGCAGCTGACTTTTTTTCGCGATTTCAGGTTTGGTCCGATAGTAAAAGTTGTTCATAATCATGAGTACAACGACCTCTTTAGAGGTTATTGGTGTTTTATCAATAACCCGGTACAAACCAGCAACGAAACATTCAAAACCATAAAATATTGATCCAGATCGCCGCTGAAACCAATTACGCTGCCAATCTAACTTCAATAACTTAATATCGTTAAATACTATAATTTTTTTTCGCCCCCACCTGCACCCCGAGGGCTTAATAAGGCGTTGGTCGTTTGACGCGAATTTTTACGCTACGATCTTTCGAGCCACCGAACCCCACTTTTATGGTTTTCATTAATGAAGATGCCTCCAGGGCTGATCGTTCGAGTCCCTGTAAACCTTGATCATGGGGTGATGTTTAATGCCTATTATTTTTTAAGATTGCAACTTGTGCTGTAGGTACTGCGATTGCACTCCTCATTTGAATGCTCCCGGGGGTATGGAAATCAATTGTTTTGTGGGCCTAGTGTTTTGGCACGCAATTTATTGAATGGTTTTGACATTCATGAGTTTTCCTTAATTATCACCGACATAATCTGGCTTCTGATTTTTAAGTAAGCAAGCAATGTAAAAAGATTTATGCCTAAGGACCTTATTTTTCTTCTTTTCGTGCCTATCATGGTGTCAGAGTTTTTATGCCACACATGGGCGTCTGACTTGGCTTTACATGTCATCTTGAAATATCTCTCATTCAAGCTGGTTTGGTTTCCTAATGGTGTTTTACTTCACCGAAGCAATTGATCATTATAATTGACTAGCTGTCCGGCACAACTTCGTTTGTTCACATTTTACCCGTTTTGGCAACATTTTTCATTGCTACTTTTTTTTTTTCATTTTACTTTTTACTCCTTTTGGTCGTAGCGTCATGATATATAGCCTATAGCCTTCCTCGATAAATGAGCTATCTAACACTGAAAGATTTTTTCAAATCGGACCAGTAGTTTCGGAGCCTATTCAATGCAAACAAAGAAACAAACAATCAAATCTTTCCTCTTTATAATATTAGTTTAGATATTGATAATTATACAATACGCACGCGAATCCTAAATAATCAGAAAAGAATAAGACTTGGCAGTCCAACGGTCACACCTCTAAGCCTTATACAAAAGCATAAACACTTAAAACAATTCCTGCAAGCTTTATTCATCATCCCACATCGAACTAACGCGGTATCAAAACATTGCTTACAAAATTCAATGTAACATATTTTTCGATCTTTCTCTTCTATGTTTACGCAAATAAGCAGTTGAAAAACTCTCCAGTCCTCCAATTGAAGCCGCATAACAAATTGACCGTCAAAAAAACAAATTCAATATAAAGAAACGGCCTTTTAATTATTCACGAATTCGGAACGAGTCCCTGTCCAAGGCAGATCTTTATTCAAATCTGATATAGGCGGCCATCTTAGCAGGTTTGCATCGCAAATCGGTACCCAGTACTTTTTTTGAATTCGTACACTTCACCCCAAAATTGCCAGTTTGATTGCTATTTTAATGCCTTCCCATCTTTTCCTTTTGGGAATTATGTTCCAAATTTTCGGATAATAAGCGATGGATGGTGTGTTTTTTGGAATAATCGGAGGCAGCTGACGCATCTTTTTTGTTTGGCTTGTTAATGTTGATAAATACGAATGTATTTAAGACACCGAAAAGATGTTCGTTTGAATTTGTTTTTCAGGCGCAGAATAATTGCTATAGGTGCATGTAATTTTATTTAGGCACCTGGATGAAGCAGTGGAGAGTATAAATTCGCACAAACAAGAAAGACATGACCATGATGACATGAAGTTATTGAAAGCCGACAATAATGACGCTTATTGTTGTGTTTATAGGCCAAGGCAATTACAGTATCCAATTATTTTACAAATCACTTACTTCCACCTAATACTTTTGAATCAGTCAAGCTAATACGGACCAGCTACGGACACTAGACTGGACACTGACAGATGCTTAAGTGAGTGTTTCTAGAGACTGGGTCCGGAGCTGCATCCACAATTTGTCAGTGCCGAATTTTTATTGAGTGTGTGATTTAAAATCGATTTTATTTCTTTTTTCTTGAGGTCTGTTATCATATGCATAGATCACCTCTTCCTAACACCCAGTGTCTATTTTTTTCCTTCATAAAACATGGAACTGTCAGTCAGGATGATGAATGTGCAAGCGATTGTTATTTCCGTTTGATCTTGATTAATTAGTGATTGCAAACAGAATGCGATATTACGACGCTGATGGGGTGCGATTACTACTCAAATTGCTTGTTCAGGTTAATCTAAACATCGATACATTGGTGTTTGGGCTTGTTGAATAATTACTAAACAATTATCACTATTAAATCTGTTGAGATTAGGCTCACTTTCGAGTAACACACGGTAAAAAGCTTTTGCGTTTGGTTCTGAATTTAAAAATGAAGGTAAAAGTTACTTGCTTGACAAACATTAATCCTTGAAGGCTCTCAGGCCAAAAAGTGGCGAACTGGTTGTTCCTTTTAGATAAAAAACAAAGGATGGAGTGCGTGAAATGTGATTTGACTAAGAGAGATGTCGAATAATAGAAAAGTACGGTTGTAGAAGACATGCTACTCCGACCCGAAATATTGGGACAAGGGTTGGAGAAAGATGATGATTGTTTATCATCACGCTTTTACAAATCGCGAGTAAATCTCTATGAGTTCGCTGTATGAGTCATCCAAATGTATGGTTAACACGGCACAAAACCTTGTACCAAAATTCCGATACGGTACTTGAAATTAACAAGAAGTATCAATAACAAGCAACTTTATCACACAATCGTCTCGAAGCTCCCACGGACGTAATAGCCCGCCGGTCTTTAAGACAGTCTCCGAGGGGAGGGCGGGGTGATGATGGCATTTTTTTTTTTCAAGTCGTCAGATAGATTGGATGACACTCGATCTCCCCAAGAGAGCGAAATTAAAACAGCGGCGATGAGCCAAGCACGAAACGGCCGGAGAATTATTTTCCGTTGAGTGATTCTTGGCCATAAAATTTCTGATTGATCAATTCATCCGGTGTTTCCATTCCGCTATAATGAAGAGTACGGTGCTGGTCGACATTTTTTTTTCTTTCCTCTATTCGTCCCCCGTCTCTATTTTTCCGCCTGTTTTCGCTTTAGTGGGTGCTTTATTAATTTCCTTCGCGTGTTTTTTCGGTCGTTGGCCCTGAATTTGCATGGCGTTTTTTTCGATAGTCGAAAACAAATTTGGGGTATTTGTTCTGATGTTTTTGTTGGCATTGGAATCGTATTAGCGTTTGCGTCATTCCCATTCATTCGTTTCTTGTAGATAGAGAATAATGTGTTCAATTCATCATCTGCCTAGCCTTTTCCCAAACTATCTTGGGGTCGGCTTCCAGTCTAACCGGATGCAGCTGAGTACCAGTATTTTACATGAAGCGACTGCCTATCTGACCTCCACAACCCAGTAACTGGGTAAAGCGATACCCCTTGGTAAGACTGGATGTCAGACTTTTCGCTTCTGACTACTCGTAACGACTGTCAACGATCTACAAATGACAGCCGGGGCCAACGGCTTAACGTGCTTTCCGAGGCACGGAGGAAACTCAGTATGAATGGTGAAAATATGGTCACCCATCCACGGACCAACCTCGGCAAGCACGGCATAACCTTAAAGATCGACCAGTGCGGCTGTTATTATTTAGCCACGAGCTCCAAGCTCTTAAGCACGAGAATAATGTGTTCAATTACGAACTATAATTAATCATGTCTTAAGTAAAATACACACAAAACTGCACTTTAACACACTGGGTTCATAATTTAATGTATTTTATTTCACTTTACACAACATGACCACATTAAGAAATGTCTCTTTGGTCATCCACATAAGAAATGTCAGAAGCTGGTACACGGTTTCAATTTTTCGTTATACATAGAAAAAAAAACTTAAATGTTTCATTAAAAAATAAATAAATTACTTCTGCCACCATTCCTTCCCAAAAACAGATAAATCCTTATAAGGGCCAAACATAAAACGCATCACAAACTTTATCTCCGCGTCCAAATTTGCTACACAATCAGATTCACGCAAACTCAAGATATCGAAGCAAATTGTATTAAGGTGTCCGTCACAACATAACATCACGCACATAATTCCCATAGATTTAGGCAGAGCTGTACACAACCTCTTTTCACCAGTTGGGTTTAAGTAATATAGAGAGCGAACCCTTTGCCGTCAACCGGTCACAAATCCAGTCTCCGTAGCTGCTACTGAAAAACCTGATAGAAAAACCCAATCCCCGACCCGACCCGAGAATCGAACACAGAACCTCGTGGTAAGCAGTCACGCTAGCGACGACTAAATCAAAACGAGGCAGTTTTATCCCCGCTTCCAAAATTGTCATACGATCAGTTTCATGCAACCCCGCCCGAAAGGCGAAGCAAATTTTATTGCGGTCTTTCACGATATTAAGAGGAAAAGGGGGATAATGGACACCGATCCGACGGACAAAGCTTCGACGGCCATCATTTCGGTCACATTTCATTAAAAACAACAATAAGCACGATAACGACTGTTCGGGTGGTCTGCGGACGATTTTGATCACAATTTCTTGCTTTTGTATTTATGTGTGTTGTGTTGAGGAATTTGATGTGGTGTGTTTAGTGGGAGATATTTGGAATAATGTTTGCTTTTAAATCATATATTAATAATAAAATAAAATATATCTATCCCTGAACTGGAAGGTCATACAACAATAATTGTACACAAGTATCGTTTTGCTTCGGAGGAACGAAGCAAAACAATACATTATTATTTTTGCTTGTTAATTATATACTGTAAAAAACAGTTGTAATTTATAATTCTAGCGCTACTCAATAAGTCTGATAATCCTCAGTTTTATGTCTTTTTTATAATTGTAACTCATCAACTAAAGATCTTATTAGTCAATTGCTCGAAACCTGATATTTGTGAACTTTGCGCAAATATTTGAATAACTTCTCCCAATTCCAACAACAAATTTTTCTAACGCTATTGAGCCATACCTTTCGCATACATTTTCGACTTCTTTCCAGTTTATTATAAAAGCTCCAAAAATATACCTGATCCGAACACCAATTCCCCCTCATTAAGGGAGCCCATTCAATTTTAACGAGATCGTATACGCCGTAAAATGCCTTTGATGTTAATCTATAACGTGGCTCCTCGATCTACCGATAAATAACGAATAAACAAACAAAAGAAGGAAAAAGCGAAAGATGGGCCGTCTCGCCCCACTCTCCCCCTCCCGGCATAATTTCATTATTTGCTACGAGCACATCACTTTAAAATATTCTCAATCTATACAAGTACGAAGACTGAGGCCTTTATTACCCACTAGTGCTTTTTTCACGGTTTCGCTCCTTTTGTTTTGACGGCTTTTTTGTGATAATTTAATAATCACGTTTTTTTTCTGGTCCTTAATGGTTGATGTCCCTCGGGTTGATAAATATTAAAAAGAAGTCAATACCTTGAAATAAACGCGAGCTAAAAAAGATACCCGTACCCTATCATGAAACAATGATACAAAATCATGAAGTCTCTGAGAAATAAATGTGTACTCATTAGAGAATAATCAGCAGGTAAACAAAGATCATTACAGCATATCTAAATTTTTCAGATAGACCTAGAAGGTAGTCTAAAATTAGCTTGCAAAAAAAAAACCTTAAAAACCCAACATGAACTCACTACTAACAAACAAATCGACGATTTTTTATCCACATTTCACCTGTAGGTGTCGCCTCCCTGGAGAGAGGGGATCACGAAGAAAAGATGTGTTTTTGTCGTGTTTTTATTAGTGAAAAACAATGATGAATTAGCGGGGACGAGCTTATTAGTCGCTAGCGATTTTCTCTTCGAGGGATCTGTTGGAAATTAGAAACCAATTATACAGAGTGTTACGTTTTAATTTTTTTTGTGTTAATTGATTTTTTGTGGCTACTTTTATAGCAGAATTGATTTTTTTAGGAAGTTTGTTGTTCAGCAGATTAACACGGTTCGTAAAATTAAACTTGTGATTTGAAATACGGCAATTTAAATTGTATTCTATTACAGGTTTGCTAGTTACGATTTAAATTGCTATAAAATCGGTATTGATACCCTGAGTTCTTTAATCGAGGTCGTATTGAACGAGTATTGTATTTAATTAATTATAATTAAAAATAAAATAATCTCACTCTGTTTGATCTCTTTTTTTACTCTAATCAATTTTTTAGGGGGCACGCAAACTAGATATCAAACATTCTGCTAATATCTTAAGTGATTTGAGAAAGCAACTGTGTTTAATACCACAGACTTACCAAGGGGTATAGTATTAACCAGTACTAAACAGGCTGTGGAGGTCAGATAGGCAATTGCTCACTAAAACGCCGTGACCCGACGATCACGTATCCTGACGCGAGTTTAACATTTTTTACCCATCACAAAAAAAGTGCATAACGCCGCTAAAGAAGTTTTCACTTAAAAATACTAGGTACCGAATGCTCCGTAAAATACTGGCATTCAGCTGCATCCGGTTAGACTGGAAGCCGATTCCAACATTGTTGGGAAAAGGCTTGGCAGATGATGATGATGTTAGGTTCTACTTCAGCTCTCACCATAAAAAGATTAAACTATGCAAAAAAAAAACATGCAGAACCAAAACACAGTACAGGCGAATTTAATTTATATTTTTTACAGTTACATTATTCAAGACTATGGCCCGTACAAAATTTATATTAACAAGACGTGCAATATTGGAGTACATCATCGGGTGAGCTCGGGCGATTCCGGCAGACGTTCTTGTTTTTAACCCCCGACCAAAAAAGAGGGGTGTTATAAGTTTGACGTGTGTATCTGTGTATCTGTGTATCTGTGTATCTGTGTGTCTGTCTGTGGCATCGTAGCTCCTAAACGGATGAACCGATTTTGATAAAAGTGGTGTCGTTTGAAAGGTATTTTAATCGAGAGTGTTCTTAGCTATGTTTCGAGAAAATCTGCTCAGCCGTTTGAAGATCATCACCTCTTTTCTGTTGATGAAGGGATATAAACAACTTTCACAGGTAGTCTATTTGAAATTTGAAATGTTGTCGCTTGTCACCATGGGCATTGCAGAGGGGGGGTACACCCCCCTCCCCCATTTTTTTTTTTTTTAATTTATGTCTTTCCTTGGTTTCGTTAATTAGCAAGAAGAGACGCAACACCGAGAAAATTGGAAGGAAAGGGGGGAGGCCTATGTTCAGGAGTAGGATAGTCAAGGTTTAGAAAAAATAATATAAGTTTAAAAAGCACGAAAAAAAATTAAATTAAAAATTTAAAAAACCCCCGATACAAAAAACCTATAAAAAGCCAAAAAAAAAATTAATCTAAGCGTCGTAGCGTCGGGGGACCGCTAAGAAGACCGCTTAGTACAAGCACAGAACAAAGCGGTCCCCCGACGCTACGACGCTTAGATTAATTTTTTTTTTGGCTTTTTATAGGTTTTTTGTATCGGGGGTTTTTTAAATTTTTAATTTAATTTTTTTTAAATTAAATTGTTCGTCAGGTCTTGGTAGGACATTCGGATTAATTGGCGGTTGGTCAGATAGGTAAGGTAGAGGATTAGAAGTGATTCTATTGTATGGAAAGTACTCTTAATTGAGTCTGGACGTATACCTAATGATATGGGTGAATAATGATGAAAAGTCATGTCTGTCTAGCGTAAGGTACGCTAGACAGACATGACTTTATGTAAAGAGTAAGACATATCAATATCTACGCTGAGTGAGTGTGATAGGCGACTAAATTAATCCTGCATTCTGTTAATGCGGAAAAATGACCCAGATTGGTTTTCAAACCCCGTTTGCATGGAAGGGGAAAGTTCTCATAATATAATCTAAAAACTGATATAATATATAAGGTAGAAGAGACACCAACGCGGTTACCACTACCATATGTTCATTACATCTTAATGAACCCCCCGAACATAGATTTTTTTTTACCGGTTATTTAAAAAAAAAGTTACATACCTTTTCTTTTTTTTGCCCGTGTAGGTAGGTATTGCAGTTTTGTGGGATACGACTGTTTTTTTCCGGTTTGTTTTGATCGGGTTCGCTTCCACCTTATAATGCTATTCATGAACGATTAATGAGCTTGATTTCCAATTGAGGAAAAGCATTGTGGGAAAAAATGAACATTGTTTGCACAACACCCCTTGGCAAGTAACAGGACTATACTATAGTCATTTAATTTGCCTAGCCTTTTCCCAAACTTTGGTGGGGTCGGTTTCCAGTCTAACCGGATGCAGTATGTACCGGATGGTTGGTGCGGATCAGTAGTATGTATCAGTATTTTTAACCTCCGACCAAAAAAGAGGGGTGTTATAAGTTTGACGTGTGTATCTGTGTGTCTGTGTATCTGTGTATCTGTGTGTCTGTCTGTGGCATCGTAGCTCCTAAACGGATGAACCGATTTTGGTGAAAGTAGTGTCTTTTGAAAGGTATTTTAATCGAGAGTGTTCTTAGCTATGTTTCGAGAAAATCTGTTCAGCCGTTTGAAGATCATCATCTCTTTTCTAGTTAATGAAGGGATATAAACAACTTACACAGGTAGTCTATGAAATGTTGTCGCTTGTCACCATGGGCATTGCTGAGGGGGGGGGGGGGCTCACGCCGCCCCCCCATTTTTTAAATTTTAAATTTAAGTATATCTTTCCTTGGTTTCGTTAATTAGCGAGAAGAGACACAACATCGAGAAAATTGGAAGGAAAGGGAGAGGCCTATGCCCAGGAGTAGGAAAGTCAAGGCTAAGAAAAAATAATATAAGATTAAAAAGCATGAAAAAAAATTAAATTAAAAATTTAAAAAACCCCCGACATAAAAAAACCCGGGGTCCGCTTTGTTCTGTGCTTGTACTAAGCGGTCTTCTTAGCGGTCCCCCGACGCTACGACGCTTGGATTAATTTATTTTTGTCTTTTTAGAGGTTTTTTTATGTCGGGGGTTTTTTAAATTTTTAATTTAATTTTTTACATGAAGCGACTGCCTATCTGACCTCCACAACCTAGTAACTGGGTAATACGATACCCCTTGGTAAGACTGGTTGTCGATTTTCGGCTTTTGACTACTCTTAACGACTGTCAAAGATCGACAAATGACAGCCGGGACCAAAGCATTAACGTGCTTTCCGAGGCACGGAAGAAACTCGGTATGTAAATATGGTCACCCATCCATGAACCAACCTCGACAAGCCCGGCTTAACCCTGAAGATCGACCTGTGCGGCTGTTATTATCTAGCCACGAGCTCCTCCTACTATAGTATAACTAAATATTTATCGTAAAACAAAACCCTTAAGATACTTTCATCGTTATCGCTAAAACCACATCGTAGTTACCCGAAAGAGTTTCCTAGCGGAAAGGTCTTTTCCGACTTTATATCAGGAAACTGATGGGTAATAAATGTATTATATGTAATAGAAGCTAGAAGCTAGATACATGTCGAAGTAAAATTGACTTCGTACAAGAATTTAGAATCATGTAAGTGCGTCAAAAAATCGACGTAATGACACATGTAAAAGCAAGACAAAAAAATTGCTTTGCAAATTCAATAAAGACAAAGTAGAATGTGATGTAGGATACTAAGGAGGAGGAGCCCGTGGCTAAATAATAACAGCCGTACGGATCGATCTTTAACGTTAAGCCGTGCTTTCCGAGGTTGGTCCGTGGATGGGTTACCATAATTACATACCGAGTTTCCTCCGTGCCTCGGAAAGCACGTTAAGCCGTTGGTCCCGGCCGTCATTTATAGATCATTGGCAGTCGTTACGAGAATTCAGAAGACAAAAGTCTGACATCCAGTCTTACCAAGGGGTACCTATCGTATTACCCAGTTACTGGGTTGTGGAGGTCAGATAGGCAGTCGCTTCATGTAAAATACTGGTACTCAGTTGCATCTGGTTAGACTGGAAGCCGACCCCAAGATAGTTTGGGAAAAGGCTAGGCAGATGATGACGATATCAATACTGATATTATAAACTTTGTATGTAGGGGGTTAATCTTCGGAACCACACTGATCCGATTCCGAAAATTCTTTCACTAACGGGAAGCTACATTATCCTCGAGTGTCATACGCTACATTTAAAACTATCCCGTATTTTTTTTTCGTACTTCATCATCATCATCATCATCATCATTTCAGCCCAAAAGACGTCCACTGCTGGACATAGGCCTCCCCCAAGTGTCGCCACATTGACACTTTGGAGAATTTTGCCATAATCGCCACGCTTGGCAGGAGGGTTGGCGATCGCAGTACGGTTGTTACAAAAAGCACAGAGAACGCTGCTGCCCATTCTCTGGCAAATCCCTTAGTCGCCTCTTACGACACCCACGGGCGGGAAGATATGGGATGGTGCTATTCTTTACGTCCGACACCATACAGAGCACTTACCTTTTCGTACTTAACTGAAGCGAAACCACGAACAAAACCCAGAACATTGATAAAAGGGCACAATAGTGAAACTGATATAAAACTTTCCCGCCTCCTTGCAAGATACATTACAATCACTTAAAATAAGTTATCTCTACCGCATAATCAGCCAATGATTCACCCATCCAAAAACATCCTTTCCCAACATACCTAATCCCTTCACTTCTTCTGTAAGAAAACCTGACAGTTAATAAAACAATAGCTTATTACACGAACAAGTCATATCGTTCGGGACGGGCCAGACGTGTTCGTTAATATGAAAATTAGCCGGAATGAGGCGCTCCAGGAAATTGGCTGCACCTCCCTGCTAACGTGGGAACGTACTGAACCTAGCTATGCATCCATGTATTGGATTTTGTAGTAGAATTCTGGATTATTCGTTAAGTCCTAGCACATTGTTGCGTGTTTCAAACTTTTTTTTTTGTCGTGCGGTGTTTGATTACATAGCAAGATATGGTATTTCTGACAATCAGTATAGGCAAAGTCGATTAGAGATACTCGTACACGTACGTATTATTGTAGCTAAGATAACATTTATACACAAGTAAAAAAAAAATATGGGACCACTGCTGCGCAGTCTTCCTGTATCAAATGAACAAAATGATCAACCTCACGGAAAAATCTATCTAAATACACAGAAATAAGCCGTGCCATTGTTCTTTAACTTGTATTCTGTTTTTCCCATATCTTCCCGTGGGTGTCGTAAGAGGCGACTAAGGGATTTGCCAAAGAATGGGCAGCAGGGTTCTCTGTTCTTTTGCAACAACCGTACTGGGCCAACCCGCCTGCCAAGCGTGGCGATTATGGCAAAACCCCCCAAAATGTCAATTTGGCGACACTTGGGGGAGGCCATATCCAGCAATGGACGTCTTTTGGGCTGAAATGATGATGATGTTGTTTCCTGTGTTCTCTCTTGTGTGTACATTATTTTCGTCATCATCATGTTTCTGCCCTTGTCCCATGTTACTTGGGGTCGGTGTAACACTTTATTTTCTTCCATTCTGAGGAAAACAGAAGAAAAAAATAAATAATTATAATAATAATCGCTTGGCGGTTGGATCAAAGGCCTGATTCAGAAGGCAGTACTCCTCGATACGGCCCGTATTGTGAGGAGGTTCCTGTCTCTCCAGCCCTAACCACCGGTAGCTTGGATCCTGCTCCCGACACCGGCGGAAGCCTGTTTTTTAGGTTTTTAAATTATTTTTTTGTTTTTTTAATGAAACATATAAAAAATGAGATGATAAATGTACAAAGGACATAATAATTGTGTACATAAATGATAAATAAACAACACAAAAAAAAGATACGTGCCCAATACATAACCTTTTTTAAAGTCGGATAAAAATGAGCTAGAATGAGCGGCTCCAGAAAATTGGCTGCACCTTCTTACTACCGCGAGAACGTAGCTATGCATCGATGTTACGGGATTTTATACTAGAATTCTGGATTATTTCAGTCTTCTGGGAATGGTTGAGATTACTACTGTAGTAGCTTGTGCAATCTGGAGTTAATTAATTTTTTTATACTTATTGTAATCATTTCTTTCTCGAGAAGTACCTACCTGAAAATTTTGGCTGTTTTTATATAAAATAACTATGTTGAACTGTATTCGATTCGTGGAAACCAATAGATCGGTTTGACCGTTCTTAGAATTAAGTTAATCTTATAGGTAGTAGAGACAGAGAAATATTGCCTTTATTGGAAACTTGATAAGGCAAGCAGTTCACAGAAACTTAAACGACAAAGTTTTAATTTCGTCAAAACGTTGTGATGACAAAAACTAACAACACCCACTTAATACCGGGAAAGAGCAACAGCAACCAATTTAAAATTCGTTTGAAACATTCATTAGAAAATCATAAAACAAAAAACTGTAGACCAACAACTTAAAATATATCAAAGTATCTCGCCTCCTCCGAGAGAAAAACGGTTTCCCATAACGTTTACCAAGAAAAATTACATATACGGAACTAGAAAGTCACAAAGAGTACGGGAGAACAATGTAGTTACGACGTTTTTCTTTTGAACACCGCCCAGAGCGGCCATAATGGCTCGCTTTGACTTACTAGATGGAATTTTTAATGCAATAATTTCGATAATTTATCGCTAGATAGCGCTCCTTTGTGGTGGGGGCGGTCGGGGGAGGGAACACAAATTGGTTTTCTTTTTATCAGTAAACATTAGAGTGGCCGACTCGATTGACCTCCGGCTGTTGTGAAACACGGATGGAGAAGATGTTTAGCTTGTTTGCTTTAAATAAGGAGAAGAAATATTTGAAAATCACCTGTGATATCGTACCTTCTAAATTAATCCAATCCCCACGACTAGAAATATGACGATCTACTCTTTGAATGCAGGAATCTGTCAAATAATTATGTTGTCTATGTTTGTCCTTACCGAGCATGGTCCCATTTCTAATAATACAGATGCAAAAACTCAATAAAAATCTTATTGAGACTTCACCAACATTTTTTAAGCAGCTCCATTTTTTTTTCCGCCGTAGTATCGAACATCGGAAGGACCAACTCCCAGTCCGCACTCCAAGCCCCCTTGCCAATGTGTCCCAAAACTCTAGCTTTCAATTCAAAAGCGTCACTTTTGAGGCTCCGCAGAGCTCGTAATTAAATACGTGACGTTATTTAGCTCTGGCCTCTCCCGGTAATTTGCGGTAATGGAAAAGATGGCCGCAACGATTTCGCGAACGGTTCAGCGTTTATTTTTTTCATATTAAAAATAATATCCCATGTTCAAGTTGGCGGAAAATTTTGTTTGTGCTGTATTGTTTAGGAGTAATGGCGTTTTGTTTTGGATGTCTTTGGCTTTTACCGAATCTAAATTGGCTTCGAAAGCCTTGTTATAAATTTATAAAACGGAATCGCTGTAATTTTTCATCTCCCATGTACCCACGTCTTAAACAAAATTAAGTGAAAGCAGGATGTTGTATCAAACATCTATGCTTTTAAACAACTAGCATTATAATTCTACACTGTGCTTACATTACTTTTCGTTTGAAAAATAAAAGCAAATACCAAATCTGCCACAGCAAACCTACGCACAGATATAGCTCACTATCTCTCTTGCATCTTTGTTTAATCCATCATCATATTCTTAGCTTTTCTATATTGAGTTTGGCTTTTAGTCCAGCTGTATACGCTGAATACCAGTATTTTACAAGCAGCGACTGCCATCTGACCTCCACAACCAAGGTCCGAGGTACCGATACCCCTAGCAAGACTTGCTGTCAGATTTTCACACAAAAAATCAAGACTACCTTCAAAATTACGATACAAAATGTTTAAAGCAGTACGTCAGCGTTATGCTAGGTTCTACCCATACCTAGCATTACGCTGACAAAATGGCGCTGTGCCAGGATATCGGCTCGGCCGTGTGCGCTGCTTAGATAGCGTCGTATTAACTGTATGATGAGATAATTTGATACACGATTTGGGAGAGAAGAGACAAAAATATTGGGAAGGCTAGTTTTTTATTAGGTCTAGGCTGATAGATATTTCACGCAAATAAAGCGTTCGGGTTCGACTATCTCATCAACCAACTTGAATTATAGTTCCCGTGACATGTTTCACGTGAAATTAGATTATTTTTACCCAACTACGGCAAAGCAGAAGGTTATGATTTTATGAAGATGAAGAGCAGCCTAAATTTGTATATATATTTTTTTGCACCTGTAATACGAAAACCGAGTCAAAAGTATATGTTATCTCTTTTTTAAACTTTTAGTTGCTATTTTTGTAGAAATTGGGTTTTAGTTTTCAACTTTATTTTTTATCCTGGTTCAATATATAAGACACTCATAAACCTTCTGCTTATTTAAAGTATAATAACCATATAAACATACGAAATCGGAACACTCAGTATCATTTTAAATTACAATAAAATTTGACGTAAAGCAACTACGCTAATGTAAAACCAAACAAACACCAACCATTTCTTACCCAAAACTCCCAGAGTGCCAAAATAACCAAGTGTTCGCCATTAGAATAACTAAATAAGTTTTTAATCCGAGCTAAAGTATTGGTCATAATATTCAGAGGACGCTCCCGATAACGTTGCTTGGCAGCCAGCCAGCGCTGAACGTGCTATATCGTGTATTAACATAATAAAGCTCATATTTTAGCTTTAGAGGCAAATAGATGATCTGGAGTAGGTTATGAATAGATAATAAATAATACATATATTTCTACAACTTCATTATACATTACATCAGTGCGGTCTCAACAACTGAACTAGGACAACCTGTATGACTGGGTTGTGGACCAGTGGCCCCCGGCCACCGTAGGCGCGGGCCAGTGGACGGTGAGTAATGGGCTAGCTCACCGTCCGTCCGTCTTATGACGACAAGCCGTGCCGACGGCGCATTCGTGTTCCACGCGCGCCTCAAGATGTCAGCAAATCGGAAGGGGTCCGAGAAGGCCGATGTTCGGAAAAGATACCGTGGCCTTGGAACACAAAGGGCTAAGAAGGAACATGGATGGGTTTTAGTCAGTCAAGTCTGACGCTCCCTCCCGGGACAAGTCATTCGATGATAACCAGTCCAAAAAAAAAATGTGTTTTTGGAATACCCCTGTTACATTTATCTGAATGTGGAAGCTTAGACAGTGCTTATTGCAACTACGCTAGAAAATTATAATGATAAAATACGAAGAATAGAGGATTATAATGAGTTTAATAATGCAAATATCTTCTTCTTTCGTTTTCGTGTGGTTATTGCCTGGTGTTTTTATGCCACCCATGGGCCTCTGACTTGGCTTGACATGTCGTCGAGAAATATCTGTCAGGCATGCTGGTATCACGATGTTTTCCATCACCGAAGCAAGTAAAAATTACAATACACAAATGAATCCGAAAAATCAGAGGCGTGTGTTGGGTTCGAACTCGAGACCTATGACCTGGCACTCCGACGGTCGCACCACTAGGTTATCAGTGCTAAAATTATTGAGGTCGAAATTTGGCGACGAGTTTGACACTTTCAGTAACGTCCATCAGCTCCTTTAATTTACAAAGAACAGGACAGGCAGAACACGTTGCCAAGTGCCCCATCGTCCGTAGAACATCACCGCTTTTACATTCCAGGGTAGAGTCATCTATGAATCTCAACCTGAACAGGTTTTCCTTGCTAAAATGACGTGTAGCTATTAATACAAAAGTCAAACATTGGTTTGGTAGCATAGTTTAGTATTCATCCGTGCATATAAACACAACAGGCATCCAATTATATTCAGTTGTTCTTAAGTTCATGCTGCGCTCATTAGAAACCAAAGTAAAAGCATATAACAAATTTATACAGTAGTAGAATTTTGCCCATAAAGACTGGGTAGAAATAAATATCCGGACCGAATACAGCGAAAATGATGGACATTGTACTTTACTAACATTCCAGTAAGAAAGGTGATCAAGGTGGATCATATACTCACTAGTTTTAAGACTAGAGTTTAAATACTATTGTGTACATTGTGAATTAAATAAATATAGTTATTTGTGCAACAAGAGAGCAAAGTTGGTTTTTGCCGCGAGTGTTGATTTTGAATCCCGAGTAAGCGAAGGTTTCTATATTTGAATCACGAGCGTAGCGAGTGATTCTAGGTTAGAATCCTGAGTGCAGCGAGGGATTCAAAGACACGAGATGCAAATAACTTTGGTCTCGTGTAGCACATACAACTTTTCACTTTAGCAGCGAGAACACTTTAGGAGATAAAATAATAAACAGGAATAGATTGAAATAACTATTTATCGTGAATCAAAATAATTAACATTGTAGGTAGATTTACTGTTCTCGTCGCTAGTTTCACTCATATTTTACGATTATTTTAATATTTTTCTAACTTATTCAACTCTTTACGCCAGCCACGAAATTTTATTCCTGCTCTTTTATTTAAATTATGGCGTGTTCCGAAATAGCACCCATGATATTTTAGTATTCAAAATATATTACGTAACATTATTTGAACTAGAAATAAATATTTACAGGTTAAGTATTAGTTTTATATGCAGTAAAAACTTATTTTCGTTTAAATGCAACAATAAGTTAAAAATTCAATAAATTACATTAAAAGACATAATTATCTTTTTGCAAAATTTCTTTAGTTAGAACGAAATTCCGAACGTGTTTGTCTTTGAGGTCGAATTCAAAATAGGAACTTCGAAAGGGCTGGTCTTTGTCTCTCTCTCTCTCTCTCTTTCTAATGGCGGGAAAAAGATAGAGTGTAAATGTTTCGAATTGTATGATTAATCCAAGGCTGAATAAGATATTCGCGGCTTTCTAAAAAAATTATTAAAAAGTTACTTTGTCTCACTCAGTGAGCAAAATCGCATTTTGCTCACTGATTTCAGGCAGCAAAACCTACATGTTTGAGCTACTGAAGTGAAAAATATATTTTCATATCTATCATTATAATCAAAGCTATCATCATTCTACTGACTTTATTCTAATTTATTTGTGTTCTTCTTCCATACTTCTCTATTACTGGTCATCTCATCAACTCCTTTCTTGCCATATCATATATTCTAAGCTATAAATTTCCAAATTCAAATCGCCATACACCTACTCCCCATAAAATCTTTCCACCGATAAAAAAAAACACATTTTCGCTCTCGAAACTTTTTTAAAACGCCCGATGCCCCGATACGTTAAAAATAGCGAGTAGCGCCGAACGTTTCATTTTCAAAACTTTTAATCTCAAAGTGGCCGTGAAAGAAAAATGGTGGCGTTAAGGAAATCGCCAGATCCTCCTATTATCAACTCCGATCGGGATAAAGGTGTGTTCATGGGTGCTAGGACCAAGAATCTTAGAACATTTTCAAAGTATAAAGTACAGTCGGAGTACAGTTCCCTATGAAAAGCCAGACCCACAAAAGGTCTGCCGAACAAAACAGGTTATTAATTTTATAGGCAAAAATGTATTGAGAGAGATTTCTTGTTTTAAGCTCGTGGCTAAATAATAACAGCCGCACGGGTAGACCTGTAAGGTTAAGCCGTGCTTGCCAAGGTTGGTTCATGGATGGGTGACCATAATTACACGACATAATTAACGAGTTTCCTCCGTGCCTCGGTAAGCATGTTAAGCCGTTAGACCCGGCTGTTATTTGTAGATCTTTGACAGTCGTTACGAGTAGTCAGAAGCCAAAAGTCTGACATCCAGTTTTACCAAGAGGTATCGTATTGCCCAGTTACTGGGTTGTGGAGGTCAGATAGGCAGTCGCTTCTTGTAAAATACTGGTAGTCAGCTGCATCCGGTTAGACTGGAAGCAGACCCCAAGATAGTTTGGGATGATGATTCTTGTTTTAAGCCTTAGGTCTAGGGCTTGTCTGTTCATCAGTTCTGTTAACCATATCAGTGTGAATACCGAGGTGGTCAACTCACCTACAAAGCTGAAATAGTAAGTTAATTTTCACAAAATACTGCCGTAACTAAAAATCGACCTAAACACACACCTTAATCCAATCTTAGGCAAAATATTTGTACACTTCACAATTATTGCGTAACTTTTGAGCTAAACTGTAAACGCGACTTAATCCGTGAGCAAATCCACATCCTACCTCTTCGAGAAAGCAATTCACACCTTGAAGAAAGGAAGACAAAGTTGAAGTTTGCATGTAGAAGTAGAGGTGGTTACACGCAGCGATACGAGACGAATTGTTGCAGAAGAGTCATAAAAACTAAGATATTAATGTATCATGGGAGGCATTAGACGGTCGCTGGATCGATTCCTATGCATAAAAAATGCTAATGGCCCTGAAGAGAGTACGTTAAGCTGGAGTTGGCTGATTTATGCCGCGAGTTTTGTAACTATTCGCGGTTCGATGTCGCACCCTGGTGTTTTTAGGACAGGTGGACCTTATAGAAGTTGGCAAGAAGCCGCTAATGGTGGTTGAGAAAAATTTCCTTTGTTGTTTTTTTTTTTTGGAGATTCGTGTGTTAGTTGGTCGCGGCGTTTTTTAGGTATTGGTATAGGGATGTTTGAAGTTAAGCGGCAGTATTACGCAAGTACGTAATAGACTTGTTATACCGATTTCATTGACAATTTGACAAACGTCTAATACGTTGATTATCGTGAATTTTTAAATATACCGCGTAATAAATGTCCATTACGTTTGATTACCAAAAGGAAAGTGCTTTTCATCGGGAGTGTGTTTTACAAATAGGCTGCTGGTCAGATATTGGTCACTCGGTCGCTTATAAACAGACAAAGACAAAATAACTGTAAAAATACGCAAAAAAGTGATGCTTATATCAAGAGACAAAAAGCTACACGCTTTCATTATCTAAGTATGGAAATAAATCATAGAAGTTGAATTTGACTCACTTCCCGGTTTCCGATTAGGCTGAAATTTTTCATACGTGTTTGTTTGTATGACAATGCTTCGTTAGCGAAGTGAAGTTTCATTCTCATTCTAAATCCAATATGGCGGACTCCCAAAAATGGTGGACTAGTTATTTTTAGGGTTCCGTACCCAAAGGGCCAAACGGGAACCTATTACTGAGACCTCGCTGTCCGTCCGTTCGTCTGTCACCAGGCTATATCTCATGATCCGTGATAGTTAGCCAGTTGAAATTTCTACAGATTTTGTATTTCTGTTGCCGCTATAACAACAGAATAAAATAAATATTTAAGGGGGCGACTATACAAAAAAGTGATGTTTGTGCTCATTTTTATAAATAATGGTACGGAACCCTTCGTGCGCGAGTCCGACTCGCACTTGGCCGGTTTTTTATGCATTCCCATGATACGGGTATCGAATCATCACTCGTAATGGTTTTATTTATATCCTCTTGAAACTTTTTTGCTAGAATAGGCACATAAATAAAGACATGCCTACCCTCATACTGCAACCAACCAATGTTAGCCTAAGTTCTATTCTGCATCCTAGGCACTGCTGTAATTAAATCCATCGCAAAACCTTTTCTTACAGCACTTGCCTTGTTTCCTGTACTCTAATGAGGATTGAAAAACTTAAGATACAAACTAACTTTAAAGCAAAGACCTATTTATTTAATGTCAGGGGTCATTTTGTAGCTCCTAGAAAATGTTCACTAAAGTCGACGGGGTTTTTCATTACAGTTTCCTTGCAGTAGTAAATTAAAATAGTTATTATCAAAAGTATTCTGTATGGTGACGGACGTAAAGAATAGCACCATCCCATATCTTCCCGTGGGTGTCGTAAGAGCCGACTAAGGGACTTGCCAGAGAATGGGCAGCAGCGTTCTCTGTGCTTTTGTAACAACCGTACTGCGATCGCCAACCCGCCTGCCAAGCGTGGCGATTATGGCAAAACCCCCTAAGATGTCAATAAGGCGACACTTGGGGGAGGCCTATGTCCAGCAGTGGACGTCTTTTGGGCTGAAATGATGATGAATGATTATCAAAAGTTAATTAATAGGGTAATAGATTTCTGGGGAGCTTACTCGTCTGTTATATTGATTTAATAGTTTTTGCTGACTATTCTTCGACTTCGCTCCCGTTATGTACGGAGATTGACCCACGGGAACATTTTAAATGTATCCTTTAACACCCGTGGATACTGTAGCTTTCAGTTAGTGAAAGAATTTTCGGAATCGGATCAGTGCTTCCGAAGATTACCACCTACATACAGACTAACAAACAAATTTTACCTCTTTATAATATTTGTATATAGACTGATTAAAGGGGCAGTTGCCCACCAGACATAACACCCGTCTAGTCGGAGGATCGGAGGGTTCCTCCGACTAGACGACTTTTCTATGGAGTATTCAGGAACTTTACACCCTGTTCCTAAATACTCCCTCGTACTCATACTCCTAAAGGTGACCATAACTACATACCGAGTTTCCTCCGTGGCTCGGATAGCACGTTAAACCGTTTGTCCTGGCTGCCATTTGTAGATCTTTGACAGTCGTTACGAGTAGTCAGAAGCCAAAAGTCTGACATCCAGTCTTACCAAGGGATATCGTATTACCCAGTTACTGGGTTGTGGAGATCAGATAGGCAGTCGCTTCATGTAACATACTAGTACTCAGCTGCATTCGGTAAGACTGGCAGCCGACCACAACATAGTTTGGGAAAAGGCTAGGCAGATTATGATGATGATGGACTGGTTAATATAAATATGACAAAGTTCCTACCATTTATTTAGATCACGTCCGCAAAGAGTAGTTTTTGTATTGATGCATATGTTTTGGTGTAGGATGATGGAACCAATGCTACGGCGTAGTAGTCTACGCCGTAGCGGTCGAGGTTGGGGGGCTACGATCTTTCTTTCTAAAGTTGATTTGTATGACTTCCGTAGAGGTTACTTTCTTTGCGTCTGACAACAGCAAAATAAACGTCTTTTTGCAGGTATAACTTATTTATTATAATCTCAATTTTTTTTATGATTCTTCAAACAACGTAAGTACCCAATTTTCAAAATCATGGAACTTTTCTAAAGTCACCGATCATTTATATCTATATAGTCATTAAATAAGCAATAAGTGTGTATTATCTCTATCTTAGTCAATTTATTCAGTATCTCCAAGAACCAAACAAATCAATCCAGAACGACCAATTCCGTTTTAAACGCAACTCGCAACCTCTAGCGCCATCTAACGCCGAGTAGCGGTACTAACTGTAACAACGGGTTGACTTACAGGATTTGATTCATAATGATAACTAGCGCTGCAAACTGATCGGTTTATGTGTGAAGTTATTAGTTTGTAGATATACAGGTGTTTGTTGGTTTTTTAAACTTAGAAGAGGGATGAGTCTCGGTAAGAGGAATGTTGGCAAATATGTGGTCCTTCAGAATGGTCAGGTGCGTAGTGTTCGTACCCCGTGAAGTGTATGACCAGATTTATGAATGTGGATGAGACGAAAGGAGCATTTCAGGCTCCTAGCAGGTATCCTACTGCCATGCATGGGATAATTTTGTATGTATGTTTTGGTGAAAAGAAAATTAGTTATGAAAGGTTTTTTCGAATGGAGATATGTATCAATTTAAGTGTTTTATAGGCAAGCAGCGAAGCGTTTAGAAAACTATCTGTGATAGTAAGATTATTGTTTGTGACTTCTTGTGCTAAGTTATACAATGTGTTGTTTTGCATCATCGTCAAAACTCAGGTTGTCTCAAAAGACATAAATAATCAATTAAAATTACGATACCAAGTTAATTATGAATAGGCGCTGTTTTTTTTTTTGGTCGTTTAAGTTTGCCAGAATTTCAGAATAACCCCTTTAACGTGGTTTAGGGAATAAGAAATTATCGAATAAACGTTATAAATTGTTTGTATGTGTAGAAACGTGGTTATAGTACGAGAATCAGACGAGCCGCGTTTAAAACACGGGTTGTTCACACTTACCGATATCCGTAAATAAGAAAAAAAAATTACCAACCCATTTGATTATTGATACGGGACGAGAGTCATTAGCATAGTTACCTCCTTGCATTTGACGCAAAAGGATGCAAAACAACACCTTGTGTTTACCTAAAAGTTGTGTTATATTATAGTTCCAGTATAGTTCCCCATAAACTGATACTGCCGTTATAAAACCGATCTTTCAGCCATATTTCATATTTAACATAAATAATTTCAGCAAAATTGCAAAAAGATAAACTAAAAACACGAGTCTCGTACCTATAAAAACTGACCGCCCGCTCTTAATCCAAAGGCGATTTTCCTTTTTAATCCTGCTGCGAAAATTTTATATAAACGCTTAGCATCCTCCAATCTTTTATACAAACGCATCATTAAAATTCCACCCGTGGAAGAATTAAAATGAAAAAACACAAACAATTATTTGAATACATGCACCGCACTGGCAATCTTTGCGAGCCTCCTAGGTCACGTAAAACGGAATGGCGAAAAAAAAATGTATACGTTGTATATCTGGCTGGGACACCGATCGCGATACACGGACGTACGCGGGTTGAATAATTTAATTCTTTTTTCATAATATTATTATTTTATTAAATATGGCCGAATAACCCTGCCGCCGCGCGGGGGTCCCTTAGACACCCACCTTCCCTTAATTGTTCGAGGTTCAGCTATGTTTGTACCTATCAGGAATTTTAATACGTAACCACAGTAATCCCCGCTCTTATTTTTATTGTAGGTTTTTGTTTGTGAATTTGCATACGTAATTTTTTTGGTGGGTATAAGGTACTTTATTTCGAGATGTAATTATTTAGATGTTAAGCGTGATCACTGGAACTTTGGTATGTGAGAATTTCTTGAATGTGCGATTTTGTTATGTATAGCTACAGGCTAGCTGTGTTCCTTAAACTTATTCAAATATTATTCCGTTTATTCATCTACTTTCTTACTGTTTGTATTTTTAAATCAATATAAGAAAAAACATTTAAAAATATGAAAAATAGTAGCCCACCGGGATCAAGAACAGGATTCAAGCTACCGGCGGTCAGGGCTCCAGAGAAAGGAACCTCCTAACAATACGAGCCGTGTCCAGGAGTACCGCTTGCTGAATCAAACCCTTGATCCAGCTGTCTAACCTCTTCTTCTTGAGCCGTCTAGGCTCTTGGCAATGAAGCCATTGGCTGATACGTCTATCAAATAAATATTATTATTATTTTCGACCCACTATAGAGCAAATGCCTCCCGTTCTCCTTTCCAATCCTCTCTATTTTTAGCTAATATGGGGTGGACATTATTATTCATCAATATTAGACACAAGAAAAGTCATACCGTACAACAATAACCCATATTCCAACCTTAAAAAAAATCCTATTTTTTTTTTTCGAAAAACTGCTGGGCCATATTTTAGGCGTGAAATTCGAAGCCATTATCGCGTCGCGTAGGATACGCTTCGGAACTGTCGGAGGTTTTCGTCGTCTGAATTTATGCCCGCCCCGCTGTGACCGCAGCGTGCGAGTTGGTCACGCTGTGGGGTGCCAGTGGCGGGGGTGGGGATGCAAATAAAAAGTTGCATTTTTGAAGAAATACTCAAGCTTGGTGCATGCTGAGACGGAGAAAGGAATAAAGAACATCCTTGAATCTTTTTGAATGCAAATCAAAAGTCATTTATTCAGTCAAAATTATATAAGATAGTTACCTAATCCCTTTACCACTTTCTAGTGTTTTAGCTGGTTAAGTTTAAAGTTAAAAGAGCATCAAGAATGGTAAGGTATAACTGGTGGGTACTAGACTATAACTGGTGGACCGAATGACGTCTAAGAACTGGGAAAAGACACCTGGGTCGTCCAGCGCGGCCGCGAGATGTGCATACGACATTTGGCTTCGGGGAAAAAACCTGAATGAGGCTGGCATAGGACTTTGGAGATTGGCACAAAACAAAAGTGACCTATACCCAGCAGTGGGTGAATTCAGCTTGTGCTATTGCCAAAGACGGCGATTACCACCAGATGGCCGTCACGGCTGCTTATAAGCCAACTAATAATTGAAATTGTCTTTTAATTAGTCATTCACGTTTAAAGAAGATTTTGCAGCTATAAAAAAAAACCGGCCATGTGCGAGTCGGACTCGCGCACGAAGGGTTCCGTACCATTATTTATAAAAACGAGCAAAAAAAAACACTTTTTTGTATGGGAGCGCCCTTAATTTTTTTTTTCTTCTGTTTTTAGTATTTGTTGGTATAGCGTCAACAGAAATACATAATCTGTAGAAATTTCAACTGGCTAACTATCACGGTTCGTGAGATACAGCCTGGTGACAGACGGACGGACGGACAGCGAAGTCTCAGTAATAGGGTCCCGTTTGACTCTTTGGGTAGGGAAACCCCTAAAAACAAAATATTTAGTGACAACTATGCTCATGGTGAGCGTGATAAAAACTATACAATATTTTAAGTTCTCTTCTTTAGGATAATCCCAAAAAAAGTTACCAAAACATATCCGCTGTCGCTTTGACCCCAACTGAACGCTACCGCGTGGGTCAAAACGTTCCGGGTTCCGTTCGGTGGGGTTAACCCACTTTGATTCTTTTCGATAATCACCCGCTAATGCACTGTGGCCGTTTCGGGTTTTTCAATGTTTTAAATAATGGCCGAAGAGGGTGAACTTCTATTGTTTTTCGTGTAGATATATTTCTGTCTTTGGATGAACTTATTTATTGTGAATGTTTTTGACTACAGTTTGACTTTTACATGATTAACACCTATTGTGTCTTGATAATTCATCATCTGCCTAGCCTTTTCCCAAACTATCTTGGGGTCGGCTTCCAGTCTCACCGGATGCAGCTGAGTACCAGTAAATTACATGAAGCGACTGCCCATCTGACCTCCACAACCAAGTAACTGGATAATACGATACCCATTGGTAAGACTGGATGTCAGACTTTTGGCTTCTGACTACTAGTAACGACTGTCAAAGATCTACAAATGACAGCCGGGACCAACGGCTTAACGTGCTTTCCGAGGCACGGAGGAAACTCGGTATGTCATTATGGTCATCCATCCACGGACCAACCTCGGCAAACACGGCTTAACCTTAAAGCGACCCATGCGGCTGTTATTATTTAGCCACGAGCTCCTCCTGATGATTATAATTTCAATTTATATTTTCGACTTGCTCTTGGATGGAGAGGGAGCGGAAGGTCAAGGAAAATATGAATTAATTATGTGAGAAATTATTTGAAAGAGAAAGGAGTAAATGGCCGTGTTGTCTGACAGGGGAGAATGGATGAGGAATACTTGTCGCGCCGACCCCAAGTAGAATGGGCCAAGGGTAGGAAGAAGATGGTGGTGGCAGCCCCGACTAACGAACAGTAAGTCGTAGGGTCGAACCCAGGCATTACGTAATTTATTTCATCACCGCTGCTCTCAAAACGGTGAAGGAAAACATCGTGAGGAAACCGCAATGTCCTAGAACTAAAAATTCGAAGACATGTGACATCTACCAACCCGCACTGGACCCGCGTGATGGATTAAAGCCTACTCCTTCTCATTGAGAGGAGGCCTGTGTCCCAGCAGTAGAAACATTATAGGCTGATGATGATGGTGTGTCCAAATGAAGGGAAGTATTTCTCTGTTTTTATGTTATGTGTACCTATGACACACACAAGCTAACTTATTTTCTTTCTTCCTTTTCTTTAAGAACCATAATGATCAATAATAATTAGCTTTTATTTAACAACTAGCTGTCGCCAACTTATATCGCGTGAAATAAAAAAAATATTACTTCCTCATTTGAATCGGATTTTAATAACATATTTATGGGTTTTAATTTATTTTCATTGAACCCTGATTTGTTTCTAACATAAAAGTCTATCCAAGCCTTAGTTACTCCTTATAATCAGCTATCTTCCGGTAAAAGTCCCGTCAAAGTCGGTCCAGTCACTTCGAAGATTAGCCGAAATAAAAACAAAGAAAGACAGAAAAAAGAAATGCTATAAGTAGCGAATATACTTTCTTCATACAAGGTGTTGTTTTGCATCCTCGTCAAAATTCAGGATGTTGTCACAAAAGACATGAATAATCAATATAAATTACGGTACCTAGTAAATTATTACAAAACACTGCGTTTTTTTGTTGTTTAAATTTGTCAATATTTCAGAATAACCCCCTTAACGTGGTTAAGGGATTAAGAAATTTTCGAAAAAACGTTTGAGGTTTTTTGTTTGTGTGTAAGCGACGTTATAAGGCGGGGATCAGACGGCCCGTGTTTAAAACACGGGTGGTTCACAGTTACCGATTTCAGTAAATAAATGAAAAAAAGAAAATTACCTACTCGTTTTATTATTGATTCGGGTCGAGAATCATTAGCATAGTTACCTCCTAGAATTTGACGAGGTTGCAAAACAACACCTTGTATAATGCATTCATTAAAAAGCTGTTATTTTGAAATTAAAACAGACACTTCAATTTTAATTATAGATTCAACAATCCTCAAAACGCCCTTCAACATTTCACTAAAACCACGCTCCATCTCCCAACAACAAAGATCCAAATCCAACGCCAATGACAAACCTTTGACCACCCGAATATTAATAGTCCATTATAGTACATTGAACAGTTTGTAACAGGGGCTGTGCCTGGCAAGTTTGCGCGGCGGTTAATGTACTGGAAACAGTGCAATAGTTAGTATCACGATTAGACTATTAATATCTGGTTTGGATGGCGCTTCGTTGTGCATTGATTTAGGTCTGTTTTGTTTTGTAGAGGTTTGAGATTTTTCCGTGTGTTGGCAGCAAAGAGTTCTTAACATAACATAACATTCATTTATTCTCAGGCAATTTTGGGCCATAGATAAATACCTTACAGACTAACATATTTATATCGTAAAAATACAACTCGTGTTAGTAAATATAAACTTAAAAACTATGTTAGGAGCTCTTCTCTGCACTATGACACTTTGCGTTCATGTGGCACTTGCCCGTGGAAGCGTCGGAACACCACTCCCTGCGGCCAGAAGTCTTCTTCCAAGGCAAGGTGCAGATAGCACGTTGGTATTCGCACCACAAACGCCTTAAAGAGTTCTTAAGGTAGCCATACACGTTAGGGTGCACCTGATAAGTTTACCTGTACAGGTAAACCCGTCAAGCAAGCTTCAGCTTAAAGTGAGAAAACCTGCACAGTTTTCAACATACTCGTTCCGCTTTACCTGATCAGGTCAGCTGTACAGGCAAACTTGTCAGGAATACCCTTGCGTGTATGCTACCTTAATATTTTTTAAATAAGAAAGGTATCGGCGAGTGTCGCTCACGGGATTGGACAGTCAGGTGGTTAAGGTTCGCTAGTCTATATGGATGGTTTTTATTATGAAGAGCCTCTTTGTCCCAGTCCAGGCTTCCAGGCCAAGGGCTTCTCATTTATTTACAACGTGATCCTAAGCCAATACGCACCAACATGCCCATAGATTTGAAGTCCGCACTACCATCTGGGACTTCCAAGATTTTGTTGGCCGTTAAAAGGGAATCATGCTACAATGTGTCCATTTGGTTGAGATAGTTGTCGGTCTGTCTGCTGTGCAGTAACAGGACAATAGCTTAATGGCTACCCTGAAAATTATCTGACATATTCTAAGGAAAAGGTGCACCATAGAGATGAACTATAGAAGATTAAACAATTTTTAAATAAATAAATTTTAATTTCAGATAATTAAAAAAAAAACAGCAACACCCATCACAAAGGAAATCTCGAAAAAATATATAAATAAAAAACAAAAACAATGAACATCAGAATCCACAGCAGCGCCGATAACCTAACTATCTCCCGAGACGAAGGAAAAATATGATTAGGAAAGTTTTTTAATCAATAAAAGGAACAAAAAATAAAGTAGGAAGCCTTCTCGGCTTCCTGGCTCGGTCGGATTTTTTCGTCTTATTTCTCATTACACCGGCGCCTTGCCTCGTTTCCTCTGACGTCATAGTTATAATCATTTATCGTTTGACGGCCGCCCGCGGTCCGCATAGCGCTTATTTCTAAAGGAAATTGAAAAAGTTGCCTTGATCGCGGAGTGTGAAATAGAATCGGGATCGAGTCTCAGCGCAGCTTGTTTGACTTGATGGCTTGTTTTAACTCTGAAATGTTCGTTATCTTGTAAAGGTAATGTTACGTGAACGATCTTAACATGATTGGGTAACGAATATGTTATCGTATATGTTATCTTCTTCTTCTTTTTCCATTAGGTTAGTGCCTAGCCTAATGGCAGAGTTTTTCTGTCATCCGTCATATCATATCTCTCCTACTTTGATAAACTAGGCTGCTACAAAATTAGTACCCTCGAAGCTCGAAGGGAGCTCCTGGATTTGAGATTCGCATTTAAACTGCTCCATAACACCATTGACTGCCTACAGTTGGTATGTAAGTTAAATTTCAGAGTACATCGTAAACTACCTAGCAAACCTATAACACCCTTAGCTCCACCTCGTCGCCGTACTGTCATCATCATCATCATTTCAGCCAAAAAAACGTCCACTGCTGGACACAGGCCTCCCCCAAGTGTCGCCACATTGACATAAGGGGGGTTTTGCCATAATCGCCACGCTTGGCAGGCGGGTTGGCGATCGCAGAACGGTTGTTACAAAAGCACAGAGAACGCTGCTGCCCATTCTCTGGCAAGTCCCTTAGTACGTTTGTCAGACGTAATTAGTATTAGTATTTAATCTAAATAACTAGAATTTAAGTAGGTACATTAAGTCTTTAAAATTAAATAATTACAAAGAGCATTTTGCATGTTGATTTAAGACTCAATTACTTAGGTATATGTTCCTATCGTTGTATTATCTTTAACAACTGTTGGTGAACCTTAAATAAATAAATACCTCTCATACATGCTGGTTCGGTTTCCTCATAATGTTTTCCTTGACAGAAACTAGTGATAATTATGCGATACGAATATACAGGTTGTAAGGGTCACCGACGCCAAAACGCGTATTCCGTACATCATTTTGTGAAACCCCCCACATCTTCTTCTTAGCGTGTCGATGGCAATCTAAATTGTGTCGGCCCAAAACTGAGCCACTAGTTTGGCGCTCTCAGTAGCGTCCATCAGTTCCCGTAACGAGCAAACAGCAGGACACGCAGGACACGATATTAAGTGTCGCATCGTTTGTGGAACGGCACCACATTTACACTCCAGGGCAGAGTCATTAATGAATCTCCACCTGAGCAGATTTTCCTTGCTGCAACCAACCTGGGTCCGAAGTCTATTTAAAGACTTCCAAGTCAGCCATGGCAACTCATGTCCAGGTGGAAGACTTTCAACAGGTGGAACGAATGGGGTTAGGTAAGGAAGCACTACCTCGCCACAGCGTTAGTCTCTCCGTAGACCGCTGGCCAGTGAGTGGGGTGACACACTTCAAAAAACTGTTTCGGCTTTTCAACCTTTGCGACACGAGGGTATTTAAATGCATAGGGTGTCGTGTATCTGAAGCCATTTTGGCTCTTTCATTACAGCTTGCCACTGTTCGGCGTATTTCTGGTGGCGCTATCCCTGCCAGTGGGTACAGCATCTGTACCGGTGTCGGTTTAAGGCAACCAGTGATGATCCGGCACGTTTCATTCAGAGCTGTATCCACTAACTTTGCATGAGCTGAACGGCTCCATACGGGGCACGCAAATTCGCCAGCTGAGAAAGATAGCGCCAGCGCAGTAGTCCGCAAGACATGAGGCGAAGCACCCCACTTTGAAGAAATTAGTCGCCGTAAGAGACCGTTGCGAGTGTGCACCTTCTGCTTGATGGTATTGCAGTTTTTGCTGAATGTCAATGATCTGTCCAGAGTAACCCCAAGATATTTTGGAAAGTTGCTGTGTTCGATAGGCACTCCACCCCAGACGATGTTAAGTCTGCGCCCAGCCTCTCTGTTTCGCCACATAGAAACTTTTCATCGGATTTTTTTTTTAAAAACGTCTGTTCCATTCATTTTTACCGTGTTGGTATATAATATAGTAATATAATATACACTTTTGTAGGAAACAGCTTGTTTTTTTTTCATGTAATCGATGAAAAATGGCCCAAATGTGAATGATGTTCTGAATACGTGGTAAGTAACCGTTCGTTCGCGTCGCTTCCCATTACACCCTGTATGTTATGGTTTTCATATTTATTAATTCCTCAATATTAGAAACGGTTAAATTATCCCAAAATCTTCGTTGGATTTTGCATTTGGTTTTAAAAAATAACATCATACATAAACAATTTTTTTAATCTTAATAAAAACGACTTAGACGCAACATTGAAGTCAAGCTCCTAATTAATGGCGTTTATCTTTATTCCTTATGATGCTCCAAACTCACGTGTCAAATGCACATTCGTTAAGACCTTACTTTGCACCGTCAAAAATAGTCTTGCTTCCCGTGCTGATGTTCTACTTCTCGCCGTACATTATAAATCCTCTTATTTCTTTCCAGAAACTCCTCTTCCTCATCCCACCATCATTTCATGTGGAGAGGATCATGACCAGCGGCTGCGGCAGCAGGATCTGCGTATGGGGATCACGAGGAGTCACCATCGCCGAGCTCCCTGCAAGATGGGGGAGGGCAGGACTCTTTGATTCTGGCAAGGAGACTGTGCTGTGCAAGTAAGTGACCCTTCATTACCGTTGTTGTTCCTGTGCATATTTTTTTTATTGGAATATTTATGTCGTATAAGTAGATGTACAGCTGATGAAATAAAATGGCTAAGTCTAAAGAAACTACCTAATCCAAATAAGAGTTTTCATGGAATAGTGTTTATCGGATATGCGTTAGTTTATTTAGGGTGTTTTAAGTCAAAAGAACCAATGACTTTTTTATCTATTGTAACATCGTCAGTCCTAAGTACTTGGTATATCAAATAGTTACCTACCTATCAAAGCGCTATTCAGTAATAAAAGCTTGAAGACTTTACCCATAAAACAAATCAGCGCAGCAAAATCTCGCAAGCCCATAACCATAAAAATTACTAATAAGTTCGCCCCCAACAAAGTTTTAAACAAAGCCCAATATAGTGCAACAAATTTCAACTATAAAATGAAGGCTTAACCACGTCTAGTGAAGAAACTAAACACCTGAAATCTAATAAAGCCTGATAAGTTCCCGAGAAAGCTGGCACGTAAGGATCGTGTATTTTCTACTATCACGGTAAATTTTGTAACCTATTAAGCTCCTCGAAGCGGCTATAATGTTAGCCTGAGGTAACGATTAAGGCATAGATTATTGTTTAGATGACAACATGTAGATGGGACTGTTCTTTGATGGAAGTTGGTGGTCAAGATTTTGAAGGGTTCTCTTGAAAAAACTCTTTTTGAATAGAATAGTTCTATATTTGCACAAGTAAAGTAAATTTACAGATGTTAAGTTTAAAGTGATTCGTATACTAATTGCCTTAACTAATGCATGCTTAACAATTTTAGTTTTATTCAAATCAAAATCAAATCAAATCAATTTTATTTGCATAAAACATGGTGTACAAAGTTGTTTTCAGACATGATTAGAGCATACATTTTTTGCTTATATCACAGCATGCAAAAACATATTATGGGTTACATTACTAAGTTTCCCGTAGTTTACATGTCAAAAAAATCTTTTAAGCAGTAAAAATTATGAGTGCCTAACCATATATGTAACTTTTTTTTAAACAATCTAAGATTTAAGGTTATTAACACATTCAATCGAATCAATATAAGTTTACCATGTCAAGATGAAATTAAATCATTTTAAACAGGCGGTACAGTACATAATGTCAAGTTTAATAATATCCATTGGAATGTTAAAGAAGAATCATGGTCAGAATTTAGTACCTCTAGAGAGATATGATATTGAAAATCTATAAAAATATAATCATAAATTATAGACCAACGTAAGCTCACTTCAACATAACACGCCTCGAATTAATCAAGTGATAAACATTATAACCTCTAGTACCACAAGAAACTCGAAAGCAGGAAGATATCGCTCGAATGGCTTAAAGTGAAATTTTCTGGAATAAGACGTCCATATTGCAAATGGGAACTTCTCCGAAGCAAACACCAATTAGGCACAAAGCTTGCCCAATACCCACCACAATATAGTCTAAGTGTTTCGCGCTCGGAGTCACCACTCTTTTGTACATGTTATTAGGCGGCTATATCTCCAAATTTGCATATTTCGGCAGTAAAATTAATTCGAAGATTTGCCCGCATCCACCATCCAGACGGGTGCTCAAGGGGGTGGCTTTTGTAATGTTTTTGGATTTCTGCATTAGAATTTATACGTACCGATATGTATTGTGGCTTCGTCCCTAAGACGAGTATTATACGAGTCGATGACTTTCAATTAAGCGTTTCGATTGAGCGCCGCCCAAGTATCAAAATTGTTTTCAAGTTTATGATAAGTAGGTTCGAGGATTGATTTAATTTTTATTCTGTTAGGGTGGAGGAAGTCGTTTATATTGATGGCAAAGATTGTGGCTGTTCTAAAATGTTGCATAGTGAAATTATCAGGCTCGTAAACTGCATTCTGTATAATCTTTCGTTAGGACACTATATTTTAATTATTTTCTTCGCCGCCGTGTGTAATCTGTATTTTATTATTGGGATCTTCCTAATACATATTTCTTCATTTCTTTCTCTCTCAGTTTACATTAAATCCGATATCCCTTCAGTTTCTTCCCACTAATTCCACTTCACCAACACCGTCTACAAAAAAACTTGCAACAGTACTAAGTTCAACCAAATACATCTTTCACCCCGCCTGACTTACGGTAATAGCAGTTAGCAGTCCCAGCACAGCTCAGAACCCGTTGGTATTAATCCTTACTACTAATATTAGCAATAAACGGCCCCTTTCGACTAATTATGCTAAGATGTTCAGTCTTGCCGTCTGCAACGAGGATTTGAGTTTTACACTTTGTTTATACGCCAGTCTACATGGATAGCATTATTTTTGGCACGGTGTTGAAGTTGTGAGGAGATTAAAGTTTTGGATAGAATCTTGGAGATGATTAAGATCAGATATTAAGAGTACGACTCTTCGTAAGATTAACATGTTTGTCCCGTTAACCATGCATGTACCGGAGATAAAATATTGAGATGTATGACAGGATAAGTTAGGAATGAGTATATTAGTATATTACCGCAGTGTCTCAAGACGAAAGTCTACGACCAGTGTGTGTTGCCAGTGATTATATACGGGACCGAAACGTGGTCGCTCACAATGGGCCTCATCACCCAAACGGCAATGGAGAGGGCTATGCTCGGAGTTTCCTTGCGTTATCAAATCAGAAATGAGGACATCCGCATGAGAACCACGGTTACCGACGTAGGCGAAGAATTGTCAAACTTAAGTGGCAGTGGGCAGGGCACATTGCTCGCAGAACGGATGGCCGACGGGGCCGAAAAGTTCAGGAATGGCGACCGCGAACTGGAAGACGATGCGTTGGAAGGCCTCCCACTAGGTGGACCGATGATCTGGTGAAGGTTGCGGGATTCGCTGGATGCGAGTCGCACGGGACCGGTGAATGTGGCGACACTTGGGGGAGGCCTATATCCAGCAGTGGACGTCTTTCGGCTGAAATGATGATGATGATGATCATGAGTATATTAGAGGAAGTTCAAAAGTGGCGCCTGTTACAGAAAAATTGAAAGGAAGTCGTTTGTCTTAGTACGGACATGGAATGAGGAAGGTTGAAACGCATGTGACTTAAAGAGTGATAGATATAGATGGTGGAGGAATGATATGAAAGAGAAAGGAGTAAATGATGCCGTGACGTCTAACAGAGGAGAATGGAAGAAGAAAACGTGTTGCGCCGACCCAAAGTAGAATGGGACAAGGACGGGAAGATGATGAAACCGTTTGTGACGATGCATAAAAGAGACCTATATCCAACAGTGGGGGTTTCTGGCTCCCAATAATATTTGGTTACTGACACCCAAAATATCTTCTATATATATAAAAATGAAACCCGTTTTCCTTGGTCACGGCATCACGCGTGAATGGCTGGACCGATTTCACTAATTCTTTTTTTGTTGTATTTGTTATTATTAGGAGAAGGTTCTTACGGAAAAAAATATTAAGAAAATCTCTCAGAAATATTGAAAAATATACATTTAATTTTGCATATTTAAAAAAACGCGCGTAGCGAATGTCAATGTCATTCACAGCCATAGACTATATTGAAAGATCATTGTTTGTTCGGAAACGTGGTTACTTAATTAAATTCGAGCATCATTTGTTCGGCCTTTTCAGGTATAGCGAGACCAGGGAATTATGGATTCATTTTTATATGGAGATATTATAGATTCCAGTTCAAATTGAATAGGTACTCATACCTAAGATAGGTCAGCTATACAAAATAAAGTAGTGCATCATTGCTACGCTAAGGCGGTACGAAGTTCGCCGGGTCAGCTAGTTTTCCAATAAAATGATATGGAATTCTTCTGGAATTTCCATTCCAAAAATGATGTCTATACCGTTAAAATCAGACAACGCTACAAAACAACAAACAGTTACCAAACAAGCCAAGACAATATAAAATCATCTATTAAACCAAAACCCTATTAACCATAAGCAATCACAAATTGCCTTCACCTTTTATAATAATCTTTAACCACAATTTTGCCTATCTAATTTACTGTGTGTCGCAGCATCTTCAAGTCGAGTGGGCTCGTATATTCTTTGATAACCCCTTATCGCCGCCGTTCGGTGCATTTCCCAGCTTCCGAAGCGAATCTCCCGCTAAATATTATGTTGGAATATTTACTGTGTTTGCTTCTGTTTTGGTTATGTAAGTTCAGGTATGGTCTGGGAATTTTATTCTGTGATAGTAGGGAAGAGTGTGTTTCGGGTTTGGTTGTTATGTTCATTGCTTTCCTACATTGATTTGTGTGTTTTCAATAGTGCCATGATTTAAATTGACAGTAGTTTTTAGAGCTCGTGGCTAAATAATAACAGCCGCACGGGTCGATCTTTAAGGTTAAGCCGTGCGTGACCATAATTACATACAGAGTTTCCTCCGTGCCTTGGAAAGCACGTTAAGCCGTCCATGTAGAATACTGGTATTCAGATGCATCCGGTAAGACTGAATCCCAACCCCAATAAATATGGGAAAAAGGCTAGGCAGATGATGATGATTCACATTGATGATAACACTAACGAAACTAATACAGTGGACCGTTTATCATCCCCTACAAAGATCATTCATCATCATCATCATTTCAGCCGAAAGACGTTCACTGCTGAACTTAGGCCTCCCCCAACGCCACATTGACATAAGGGGGGTTTTGCCATAATCGCCACACTTGGCAGGCGGGTTGGCGATCGCAGTACGGTTGTTACAAAAGCACAGAGAACGCTGCTGCCCATTCTCTGGCAAGTCCCTTAGTCGGCTCTTACGACACCCACGGGAAGACATGGGATGATGCTATTCTTTACGTCCGACACCATACAGAATTGAGACATGTACCACAATAATTTATTTAGAATCACTGTTAACCAAATCACGTTATAAAAAAACCTAACCTAGGTAACATAAAAAAAACTGTTTAAAACCTAACAAATAATGAAGCATCCATTATTGGCACAGACAGACATCAAACAGCAGTCGATCCTCTGTAAACACAAACGAAACAAATAGATTCGCGCGGGAATAGAACCTGCGTCCAAGGAAGTTTGTTTGTTGTTAGTACGAAATTAAGGGATTGATTCTGTTTGGGCTTAAAGGTCCTTTGTGTCTGGAGTCTAGTATAGACTCATCATCTGCCTGGCCTTTTCCCAAACTATCTTGGGGTCGGCTTCCAGTCTAACCGGATGCAGCTGAGTACCAGTATTTTATATGAAGCGACTGCCTATCTGACCTTCACAATCCAGCAACTGGGTAATACAATACCCCTTGGTAAGACTGGATGTCAGACTTTTAGCTTCTGACTGCTCGTAACGACTGTCAAAGATCTATAAATGACAGCCGGGACCGACGGCTTAACGTGCTTACCGAGGCACAGAGGAAACTCGATATGTAATTATGGTCACCCATCCACAGACCAACCTCGGCAAGCACGGCTTAACCTTAAAGATCGACCTGGGCGGCTGTTATTATTTAGCCACGAGCTCCTCTAAGTCTAGTATAGACTAACTAACTTAAAAAAATAGTGCGTAGAGTCTCTCCGCGTGGAAGCAGTGAAACTTAACGCAACAGTGCTTTCATACCCCCTCCATGGTAGCGTTAAACGTTTAACGCAACCTTGTTGGAAGTCGCATAAGAAGTTTTACTTCAAAAGGATTTTTGCAAAACAAAAATTGTTCATAATAAAATGTCTATAAGTTTATCTTGGACAACACTCTCTTGGTGAAGGAAAACACTGGAGTTATAAGTTAATGCAGGTAAGTCTGAACTCACCAATCTGACTTGTGAACGCTCACGCATTCTCTGTATGAGAACAGGTGGTCTACCATGACGTCTTAAAACATTATTATTGTTTTACTCCTTTTCCAGTGTGGGAAGGAGATGGCGCTAGACATCCTGTACCAGGCCCCTCAGAAAGTATTGCGAAAAAAAGTTTTTATATATGGGAGACTGGCCAGTTATTATGTTTTTCGAAAATATGATTATTTATAAGTAAAAATAAGTAAGTTCCAATTTCAAAATTTCCCTCCACATTTTTTGCGAGTTAATTCAAAGTATTGTGTCTCACTGAAATATGGATCTGCGCCGGGAACATTTTAGAGCTATGATTTTATACGATTTCAAGTGTCGCCTGAAACCGGATGAATCGTACGATAGACTTCAAATGGCATTCATGGATGAAGGCCCTTCCAAGGCAACCGTGTATCGTTGGTATAACGAATTCAAGCGCGGTCGACCAACTTTGGGGGATGACGAAAGAAGCGGTCGCCCTTTGACGGCTGTTACCGAAGAAAACGTGCTAGCAGTGAAAAATTTAATCCAAGACAATAGGCGAATTACATATCAGGAGATTCAACACATATTGAAGATTGGATCGGGAAGCGTTCACGAGATTCTACACAGCCATCTTCGCGTGAGGAGGATAGTATCACGCTGGGTGCCGCACAACCTCACCGATGCTCAGAAGCAGGCCCGGGTGGAATGGTGCCGTGATATGCTTAACAAATTTGAAGCAGGCTCGTCTCGGCGTGTTTACGACATCGTTACAGGTGATGAGTCCTGGATTTATCAATACGACCCAGAAACCAAGCGCCAGTCGACTGTTTGGGTGTTTCAAAATGAGCCAACGCCTACCAAAGTGAAGCGATCTAGAAGCGGGGGTAAGATTTTGATCGCTAGCTTTTTTAATTTGACTGGCCACTTGGTATCAATTCCCTTACGGGATCAAAGAAGCATTAATGCCGAATGGTATACTTCCAAATGTTTGCCAGAAGTTTTCTCTGTTATAAGCAACAAGCGACCAAACACAGGGCTCCGCAGGCTACTGCTCCACCACGACAATGCACCTGCGCACACCGCACTCAAAACGAGGGACTTCCTGGACAGCACGCCAGTCAAACTCCTGGGTCACCCTCCTTACAGCCCTGATCTAGCACCGTGTGACTTCTTTTTATTCCCAAAAATAAAAAATCAGCTCAAAGGGATACAATTTTCGTCGCCGGAAGATGCGCTGGCTGGGTTCGAGCAGGCTGTAAACGAGGTGTCTGCGGCGGACTGGAAAAAGTGTTTTGAAAACTGGTTTAGGCGCATGAATCTTTGTATAGAGGCTGGTGGAAAGTACTTTGAAAAGATTTAATAAAAATATATGTACGTATAGAACAATTTTTTTTAGTTTCGCAAAACTTTCTGAGTGTCCCACGTATAGTTACGTCTCTTTCCCACACTGAAATAAAAGTAAAACAATACTGCTTTAAGAAATCATGGAAGGCCAGTAGGCCTATGTCCTTTATTGGGAAAGTTATGGCATATTTTTCTTTTATAATTCATATAATTAAATGTCTGAATATGAAAACTGTAAAGAAATAGGTCATGCTTCACCATTAAAAAAAAACTGATCCATCAGCAAAAGCCAAAACATCACAACTAAATGTCGCTTTCAAGCACCATAATCTACTACCATAACCGTCAACGACAAATCCCATACATTAACCCAAGATCGATAGATAGCGATACATCGCATGTAATCCTTCAACCGCGTCGACCTACCCACAAACCGAACGATCCTGTAAGTCTCAATTACTGGGTAACCCTGATTTACCCGACGACCGATCCAATTTGTAAACGGGACTCGATCGGAGAAAACTATTCACGACATCCACACGCTAAAACAAACCCAAACTGAACTAGACAAAGTCGAATTTCGGAATGCAATGCAGAGAGATCACCTTCCAAGTCGATATTGTCTAGTCATGCGAGTGATGACCATGGACAATGTTTTTGCACCAAATTACGCTTTGATTAGAGGGGTTAGGGTGCCTTTTGGAATGGCCCTGTTTGACATCGGTCGGCTCGACCTGAACCCCAATTATAGGCCACAAACTATTTTATCTAACACCCGTGTGACAACACTAATCTTATTAGAATCTATTGGAATCGAAATCGTGCCAAGAAAGTAAGGAGTAGATCTCGCACCGTCGTGCAGAGTTTTATTTCTTCTTGATTTACCTATGACGTTATCTGATCATTTTAAAAATATATATAATTTGCGTAGTGGTGGTAGGAGTATTTAGCGCTGCAATACTAGATTTTATTTGATCGGCAACTGATACTATGCCCTGACCAGTCGCAGCTTTTTATTGATGAGGATCCTCATGCAGTTACTGCCCACGGCCACAGCGAATCGCACGACCAGACAATCTTGGCCGCAGAAGACAGTTTTACGGTCCCAAAAGCCAGTGGCACTTTCAATGATTTAAAGTCATAAATATTGTCGTTGTTTTTGACTGCTGCTATTTTCCCTTTTCCACCTCTAACCGCTTCCACACTAGCCCTCACATCTCCAGCGATCGGGATTGATTCTCTTGCAGCGTGATCCGGGCTTTTGGCTTAAACCAATTTGCCGGCTAATCCGAGGTACACGTACGGACGCTTCGGGACCCCAATACACCCAGCTTATACCTCCTTATTCTTTGCCTTTATGGGAGATTTTATTCTTATCGGTGATTCTGGGTGGATTAATTTTTTGAGGTTGGTTGTGTAGGATTTTGGGTACGTTTTTGCGATGTTGTAGTGTGTCAAGTTACTTGTTTAAAAACGTGGACCCTCTTGATGTTCTTTAGATCAATGATCGAATGGGCTGAACTATGTTTGTGACTATTTCGATGCAGAGTACGCATACCTATATAACTCATGTTGTTTTTCCATATGGTAAGCAGAAACTATATATGACCACTAATTATGTTAAGCTAGCACTAAGTCTGCGGTCTGGACACTGTTAATCGGCAAAGTTTGCTTTCCTAATGCAAAAGGTCCCTAATAAAAGGAGGAACCTAAAGGAAACCTAATTGTGACATATGCAACAAAATTGAAGATGTGCACCATTTGCTGATGGAGTGTATAAGGAGCAAGAATGAAACCCAACAACGTCCAGAATGTTTAATGATTCCCATTAAACATTCTGGACATTGTTGGGATAATCCAAAACATTTTAGCAAATCCTAAATCAATGATTGCAAAGAGACTGTGCATAGTAAGATATACAAATTGTATATTAGTGTATAATAGTTTATAAGGTACGATGGGGTTGGCATATCCATATGGATAAAAACCCCTTTTAATAAATAAAGAAATTAAAAAAAAAAGCTGACCACTTGCTGGGTCCTCACATACTTACGGTTTCGTCATCATTCATACATCTGGTCATTAAAGCACGTCAGTTTACTACACCCTGACCTTTCCTAAAAATATATCACGAACTAGGTCACTTTTTGTCCTTCTAGGACGCAGTCTCAACATGTATCTAGGGGTTCCTACCAGAAAACCATTTAAATCCCCTAAACAGTCAAGTAATATGAAGCATTATAATCCAATAAAGACACAAGGATGACAAACTACCTTCCCAAACAAAAACAAACTTACCTAAAACCCTAAACCAAACTATCACACAAAATGACCATCAATATCTTAGCCAAACTTTATTAAGCAACATAATCTCATAGACGCCTCGATAAACAAGTAAGAGACCGATATGCAAATATCTAGCCCCCGTCCAGTTTGTACGGGGCTGTTTGAACAAGACTGGACACGGATAGCCAGTGTAAACATGTTTGAGGGATGTAAGGGGTAGTTATTGAGTGTACCAATAAATATCTTTGTATGGTGTAGTCTTTGCTTAGGGGTAGATTAAATGACGAATTTGTTTTGTTGGAAAATAGATCTTGTTGAGGGGTATATTGATTGAGGTTGATTCATTCCATTGTATCTATGGCTCGTGAGATGACGACTATAACGGAAGTATAGAGGAAGAAGGATGCTCCCAAATAAATTGCGACAAGGACAAGAGAATAAAGATGATGATAAATTGAAAAAACGACAAGAATTACCGATCGAAGTTGCAAACGCTACTCGTACTAGCGGACCTTGTAAATCTTTTAAACTCAGCGATGTTCACATCGCTGAGTAGTCTCATCATCTGCCTAGCGTTTTCCCAAACTATGTTGGGGTCGGCTTCCAGTCGAACCAGATGCAGCTGAGTCCCAGTATTTAACAAGAAGCGACTGCCTATGCTGACCTACACAACCCAGTAACTGGGTAATACGATACCCCTTCGTAATACTGGATGTCAGACTTTCGGCTTCTGACTACTCGTAACGACTGTCTAAGATCTACAAATGACAGCCGGAACCAACGGCTTAACGTGTTTTCCGAGCCACGGAGGAAACTCGATATGTAATTATGGTCACCCATCAACGGATCAACCTCGGCAAGCACAGTTTAACCTTAAAGATCGACCCGTGCGGCTGCTATTATTTAGCCACGAGCTCCTCTCGCTAAGTAGTCTATCAATATCAAAAGATTTTCAAAAATCCTCAAAAATGTCCAAACCACAAAATACAAGACTAAATCGCGCGGCATTTCCTCCCCAAAACCGATCAAACGCCGTAAAAAACTGAAGAAAACGAAAATCCCTTTCTCACGTCGAACCTAAGTACCTTAATCGCTCCCTATTGTGTGTACACCGATTTGCGGGTAGATCACAAAAAGAATCCCTTTTTTATCCCTTCGGGGAGTCTCTTTGCCACTGGACCGTGTTACCGGTATCGATAACAAATTGGGGATGCAATTCTTAAAGGGTTGAAAGGATTTGGGAGTTCCTTACAAGATAGGGGTTATTGAATCTTTTGTCAGGTCCCTGTGGATTCGGGACAGGAATATTATGGGGTATAAGGGACTTGTTGCTTTTCATATATATTTTTTTCGTAGTAATCGTAAAACATAGTGTGATATAGTCTGTATTGTATGTACAACAATTTTGTTTCTTTTTGTTTGAACCACACTTATGTGTATCGTCATTTCAGCCCGAAAAACGTCCACTGCTGGGCATAGGCCTCTCCCAAGAAGGTTGGGTTTTTCCATAATCGCCACGCTTGGCAGGCGGGTTGGCGATCGCAGTACGGTTGTTACAAAAGCACAGAGAACGCTGCTGCCCATTCTCTGGCAAGTGCCTAAGTCGCCTCTTACGACACCCACGGGAAGATATGGGACACTGATGTGTATACCATGTGAGATTGTTCAGACGACTTTAGAATCTTATTATCAGCTTATGGATGACATTTCACTTTCCTACAAAACCACAGTTCCAATCACTAACATTTTATTTTTGTATGCTGGATTATTTTGTACCTGCATTTGTAGAATAAATGTGGATACAAAGCTAATTTAATTTCAGACAAGGCAAATCGCGCAATTTTACTACCGGGGATATCAAAATGCCAGTAGGAACTTTGATTAACCAGCAAAATCATGCACATAGCTTTAAAAGAGCAGCCAATAAACCACCTGGCCGTAGTTGTGTATAGTAATTAACGGCGGTTGCAATCCGACTGTTTAATTCCGAACAACGCCGCAATAAACGTGACGGTACCGGACCGGGCCGGTGCCATGCCCACCCACCGAAACGGAATGCGATGAAAAAGGCACGATGTCCACACACACTTGAGGAGGGAAATTACAAACGGCGGTGGCGTCCGCCGACCGTAATATCATTCCGCACGAGTCTTGAAAACGAAATTAAATTTTGCATGAAATGGTACAATATACAAAGAAAGTGGCCGGACAAAGGCAGAGTGGCGCCCAACGTGGGCCACGGTTGGTTAGCCCCCGTGAGCCGGACTTATCGTGGCCGCGTGTGTAATTTGTTTCTAATCATATTACATTTTTGTTTCGTCTGTTTCTTTGTGATGCGGCTTCACTAGGTAAGATTTAATTTTAATTAACATTTTTTTTTTGGATGTGTTTATATTGCGAATTTTGTTGCGGTATTTAGAATTGATACGTACTACAAACGAAAGGAATCTTTATTTTTCCTTACGCAATCATTTTACTTTAAAATTATCAAAGATATCAGACGTATTTGGAAGTCAATAAATGCGCCCAAAAATATGCAAGCCGAAGACAAGAGGAACACACCTCGATATAATCGGATGGAGTGTCAATAATTCACACCATATCCCGATTAAACAGACCCTAGATTTTTACCCACACCCATCTAACAATAGAACTACGTAGCACCTCCTCCATTATTAACAGCACCCGAACTCGGCCGGTTAATTAGGCCCCTTCATAATGTACAAACGGTTACAGAATACCTCTAGAAAATTTACGCACTCATAAATACACACCGTCTGGCACCCGGTGATCTCAGCAATTTTCAGTTTTCGGCAAGCACCTTAATAATTCAGAACGTAGGCGCGGCCGTAGCAAAAATGAATTCTCTAATGTGAATGGAACTTAGACTGGCGCCCAACCGGGCCAACGGCAAAATAATTAAAGCATAGCATTAAAAATTCTTCCAGTGAGCTTCCACTCCCCGGATATGTGATAATATTAATACGGCCAGCCCCGGCTTTTTGGTTCGGACGGTCTTAGGTCTGACTCCTGATTATTACAATTATAATTGTGAATAATTTAACGCTCAGACATGTGTGAATAAATTTTAATTAACACATGTATGCTGATGAGTGCGGACTGTGGACAGTGTTTGTGTTTGTAAGGAAAAATTCTTCTATTTGTAAGATGATGAATGATCAAAGTGATGTCATGGTTTTACTACAAGTAGATTGCATTTCTGGAACGTTTTCATATCATGTTTTAAGTTTTTATAGATTGTAATAATTATTTTGGGTAACCCAATTCGAAAATAATTTCACACTTGCCAAGTGTCACAAAATGCAATGCAAGGTGTTTTTCTATTCTCCTCTAGTTTAACAAAGTGAAATTATTTTCGAATTGGGTTACCCAAGAGAATTATTACGCTGCTCCCGTCACCTAATGTGGACTGATACAATTCTTCAGTCCAAATCCTCTCTTACTAGCATCTAATGCTAGAACCATTTCTACACAAAGAAAGTTCTAAAATATACAGCCAACACGCTCGAACTTGGTCTAGATTTAGTGTTATTTCGCTACGGACTAGCTTCTAACTTACATTCGGAATATATCGGTAAGGAACTCTTAGTTGAACTGTTAGCACAATGGATGAGGCTCGTTTTGATGATGTTCTAAGTTTCTTGATAATGCAAAGAACTTTTGGGCTAAGTTTTATTTTCTCTTGTGAAACTTCGACTAAGAGTGTAGGTATTACTAACAGCTAATATTATTACTAACATTCAATGTTTATTGAATCTACCACAATACCGAACATTTGTTGAACTGAATGAATAAGATTTTTATAGTCGTTTTAAAAACATGTTACATGTTTCGTCTTGGATTATAAAATATAAAAATCACGTAACGCTTGTTTTTTTAGGTTAATTTTACCCGCTTTTAAATAACAATTTGGTGCGAAAAACTTGTCAAACCTAACCCGTCGACACCATAAGAAACGCTACAGCAGCAAAGTCCCAAACAAAATATGCACAAACTCCCCAAACACTCCACCTAAAACCCTCGAGAAAGTCCGCAGTCCCGAGCTACCTGAAAATTGACCACTCCAATATTTCTCTCGCACCTAGGCATTGTAACGGCAAGTCGTAAAGCCGATAAGAAGCACGGAGGAAAGCCACAGGCGTCAGTCCGAACGTCAGAGCAGCCGTGGCCACAAACCACCGCCTTGCAGAAATAACCTTTTGCGACAATCGTATGCATGCGTCGTTTGCCTTGTCTACGTAGAACGTAAGCTCACCGAGATCTGTGGCCGCCCTTAGCTTAGCCGGTGATGAATTAAAAAGAGGTTTTGTTTGAGAATGGGTGCAAGTTGCTGTGGAATGGATGGAAGTAGTAACCGCTTGCATTTGTTTGTGCTTTGCTTAGTGGAGTATCTACTTCAAGTTTACTTTTTACTTGTATTTGACTTAGTTGATATCGACAAAATAGGTGCAAAATCGACCGTACGTCTGTAGCTACATTTCGGCCTTGAGCTGGTCGAGTGGTCAATAGAATACGAGGCACCTTATACTAGTTTTTTACAACTGATTATATTCTGTCGACTGTTCAGTGTTACTAGAACAATTTAAACAATTTAATGATGAAATTTTATTCTAAAATCATGGAAAGATAATCCGAATTGGCATAGTAAATAAAACACTAACAGTTTCCAAGATCTAAAACAAGCACTCTAAATACATATTTCTCGTCCCCATGTCTGTTTCTGTGTGTAAATAAACTGTTAAAAAAAAGAACAAGACATTATAGCAAATAGATAAACTTTCAGCCATAAACTATTCACATAAAGACCAATTTACCAAAACTCCGATCAAAAACTTAACACCTAACACATTCAACCTTACACGAGCACTAATCAAACTCAGTATTGTAGCAAGCTTGGCGTAAGCCCCGTACCTGTCATTTAGCTACCGGATTACCGACCAATTAACGGAATTGGGTGAGAACTCGTTAAATAATCCAGTTAGCCGATCGGCGGCGGCGAGATCAAAGCGGGGGCAATGGGGTGCATCGATAGCTTGCTTGCACCCTCTGGTTTGTAGAGTGTTCGTTTTTGTTTAAGATTATGTGTGAGTTTTGCTTCACCTAGATTTATTTCCTCGCACATATAATTTTTTATCGATAATTTAATTTAAAAATCTGCTGTTTTATACATTTTGCCCGTGCATTGCACTTTTGTAGGTTTTGTTGCTCGTGACTAAATAGCCGCATGGGTCGATCTTTCAGGTTAAGCCGTGCTTGCCGAGGTTGGTCCGTGGATGGGTGACCATAATTACATACCGAGTTTTCTCCGTGCCACGGAAAGCACGTTAAGCCGTTGCTCTCGGCTGTCATTTGTAGATCTTTTTTTACGAGTAGTCAGAAGCCGAATGTCTGACTTCTAGTCTTACCAAGGGGTATCGTATTACCCAGTTGTGGAGGTCAGATAGGCAGTCGCATCATGTAAAATACTAGTACTCAGCTGCATGCGGTTAGACTGGAAACCGACCCAAACATAGTTTGGGAAAAGGTTAGGCAGATGATTGCACTTTTGTAGGAAACATTTTTTATGTTTGTTAAAACCGATGAAAAAATTCTGTGCGGGGAGGGCTTCGAATGATCTATTGAATATGTGGTATTTCGCTTCGGTGTCCATTCCACACTATTTAGTGTAGATTCCTTTCAAACATTCTATTAAGTTCTTGCTCCCTCCAACGTTCTTCAAATGACATAGGTAATCAAATTCCATATTTTTCAACATAATTCCATACCTTTCCCACCAACTCCTACAATATTTAAAAACCTAAAAGCAATCATAATCCACACTTAACATCAAAAATACATTACTTAGCGAGGAGACTTAATCAATTTTGCTCGCATAGCCGCTTCACAGGTGACATTAACATATTTTTGCGATGGCCATGTTGTTTCAAAGGGTCTGAATTTCAAAAATACGACTCCCAACACATATTCTCATTAAGTTTGGAACATGTAAGGAGTGAGACTGAATACTAATTGAGAACTAAGAGTGATGAGAGGAGAACAGACAGACGGGTAATTGGCAAATAACTAACAGACAGCGTTTTGTGCCTACTGACTACGGAAGGAAGCTGATTGGGTGAAAAAGATGTTGTAAAGATTTTTTATTTTACTGTTTTGTTTGAGGTATTTTGGAGAAAGAAACAGCTTCACATGCTCGTGCATGCACGTGCGGTCAAAATTTACAGGAAAATTACTGCATCATCCGAGTTTTGAGAGCAGCGGTGGCCCAGTGGTGGCGGCCCTGACATACAAGCAGTTAGTTGTAGACTCGAACCCAGGCAGCTGCATTACTTTGTGTAATTTATTTAATCACCGCTGCTCTCAAACCGGTGACGGAAAACAACGCAAGGAAAAAAAAAGTTCTAGAACTAAAAATTCGAAGACATGTGACATCTACCAACCCGCACTGGGCCCGCGTAGGGGATTAAAGCCCACACCCTCTCATTGAGAGGAGGCCTGTGTCCCAGCAGTGGGAACATTATAGGCTGATGATAATTCGAGTTTACTTTAATGACATGTCAGTTTTACCAATTTTCTTCAAAATCTTAGAATTGATCTGCAGAACCCAGACACCAGTTTTGTGTAAAATGAAAGACAACTGTTAGGGATATTTTGTACTCGTTATTTTAGTAAAATATGAAACACTAAAAAACCTGTAATGCATGAAGAAAAGCGACGATTGTCATCAATAGTGCTCGCCTGTCAAAACAGAAGTCATTAAATACTTGAAAGTACTCAAGTTCAAGAAAGAACAATTAGGTCTTAAATAGATTTGATAGAACTAATAAAATCTACGCTTATTAATACGATGTCCGTTATCATGTCGCATCTGCATTATCAACTCTATCGCTCAACGTCGAAGGTTCTCGCGTGGGGTGTTGGCTCCGGGGGCGAAGCTATGGTGTTAATTATACGATTTTCTTTGAAATAAGTTAATAAATATTGGATAAGGCCCACCCTCGCTGCCCTTTTAATGAACCCGCTCGATACCTGGCGATGTTTCGCTGCACCGATCATGGCAGATGTGTTTTCTTAGTTGTTATTTTGAGCCCGAACATTTTGGTGGCGAAAATTTAAAGTTGCGTCTATCTTGACTCTTCATTTCGCCATCAAGAATTCAAGAATAGTATACCTTGTGGGATGTAGCGATATCAAAAATTATTTTAAGATAAGAGATGTGTCACAGTGTCCCAAAAGGATCCTTAATGCAATGTCGAATCATTTTGGGAAACGATAAACATAACTGCTCATGTCATCATCATCCCAGCCTAGCCTCTTCCCAAACTATCTTGGGGTCGATTTCCAGTGTAACTGGATGCAGCTGAGTACCAGTATTTTACATAAAGCGACTGCCTATCTGACCTTCACAACCCAGTAACTGGGTAATACGATACCACTTGGTAAAACCGGATGTCAGACTTTTGGCTTCTCACTAGTCGTAACGACTGTCAAAGTCTTCAAATGACAGCCGGGACCAATGGCTTAACGTGCTGTCCGAGGTGCGGAGGAAACTCGGTATGTAATTATGGTCACCCATCCTCGGACCAAGCACGGCTTAACCTTAAAGATCGACCCGTGCGGCTGTTATTATTAAGCCACGATTCCTCACGAGCTGCTCATGTAACGATGATGAAAACATACAGAAACTGAAGGGGCCAAAGTCTGATTCAGTATAGATTGCCTTTCTGACAGTTATAAGAAAAAAACAGTATAGGAAAAGACTACAATAATTATACTCATAGTACCAGATAAGACAGTCGTCCAAATCAAAACACCCAATTAAAATACATCAGACAGAAACCTAATAAAAACCCATATTCATAACTCCATTGAGGTGTGTAATAAATTCGCAGAGAGCTATCATAAAAGGGATGGAACAGTACACATCTACATTACAAATCGGCCTCATCTCGTACAGTGATCGACACTGACGCGTTATTAGAGCTCCTTATCTACCCGCATCTTGTCATTCAGTTTTTACGATTCATATTCATTGTTTTTGAGAGTGCTCGCTGGGTTAATGTAAAGGGGGATGATGTAGTCGAAGCAGAAGTACCAGGGTGATATGTTGGTCGAGAGATGTATGTTTCTCTTGGGGAGCTATTTTCATTTGTAGGGCAAGTCAATGTGACATTTGGAAGTTGTAAACTTGCATAGCATATGGTACTATATTGACTGTGTCAGTTCTGCAGTGCAGAAATTTAAATTACCGTGTATTGCGTTACGAAGGCAGAGTTATTGTCAACATTTTAGCTATAAGAGTATGGTAACTCCCGACTGACAGACCCCATCAACCACCAACAATATAAACAATAAATATGAAGTCAATGTCTCTGGTATGCATCTTAGGACCTTACATTAACTTACCTGTGAAGCACTTATTTTAAAAAAAAAGTCTATAGCCGATGTGTGCCGAAATTTATCATCATCTGCCTAGCTTTTTCCCAACTAAGTTGCGGTCGGCTTCCAGTCTTACCGGATGCAGCTGAATACCAGTATTTTAGATGTGTTCCGAAATTATTGAAGCATTTGATTAAATTACATTCGCAACAAAACAGCAAACTAATTAACCATCCAATCTTCTGAACCTACCCTGCATACACGAATTTAAATTTCTGTCCCATACATTTTGCTTATGAGAACAACGATTCGGTTCGACATTTTCGTATAAGAGCCTGTAAAAACTCCATACGTTTGCACCGCATTTGCGCCAACAATTTCAAACTGTGACACATTTGAAAATAACCCTTATCGGTGTAGAAATAAAGGTTATGGACGCTTTTAAAAATGGTGTGTAGAATTTTGCAAAGTGCTACAGAGACTGAATACGCGCTTGAATTATTTAGATAGCAATCGTGGGTCCGTATTCTGATCGTTTTTCTCATCGGTATCGGATAGGAGCACTATCTTCGTCCTTGTCTCTTGTATTGTGAATGAGAGGGATGGGTATACTTACAGGTGGGGCCTGCTTTTGTTTCGTTTATTCATAGCATGTGACATGAAAGTGATGTCTAATACGTTTGGGGTTGAGCGTTGCGTTTGAATGTTGACTTGAATAATGTACCTGAGGACCCCTGCTTCTACCTTCGCGAAATATTTTTTTGATAAATGATTTGACTTTGCAGTTTAAACAAATCAGTAAAATTACTGTATAATCACTAGGTTTTCTATGTTAACAGAGAATAATATCTTGTGGTAAATTGTTATATTTTTGGACTTTTAATATTCGACTGAGAGTAGCGGTGGCCCAGTGGTGGCAGCCCTGACTCACGAGTAGTAAGCCGTGGGTTCGAACCAAGGCAGGCGCATTACTTTGTGTAATTTATTTCGTTACCGCTGCCCTCAAAAACGGTGAAAGAAAACATCGTGAGGACTCCGGCATGTCCTAGAACTAAAAATCCGAAGACATGTGACATCTACCAACCCGCACTGGACCCGCGTGGTGGTTTACATCCCAATACACCTCATAGAGAGGAGGCCTGTGTCCCAACAGTGGGAACGTTATAGGCGAATATTCGACTTTTAGTTGATTGTTCTCTTTGGAAAATGACCAAAAAAAAACGACTTCACGTTATCTTTTAACTACTTGTATAAGAAATATCACAAGCTGCTAAGCTGCTTAGTTACAATAAAGTATCGAATATGTTTACAACCATTCGATTATCATTATTTTCTGAATGACACCTGCATCTATCAGTAACGCCCAAAAGTTTGCAGCTTTAACTATATAATTAAGGATTAAAATACAAACAAAAATAGATTGAAATAAAGAGAGACTGGTGCTCTATATGGTGTTGGACGTAAAGAATAGCACCATCCCATATCTTCCCGTGGGTGTCGTAAGAGCCGACTAAGGACTTGCCAGAGAATGGGCAGCAGCGTTCTCTGTGCTTTTGTGACAACCGTACTGCGATCGCCAACCCAAGCCAAGCGTGGCGATTATGACAAAACCCCCCATGTTATGTCAATGTGGCGAAACTTGGGGGAGGCGTATGCCCAGCAGTGGACGTCTTTCGGCTGAAATGATGAAAGGGAGACTATTAAACAAAAACATAACTTTTTTACTGTGGGTAGCTAGAGAAAACTTCAGTAATTTAGTGACATGATAGTTTTGTAGCTCTGATTAATCTAAGTAAGCCAGAAACTTCTGGATCTTACCATGTACCATTCTATTAACTTCTTCTACTATCCTACAGTCACTATCAGCATTAAAACACCACACAAAAATCTTTAATAACATCACTCCACAACGCCACATACTCCATACAACTGTCGAATGATCACAAGACATTTTTCCCCGTTGCGACTGGCCAGTACCGGGCTTCGTAAATTAAAATGTGAATAATTAACACCGACCTCCCCCCTCCCCCCTTCTCTACATGCCACCCTCAGACCTACCCCCCACCACTCCAGTCACACGCCACCCAGATGTATTAGTTTTAAGCTCTCAGTTCGTATGAACGCGATTTAGGGTGAATTCAAAAGGCAGATAGTTGACCCCCTCTAGTATTATAATCGTGTGCGACGTTTTTCGCGTTTTTAGTTAATACGGTCTTGGGTGGGCGGGTCTGTGTATGCGAATTTGGTCTTTGGAGGCATTGATGTAGTAATCTTTGTTTGTTTTATAGATAGACATGTTGTAAGGAGTATCGTCTGTCTCGTTTATCATGTGTCTTTTATCAGTATGAAAAAGTCTTCACTCAGTGAACTTATTCTATTTCAAAGAAAGCTGATTATGACAAGTTTATATACTATAAGTACTCATTAATTTGTAAAAACTGTTTTTTGAGCCAATTCAAATTTAACAGAGTTTGCGATTCGTTCGAAAAAGTAGTAATTGCTTGTGGTGGTTTAGTCTTTGTCAAACAAAACAATACTTTAAACATTATATCCCCTAGGAGCATTTGTTAATAATAATAAGTTTTCATTATGTATTTGTATTCAAATTGATTGTATTCGCTTTATTCATTTAATTATAGCGAATTTTCAATTCGAGTTTCCAAACATACTGAATCCCCACATACAAACAACCGATCTTTACCAATCAACACCCAATTTCAAACAACGAACGAACTTATTACGTCATCAACGTACGTACGCAATCAGTGACGAATAAAACACGGGGCCAATCAGAGGGCATAACTAATTCAATTTGCGAACGCGGCCGAACCGCGGCGGAAACGCACGAAGTGTTCGACGATCGTTAATATTGATCAGTATTATCCCGGATCGACGATTTACGTGAAACACCGGACTCCCACATCGCTATACATTTAATTATTAAAAGGTTTACACGGATATAGGTAAACTGGATAAGCCAAACGATGGGTATTTTATTTATTTATATAACTAATATTATAAATGCGAAAGTTTGAGAGGATGTATGGATGTTTGTTAATCTTTCACGCAAAAACTACTGAATGGATCTGGATAAAATTTGGCACGGAGATAGATAATACTCTGGAATAGCACATAGGAAACTTTTTATCGCGGTATTATGATTCCATAGGACAATGTTACCGAACAAACGCGAGCGAAGCAGTGGCATAAGTTAGTATTTTCAGAAACCCCATCAGTGTCCACATAGAACATTCTCTTCATGCTGGTTTATTCCTAGGATTCGACTAACTGATTGGATCAAGACATCACATTAGCGTAGTATTTACCATGTACAATTATGGTTGTCTGCATCGGTGGTCTAGTGGTCATAAGCGCTACTGCTGAGTTCGAGGAACTTGAATCGAGGAAATTCCCAGTTCGGACAAAGTGTTTTCGGGTAGCTGTCCGGAATCTGGCTTTTTTCCTTGGGGTATTATTTTAGTAACAAAATTATATAACAAATCACGAGTATAATTTCCGAAAGGTCGGGCACATTTTACCAGTTGTATTTAAGTGTCATGTAATAGGGGGCGAGCCTAATACCAATCCGAATCCGTACCAATCCGGACTCCGTGGCTGCTACTGAGAAATTCCTGATGGAAAAACTCAATAACAATGAATCAATAATTAGTAAGCAAATTCTGCATGTCATTAAGTACCTAGTAAGTTGTAATAGGCGTATTTTTCACTTTTTCATCAGGTGTGATCACTCCACAGTAAAAAAAAATCAAGCGCTACCCCATCCATATTTTAAACATCCGCGGCGTTCCTCGCGAAAAATGTTTGTTGTTTCCGGCGTAAGGTGAAAAGTCGGGGTTCGGATGGTGAAAGCCATTTTCACCCCAAATATTTTATTGTGATCATTTCGTTCGGTGCGTTGATTACCGGTGCCGGTGGATGGACTGATACTGTTTACCTGTTCGTGTATTGATGGGTCTTCGTGTAAACGAAGGAAATACGACGATAAAGAAAATTAAAGGTTCTAAGGAATTTACTGTTCTGTAATTACTTATGCTGCCGTTAATTGCGACAACGAATTGTATAGAAAAGTTTTGGATGAGTAAAGAATTTTCTCGGTCACTCATAACTTCGTGAGAAGCTCGTTCTTCGATTTAAAATGAACTCACACTCAAAGCATTCATTTCAATTAAACCAATACGGGCGTGGTGGATAACAGCCCCACTCCCTCTCATAGAGAGGAAGCCTGTGTCCCAGCAGTGGGAATATTACATGCTAATGATGAAGATGATAGGTTTTATGAATGTCCAAAAACGAAAAAAAAAAGAAGCTATAGACCCAGTCACGACGTCCAAGTACCTACAGCACACGTAGCATGACCACTGTATAATCGACGTAATGACAGATGGACAATGAAAATATGTCATTCAGTCGATTCTTCCGTAGACAAAACTCGTTTCTACTGTGGTCATGCTACGCGTGCTGAAAGTAATTGAGACAGCGTTTGTTCTAATTTATTTGATTTATCTGCTCCTTCCTGCAAAGCTATATTAAATGGTAACTCTGTAGAATCTCTTTACCTAACACTTCGACTATAACGTTCTTATTCATATAATTATCCCTATTTTTTTATATATTATTATCATTACGTCATTTACTTGATATGACAGAGATAGAAGGTACGCATCAGTTTGGTCATAACCTTTATGAAAAACTATTAAAAAACTTTCAAACACTAAAAAGTCTAAAATTACTTTCGGAAGACGCTGACTGTTTGATTCAGTGACTTTTTGTCGACTGTCGACTTCCAAAAGTACAGTTATTATAGATTTTTAAGTGTTTTTCTGAAGGTCGGTTTTTTTTTAACAAGAAAGTTTTCAGATCTTCTAACACCTCTTGTCCCGTGTGATGTTCCTTTAGCAATGCTTTAGATAGGCTTCTCACCCGTCAGCTTTTGCCTGACAAGGGTGTCAGGCAAACGCTGACTTCAAGCTTGACAAACTTCTCAGGTACCTGACAGGACAACTCGAGCCTGTCCAACGTAGAGTAATTTACATCGTGCATTTTCTAATCCTCTGAAGAGATAGAAGCTTTTAGGAAGAAATGAAGGCCTTTGGGTCCTACATGACGTAGGTGTCAACGACGACAGAGACAGTTCTTTGCCCAAAACGTAGGCTAAGAGAGGAGAACGCATCGTGAAAAACCCTTGCAGACAGACATTTATTATTAGAAGTTTTAAGCTTTCACGGTTTATATTTTATCTTACACTGTCTTACTGTTTGAGCCCATTATATCCCATGAGAGGTTGGGATATCCCATGAGTATGGGATATCCCAATCATGGAGCTCACAATAATTAATAATCACGGAAATAATCCTGTAAGTGTCAGTGTAAGATGAGTTATAAACCGTGAAAGATTGTATTTCTTAAAGCTACATTTGACATGATTGTGGGACAATTTTGGAAGTAGCTAATTACCTCTTAGTAGCGAAGTAGCTCGTTTTAGTAATTAAATAGTCAGTATTACTTGGTGTTGGAGAGCAGCGGTGGCCCAGTGGTGGCAGTCCCGACTTACGAGTAGTAAGCCGTGGGTTCGAACCCAGGCAGGCGCATCACTGCTGCTCTCAAAACGAAGAAGTGAAGGAAAACATCGTGTGGAAACCAGCATTTCCTAGAACTAAAAATTCGAAAACTAATCTACCAACACGCACTGGGCCCGCGTGGTGGATTACAGCCCACTACATCTCATAGACAGGAGGTCTGTGTCCCAGCAGTGGGAACAATATAAGCTGATGATGATGATTGATGACTTGGTATATTCAGTAGCGCGAAAAAGATCCGAGTACTCGGAATTTATTTAGGTGTATCTGCTCGAGATTAGTCGGATAAAAAAACCAACCTCGTCTAGTTTTAAAATATTTACCTACTTTAGACGAGTAAAATATGTTTTAAAATAAATTGACATGAAGAAGAGACCAATAGGGGATGATCACTATTTTTTTTCTTTGTCTTTCGGGTAGATTATTAAAAAGTATTGGACACGTATTTTTTCTTTTTTCACGTGGTCATAAAATTACGGAGATATATTGAGTTGAAATGGCGCATGACGTCACTTGTAGGTCATTTTATACCTACATGTGACGTAGTGAGCCGGCCCACTCTCAAACTTTAATGAGTTTTAACTAAGTAGGTAATTTTTTGATATTTTGATAAAACAAAAATACGTGTCTAATATTTTGGTATTACCTGTCTGTCGGACAAAATAGAATTTCGTTTTCTTTACCCAGTATTATCCCCTATTCTAGAAGCTCCATAAACACTTTGCAAGATGAAGAGATCAAGATTTAGAAGCCCCGGGCCCCGTGGTGCTGACTTACAAAGATTTAACTTGTCTTTATTAATATTGATAATGTTCTCCAACGCGTCACCACCAAAAGCGGTCAAAAATATAACAAAAATCGATTGTATCATTTAGATAACAAGGCACACCACATTTAAATGGTCCAGTCCTCATGCATAATTGATAAAAATAGCTCACACACGATGATCCCTAGCATTAAATACGTTATAAATAATAGAAAGCATGTTTTAAGCCCCAGAGACTTGCCCGAACAACGCATGCATATTAACCATCACGCGCAAAAATAGAATAAATTAATCATTCTATTTTTCTATTCTAACTCCCCTATTCATTAGTTGGTGTTACTTTGGAAACTCGATGGGGAATCACACAAAGCTAGTGTCTGTGAAAACATGAAAATATTGATGTTGATTTTTGTTTCTAAGATTATAGTTGACGTAAGAAGTTTTGATCCTTAAGTAAAATTATGTCAACTTCCAAGGTGAAATATTTTTTAATTAATACGATAAAACATTTTAAGTTGATTTATAAAATATCTCTCTTTCTTTTCTTTGCTAAGTAATTGATGGCGATAACTGCATGAAGAAAGAAAAATAAAATGTAGGTATGAAAAAAAAAATATTCACTCCTCTTCTCCCGTCAATTTCCATTACAAAAAGCCAGCATGTCGAAATTTATTATAAACCATAAATATCCCTTGCTCCAGTCACATATAAATTTGAACAATAATAAATTAATATGTGCCGACAAATGGTATGTGTTCACAACTCATCTATAAAGTGTCGTTAGGCCACCACACACGTATAAAATTGCCACCGTATATTATATTCGGTTTGTTTAATTAAAGCGAGCACGGGAATTGAACCAACGTCCCCGTGTAGAACACGATTTTTTATCACATATGTAAACATATCGTAAATTTTACGGACGGAGTTATATTGACCTCTGCCGTATTGGAATAAATATTTTATTTTTATTTATGTAATTAAGACGCATGGATGGATGAAGGATGACATGGCAAGAAAGGAGGTATCTGATGAGGTGACAAGTAATAGAGAAGTATGGAAGAAGAAGAAATGTTGCGCCGACCCCAAATAAATTGGGATAAGGGCAAAAGAATGATGATATATTTAAGACGTATATGTAGTGAAGTGACCATAATAAATAATTCCTATTATCGAATGGTGATGGAAAACTACAAACTCCTCGATACGCTTGATAAGTGTCTAAGTTTTTGAAAGTGATTAATCGAAAAAGTTTCAGTGTTAACTACAAGTAATGTTGATTGTATTTGTTAAGAAAAGAGAACAGGTAATGTACAACTCTCTTTCTCATCGGCTTCTTTTCTTAAATAATCAAATAAATTGAATGCAAAAAGGGTTTTGGTTTATAGATTTTTGGATCTATCCAAAATCCTGATTCATAGTAAAATGCGAAATAAAAAATATGGTTCGAATTATGTCTTACACTGGGTTTTAAATGTAATGTTGATCGATTGTTTAGTCCAAAAAACACTGGATTCAAAATAAAAACAATTAATATTTATTGTATTTGCCTTTCAATAAAATTCATCGAGCTTCATTACCATAACACACAGGACCTTTTGTTCAAGCATTCCTCGATATATTCATGTATTATCGGTGTTAGAAACAGCCAATCGCACAGGCCACCGGCCGTTCAAATAATCGTAAATTCACCAACGGACAAAATATAATAAATTGCCGATGAGATCTGTGCGTACACTTCAACAAAAAAAAACTGCGGCCCAAAAGATCTAACGTGCTTCTTAAACCAACGGAATAAAGGTGAAATTAGCGTGTTATACGGGCTTAGGGCAAGAAGAGTGGTTACCGATGAGTCTATATTTGCACTCTGAACCCTTTGTTGTCGCCTTTTTTCGGTTGTTTCCGAATAAAGGCTGATAGAACACGTTTTTCAAATCATTAAACAGTTTCGACCGCGGACGCGGTTGCGGGCAAAAAGGAGGTTTGTGGCCAAAAAAAGGAGCTTGAATAAAAATTGCGAAGCGTTGGCCTGGGACGAAGTGATCGTTGTTTTGCCACGATAATAATGTAGTGCGACGAGGTGGTGTTGATGCTGTTTCTTTGTCCCGTTATTTTAAAGTAGAAATTGGTTTGTCGTGAATCCAACAAGAGGACTTTTTGATAGGGAAGTAAAACATGTAGCACAAATAGAATCGCCCGTTCTCACTTAAAAATATTTCCTGAATAAAACACACTGTTGGATTTTCTAAAATAATTGAAAATATTAACTGTATTATTTTTTATTAGGCACTTGCACTTCGCCCGCGACTTCGGCCGCGAAAATTGTGATATAATATAGCCTATGTTACTCGGTAAAGAACTAGCGTAAATAGCTTTCTAATGGTGAAAGAATTTTAAAATCGGTCGAGTATTTATTGAGTTAAATCGTAACAAACAAACAATCAAATCTTTCCTCTTTATAATATTAGTTTAAATTACATTTAGGTGTCGCGTAATGAAATTGGGCTTAAAAGTGGGAATTTCGCCGTACAACTTCAGACAGAGTTGACAAGCCACTATGTTATCTATTTGCTCACAGTAAATAGATAACATTTTGCAAGTTATCCAACTTCCAGAATGGAAGATACAAACAGAACAGAAACAGACTAAAGTTCTAAAGCCATAATACTGTAACTGTATCAAATCGCATTAACCGTCGAAATCACTAAATTAAAAATCCAAACAGAAGAGCGAAACGAACAAAAAAAAACCTCAGTAAAGCGACGAAAGCTCACAATTACCGGAAGAAAAAATTGTAACATCATCTGCCATTATCTGCCTAGCCTATTCCCAACTTTGTTTAAGTTGGCTTAAAGTCTAATCGGATGCAGCATAATACCAGTATTTTACATGAAGCCACTGCCTATCTTACCTCCACTATCCAGATAGTACTGGGTAATGCAATAACCCTTGGTAATACTTTCGGCCGGTTGTCAGACTTTCGGCCACCTGTAACGGCTGTCAAAGATCTACAAATGACAGCCGAGACCAACGGCTTTTCGTGCTTTCCGAGCCACGGATGAATCTCGTTATGTAATAGGTGGCCATCCATCCAGGGCCCAGCATAGGCAAGCGCGGCTTAACCTAAAGATCGACTCTATCGGCTGTTAGGATTTAGCCACGAGCTCATCTTTGTTGAAAAAAATACATAAAGAAAGAAAGAAAGAAAACATATTTATTTGTCGCAGGGACATGACGTGCATACAAAATTAACAAAAATAAAACAAAGAACTTAGGTAGATGCAAGAAACAAAAGTAAAAGTACAAATGGGACGGAACAAAAATGAAACGGAACAAAAATGAAACGGAACATTAAACTTTTTTATTTAAATTATCAAGTATCAAGACCGTGAACTCACACATTTTCGCAGCCAATACTTTACGTCACACGTCGGTTCGACACTTGACGCGGCGTTTTTCTGCCGAACGCGTGAAAACGACACTCGCACCGAATCGCGTTTGCTTACGTTTGGGAAACGTACGCTGTGTTCCAAATCAACTGTTTGTTTTAACAGATAAACGGGGTTTATCGAGTGATTGGGACACGGTTGACTTGCGAATTTTATTTCCTGGCTAAAATACGGTATACAATGCGGGAGCTTGTGACTAAATAATAACAGCCGCTAGGATCAACTTTCAGGTTAAGCCTTGCTTGCCGAGGTTAGTCTGTGGATGGGTGACCAACCATTACCCTAAAGAGTTTCCTCCGTGCCTCGAAAAGGACGCTAAGCGATTGGTCCCGGCTGTCATTTGTAGATCTTTGGCAGTCGTTACAGCTTCAGTCAGGTGGTCCGAAAGACAGTGACAACCAGTTTTACCAAGTGGTATCGTATTACCTAGTACAAACTGGGTTGTGGAGATCAGATAGGTAGTCGCTCCATTTAAAATACTAATCCGTTTAGACTGTAAGCCGACTCCAACGTATTTGGGAAAAGGCTAGACAGATGAGATGATGTGTTTGGATGCAGTATAAGGAGGAACCTTTGGCGGCTTTATCGCGATTGAAGAGCGTAGGATCATTCAAGAGGGAAGCCTAATGATTTAAAATGCAGGCTTTTTATTTGTACATACAAACTCTGCAGTCTTTTTAATTTAGTTAAAGTTAGACTGCTGTGCAAACACCTCTAACCATGACACCCTAATCTCACCACAGCTAGTGTGGACCACTGACTGGTCTTTGGTTTTGTCCTTCTCGCCATCTTCTACAAGGTCTGCCGCGACGCCTTTACTTAGACCGTTATATAACATTCGTCATGATATCCCCCAAGTTTCGCCACATTGACATATCATGGGGGGTTTTGCCATAATCGCCACGATTGGCAGGCGGGTTGGCGATCGCAGTAGGGTTGTCACAAAAGCGCAGAGAACGCTGCTGCTCTGGCAACTCCCTTATTCGCCTCTAACGACACGGGAAGATATGGGATGATGCTATTCTTTACGTCCGACACCATACAGAGCAAACAACATTCATACAACAAGTGACATTGAACCAAGTCTTCTAAAAAAATAAAAACTTACAACTCCCTGATAAAACCTTTTTAATCCTCTAAAAACTGATTCCCATAGTTTTTTCCAAAACAGAAGATCCAAAAAGCAACTCCACAGTCAGTTTGTGATAATGAACACGATTTACGTCAATTATTTCAGGCGCCTGCCGTCATCATTAACATAGACTATATTATTCAGTGAAGGGCTTACTATTACCTCATTTGCACCGTGTAATTAGAAGCTAATTACGTTTATAGAAGTAATTTGTTTAATAATACTAGCTTAAGAAGTAAGATCAAATAAATTGATTCCGGGTATTGTCACAAATTGCAAGCAGTATGTGTCCAGCTGGGGAAGGTGGAACCCGACGGTCCCATAATAAAACCCGGGATTTCCCGAGTTTTACACTGGGATCGAAACCAGATCCCGCACGCTTTATGTCCAGCACTTGCCTAAAACCTACGACTGACTATAGTCATCCAGTACAAAATCTTCGAATTTGCCTATTGCGTATTTAATTCTTACCGATAACTTATAACGCCCAGTAGGTATTGCAGCATTATCACGCTGTTTTCGGCTGAATAAAAACTATTCTGTTCGTGTAAGTCGACCTCATTTCTAATCAATTTACTTTTTCTTACTTCGGTTCAAATTTAAAAATATGACGATTCCATGGATGTGACAGAGGAAAATTTTTTCTCAGATGGACGACAAATCTTTGGAAATAACAGACATATTATTCCGTTTCGTAATTTAATTGATAAAGTAAAAAAGGACCTAAGAAAGATAAATTTTGTAGTGCTGTACTGTATAGTCGGTTATCAGTGATTTCACCAAGAACCGATTCGCTCAGAATCGGTTCTAGGATTTTTATCCTAGCTAAGATCTAGTGACCCATATACTTTCGGCGCCGCGACTCAAGGCCGACCAGGGGTCGGGAGACGCGTACTGGCGGTTGGCTCCGAGGCTTGCCGCCTGAGACCCGGAGCAACAGCGAAGATCCGATTTCGAGCGAGGATCCGGACCTTCAGGGAACAAATTTTGTTTTAATCCTTTTTTTAAATCTTTAGCAATAGTATAGTTTCTCTTTTTTTTTTTGTTGTACAATCATTTAATTTATTTAAACCCTATTCGTGTCAAAAGGTCGCGCAATGTAATTTTTCCGGTGTAATATTTAAACTCGTATACATTTTGATCGCGCCTAGGGCTGAGTAGGCGTTGCAACCCCTTTCTCACCTTGTTTTAATTTTCAAAATTACAGATTTTATACAATTCTGAACAACCCATTTCGCTGCTTTACACAAAATTATATTACATGTCGTCCATTATTTAATTCCTTTTTTTGATCCTTTTAAATTTTTTTTATAAAAAATTGTATTAGTTTTTTTTTATAACAGCAAAATTATACGTTTTAACATGTAGCAGTGACGACTTTTATTTTTATTTTCGCTACAAAAATGGCGCCCGAACAACTAAAGTAAGTGTTTTTTACCTAATAACTTTGAAATTTGAATGATTCTACATAAAATCTTTTTTGCCTTATTGAGGATGGTCACTCCCTCCGGGAGCTAATGATTCTTAAGCTTATTTGTTTCAGGACACGGATATTCTTTCATTCTAGAAAGGTATTCTGGGATTTTTACCACCAGTTCAGATCTGTGAAGCTGTCATTTTTCCTTGACATATATATATATTTTTTCATTAAATGTAATTTATTTTAAAGGAAAAATAATTTTGTGAACTATATAACACATAACTGTCTTTTATTTTACCCACTTATCGCAGCAAATATAACGATAGGTCTCCTGATTTTTATTCCATATCCTTAGCTAGCGGTAGTTAGAACCCGTAGAGTATATATGGTGACGTATGAATTTATAGGCGTCGGTTTTCAAGGTAAGCTTAGTATGAACGGTTATGTAGCCTGTATCTTTGTTTAATAGCTTGGCGTTTACTGACTGCTGGTTGCTGGATTATTTTTATCCGTCTGTTCATGCCGTGCCTATTTTTTCGCTAGGATTCAATCGCCTTTTGTCTGTTCTTTCATACGTTATTAGGTCTATTCTAGTTACATCATGTCAGAAGAGGGGTTCCCTATTGTTGAGACTCCACGTCGTGCTAGTCCCATTATTTCGCGACCACCACCTCCTCCTATTCCGCCAAGACCTTCTCACGCTTCCTCACAGAGTATCATTCCTTCTCCAATAAGATCTGAGGAATGCCTACAATTTACCAGGCAGTTCTCTCTTACTAAGTGGAAGATTGTTTTCGATGGTAAGACCTGCGTACGGGAATTTTTCACGAGTTTAGAGGAGTGCAGGGAGGCCGACAATTTGTCTGATGGTTATTTAGTTAAGCGATTTCATGAAGTCTTGTCAGGTGTCGCACTTCAATATTTTAGGTCGATCCGTCGCCCTGGACTTTCCTTCTATGAGATCAAAGATGCCTTTTTTCAGACATTCGGTACGACCGATTTTGAATTTAAGACAAGCCAGGAGGTCCGTAACCTCAAGCAGAAACCGGAACAGCTTATAAGAGAATTTATTATCGAGGTTTCTTACTTAAATTCTAAACTGAGCAAGCCTATTGAAGAGTCGGAGTTGTTGTGGATCATCACTCACAACATGTTGCCAAAATACACTCCTTGCTTGTCCATCCAAAAATTTCATGACATCAATAATTTAATCGAAGTCGTTACTCATTTCGAGTCTTTTCTAAAACCTCCAAAGGCGGTAGCCAGTCTCGACTGTGTTGCCGACCAGTCGACTTCTCAAGTATTTAACCCACCAAAACCTAGGCCGAACAAAATTTCCCATCAACCAATATCTAGTAAGCCTCGGATTTGTCCTGGTTGTAGTCAGTCTCAGCTTTGTTTAAAATGTAACAAAGTTGGTCATTCTTACCGTTCTTGCCCAGAGATTACAGGCATGATTTGTTTTAAGTGTCGCACTCCTGGATTTATTACCAGGGAATGTCCGAAATGTAATCCAAAAAAATGCATAAACCACTGGCGATACGCTTCTTTCCGTACAGTATCCCCAGTGTTTACTTCAGATTCATTTGATAACCGACCGTTTATAGAAGTATTATTATGTGGTAGAGTTGTTAAAGCATTGCTCGACTCTGGTGCTCAGATGTCGCTTGTTAGCGATAATTTTATTCAGCAACTTGGTGTTTCTTTGACATCAAAAGACGCTTGTCCCCGTGTTATATCGGCTAATAATTCGCCGATTGATATTCTTGGTTCTGTGTACCTTCCAGTTAAATTTAATGGTACAACTTTTATTCATGAGTTTTTAGTTGCAAGTTCGATGTCATCTTCTGTTATTTTAGGTATCGAATTTTGGAATAAATTCGGTTTGACGTCTATTTTTAGTCAGGCTTTTAATAAAAATATTGATGGTAATATGTTTATCCCTTCTGTTCAGCACTCTTCCCCTCAAGTTTCCTCTGTCAGCGAGGTCCGTTATATTCATCCTCGTAACATCCTATCGCCGGATCAAGAGGCTTGTCTTCAACAAGTTATTAAAGAGTACGAAGTTATCTCTTCGGAAAAAGTTGGTCTTGGTAAAACATCTTGGTTGTCCCATAAAATTAATACTACGGGTTACCCTATCCGTCAAAGATATTATCCCTTATCCCCTGTCAAGTTGAAGATTCTCAATGAAGAGATTGACAAAATGTTAGGTATGGGTGTTATTCGTCCATCTCGTTCTTCATGGGCTAGTCCAGTGGTAATGGTGACAAAAAAAGATGGTTCTGTTCGGTTTTGTGTCGACAGTAGAAAACTGAATAGTGTGACAGTTAGAGATTCATATCCTCTTCCCCGTATTCACGATATCCTCGACAACCTTCGTGGTGCTAGATATATTAGCTCATTGGATTTTAGAAGTGCTTTCTGGCAAATTCCACTCGCTGATAGAGAAAGTTGTGAGAAAACAGCGTTTATTGTTCCACAACGTGGTCTCTTTGAGTTTGTTAGGATGCCTTTTGGTCTAACGAACGCTGCTTCGGAGATGCAACGCCTTACTGATATGATCGTGAATTTCGAGTTTACTTCTACCAGCGACGACTGTATTTTTGGGTACGTCGACGACTTGATAATCGTGTCTAAAGATTTCTCTAGTCATATGGCGCTGCTCAGGAAGGTGCTTGCTCGACTTAAAGAAGCAGGCTTAACTATAAATTTAAAAAAATGCGAGTTTTGTAAAAGCGAACTAAAATATTTGGGTTATATTGTTAATGAAAAGGGTCTTCAAACCGATCCCGGCAAACTTGATGCTATTAAAGATTATCCTACTCCTACTTCAGCTAAGTCATTACGCGGTTTCATTGGTATGTGTTCCTATTATAGGCGTTTCGTTAAAGGGTTTTCTTCTATAATTGCTCCGCTTACTGCCCTTATCGGTAAGAGAAAGGGTAATGATCCAATAAGTTGGAACGATGCAGCCGATCAAGCTTTCACTCAGTTGAAACAAGCGCTAATTGATACGCCGGTTATGGCATGTCCTGATTTCTCGAAGCCATTCATCCTGCAGTGTGATGCGTCAGCTGTTGGTCTTGGTTCGGTACTGACACAGAAGATAGACGATGTGGAACATCCAATCGCCTATTATTCGCGTTTATTCTCTCAAACTGAACGCAATTATAGTACTACAGAGCGTGAACTCTTGTCAGTTTTGGATTCAATTAAACATTTTCGATGTTATTTAGATGGTATGAAGTTTTCTGTCATAACAGACCATATGGCTCTTAAGTGGCTCCTCTCTCTTAACAACCCATCTGGTCGTTTAGCTCGTTGGGCTACTATTATCTCCCAATATACTTTTGATATTGTGCATCGTAAAGGTTCGCAACATATAGTCCCCGATGTTCTTTCCAGGATCCATGCTAATCCTGTGTCATTTGACCAGGGTCCTGAACATACTAATGACCGTTGGTATAAGAAGATATATATAGGTGCTCGAGATACGCCACAAATGTTCCCAGCATACGCTATAAATAACGGTATCCTTATGAGACGCATGCCTGTTTCTAGTCCTTTATCTTCTGAACCATGGCGTGTGGTGTTACCAGCTGAAAAGGTTCCAGACGCTATTTGGGAAATTCACAATAGATTTCCTTCGATACATCCCGGTGTTACTAAAACGTATCTAAAGCTTAGGGAGTTGTTCTACTGGCCAAATATGTTCCGTGACGTTACTTCGACGTTAAGTCAATGTGAGGTTTGTAAAGCCTATAAAATTTCGAACACACAACCTCGCGGTCAGATGTGTTACCCTAAAGAGGTTTCCTTGCCCTTACAGATGATTTCTATCGATATAATTGGTCCGTTGCCCTGCGCTTATTATGGTTATAAATATATCCTTTCTATGGTAGATGTTTTTTCCAAATATGTTTGGTTAGTTCCTCTGAAAAGGATTGACGCTCTTTCTGTTATAAAAGCGTTAGAGTCTGAAATTTTCTTTAATTTTGGGGTACCGCGTACTATTCTTTGTGACAACGCTACAGTTTTCCGTAGTAATCAATTCCTTAATTTTCTCAGATCTTTCCATATTCAATCACCTACTTTTACGCCATATTATACACCCCAAGCAAATACGGTTGAGCGATACAACCAAAGCGTTATAACATGTTTAGGTATTTTGGTTGGTGAAAACCAAAGAAGTTGGGCTAAAATGTTACCTAAAGTTAAGCTTTACCTCAATTCTTGTGTTAATCTAGCTACTGGTTTTACGCCTAACTTTCTTATGTTTGGTAGAGAGGTCCTTATGGATAGCAGTCGTGTATATAGTCAGACTCGAAGCTCTAATTTGGCTGAGAGTCGGGCTCGTCATGCTTCAAACCTATCTTCTCTCAGCGAAGTTTATGCAAAGGTTGCTGATAATCTTTCTTTAGCTTTTCTCCGTAACTCTCGTGCATATAATTCTAATCGATCAGCTGTCACTCTAAATGTTGGTGATACTGTATGGAGAAGGAATTTTTCCAAGTCTTCTGGAGGTGATTTTTTCTCTGGGAAGCTTGCTCCACGTTTTATTAAGTGCCGTGTAATAAGAGTCATTTCAAGGACCACCTATTTGCTACAGGATTGTGATTCAGTCCACTCCGGACAATATCATATCAAAGATATCTTAAAATAAATTGGATTAAATTCTCTTTGTTCCATTTTGACATTGACATTTGCTTTCTAATCCTTTTTCCTCTTTGGAATATTTCTTTGCATAAGTTTTTTGATTAGATTAAAAACTTCATAGATTACCTGTTAATAGTGACATCTATTTATTTCTGTGTTATGTCAACTTGTGTTCTCAGGTTATTTTGTTTCTTTTATTTTAACACAGATGGCGTGACATACAACATTTAATTTTAAATTTGAATTTAAACTTGAGTTTTATGACTTGAGTTCTCTGATTTAAGTTCTGTCTTGAGTTCTTCTTTGACTTAATTAATTTAGGTTTTCTTTCTTAAACTTAGTTTTTTTTTGTTCAACTTGTCTTAGTTTCTATAACTAGAGGTTGGACTTTACGTGTTCACGTTATTTATTTTTGGGGATTCCCAAGTTTTTTCTTATAGTTGATAGGTAATAGTTAAGTCTTATGTTAAGTTAGGTTAATTTTACTTAGATCTAAAGTTTACTAATTGTAAGGATGTGGCAGGTTAGAGTTTGGCTCTAACTGAACAATATATATTTAGATTTAGGAGTTCGTTATTTTCTTTCATATTCTCCATAGATGTAATTGAGATATCGCGAGTTCGCGCGGATAACGTTTAGATATGGTGGCCTCCGTGTTTATTCAGTATTTGTTGCACTTCGATATCGTTTGATTCAGATATGATGCCTGTTTTTTTTGTTTTTGCCTGATCCAGTTTTTTTCTTCTTTCTCACTCGTACTTACGTCCTTTTTTTCTTAGAAAGAGGGTATTGCAGCATTATCACGCTGTTTTCGGCTGAATAAAAACTATTCTGTTCGTGTAAGTCGACCTCATTTCTAATCAATTTACTTTTTCTTACTTCGGTTCAAATTTAAAAATATGACGATTCCATGGATGTGACAGAGGAAAATTTTTTCTCAGATGGACGACAAATCTTTGGAAATAACAGACATATTATTCCGTTTCGTAATTTAATTGATAAAGTAAAAAAGGACCTAAGAAAGATAAATTTTGTAGTGCTGTACTGTATAGTCGGTTATCAGTGATTTCACCAAGAACCGATTCGCTCAGAATCGGTTCTAGGATTTTTATCCTAGCTAAGATCTAGTGACCCATATACTTTCGGCGCCGCGACTCAAGGCCGACCAGGGGTCGGGAGACGCGTACTGGCGGTTGGCTCCGAGGCTTGCCGCCTGAGACCCGGAGCAACAGCGAAGATCCGATTTCGAGCGAGGATCCGGACCTTCAGGGAACAAATTTTGTTTTAATCCTTTTTTTAAATCTTTAGCAATAGTATAGTTTCTCTTTTTTTTTTGTTGTACAATCATTTAATTTATTTAAACCCTATTCGTGTCAAAAGGTCGCGCAATGTAATTTTTCCGGTGTAATATTTAAACTCGTATACATTTTGATCGCGCCTAGGGCTGAGTAGGCGTTGCAACCCCTTTCTCACCTTGTTTTAATTTTCAAAATTACAGATTTTATACAATTCTGAACAACCCATTTCGCTGCTTTACACAAAATTATATTACATGTCGTCCATTATTTAATTCCTTTTTTTGATCCTTTTAAATTTTTTTTATAAAAAATTGTATTAGTTTTTTTTTATAACAGCAAAATTATACGTTTTAACATGTAGCAGTGACGACTTTTATTTTTATTTTCGCTACAGTATCCATAATTCCAAATAGTCAGGTAAACCGTTAATGGTAAATCGAAAATTGAAACCAAACTAGATCTCTTTTCATGATGATTACAAAAATCGAGCTCCAAATATTCAAAATACCACTTTAAGCAAAACCACTCGGCTTATTTTCCTATAACTTGCAACATAACTCAAAAAACAATACATTACACAAGCCCACAGCCCACCCCATTTTAAAAGCCCAAACAAGAAGAACAATATCTTCCGTGACATAAAATTCGAAAAAAAGTTTAATGGGACCAAAATCCTGGCTCCAATAAAACATAAAATACCCCAATATATTAGACGAAATTGATATTGTATAGATGGTCCGTATTACAACGGTGGTTTGAGCACAGTACCCTGTTTTCCATATAGAAAAGCGATTCTTTTTTTGGTCGTGGTTTTTGAGGAACGATGGAAAAAGTGCAGTGGACTGCGCGCAAGAATTAATGGTGTGAAACTTCGGACCCGGCCGTCGTAGGAACTGGTTGTACGGCAGCTAAATTTATGTATGTTCACGATTCCGTAGCTAGCTGGTTTTTCGGCGAATTTTTGCTGATCGTTTGTTAGCGTTTGAGCATTGATTAAATGTTGGGGTTCCATATAGAATTATGCAGAGCCTTGTTATATTGAAAACCATTTCTTATAACAAACTAGCAACCCGCCCCTGCTTCGCACGGGTGCAATGCTAATACTAAATTTCACTACTATATTATGCATGTATTATATAAACCTTCCTCTTGAATCACACTATCTATAAAAAAACCGCATCAAAATCCGTTGCGTAGTTTTAAAGATCTAAGCATACATAGGGACAGACAGACAGCGGGTGACTTTGTTTTATACTAATATGCAGTGATTAAGGTATTACTGCTGTTCGAATATCTATCATCAATAGCTTAAACAAGGTGTTGTTTTGCATCCTCGTCAAAATTTAGGGATGTTGTCACAAAACATATAAATAATCAATATAAATTACAGTACCTAGTTAATTATTAAAAAACACTGCTTTTTTGTTGTTTAAATTTGTCAGTATTTCAAAATAACCCCCTTAACGTGGTTAAGGGAATAAGAAATCGAAATATCGAATAAACGTTTGAGATTTTTTGTATGTGTGTAAGCGAGGTTATAAGGCGAGGATCAGACGGGCCGCGTTTTAAACACGGGTGGTTCACACTTACCGCTTTCCGTAAATTAGAAAAAAAAATACCTATTCATTTTATTATTGATTTGGGTCCAGAATAATTAGCATACTTACCTCCTTGAATTTGACGAGGATGCAAAACTCCACCTTGTAGAAAAAACTCCTCAATAGGTTTGCAGACGTCAGAATCTTATTTTTAACTTAAGAATATCGATATACGCAATCATCTGTGCAAAAATCATAAATATTTGGTACCCTAATTTGAACTGACACAATTCGTCTTCCTTCTATACAGCTCCACAAAAATTGTAACCTAATTGTGGCCACAAAGGCAGACCATCGATCACGGACCAGGCCGTCATCGCATTCAATAAGAATCTGCATCAAACGATTGCCACAATCAATCCTCATTTGCCGAGACGCCGAAAAAATCAGCCAACGAGAAGCCACAGATGGCGAAGTATTTTTAATAGTCGCGAAGAACTCGCCAGTCACCAACAGACAAATCTTCTGTAATTAATGACTATGAGGGTACTTTTTTTTCACTCCGATACCAATAAAGGAGACATTACTGAAGGGACAAAACAAAACATTGCGCCCGGTGTCGAACGAAAGGAGAATTTATCATCTAGACGGCACCGGCAGTCGGCGCACCCGCCAATGTCCATTTGGATAATGCCCAACGCGATTAAAAATATAAAAATACCCCCACCCGACCCCTGTGGGGAGTGGGGGGGATTTGACGGAGGACATCGCGCTGAGGACACAAAAGGATTATAAATGAGAAGGAATTTTAGATAATATTTGTACGTTGGATGTGGATTGTAATGTCGGTAGAGATCGGCCGGTGGGGCCGCACACCCCACAGGGGGGAGGGGGGGCGCCTTCCGCGATCCGCACCTAATGAGTGTTTGTATCAATTTGTTAGTATTGTATTTGAATATTTTTATACGTTCGTTACGATTTTAATCCCTTGTGGTTGTGGCAGACTGGATCGATGCTTTTTTTTAATTCTCGGCCGTTTGATCGCCGGTTGCGTTTGTGTTGATTAAAGGCGTTGTTCGAGGTTTTGGGGACCCATGTCTCGACCGCACTCTCTTTTTATACTTTTTACTTGGGTCCGACAATTTGTATGGGTGTAGAATATTAAAAGTGTGATTATGTTGTGACTGCCTGTTCCACGGCCATTACGAGCGATGAGGCCGTTACGAAAGTAGTTCATTGTTCACATAACGGGCCCTAACTTTAACTAGGCACTGAAAATACCGAAATTTCCTAATTCCACTGCGCGTTATAAAAAAATAATTAATTCTAATTACTCTGTAGGCCTTAAAAAATACAATTCGCTCGTGTAGGACCCCACGATAGTATAAAGGGTCAGATAAACATGGAAAAAATATAATTCGTATTCATAATTAATACATTTAAAAAATATAATATTTTCCAGGCGTTTTTAGACTACGGAGGATGAATCCGAATGAGCGAGAAAAGAATAACACAGCTCTGAGCGAGCGACACTCGGTGTTTTCAATTCATTATCTCGAAAACAAAAATTTCATTAGCCCCGAGATTTCCTTTTTAAATTTAATTATTCATATTTAAATTAAACAAAATATAATAGAGGTCTGCCAGAGAAAAAAGCGGCTTTATCGTATCATATTTTATTAACCGAATTTATAATTCTACGCCGATTCGAGTAAATCCCCTACAGTGGGTAGACGCAGGGGGTTGTGGGCCTCTCCCTGGGAAATATTTATGAATGCCAAGCAGAAAAATCCACAATAATATTTCAGGGTGGACGTCGGCCGCGGTCTTTACTTGCCAGCCCCTGATCTATTTAAAAAAAGGCCTCCCGGAAGGACAAAAGGGCTGCGGGGTGCTCGTAAAAAAACTGGACACGTATAGAGGTTACCGGCCGTCCGGCCGCTTTGTCTGATTCTTATTTTTTACCGGATCGGATCCTTTTCGCCGTTTTTTATCGGTTTTTGTTCCGGAGACACTACGGAACGGGTCGGATACCCCGTTTGTTCTAATGTCATCCCATTTGTAATTTTTACGTTTCACTGTGTGTATTTTTTTTAGTTGACCGCCTAATGGTTACCCTTTTCTTTGGTATGTAAAAATTGTTTGATTTATATTTTGGTAGCTGACCAGCGACGGGTTTCTTTAGGTTCTACTTTTATTGTATTCGTTCTATATTCATGTGTATCCAGCAGAAATGGTTTATCAGGACACGTTTACTTTCATGTTTTGTGATGCAAAAGCTTCAGTGGAAAAAACACCCAAGCACAGCCAAAATAACAATGTGCTGCATGCAACGATGCAACCCAAAATGCGAATTCATGTGACATCTGCTAACCCACACTGGGCCCGCGTGGTGCATTCCAGCCCACTCCCTCTCTAAGAAAGTAGACCTGTGTCCCAGCACTGGGAACATTATAGGCTCTATTTGTTAATACTCCTAGTACCAACATCAAAAATACCGCTACAACGCAAGCCACCAATTAATACAAAGTCGTACACAATGAACGGGCTGCTGTAACTGAATCCCGAACGAGGCCGGCAATGGGATTAGCGTCAAATTGGACGTGTAGCATGCGCCGTGCTGTGCCCCAGTGGCTGGTCTATTGATACACCAATTTTGAACGTTAACGCTTTTCCAAGTACTGGTCGTTTTGTGCAGGATAACCTGCCTAGATTAGAAGAGCTCGTGGCTAAAAAAGAACAGCCGCTTGGGTTGATATTTAGGCAAAGCAGTGCTTGCCTAGGTTGGTCCGTGGGTGGGTGACCACCCATACCGAGCTTCCTCCGTGCCTAGAAAAGCACGTTAAGCCGTTGGTCTCGGCTGTCATTTGTAGATCTTTGGCATACGTTACAGGTAGTCAGTGACCCAATAGTCTGACAACCAGTTATAAGGGATATCGCATTACCCAGTACTAACTTGATTGTGGAGGTCAGATAGGCAGTCGCTTCATGTGAAATACTGGTATTCAGCTTCATCCGGTTAGACTGAAAGCCGACCCCAACATAGTTAGGAAAAGGCTGATGATGATAAACCTGCCTAGATTAATCTGGAAGTAATCGTAGTTTTCTGGACTAAAGAGTCTTTTACTGTAATTTAATAAGAAGAAGTGATTTGTTTGGTTAGAAAGCATTAAAGAAACCAGCAGAAGCAGAAACCAATTTGAGAATAATAGTGTAAATTTGCAAAAAAAACGTGTGATGTTGATGCGAGTTTTTCAGGGTCTAAGAATTATTGCTTAACATTAATAACCAGCTACGATATTACCAAAGCCTTCGACTTGTCAATTGAACGCGTACGAAAGTGGCTGTGCCAGCGACTTGAGTGTATAGGCTCCATAGGCTACTCACCAACTAAGACAACTAGAACGTCCGATGCGTTCTAGTTGTCTTAGGTCGACAGAGCGGTATGTACACTACATATAAGCAGAAGATCTATGAATTGCAAAAATGAAATCCCAATTGTCAGCAGTCTGTCAGTCATAGCAGGCTCTGTCAGCTTCCGTTTCTACCATTTCGCCACTGTCGATACCTACTGCGCAGTACCTACAATTTCAATCAAACCTTACCAACTTTTAATACGGTCCGAACCACAAAAATGTACTAAATAAGTCTACCCACAAAATGGCTCATTTCGCCTTACATTTCACCTCACCTACAGTTCCGAATCACAGACCCCATTTTAATATTAAACAAGTAAATCCGACAAGAAGGCGAGTTCTAAACGCACGATTAATCCAGACCGCGTTCCCGCCAAAAATGAGGAGAAAAAACAAAATGGCCGGCGAATAATCAAATTATTAGAAGGCCCACGTGAGGGCACCGCGGTCTTACCGCTTATTTATCATAGATGTGATGGATGTTACCGGATTTTTTTTCGTGCGATGTTATCGGCTTAATTTTTTCATGGTAGATTCCTGGATTACCGTATTTCTTTATTGCATTATAGGCAATTTGAATTGAATGCTATGTCCGTAACTTTCAGCCACTGACTTGAACAACACAGAAACTCTAATATCTTAACTTGATCGTCGCTAAGTAACGGAGTCTGCTGAGATGATGAATAATGGAGAAGTATGAAGAAGGAGACATGCTGCGCCGACACTAAATTGGGAGAAGGGCAGGATCATGATGATGATCGTCAGCTTTTCATCATCGTCTTTATATTATATATAGCTAATGCTAAAAGCTTTTTTGGGTGCGGTGGCCCAGCTAGTCCAGCTAATAGCAACGCCTCTACAGCGAGATGTGATCTTTGGCGGAAGTTGTTTAAGCCCACCAACGATTTCAGCGAGCCTTCCGAAAGCCTTCCACCCGGGCATGCTTTGCTGTGTCCGACTTGGATATGTCTTCTTGGGAAACAGAACAATCTCCATAGATGGGGGTTCGTGGACGGCTCAGATCTTAAGTGTGTATGCGGCTTGTATCCACAGACAATGGCCGACCTTCCATCTTGCGCTGCATGCCCTGTCACCCGCGCACTTGAGGATCTTATGACTGCATCAGCGAGCTGAGTTCGCTTGGCTGAGTTTTGGGCTAAATTTATTCAGTGATTAGCCGTCGACACGCTAAGAAGAAGAATCATCGCCATTCGTAGCCAATAAGGGTCCGATCATGTCCTTCTCGGTTTATTCATGGAAATAAAACTTATTTCGACTGGCTTAAGCCGTTTCCCATTCGTTGAATGTGGCTCTGCCAAGGGGTAGCCCGCGAAATCATATTTTGTTCACCAAACAGCCCGAGGCTGACTGGCAAATTGCAAAAAAACTTTAAAAAAATTGGCGCTTCCTCCTTAAGAGCGTTTACGCCTTACGACATTTCATACAAACTTTCAAGTCCTTATTTGACATGTAAAATCATTTTAATTGTAATGCCACTACTTAATTATTGTATGCCTATTAGGCAGGACATATTGAAACTTTAATTTATTGTTTAGACCTGTAGCTAACATATTTTAAATATTAAGAATTTGAATTTGAATTTATTTTGCTAAATGACTGAACCGATTTTAATGAAACTTCATACGCATTAGCAGGATACATAGGTCTAAAAAGTTAATACAAAATGTTTTTGAAAAATAGTTTTAGAGCTAAATTAGTCCGATTATAAATTATCTATTGAAACTTCCAATTCTATTATTTTTCAAAACACATTTCGTTTTCTTTTTTATATATTTTTAGACCTATGTATCCTGCTTATGCGTATTAAGTTTCATTAAAATCGGTTCAGTCATTTCGGAAAATAAGGACTTGAAAGTTTGTATGAGATGCCGTAATGCGCTCTTAACTAAAACTTTCGTTTTTGAATGAATGATTGAATGAATTTTGTTTCAGAAACAAATGATCCATAGAGTGTTAGTAACTTAATATTAAATTACTCATTATCTTATGTTAGTACCAATTACCCTCTGCACAAAATCTTTAACAATCGAAGAGTTAAAGCTCTTATGTCTAATGTTCTTAATGTTCTCCTTACTGTTTGTATCTCACCATAAAATAACATCTTGGTTACATGAATGATGTAACCAAGATTTTGTAACATATTTTCATTTAAAAGAGTGTCCATGGAGTTTCTTGCCCATTCTTCTCCATAGAGATCTACGCTTTGGAATGGGCTACTACAGTACTTTCACGAGTTATTATGCCTTGCGACTGGGACTGTAGCATTACAGCGTTTTTTTTTTTTTTGACTTTTAATAGTGCCGGTAATGGTCTAATTGAAATATATGCTTTGAGTTTGAATAGCTCAATGTATTTTCGGCCATCAAAATGTACTTCTTCTAGTGCACTCCAATCAACATTGTTTTCTTTGCAGGAGCTACTCTCTGGACGAACGGTTCCTGTATTGTCAGGGTGAAGTGCGGCGGGTAAACTGGCATCCAGGGTCACTGTCTCATGTCTTAGTGCTGGGATCTGATAATACTATCAGGTAAGATAACTCATAGTTCATCATCTGCCTAGCCTTTTCCCAAACTATCTTGGGGTCGGCTTCCAGTCTAACCGGATGCAGCCGAGTACCAGTATTTTACATGAAGCGACTGCCTATCTGACCTCCACAACCCAGTAACTGGGTAATACGATACCCCTTGGTAAGAATGGATGTCAGACTTTTGGCTTCTGACTACTCGTAACGACTGTCAAAGATCTACAATTGACAGCCGTGACCAACGGTTTAACGTGCCGTCCGAGGCACGGAGGAAACTCGGTATGTAATTATGGTCACCCATCCACGGACGACCTCGGCAAGCACCTTGAAGATTGACCCGTGCGGCTTTTATTATTTAGCCACGAACTCCACATAACATAAAAATAGATAACTCATAGTTATGTCATTCAACATCAATAACAAGTGTTTTGTGTGATGTGCAAGATAAATTCCTAATTCGATGGAGGACAATACCGATTGTATCACTGTTAACAAATTCTCAAGTCGAGATCAACAAACGTTAGTTCGTACGGTGCCCAATCAAGTTATACATAACCAGTTTATGCGGATCTTTTATTGTACGGGAATTCTATTAAAACCGAGGCCATGTTATACTGGAATTTACAACTTGATGTGTTGCCATGTGTACCTCGTGGTTTGAATCGGTGATGTCCTCTATCTTGCAATTGTAGTTTGACAGTTGTGTGACTGTGACAGTAGTAACGATTAGCCGAAGTACCTACAAGGTGTTGTTTTGCATCCTCGTCAAAATTGAAGAGGATTTCACAAAATAAATAAATAATCAATTAAAATTACGGTACCTAGTTAATTTATTATACGCTGATTTTTTTGGTTTTTAAGTTTGTCAGTATTTCAGAATAACCCCCTTAGCGTTTTTTTGGGAATAAGAATTTATCGAATAAACGTTTGAAATTGTTTGTATGTATGAAAACACGGTTATAGGGTGAGGATCAGACGGGCCGCGTTCAAAACACACACTTACCGACATTCATAAATAAGAAAAAAAATGAAAATTAGCTACCCATTTTATCATTGAATCGGGACGAGAATCACTCGCATCTCCTTAAATTTAACGAGGAAGCAAAACAAACGGCAGAGATATAAAAAAAAGAAAAAGGTATACAAGTATAAGTAATGTTTTTAATATCTTTGCCTCAGTTGCAACTTATATTTGGCAAATTAAATAAAATATGCTTTTATTGCTGTTTACAATTAATACAGTATTTGGGTACTTAAATACTTACGTTGTAGGCTCTTTCTTTTGAGGTCTCAAAAGCAATCAATGCTGACTAAACTCAGAAGTAACATACCCATCGTTACTACATTCACCCTGCTATTAATCTCTGTCTCCTTCCCTTACAGGCTCTACAACATAGCCTTGAAGAAAGGTCCCAAACTGGTCCAGATCTTGTCCATCGGCATCAAGCCTTCCGGCCAGCTAGCTGGCAGGAACATTCTGGACAGTTTGGGGGACACTGCGGTGGACTTCACGCCTATACCAGACTCAGAGACTCTGCTCATCTTGAGGGGGAACGGGGATGTTTATATGATGCAGTGTGAGCTGGATCGTAAGAAGTGAGCTATATCTTTTTTCTATTTTTTTTTTTTGATTGACCTTTCGCACTTTATTAAAAGCTTTGCGACCGACGAGCGACGGTTCTTCTCTTATCTATACAAATAAATAAAACTAAAGTGTCTGTTTGCATGTTCAAAATAACTACGTGAATGAATGCGTATGAAAGTATATATTATTTGGAACATGTAACAAAAAAAAACTAAGTGTCAGTCGGTCTGTCTGTTTGTTAGTTCCGGCTTATCTCCGAAACGGCTGTACAGATTTTGACGGATTTTTTTACTGACAGCTATCTAGTATAAGGAGTAACTTGGCCCACTTTTATTTTAGATCAAGGATTAGCTTTCCGTGCAAAGAAATACCCTTGAAATTATTTGCAAAATGCGATTAAAAAAGACAAGTAATATTTTTTTAATAAGTTCAAAATATAATCGACTCAACCGAAGGACGGAGGTTTTGTGTTGCGACATCGTAACGTTTGGTTTTGACTTCATGTTAGTCGGCACTTGCGTTGCTCAATCTTCTCTCTTGGTCCCGTGGTCGCAAGTGCAATATTTGAACGTGGATTCCAGGGTTCGATTACCGAGTCAACAAAGTGTTTTGTTTGTTTTTTCTCTGTAACAAAACAGGCTTTAAAAATTGGGAGAACCATGGATAACCATGTCTCGGAAAGCACGTTGCGCCTTTCCTGATCTCTCTTCGGTCGTATATTCATTAAACACGGAATTATTTGTACATTTCAGCCCTCTCGCACCGAAGCTATCAGGCCCACTAGCAATGTACCCTCCTGCTGACGACAACTACGGCTCAGAGTCGTGTTCCATCACCGCGCTAGGGGGAGGGGACACTCCTCCTCTTGTGGTGGTAGCTACCTGCTCCGCGGCGCTGTACCATTGTCTGTTGCTGCCTAATGTAAGTAGAAACTGTAAGCAGATGATCAGACTGGCAGTTTTTTTTAAGTTTGAATAAATAAAATCATCATAATCTTCCTGACTTTGTCTCATGTTAATTGGGGTCGTCGGAACATGTGTACTCTTCCATTTTCTCCTTTCAAACGTCTCGCAATAATTTACCACTTTTTAGGGTTCCGTACCCAAAGGGTCAAACGGGACCCTATTACTGAGACTTCGCTGTCCGTCCGTCCGTCTGTCTGTCACCACGCTGTATCTCATGAACCGCGATAGTTAACCAATATAAATTTCTGTTCAAAAAAAAAAATCAACTGGGCTAACTATCACGGTTCATGAGATACAGCCTGGTGACAGACAGACGGACAGCGAAGTCTCATAATAATGAGGCTAATAGGGTCATTAGCCATTTGAGAGTAATAGGGCCCCGTTTGACCCTTTGGGTACGGAACCCCAAATTTTCATTTACTCCTTAATGATAGCATGACGAATGACAGAGGAGAACGGAGGAAAGAGACGTGTTGCGCCGACCGGGAAGATGATAAGACGGATGTACGAACATCTACTACTCCTGGTAATACTCATACTAGGGAAACACTATTGGAATTTAGGTGCTGGGTGATAATTGAAACGATGGAATCCTTTTAAAGTTTATATTATAATATTTTGAATTACTAGGAAGATCACATGTCAGAAATCGACCACAGAGAGAATATGTCAATCAAAACAATGGCGTTTTTTTCCGGAAAATATATTTAAATTATTGTAGTGCTTCACCTGCTCTGCATGGTGTCGGACGTAAAGAATAGCACCATCCCATATCTTCCCGTGGGTGTCGTAAGAGCCGACTAAGGGACTTGCCTGAGAATGGGTAGCAGCGTTCTCTGTGCTTTTGTAACAACCGTACTGTGATCGCCAACCCGCCTGCCAAGCGTGGTAATTATGGCAAAACCCCCCATATTATGTCAATGTGGCGAATTTGGGGGAGGCCTATGTCCAGCAGTGGACGTTTTTCGGCTGAAATGATGATGATGATGATTAATGCTTCACCCGGGAGTTACGAAATGGGTTGTACTTTTGTTGATTAATTTTTGCAAACTAAAATAAATCATTAAATACAAGTGTGATTTCTAGTTTATTTAACTTAAGTTTTTTTTTCTGTTTTCAGCCTTCGGAAAAGGAAGATGGCGACAGCCACGCCCTCTATGTGGTCGAAGCTGTAGAACTGAACATAGTTCTCAACCCAGACGATGATCTGCAGTATTCTTATCCAGTGCACCTTTATCCGGTAAGTTTGATTATGTCGTGGCTTTAAAAACTTACTTTAATGCTTACAAATACGGTTCAATTTCCACTGCAAATATTTTTCTGATCATTGCACTAGACCGTACGTAGGTACGCTACACTTTGACTATGAGCTTCATTCTACTTAAAATGAAAAGGTCCTATAATTGGGCACCTATATATTTTTTTAAAGTAGCTTAAAGCCCTAAGGTTTAATGTCCATTGTAAATATTGAATGACTTTTTCAATTATAGCCCGCACGTTGGTCGGTAGCACACTTTGGATTTGAGCTACCTAAGCCATGGTGTGTTTTCTGAAAAGTAACTTTAATGCCTACACACAAGGTTCTTGACATTTTCGATAATACAGCCACGTTGGTAGAAAGCTTGAGAAAACCAGCATGCCAGAGAGATATTTCTTGACGGCATGAAGAGCTAAGTCAAAGGCCCACGGGCAAAACTAAACTCTGACACCAGTTAAAGCATTAAAAACACGATAAATAAAGAAAGAAGGTAGAAACTAGGATCATAAAAATAAGGCTTAGAAGCCAGCTTATACTGGTTTTATTACCACTGACATGTGGACGACTAGACTAAACATTCTTAAATAAATTCAGATTACACTCAATTAGAGAGCAGCGGTGGCCCAGTGGTGGCTGCCCGACTTACGAGCAGTAAGCCGTGGGTTCGAACCCAGGCAGGCGCATTACTTTGGGTAATTTATTTTCATTTCTCATAATCGGAAAGCAGTGTTTATTTGATCCGTGTAGCGGGTGGAAGATGCTACTTCCCACCTTTGGGCGGGAAAGACTCATAGTAATTGCTTTCCTCCCTAGGGTAGGAAAAATTTAAAAAATAGAACTAAATTTGGTTTGGCAGACGGCTGTAAAAGTCTAACATAAAATGTTGCGGACTTGTGAGTGTATAAACGGCCAGTGTGAATTAAAAAACCGGCCAAGTGCGAGTCGGACTCGCGCACGAAGGGTTCCGTACCATTATTTATAAAAAACTTTTTTGTATGGGAGCCCCCCTTAAATTTTTTTTTTCTGTTTTTATTATTTGTTGTTATAGCATCAACAGAAATACACAATCTGTAGAAATTTCAACTCGCTTACTATCACGGTTCATGAGATACAGCCTGGTGACAGACGGACGGACGGACGGACGGACAGACGGACAGCGAAGTCTCAGTAATAGGGTCCCGTTTGACCCTTTGGGTACGGAACCCTAAAAAAGTAGTAAGCGCATCCACCCGCGGCAGTGACGCGGCGTGTTCCATAGTTAAAATTTTAAATGGACTATATAATTTGGCGGGATACGAACTCTGTAAGCTGTATCGAAATCGCGTATTAAGACTAATGTCTTATTAAAATGAGCTCAAGTGATGCTGAAATGTTGACCACAGATTCTGTTAAAGACGAGGCAAATACAGTTTTCGAAAATCTTTTGCCAGAAATTTCTAAAGAAAGATACTTAAATACATACAATGACTTTATGAAGTGGCGAGCAGATACGAAAATAATAAATATTTACAAAAAATTACTATTTTTAGGGTTCCGTACCCAAAGGGTCAAACGGGACCCTATTACTGAGACTTCGCTGTCCGTCCGTCCGTCCGTCCGTCTGTCACCAGGCTGTATCTCATGAACCGTGATAGTTAGCCAGTTGAAATTTTCACAGATTATGTATTTCTGTTGATGCTATAACAACAAATACTAAAAACAGAATAAAATAAATTTTTAAGGGGGGCTCCCATACAAAAAAAGTGTTTTTTTGCTCGTTTTTTATAAAAAGTGGTACGGAACCCTTCGTGCGCGAGTCCGACTCGCACTTGGCCGGTTTTTTTACTTTCCTAGTATTCGAAATGAAAAGTATAGTGCTTAACACGGGTGAAAGACATCAATTCCTACTCAGATTATAGCCGCTCGTCTAAATACCTCGTATGGGAATTGATTCCTTTCGACCCTCGTATAACAATCTACTATTCATCACCGCTGCCCTCAAAAACAGTGAAGGAAAACATCGTAAGGAAGTGAAGGAAGTTCTAGAACTAAAAATTCGAAGACATGTGACATCTACCAACCCGCGTGGTGGATTACAGCCCACTCCCGCTCTCATAGAGAGAGAGAGGGTCTGTGTCCCAGCAGTGGGAACATTATAGGCTGATGATGATGACACTCAATTAAGGTTGATATTTGTTTATTTCCAGTGCACAAACAACACATACGCATGCGTGCACGCAGGCGGCGTACATGCGATCACTCTGCCTATGCTTGGACATCTAGTGGACTATGCGCTGGCTGATGAGAGTAAGTTTATATTTAATTTCCCTTGTTTTTAATACACGGTGGAAGAGACATCGCGGCTCAATTTTTTTTGTTTTACGCACTCTCGAATAAAACATAACTTTGATTACAAAAGTACTAGTTAGTAAAAGAAGTGACCGGCACCACTATAATACTAGAAACAGGGACCAACTGGTTCAGCCAGGTTTCAGGCTAGCTAAAGTAGATTCATCTTTCATGGGGTACTGTTTAAAATGTTACAATAAAATACCTCCCCCCATTCTACAACTGAATGAAACGAAATTTAAATCTTGCATAAAGCGCACACTATGTAGGCAATCATATTATAAGTTGGGGGATTACATTGATGATAAAAATGCTTGGCTCAATGCTGGTCCTGCTCCACAACCATAGGGGCTATCAAATTACCATGTGAAGTTATTGTGGAAGCTGCAGAAGATTGTATAAATATCTTTGCTTTGTATAGATTCAATCTCTTAGTATTATATAATTGCATAGCACATGTGTGAAAACTATGTACTGTAAAGCCACCATTTACTGAGTACCTACATCTTACACTGACGCGAATTTACCCTGGCGGTTGAGTAAATGTCATGCTCACTTAAATGTCACGCTGATGGTGGCGGGTGTGTCGGGTCATTTAGTTCCCTTCAATATGGTTGAGTTGAATGATGGCTGATACATGCGTCATGTTCGTGAACGGGCGCTGTCAGTTGTGCCTGGTCATCTCTTAGCTGCCACGGTTTATTTTAATTATTTTATTTTTAACTTTATTTTCGAATTATTGATTTCGTCTTTTACTCTGGACGCTCTTAACTTGCCCGTATTTCTACATCGTTCTCACATACTAGTAATTCTCAACACGATTGATGTAACCAAGATTTTGTAACATATTTTGATTTAAAAGAGTGTCCATGGAGTTTCTTGCCCATTCTTCTCCATAGAGATCTACGCTTTGGAATGGGCAACTACAGTACTTTCACAAGTTATTATGTCTTGTGACTGGGACTGTAGCTTCGCTTTCTTCTTTTTTGTTCTTTAACTTTCAAAAGTGCCTGTAATGGTCTAATTGAAATAAATGCTTTGAGTTTTTGAGTTTTTAACTCCTTATTTAAGTAAAAAAACATGGATACGGTAGTTCGCGGTTTATCATGTTCAGAATCCATAGCAAAAAAAAACTATAAACTATCATCACTTTGACTTGCGTTGCAAATCATAATGGCAGCTAATTTGATACAACTTTTAATGAGCTATCAATCACTTACTATATTTATGTTGTAGTATGAATATAAAATTGACTGTGCGCAAATATTGCACTCTATTAATTTTCGTGCCCCCTCAAGAATTCCTCGCAGCTCAATAACACCTCTGTACCCACCGCAGAGAAGAACGGTTCTAGGCGCCAATTCCCCTATTGCGAGGTTCTGCAAAGTTATTAATAGCTGCAGTGATAAGATCGATTTGCACTTTGACAGTTTGGGCAAATTGAAAGCCAATTTTCATAAATATCTCCCTTAAAAACATTTCATTGAGCCGCTTGAAATGAAATTTGTATTTTTTTTTAATGTTTCTTCTTTAATATTTTTATTTTTATTAGCAATCCTTTATTTTAAGTTTTTAGATACTAGTTACCTAAAACTAGATTAGTTTAATTTAAAATTGTATTTTCTTGTACAACTTCATATTACATGCGGTGTTTACCTTTAAGTGATTGTTGCACTGATGTATATTAATGTTTGCATGTTACTTTAAGCATAAACCAGTGTGAACAATTGTTGGTAGACCAATAAATAAATAAATAAATAAAACCGTTATGCACGACATACACGTAACATTTGACCTAAAGTACTTTAATAAAACCGTAAAAAGGTTTCACTTTAAGCTTTATTTCAGTCACAATAGTAATAGTAAATTTATTTCATAAAAAGGGACATTGTAGTACATGAGCCATATACAAAGGTAATGGCAGTGTCATCTGCAAAAGTAACTGTTCTATGTTAGCATTTGTAATGTTCAGGTTACATAGGTCGTTTATAAAAACTAGAAAAAGCGTTGGACCTAATATGCTTCCTTGGGGTACTCCGTAATAGATGGAAAGCTCTGCGCTTTTATGGGTATCTATACCGACCATTTGAGCGCGACCCGAAAGATAGTTTCGGAAAAGATATAATTGCAAGCCCTTGACACCAATCCTTTCCTGTTTTAGTATAAGCATTGAAAATAAAACGGTGTCAAAGGCTTTCGCAAGATCTAAAACATATTCAACACCTTTTTATTTTTGTCCAAGTTATGCAATATGTTGTTAACCAAATATAGTACTGCGTCCGTGGTGGATTTACCTTTGCGAAAACCAAATTGCTGCGAAGAAATTAGATTATAATGTTCAAGATAAGTAACCAGTCTTTTATTGATGAGGCGTTCGAGTACCTTTGACACGGCACTCAGAACAGCTATTGGGCGATAATTACTGGGCTCCTTCCCGTTCCCTCCCTTAAAAACTGGGTGAATTATTGCCTTCTTAAGGGATGTAGGATAGATAAAGATATATATATATATATATAAAGAAAGATGTAGTATCGAAGCATAGATTACAGATATGGCCAGGATATTTGCGTATTAAAAATAGGGTTGTATATTGATCGTGTGTCGTACCCGCAGCGGAGATGGAAGCCGTACTATCAGCGATGTGTTCCCGCTCCAGCGTGGCGCGTCACCTCGTGTGTACCGGCACCGGCACGTCGGTGTCACCTCCAGTAGGACTGGCGCTCACTTCCCCGCCGCTACCCAAGCTGTTGGTGCTTTGTGCTGGGTGCAACCTACTTGCTAGGTAAGAAAAATATCTAGTCCTCACTGCACTCAAGATTCTGCGCTTGAATCCCTCGTTTCGATCTTGAGTTAATCAGGAATAGATCAACTTGTGCTCTGTATGGTGTCGGACGTAAATAATAGCACCGTCCCATATCTTCCCGTGGGTGTCGTAAGAGCCGACTAAGGGACTTGCCAGAGAATGAGCAGCAGCGTTCTCTGTACTTTTGTAACAACCGTACTGCGATCGCCAACCCGCCTTCCAAGCGTGGTGATTATGGCGAAACCCCCCATTCTATGTCAGTGTGACGAAACTTGAGGAGGCCTATGTCCAGCAGTGGACGTCTTTCGGCTGAAATGATGATGATGATGAGATCAACTTGGGTTTTTTTTTCTAGCCTGTTCTATCAAAGTAAAGGCCACTCTTTCCACTTGTCATGAACCCGAGCGTCCTTCTACCAGTTCTGATGGAACCTATCAAGTTCGTCTCGCCATTACCTTCGTGGCCTGCCGTGACCTCGCCTCGCTGTAGCAGGGCACAGCAACCGTGTTTTAAAGTAAAGAGTTACCATGTTAACGCAACGTTTTCATCGTTTCTTCATAATCTTGGGCAACTTATATCATCATCTGCCTAGCCTTTTCCCAAACTATGTTGGGGTTGGCTTCCAGTCTAACCGGATGCAGCTGAGTGTATTTTACATGAAGCGACTGCCTATCTGACCTCCACAACTCAGTAACTGGGTAATACGATACCCTTTGGTAAGACTGGATGTCAGACTTTTAGCTTCTGACTACTCGTAACGACTTTCAAAGTTCTATAAATGACAGCCGGGACCAACGGCTTAACGAGCTTACCGAGGCACGGAGGAAACTCGATATGTAATTATGGTCACCCATCCACAGACCAACCTCGGCAAGCACGGCTTAACCTTAAAGATCGACCCGCGCGGCTGTTATTATTTAGCCACGAGCTCCTCAACTCCTCTTGGTCAACTTATAATATTTTCTTTAAAAACTTGTCAGCTATTCGTTATCAGTATCTGTCCGTTAATACTTAAAATATGTGATTAAAAGTATGAAGAAAAACGATTTAAAATATAAATCATTCACTTACAGAACATTAGAGCCATTCGACTTAGAAGAACAGCTATACAAAGAATTGCAGCTAAAGAATCCGACTCTAGAACAAGATGACATCAACAATATACTGAAAGAGGTATGTACAATTATTGTACTCCTTATCTCATAAGGCTTTCTTTGGCCCTCTCTTGTGCTCCTACCGTGTCTTCTGTGCTATCGAGGTGACGTCTGTGCTGCAAGCGACGACGCCGGGGATGTGGCGAGGAGATGGGAAGAAATAAAATAGGTTATTTGAGACAAGCCACAAGTGCACACAAAAGTAACAAATAAAAATAGTGCCTGGAGTCCCTCCGCGCAGAATAAGTGAAAATTCGTAATGTGGAAATGAGTGCTTTCATACCCCCTCCATATGCGACTTCCAACAAGGTTGCGTTAAACGTTTATCGCTAACGCATAAGAAGTTTCACTTAAAAAAAAACTTAAATGTAAACAATAATAAAAAAGAAGTTCAAAAACATTAACCCGACTATTTAAAAATCACGCTCTAAAAAGTATGAAACAAGAAAATATTCAAGGAAAGCCCTAGTCGTATGCCATTGTCATAAACTTCACGGTAAATTGGCATACGAAGAAAATATTCAAGGAAAGCCGTAGGGCTTTCCTTGAATATTTTCTTGTTTCATACTTTTTAGAGCGTTATTGTAAAGTAGCTTACTATTTTGAACTTATTTTTTATTTATATTATTTTGAGGTTATAATTTCTACGTTCTTAAAATATGCTTCTAAAGCCCTTTCATTTGATACCCAACAAGCCATTATGATTTTTTTTCGTTCATAGCTGTATGTTCTCTAGAGGGCGCCATATCATACGACCGCGTTTTAAACATATATTTTGACTTAAACAATATGATATATTTACATATTTGTAATATGCTCGCCAAGCCTTTTCTTTTCCCCCTACACGTGATGATTATCTCAGTTTAATTTTTACGAGGTTTGAAGCCTAGGTCTTAACCGCAAAGATCAGTCGCCTTTTAAAGGTTACCCATGAACAAAAAAAAAAGGTTCTATACTTCCCTGCCTTCGAGAAATACAGACTTCACGTTTCATATGTATTGATTACGTATTTTTATTTTAATTCCAGAGACAGAAGCTGACCTTTACATCGATTGTACAAGAGATTCTTACTAGAGACGTCTCTCAGCCAATTCTACAAATCAGCAAGAAAGCAGAGCCCAGTCCTAAGGAGTGCTTAGAGGTAACGTAAGACGTAATAATCTTTAGACTCCTCCTCTAACTCCCTCCTCCTACCTCTACAAAGTTCTACATCCCCTATAGAAAAGGCAGAATCCTCCCACCTGACGGGTATTACAGGGCAATCAACCCTACAGTTGTTGTCGTGTTTTTATGTATGGTATTTAGAGCGTTTACGCCTTACGGCATTTCATACAAACTTTTAAGTCCTTGTTTTCCGAAATGACTGAACCGATTTTAATGAAACTTTATACGCATAAGCAAGATACAGAGGTCTAAAAACATTTTCGAAATGTCTTTTAAATACAAAAGATAATTGGAAATTTCTGTTTCTATAAATAATTTATAATCGGTCTAATTTAGCAGTAACACTATTTTTCTAAAATGTTTTTAGTACCTTTTTTTACCTGTGTATCCTTCTTATGTATATGAAGTTTCATTGAAATCGGTTCAACTATTTCGGAAAATAAGGGCTTGTAAGTTTGTATGAAATGCCGTAAGGTGTAAACGCTCTTAAGTAGCGGAGTGTAAATGTGGTGCCGTTCCACAAACAATGCGACACTTAATATCGTATCCTGCGTGTCCTGCTGTTTGCTCGTTACAGGAACTGATGGACGCTACTGAGAGCGCCAAACTGGTGGCTCAGTTTTGGGCCGACACAATTTAGATTACCATCGACACGCTAAGAAGAAGAAGTAGCGGATAATTTTAATACCGCCATTTGGGAATTTGGTGTTAGCTCTGTAGTTCTTTTTGCAATATATTGCTGTAGTACTTTTTGTATTGCCGCTACAATATGATGTAAACATTCCAGTTCCTAACGCAAGCGACGCTGAAGCTCCGTGGCGAGTACATCTCCCGCCAGCAGCGCGCGAGCGACGGCGTGGCCCGCAAGCTGCAGTGCCTGCGCTCGCTCAGCAACCAGCACCGGGACTGGCTGCACGACTTGCAGGTACCATCATCATCATCACTTCAACCCGGAATCACCCTCTGCTGGGTATAGGTCTTCTCATTTAGCCACCACACTTCCCGGTTCTGAGCGTCCCTTATCCTGGTGTTTCTGGCGACTTTGACGATGTCGTTGACCCAACGAGCTTTAGGACGGCTTCTTTAGCCTTACTTTGGTCAAAGCCTTACTCTATCGGCCATCTCCGCGTCGCATGGTGTCACAAATTATTATTATAGTTAATAAATAGCCCATGATTGTCCCACTGCTGGGCGAAGGCCTCCCTCCATCCCTACTCATCTGTACTACTGCTTTCCAATTCTCAAGAAAGACATCCAGTTCGCCTTACCGTCTCTTCCATCATCTGCCGCGTCCACACCACTCCTGAGCTGTCCAGGCCCACAGCTCGCTCGGCATGCGACACACATGTCCTGTCCGGTCCCAATTAAGTTGGGCAGCCTTTTGAGCCACGTCAACGATTTGCGTTTTGGAGCGCAATGTAGTTTCACACGATCTGTTAATTTTACTCCTAAGATACTGCGCTCCAAAGTACAATGGCAGAGGTTGAGTTAGTAGGTTAGCTTGCAGGGTGTAAACGGCCCCTTAACAAAGCCGTTAACCAAGCAATATGTACATGAAACCAACTAACTCTTTGTTTTAAAAAATCGTTGTGAAACTATTTTTTTTTTACTGTAGGTCTTCAATGTAACTTACTGAAAATATTGTGCTGGTGGATTCTTTTTTTTATATTCATCATCATCATCAGCCTATAATGTTCTTACTGCTGGGACACAGTCCTACGAGAAGGAGTGGGCTGTAATCCACCACGCGGGCCCAGTGCGTGTTGAAAGATGTCACATGTCTTCGATTTTTTCGTTCTTGGACATGCAGGTTTCCTCACGATGTTTTCCTTCACCGTTTTTGAGGGCAGCGGTGATGAAATAAATTACACAAAGTAATGCGCCTGCCTGGGTTCGAACCCACGGCTTACTGCTCGTAAGTCGGGGCTGCCACCACTGGGCCACCGATGCTCTCTTTTTAGGGTTCCGTAGCCGAATGGCAAAAAACGGAACCCTTATAGATTCGTCATGTCTGTCTGTCTGTCTGTCTGTCTGTCTGTCTGTCCGTCTGTATGTCACAGCCACTTATTTCCGAAACTATAAAAACTATACTGTTGAAACTTGGTAAGTAGATGTATTCTGTAAACCGCATTAGGATTTTCACACAAAAATAGAAAAAAAAACAATAAATTAAGGGGGTCCCCATACTTAGAACTGAAAACCAAAAAAAAATTTTTCATCAAACCTATACGTGTGGGGTATTTATGGATAGGTCTTCAAAAATGATACTGATGTTTCTAATATCATTTTTTTCTAAACTGAATAGTTTGCGCTAGAGCCACTTCCAAAGTGGTAAAATGTGTGTCCCCCCCCCTCTAATTTCTAAAGTAAGAGGAGGAAAATTCTGAAAATATTTAGGATTGTAGAACGTAAAAAAAACTATCAACGAAAATTGGTTTCAATAAGATATGATGTTTAGTTTTTGAGATATGGGACTTTTTCATCAAACTGCAGCAGTAACTTTGTTTTTCATAAACATACTATGAAAAACAAATTTAGTTTTGCGGTTGTGTGGAAGTTTACTAACTAATACTACTAACTAATGAATGACAGTTCAAAATATTGTTATTATATTGTTTGGAGCTATGGAACCCTGTGTGCGAGTAAGAATCGCACTTGGCCGGTTTTTTTTATATTACCTACTGCAAATTCCTTTTTTTATTTTCAGAAAGAGATAGACGACGTTCAACTCGATTCTACGGTCCTAAAAGAAAAGTGTATGTTAGCTGAAAAACATCAGGATGATCTCAAATACAGGTGGATATTCTTTGAATAACCTTTATTATCAATACCAGCACATATTTTTTTTGTAAAAATAAAAACATGAATTAGCTAAAGAAAAAATTTGTAAATTTTATTTCGGATTGCCGCTTTCCCGCCTGTTTTGTTTTTTTTTTCTGTGGCCAGCCAGCTATTCAGCCATTATTTTTATCATTGAAAAATGATAAATATTTTGCCCAACTCTATGTTATTTTAAAGAAATTGTTGTAACTAAATTATAATAAAGTTAATTTAAACATATATTATATTCTTTAATGAATACTTAACTTTAAGTTATTTCAATTTTACATCGTGGCTGCACAGAAAGTAGTTTTTTTTTATAATTTGACATATGTCAGTTGAAAGCAATTCTCCTAAGGATGAAAAGTATTTCTTTCATCCCGCTCCTCAGGCTACTTCAGACCTACTTTCAGAGTATGAGTAATGAAAAAAATATTGTTGGGATACGACTTTTTTTTGTTTGGCCCAGTAACTGGATAATACGATAACCCTTGGTAAGACTGGATGTCAGACTTTTAGCTTCTGACTACTCGTAACGACTGACAAAGATCTACAAATGACAGCCGGAACCAACGGCTTTACGTGTTTTCCGAGGCACGGAGGAAACCCGGTATGTAATTATGGTCACCCATTCACGGACCAACCTCGGCAAGCACGGCTTAACCTTAAAGATCAACCCGTGCGGCTGTTATTATTTAGCCACGAGCTCCTCAAACGGGTCATGGAGGTATTTCAAGCAAAAACGTAACCTTTAAAACTAGTATTAAAAAAGAAGTTGGAACTTTGACCTCCAATATCTCCGTAACGAGAAGGTTCCCAGGTATGGTTCAAAACAAAAAAAATAATATCGCAATGACAGGGAGAACAGGTGCGTTTTGGCTACGTCGGCTAAGTCTATTTACACCCTTTATGATTTGTGCGTTCAATGATAATTTACTCTTATTTGCCCTCACAGATGTTCAGCAGTAATCCGTAACATTCGAGCCTCAGCATCAGCAACTCCGGCCGAGCGAGAACTACTGGCCGAGCTCGAGCGGTACAAGCGATGTGGCGAGCGACTGAGCGACCAGATACTCATGCTCAAGCAACACGCGCAGCACAAGTCTGTCGAGGTAAGCGATACGATAAAGCGAAATGAGCGATAATTCGCAAAACATCTGTTTCAATAGTCACCCTTTTCTAGCCATGCTATTTTAGGGGTATGAGAAACAGGGTGTAAAGTTCCTCGATACTCCTTAGAAAAGGGAGGGTCCTCCGGCCAGACAGGTGTTGTGTCTGGTGGGCAACTGCCCGACAGTTGTAGTCGGGTTTTTCTATATACTCTTAAGTCGATGTAAACTTAGCATGTGAGATGTAGGAAATTGATGTTAGTTCTTCCGTCGTGTCATAGATGGCGCTGTAGTACTTTTTGTAGTAAGTTGCTTTTTTTTGGTTGCTACACTATCATCATTTTTTAACCCCCTACCAAAAAAAGGGGTGTTATAAGTTCGACGTGAGTGTCATCGCAGCTCCTGAACGGATGAACCGATTTCTATAAAGTTGGTCTCGTTTGAAAGGTGCCTTAATCGAGATTGTTCTTAGCTATGTTTAAAAAAAAACTGCTCAGCCGTTCGAAGATCAAACTCAAACTCAAACTCAAAGCATTTATTTCAATTAGACCATTACAGGCACTTTTGAAAGTCAAAGAACAAAAAAAAAAAAGAACGCTAAGCTACAGTCCCAGTCACAAGACATAATAACTTGTGAAAGTACTGTAGTTGCCCATTCCAAAGCGTAGATCTCTATGGAGAAGAATGGGCAAGAAACTCCATGGACACTCTTTTAAATTAAAATATGTTACAGAATCTTGGTTACATCATTCGTGTTGAGAATTACTAGTATATGAGAACGATGTAGAAATACGGGCAAGTTAAGAGCGTCCACAGTAAAAGACGAAATCAATAATTTGAAAATAAAGTTAAAAATAAAATAATTAAAAATGAACCATGGCAGCTAAGAGATGACCAGGCACAACTGACAGCGCCCGTTCACGAACATGACACATGCATCAGCCATCATTCAACTCAACCATATTGAAGGGAACTAAATGACCCGACACACCCGCCGCCATCAGCGTGACATTTAAGTGAGCATGACATTTACTCAACCGCCAGGGTAAATTCGCGTCAGTGTAAGTAAGATGTGGGTACTCAGTAAATAGTGGCTTTACAGTACATAGTTTTCACACATGTGCTATGCAATTATATAATACTAAGAGATTGAATCTATACAAAGCAAATATATTTATACAATCTTCTGCAGCTTCCACAGTAACTTCACATGGTAATTTGATAGCCCCTATGGTTGTGGAGCAGGACCAGCATTGAGCCAAGCATTTTTATCATCAATGTAATCCCCCAACTTATAATATGCTTGCCTACATAGTGTGCGCTTTATGCAAGATTTAAATTTCGTTTCATTTAGTTGTAGAATGGGGAGAGGTATTTTATTGTAACATTTTAAACAGTACCCCATGAAAGATGAGTCTACTTTAGCTAACCTGAAACCTGGCTGAACCAGTTGGTCCCTGTTTCTAGTATTATAGTGGTGCCGGTCACTTCTTTTACTAAATAAATGCAGATTTTTCCTAACGTACATGATATTTTCATAGATATATTGACAAGGTACAGTCATGATGTTAATTTCCTTAAACAGTTCTCTTAGAGAATCGCGCCTACGTAGATTATATATGGCTCTGATAGCTCTTTTCTGCAGAATAAATATAGACTCGATGTCTGCAGCCCGACCCCATAGTAAAATACCGTATGACATAATGCTATGAAAATAACTAAAATACACTAGCCTCGCGGTATCTACATCAGTAAATTGACGGATTTTCCTGACAGCATATGCTGCTGAACTCAGCCGTCCTGCAAGAGATGTTAAATGAGAACCCCATTGTAGCCTTGAGTCGAGCGTGATCCCCAAGAAAACAGTTTCATCGACAAATTCAAGTTTCTCTTGATTTAATACTATGTCACAATCACTACATTTGACATTTGGTAGAGTAAATCTTATACACTTAGTTTTTTTTCCATTTAATACTAAATTATTAGCGGTAAACCAGTTATGGACCTGCATTAGAGCGTTATTTACGTCGTTGAGGTTTGTGGCACGTCTGTTTATTCTTAATATTAAAGAGGTGTCGTCAGCAAACAACACCATTTGTGGTTGGTTTTTAAACAAATGGGGTAGGTCATTAATATATACTAAAAAGAGGAAAGGACCCAATATTGAACCTTGTGGTACACCCATTTTTACTTTTAAACCCATTGAATTTACACCATTTACTTGTACTTGCTGCTGTCTATCATTCAAATACGATTTTACTAAACTGAGCGCAAGTTTACCTAAACCGTAATGTTCAAGTTTCAAGAGCAGGGTTTCGTGATTTACGCAATCAAATGCCTTCGAGAGGTCACAGAAGATTCCTATGGCATCTTGTGCCTCTTCCCACGCAGTATATATATGTTTTAATAAAGTGACACCGGCGTCAGTCGTACAACGTCCTTTGGTGAAACCATACTGTTTGTCATGTAAGATTTTATTGGTGCTAAAGTGGGTGAGCATTTGATTAAGCATTACCTTTTCAAACACCTTGCTGAAAACCGGCAACACGGAAACGGGTCTATAGTTATTGGTCTCTTTACTGTCCCCAGATTTGAAAAGTGGTATTACCTTGCTGTATTTCATAAGGTCTGGGAAGACTCCCTGGTCCACACACAAATTGAAAATTAAGGCTAAATACGGTGCTATAGTGTCGATAATGGCCTGACAAACTTTAACAGACATTCCCCATAGATCTTCGGTTAATTTGATTTTGATTTCCTTAAAAGCTTTAATGACTGTTATGGGGTTTATATGCTTAAATTGAAACTCAATCGGACAGGCTGAAACGTTCGCCTTTAATAAGTCAATGGAAAGCAAGGGTGAGGAATTTAAGGTTTCGGTAGTTTTAAGCGGGATATTGGTAAAAAAATCTACAAATTCTTGAGCTACTTCGTTTTTAGAACTTAGAAGACCATGTGAAGTCTCTAGTCTGATATCATTATTATATTTTTTATTTCTATTTGTTTCACTATTGATAATTTTCCAAACCGTCTTTATTTTGTTTTCGGCAGACTTAATCTTGTTGCTAATAAATAAGGCTTTAATCATCACCTCTTTTCTTTATTTGTGAAGGGAAATAGACAACTTCCACAGGTCTAGTCGATTCGGAATTTAAAATCTTCTCACTTGTCACCATGGGCATCGCCAAGGAGGGGGGGGGGAATTGAGCCCTTAGGGGGAGGGGGGGTGCCCCAATGCACCCCCCCCACTCCGGGCGGCAAAACCCCTCGCTACGCCACTGTTACATATTCCTCATTATTTCACATCTATCCGTTTGAAGCTACTTCTTTGGGGGAGGCCTATGTCCAGCAGTGGACGTCTTTCGGCTGAAATGATGATGATGACTACTTCTAATATAAATACACCTGCTGTATTGCATTTTGGATACTAAGTGTTATGTATTTATCATAATTCTTACTTCCAGCTCGAGAAATGGCACTCTGAATACAAGAAGAAGGATATAGCACTCGGCAAGTCTCACAGCGATACGATCTCCTCTATTCTGCAACAACAGTAAGTCATAATACTAACTTTTCCATAAAGTCAAGCAGTTTCAACCAAAGCGGTGACAAGCGCAGTGTTTGAGAAACGTGCAAGATTAGACCAATAGCAGCAGAGACTTGGAACGTGATGTGAATTTCCACCGATTTGATTGGTCGATAACCTGCACTCCTTACTGCTCCGCTTGATAAATCATCCATGGAAACAGAAATTTCCAATTTCCTTTTTTTTTAAAGACATTTCAAAATGTTTTTTTGTAAATTTTGCATCCGTTGTTTTAGTATCCGTAACCAGTCGGATATGAAAAAATCTTTTTGCATAGTTAAATTCTTAAGAGCATTTATACCCTACGGCATTTCATACAAACTTTCAAGTCGTTATTTTCCGAAATGACTGAACAGATTTTAATGAAACTTCCTACGCATAAGCAGTATACATAGGTCTAAAAAGTTACTAAAAAACATTTTCGAAAGGTTATGTTACAGCTAAATTAGACCGATTTTTAACTATCTATAGAAACAGAAATTTCCAATTATCTTCACTTTTAAAAGACATTTCGAAAATGTTTTTTAGTAACTTTTTAGACCTATGTATACTGCTTATGCGTAGGAAGTTTCATTAAAATCTGTTCAGTCATTTCGGAAAATAACGACTTGAAAGTTTGTATGAAATGCCGTAGGGTATAAACGCTCTTAAGGAAGATTATTGAATAATAAAGCCAGAAAGTCACGTTCTCGCTGCGGTCTCTCTATAGATTAATGCTTGAATCTATAGAGAGACCGCAGCGAGAACGTGACTTTCTGGCTTTATTATTCAATAATCTTCCTTAAGAGCGTTTTCGTTAGTTTAATAAGTTGAAATTACTAATTTAGGGTAAGTAGATTTGCAAAGTAAATAGTAGGATGGCGGCATTAATAGTTTTAAATTGTTGTTTGAAAGATTATTTACGTTGTGAGGAAACATGCTTTTCAAGGTTAAGTTTTGAAAATAAAAAAGATTTATCTAGTTCAGATGTATTTACGAAACTAGGTTTTGAAACCAGGGTTTTGCTTCCAACCAGGGCACCCTAGTAAGAGTGAGAAATACTTGGACTATGATAGTTTTTGCTAGTCTGCCATGGCCGCGCGGGCAAAGTTAGAAGAAACCAGACTTGAAAAATAATTGCATAGGAAATTAATCCCATGTAATCATATAAATAAGGAACACTATCGTATTTGCGAAACAAAATAATTGGATGTTAAAAGTCTTTCTAACGCAAATACGATTATGATCCTTATTTGTAAGACGACATGGATTGTTATATATGCAAGCATTTTAAACTCTGGAAGTACAGGGCGCAGCGCGGGCGGCGCGAGTCACGCAGCGCGGTTGGCGCGAGTCCCGCGGCGCGGGTGGCTGGCTGGCCGCACAAGGCTTCAAGCCTTGTGCACGCCGTGGGGCTCGGGGCGCGGTGGGTGCAGGGCTAGCGTAAATGTAATAGTTTATTTCGCGGGTATATTAGAAAGACGATTTTTGGGACTGCGTGCCCGCCCCTTGCCTAGGTAAGCATTTTTTTTGCTCCGGCTTCCCTCTGTCAATATTTCACCCTTCGCCACTGCAAGCATTTCCTCCCGTCTAGCACCAAACTCACTTTGGTCCAGTCACTTGTGCTTCCCATTATTGACTATGCTGATGTTTGTTTCTCTGATCTATCCCAAGAACTTCTTAATAAATTGGATCGACTTCTCAACAATTGTATTCGCTTTGTTTTTGGCCTTCGTAAGTACGATCACATTTCTTCCTACCGTCTATCAGACTCAGGAGGTCACTCAGATCTCTCTGTATGCTCTTCACTATTTTGAACAATCCATGTGCTCCCGATTATCTTAAAACTTATTTCAAAGTGTTGGGCAGTTCTCACAGTCGTAACCTTAGAGCTTCCAAAAATCTAGTCCTCCAAATTCCTGCACACCGTACCGGTTTCATGTCAAATTCATATGCTGTCTCATCAATAAAGCTGTGGAACGCGCTGCCTCTCGGTATTAAAAAATCTGAAAGTAAATTTATTTTTAAAAGAAAAGTTCGTAACCACTATTTAAATCAAACGAAGTAGCTCGCAGTTAGAAGTCTAGTCACAGTAATTATTATTAGTATTCTCGTTTTTTTATTTTGGTATTTGTTAAAATATTTATTAGTCTATTTTATGTGTATTTGTGTATTAGTATCTATGTAACTTATAGACAATTTCGAAATTAATTACATATTGTTAGATATTGTTTTTGTACCTTACCACAATGTTGTCCTTTTTAACCCAATGGTTGACTGGTAGAGAATGCCTTGTGGCATTAAGTCCGCCCATGTACCACTATTGTACATGAAGTTTAAATAAATAAATAATTATTTATCATGACGCCATCACCCTTAGGAGATGAGCAGCGCGTGTAACCGCAGGGCACACCTAATAGATAGACAATACAAGTTCTTAAATTTACCAACTCATCATTTAGATGGCTTTACTTACTATGTCTTGTCTTCTTGACTAAATGTTATTTCCTGATTTCAGAACCGGCCAAATATCAACGATCATTGAAGAGACGAAGCTACTCAAAGACCAACTCAGCATTGTTTAGACTTACTTTAGTTTTTAGTATTAATAAGTATTTGTTTTTCTTGTTTGTAATTAAATCATCCTGTAATTTCATGTATTATCCTCGACAAATACAACATAGCTCTTTTTTTTTTCATCGACGCTGGACTTCCTTTACTATTTAAACTTTAATTTTTTCAACTGTTTGCACTACTTACTCGAGGCAAGTTACTGTCTTCGCGGACCCTATACAAATTGAGTTGTCACAAGATTTGACTATACTAGTATTATAAAGAGGTAAAAGACCATTGGGAAAAAGCGTCCCCACCCTTGTAGCACTTTTTCTCATATATCAAGAGCGTAAAAAATACTTAATTTTATTGTATGGCAGTAAATGTGTGAATAATAAGGAAAAAAAAAAAGCTATTACCCATGCGGATAGAATCAAAATATTTTTTTATTTTTATATTTGTTTGACAACCTGCCTGCATACAACAACAATGCAGGCAGTTAGTAATGTTTTTAAAATATAAGAACAGGATAGAAATCGTAATAAAAAAGTAATCATAAAGAACAGTCTAATTAAAAATAATTCCTTTATTCTTTCATACTTTCTTTCAGTAATTTTTTATTCAAAATAACATCTATTTTTTTACACATAGTGCTACTCTGCTGGAGACGGGGTCCATACAAATTTTCCCATTGTTCTTTGTTTGTAAGTTTGTATGTTCGGAACTTCGGATTCCGAAAGTTCGTTACCTACATACGGGAAGCTACATGATACCGGATTCTATAGGCTACATTTAAAACGTTCCCGTAGGTTATTTTCAGTTCATAGAGAGAGCGCGAACTCGCGGGCTAAGTAGATTATAATATTGAACATGTTTAAAAGTGTCATCAATTAATATTACTGTATTGTCGTGAAGAACAATGTGAAGCTATAATTTAATGATTCTGTTTGTGTAAACTTTTTATTTTTTTGTTAGAACTGACTTTGATTTAATTTTGTATTGTTTCTCAATAAAGATATTTCTATAAAGGCATTTATGTTATTTTTTTGCATTGCTTATCTACATTTACAAAACACTTGAAAACACTTGTCACTGTCCTATATCATTTTAGTTAAATTGTTTGCAACAAGCACAATTAGTATCATAGATGTGAATAATTTTTTAAAATTATAAAAATATACTTTAAACGAGTATTGTTAATTTTAAAATCGAAGTATTTACGTTACGATTACAATGTGCGCTCGTGCTGGGGCCTCTAGTCGCTCGCAATACTCAAGGGTCTATACAGACAGAACAGAAAAATGTTCGCGCATTTTACTGCCTACATTGAGAATACCACCGTATTACCATTGCTTTGACGGCTGCGTGTCGCTGGTTCGATCCCCACAAGGAACACATTTTTGTATGGCTCACAGATAGTTGTTCCGGGTCTGGCTGTTTGTGTATGTGAGTTTGAATGTTTGTAAACGCACCAACGATACAGGAGAAATTCCTGTGGGGCAAAGTTTTAAGAAAAAAGAAGAGAATTTTATGAATATGGACGCGGACATCACGCGTCGCCTCGCGTTAGCTCACGACTCGAATGCGCGCTTCTACAGAATGGTAATACGGTGCTCCTATTTTCAAAGCAGCAAATAAATTGCAAATTAGTAAATATGTAGTTTTACAACAAATAATGGGTTTTGATTCAAATAAAACAACAAAAATATTTGTTAAAATCGAGATTCTATTCAAAGATTCAATACAAATAATATTTTAAGACATTCAAATAATGAATGTTGGTCCATAGTATAGGAATGGCTTACTTCATAATTATTATTTAGCGTCATAAGACCGTAGTAATAATAAGTAATAACTACCTCTAGGTTATAACATCATTATTAATAACACTTGAAACGGGATATTTACCATGTCCATTTAAAAAAGTCATCCCTTTTCAATTATTACTGACCATGTTAGTTTAAAAACTTATATAACAGCATTATAATAAAAAAAAACTTAGGCGGTATAGGTACCAACTGTCTAAAGCCTGTTTGCAACACCATCACTAATCATGCGTTTAGCGCTAAATGTAGATTTAAAACACTGTTTTATTTCTGTCAATCATTTGTAGGAGTCAACTTCGTATAATTATATCTAATTATATATATTATATCATTCTAACGGAGCCTGTGGAAATTGATAAATCAATATGGCGATGTTATTTACGTATATGGCCACGTTTTTTTTTTACACTAAATGTTAGAGATGAAACGGATGGCAGTTTAGCCGAATACCGGATACCAGATATTGGCCAACCTTGTAGCCGGATAGCCGGATATTCGGCCACCGAATATCCAGCAGAACATTGCCGTTTGGCGCATCGCACGAAGCATTCGGTCTTTTCGTTGATAATTAATGAAATTGCAGCAGTGTGTACAGCGAAAGACTTTTTTCTGAAGCTGGCCTTTATACGAAGACACGCGGAACCGCTTCATCATCATCATTTCAGCCAAAAGACGACCGCTGCTGGACATAGGCCTCCTCCAAGAAGGGGGGGTTTTGCCATAATCGCCACGCTTGGCAGGCGGGTTGGCGCAGTCATCGCAGTACGGTTGTTACAAAACCACAAAGAACGCTGCTGCCCATAACCGCTTGCCACCTCTTAATGCAGAAAAATTAGTATTCGTTCACCATAATTTACCCTTATAGCAGTATGAGTACTAATTCATTTTCTAAGTTGTAGATTTTTTTTTTTGATTTTTATTGTATTCCTTTTGTGATATTAGGTAAATAAAGCAATTAATTACCTACTTTTTTATTATAAATCCGGTATTCGCTTCGATTTCGAATACCGGATAGACGCTAGTTATCAGGTATTCGGCCAGATAGTATTTAGGCCGACGGATAGGCTGGATACCGGATGGTAACCGGATATTCGTTCTCTACTAAATAGTCTTGTGTTGTGCAACTCGCCTGATGTGAAGCGATGACGTGCCCAATGGGGGACACGCGTGCCTAGAAGAAATTCGATTCACTCGAACTTTGAAGAAATCCTGATTATAATGATCAAGGAACAGAGAAGCCGGAGTGAATTCCACAGCCAAGACCCTTGCAGCACTATAGCGTTAAACGCATTTAGTGAGGTGTGGTGCAAACGGACTTAGAACTAATATAGCAGTTGAAATAGGAAGCTGAATAACAAAAAACGCTAGAGAAACCCGAAGTAGGGAATATTGCGAACAATTGGAAGCTTTCGCAAGGGAAACTTTCATCTTCAGTTGCTTTACAGAAGTATTTTGCAAAAACTCAAGTTTTACGGTAAATACGTTATAAATATACAAAATATATCGAAAAAAATATCTACTGCCCCATACAAAGATTCAATGCCTATCGACCCAAATGTATGGGGCAGCTGATATTTTTTCGCTATTACGATGTTTGTCCGATGAAGAAACATAGGTATTCAGTTTGATGGTCTGTAGCACACCTTTAGGTATGTATATACCCTTTCCGTTACACCCTGTATACGTTCAGAAACCTTGATTTAGTATAAATGATCTATTTTGTTCGTAATATCTCTTTATTCGGTTACCCCAATGCCTATTATTGAAAACATCAATAATCTTGATCAGGTGGTCTACCATGACGTCTTAAAACATTATTGTTTTACTCCTTTTCCAGTGTGGGAAACAGATGGCGCTACACATCCTATATAGCTCCGTCTCTTTCGCACACTGCTCAAATACGTATAACATAGCTGTCTTTATAAACACAAACATACAAAAATAACTACACGCACTTACAAAACTAAATTAAAACGTCAGCCGATATTGACTCTTAAATCCTAAACGTAAAATTATAATTACAATGACTTAGTTAATCAGGGGTCCCCAGAACATTTTTGACACCCTCTTCTCGTCTTCAGAGCAGAAGAATTCCTTGCCGAGTTTTACAAACTCTGTGTGAGATAGCTTGCCGTCCTGTCAAAGAAAATAAAAATAATGAAAAACAATCCATCAAAATGAGAATTTACTTGTTTTTTTTTTGTAGGAATATAAAAATCTAAACTAATATTATAAAGAGGAAAGATTTGATAGTCCGATTTAAAAAATTATTTCTGTGTTAGATAGCCCATTTATCAAGGAAGGCTATAGGCTATATATCATCACGGTACGACCAATAGGAGTGGAGCAGCAATGAAAATGTTGTGAACATTGGGTTAATGTGACGCAAACGAAGTTGCACCGGACAGCTAGTCTGGTATAAAAAACTACATTACTTCAAAACTTCCAAAATAAGCCGAAATTGTAAGCGTTTTTTTTTTGTAATTTTTTTTTTTTGGGTGAGCAATGGAAATTCTCTTCAAATCTCTTTCTTGCTTTCTCTCGTCATTATTATCATATACCAGGCCCCTCAGAAAGTATTGCGAAAAAAAGTTTTTATATATGGGAGACTGGCCAGTTATTATGTTTTTCGAAAATATGATTATTTATAAGTAAAAATAAGTAAGTTCCAATTTCAAAATTTCCCTCCACATTTTTTGCGAGTTAATTCAAAGTATTGTGTCTCACTGAAATATGGATCTGCGCCGGGAACATTTTAGAGCTATGATTTTATACGATTTCAAGTGTCGCCTGAAACCGGATGAATCGTACGATAGACTTCAAATGGCATTCATGGATGAAGGCCCTTCCAAGGCAACCGTGTATCGTTGGTATAACGAATTCAAGCGCGGTCGACCAACTTTGGGGGATGACGAAAGAAGCGGTCGCCCTTTGACGGCTGTTACCGAAGAAAACGTGCTAGCAGTGAAAAATTTAATCCAAGACAATAGGCGAATTACATATCAGGAGATTCAACACATATTGAAGATTGGATCGGGAAGCGTTCACGAGATTCTACACAGCCATCTTCGCGTGAGGAGGATAGTATCACGCTGGGTGCCGCACAACCTCACCGATGCTCAGAAGCAGGCCCGGGTGGAATGGTGCCGTGATATGCTTAACAAATTTGAAGCAGGCTCGTCTCGGCGTGTTTACGACATCGTTACAGGTGATGAGTCCTGGATTTATCAATACGACCCAGAAACCAAGCGCCAGTCGACTGTTTGGGTGTTTCAAAATGAGCCAACGCCTACCAAAGTGAAGCGATCTAGAAGCGGGGGTAAGATTTTGATCGCTAGCTTTTTTAATTTGACTGGCCACTTGGTATCAATTCCCTTACGGGATCAAAGAAGCATTAATGCCGAATGGTATACTTCCAAATGTTTGCCAGAAGTTTTCTCTGTTATAAGCAACAAGCGACCAAACACAGGGCTCCGCGGGCTACTGCTCCACCACGACAATGCACCTGCGCACACCGCACTCAAAACGAGGGACTTCCTGGACAGCACGCCAGTCAAACTCCTGGGTCACCCTCCTTACAGCCCTGATCTAGCACCGTGTGACTTCTTTTTATTCCCAAAAATAAAAAATCAGCTCAAAGGGATACAATTTTCGTCGCCGGAAGATGCGCTGGCTGGGTTCGAGCAGGCTGTAAACGAGGTGTCTGCGGCGGACTGGAAAAAGTGTTTTGAAAACTGGTTTAGGCGCATGAATCTTTGTATAGAGGCTGGTGGAAAGTACTTTGAAAAGATTTAATAAAAATATATGTACGTATAGAACAATTTTTTTTAGTTTCGCAAAACTTTCTGAGTGTCCCACGTACATGGCGACCAACATATCAAGCTATACATTTCCAGTATAACATGACCTTGCTTTGTATATAGGGTGACTGGTAATTAGTGACTGATACTTAAACACATGATTATACTCATGATAACCAACAACTATCCCAAAGAAACATTTTTTTTATACTCATTCACTTTTATCACAATAACAAAACAGCAATATGAAATTCGGGGTTGCGAGTGCGGGTGCTCTGCCTACCCACTGTGGCACGGTACGATAGTAATGAGATAGAACGGCGTCACGTGGCTAACAGCTGATAGGTCACAGGCACACGCGCGCGCGAATTTCATATGGCTGTTGTGTTATTGCGATAAAAGTGAAAGAGTATAAAAAAAAAATTGCTTCGGAAAAGTTATTTGTTATCATGAGTACAATCACGTGTTTAAGTCATCATCTGCCTAGCCTTTTTCCCAAACTATCTTGGGGTCGGCTTCCAGTCTAACCGGATGCAGCTGAGTACCAGTATTTTACATGAAGCGACTGCCTCCACTGCCTCTGACCTCCACAACCCAGTAACTGGGTAATACGATACTCCTTGGTAAGACTGGATGTCAGACTTTTAGCTTCTGACTACTCGTAACGACTGTCAAAGATCTACAAATGACAGCCGGGACCAACGGCTTAACGTGCTTTCCGAGGCACGGAGGAAACTCGGTATGTAATTATGGTCACCCATCCACGAACCAACCTCAGCAAGCACGGCTTAACCTTAAAGATCGACCCGTGCGGCTGTTATTATTTAGCCACGAGCTCCTCCAATCTCGTGTTTAAGTATCGGTCACTAATTATCAGTCACTCTATACATTTACCGTAGGTATAATGAGAAATTCTCATAAACTAGTTTGTATAGCTTGGTTGGTTACCGTGCGTACCCAATGTGTTGTGTGTTCTGGTAAGAATCCGATACTTCTAACATTTGAAATAATCCGGCTTACCCCATTAACGTCTATGACAGCGAAGGCGACGGCCGCTTTCTCGTTGTCCAGCCCTAAGCACTGGAAGAACAACTTGAACTCGTGCACAGATATAAAACCCGACTTGTCCTTGTCCACTGCCTGAAAATAATTATATTTTTATTTAATTTATTTTGATTAAAGGTCTTTCGGGTAACGACTAGTTTCGAACTGTAATGAAGGTTTAAGTCACTGTAGCGACCTACAAAATGCAACTTATAACAGAAAGTACTATAGCGCCATCTATGATAAACATGAAGAATTAGGTAATATGGTCTGAATCTCGCAAGCAAAGTTTACATCGACTTAAGAGTATATAAAGAAACCCGACAGCAACTGTCGGGTTTAGTCCGGTTAAGCAGACGACAACCTCCTAGGTTGAACTGCAAGATGCCAATCCCAAAAAAAATAACTGTCGGGTAGTTGCCCACTAGACATAACACCTTTCTGGTAAGAGGATCCTACCTATTCTATATGGAGTATCGAGAAACTTTACTCCCTGTTTCTCACACCACTAAATCATCATTCAACATCTCATCATAGATCATGTGACGAATGATGTGGAAGAGAAAGATTAAATGATGCCGTGAGACGGGAAGAAGAAAACGTGTAGCACTGACCCAAAGTAAAATGGAACAAGGACAGGAAGACGATGATTAACCTCTCATCACGCGCCATCTCGTAGTGAACTTAGGTTGCAATATTCGTGCAAATTCAACTATACCGAGTGTACAAAAAAAACATCACCGAGTTGAAATCTACGTTTTCTGTAGACACATCTACTTGAATCTGGTAAACGTCGGAAAAATAAATTGAGATTTGATTTTTAAGAACTCCAATTCACAGTTCAGTTAGACCACAAACAACGTTCAATGTGTGGCGTATAATGACAATAAACGAGTAGTTATTAGCTGGCAAGCCCCCGTATTCCACAAACGCTTCGATTAGAATTCGATTCGGCAAGTCGTACGTCTATCTCGCTAGTTATGCCAAAAAAAATAAGAAACGTTTGTGAATACGCGAGCAAGTTAGCCTGATGTTCACTACTCTGTATTAAATACTTCCAATTTCCCAAAAAAATCCAATGATACTCTTTGTGAAAGATGTGATGTTTATATTATATGTATGTATAGTCCTTTCGCCGTAATCTTGAGAACTACCCTGATTTACAATCATAACAAGCATGCAAGTCACTCAGAGAGCTATGGAACGAGCCATGTTGGGCATCTCCCTCTATGACCGGGTGAAAAATACCGAAATACGGAGACGAACGAGACTCACGGACATAGCGGAACTGATAGCAAAAAGAAAGTGGAAGTGGGCGGGCCATATATGCCGTAGACTGGATGGAAGATTGGGGAAGAAAATACTGGAGTGGAGACCACGGACGGGACGGAGGAATGTGGGAAGACAACCGACTAGGTGGACAGACGATCTCATTAAAGTGGCCGGAAGAAACTGGATAGCCATGACACATAACCGGCAAAAATGGAGAGATTTGGAAAAGACCTACACTCAGCATTGGGTGGCCAAGGGTTGAAGAAGAGAGAAGAGAGAGAGACAATCATAACTGAATATTTTAGTTGCACCCTAAATACCATAGTCGTAAAATACGGAATCAGTGAGAAAATTGAAAAGGAAAGGTTTACCTAATGTCACTCGCACCATCCTACTGCGAAAGGACTATAGGCCTATGAAGAACCTTACCTTGAACAAGTACGGCAGCCAGCTATGAGCCTTCTTCTTGAGCGACTTGTCGTTGAGCACGTGATGCATGTCCTCTAGATACTGCTCCACCGTTACGAAGTTGTACGGGTCTATGGCTCCCCATTGTTCCTCCCAGGTCATCTGTAAAGAGAATAGAAATTAATATAAGTATAGCTATTTTACGCTTATTTTACCGCAGACTTGGCATGTCTTGTTGTCTATTTTTAAAACACGATTTTGAACTAATTGTATTATCGCCCAGGTTAACCTAGGTAGGTTATAATGAGAAAATTAGAAACTTAGATTAACTGACGAAGTAAGGTTAAGGCAATGTTAAACAAATCAGAAGGGGTCTGAGAGGGCCGATGCCTGCCAGGGCTGCGGGTTGTTCGAAAGAGATACCGTGCCCCTGGAACGCAAAGGGCTAAGAAGGAACATGGATGGGTTTTAGTCAGTCAAGTCTGACACTCCCTTCCGCTCCGCCCAGAGCGGAAGAAGTCATTTGATGATTTCCCATCCGAAAAAAAAAAATAAAAAAAAAAAGGCAATGTTAAAAGAATTATGATGATGCACACCGAAGAAAATCATATTCATTCTCCTGCCATTATCCCAACTTATTTGGGGTCGGCACAGCATGCCTTCTTCTTCTATACTTCCCTATCACTTGCCATATCATCCTTAACTCAGTCCATCCACCGTTTCTTTGGGTCTTCCTCCACTCTTATACCTATTATCTAAATAACAATTCAGAACTACCACTGCGCTATAAGCACAAAGGTTTCCCCAACCAAACACAAAATCAAAATAACATACCTTTATAATAGTAGTAAACTCCTCAGCTTGTTGCTCAGTGAGGTGTCCAAGCGACTTGAACCTCTCGGCGAAGAGTAGAAAATCGTTGAATGAGATCAGACCATCCTTGTCAACATCCAGGATGTTGTGCACTGTGCGCATTTTACGGCGCCAGAACTCCGACTAGAAGAGAGGACATTGAGAAATGATTATTTTAAAATGTAAGTTTTTGAGATCGAGACAAAAATAAGGCAGGAATGACGTCAATAAAGTTCTAAGCCTACCAAGATATTCCATGTTTTTACGGTTACCACGTAATTGTTTCTTTTTTAATGGCGGATAAAAAAACTTGTTGTGGGGGTTCGATCTGTATGGTGTCGAACGTAAAGAATAGCACCATCCCATATCTTCCCGTGGATATCGTAAGAGGCGACTAAGGGACTTGCCAGAGAATGGGCAGCAGCGTTCTCTGTGCTTTTGTAATAACCGTACTGCGATCTCCAACCCGCCTGCCAAGCGTGGCGATTATGGCAAAACCCCCCCAAAATGTCAATGTGGCGACACTCCGTCGTCCAGCAGTGGACATCTTTTGGGCTGAAATGATGATGAATGAATGATGGGGGTTCGGAATTATATAGTGTCCCTTCCACCTGTATTATTATTTTACAGTAACAAAAATTCAACTCACCCGATCATATCCTTTACACTCAGTATCAGAGTCAGAACCAGAGTCGCTATCCAATCGTTTCCGTCGATCCTCCTCCGGACGCCCATGCTGTTTGCTGTACCGTCGCATGATGGACCCTCGTTCTGATTGGAGCTCTCGGTCTCGAGGCAGGTCACCCAGGTAGCAGACATTGCCGTTGCAGGTTGGCTTCGTGTGGAGTAACTGGAAGGAAAAGATATGGAGGTTAAGCAGTGTTTGCAGAATTACAAGTGGCTATTATGCCATAGTTAGAAAAACAGCAGCACCGTTGATGAGCAGAGTGAGAGACAGTCCTAACGGCTACCTCAGGGCTATTGCTGAAAACATTGAGATTCCTATCTGGAGGCACTGGATTCGCCAACATATAAGATAATTATTTTATTAGTTTGTTTTTTTTTAATGTCTGTATTACTAACATAGCTCTTAAGCTTCAGTGTATTACTAACACTCTATGGAAAATCTAGTCTGAAATAAATTATAAATAAAAAAATAAGCCTGTTGTCACGGAAAACAAAAGTTGCACAACCTGTTCCAGCAACATATTTTGCTGATAAACGAAAACATCGTGAGAAAACTGGCATTTTCTAGAAGTGAAAATTCGAAGATACATACAGGGTGACTGGGTAATTAGTGACCGATACACGTTTCCCTAAGAAACTTTATTTTTATTTTCATTCACTTTTATGACAATAACTCAACAGCCGTATGAAATTCGCGCGCACGCGCCTTAGGCCTATCAGCTGTTAGTCACCAATCAACCAACGCGCTCTAAGTCCGGAACAGTCTAACTGGTGAAGACAATAATACCTATAGGTTTCTAATTAAGCCGAAACCGGAAAACTGTCTTTGCCAGCCCCACAAAATCCCATTTCATACAGAGCTTATATCTCTAACGGGCATCCGTCCAATCTATACAAGCTACCAAATAGGAAAATTTATTTATTTATTTATTTAAACTTCATGTACAATAGTGGTACATAGGCGGACTTAATGCCACAAGGCATTCTCTACCAGTCAACCTTTGGGTTAAATACGACAACATTGAAAAAATTCAAAAAAAAATCAAATAAAAACAAAAAAAAAACAAAAAAGAAAACAGAAAATTCAATTTATTCCATATGACCCGTAGTGATGATTGGATTTCTCTATCATTTTGGACACAAAAACTCATGACCCGAGACTATCGCCGGTGTTAGTGTAGATGGATTATGGTATACTCCTCCTCAAGGAGAGAAACTGTGTCCCAGCTGTGAGGACTTTATTGGTTGATTAATGCAAAAATGTTTTGTTAGCATCATCTGCTCCTCTTTTCCCAGATATGTTGACGGAGGCTTTCAGTCTAACTGGACGCACATTAGATCGGACAAATAACTTTTCGGCTTTTAAAAATAAGAGACTCATAAATGGGGATTAAAACATCATCTGTGTCTATTATACTGTGTTATTTTAAATTTAACGTGACTAAACGAGTGATGGATATGAATTTTGATGGGTGGAAAGGGAGAGGAAGGCCAAACAAAAGATGGATGGATTGAGAGCGGAATGATATGAAAGAGAAAGGAGTAAATGATGCGTGATGTCTGTCAGCGGAGAATGGAAGAAGGAAACGTATTGCGCCGACCCCAAGTAGAATGTGACAAGGTCAGGAAGTTTTTTTTTATTAAAGATTTTTGACCCACACTAGGAATTTCTCCTGTATCATGGGTGCGTTTTACAAACATTTGAACTCACCACTAAAGTTATCACCACAAAACTTATCGTTGAGTTGGCAACCACAGATAAAGTAGGACCTCACAAAAGTAGGTACATTATCTATAACATGGACAGTTCCCATGTACATACTATATATTCGAGAGCAATGACCGCACTACGCAGTTGCGGCCATGTGCAAGCGCACCTTGTAAGCAATTGTGCATCTATAGTATCAATGGTAGGTAATACTAGGGTTTATTCTATTCATTGACATTTTTTGTATAACCCAACATGCCAAACTTGCCTTAGAGATATCCAGATGCCCAATGGGCGGCATAAAACCACCAGCCCCCGTATTCACAAACGCTCGGGTTCGATTTCGATTAGGAAAGTCGTATGTCTATCTCGCTCGCTTTCGTAATGCCAAAACAAGATAGACATACGACCTAACGAATCGTAATCGAATCCGAGCGTTTGTGAATAGGGGGCCAGGTTAACCACACGAAAATAAGAAGAAGAAGATTGACATTGATGACACTGGCTCCTGGTGGCCTACCATGACGTCTTAATGCAGTATTGTATTATTCTTATTACAGAGTGGGAACAAGACGGAGCTATACATATCTTCTAGCTCCATCTCTTTCCCACTCTGGAATAAGAATAAAACAATATTGCTTTAGGATGTTATAGTAACCCCCCTGACAACACAGTTTCAACTATCGCATGAGAGTCAGGAATCTTACGTACCGTGAGCAATGTTTTTATGTCAATAAATATTTTTTGATTTCATTTGATTTATTGGTGATATTGAAGACACCTTTAAATTGTCAAAGAATAGTTAAGCAGACGTTTATTGAAGAAAGAAATTAATTAATGTTGAAATGTGGGCGTACTTTTGAGTACACCTCTACCTAAATCTTCGGGGGCTAAAGGCGTTATTTTATGTAAATGAATGAAGTTGAAAGGAGAACATGTTTATAAACAAACCCCTTTAAGACTTGTATGTAAATTTCCTGTTTTTTAGCAACATTCAATTGTTGTCCAGACTGCATTGCTTATGTACCCTTTAAGTGCTCGTTGCAGTGGCCTTGCAGTATATTTATTTATAGACTAGTCTGCGCCGGCGGCGCATACTTTGTGATTCTTCAAGTAAGTAAATGCATGTCACTGGATAGTTGCACTATAGAACGTAATTATCATATATGCTGATGATAATTTCATGTTATTAGGTACTTACCTACCTATATAAAAATATATGAATTACTTAATTTATTATCTCCGAAAATTTTAATTATATCGATAATTATGTAATTTTAGTACGTGACAACATAATTATTTACCTACTTAGTTAATTGTACCTACGCCAGTATAAATATTTAATTAATCATATACTTCCATGGAAAAAATATTACCGCGATATCTTGAATTAATGAGGTTGAATTACAACTCAGTCTTGTCAATAAGAAACTGGAACAAAATCGTTTTCCTGTTGATCGATACTGTTTGTATTGTATTTATAACTTTTGATAATAAGACTTTGATTAAGTACAATAATTAGGTGTTATTAAACACGTAGAGTGTACCCCATTACCTGCCTACCTTTTCCCAATTAAGTTGGGGTCGGCTTCTTCGGTCCAACCAAAAATAGACTAACCTTGGCAATCCCGGCTTAACTTGAAGATTGATCCGGACCTACTAAGCTTGTATCTCACGCTTAAACATTGGACAGACTGACGGAAATGTTTGGTAATCAGCAAAAATGGTAGGGAATTAGGGATAGACTCCCTAAAGAACACTGGCATTGTAGTGCCGCTAAAAGGTAGTCTATGCCACTGTAGCATTGAGACAGACAGTGACTTTAGGGAGGTCCGCTGGTGTGGACCCGTCTAAACTTTTACAAATGATATTTTTTAGAATATTAACAACATAAACAATAGCAATACACCAATTTGATCTTCGCCTAGCCTATAATGTTCCCACTGCTGCTGCTGTGACACAGGCCTCCTCTCTATGAGAGGGAGTGGGCTGTAATCCACCACGCGGGCCCAGTGCGTGTTGGTAGATGTCACATGTCTTCGAATTTTTAGTTCTAGGACGTGCCGGTTTCCTCACGATATTCCTTCACCGTTTTTGAGGGCAGCGGTGATGAAATAAATTACACAATTTGAACTTTATTATGTCAAATTCTGTGAAAAACCACAAAAAATAACTGTAACGGTCGTTGTCCTTCCAGTATAAAAGTTTATTGAACACACAAATCATACGTAACAATCGTATACAACGACTCATGTCAATGCGGGTGATTCCAGGACCTCGCCGCAACGATTTGCGAATTAGTTATTTAGTTCACGGACATAAATCATAAATTCTGTTGAAGGTGATGCTTAAAATAAATCGAGATAAATTGGCTGAGGGGTCTACGTGAGCTGTGACAGGTCAGTATTCAGAATGAAAGGGGTCAAATAGATTTGTGGGGTTAAAAAGTCATTCACATGGGTTGGTATGCCTTATCGTCATTGCCATTTGAGTCCTAAGTGCTAACCTATCGATTGCATGGGTAATTTAGTGATAGCAAAAGGTACTCCGATTTTTTTTGAAACCCACCTGGTCAGGGGCAAGCTTAAGTTATGTTGGTGTTGGGCAAACACATGGTGACCTTGAAATTAGCACAAAAATTTGCTGACAGGGTGATAACTCCTGGAAATTATGGCGTTGGCTGACTAAACTGGAATAAAAACAGCTTATCATATCACGACATAGTTTTGAGACCCTATCTATACTTCTAGACTAATATAATATTATAAAGCTGAACAGTTTGTTTGTTTGCTTGAGCGTGTTAATCTCAGGAACTTCTGGTCCGATTTGAAAAATTATTTCAGTGTTACATAGCACATTTATCGAGGAAGGTTATAGGTTATATATCATCACGGCGGAGCAGCAATGAAAAATGTTGCAAAAACGGGGAAAACGTGACGCAGACGAAATTGCACGGGACATCTAGTTAGCATATAAGAAGGCAAAGCCTTTTAGATATAAAGTGTACCAACCTACATTTATAATTTTGCCCAGTAGCGGCGTTAGGGCAGGACGAGGTTGGGCGACCGCCCAGGCTCGCCGATAGAAAGGCTAGAAAAAAAAAGTGTTTTTGTCTTTTAAATAAAAGTAGTTATTTAATGTATGGTCATTTCATTTTATCCCTTGCCTTTTTAGGGTTCCGTTGCCATACGGCAATTGCCGTTGCAAAACGGAACCCTTCCTTATGGATTATTACTTTTGTACACGGTTGAAGGTTTACGTAAGAAAAACTTTCATTCATTGAAGGAATAAATTTCATGCCGTAGGTCATCATCATCATCAGCCTATAATGTTGTGCACAAATTAATGCGCCTGTCTGGGTTCGAACCTACGACTTACTGCTCGTAAGTCGCGGCTGCCACCACTGTGCCACCGCTGCTCTCATGCCGTAGGTATTCCGGTCTAACCAGTTTCATAGGAGTAGGTACCCAGCCGCGCTCGAATAACAGGTAGGGCGCCCTTCATAACGTTGTTACAAAAAATAATCAAATAGTTTGATAGCGATGCCGATGGAATAGGAGATTAAAATACACACCGATATAATTTCTATTACGTCAAGGGCTAGTCGCTGCTAAGACTAACTGCCTTACCCGAAATACAGTCAGACTTAGATTTAGTTGGTATATGAGATGATAGTTTTTCGATAGAAAAGAGTAGAAACAGCCTTCAAATGCGAGAATTATACCTTCAAAGTCCTTCAGTATTTACTAAAAAAGAGTTTAAAGTGAACTAATAATATAACCTATATTTAAAGACAAACACTAAAGGTACCGTATTCGGCCATCTCATTCAATTTCAGTCCATTAGTCCTTTCGATAAGCTAGACAGACAGTAATTTGGATTTTTGTCTACATAATAATAATTATTTATATAGTGTTAAACTTCATGTACTTACAATAGTGGTACATAGACGGACTTAATGCCACAAGGCATTCTCTACCAGTCAACCTTTGGGTTAAAAAGGACAGCATTGTGGTAAGGTACAAAAACAATATCTAACAATATGTAATTAATTTCGAAATTGTCTTTAAGTTACATAGATACTAATACACAAATACACATCAAATAGACTAATAGACTATATCTTGCGTTTCCACCCTACGGCATTTCATACAAACTTTTAAGACCTTATTTTCCGAAATGACTAAAACGATTTTAATAAAACTTCATACGCAGAAGCAGGATACTTAGGTCTAAAAAGTTACTTACTAAAAACGTTTTCGAAAAAAAGATGTTATTGCTAAATTAGATTTATAAGTGGAATTATAAATTATCCACAGAAACAGAAATTTCCAATTATCTTTTTTTTTAAAAGACATTTCGAATATGTTTTTAGTTACTTTTTAGACGTATGTATCCACATTCTACGCGTTATTAAGTTTCATTAAAATCGGTTCAGTCATTTCGGAAATAAGGTCTTGAAAGTTTGAATGAATTGCCGTAATAAGGTGTAAACGCTCTTAGAGTAACCCACGTAAAGGGCCTCTCAATGTAACGCACAGTAGCATCGAACAATTTTCTCCACCACATGATCTATGTCGGGGTCAGTGACCCACAGCGCCGGAGGCGTTAAGTAATACTTACTTACCTACTTTTATGTAATAGAAAGCACGCTTGTGTTGAACCAAATTGAGATATTAAGGGCCCATACTAGCTTTTGCATGGAGTTCGGTATTTGTCCCACAGGATCTTACTACTTGGATAAAAAGTATCTTATGCCTTAACCCAGGTTATATACTATCTGTGTGCCAATTTTATCGAAATCAGTTCAGTAGTTTCTGCGTGAAAGGGTAATCTAATCATACTCCCTCTATCCATCAACAAACTTTCACATTGTATTGTAATGGAAGTACCGAGGTATCTAAGTAAGATAAGCTGGAACCTTGATATTTATGTTGATGTACTTAAAGCGGCTTTCAGACTACGCTATAATATATAATAGCATATAGTATACAGCTTATAGCACAACAATATCGCGCACCATACATTGTTATGGACACGTTCACACTGTAGTGTACTATATATTATTGGCTTATTAAATTAAGTCCTTATTGGCTATACTATATGGCATTATAGTGTAGCAGTCTGAAAGCAGCTTTACCTAGATAGGTAGGTAGGAAAAGCAGTACCTACTTACCTATACCGATTTCTTTTTAAGCATATCTACAGATCATAGCGACCATTTTGCTGGTTTGAACCGGCATTGGAAGAGCTCCTGGTTAAATAATAATAGCCGGACGCTCAAGGTAAGCCAATGCTTGTCGAGGCCAGATTGATGATCATCCATTACAATAAGAGATTCCTACGTGCCTTTAGAAAGCACGTTCAGCCGTTGGTTGTGGCTGTCATTCGCAGGCCTTTGACGTCGTTACGATAAGTCACATGCCAAGAAGTCTGACAAACAGTCTTCCCACAGTTCCCACCAGGCAGTAATGTTACCCAGTAACTGGGTCGTGGAGGTCAGATAGGATAGTCGCTTTGTAAAATACTGGTGTTCAGCTGCGTCCGGTTAGACTTGAAGCCGACCCCAACATGTTCAGAAAAGGCTAGGCAGATGATGATAGTTCGTCAGTCAACATTGCTTATTCATATATGTTACCGGCCAAACCCGATTTCAGGCCAAACTAGTTTGTCATACTACATAGGTACCCATGTAAATAAATAGGTCACTGGACTTTCAACCTACGCTGATTACGGAAATCAATCGTTTGTTGATTATGATTACATAACGGACACGTTTACCACATATTTGTTGTAGCTACTTAAAATACGGTAGTTTATAATCTTAATGAGTCTTTTTATTCAAACAGCTGTAGGTTTTTTGAGTATTGTTTGACAACAAAACCAGTTAAAAATAGTTTTGGATGATAACGTCAAAAAAAAAAACCGGCCAAGTGCGAGTCTTACTCGCACACAGGGTTCCATAGCCCCAAACAATATTTTGAACTGTCATTCATTATTTAGTAGTATTAGTTAGTAAACTTCCACTCAACCGCAAAACTAAATTGGTTTTTCATAGTATGTTAAAAACAAAGTTACTGCTGCAGTTTGGTGAAAAAGTCCCATATCTCAAAAACTAAACATCATATTTTATTGAAACCAATTTTCGTTGATAGTTTTTTTTACGTTCTACAATCCTAAATATTTTCAGAATTTTCCTACTCTTACTTTAGAAATTAGAGGGGGGGGGACACACATTTTTCCACTTTGGAAGTGGCTCTAGCGCAAACTATTCAGTTTAGAAAAAAATGATTTTAGATACCTCAGTATCATTTTTGAAGACCTATCCATAGATACCCCACACGTACAGGTATGATTAAAAAAAATTTTTTGGTTTTCAGTTCTATGTATGGGGAACCCCAAAATTTATGTATTTTTTTCTATTTTTGTGTGAAAATCTTAAGGCGGTTCACAGAATACATCTACTTACCAAGTTTCAACAGTATAGTTCTTATAGTTTCAGAAAAAAGTGGCTGTGACATACGGACGGGCAGACAGACAGACAGACAGACAGACATGACGAATCTATAAGGGTTCCGTTTTTTGCCATTTGGCTACGGAACCCTAACAAGCTTTAAACGAGAACTAAAAATTCGAAGATATTGGATTTTTACCCATTCGTACTGGGCCTACGAGGCGTCCCAGCAGTGGGAACGTTTAAGTATATTTATTATATGTATTTATAGAGCTCACCGATAGCTTTTCTCGATGAATTTAGTACCTACTTACTACACATAACTAAGCACATAAGTACTTAGATTGGGAACCTAGACTTGTCAATCACCTTAACATTTATAGCCCTTTACAAAAATACTATCTTGTTATGTAAGTACTTACCTATCCATTGCATATTATCTGTCTGTATGTCCGTTCTATGTTTGTGTCCTTGCAAAGGGCCAATAACACTTGGTATGTACATACCTACTTACGATTACCATTCACAACAAACATTATGTAGTTACAGCCGATTGTAAGTATATAAAAAACGGCCTCGCACACGTACGCCACAAAGCAGTACATAAACAAAGATACAATAACAACATCCAATTATTTCTAGGGTGGGAAGTTAAGTTTTTCTTATCTTCGAAACTGTGATAGAACTTAATCAAAATAAACATAACTTGTTTAGTCGGCTAAGGAACCTTGGATTATTTATTTTGAATAAGAATATTTTATCTGTAAACATAGGTAGTAACACTGTGTGTGAGATGTTACATTATGTTTAGATGATTCTCTATGCTTTGCTGTGAAGCGTACAAATATGGACAAATAAAATAATGTCTTAATTTAGAAAGTTTTTCCAGTAAGTATTCCATGCATAATTTTTAGATTATTATAACATATCTATTACAGATTATGCAAAGTAGCATTACATGCAAAAATTAAATGACAATTAAATCAAAACAATAGTAAACATGAGAGGATAAAAATCAAAAGTTAAAATACTTAATTCAAAATTAAATGTCATACAATGTTTACAATGTTTGATCAATGTACTCGTATAACCTGATTCCGACTTGCACCATCATTGAAATTCCTAGATTTAGATCGAAGTATAAACTGACATAATCAGCCTTTTATAAAATAAAGAGAGACTCTCTTTTGAGACCAAAAGAGTGATGAATATAATTGATAATGAATGGAGAAGATGGTGTTCTGTATGGTGTCGGAAGTAAAGAATAGCATCATCCCATATCTCCCCGTGGGTGTCGTAAGAGCCGACTAAGGGACTTGCCAGAGAATGGGCAGCAGCGTTCTCGATCGCCAACCCGCCTGCCAAGCGTGGCGACTATGGCAAAACCCGCCAATTTATGTCAATGTGGCGACACTTGGGGGAGGCCTATGATCAGCAGTAGATGTCTTTCGGCTGAAAAGATGATGATGATGATGGATGGAGAAGAAGAGGAAAACCAAAGTTCAAACGATAGATGCATTGTGTGAGGAATGATAAGAAAGAAAAAGGAGTAAATGATAACGTGACAGTTGTCAGAAGAGAATGGAAGAAAAAAAACGTGTTGCGACCACCCCAAGTTACATGGGACAACGGCAGGAAGATGATGAATCACGCTTTTGGTGTCCTCGCTGCTGAGCAGACAGGGAGGAGAGAAGGTGTGGGCCATAATCCACCACGCGCACGCAGGCCTGTAAAGATTAGTGGAAAGCACATTCCTAGTTGTAGGAGTGATACATAAATAGATCCAAATTTTTGTAAAATTTATAAAAGGTTTATCACAACTTTATAGGATGACTGCGAGTCCGAAACTGCATATCTACGTAAGGCCAGTTAGATAAGGAATATAAAAAACCGGCCAAATGCGAGTCGGAGTCGCGCACGAAGGGTTCCGTGCCATTATTTATAAAAACGAGCACAAAAATCACTTTTTTGTATGGGAGCCCCCCTCAAATATTTATTCTATTCTGTTTTTAGTATTTGTTGTTATAGCGGCAACAGAAATACATAATCTGTAGAAATATCAACTGGCTAACTATAACGGTTCATGAGATGCAGTCTGGTGATAGACGGACGGACGGACAGCGAAGACTCAGTCTCAGTAATAGGTACCGTTTGACCCTTTGGGCACGGAACCCTAAAAACAGCCAATTGACAATACTGACCTAATATTATATCCAGTTCAAACAAACGACGTCCTTGTTGCTTAGAGAATAAGGACCACAATATTGTAATTAATCGATAGTCACGGAGGGACGTTTAGATAATAGGTTATCAGTTTATCAGTAAACAAACTTCATTATGTTTCACTTAACTTTAATGAGTTTCATTTGTCAATACTATCAGGGTATGTTCTTTTATTAGTGCCGCCTAAGCGACACCTAAGGGGTTGCGCAAGCGTAGACACTTTGTCACAGGAAACCGTAGTTGATGTGTCCTGCTGTAGCGGCGATCGGACACAGTTTACGTCTGCGCAGGGAGTGGCTGATTTCATACTGTTTATATAGAAATCCAATATTCATTGGTAGCTTGTATCCGACACACGACACGTTTGCGCAAAGCCTAAATCATCGCCTAAATATGCACGGTTAAAAACTATCGGGGTATACAGAAACTATAGATCGCCACCTGCTTCGAGTTTTACTTACACTTGTCACCTGGTCCACGCCTGGAGATCAAATCAGCCCCCATACTCACAAACGCTTCGATTCGATTCGGAATGTCGTAAGTCTATCTCTTTCGGTTTCGTTATGCCAAAACGAAAAGATAGGCATACGACTTGTCGAATCGATATCGAATTGAAGCGTTTGTGTATACGGGGAGTTGTCTACCTCTTCGGGAAAAGAAACAGGGCGTCTACTCTCTTTCTCCGTAACGTAACTTCGGCAACGAACGAAAATTAAACCTCTACGTTTGTGCCCCTAATCTATATCGTTTGCGGACGCACACAAGAAGTTCGAATTCACAGACAATTAACGTGAACGAATGTATTAAATGTTATTGTGTGCGTCCGCAAATAAGGTCACAAATGTTACTACGTTTAATTTTCGTTCGTTGCCGAAGTTACGTTTCGGAGAAAGAGAGTAGACCCCCAGGCTTGTAATGTTATCCGTTGAAGATGCAGTAAAAGACCATTGCACCTCTCCTCTTACCTCTACCAAGGCATTGCCTAAAATCTATGTTCATTTAATCAACCGTTCAAAACAAAAAAACTTCCCTATCAGCCACCTAAGCAGTCCTTGCATCCTTGATAAGAAGGCCACAGGGACGGGTCATGGCAATCCAACCTTTGCACACCATACGATGATAATGGCATGCGATAGCACCCCACAACGGCATGGAAAAATTGGTGAACTGATAACAAAGCATTTGTAGAAATTCTCGTTTTAAAAAGTCCTGTTTTTCGAGTGTCTCTAAGACTAGGAAAGATTATACGGCCTGGTAGGAATGAAGAACTGAAATGACTGATGTAAATGCCCAAGGTAGAAAAAGATCTGCATTCGAACCAAATATTCCTAATTAACATACGGCATGAGGATAATACATTGGTGTTAAAGCCTAGCACTTGCATCTAAGGTAAGATTTTATTAAACCTTCTGTGAAGCATAGAAAGTCTTTTCGAAAAGTTTTTTTTTATTTAAATTCTGGTTTGCTATTTAAATACTTGGGCGTCAGTGCATTTTCTTGATTTGTGGAATATCGACCAGTCTCAAAACATAATTCAACTACGAAAGCATATTTCAGCAACCTATTAATTCCTCCAGGCATCAATTTTCCAAATATCACTCACATCGAATGTTCTTTTATCTCACTATAGGTAGTTTGATAGTTTTTGTTCTAGACACCGTAATTGCACCCGAGCAAGATACGCTTCAAGCAACAAGAATGCAACGCCGCTCGAAGTCAATGACACTTGACATATTTAAATCTAACAACCTATTTAATAAAACCATTTATAATTTACTTACATTTAATTGTTTCGGGACACTGGTTATTGACAAAACTGCTGCATTCCTCTCGAAATTAACAACCGATTTTAAACCCAACCGCACAATCGACATCGCCATTTTGTTTATAGTTTTCAATTCAAATAGTTCACATAAACAAACAACTTTCTTTTTTTTTTTCAAACAATTATTTCGACATCTCTGAACGCATTCGAACGCGCGCGATGCACTTCTCGATAGCTATTGGACTGAATTGAATTTGGAACGCGCGGTCGGTTTTATTCGTGGTGTCTGGCCCTTCGTAGGAGAAAAGGGAGGGAGTGTTTATGCCGGTTACAATGTTTGGGGTCTATGACCATTAAGCAATGCAGCAAGTACAGCGCTTTATTGAGACATAAGGGTTTCAAATCGAAATATCAGCTAGAGTTTCAATATGTCGCTGTATTAACTCAGTATTGGAGATTTCGAGTGGATAGAAAGAAAGCCAGGCGTTTTGGGGATTCTATAGAAGTTTATTTTGGTATAGAATCTCAAGTTCAGGCTTTAATTTCTCTATATTTTCTACCTACTAAAAAAAACCAGCAGGTTAACAACCTGTTCCTCCATTCTTTAAATTGGTGGCCCGGATCTGTCTGATCGGAGTGTCCTTCCTTTTCTATGGAGAAACATTCCATCCTGGTGGCCTACCATGACATCTTAAAGCAGTATTGAGTTAATCTTATTCCAGAGTGGGAAAGAGATGGCACTAGACGTCCGCTGTAGCACCGACTCTTTCTTACACTGGAATAAGATTAAAACAATACTGGTTTAAGACGTCATAGTAGCCCAATTATCGAGGTTCCGGTAACCGGTTCCTTAGGGTGTCGGACGTAAAGAATTGCACCATCCCATATCTTCCCGTGGGTGTCGTAAGAGGCGACTATGGGAGTTGCCACGGAATGGGCAGCAGCGTTCTCTGTGCTTTTGTAACAACCGTACTGCGATCGCCAACCCGCCTGCCAAGCGTGGCGATTATGGCAAAACCCCCCTTTTGTCAATGTGGCTACATTTGGGGTAAGCCTATGTCCAGCAGTGGACGTCTTTCGACTTAAATGATGATGATGATGATGAGTAACCCCTCTGATCCTCTTTAACGTCTTCTGGATCCATTAAAGCGTACCTACTGTGTCAAACTATAAAAAAAACAGTTTCTGTAGCTGTGTTGTTCCTGAATGCCATGCAGTTGTAAGACCAAGAAACTGTTATTGCTACCTTATGTTTTAAAATGACTAGTTCATGACCCCATTGTAGTTTTTACGTGAAAGATTAACAAACATCTATTGATACCTACAACAAACTTTGGCATTTTATAATAGCAGTAAGAGATGGAGATATTTTCGAACGAGAGTTTAAAAAAAACTGTCCTTCAATGGTCTGTCTGATGACAATGGTTTTCTCTTGATGAAGGTTTTAATAAAGGATAGACGAAAAGAATCTGAGCAAATCCACAAGCACAAGAACGATACAAGGGAAGGCAAAAATAAACCAGGAAAGAAAGCGCTAACTTAAATGCAGCAGCTAACAAAACTCAACGCTCATAGTAACAAAGGAAACACACTATTTTAAACTCTATTGCTTGGCAGTAAAAGTTTTATTTAAATTTACCTAAAAGCTACACGTGAAGCCGTCATATCGTAATAGATAGGAAGTAGACAGTTCAGACAATATTAGGAGATTATAAGACCGTGTTCAGATGTGACAAGTTTTGGAAAAGGGCATATTAAATTGGTAGTACCAACACTGACAAGTAAAGACAGGGTATCATCATCTGCCAAACCTTTTCCCAACCATGTTTGGGTCGGCTTTCAGTCTAACCGAATTCAGCTGAATGCTGAATACCAGTATTTTACATGGAGCGACTGCCCATCTGACCTCCACAACCCAGTTCGTACTGGGTTATCCTATACCCCTTGCTAAGCTCATTCTTGTCCATTCTTCTCCATAGAGATCTACGCTTTGGAATGGGTCACTACAGTACTTTCACAAGTTACCTTGCCTTGCCTTGTTAGTTGCCTTGTGTCTGGTACTTTAACTTTGCGTTTTGTTCTGTTATTTTTTAGGGTTCCGTACCCAAAGGGTCAAACGGGACCCTATTACTGAGACTTCGCTGTCCGTCCGTCCGTCTGTCACCAGGCTGTATCTCATGAACCGTGATAGTTAGTCAGTTGAAATTTCTACAGATTATGTATTTCTGTTGACGCTATAACAACAAATACCAAAAATAGAAAAAAAAATATATTTAAGGGGGGCTCCCATACGGTGAGTAATTGGCTAGCTCACCGTCCGTCCGTCTTATGACGACAGACCGTGCCGACGGCGCGTTCGTGTTCCACGCGCGCCTCAAGGAGATGTCAGCAAATCGGAAGGGGTCCGAGAGGGCCGATGCCTGCCAGGGCTGCGGGTTGTTCGAAAGAGATACCGTGCCCCTGGAACGCAAAGGGCTAAGAAGGAACATGGATGGGTTTTAGTCAGTACAAGTCTGACACTCCCTTCCGCTCCGCCCTGAGCGGAAGAAGTCATTTGATGATTTCCCATCCTAAAAAAAAAAAAAAGGGGGGCTCCCATACAAAAAAAACTTTTTTTATCGTTTTTATAAATAATGGTACGAAACCCTTCGTGCGCGAGTCCGACTCGCACCTGGCCGGTTTTTTTGAATTTCAAAAGTGCCTGTAAGGGTCTTATTGCAATAAACGCTTTGAGTTTGAGTTTCAGTTAAGACTGGTTGCCAGATTTTTCTCTTCTTAGATCTTTGACAGCCGGACTGACAACGGCTTAAGAAGAAGACAGGGTTTTAGATACTAAAAAGGAGTTAAATTTGCGAATAAAAACGGTATAAAAGACTGAAACTCATAACAGATATACACTATATTGCACCGATTATGTTTCTGTCCTAAATGATGATTATGATGCCATCTAGCCGATTTCAGCCACAGCGACTGAACCTGATGGCTTCCTAGGGTGGTTGTCGAGAGCTATGGTGTGCTGTTCTTTCATGTGATCTCAAGTGGCTGGCATATCCAACTTTGGCCAAAAACTTCGAGCACAAATGTGTGTCAGAACACCATTGATGACATTCTAGAATTAATTTCAATTGGACCTTTACAGAAACTTTTGCAGGTCAAAATGAAGGTCTTCATTGGGTACAGCGACGGAGTATTAAGTATTTCTGTTGTAACTTAATATTTGTAATTTTAGTTTTTTATTTGTTTTTTTTTCATTTAACTGTTATAATGAATTTATTATACCTACTTAATTTTATGCCAATGTTATTTTTTTACATATGGGTGTTATGCTTGCCTGAAATAAATGAAATTTAAAAACAAAAGAATGAAGCTAGAGTCCCAGTCACAAGGCATAATAACTTGTGAAAGTAGTGTAGTTGCCCATTCTAAAGCCTAGGTACATTTCTTATGGTACAGAACCAATCTAAACTAATACATATTATAAAGAGAAAAGATTTGATTGTTTGTTTGTTTGCATTGAATAGACACCGAAACTACTGGACCGATTTGAAAAATTCTGTCAGTGTTAGATAACCCATTTATCGAGGAAGGCTATAGGCTATATATCATCACGCTACGACCAATAGGAGTGGAGCAGGAATGAAAAATGTTGCGAAAACTGGGAAAATGTGACGCAAACGAAGTTGCGCCGGACAGCTAGTACCTAATTAATAAAAAAAATACACCAAAAGAGGTCATTAACAGCTGTATAATTAGCAAGTAATGAACAGCCCCATCTACACACCGCTTTATCATGTACTGCCGTCTCTACGCACACGTAGCCCAAACAATTGCAATTTAGGTTAATTATAACTACCAAATATTTAACTAGTTGTCGATACTTGTTCTACGATAACGACAGATTTAGGACTTTTTCCTTATTTAATTATTATGTGATTAGTATTGAACGTGTTACTACTCACGTACAACTTTATTTGCGATGTTCATTTTGTTTGTTGATGTTTTCTTGTTCACAAACAAATGGTGTTTTGGTTGAAGTGTTTTCCTTGATAGTCAAGGCTGCAAAACATATAATATGTTGTTGACGCTGTCCAAAACCGGCATGTTATAACATAACATCACGGCTAAGCTGTAAGGCCCCAAAGGATTACAATACAATATAATATCCTTAATTTCAGGCAAAAATATAAGGATCATACATATACATATAAGCATAACAACAATAACTATAAACTAATAAATACTTGATACAAAATAACTTAATAACTACTGCACACGAAGTGACGGCGTCGTGTTACGCTGCGAGGTGTCACGTAGCTGGCCGCGGAAACGCCGATACAGCACAGCACACCTTTCGGCCAAAACTCTTCCTTGAGGAAGGTCGCCAAATGGTGAGTTGGAACTCGCACCACAAACGACTTGAAATTGGTGTTATGGCGTGCCTCCTCTTATGAAGTCCCTCAAGGTCCAGTTGGTCTCCACCCGTATGTACTCTACGACGTCCTCAGCCTTCGTAGAGTGGTGCAAACGGGACACGTACAGCTGCGTCGTCGGTACTGCAGGACGTAGCAGCATGTTACATCCTGCCCGCGCTGTCCACACTGGTTGCGATACGTAGTCTTCCTCCTCTTTCCCTCCACCTTGATGAAGCCGTCCCCATCACATGTGTTCTTCGGTGGAACCTGCGTGTTGGATTAGACAGAGTGGTACCTACTTCACACGCTAGGCATGTTTATGCGTCATGTAACAAGGGGGTGAACCGAGCATAACCCGCTGCTACTAAGAAACTACGAATAAAAAAAAAAAACTACTAGTAACCCTTGACCAATTTGCCCGACCAGCGAATCCAACTGAAGACCTCACGCTCAACAGTAGCGCTTGTGCGATTTCAGACCAACGAGTCTTAGAACCAAAAATCCGAAGACAACTGACATCTACTAACCCGAACTGGGCCCGCAGAGTGAATTAGATCCCCATCAGAAGGAATATTATAAGATTATATGCTTACTAGCTGTCCCGCGCAACTTCGTCTGCGTCACGTTTTCCCCGTTTTCGCAACATTTTTTACTGCTGCTCCGCTCCTATTGGTCGTAGCGTCATGATATATAACCTATAGCCTTCCTCGATAAATGAGATATCTAACACCGAAAGATTTTTCAAATCGGGCCAATAATTCCTGACATTAGCAAGCGTTCAAGCAAACAAACAAACGAACTCTTCAGCTTTATTATGATGAGTAAAGTAAGTACCTATAGATTAGTATAGATATAGATTAGATTATGCAAACACGGTCGATCACCCATCTTGTTACCAACTTGTCCCCGCTTGGCGCCAAATCAGTCGGTCCTAGGACTCCTTGGCGACCCTTGGGGCTTAAGGAAAATATAGCTCCTCGTCTCGTAATAGTGGACTGAAAGATCGAGTCTGTCCACGGTTTTGGTCTTGAACCCACGGTCTTTTCCATAGCTTCCTCAGAACTCTTCATTTCTCCAATTAGAAGAGGGTCTTCAAAAGATAATTAAAAAAATCCTCTAGTCTAGTAGTATAGCGCGTCAGTAAAATCTGTAAGCACCAACTGTTTGTTGTCAGAATAGGTAGAGCACAGTAGCGGGTACTATGGACCGAGCAGTCCGGTTCCTGAAGCTGAACAATGGGCCAGAGGTTCGATTTTATCAGTTGATGTCTGTTTGTTTGGCTAAACTCTCGCCCCCATAATACATGCGACTTAAACATAATTAGGTGCACTCTGCCTAATCCTTCGGGGATTACAGGCGAGATGTTATGTTTGGGATATCGTGTTTGATTCATCATCATCATCGGCCTATGATGTTCCCACTGCTGGGACATAGGCCTCCTCTCAATGAGAGGGAAGTGGGCTGTAATCTACCACGCGGGCCCAGTACAGTTTGGTAGATGTCGCTGTCTTCGGATTTTTAGTTCTAGGACATGCCGGTTTCCTCACGATGTTTTCTTTCATCATTTTGAGAGCAGCGGTGATGAAATAATTACACAAAGTAATGCGCCTGCCTGGGTTAGAACCCACGTGTTTGATTGTTAGGTACTACTAACTATGCATTCTGCCATTTTCTATTTTCCACTTTGCTTTTTAAAATAACTCCTACATCTAACAGACATCACGAGTGTATTATCACGCTGTTGTAAAAGGAGGTCAAGCAGTAAAAGCTAAGTCAAACAACACGAGCAAAGCAGCACTTTTCTCAATCGAAATGTGTAGGTTGGGAGTTTTCCAAATACTTCAAAACTAAGTTTATCTCATAGGTCACTTAGCATGTCCCTTTTACCAAAAAATGCGTGTTAGCAACTCAGCACAACAGTAGCTTAGTGGTTGACTTCTTAGCGACGGTATGTTGGACATTTCAATATCGCTAGCTACCTATTCATCATCACCATATCTAAACTAATATTATAAAGAGGAAAGATTTGATTGTTTGTTTGTTTGCATTGAATAAGCTCCGAAACTACTGGTCCGATTTGAAAAATTCTTTCAGTGTTAGATATCCCATGTATCGAGGAAGGCTATAGGCTATATATCATCACGCTACAACCAATAGGAGTGGAGCAGCAATGAAAAATGTTGCGAAAACGGGGAAAATGTGACGCAAACGAAGTTGCGCCGGACAGCTAGTATGTTATATCCATAATGTTATAGTCTCGAAAGCTTACCAAGGGGGTATATATAGTATTGCCTAGTACTAACTGGGCTGTGGAGGTCAAATAGGCATGTGAAATTAGATAATTGGGGAATTAGTTAGGTTAGACTGGAAGCCGACCCCCAACATAATTGGGAAAAGGCTAGACACATGACGTTAGTCGTCTTCTAGTCTACCCAGATCAGCTGAATACCAGTATTCGACTGCCTATCTGACCTCCACACCCCAGTTACTGGGTAACACGATACCCTTGGGTATACAGTATCAGTACTTGTCGTGGTTTATATTACTCAATCTGTGTCATAAACATAGATCGGAGTAGGTAGATTGAATTGGAATTGGATTGGAATATTAATATGGACTTACCTCCGGAATTGGTTGATTTGATTGTAAGTGCAACAATTTATAAAAAATTGTGGCGTTAAAAAGGCTAAAAATAAAAATAATTATTAATGCTTCGATCTGAATTCGATTGTTGTTATTATTCAACAGATAAACAATAAATTGATTTAGTTTTGATACATTCCTTAAAATTTTGAATTGAGTAGTAGTAATAACATTAACAATATTTAATTGAATCCGGAAATACCGGAATTGCTTTCCGGAAATATGGCTTATCCAAGTTATTCTTTCTGTGTGCATTTGTGATACAAGTACCAAAAATCAATCTACCTACTCCGATCTATGAATCATCATCATCATCATCATTTCAACCGAAAGACGTCCACTGCTGGACATAGGCCTCCCCCAAGTTTCGCCACATTGACATAACATGGAGGGTTTTGCCATAATCGCCACGCTTGGCAGGCGGGTTGGCGATCGCAGTACGGTTGTTATAAAAGCACAGAGAACGCTGCTGCCCATTCTCTGGCAAGTCCCTTAGTCGGCTCTTACGACACCCACGGGAAGATATGGGATGGTGCTATTCTTTACGTCCGACACCATACAGATCTATGAATAAATATAACAAATACATTGAAGGCTAAACAAACATCCTTTGATAGTTTATTGATGATAAGCTGACATCATTGCAATAATCTTTTTTTTAAACTAGCAATATTACATAACATAGTGTCAACGACCTATAGGCCTTGTTCGAACTAAACATAATAGACATAATAATGCAGTTACCGTGTTGTGCAAGCGAAATTGGACTTTAACGTTAAGTTGTAAAGGTGATAAATGGTTGAAATATAATGGAACGTAAACGTTTTGTTTACGTTTGTAGTGGAAGCGAATGTATGTCATTAAGTCCACGTATTAATGTACTTACTGCTATACCTTACCTGAGATACAGGTTTATTCCTAGTTCAGGTAACATGCAACTGTTATATGCCCATGGTTTTTAAGGCACCGAAATTATGGCTAAGCTGAAAAACTAATATTGAATCGTGTTTCAAATTACCGTCAACCCAGTTGAGAGGTGGTTGAAATTAAAAAGATAAAGATTTTATATTTCAAAATATTTATTAAAATACATTTTACAGAAACCAAATATTAGTTCGTATCGAACACATTCGAATAATTTTCAAAGCATAACACAGCATTCCGATTATCGGTGACATAATAATATATAATTTACTTGGCTTTATTTAATTAATTAATTATTTATAGACTCGCCCCCCATTGGGTAAATATGTGTGGACTATCAAGTAACCTCTGCATAACCCTTCTGTTGTTACTATGTTATATTATTTATTTTTCAAAAGTTCTCTTGTATATTAAAATGCTGCAACTGTTTCTATGCTGCAAGTAACTTGCCCAATAACAATAAAATGCCCATTTTAGAGATATGCTGACTTGATTGATTAATAAAACCTTAACTACGATTCAAATATACATTATAATTTAATTATATTAATACACGTTAAATCAAGGAAATTAATTGTTAGCCAAATTGACAATCCAATAGACCGTAACAGTATAACCACTTTAAATGTGCAGTTCAAGGAGGCGCTGCTTGTCAAGAAAAAACGCATCGATATGTCAAACTTGGTACATTTATTTTACTTCATCGTTTTCCTGCGTGCACAGATAACTGTTGGGTGAAGTGTTCATTCGAAAAGTCATTTTTTTTAATCTTGTACCACACTAGGAATTTCTCCTGTATCGTGGGTGCATTTACAAACATTTAAACTCATATGCACAAAGAGCTAGACCCGGACAACTAGTCGAAACCGCGTGATTCTTTGACAGTTGTGTGAAACGGCAAATTGATGTAGGGTATTTATGGCTGTCAAATTGTTTACCAATTAATTTCCCTCAAGTAAAATACACTTAATATGTATATTTATTTACTGACTAAATTAAATATTTTGTTATAGGCACCTTAATATCTATTAAATGACAAACGAAAATAAAATAAAATTATTCATACTAATTAACTTTATTAAATTACCAAATGGCAAATGTAGTTTTACAAATCGCCGCCGTGTACCTAACTAACCTTAAAAAAATTATACTTATGAAAAACAGGCTTACTAGAGTTTCGTTCTCAACATTTTTAATAAGAATTAGTGCTTACATAAACTATGGTTTGGAACTTCGGACTATGGTCCGTAATTAACAAGATTATTCATCTAAAATTCATCAACATCTGCCTAGCGTTTTTCCAACTGTTGAGGTCGGCTTCCAGTCTCACCGGATGCAGCTTAATACGAGTACCAGTATTTTACATGGAGCGACTGCATATTCAACCTCCAAAACCGTTTATACTAGGTACAAAACACTTGGTAAAACTGGTTGTCAGACTTTCAGCTTACAATCTAAAATTCGCCTACTAGAATTACTTAATGAAAAGTATGCCATGATTTCTAGTAAATCATAATGGTCCCACCACTTTTTTTTCCTGAGATATTTGTGGACTTTTTCTGGACAAGTTCCGAAACTTCGATCTAAAATAGAAAATCTGTGAGATTCATGACCTTAAACCTACACCCCCTCCCTTTTTAGTTTACCATAGTCGCCCGTTTTTAGTTATACATATATATATATATAACTATCTTAGTTATACAAGTGTAAAACCGAAGATGCATTATGCCTTAATATAATATGAATCAATCAATCAATTCCCTGCCTGTTTTAAATCAAAATAACATAACTTCACGCCTGTAATCCCGAAGGTCTAGGCAGAGGTGTAGGTACCTAATAGTGCACCAGCAGTTCTTCAGTTATGTTTAAGTCCCATGTAAAAGGGGGCGAGCCTATTGCAATCAACCGGGCACAAATCTAGAATCCGTGGCTGCTACTGAGAAATTCCTCATGGGAAAACCTAATAACACTTGCCCGACCCAGAACCTCATGGTCAGCAGTAGCAACTGCTAGAGCAACGTTGAGATCCAAAATATCTTCAAAAAACATGATAAAGGGCCATATCTGTAAATTCTAAGCGCCTTATCTACAAGACTTATACAACCTGTTTTTTTTTGATATCCCATAACTCTAGGATATGATTGAGACCATATCAAAGAATCAACTGACATATGAATTATGTTTCAATCATACTTTTTTTTTGTTTTTTTCGCATTTTCTTGGCTTTAAATATGAATTATTGGCTTGAATAAAAAGAATTACTCATATTTATTAATGAAACTACTACTATTTTACTACATTACTGCGAAGTTTGGCAACCTCGCAAAAGTAAAGATTCGTTATACTGGTGCCAATTTTTGACCTAATTTAATTATGATTGATGATATCTCCGAAACTATGCATTTTTGGACCACCTATTCTAGGAGTTTTAGTATTATTTTTACCTACAGAATATAACCCTAGAGTTATGGGATATTAAAAAAAAAAAACAGATTGTATAATAATGCAACACAGATCTACTGAATGTGGTGACTGCAGGTTTTTGGCATTTTGTACTTGCAAGCAGTGCTGCCATTACAATAAAAAATGTATAGTCGAAAAACTTAATGTTCCATACTTCTTGACCGTGTAGGTATTGCAGTTTGTAGGAAACAGCTGTTTTTTTAAGCAAAGAAAAATTTTTATGTTCTGAATAATGAACTAAGTTTGTGGTAACCGTTTCAGCGTTGGTGTTCCTTGACCTTTTATATGTCATAGAGCCAGAGCCAACCGTATAAAAAAAAACGCGAATTGGACTTAGAGTAACAATAGTGGCCATAGACATAGTTCCATAATAATGACATAAACAAATCAAAAACACTTTGTATGTATGTATAAAACAATAATGATTCAGAATAAACATTTTATCTATAATTAATATATTAAATACAGCTATTAGACAACATAATTAAAAGTTAGGCTTTCTTATACTCTATCCTTTCCACTTTGACTTCGTCACCCAGCAGTTTATAGACATAGGTCACCACGGTGGAGCTTTGGATGTCCATCAGCACGAATGATGGGGTCGCATTTCTGGAATTAAGAAGTCAGATAGGTTAGAACTTATGTTTGAGTTAAGAGCGTTTAAACCTTACGGCATTTCGTACAAACTTTCAAGTCCTTATTTTCCGAAATGACTGAACCGATTTTAATTAAAATTATTACGGATAAGCAAGATACGTAGGTCTAAAAAGCTAATAATAAGTCACATTGTGAATTTAAGTGGGTAGATAGTTTTCACTGGGAGCAATTTGGAACTTTCGATTCGTTTTTTTTTGTGGTTTTTAGTTGTTAAATACACTATTTAATATGCACATGAAATTCGAAACACTTTGGCTACACTTTTATATTGTTTTATAGCACAAGTTCACAGTATTTATAGGAAATCGCAAAAATATTTCCGGAACATATGTGCTTCTGACTGCAGTTTGATACAAACTTTTCAAAATAGTTTTATTATATATTCCTAATCGGGTTTGCTCTATTCATGTGGCTAGTTTATAAAATAACTAGCTACTTCTAGGAAGGAAAACATAACTACACATGACATGATTTGGATAAAAACATCTGGAACTTCAAATCATTCTTAATTTTATCACCACAACTGTATGTCACTGAAAATGGAGCCAATGGTGCATCACATTAATGATGTCATTGCAATGGCAAGAAACCTCTCGAAATAATTGTCAACTAGAAAACAGCCAAAATTACAGCTTGCAAGAAATGATTCAAAACAGTACAAAATATTACCTGAACAGTGGACTGTAAGCCCCAGTAGCAGATCCCGGATTGATATAAAACTTATTTTCATGCTCATAAGCTTCAAAACGGTGTGTGTGGCCAGATATAAGGATATCTACGTCAAGCTGCCTCTGAACTAGCGCGAGGGACTCCTCATCACCCCATGGAACAACCTGGTGACCGTGGATGAGACCAATGCGGAACTGGCCGACAGTTATTACTTTTTGTTCAGGGTAGGTGGAGTTCTGAAAATTGTTTATTGTTGGTTAAGTATGGGAAAATGAACCATATTTCTCAAGTTCAGTAAACTTGAAGGATGCCTTAGTACCTAAGTACTAAAAGTCACTACATCCATTTTCTTTGTTTTGAGATGACATCATATTAAGTGCAAAAATTGTTTGTATAAATAATATGGTGTTATAAATAAATTTTTAACCAATAAGTAAAATATTTGATTCACTTTTTTAAAAATTTGAAAAAAAAATTAAGAAATTTGAAAATGTGAATGAGGAAAGAACTCAAATACAGCAAATTTTGTTTTTACTAAAAGTATTGATTAAATCGATAAACTAAGTCTTTGTGGGAGAACTTTGTATAGCAGTAGCACAGAATAAAGGGCTTTGAACTATATAGACCATTATCTCAGAAACATGACGCTATAGAAGATTTGGTCTCATACGTAACTTGTTTGTATTGAAATGAGTTATTGATTAAATACAGGTTTAATCCGTGGCTGCTATCTGGTAAATAAAATAGTGGAAGTCAGGCAGGCCACCCTACGTACAAAAATCTTCAACTTCCTTAATGAAAGAGAACTATTCAGTTGACGGTGGTGAAGTTGGATTAACAATGTTGTCATATTCGCAGGAAAAACGTGGCCAGATGTTGCACAAAACAGAGAGGATTGGAAGGAGAAAGGGGAGGCCTTTGTCCAACACTGGGAAACAGAACAAAACTATTGAGAAGAAGCTATGAAAAAAATAGAAAAAACTATTGAATGTTAGTTTTCACCGACAAAAGGTCAACAACAACAGCCACACAACAACAACAACCTAAGAATGTGATATTTACCTTTTAAGTTGGAGAAAAATTCTCTATAATTATTTTAATTCAGTTCAAAAATTAAGTACAAAAACTCAATACAAACCTCATCAAAATCTCCCCTTACAACATGTACATCGCTGGCTAACGTCTTCAGGTAATCGTAGGACTCCTTGGTGCAAAGGTTGCCCGTGCACAAGATATGCTGTATCCGGCCAGGTAGGAGGAGCTTCTTGAACTTCGGAGGCAGGCTGCTACAGCGGTGCGGGATGTGCAGGTCACCGAGTACTAGGACAAGCTGCAGATATCATTGGAAAGATGTGTTAGGTCTTTTATTGATGGACTAGGTTCATTGTTAACCTGTATTATTTGGCATAGTTTAAGTCCAGAGGATATAGGTTAAAAACTAAGGTCAGGTCTAGAAATGCATAGATCTTAAAACAATAGAATTGTTGTTTCTTTGAGTTTTTTATCATGTTTTTGTGAGGATTTGAAAACGTCCAATGTAATTAATCTTATATTAAAGATTTTTACGCTCTGAGGCAACTAAAAAAGCTGATGCATTCCGAGCGGCTTAATGTAAATCAATTGAAAAAAAGTGGGTGTACATTTTGTACATGTAAGTTCCGTGTTAGCAATCAATCAATGCTAATACAAACTACTTACCATGATGCTATTAGAGTAGGATATTGTTATAGAAAACCGTTAGTAACAGTGCAGCACTAATTGCGATTCGTGGAAGTACCTATGATTGAGAAGAAATTCAAGCAATTATGACTGATTATTACTGCAATCAGAAATCGTAAATCGAGAAACCAATACAATCATTCGCTAATCGCTTGAGTTTGTCATTTTGCAGGTTGACAACTTGATTACTTGACACTTGACAGATTTGACAACAATTGCGTTTAATTTTACCAACGGAAACTTACTAAAGCGCGTTGTAATCTTTTGAAGCAACTCTTCAAAAACTTTTTAATTTATTTGAAACTAAGTTTGGCATATTTTATGTTTGAGGTAGGTTTTTATTTATAAGTTTTTTCATTAGAATTCCACATTGAGTTCCAGCATGCTTTTTTACCGTTAAGAAAAAGTACTTTTACTCTATGAACAAGTGATGTACTCTGAGAAACTAAAGGTTCCCTACAAAAAAAAACAACCGAAAATCGTTAATTCTAATTTACCATGGTCAATTCAAATAATTGAATATTACAATGATTAAAACTTTTTTTAGTTTTTTTAAAGTCTTTATTGTTTGTCCGTTGCATCATACCTTTTATTAGACAATTTCCGAACCTAATGACGACTAACGATTACTAATTGATTGATTGTAAGAACACAAATCATGCAATTTTATCAAGATTATGTAGAATAGATAATGTACGTTGCAGTTACATAACAATTTACTGTGATTTCTTTTGAACGTCATGAGTTTTTAGTAGTTTGTTTTTGTATTATCAGCTCAACACTTCGCTTTCGTCTATAGTCTATGGTTCAGGTGCGGATAGAAAAGAAAAATTTCATGGTGTTGTGGGTGACACATATACGTAGAAAAAATTTAGTTTAAGTTAAACACAATTGGCACCAACTGCAGGGAAATGGAATCAATGGAATATGAGCTCGCTAGGAACCTTACTCTGTTGTTCTTCGTGGAACGCCTGCTCGACAAAGGCGAGCCGCGCACGTTGCACGATCTTTCCTGCCAGTTTGGTGCCAAAGGATTCACCAAGGAGATGCGACAGATCGCTGGCGGGTCGCAGTCGGGCTTGAAGAAGTTCCTGGCTCAGTACCCGGCGTTGTTCAGCATAGACGGGGACTATGTTGATATCAACACGTTCCAGAAGCACATTTGTGGGGCTGGCGCATCGTCCAACAACGACTACATCGAGGAAGCGAAGGAGTACTTCGCAGGCAAGATGGTCCAGTACGGCGAGGGCACCGAGGTGCCGATCAAGAGCTTGCTCGGGCACCGCAGCCAGGCCTCCCCGCAGGTGCGTCACATCTCCGGCCAGAGAATCAAGGAGTTCAAGGACTTCCTGCTGAAGCACCCGGACACCTTCCAGATCATCGATGACAACGTCGTTCTAGTCAGTGAGAATCATAGGAGAGGTAACGCACACACAAATTCTGAACAATTCCACAATCTTCCCGTAGCTAATATTAACACAGATACTGCCCAACAGTTGTTAGACTATGTTGCACAGTGCATAGAAGCTAAAGGCCCCGTGATGGTTGACCAGCTCTTCCACTTAATTGTGTCACGCTTCCCACAAGAATATTGGTATCAAATGTTCAAGTCGCCCGCAGATTTGAGCGCATTCTTAAAAATATTTTCAGACTCGTTCCATGTTCAATCGAACTTGGTCACACTTATTAGTAAACCAAAAATACCTGTTATGTATCTTAATGCTAAAGCTAAAGCAAAGACTGATGAACCAAAGCTTGTGGTTGTGGAGAAGCCTATGTCGCCAATTCCCCCCACAGTTGAGAGTCCAACTCCATCATCAGATGGCAAAAAGAGTCCGGCAAACAACAGAATACTCAGTCCTATTGAATCTCCCCGAGGACCTCAAGCTAACATTGCAAACCAGACTCTAAAGCAAAGAATCAATTCTATTGTCATAAAAAATTTGGCAGAAAACATGGTCCGAGACAGGGTCAACAACCATTTGAATGCGCGGGGTGCTGAAGAAACTAATGGTACCCCAAGTTTAAGGAATAATGTGATGGGTGAAGCTTGGCGCCAAAAGGTGCTGCAGTGCACAACTGTCATAGCTAGTGTAAGGGAATGTGCCACACTAATTGAAAGCATTATGGTGCCTAAACGCAATGCAAAGAACATTGTTTCCTTTGACTGTGAAGGAATAAACCTTGGCCTCAAAGGAGTGTTGACATTGTGTCAAATAGCCACCATGAATGGTGAAGTGTACATACTAGATATAATGGCTTGTCCAGGCATGGTTGTGGAGGGTAAAATTAAGGAATTATTAGAGAGTGAAAATGTTGTTAAAATTATACATGACTGCAGGAATGATTCAGTTAATTTACACAATCAATTTGAGATTGTTTTGAAGAATGTTTTTGATACACAAGCTGCTCATGCTGTTTTACAATTGCAACAACAAGGTGTGCCTGTTTACAAAGTCAAGAATCTTAGTCTTAATGCCTTATGTGAATTGTATAATGCACCTATGAACCCCATGAAAGAACAATTGAAGAATGTGTATCGCAGGGACCAACGTTATTGGGCAAGGAGACCATTGACTAAAGATATGATTATTTACTCTGCTTCAGACGTCCTATCTTTGGTCAATCCAGCAATTTATGCTTACATGTCAAGCAATATTAAGCCTGACAACCAGCAGCTGTTTGAAGAACTGAGCAATGAGCAAGTTTTTATGCATATTCAGCCAACTGAAGTTAAATTGCGCAAGAGACAACGAAAAATCAACACAGAAGTTGGTGAGTTGAAGCAGAAACTGGCTGAAACAACTAAGAATATTGTACTGAGCAACAGAGAAATTAGACTGCTCAGATACATTGAACTCACTGAGGAGGAAAAGGAGAAATTGAAGGGTTGTCACAAAATATCTAAGAAATTGGAAAAACTAGAAGCTATTGGTCAGGATAAGGACTCTGATTCAGATGATGATGAAAGGGAAAATGAAATGGCTAGCTTAGAGTCAAACCCATCTGACCCAATATCATCCCCACACTCCACTCAGCCACCAAGTCTCACAGAATCCATGCAGATGATGGATGAAATCTTATCTGACACAAACATGGATAAAGTAGAGAAAATTAACCGCCTTGAGGCTATTCTGTCGGCTGTCGCCCCCCTGAGTGGAGAGTTGGAGGATAAATTCTCACAAACAATGGAACAAACACTGCCATTGCTCAAAAACAAGGATTGGTCCAATCTAAGCCAAATTTTGAACTTAGGAGAGCCAGATAGGAAAAGCTGTAACTGCAGATGCCATAATTCCACTTATGATGAAATTAAGTGCAATGATCTCAATGAAGCTAAGAAAACCGAGGTTGGCTCGCAAACTCTTAGTACAGGGGACATTGTGATCACGCGGATTCACTTCAGGGAGGAAGACAAAGCAAACGAAAGGATTCTTGATGCCTCCCCTTTGAGCAAAAGGGTGGGCATCAACAACATGTCTTGATCGACACTCAGGCTTTTATTGTACTTCTATTTCCTGAGTGCCACAATTTAGTTTCGGAACTGTTTATGTATGTGATCATTTTATATATTTTTTAAGTTTGATGGTATTTCGTCCGGCCCCCGCGCATCTTAAATCACTTATTACTTTGAACTAGTTTTGCGGGGGTATGGTAGCGGTGCGATTGTACGAGATGGAATAAATTAAGCGTGTTGTGAGGTCGTGCATTGCTAAGTGTATAACGCCTACGCTATATGTTCATTTGAGCGGAGACGAACGCGTACACTCGAATAAATGCAACAGTAATTCGCATAATACAGCTACTTAATTCCTTCATCTGGAGATGACAGTTTTGGCTGTTTTTCAAGTTTTATAGTAATTTATTTTATGTTGGCTATTGCCTATTAAGTATCCCAAACTTAAATGTGATAGATTTCAAGGCCTTTTTTCTCGATCTACTCTGAATTGTAAATAAGATAAATTTTGATAAGCATGCATAATCTTTTAAATCTTGCGAATCACGATATGATCGAGCGTCTTTCCGTTATCTTTAATAAGTCAAGTGTATATACCTATTTATTTATTTATATGCTATGTTTAGTAGCATCGAGACTACTAAAGCTATATCGAAAGGGCAATAATAGGTGTATACAATAAAGTTTTTTTTTATTATTGTAAAATATTTATAAAACGTTAGATTTACTAGTAGATTAATTATTAATCACGGTTAAAAAAATATTAAAATGTGGTATAGGGTTAGTGTTATTGAAAGAGATGTTTTATTGTAGTATGAGGTGCTTGGAGAAATCGATTTGAAACTTTATTTCACGTAGAATGTTATAGAGACATACGGTAGATCGCGTTTGTTACGTAGATATGCAAATTAACGTTATAACGTACTTGTGATGGATACCCGAAGAGGTTATCCTAACTTTTGATTTAAAAAATGTGCCTTCGAGTCATATCCGACGAATGCCTTCAATTATTATATGAATTAGTAGGTTTTTATACATATTTAGTAGTAATTCTGTAACATGAAAGTTTAGATGAGATTTGTTGTTTGTGAATAACACTTTGGTATACAAGATTTTATATGAACTAAACTCACCACTGAAACACTAACTAGATAGATAGGTAGTTCTCAGAATCTATTAATGTTTTCGACTTATACCCACTTATGTGGTTTACGAAAAGCTTCGTATTAGATAAACGAAAATATTTCTAAACATGTTAAATTCATTCGAATAGTTTATTTTTGTGTTATCGTTAAGTAGAAATGTGTTAAACTTAAGTGATATTTTAAAATGCTTTTTGCTTATTATTATAGCAAAACTTGCTTTGTATTGAATTTGTACCTTACTTTCTACATTGAACAAAAAGTAACTGCTACTGTAGGCATGCCGCAAAAACAGTCTTCCTGCACTAGTTTCAAAACTTTGACTAAACGCAATAAACACGTGTGATAAAATATATTTTGTAGTTAAGTATTATTAGTAAAAGCATAATTACATATCGCCTTAAAACAAGTCAATTGTTTTGTACAATGAGCCATGGCAACGCCAGATTTACGATTACTAAGTGTGAAGATGTTAGCGCATCGGGAACGCAGTTTCATGAAACCGAGTTCTCGGCATGTTTACAGTTCAGCATATTATCGTTGTTTACATGAGGCTTAACAAATAGGTCGCGATACCCTGTGGTATGCGATTACGTGTAAAATAAACGTAAGTACGTGATAATGTTTTTTTGTTGCTTGTTTTGTAAAATTGTAACTGCTACATGATACAAATTGTTCAGACGACAACATGCTCTCTCAGTGCGGTCTCCGAGGACCCATCTTGTTAAGCCTCATTAAATATATTTATATGTACCGGTGTAGATACTCCATCTTGTATTATTCATCAGTATTGTATCCTTTATTTTGTAAAATCCACGCGCTGTTCAAATCGTTAGCAAATGCAAAGAATGTCCACTGTTTGTATTTGCATTTTCCGTCACATATACTCAAGTTTACCTCCTTTTATTTGTATCTATAAAATTATTAGGCACTTTTATAAGCATAATGAATTGTATTTTTAAAAGTTTTTCGGCCATATTTGTTGTTCGACGTTTAAATTATACATTTTGTGCCCTATACATTTGCACAATTTACTAAAATGTTCTGTGACGATGATGTTCTACACATTTTGTATGGTTTTAGTAGAATGTTTATCAGTGCCACTAATAATTTTTGTACTATTTGTAAGGAGCATTTTGTTAGTCAATATAAGCGTAACCACTTTCAGTTATTTTTTTAACTTAAAAAATCTTTAGAAACTTTTATTTTACCCTACTTACCAAGAGTATAATTGCTTACGACGTGAAAGTCGGTAATATTGTAATGTGGCAAATCGACGGTTAACTCATTTGCGCATTGTTTATGTTTATTATGAAATAAAAAGTTGTAAAATACCTGTTCTATTATTTACAAATTACCTATAATATGTCTGCATTATGTCACCAATTATCAACTTTGTTCACATGTCGGAAACGCGGCTGAAAAGCGCAAGGTTCTCGATTCAAGTCAGTTGAAGTTCCTAACGATGCACGATGGAAGAAATAATTCTCATCGATAATAATGTATCGGATGCACCTTGCCTGCCTACCGACTATCAACCAAAAATAAAGCTGCTAAGCGCTGACCCTACGAGTAAAAATATCAGTTTTGTATAGTGAACATTTGCAAATTGTTTTAGTATTTCACATGGTGTGTGAATGCATACATTGTGAAAGCAAAATGTTCGATTTGGCGTCAGAGAACTGCGGGTATTATAAAACGATGTTTTAATATTTATACGAGCTTCAACAGGTGTTTACTACACAGCAATGCCGTTTGCATAATACGGTATGGAATATCAATGGCGTTGGCGTTGTCTAATTAATATTCTTACGTCTTCGTAGCTCATTATACGGCAAATAGAAAGTTCGACAGAAATACATACAACAAGCTAATTGCAATGAATCAGCACGCAATTTCTAGGACTGTTAAAATGTTTTACTACTAAAATGAACGAACGGTGATTCAAAAAAATATTATAAATAAAATATCGTAAGTGATTAAGATCATAGTGCTGAAAATAATCATTGTGCGCATTATTTTATTGCTTCCAAGTAAGTTATCCGGAAACACCTGTCTTTGTGAATCGGAACGCAATACCTAACGGCTTTTAAAACGTCAAATTTTTACCGCGTTCCATAATCAGCAGTCTCAGTATTTTTAATAGGATGCTGTGTTGTGTCTTTGTCACCTGTAACAATGTGAAAGAGATAGCAACAACCGTTTGCTCAGAAGATTTGTTCAGCTTGGGAACGACAACTCGTATTGTCAAATTTGAATTTTGAAAACATTGCACAAACACTCTAAAGTTCAATGAAAAGTTAAAAAGTGATTTAAATCATGGAAGATTTCGATGTATTTACAAATGAGATCAACTTTACGAAGCCCTTGTTCAAAAACATACTGAATAAGTATGTTTATGACGTGCCTCCAACTCCTAACGGACCGAATTATCAAAGTAAGTTTTACTATCCCATTTCTGTGATATTAATTCCACAAAACTACAACTAAGAGTTAAATATAATATCTCGTGCATTAGTAAAGATATCTGTAGACTATTGAACTAATATGTCAAGTTTTTCCTAGACAAAAGACCTTTGTTTTTTTTCTATGAGTGATTGATGTGTAAAGATATTGTCATTAATTCTGCCTTTCAAGGTGGTAGGAAACTTATGGCTGAAGAATGTCTAGCGGACAATGATGACGTGGGGTGTGCATTCCATTTGAGTGAGGCATCATCAGCAACACTGAGAACTATGGCTGTTTATAGAGATGAACAGTTGAAGGCTGCTGGTAAGTATGTAAATTATAGATAAGATAGTATGTACCTACTTATATCTATAGACAATAACATAATGCCCACTATACTGAAGGGGTAGGCAGGTAGATTTGAACAGTTTAGTTTAAATATTTAATGCCTTTAATATTTAATGCCTTTTTAATACAGGCTAGGAGCTCATTGCACTCAGTTCAATCAAGTTAAGCCACAAATCCGGACTTTTGGTTGATAGAGATGGAAAAACCAAGGTCACAAAACGGAACGTCAAAATTACGAGAGACAGTCCCCCAAAACCCCCTCCCTTCGCCACTTCCTAATGTTTTATCTGGGAAGAAGAAATGGCGGGACAAACTCCCCAGCAACACATCTGTCTGTTAGGTTAGAAGAACCAGATTCTATACAATAGTGTTCAGTTTATATAAACAAAGAATCCATTACATCAAATTAATGTCACATGCCAGCTAGCACACACCAATAATAAAAGATATGATGATGATGCACTCTAGTAAGAGAATGGGCTACCAAAACTATAATATTGTTGTCCCTTAGTTCTTTTTATTGTGCAGTGAGATAAGTTTATTACATAATACCCATTTGTTTTTCATTTTAGGAAATAAACTGCACAAAATCACAAGTTACATAAAACCTGTAAAAGATATAATAGATGAAAATCCTATGTAAGTATTTGATTCATCTTCTTTGTTAATGTAACATAACAAGCCTGGCATCCCTGAAGGGATAGGCAGAGGTGTCCGTAATAGTACACTCACATTTTACCAGTACTGGTTAAGCCTCATGTAATAGGGGATGAACCTATTGCCATCAACCAAGCATTAATCAAGACTTAATTGTGACTACTTGAATTTGGTGGAAAACCACACACTGCCACTGCACACTGCCCATCATTTGTAGATCTTAGACAGTTGTTACGAGAAGTCAGAAACATCATCAGGTCAAGCATCCGGTTAGACTGGAAGCCGACCCCAACATAGTTTGGGAAAAGGCTAGGCAGATGATGTCGTACTGAATAATAGTAACCAATAACCATTACCATAACCATAACCATTTATGCATCTGGGTCCCTGTATCGTAAATGTAAAGAAATTTCAATCGTAATTTTTCAGACCAAAGAAAGAAGCAAAGATTTTAGAATTGCTATCAGATGGTACAGACGACATCACAAATGTTTTGGACTCATTCGCAATAGAAGAGGAGGTGCCTTTTTACAAGAAATATCTTCGCTTCTCCAAAGAGAACAATGTTGACAACTTTCAGAAGATTCTGAAAGAATTACCTAAAGGTGTTGTGATCTATTGTTGTTTCTTTTTTCTAACTTAGTAATGATTAAGCTGTCTTGTATGGACCAGAATGTTGGGCCACAAAAGGGATCAATGAAAGGCATTTGCATGTGGCTGAGATGAGAATGCTAGGGGGGATGTGTGGTGTTACGCGAATGGATAGAATAAGTGAGTACATTAGAGGAAGTCTGAAAGTGGCGCCGGTGACTGAAAAGATGTGTGGTAATCGGTTGTCGTGGTATGGGCATGTGATGCGGAGGAATGAGGAATATGTTTTGAGGAAAGTTTTGAGTTTGAATGTCGATGGTTATAAGAGTAAAGGAAGACCAAGGAAACGATGGATGGACTGTGTGAAGGATGATATGGCAAGAAAAGAGGTGTCTCATGAGATGACAAGTAATAGAGAAGTATGGAAGAAGAAGACATGCTGCGCTGACCCTAAATAAATTGGGATAAGGGCAAGAGAATGATGATGAGTAATGACCAGAGGTCGGAATTAGGTCGGAGTTATTTGTGTTCTACTGATTTCATACAGCGAAAGAATAATGTGGGTATGCGTCAAGTCCCGAGATTAAATTTAAAGAGCAGAAAAATCCCGTGATTTATTAAATAAAAAAGTTATTTACCTAATTTAAACCATCAGACATCGGATGTCCGAAGTTGAAAAATTACAATGCGCACACGCAAGGGAAGATCCATATTAATATCAACATTTCGATGCAAGTACAAAAATAACTCTACCTAATTCCGACCTCTGGTAATGACTAACCTTTTACCTATTCATTACATGATAACAGACTTCTAAAAAAGAACAGGGTTATGTATTTCACCAGTGATTCTTTTTTTTGTTCATGCATGTTCACAGATTTCTCTGTGACTAGATTACTGGTCAGATTAAAGGAATTATTTTTTCGTTTGGTAGAAGAAGCTCGCGCGTTGGTTTTATGTTAATTATATTTACTTAAAAGTGCACTAAGTCAACATTGATTAAAAATAAGTTAATTACCTACTTATGGAAATTTAAAACTCCCAAGTATACCAATGCAATAAAAAATTCCAATTTTCAAGCAATTAAAATATTATGATAAGCTGCAAAATTCTAATTACTTACAATCAATTTAGACACGAATTTCAATATGAAATAAGTAATATAATCTTTACTTTTCAGAATGGACTGTAATACAATTAACTGTACCTTACAATCCTAACGAGAACTTGAAGTCATTGTTCGAGTACAGAACTGACGTCGACTCAATTTTCTTGAGCTTGTTCACCAATGATTACTTGGAGGATGCAGGTCTGGGTCCTATGACTGTACATATTCCTGCTAATTTTACTAAAGGTGAGTTTTGAATGGCAGAATGGATGGGCTTGTTACAAAATCTATACTAATACTAGCTGCTGTCCGCGACTTCGTCCGCGTGGTTTTTTTTTTTTGGGTATGATAAATAGATGTTGGCCGATTCTCAGACTTACCCGATATGCACACTAAATTTCATATGAATGAATACTGAATTTTATATATAACATTATAAAGAAGTAAAATTTATAAGTGCGATGTAGAATAGAATTGAATAAAACTTTATTGTACACCAAAAATTAAACATAACGGGCTTACAAAACTAACAATTTTATGGTTACAACGGCGGTCTTATCGCTGATAGCGATATCTTCCAGACAACCTTTGGATTGTGGACAACATTATGGAATTAAAATAAAAAAGGGGTAGTCAGTGGTGTACTACACAAAATTTTTAAATAACAAAAGTAAGGTTATCTACTTATACATGTATAATATAAATATAATACATAAACAAAAATATATTAGATGTTTGTGTTTTTAATATTAAATGGCAAAAATAAAACTAGAATGGTGACAAATGTGAATGAATGTAGTTGATATATAGGGGGTAATCCTCAGAACTACTGATCGGAAACCGATAATTTATTTATTTATCGCAAATACTACGATATATAAATAAATTTTCGGTTATCGCAAATACATTTGCCAGAGAACTTGCCAGAGAATGGGCAGCAGCGTTCTCTGTTCTTTTGTGACAACCGTACTGCGATCGCCAACCCGCCTGCCAAGCGTGGCGATTATGGCAAAACCCCCCTTCTTGGGGTTGGCCTATGTCCAGCAGTGGACGTCTGGCGGCTGAAATGATGATGATGATCGCAAATACTACTAACATTACAGGGAATTCCTAATGCGTGAGCGTGGTCCTTAATGAAACTAAATTCTTTAACTATCCAGAAACTATCCCCGAGTGTCTAAGCTACATTTAAAACATTCTCGTGGGTTAATTTCTGTCCACAACGGGAGCGTAGCCGGGCGCTAAAGCTAGTGCTAAATAAATAGTTATTGCCGAATTCTTAAAAAAACCCCCTACTCGTCTGTCCTCTCCTCTCTCCTCTCCTTCTCTCTCCTCCGCTTAATTTAACTTCAAACATAAATTTCCTGGAAATTCAAACTCATAATCAGCTCAGCCTATCGCAGTCCACTGCTGGACATAGTCCTCCCCGAAGCTCAATAGCTCGAAAACAAGCGCACACACACGTATAAGACACGTACTTACGGCGATCTCAAACAAATGCCGGTAGCGAGTGCACCTGCGCACGTACGTGAAGCGCGTCTATGTGTGCGTGCATTTTCGCTCGTACGAGTATGTATACCCTCGTGAGTTCTGCACGCGTAGTATGACCGCTGTATAAACGGGCTATGTCGACGGAAGAATCGACAAACTGACACATTGTCACTGTCTATCTGTCATTATGTCGATTCTTCCGTAGACAAAACTCGTTTCTACAGTGGTCATGCTACGCGTGCTGTTCCTATTTATCTGTTGGTTCTGTTGTTGGTGGGTCCACCTACAACAAGACCAACAGATAAAACCAAAAGAGGTCTCTTTTGAAGGTTACTGGTAAAGAATAGCTGCTGTAGTCCATTTGTAGGCAATTGGGTGCAATCATTATTGTTGGTCAGTCAATGAAAGCCAAGGACCAAAAGTGGTCCCGATTTTTTTGCGACAATAATACAGAAAGAAAGAAAAAGAAAGAAAAAATATTTATTTGTCGCAGGGACATGACGTGCATACAAAATGAAAACAGTAAACATAGGTACAAAGCATAAGAAACATTACAGGATGTCTAGTGCCTCGTTTGTCTAGTGGGCAAGCGCGACTGCAGAGCATGAGGTCCCGGTTCGATTCCCCGGTCGGGGACAGTGTATTCCATCAGGAATTTCTCAGTAGCCGCCACGGAGTTTGGATTCGTGTAAGGTTGATGGCAATCGGCTCGTCCCTATTATATGGGCCTTAAACATAACTGGCGGAATGTGGGTGTACTTTTAGTTATTCGTCTGCCTAATCCTTCGAGAGCTATGGGCTGATAAATAAATTACTAGTAGTGGTCGTTATACTAAGGGTTATCGTATTACCCAGTTACTGAGTTGTGGAGGTCAGATAGGCTGCCGCTTCATGTAAAATACTGGTACTCAGCTGCTGCCGGTTAGACTTGAAACCGACCCCAAGATAGTTTGGTAAAAGGCTAGGCAGATGATGATGGTGGTCCAGTGATAAAAGTTATAAGTATTTGGTTCGATCCCCGTCATTACATTGCTTTGTGTTATTTATTTCATCATCTGCTGTATGGTCTATGGTCCTAGAACCATACAAATAAAGACATTTGACTTCTGGGCTTTGAGGCCCGTGTCCCAGCAGTGGGAACGATGGTAGGTTGATTCTGTTCTTTTAAATTAGAAAAGTGCATATTACCCAGTACTAACTGGGTTCTGGAGGTCAGATAGGCTCGTTAGTCGCTCCATGTAAAATATTGGTATTCCGCTGCATCCGGTTAGACTGGAAGCCGACCCAAACATGGTTGGGAAAAGGCTAGGCAGATGATATATCGAAATATTCAATTTCTTCTTTTGGTTACTGTTGACATAGCTATGACTACAAACAAGAAAATACAAATTAATCTTTTGAACACCATTGTCACATATACGTGACAAGCAAGCGCATGCCCTGTACGCCAACGACACAAACATGTGACAAAAAATGTGGTGCACTATAACACGAAATAAGCAATTTAAATCATTACTTTTCTGTGTGTTTATTTATATATCTTTAAAATGTGGTCTATGTATCTTAAATGTAGTATCAAGAAATAAGTTAACAATACTTTTGAAATCCCCTTTTGTATTTGTAAGTACTGGCGGTGAATTTGTGGCTTGGCGTGGAGGGTGTCTTTGTTATTAATTTATATGACTTGTTCAAAAATTTCAGAAGGCGAGAAGCCTCTATTCACCGAGCTGTATTCGTTACTGGACGAGAACTACAGGACGATAGATAACGCGCAGTTCCTGAACAACAAGCGTCTTGTACAGAACTACTGGAGCCGACGAGAGGACATTGATTTACGGATGAAGGTAATACGAAATATGCACTAATTCTTTTTTTTTAGTCTTTGTGATTTGACCACTGTAGAAACGAGTTTTGTCAACGGAAGAATCGACAAAATTGCAGATTGTCATTGTCTAAATGTCATTATGTTGATTCTTCCGTCGACATAAACCTTTTCTACAGTGGTCATGCTACGCGTTCTGGGCAAAGGCCTCCTCTTTCTCCTTCCAAACTTCTCTATCATGTGCGATATAGAATTACGATGTTTGCCCACCTCTTCGGGTGCATTCGTGCTACGTGGCCAGCCCATTCCCACTTTAGCTTTAGCTATTGGCTATTTTTAGGGTTTCGTACCCAAAGGGTCAAACGGGACCCTATTACTGAGACTTCCCTGTCCGTCCGTACGTCCGTCTGTCACCAGGCTGTATCTCATGAACCGTGATAGTTAGCCAGTTGAAATTTCTACAGATTATGTGTTTCTGTTGCCGCTTTAACAACAAATACTAAAAACAGAATAAAATAAATATTTAAGGGGGGCTCCTATACAAAAAAAGATTTTTTTTGCTTGTTTTTATAAATAATGGCTCCGTGCCCTTCGTGCGCGAGTCCGAACTCGCTCTTGGCTGTTTTTGTGTTTGTTTTTTTGTTAGCCTCTGATGTTTCTCACTGCTGGGCAAAGACCTCATCTTTCTCCTTCCAAACTTCGCTATCTTGTTCGATATACAAGGTGTTGTTTTGCAACCTCGTCAAATTCTAGGAGATAACTATGCTAATGATTCTCGACCCGAATCAATAATAAAATGAGTAGATAATTTTCTTTTTTTATTTATTTACTGAAATCGGTAACTGTGAACCACCCGTGTTTTAAACACGGGCCGTCTGATCCCCGCTTTATAACGTCGCTTACACACAAACAAAAAATCTCAAACGTTTTTTCGATAATTTTATAATCCCTAAACCATGTTAAGGGGGTTATTCTGAAATATTGACAAATTTAAACAACAAAAAAACGCAGTGTTTTTTAATAATTTACTAGGTACCGTAATTTATATTGATTACTTATGTCTTTTGTGACAACATCATGAATTTTGACGAGGATGCAAAACAACACCTTGTAGAATTACGATCTTTACCCACTTCTCCGGGTGCATTCGCGCTACGTGGTTAGCTCACTCCCTCTTAGGTGTTTTTTCTCCAACATCTGCAACCTCAGTTATGGAACGCAAAGTGGTGTTTCTGACGCGATCTTGACGCTTCAAGCTTATTATGCTGCACTCCATTGTCGCTGGTTCTCTTGAGTTTATAATTCTTTTATGAAAATAAAATTTAAAGGAATTTATTCTGAGGCCCGCTGCAATATCGTTTTTGAAATAGTAAAAAAAAAGTACAAAGTACGTATTCACTCAGCATAATTCCTTCTAGACGACGATATTAAATCGTTTTATGGAGAAGAACGATTTAGTTTTTAATATGTTGAGCGCAAAACCATTGAGAAAAGTGGAAATCTAAAACTGTCTGTCCGTGTGACTGTCTCCATTCATCTAGACTGTTGAGCTTGGGGTCCTGGGTTTGATCCTCAGGGCAGGCAAGCTATAATTCTGTAATGTATAGCAGCCCATTGTCTAGATCAGTAACAATATAACTAGCAAAATGCGTGTGCATAAGACACCTCTGCCTAAGGAAGTCGTGTGCAGTGGTGTGCCTTTGGGGCCAACAATACGGTGATAGCCTAGTGGTGATAGCCAAGTCATAATACGGTGATAGCCAAGTCATAATATGGTGATAGCCTAATGGTGATAGCCAAGTCATAATACGGTGATAGCCTAGTGGTGATAGCCAAGTCATAATATGGTGATAGCCAAGTCATAATACGGTGATAGCCAAGTCTTAGGTCTCAAGTTCGAACCCAAGGCACGCATTTCTGTTTTTTAGGATTCATGTGTGTATTGTATAGTAATACTAGCTTCGGTGAAGGAAAACATCGTGAGGAAACCAAACATGCCTGAGAGATATTTCTCGACGGCATGTAAAGCCAAGTCAGAGGCCCATGTGTGGCATAAAAATCTAACACAACAGTTAGGCACTAACCACACGACAAAGAAGAAGGGCAAGCCAAGCTTGTAGGCTTGTATGAAAGTACCGCGTGATGATATGATTGATGGTTTCTGGGTTCCGTGCCCAAAGGGTCAAACGGGACCCTATTACTGAGACTTCCCTGTCCGTCCGTCCGTCCGTCTGTCACCAAGCTGTATCTCATGAACCGTGATAGTTAGCCAGTTGAAATTTCTACAGATTATGTGTTTCTGTTGCCGCTATAACAACAAATACTAAAAACAGAATAAAATAAATATTTAAAGGGGCGCGTTCGTGTTCCACACGCGCCTCAAAGAGATGTCAGCAAATCAGAAGGGATCCGAGAGGGCCGATGCCTGCCAGGGCTGCGGGTTGTTCGAAAGAGATACCGTGGCCCTGGAACACAAAGGGCTAAGAAGGAACATGGATGGGTTTTAGTCGGTCAAGTCTGACACTCCCTTCCGCTTCACCCAGAGCGAGAGAAGTCATTTGATGATTTCCCATCCGAAAAAAAAGGGGGGCTCCCATACAAAAAGTATACGTATACGTTTTTATAAATAACGGTACCGTCCCCACGTTGCCTTCATGCGCGAGTCCTACTCGCAATTGGCCGGTTTTGTAAAAATCTGTCTGAATCACGGAATCTCGAACCGTAATAAAAATATTGACAGTAGCGCTGTTCGCCTTGCATGGTTAAATGACATCATTTATACAATTGATTCGTCCTCCACGTAAACGGTGGAGTGCAATGCACTCTTGTACGTTAATAGCTCATTATTATCATTATGATTGCTTTGCAGTCTAGTTTATACAGCTGTAGTGTCCCACTGCTGGGAAACCTTTCTTTTTCCACTTTCAATTGTCTAAACAGACGAATGGAAACCATTCGGGCTCATTGTCTATCACTGGAGATGAGTAAATAATATTTATTAAATAACCGACTTCTAAAAAAGGAGGAGGTTATGTATTCGACCGCCAACTTTCTTTTTTATGTATGTACACAGATTTCTTTATAGTAACTGGATGGAAGTCAGATAGGCAGTCGTTCTGATCCGTTCGTCTATTACTGGAATTTCTATACAAATATATAAAATAGAAGTGCCTGTTTGTAATTACAAAATAACAGCTTTTTACTGAATTCAGAATGTTAATACGATACTTATAACTTTTTTTTTGTCAATCTATTTGTTTGTTCCGGCGAATCTCCGAAACGGATGGACCGATTTTGACTAGACTTTTACTGGCAGATAGCTGGTTATAAGGAGCAACTTTCATAACCTACTTTCATTTTAGAATTAGGGTTCCGTGCAAACAAATGAAAACCCATGAAACTGTTCAAATAGGGGATAATTTTATAATAATTTTACGCGGACGAAAGTGGCGAGCAACAGGTAGTATCCAATCAGACTGGATGCTGACCTCGTAATAATTGAGAAAAGGAATGCAGATGATAAGTAGAGTGAACTAATAAAATAATATTGTGTGCATTGTGTGTACCGCATGAGTACGTGGGGCGACGGATGCGGGCGCCGCTGCTGTGGGTGCCGCCCGCTCGCACCCTCCTGCAGCACGCGCGCGCTACGTGCACTCAATATTATGGTGTCACAAGTTCACAACAGATTGACTGCTTCAATTGTACTCTGAGTGAATTCGCACGGGCCGTTTTTTGACAAATTTCTCTTATTCGTTCTTAATTATTCCTCTAATGATTAGTTCAAGATTTATGTTTAGCAAAAGGTTTTAATATATAACTTATAAACCTGCACTATTGCATTAGGTAAGCCTGTAATGATGTATGTGTTTTTTAAATAAATAAATATTGTCATTTACAGAGTGTAATCAATGTGATGGACAAAGAATGGCTCGGAGGCTGGGGTTGTTTGCTTACCGGCAAATTAGTGGACAAGACTCTAAAGGAAAAAGTTGTCAAATTAGTTGACACCACTATACAGGATTGGGGGTAAGTTTTAATATATTTTTAAATAAATTAGCCAGCTTATTAAGAGAGTTTTTGCCTTACGACATTTCATACAAACTTTCATGTCCTTATTTTCCGAAAAGACGGAACCGATTTTAATGAAACTTCATACGCATTAGCTACAAACATAGCTACAAAAAGTTACTAAAAATATTTTCGAAAAATAGTGTTACAGCTAAATTAGACCGATTATACATTATCTATAGAAACAGAAATTGGAAAATCTTTTTTTTAAAGACATTTCGAAAATGTGTTTTTGTAACTTTTTTTTCGGAAAATAAGGACTTGAAAGTTTGTATGAACTGTCGAAAGGTGTAAACGCTCTTAAGTGGTTTTAAATTAAAGTTAATTTACTTTATTTCCGTTCCAGTTTCATCAAGCTAACGCAAAAACAAAAAATCCTCCTCTACAATCTAATAGAATGCTCCCCAGTGTTGCAATCTCAACAAATAAAATCCTGCATTAGAAGAATATTGACGGAACATGGCAACCCTGAGGACGTTCGACAAGTTTTGGAAATAGAATGTGACAGTTGCAGCAAAGAGTTTAGATTTCTAAACGAACTGTGTTTGAAATGTTTGTCGAAGAGTTTTGAGAAGATCCATCATTTTGGACTGGTGGATGGTATTAGGGCGTTTTCTCAAGCTGCGACGAAAGTCAAGGAGAATGATGAATGGGGACTGAAGAAGGCTAAGAGACATCCGGTAATACTTATTGTGGATGAGGTGAGTTGACCTTTATTTCTATAGTTTTAAAGTTTACATTGATTTCGTACAGCATTTTATAAGTGACTCCTCTTAAATTTAGCGGTATTTGGATGACCAGGCCCCCTATTCGCAAACGCTCGGATTCGATTTCGATTCGATAAGTCGTATGTCTATCTTGTTTTGGCATTACGAACGCGAGCGAGATAGACATACGACTTACCGAATCGAAATCGAATCCGAGCGTTTGTGAATACGGGGGCAGGTCTGACAATTTTCTTTTGCTTGTAAGAAAGTCAGTTGCAGCTTTAGTACTCTGGAATTGTGTCCGGCAAGGAGCTCGCTCCCTATGGGCTGGTTTCGGCAACGCCAAAGCGCGTATTTTGCGTACGGATGGGAACATTATTCGTTCCACCAGGCCAGCAGCTCCTAAGTATTACTGACGATCTCGCGGAGAGTACCTGGGTTATCGAAATGCTTTGCCCTGTAAGGTGCAACCTCTGGGCAGTGTAGAAGCACGTGGGCTGCTGTCTCGTCTTCCTCCATGCAGGCTCTGCATAGTGGGCTATCTGTGACTCCTAGGACAAAGAGGTGTTTATTAAAATCTAGCTCGCTCCCTATTACAATAAGTGTGTTGCGTACACCTATGCTTAGCCTTCCGTTTAATACAACCGTCAGGTGCAGGTTCCCGTTTTTATCTTTGAAGTGTAACGATTGGATGGACAAGAGTCTTCAGTCTCACCAAGAATATCGTAATCATCATCATCATTCCAGCCGAAAGACGTCCACTGCTGGACATAGGCCGCTCCCAAGTTTTGCCACATTGACATAACGTGGGGGTTTTGCCATAATCGCCACGCTTGGCAGGCGGGTTGGCGATCGCAGTGCGGTTGTTACAAAAGCACAGAGAACGTTGCTGCCCATTCTCGGGCAAGTCCCTTAGTCGCCTCTTACGACACCCATGGGAAGATATGGGATGGTACTATTCTTTACGTCCGACACCATACAGAACAAAAACAAATATCGTAATACTGCGTACTAACTGGGTTGTGGAGGTCAGATAGGCAGTCGCTTCATGTAAAATACTGGTATTCAGCTGCATGCGGTTAGACTGGAAGCGTACCCCAATATAGTTGGGAAAAGGCTAGGCAAGTCATGATGAATGTTGAACAAAACTAAACTGTTAATCGACATTTGTTGCTACCTAATTTGTATTCCAATTTTTTTTTTAAGTAAATCGTCATATCACAGTATTTTTTTTCCATACATTTCAGATGCTAGACACATTTCCCTGGGAAACCCTCCCCATACTGAACCAACACCCTGTCTCCCGGATGGAGAACATCCACTTTCTATACTACCTGTACAAGATACACGAAGCTGATGTAATCGACGGGTACTTCTCTACCAAGTGCGATGTTGGCAGATACGTCATCAATCCAGGTAAACAAATAAATATCGATCTCACTGCTTTCTCGATAAGGTTGATTTTCGAGGTAGATACATCAGTCTACCTGGACGTCGGCTCGGACGAATATCCACCTTGCTGCTGTCTCAATTAGGTTCATTTTAGAGAACTTTCATATTGTGGCAGATACCTCATCAATCTAGGGTTATTTAAATCCATGATTTGGATCAGTTATTTATTTATTTTATCACAAAATACATACTCAGGTTTAACAAATAACAAAGGACGTAGGAAGGAAGTAGCTTATAATTAGGACTTAAATTTGTTATACTTATACTAAAACAAGTACCTATTATGCCTTGTGACTGGGACTGTAGCTTCGCGTTTTTTTTTGTTTTTTGATTTTCAAAGTGCCTGTATTGGTATAATTGAAATAAATGCCTTGAGAACATAAATAGAGAAACTAGAAATATGTTGGTTTTGTCCTGTATTTTGTCAAAGATTTGACCTGTTATTCGACTAAAAGTAAACTACCAAAGTAGTAAAGTAAACTAGTTTAATCATTTGGATCCGTAACACATCCTCCACAGTCCTAGCAATTCTAGGACCTCACCAGGTCTGCACTGTAGCTTAGCAAAATTATTTCAACACTATTTCACACACACATTTTCCTACCAACATTATCAACCCTTCTCACACTAAACAAACAATTTCTAGAGAAGAATCTGGACCGGATGGAGAACCGCATGACGTCGTTCGTGCAGTACTGGTGCCCGCAGTGGCAGGGACATGTCGGGGAGTCCCCGGCCGCGCAGGACTTCATACAGTACCTTAGTGACGCGCATGTCTTCTTGTGAGTATTGCTAGTTAGGGTTCCGTACCTCAAAAGGAAAAAACGGAACCCTTAAAAGATCACTTTGTTGTCCGTCTGTCTGTCTGTTTGTCAAAACCCTTAATCTCGGGAACGCGTGGAGGTATTGGGTAAAAATTATAAAAGAAACTATTTACTCAGGTCTAAAGTCCCTTGTAGATGTGAAAAACAGACTTCTAAGTTAATGTACAAAAAAGCTACGGCCGTTTGTTTATGCTGCAAAAAACGTATCATCATTCATCATTTCAGCCGAAAGACGTCCACTGCTGGACATAGGCCTCCCCCAAGAAAGGGGGGTTTTGCCATAATCGCCACGCTTGGCAGGCGGGTTGGCGATCGCAGTACGGTTGTTACAAAAGCACAGAGAACGCTGCTGCCCATTCTCTGGCAAGTCCCTTAGTCGCCTCTTACGACACCCACGGGAAGATATGGGATGGTGCTATTCTTTACGTCCAACACCATACAGAGCCAAAAAAAAAAAACAAAAAACGTATATTTCAAAGGAATAAAAATTTATAGGGTACTTCCCGTTGAACTGGAACGATATTTGGCAAGTAATATTGTCTTATACTCACTATCACTTATCTGACTACAAGTACAGGGAAAAATCTGAATACTATAGATTTGTAATAAAATCATAAAAAATAAAGTCCTATTTTAAAGTAAGTGCGTAATAGTACATTGTGTATTAAGGGCGGTAAGTAAGGAATTACGATCGAGGGTCCAGTAGAAGCCCGAAGTCGAAGACTGAGGGCTGTCTGAATCGAGGTTCGTAATTCCCGTACCGCCCGTGAAACATACAATGTTTTTCATCACATTTGCGAGTAAATAATTATGAATTATAGCCTTAATACACAAGTCAGGACAACAATTACGAAATACTTGAACTTTTTTTTTAAGCGGATGGCGGTTTTTGCCCACACCACAGATTATACAAATGTTTCGTTCAGAAACGTTAAGGGCAACTGTTACTTATGTAGGTATACAGCCATGACGCAGTGTAACAAAATAAAATAATAAGTTTGATACAAAAACTATGACTAAGAACATCACAATATACGATAACTACTTACCGCCCTAGGGTTGCATGGCAAAAAAAAAAAAGCTCGAGGGTTTTATACGGGGCATTACGGCCAAGTTAACATGTATGTTTAGATATTGTTTACGTGCAAGTGTGATGAAAAAATCGCATCAGCAGCCCTTACAATATCCCCTTACATAAATAAACACCATTTCATCATTTATTCGGCTTCCTTCGGCTTGTCTATAAGAGTTCACCCTTAGACAAAGTTTAGTATTTGTTATCTTCCTTCGTGTATAGCTAGCTAATCAAAATCAAACTCAAAACATTTATTTCAATTAGACCATTACAGGTACTTTTGAAAGTCAAAAAACAAAAAGAAAGCGAAGCTACAGTCCCAGTCACAAGACATTATAACTTGTGAAAGTACTGTAGTTGCCCATTCCAAAGCGTGATCTCTATGGAGAAGAATGGGCAAGAAACTCCATGGACACTCCTTTAAATCAAAATATGTTACAAAATCTTGGTTACATCAATCGTGTTGAGAATTACTAGTATGTGAGAACGATGTAGAAATACGGGCAAGTTAAGAGCGTCCAGAGTAAAAGACGAAATCAATAGTTCTAAAATAAAATAATTTAAAATAAAGCGTGGCAGCTAAGACATGACCAGTCACAACTGACAGCGACCGTTCACGAACATCACGCATGTATCAGCCATCATTCAACTCAACCATATTGAAGGGAACTAAATGACCCGACACACCCGCCACCATCAGCGTGACATTTAAGTGAGCATGACATTCACTCAACCGCCAGGGTAAATTCGCGTCAATGAAAGATGTAGGTACTCAGTAAATGGTGGCTTTACAGTACATAGTTTTCACACATGTGCTATGCAATTATATAATACTGAGAGATTGAATTTATACAAAGCAAAGATATTTATACAATCTTCTGCTGCTTCCACAATAACTTCACATGGTAATTTGATAGTCCCTATGGTTGTGGAGCAGGACCAGCATTGAGCCAAGCATTTTTATCATCAATGTAATCCCCCAACTTATGCTACTTGCTTGCCTACATAGTGTGCGCTTTATGCAAGATTCTTATTCTTATTCTTTATTGCACAAATGCACACATAAAATTAAAAGATATACACACAAATAATATATAGCTAATGTACAACGGCGAATATAAATAAATTTAAATAATAGATATAAATTTCGTTTCATTCAGTTGTAGAATGGGGGGAGATATTTTATTGTAACATTTCAAACAGTACCCCATGAAAGATGAGTCTACTTTAGCCAACCTGAAACCTGGCTGAACTAGTTGGTCCCTGTTTCTAGTATTATAGTAGTGCCGGTCACTTCTTTTACTAAATAAATGCAGATTTTTCCTAACATACATGATATTTTCATAGATGTATTGACAAGGTACCGTCATGATGTTAATTTCCTTAAACAGTTCTCTTAGAGAATCGCGCCTACGTAGATTATATATGGCTCTGATAGCTCTTTTCTGCAGAATAAATATAGACTCGATGTCTGCAGCCCGTCCCCATAGTAAAATACCGTATGACATAATGCTATGAAAATAACTAAAATACACTACTCTCGCGGTATCTACATCAGTAAATTGACGGATTTTCCTGACAGCATATGCTGCTGAACTCAGCCGTCCTGCAAGAGATGTTAAATGAGAACCCTATTGTAGCCTTGAGTCGAGCGTGATCCCCAAGAAAACAGTTTCATCGACAAATTCAAGTTTCTCTTGATTCAATACTATGTCACAATCACTACATTTGACATTTGGTAGAGTAAATCTTATGCACTTAGTTTTTTCCCATTTAATACTAAATTATTAGCGGTAAACCAGTTGTGGACTTGCATTAGAGCGTTATTTACGTCTTTGAGGTTTGTGGCACGTCTGTTTATTCTAAATATTAAAGAAGTGTCGTCAGCAAACAACACCATTTGTGGTTGGTTTTTTAACAAATGGGGTAGGTCATTAATATATACTAAAAAGAGGAAAGGACCCAATATTGAACCTTGTGGTACACCCATTTTTACTTTTAAACCCATTGAATTTACACCATTTACTTGTACTTGCTGCTGTCTATCATTCAAATACGATTTCACTAAACTGAGCGCAAGTTTTCCTAAACCGTTGTTATAGACTTAAGGTTCACTTTTGCTTGTGGGATTTCTTAGTAATAAAAATACGTGTTTGCACTATGCTGATTTATTTTCGACTGGTTCAAATGACAATTTGATGTTGGTGTTATGGCGACACACACACATGCATACGTACTTCCTTCATACTCTCACACATACATTGATCTTACTCGACATACCGCCCACCAAAGGGTCTATGGCCCTTTCACAATATTTCATAAACTAATTAAGTTAACTACAAAGTAATGGAATGAGAATCTAACACATAATATACATAGGTACTTAGTTAAATTAATCAGTTAAATAATCTTACATTTCAATATTGGAAGAAAACATACAAATTCAAGTATCAATATCTATAGGTAAATAACATAACTTATTAAATGACCTCTGGACTACACTATCACCACTCTTCACAGAATACACACGCGTCACACCGTCAGTACCCGGGTGCTTGTCAACAATGCGTCCCATCATCCATTTACCCGGAGGTAGATTATCAGATTTGATTAGGACAATGTGTCCTAGGTCAAATTCCCTGACCTTGTGATGCCATTTGGAACGCTCTTGCATTCTTGACAGGTATTCTTGCTGCCATCTGTGCCAGAAGTCAGTCAGCAACCTTTGTTGATGCTGCCATCTCGATAAATGGCTCATTGGGATATCTCTGAGGTCTGGTGTTGGCACAGTGATGGGTGTTTCGCCAATAAGGAAATGACCAGGGGTCAATGGTTGCAGGTTACGTTGTCCGTGTCATCCAATATGGTTAGAGGCCGTGAGTTGAGGCAAGCCTCAACTTGACATAACAAGGTACTCAATTCTTCGTAGGTCATATGTCTTGTCATGATCCGTTTTAAGTGGTGTTTCATCGCCTTCACCCCAGCTTCCCAGAGTCCGCCCATGTGTGGGCTATAGGCTGGGATGAAATGCCACTTTGTTCCCTCGATTGCTAACGTCTCGGCGATTGGACCCTCGAATTGTAATTTAGCCTCATTCCAATCGGCTACCAGTTGCCTGTTGGCACCGACGAAGTTGCGTCCTTGGTCGCTCCATATTTGAGCGCATCTTCCTCGCCTTGCTACAAATCTTCGAAAGGCTGCGATAAAGGCATCTGACGTGAGATCTCCCACCAATTCCAGGTGAATTGCCTTTGTCGACATACAAACAAAAACAGCGATGTATGCTTTGTGCGTTTTTGCTCCCCTGCCTCTAGACATCAAGACCTGATACGGGCCTGCGAAGTCAACGCCCGAGTTCCAGAAGGGTTTTGCAGGTGTCACTCGAACTCGAGGTAGGTCTCCCATTTGCTGTGGCCTTGCCGTAGCGTTTAGTTTAGCACAAATGAGACATTTTTTGATCTTCGATTTAACTAATGTCCTTGCCTTTAGGATCCAGTATCTAGTTCTTAGAAAACCGAGCATCAATTGAACTCCGCCATGCAGCGTTTGCCGGTGTGCATCAGTGACGAGGAGAGTGGTAAGGTTGTTATCACGATCAAGAATAATCGGATGTTTGCTATCTTCATTTAGGTCAGAGTGACGCAGTCTTCCGCCCACCCTGAGGAGGCCATTCTCGTCCAGGTAAGGTTTTAAATTGTTTATTTTACTCTTTCTTTTAATTGGTAAGTTTGATTTCAGGTGCTGAATTTCCTCTTCGAAGCTATCCTTTTGTGATATTCTCAAGCAAGTTTTCAACGCATCATCTAGTTCCTCCGTGTTCATAGGTAAGTCTTTATTTTCTATTTTTCTTCCCTTTAAAAATCGTTTGCAATACACTATTACTTTAAGCAGTTCTTGTAATGTATCACAATTTTCAAATTTTGTAAATAAACCCTTTTCATTGTCAATTGTTAGACTAACTTGTACTGTTTCTTTTCTTTCCAGGTCCGTCATCATCGCGTTTGGTCTGCTGTATTGGATTTCTCCTTCTGTCAGCCACTGTGGACCATTCCACCACAGTTCATCGTCCTTTAGGTCTAGCAAGGATTTTCCTCGCGAAGCAGTGTCAGCTGGATTTTCTGGTGATTTGACATGATACCAATTATGATTGCCAATGTGGTCCAGTATTTCAACTACCCTATTTCTAACGTACGTGTTCCATCTTGCAGGATCACCAAAAAGCCAAGAAAGTACGATAGTAGAATCGGTCCATGCGAATATCTGACAGGTTGGTATATTCATTGCTTCCTTTATTTGTTTCAAGAGTCCAGCAAGCAGTACAGCTCCACTGAGTTCTAGACGAGGTAAGGATTGGGGCTTAGTAGGGGCTACCTTCGTTTTAGCGGCAATGATGGAGGTCTTTACGTCACCCTTAGATGTTCGTACTCTTAGATAAGCGACTGCAGCGTATGCTCTCGTTGATGCGTCGCAGAAGCCGTGAACACTGGTGTTATTCATAGTAATTTCAGTAGTATGAAGCCATCTGTCTATCTCAATATCAGGTAAGTATAGATTAATTGTTTCTCGTAGGTTATTCCATTCTGCGGCAATGTCTTCATCTACTTCTTCGTCCCATGATACTCCTTTCAGCCATAATTGTTGAATGAGAAGTTTTGCTGGCAAAATAGAAGGTGCCAGCCAGCCTAGAGGATCAAACAATCGCTGTAGGTCGGCCAGAATTGTTCTCTTCGTAGTGAGCTTTGACGTAGTAGGTAAGTTTGGGCTGTATTGAAATCGGTCATTGCCCATGTTCCAGTGTAATCCTAAGGCTCGCGTAATTCCATCTAATGTAATATCTAGTTTAACGTGAGAACTTCTTTCAGATTCTTCAAATTCCTTAAGAAAGTCAGCATCGTTAGAACACCACTTTCTCAATTTGAACCCGCCTTTCTGAAGGATGGCTTCTATTTCTTTGGCCACCTTTAATGCGTCTGTTACATTGTCTTTACCCGACATCATGTCATCCATGAAGTAGTCGCGTCTTATTATTTCCGCCGCTTCAGGATAGTTTCGTCCTTCATCCTTGGCTACTTGATGCAAGGTCCTTACTGCCAAGTAAGGAGCAGAAGCAGTTCCGAACGTGACTCTGGTAAGACGGTAGTCTTGGACAGGTTCTCGATTATCGTTTCTCCACAAAATTCGTTGCAGATCTCGGTCTTCTTCTTTAACGATGATTTGTAGATACATTTTTTGGATGTCAGCAACGAAGCAAACCTTCTCATTCGCCATCGCATGATTAGACTTCTCATGTCGTCTTGTAACTGTGGTCCTACCATCAGTTCATCGTTGAGTGATACATTGTTGATTCCTCTTTGAGATGCATTAAAAACAGTTCTTAATTTGGATGTCTCTTTGTCTTCTTTTATTACCGCGTGGTGCGGTAGGTACACAGAAGGATTGGAAATTTCTTGTTTCGGTACTTCTTCCATATAATTTAGTTCGTAATCTTTCATGACTGTAGCATAGTCGCTTTTAAGTTTTGGGTTATTCTTGAATCTTTGTTCTAATTGATATATTCTCTTTAAAGCTATTGTTCTCGTATCTCCTTGGGTTGATAATAGCAGGTTAGATTTCTTTGGCAAGGTTACAATATACCGTCCGTCCTTGTTTCTTGTGGTCGTTCTGTCATAGATTTCCTCGCACTGTCGTTCCTCAGCTGTGGGTTGTTGTTTGTCATATGGGTCTTGTTCCCACATTCGTTTCAGCATATCATTTAGATCAAGATTGAGGTGCATGACGATAATTTCATCTCCGGGTATTTTGTGATCCACGTTCCCAAATAGAATCCAACCCAAGGTGGTGTTTTGCGCACATGGTGTTCCTGGGGGACCCTTGATAACTTCACCTTTCATGATTTGGGCACACACGTCAACACCCAGTAATAAATCTACTCGTCCTGATTTATTGAAGCTTGGATCCGCCAGAGCGAGCCCTTGCAGATGCGGCCAGGTGTCGGTGGAGATGGTTTGTGACGGTAATGTGGTAGTGAGTCGCGTGGACAAGATGTAGGTATTGACCTTAAGGTTGAAACAAGCGTCGTGTCTGGATAGTAGTTCGAATTCTGCAGCATGTTTAACATTTGTTTTGGTTGATCCGACTCCAGTGATTGTGCCATTGACAGGCGTTCTCCTCAGTCGTAAAATCTGGGCCGCTCTTTCACTCATAAACGTTGCTTGAGAGCCGTGGTCAATCAAAGCACGGAGCACTGTCACTTGTCCCGAGTCATGGTTTCTTACTGGTACTAAGGCTGTAGCCAGTAATGCAGTGGACAAATTAGCAGCGACATGCGATGAAAGTGTAACGTTGGTTTCGGCTGATTTTGCAGAATCTTGATTCGTTTCAACTTCATCTTGATGGTTCTTGTTGTCTGGTTGATTTGATGACGTCATCGGCGTGGATTGATGCGTAAGCGTGTGATGACGTTTGTGACATTTTCGACAGGACATCTTCAGGCGACATCTATAAGCGGAGTGTCCTGGGGCCAGACAATTATAGCATAGATTGTGTCGTTTCAGGTACTCACACCTCTCTGCTGGACTAAGTTTTATGAATTCCTCACAATGACATAATGTGTGATCCTTTTCACACATAGCGCAGCTTCTTGATTTTGAAGAGGTAGAATTGGATGTGGACACGTGAACAGCGTATTCTTTTCCCTTAGGTGTAGGTTTTTCTTTGCAGGAAGGCGTGATAAGCTCGAGCGTACGGAACTTTGATTGTAGGAACTTGTGCAGTGCTTCCCATTTAGGTAACTCGTCGTCATTGTCATCGTAAGCAACTTCTTCCCATTCACGATGCGTCTCTGGGTCCAATTTTTGGACGACTAGAAATACAATGAGTGAGTGGGTGAGGTTATCCCATGAGCTGGTTGATAGTTTCAGGTTTGTTAGTGCGTTCAGACATTCAGTAGTCGTATCCAATATTGATTTAATGTTATTTGAAGTTTGCGTAGATATCTTCTTTTGTGCAAACAATCTTTTCAATATTGAGTTGACAATAATGCGCTTGTTACCGAAACGCGCCTTCAGCATACTAAACGCGCCGTCATAGTTTACCTCTGTAACTTGCACGTGCTTTACTAGCGACAGGGCTTCTCCCGTAAGACTGCTTTTTAAATAGTGCAACTTTTGTACCTTACTTAATGTTGGATTGTCGTGCACTAATGACATATAAAGATCTTGATAAGCAGGCCACTCATCATAAATACCTGAGAAGGTGGGAAGTTGAATCCGTGGTAACTTCACTTGTACTTCCATAGAACCACTCATGTTATGGTCAGCTTGCATAGGAACCGGCGACTTGTTGTATGAAAATAATAAATCATTAAGATCGGCTAGTAAACAAGTATACAAATCTTCCTGAACAAAGTATTCTTCATTGACGAAATATGGAATGTCTTGCCGATTCGCTTTTGGAACACCTTTCACTAGTTCTAGATATGTACTTTTGTATCTAGACCAATATTCTTCAATATTTCTAATGCGTGCTTCTATGTATCCTTTTGTTAAACGTTGTTTCGGACATTTCTTAAGGTTTGATTGAGTTTTTCCTAACAACATCGCCGTATCTTCTAGCACATTTAATAATTGTTCCACTGTATTTGCCATATTTGTTGTAATAAACCTTCAATTCGTTATAAAACGTAATGTTTCTTCGTATCTTTGTAGTTATAATATCTTGTTTTGATCACATTCACAATTCACTAATGAGTTTAAAATGTACTTATATTTTTTGTGGCAAATTCCTTCTATTGTTCGTCGCTCGCCGCACAACTCGTCCTTTTGTATTGCGCTCAGTGCATGAAACGTCGTAAGTCGAACAGATATCCGGCTCGATTTCGACCAAAATGTTATAGACTTAAGGTTCACTTTTGCTTGTGGGATTTCTTAGTAATAAAAATACGTGTTTGCACTATGCTGATTTATTTTCGACTGGTTCAAATGACAATTTGATGTTGGTGTTATGGCGACACACACACATGCATACGTACTTCCTTCATACTCTCACACATACATTGATCTTACTCGACAACCGTAATGCTCAAGTTTCAAGTGCTGGGTTTCGTGATTTACGCAATCAAATGCCTTCGAGAGATCACAGAAGATTCCTATGGCGTCTTGTGCCTCTTCCCACGCAGTATATAAATGTTTTAATAAAGTGACATCGGCGTCAGTCGTACAACGTCCTTTGGTGAAACCATACTGTTTGTCATGTAAGATTTTATTGGTGTTAAAGTGGGTGAGCATTTGATTAAGCATTACCTTTTCAAACACCTTGCTGAAAACCGGCAACACGAAAACGGGTCTATAGTTATTGGTCTCTTTACTGTCCCCAGATTTGAAAAGTGGTATTACCTTGCTGTATTTCATAAGGTCTGGGAAGACTCCCTGGTCCACACACAAATTGAAAATTAAGGCTAAGTACGGTGCTATAGTTTCGATAATGGCTTGACAAACTTTAACAGACATTTCCCATAGTTCTTCGGTTAATTTGATTTTGATTTCCTTAAAAGCTTTAATGACTGTTATTGGGTTTATATGGTTAAATTGAAACTCAACCGGACAGGCTGAAACGTTCTCTTTTAATAAGTCATTGGAAAGCAAGGGTGAGGAATTTAAGGTTTCGGTAGTTTTAAGCGGGATATTGGTAAAGAAATCTACAAATTCTTGAGCTACTTCGTTTTTAGAACTTAGAAGACCATGTGAAGTCTCTAGTCTGATATCATTATTATATTTTTTATTTCTATTTGTTTCACTATTGATAATTTTCCAAACCGTCTTTATTTTGTTATCGGCGGACTTAATCTTGTTGCTAATAAATAAGGCTTTAGCTACCTTGCAAGTGTTTTTAAAGATTTTTGAATAAGTTGCAACATATTTATTAAAAGTTTCCGAGTTGATGTAAGGCTTAAGGCCGTACAACTCAAACAATCGCTCCCTACTTATCCCTTAGTTGCCCAGTCACTGAACATAAATTTAGGGTAAATAGATTTAGTTTTCATTTTTAATGTATTATTGAACTCTACGTTAACTAGGGCATGCAATCCGGAATTCCGGAATTTCGTAATTCCGGAATTCTGTTACAATTTTACTGATATTTCAATTCCGGAATTGAGACGAGTAATATCGGAACTCCGATATTCATATTTTTTTTATATATATATTTTCTCGTTTCGGATTTGGTCGGATAAAACAAAGACGACTATTATTAGCAGTTGTGCTCCACTATTTACACAATCCCCAAGACTTCTTTGCACAAGCAGAGGATACCTTTCCTAAAACCAATAATGAAGAAATTTCTGAGGTCATTGTCGATTTACCACGTCAGCTAAAGTTTAAAACTCTTATCGAGCTCATCGACCCTACAACTGCACAACCCTTTGCACTAGATTTTCCTGATAATGACGTAACAAAAAATAAACTAACTTTACAAGAGCAGCTCGATAGAGTATTAGGTTAATTTAAGATTTTGATAAATGTAATAAAATCTGGAAGAGGGAAGAAGATCAACTGAGAAAGGCTATGCGTTCTACCAACGAGTGTGGAGAGTGAGAGAGTATTTTCCTGTGCTGGCTATTTTCGTAACCGAATACGAAGTTCACTCTCTGGCAAAATGTTTGATGCTTTTTTGTTCTTGAGAACATATTATAAAGAACAACGAGTCCTCTCAAAAGAATTAATAATTGTTGTTTTCGTGATTTACTTGATCTCAATATGTTGTTTTTTAAATTTTTATGCTATCTCAATTCATACTGAAAATTTTAAGGAGGATTTGATGGAGATTATGTGGTATGTAATGAACGTGACACGTGATACATACATGTATTACGATTCAAATATCGTATGTTTTTTTATTATTATTTACTTATATGTTTAATTCTATTATGTGATAAATAAACCTTGTTAATTTTACGGTTTAAAATGTTTAATTAGAGCAATAAGGGAGAAAGATGACCAAATATGTTTCATTGGTTACTAATAATAATTAAAAGACTCAATATAATTATAAATCTTGTTAGATTTGAAAAAAACAGTAAAAATTTCCAGTTCCGGAACCAGTTCCGGAACCAGTTCCGGAATTCCGGAATCAGATCTCCAGTATTGGAACTCAGTTCCGGAATTGAGAATGTTGCGATATTGCATGCCCTAACGTTAACCACTGAAAATAATTCCTCATAAAATTGATTTACATTTTCAATAACATGGCCCGGAATGCCTAAATTACTAATTAAGTTATAAATAAATTTATTTATTTATTTATTATTTATTCAAATTACTGGGTGGTTTTTTTTATTTATTCAAATTACTGGGTGTTATATGTCTAGAGTTTATCTGAATTTTTTGTAATGGTGTGTAGGACTCGAAAACAACGGTTTGCCCACTGTGATCAGAAGGAAGGTAATTAACAATGGATTTATCTAAGTAGTCACAGCAACAAAAAACATTATCAATACATGTAGCAGTATTTGTAGTAATTCGGGTTGGTTCTGAAAATACGTTTAACAAATTAAATGATTTAAAAAGATGTAATAATCTACTGCTATTAGAATTTTTGTCTAAAATATTAATATTAAAGTCACCACAGATAACCAGTTCTTTTTTACCGGTTGCAAGTTTTGCTAAAGCATCTTCCATTACTGACTCAAATATGGAGTAGTTTTGATAATTTGGGGGTCTGTAAACGCACACTATTATATGCTTATCCAGCTCAACACAAGACAGTTCAATATTATGCTCAACCGATAGATCAACAATATCGTTCCGCAACTTAAATTTAATACCATTTTTTAACTAAGATTAATGAACCCCCTCGCATCTTAGATTTTCGGTTAAAGCAACTGCCCACACTGTAATTGGCGTAATTAATTTGCATTTCATAGTCTTTTAACCAATGTTCAGTGATACAAACAATCTCAAACTTTGTTTTTTCTAAAAATAATTCAATCTCTAATTGCTTTGAAGAGAAACCTTGAATGTTTTGATGGAATAATTGCAAGGAATTCTGCTGAGCCCCTTTTTTACATTTAGCTATTTGATAGCGAGAAGGTATAATGTTACTGGTATCTTCTGTTGTCTTACTAACTAGTTTAAATGAGTATCCGGAGTGAGCCCCGAGACTTCTGTGCCATCACCAGACAACAAGCTCCTATCACTAATACACTCTAATTGAGAATTTTCCATGCTCACACATGGAACCTCCTCAGTAAAATAATTGTAAATAGAGAAAAATAAAAATAAAATAGGTAGATACACATTACCCCGTGTCGACCTAAGTTTATCTACAAAAGTGTTGGTATCAAAATAAATAAGTTTGTCACTATAGTGACTTACTAAAAAGTGCAAATGGTTATTTAATAAAGTGTATATAATTGTTCTTTAAATTATCTAAATTTTCAATATAAGGAAAAGCACACGTAATGTTAAGTATAAGGGTCCTCGCACACGGGCCACCGGCCACAACCACAAAACGCAAAATATTTCCTGTAGTTTTCATACATTTTATATGGATTCGCCGTACGCGGTTGACGCCGGTGGCCGCCGCACGTTACAAATCGTCGCTGCAATGTATGAAAACTACAGAAAATATGCCGGTGGCGGTGTTTTGTGGTTGTGGCCGGTGGCCCGTGTGCGGACACACTAACAAGGGATGTGACGGCAGGTACTGCGGCCACGGCGACGGCTGCCAGCTCGCGGCGGGCGCGTGCGGCGGGGCGGGCGTGGAAGGCGCGCGCGCCGGGGCCGTGTGCATCCTGTCGGGCTGCGGCTCTGTCCGGCTCACTACGTCGGCGCCCCGGGCTCCGCCCGCCGCCGCCCACCACCACCTGCATATCGCGGGCTGGTGAGTACCACTTAAGCGCATACAGGGAGCGGGCGCGGGTCGGGCGACGCGTGAGACCCGCGCCCACTTCCTGCGTGTGATGCGGTTTAACAGCAAAAAATAACAAGTGTAAAAACACCCTTAACGAAGCCCATAACCACTTGTCTTCCCCTTCGTTTTTTTTTGTTGTGGACCATTCCTAGGAACCTCCTAGTTACGAAGATATTAAAGGTCAAAGTTTCAACGTTTTAATAGTAAAAACTTTTTTTTCAAATCTTATAATCATTTCAGCTTTCTCTCAATTCCATTACTATTTACAAAAACTTACTAGTACTATTGTATACAAAAAATTGCCAGACAGTCATCATCATCATCATCAGCCTATAATATTCCCACTGCTGGGACACAGGCCTCAATTTCAAACACAGGTTTTAATCCACCACGCCCGGCCCAGTGCGGGTTGGTAGATGTCACATGTCTTCAAATTTTTAATTCTAGGACATGCGGTTTCCTCACGATATTTTCTTTACTGTTTTGAGAGCAGCGATGATGAAATAAATTACACAAAGTAATGAGCCTGCCTGGGTTCGGAGCTACGACTTACTGCTCGTAAGTCGGGGCTGCCACCACTGGGCAGCAAATGGTCATATTTTTCTAATTGGGAACAAAAATGTATTTCTCCTACAACACAAATCTCACAATTTCCAGTCCGATGGTAGTGGGTATGCTGTGGGAGGTGACGGACTTGGAAGTGGACAAGGTGGTCAGTACACTGGTGTCCCTGTATGTGCCGTCAGACGCGCGCCTGCCCTGGCATAGTGTGGGCAAAGCCAAGTGGAGCAACCGGATTTTAGGTGAGATTTATCTTATACACTTAGCACATAATATCGTCCTTTAGTTTTCGTCAAAATGGCCGATTCTTCAGAATCTTATAAATGAGAAGAATAAATTTACATGTAATTCAACTGGTACCTCATTGTAGTGTTTTCCCAACTATGCTATTATTCAGCTGCATCCGGTGAGACTGGAAGACGACCCCAACGTCAGATTCCAGTCTCACCAGATGCAGCTGAGTAACAGTATTTTACTTGGAGCGCTATCTATCTAGCTATCTGACCTCCATAACCCAGTTAGTACTGAATAATACGAGAACCCTTGTTAAGACTCAGACTTTAGGCCACTGACTACCTGTAACGACTGTCAAAGATCTAGAAATGAAATCTGGGACCAACGATTTAACGTGCTTTCCGAGGCACGGAGGAAACTCGGTATGTTATGGGTGGTAACCTATCGACGGACCAACCTAAGCAAGCGCGGCTTAACCTATCTATCGACTCGAGTGGCTGTTATTATTTAGTCACGAGCTCCTCCTATTCAATTTCAGACACAACATCATCAGAGCAGAAGGCCCACGTCCCGCCGGAGCGAGACTTGCTCCGCGCGGTGTGTCGCGCGCGAGGGTCCACTAACTACGTCATGATAGCTAGCAGTGTGGTGGCACGGGGACTGCCCGTGAGGATACGAGACTGAAGGAAGGCTGGTCAGGTAGGACTACTGCCTGATCATGATACTAAACATCATCGGAATAGCAAGCCCACGTCCACCGGAGCGGGACTTACTCGGTGAATAGATTGTTTGACAGAGGTTGCTATCATCACCATCATCATTTCAGCCCAAAAGACGTCCACTGCTGAACATAGGCCTCCCCCAAGTGTCGCCATATTGACAATTTGGGGGGTTTTGCCATAATCGCCACGCTTGGCAGGCGGATTGGCGATCGCAGTACGGTTGTTAGAAAAGCACAGAGAACGCTGCTTCCCATTCTCTGGCAAATCCCTTAGTCGCCTCTTACGACACCCACGGGAAGATATGGGATGGTGCTATTCTTTACGTCCGACACCCTAAAGAGGTTGCTATAATAATTTATAATCGGTCTAATTTAAGCTGTAACACTGTTTTTCGAAAAGGTTTTTAGGAAGTTTTTAGACCTATGTACCTGCTTATACGTATGAAGTTTCATTAAAATCGGTTCAGTCATTTAAAAAAATAAGGATTTGAAAGCTGGTATGAAATGTCGTAAACGCTCTTAACTGTGTGATTTAGAATGTTGATGTGAGTTCTTAGTTTGTGTCATAGATGGCGTTGTCTGTAGTACTTTTTGTAAAATGTTGCTGTAGTACTTTTTGTAGTGTCGCTAAAGATATTAATGTGCAGGGTGGAAAGAAATCGAGTTCAGTACATCAACCAACCCATGTTTTTTTTCAAAAGTTATTGAAAAAAAATTGCTGTTTCATACAAAAGTGTAGTACCTGCACCAGTGCCGGATTAACCACGTAGCAAGAGTAGCAATTGCTACGGGCCCTGCGCGAAAGGGGGCCCCGCATATTTAAACCCACTCATCTCTGCCTGAGCGTAAGTTTTTGAGCGAAAATTATTAAGATGTGGTATGTTGATTTTTTTTGATGTCACAAAAACGTAAAAGTTACAACTTTTCCTACTAAGACAATCCACGTCAGACACTCGGTACCCGACTATTTCCTAATATTATTCCTATTTCCTTGGCGTAAATAAATCACCGAATTCCATACGGTAAACGATCAAGTTCTACAAAAAGTTGCTTGTATGAACGTGTAGAATTTCAGTCGGCCTGATAATCATCATCATTTCAGCCGAAAGACTGCTGGACATAGGCCTCCTCCAAGTGTCGCCACATTGACCGGTCCCGTGCGACTCGCATCCAGCGGATCCCCGCAACTTTCACCAGGTCATCGGTCCACCTAGTAGTAGAGGCCTTCCAACGCATCGTCTCGCAGTTCGCGGTCTCCATTCCAGAACTTTTCTGCCCCATCGGCCATCTGTTCTGCGAACAATGTACCCTGCCCATTGCCACTTAATTTTGGCAATTGTTCGGGCTACGTCGGTAACCTTGGTTTTCTTGCGGATGTCCTCATTTCTGATTTGATCACGCAAGGAAACTCCAAGCATAGCCCTCTCCATTGCCCTTTGGGTGACTTTAAGCCTTCTGATGAGGCCCATTTTGTGCGACCACGCTTCGGTCCCATTTGTAATCACAGGCAACGCACACTGGTCATAGACTTTCGTCTTGAGACACTGCGGTAAGTTGGACGAGGAGATACCACGCAACTTCTCGAACGCTGCCCAGCCGAGTCGGATGCGACGATTGACCTCTTTCTCAAAATTAGACTTACCCAACTGGACCGTTTGTCACAGACATAATCGTCCACTACTTTATTTTATTTATTAGGTCTACCAACAATTGTTTACACTAAACTACAAACAAATATAAAACATGCATTTAAACTTTACACAGTGCAAAAATTACTTAAAGGTAAACACCACATGAACAAGAAAAAAACAATAATATGTAATTATGTTAATTGTAAGCTACATATTGTACAAGTCAACTGAATAAAGTGAATATTAAAAGCATTATTTCTTGAAAAATTACGTAAACACAGTCCAAATTCGTTCACAATAAATCTGATAAACATTTCAGAAATTTACATTTTTGCATATTGAGAGAATCAAAGTGTAAATCAATAACATCACTACAACAATTCAAAACCCTACAAAACCTAGCACATGGAGAGTTAGATCCCAACACAGTTCTTCTCATTGGAGGACAAAGTGGAGTAATAGGTTTTCGCGGAATCCTCGACGGAGCACGAAAGTTAATGAGTGCGAGTAGCGGCGGTGACTCGATATTACCCTTCAATATTTTGCCAGCAAACATTGCGTCGTTCAAGCATCTGCGTCCTTCTAAGGTGTGCATGTTGAAGAATTTCAATCGGTTTTTGTACACTTCGAGTGTAGAGTCTCCGATCTTGATAGGAATGGGTGTTACATGGGCATTCAACATGACTTTGGTTTTGTTCATGTTAAGACCCACTCTTTAGGAAGCTCTACTGAGGCCATCGAGCATTGTACTGAGGTCGTCCATGGTCTCAGCCATGACCACTATATCGTCTGCAAATCGAAGGTGAGAGATGTACTCGCCATTGACGTTGATGACTAGCCTTCTCCAGTCCAGAACCTTGAAGACATCTTCCAGTGCAGCGGTGAACAGTTTTGGAGATATGTCGTCTCCTTGTTTCACACCTCGCTGCAGATGGATAGGTTCCGAGGTCTGGTCCTGAAGTCGGACTGCCTTTTTTTGTGTTCCATTGAATATCTGCCATCAGTCTTCCGACTATAATCAGATGAGTTTTTGGGTCGATATCTTGTAGAGTGCTTCCTCCAGCGGGGATAGCTACTCTTCAGTACAACCACTACAATCTTATGTAGCTTCATTATGTCGTGCCTTTTGAGACGGTTGGAGTAATTTTGTTGCAATAGTTGGACTGCTAGTTCATTTGGGTGACGGGACAATCGTTGTTTGTATTTCTCTGCAGTCAATCGAATTTCTTCTTTGATGGTGGGCATTTGAAATTGTTGGTGTATATCGTTGTTTGTGACAAACCAATGAGCGTTGCTTATTGTTCTGAGTATGATGTTCTGCAAACGCTGGAGCATCGATAGGTTTGTGTTGCTAGCACAACCCCACAACTGTATGCCATACATCCAGATAGGTTTGTGTTGCTAGCACAACCCCACAACTGTATGCCATACATCCAGATAGGTTTGTGTTGCTAGCACAACCCCACAACTGTATGCCATACATCCAGATAGGTTTGTGTTGCTAGCACAACCCCACAACTGTATGCCATACATCCAGATAGGTTTGAGGACAGTCTTATATATTAACAGTTTGTTATCTAAACTACTATTAAGTCAAAGCCAGGTGCTTTTTTGTCCTTGAGCTCTCTGATAGTTCTAGTAGTTTCACTCACAGACACTGGTTTAGGTGGCATGGTGGCGTTTTTGTACAAACACTTCAACACTTCGATGTACCGATAGTTAATTTGGCACCGTTGGAGAGACTGCAGTACAGCCCAAGTCTCGATCGAATCGAAGGCTTTCTCGTACTCCATAAACGCTAAATAGAGAGGCAGGTTTTACTCTTCGGTCTTCTGTATAACCTGTCGTATGTATTTGGTCTACAGTGCTAAAGCATTTTCGGAATCCGGCTTGTTCAGGAGGCTGAAAATCGTTAAACCTGCGCGCGAGACGATTCGTGATGACTCTCGAAAACAACTTGTAGACATGGCCTAGAAGAGAGATGGGCCTATAGTTCTTCAACCGGGCATTGTCGCCCTTTTTGAAGAAGAGTTCCACCACACCCCTGCACCATGCCTGTGGCGTTTTCCCCTCGAGTATGACGGAATCAAACAGCGTCCGGAGCGCCTTAAGGACCGGTTTTCCACCCGCCTTCAGAAGTTCGGCCGTAATTCCATCATCACCCTATAGATAGCAAATAAACGAATTGAGTATTGAATTGTTTTTTTACCACTTTATACTTAAGAACCCATAGCAGATCAAGGGCTCTCTGAAATAATTTGCTACAGGCCCCGCCTTGCTTAATCCGGCACTGACCTGCACGGTCAAAATTTATGGAACAGCTGATTTCTCAGCTACCGATATTATGCGACGAAATGATTTCATTTCAATGAATTAATACCTGTATTTTTTGTTCCAGGTATCCTGTTTTACAAAGAAATGACTGATCTTCATAATGATAGTAACTATGTTACTTGTATAAGTCATTATTATTGCGATAAGTAATGTAAAAAATATGTAATTATGAATAACGATACTTTAAATGTAAAGTGTAATTTCGAACGAATCAATTAATCAAACGTCATTTATTGAAATTAAGCTGATAATCAGCACTTTTTGAACGACAAAGCACAGCATATGTTACAAGAGCCAGTCCCTCAAAACGCCCGCCCTTCGCCACTTTCTAGTGTTTTATCTGGGAAGAAGAAGTGGCGGAACAAACTCCCCAGCAACACATCTGTCTGTTAGGTTAGGTGGCTCTTGTTGGTGCTTGTGCCTGTTCTATCGGGTTCATTGGCGGTCGAACACTTTTTAACCTTATTTCTAATTTCATAAGGGTTTTTTTGTTAATCTGCGAATATTAATGTTCTTTAATTTTAAAAAGTTGTTTAATACTCTAGCTAGTGGCTAAATAACACCAGCCGCTCGGATCGATCTTCAGGTTAAGTTGCGCTTACCTAGGTTGGTCCGTGGATGGCTGACCGCCCATTACATACCGAGTCTCCTCCGTGCCTCGGAAAGCACGTTAAGCCGTTGGTCCCGGCTGTCATTTGTAAATATTTGACAGTTGTTACAGATGGTCAGTGACCCGAAGGTCCGACATCCAGTCTTACCAAGGGGTATCGTATTATCCAGTAACTGGGTTGTGGAGGTCAGATAGGCAGTCGCTTTATGTAAAATACTGGTATTCAGCTGCATCCGGTAAGACTGAAAGCTGACCCCAACATAATTGGGAAAGGCTAGGCAGATGAATACTCTCTTTGTTCTTTTATAACTCTTTGTTACTTTTCTCTCTTTTCAACAATTTGAAATTGTCAATGTTGTTGAATCTAAAATAAAACAATGTTTTTGAAACATCTAAAGGCTCTTACCCGCCGCATCGGAATTACTTATGATATGTCGCACTATATTTAATTAGATTAAGCAAACAGACGTCGGCGATCCGTCAACGTCCTGTTACGCGCCACTTGCCTTGACAACTACTCAACTCAATATGGCTACCCGCAACGACTTGACGTTCCGCCAGAGAGAATTGTAGACCGCTTCTCTCTCGTCTGTGGTCACAGTTTAGTTTGCAACGTGAATCATATGAAGCCTTTTTGCAAAGGCGCCGACACATCTGTAAATATTCTATACACTATGACCTGTTATGATAATAGTCAAATAAAACTATATATGTTTTAATAATGTCTTTTATTGTTTCTACACAAGTGACGTGATTAAATTGTGTAGTTTTGAGAAACATGCGTACGTAAAGTATACCGACCATATATTGTGATGACAATAAAATAATTATTGCTAGAATATACTTTCTGGGTTTATCAATATTAATATTATAAAAATAAATAATATCATAAAAATTAAAATTTGTTGGTAAGTTTGTATGTTGTGGTGATCTTTGGAACTACTGAGCCGATTCTAAAATTCTTTCACTAGCGGGAAGCCACACTATCCCCGATTATCAAAGGCATTATTATCAAGTTATTATTATATTTCAAACGGTCCCGTGAGTCGATTTTCGTACCAGCTGTCTTGTATGGAGCAGAATGTTGGGCCACAAAAGGGGTGAATGAAAGGCATTTGCATGTGGCTGAGATGAGAATGCTAAGGGGGATGTGTGGTGTTACGCGAATGGATAGAATAAGGAATGAGTACATTAGAGGAAGTCTGAAAGTGACGCCGGTGACTGAAAAGATGTGTGGTAATAGGTTGTCGTGGTATGGGCATGTGATGCGGAGGAATGAGGGAAATTTCGTGAGGAAGGTTTGAGTATGAATGTGGATGGTGTAGAGGAAGGCCAAAGAAACGATGGATGGACTGTGTGAAGGATGATATGGCAAGAAAGGAGGTGTCCCACCCATGACATGACAAGTAATAGGGAAGTATGGAAGAAGACGTGCTGCGCCGACCCCAAATAAATTGGGATAAGGGCAAGAGAATGATTATGAGTCGATTTTCGTACGTAATGGGAGCGAAGTCACGAGTAAAAGCTAGTGTAAGATGGAGGGCTCATGAAAAATTCCTTTGAACACTTTCGCTGCTAAGTTGAAATAATTATTTTATACTTGTATGCACAAGTAGTCATTATAGCTACGTATAACGACGACTCGGTAGGCGGGTTGACACGAACCAATTATTGTTCGACCCATATGCTGGGTGCAAGTGTACCGAAAGTGTTAAAAACAGATTTGGGGGCAGTATCCAAGCGTAATGCTATGTGATCTAGAATTTATACAATAAAACTAGATCTATGCAGATCGAGCTTTTATCCAGTGTTTTTTCAGCGGCTCCTGCACTACGTAAAGTTTTTTTTCGGTTTTTCCTTTTTTGAGATGTCTATGGCCAATAGTGTCATTAAAAAGAAAATGTGGCTCCACTCGGCCATAGTGTTCATATCCCGCCACACTCTTACTGCACGGGCACACTCTCCCGCGTGCGTTGTACGTTAGCTGCGCGCGCGCGACGTCGCCGGGTGGACGGCGGCGTGCGCTCCTTAGATTCTGCTTGACGCTGGATCAGCTGGGAACAAAAACAGTGTTAAGACAACAAATAGCTAAATTACAGCCTTGCAACTAGTGTACTTATATGACCAGGTGGTCTATCATGACGTCTTAAAAGCAGTATTGTTTTGATCTTATTCCAGAGTGGGAAAGAGATGACGCTAGACGTCCTCTATAGCTTCGTCTCTTTCTCCCACTGGAATGACAACTGCTGCATAGTAACCCCCCCCATTTTTTTTCTTACGGATGGTAAATCATCAAATGACTCCTCCCGCCCTGGTCGGAGCGGAAGGGAGTGTCAAGCTTGTACTGACTAAAACTAGTTCCAGGGCCACGGTATCTCTTTCGAACAGCCCCGCAGCCCTGGCAGGCATCGGCCCTCTCGGACCCATTCCGATTTGCTGACATCTCCTTGAGGTGCGCGTGGAACAAGAACGCGCCGTCGGCACGGCCTGTCGTTATAAGACGGACGGACGGTGAGAAATGCGTACCTTTGGTTTGAACTTGATATCTATGACTTGGCTATTGCCGTATTATGACTTGGCTACCACCACCGGGCTATGACCGTATTGTTGGCCCCAAAGGCACGCCAATGCTCACGCCTGAACTTCCTTACGCAGAGGTGTCTTATGCATCCGCATTTTGCTAGTTATATTGTTACTGATCTGGACAGCGGGCTGCTATACCTTACAGAATTATCCCTTGCCTGTCCTGAGGTTCAAAACCAGGACCCAAGCTCAACAGTCTAGATGAATGGAGACAGTCACACAGATAGACAGTTTTATACCCACTTGCTTGCTGCACGGTATGTCGTCATAAGACGGACGGACGGTGAGCTAGCCCATTACTTACCGTCCACAGGCCCGCGCCTACGGTGGCCGGGGCGTTCACCCGCGCCGGATAGTAACCCCCCTGATGTATGAACGTGGATGAGACAAAAGGTGCAGACCATAGCGGGCAGCGTTCTGTAGTTTCGTCTCTACTCTCATGGGAAATGCTGCAAACTTTTTACTCGCAAGTACGACAACTAAGTTTGGGGTCTTGGGTCGGATTTCCAGGTTGAGCAAAGTTTAATTAGATTTTTTAATCAATTCGTGCCTGTGTGTCAACGCTTTTATGGATTTCACGGTTTACCTTCCTTATTAGAAGTTTCGTTTTTTAATTGTATTGGTGTATGAAAAAATATGTGAATGCTATAGCTTCTGTTGCTATTACTTACCTCATCAAGTTTTATAATATCGATGATCTCCAGCACCTTCTTCTCCAAGCTCTTGATGTACAGGCGCGCGTTGGTCACGTTGATGTCGAAGCGTCTGCCCAGCAGCTTCAGGAGAGGCAGGGAGTCACATTCCGAAGATCTGGAAAGGTTTTGAAAATACTAAAGTAGATAAAAGCTTGATTTATATATTAACTAGCTGTCCCGCGCAACTTTGTCTGCGTCACATTTTCCCCGTTTTCGCAATATTTTTCATTGCTGCTCCGCTCCTATACAGCGCCATCTGTTGAATACTTACTCAATCCAGTCAATAGATACCGCCATCTGTTAGAATCATTTGGAGCTAACTTTGCAATAAAATAATATTGTGACTATAAATTGAGATGTAAGCTATGAAAGAAAGAACCGCCTGTGCCTAACCCATCGTGGATTAGAGGCGTGATGCTAGGTATAGGTTATATCATCACGTTGTAACTTACACTAAATTACAGATCTGCTGGTCTACCATGACGTCTTAAAGCAGTATTGTTTTACTCTTATTCCAGTGGAGGAAAGAGACGGAGCTATACAGGATGTCTAGCGCCATCTCTTTCCCACACTGGAAAAAGAGTAAAACGATAATGTTTTCAGATGTCAAAAAGTATATATCTCCAAAAAAATACAAATTACTACTAAACGAGACTGATCTATTATGATTCTGTCTACATATACCTAGAAATAAATAAGATGGTACCGAGATGAATGTTACGAGATGCAAAACAAAATGTTTTATTTTTTTAAAAAGAAGTGTATTATAGAGGTTCGGTTGGTAAAGGAAAAAATGAGAAAAAAGCCGGCCAAGTGCGAGTCGGACTCGCGCACGAAGGGTTCCGCACCATTGTTTATAAAAATGAGCAAAATAATCACTTCATTGTGTGGGCGTCCCCCTTAAATATTTATTTTATTCTGTTTTTAGTATTTGTTGTTATAGCAGCAGTAATACATAATCTTTAGAAATTTAAACTGGCTAACTATCACGGTTCATGAGATACAGCCTGGTGACAGACGGACGGACGGACGGACGGACGGACAGCAAAGTCTCAGTAATAGGGTCCCGTTTGACCCTTCGGGTACGGAACCCTAAAAAAGAAACGTGTTGCGTCGACCCTAACTAACATGAGACAAGGTAGAAAGTTGATGATGATGATGATCAAGTTACTAACAGAGCCAAAGCATGTATCTGCTGCAGCAGAGTGGCCAGGACTTGCGAGCTCTTGTCGCACGTGGAGCGCGCGCTGGCAGTAGCTTTGCGCTTCTCATCGAGTGTAGCTCGCAAGGATTCTAAACTGTCCTGTTGCTGGAACAGCTTCGCTTGGTGCTTGGCGTTTTCTTCCTCTGTGGAGGTAGAAAAGGAGGTTTGAGTAATAAGAAGTGTGTTATTAGAAGGTAAATTTAAGTCCTCAGGACCTTGAAAAGTGGCGTATTTCTACAACGATTTTCATCAGACGCTAGTCGTCAGTTTATGTTATTTTATCAGGGACGGATACCATTACCAAAAAAAAACCGGAATAATTAACACAGGAAAAATTAAAACAGTGTATTATAATTTACGTTATGCTACTTTAAATATTAATGTTAAAAATAACGATAAATCATAGGGTTTACCGGTTTTTAAATAGCGTTGATTTGCTTAAAAACTAGCAATATCTGGTACGACGTTGGCAAACTGAAACTCACGCCGCGGGCCTTATGTTCGCCTCTTCTAATCGGAGAGCCAACAGCTAGCATTTTACGAATATTGCCGATAGTCATAAAATGCTAAAAAAATGCTAAACATCTGACTGATATACGAAAACGAGTCGGTCCGCGTCAAACACGCGATAGATTTTTCATTTATGCGTGTACCTCCAAAATTTTCCGATTTCCTAGATGTACCTTGAGCACAAAAAGTTTGCGGAACCTGGTCTAAATCATCAACAACATCGTGAGAAAGAGATAAGCGTATAAACTACCGGTTTATGAATGGTAACTTTTACAGATACATATATTCGTTATTTGATAACGTTAACGTAAACTCAAACTCAAAGCATTTATTTCAATTAGACCATTACAGGCACTTTTGAAAGTCAAAGAACAAAAAAAAAAGAACGCGAAGCTACAGTCCCGTATGGTCTCGTACTTACGGGTATCGTTATTAATATCGTTAGCATAACGGTAATTGGTAGCGGAATACAAAAAAGAAAGGTAATTCGGTCCTTGATTTCTATCTTCGGTATCGCTGATAGAATGAAGCTACCTACGCCGTTAGGTTCAGCTCGTGTTTTTTTACGCTAAATACTATTGCGTTTGGCGCTTATACTGCTGGTGGAGCACACTTGCAGAGGAGAAACTTATTCATTCGAACTTCTAAGAGATCCAGATTATACCTACTGGACTACTAATGATGGTAACTACTGAGAGGGTGACTACAGACATGATGGTTATTAGCGGTGTAAGGCGAAGTTTCGTTGCTGCTCACGGCTAAGCTACGAGTGCACGTAACTTTGATTTGTATGAAACTGAAAGTGGAATCATCCACTCCGACATATGGCCACGCTACGCACGGATGCGTAGTTGGTAAACAAATGAAGCCGTGCAGCTGAGGACTAGAGGAAGTTGGCAGGTGGTCACGGGGTTGTCTCCCTTCCCGCGGGTTCTATATAAGATGTATGAATGATACATGGGCCATAGGCCCGTCGTTGGGTGGCTGGTCGTAGAATGGCGAGCGCCTAGATGGTGCGCCCTTATGAGTGGTTGCTATAAATTTGTGCGAAGGCGTTTTTTTTCTTTTACGCGCTCAGAACTTGATGATTCGCTGTCACTAAGTTCGTACGTGTTGAAAGATGGCTGATGATATCTTCAGTATCATTCGTCGTCTTTGCAATAACAGGAGAAGAATACGTTTTTCGCGATCTATATCTAGACCAAAACTGCAAGTTTACACTTTTAAGCCGATAGTTGCTGCCGCGAACTAGTGCGGCGAGGTCTCCCCCAGATGCCGCAGACCAGGTGGGAGTAAGAAGACCTGCTTTGCCGATCGCTTAGTCAGGTGGTAATGGTATTCTTACCAATATTAACTCTCAGCATCTTGACGTTATCGCTGAGGTTCTTCAGCTCAGTGCACACCTCGTTGATGTAGTTGAAGAGCGCGTAGTTCTCCTCCTCACGACGAGTGAACTCCTGGATCAACTTGTCCACGTCTTCTTCGCCTGCGAACTCCTGAAATTTTGTGTCAGTGGAGAACACATCAGAAATCAGCCATTACAAATAGGAGTATGGTGTACATAAATACAGTGCGAAAGAGTATGTTTATCTTCCCACATAATTATTTTGACTGTCTCGTTGGTCTAGTGGCCGCAAGTGCGACTGCTGAGCACAAGGTCCCGGCTTCGATACCCAGGTCGGGAAATAGTGTTATTGGGTTTTTCCATCAGTTATTTCTCAGTAGCAGCCACGGAGTCAAGATTTGTGCTCGGTTGATGGCAATAGGCGAAATGTGGGTGTAAGTACTATTAGGTACCCTTCTACCAATTCCCTTGGGGGATTACAAGCGTGATGTTATGTTATGTTTTTAGGCTTGAGTTCTACTATTAGGAAATTCTCAGTAGCAGATGGTAGCCCGTTCTCAGGTGTGGCCGGTGGTAAAAAGTTTGCCCCTTGAATGCTCTTGATTATGAACTAGCATAACTTTCGAAATATGTGCGCATTGTTTGTTGTGGGCGTTTTTATATTACTGCGAAATTTCTACCTATGCAGTTCACTATTAATTAAAACCAAACATTAATATAGTAAAATATGACGAATCTGAGACATCATCCAGTATCGCATGCGTGTGCAAAATTAATGCGCAATGATATGACACTAAAACACCCTTCTAGGTACCAACATTCAAACATAAAGCATTTATTTCAATTAAACCTTTACAGGCACTTTTTAATGTCAAAAACAAAACAAAAAAAAAAAAAACGAAGCTACAGTCCTACTCAAAAGGCATAATAACTCGTGAAAGTACTGTAGTTGCCCATTCCAAAGCGTAGATCTCTATGGAGAAGAATGGGCAAGAAGCTCCATGGACACATTTTTTTCTCATGAAGCGTCCCTTCCTCACCTTGATAGCGTCGAGGATGTTAACGTAATTGTTGTAGATCCTCATCTCCTCCTCCTGCTGCTCCAACTTCTTGGCCTCGGCCTTAGCGTCGGCCGCGGTCAGTCTGACCGTGCCCTTCGTTCGCAGAAACTCCTCCAGCTTCAAACTGTGGTCTAATTGTCGCTGGAGTTCACGGACTTCCTATAAAAACAAATAAAAAATAAACATCATCAATCAGAAGTCATTTATTCAATTTAGGCTGATAATCAGCACTTTTTGAACGTCAAAATTACAATAGACAGTCCCCCAAAACGCCTGCTCTTCGCCACTTCCTAGTGTTTTAACTGGGAAGAAGAAGTGGCGGAACAAACTCCCCAGCAACACATCTGTCTGTTGGGCTAGAAGAACCAGATTCTACACAATAGTGTTCAAAGTTTATACAATCAGCATACAGCAATCTACTGTTGGACATGCCTCTCCACAGGCACGCTTTTTGACTTTATCCTGGGGTCTTATCATGCAGCCACCAGCCACCCTGTGGAGATCGTCGTTCCGCGTTGCCTGATTAGTTGATTACCTACGCAGTCGTACGATTTTAAACTGTAGGCACAAGGCTGAGGCCACATTAGTGCGTCTCGTTGCGCTCCGACTTTTTAGATATACGTCGTCGCACGCGACGTTCAACGGATCGACGGTCGAGAGACGAAGCGGGGACAGACGGCGCATCCCCCTTGGATACGCTGTCGGTGCTCCCCGGTGCGATAACGGACAGTGTGCCACTGCTAGACGGGAAAACTAGTGTGCTTCGATGGCGTGCGTCGCCATCTTGTTTTATGTCTTCGTGCGTCGTCGCAACAAAGGTATAGCATTATAATGGTTTGATACGATGCGATGACGCAACGCAACGCACTTATGAGGCCTCAGCTTTACGCATAAATGTGTTGCTCAACATCATACTTCTGCTTATCCTTATTGGTTTAGGGTTAGCGCAGCATGTCTTCTTATAGACGTATAGGCATACAGGGTTATTGGTAAAACACCAACAACCTCTTAAGAGGTCATTCTACTCATCATTATGAACAACATTTACTATGAGGCCAAACCCGAAATCGTGAAAAAAAAATCAGCTGTTCCCTACATTTTGACGAGTTATGTGAACATAAAGTACGGAACAGCTGATTTTTTTTTCGCGATTTCTGGTTTGGTACCATAGTAAATGTTGTTCATAATGATGAGTACAACGACCTCTTAAGAGGTTGTTGGTGTTTTACCAATAACCCTGTATATATAGGTACCTACTCTGTTTTCTAGGTTAGGTAATTACCAAGCAATGTTTCCTGTAATCATTAGCTGCTTTCTCCTTGAGCGCGTCCAGCTTGGAGCACCACTCTTCACGCTGATCATAAGTCGAGATAGCTTGCTCCAACAGCTCAATGATCATGGCCTTGCCATCCATCAAGCGCTTCAGTTGGTTCTTCCAGAGGGTGTTGAAGAATTGACTGGGGGCAAAACAACATGTCTGGTCAGTTCTTGGACTGTGTCGGTCTAGTAGTAGCTAGCACCTGGCGCGGGCTAAAAAACTGAACTGAGAAAGTGGTAAAATACGTGCACGTGATTTTGTGCTTGTTTATGGCAATAGGCTCGTCCCCTCTGTTACGTGTATTGTCAAACGGGTCGGTAGTCGCAACTCCAAGTCTAAATCGTGTATTTTGCTTATGGCTCTCTTTGTTACGAGGGACTTATAACTGGTGAAAGTTGGTTGTATCTACCCTGTCCCTGCTTAGGATTCGCCTGCTAATTTCTTCAGCTCTTAGTTTTCATATAACTCAAGTATAATTAACTAGCTGTCCGGCGTAACTTCGTTTCCGTCACATTTTCCCCGTTTTCGCAACATTTTTCATTGCTGCTCCACTCCTATTGGTCGTAGCGTAATGATATATAGCCTATAGCCTTCCTCGATAAATCGGCTATCTAATACTGAAAGAATTTTTCAAATCGGACCAGTAGTTTCGGAGCCTATTCAATGCAAATAAACAATCAAATCTTTCCTCTTTATAATATTATTATATTATATATTATATTATATATATCTATATAATACTAGTTGTCCCGCGCAACTTCGTCTGCGTCACATTTTCCAGAGCAGCAATGAAAAATGTTGCAGACACGGCAACATTTTTCATTGCTGCTCCGCTCCTATTGATAGTAGCGTGATGATATATAGCCTATAGCCTTCCTCCTTCCTGATAAATGGGCTACCTAACACTGAAAGAATTTTTCATATCGGACCTTTAGTTCCTGAGCTTAGCGCGTTCAAGCAAACAAACAAACTCTTCAGCCTTATAATATTAGTATAGATATAGATTATAGTTTAGATTAACATTAGCTTTCCTTAAAATACCTTTCTTGTCCAATTGAGTCCAACAGTCTTATCCTGGCTTATCAAACCAATCTGATTGAGAAACAAAACAAGTGAATCGAATTTGTTATGAAACAGAGCGTGCAGTCTCGTCGGGCGAGTATCACGGCGATCCTAGTAGGAAGGTAACTGAAACCTTACTGTCGGTCACGCTTTTTAACCAGGGGGCATATTCCTCGAAGTTGGATCGAGTTCATTCATACATCTCTAGAATACTTTTACCCTACATAAGGTAGGCTTTAAAGTAGCGTAGAGGAGCTCGTGGCTAAATAATAACAGCCGCTTGGTCCGACCTTTACGTTTACCGCACTTGCGTTGGTCTGAGAACGGATGTGCACCTGTCACTGTCACTTGTGACATACCGAGTCCTACGTGAGGTGAGGTGTCGGCTGTCATTTGGCAGTCGTTACAGTAAAGGACATAGTCAGTGTCCCGAAAGTCTGACAACCAGTCTCAGTCAGGTCCCAGGGGTATCGTATTACACAGTACTAACTAGGTTGTGGTGGTCAGATAGGCAGTCGCTCTATGTGAAAATATTAGATATTCAGCAGCATCCGGTTAGACTGGAAGCTGACCCCTACATAGTTGAGAAAATGCTAGGCAAGTCATGGTAAGGTTGGCTTTACCTAGCAACCTAGCAGACGAGTGAAAACTCGCAATTTCCTGCCGTAATTTCAATCACACATTAACAATGGTCTGAAAATCCACATTCTAAAAACTTTCAAACTTCTTATTCTTAAGCAATTTTTGGATTGATTTTAATTGCTCAGCAACGCGTAATGTTGTCTTTTTCAGTTGGAGGTGACGAAAGAAGAACGATAGAAAGAATGAATGAGAAATGAGAATATGAATTATCATTTACTTTTATGAGAAGGAAAATGACGAACTTCCAAACAAACTTTTATATTCTATTTAATCCCGGAGGAAGAGAACCAAGATTACCGACGTAGCCCGAAGAATTGCCAAACTTAAGTGGCAGTGGGCTGGGCACATTGCTCGCAGAACGGATGGCCGATGGGGCCGTAAAGTTCTGGATTGGCGACCGCGAACCGGAAGACGATGCGTTGGAAGACCTCCCACTAGATGGACCAATGACCTGGTGAAGGTTGGGGGGTCCACTGGATGCGAGGCGCACGGGACCGGTAAATGTGGCGTCACTTGGGGAGGCCTATGTCCAGCAGTGGACGTCTTACGGTTTAAATGATGTTGATGAATCTCGGAGGGGAATTAATAAACCTGGCTTTCTAAACCCAGCAGTTTAACCTCTCACTCAATGTATTTTTTATTGAGTAAGTTTTAAACTTAAAAAGTACCTAGTTTGACTTTTCTATCTTTCTTTACTCATCATCATTCTACTGCTCTTATCCCAATTTATTTGGGGTCGGCGCAACATGTCTTCTTCCATTCTTCTCTATTACTCGTCATCTCATCAGACACCATCCATCTATCTTAACTGCAAGTCTCAAATAAGTTTACAATTCCATAGTTACCGATCCCTCAGCAGCCGGTCGATCTCAAGCCTCATGGAGTAGTTCTCGCTGTTGACTGTGTTGAACTTCTTCATGGCGGTGTCCAGGCGGTTCTCCAACTGACTGATCAGAGTCTGACCGGTCAGCACGTTGGCGTAGGCCTGGGGTTGTAGAAGATAAATTAAGTTAGTACTAATGGTTAGTTTGTTACCTCTGCCGAACCCTTCAGAGAATGTAGGTTTGATGTATGTGTATAATGATCCCATACCACTGCTGAGGCACAGGCATCACTGTGGCAGGAAGTCGAACGAAATCCATCACGCTGGCCCTGTGTGGGTTGGTACATACCTAGACGTCACATAAGGACATTTCTGCGATTTGTGTGGTGATTTGTGAATAAACCCGGAAGGAGGTGATCCGACAGGGAGCCAGAGTTGTCGACATAGCTCATCATCATCATCATTTCAGTCGAAAGACGTCCACTGCTGGACATAGGCCTCCCCTAAGTGTCGCCAAATTGGCATAAGGGGTGATTTGCCATAATCGCTACGCTTGGCAAGCGGGTTGGCGATCGTAGTACAGTTGTTACAAAAACACAGAGAACGCTGCTGCCCATTCTCTGGAAAGTCCCTTAGTCGCCGCTTACGACACCCACGGGAATATATGGGATGGTGCTATTCGTTACGTCCAACACCATACATAGCTCACAGCATAAATAAGCTGAAGTGGCAATGGGCCGGCCATATTAGCCGTAGAACCGATGACCGTTGGGGTAGACGTGTTATCGATTCGGCAAGCGTAAGGTGGGACGCCCTCAGACCCGGTGGAACGACGATCTTCGCAGGGTGGCAACTGAATGAGAGTTGCGATTGAAGAGGCCTATGTCCAGCAGTGGATTGTTGTAGGCTGGTAATGATGATGAGGTGTGATGATGTATGTTTCCATAAATATAAGAGTAGAAGAAATTACAATTTCAAACCCGGTGACTTTGTTCCTCAACGACTTGATCTCCTTCTGCACCTGTTTAAGTAAGAAATCCAGCTCCTTGGTTGTCTCCCGATGCTCCTTTACTTCGGTCGAGTACTTCTCGTGGTCTTTTAGAAGAGCTATTAGCTTATCCCGGCTTCTAGCGCCTTCCATGAGATTGGAGGTGCTTTTGGTGAACTGTTGAAGGTAAAATTGATTAGATCATGCCCTGACTGGCGTCCGTTTTTCTGCTGTTAGGCAAACGTACAAACCCTAAACATAGGTGGGCGGGTTAGGAAAAGGCTAGACAGATGATGATCACCGGCGATGCGACACATGTTTCCTTCGCGTGAAAAACGTCGCGTCGCGGTGACCCGTGGCGTGTTCTTAGGAGATTTTTAGATTTGGGTTTCCTGAGCAGTCGCAGTCACACGAGTCCCTTGAGCTTGTAGTTTGTGACCACACTGTTACAGAAATGGGTTATCTGCGTATTCTGATATTTTGGTTTCTTGCCTACCTATCTACTCAAACATATCCTATCCTATTCAGCTATCCTATGCTATTATAAATGTGAATGTAAGTTTGTTTGTTACGCTTTCACGCGAAAACTACTCAACCGATCATCATGAAACTTTGTACACATATTCTTGGAAGTATTAGAAGTAACATAGGCTATATATCATCACGCTACGACCAATAGGAGCGGAGCAGCAATGACAAATGTTGCGAAAACGGGGAAAATAGACGCAGACGAAGTTGCGCGGGACAGCTAGTTGAAAATAAAGTACATTTTTCGGGATGAAAGGTGGGTTATCACTGTTTCTGTATAACTGACGACGTATAATGAAAAAAATCAGGATGATTGATTTAGTGGTTTATGCGTGAAAAGTTAAGAAAAACAAACTATTTTCGCATTTATAAAATTAGTAAGGATCAGGATTTACATACACACAGGCTCTGTATGGTGTCGGACGTAAAGAATAGCACCATCCTATATCTTCCCGTGGGTGTCGTAAGAGGCGACTAAGGGACTTGCCAGAGAATGGGCAGCAGCGTTCTCTGTGCTTTTGTGACAACCGTACTGCGATCGCCAACCCGCCTGCCAAGCGTGGCGATTATGGCAAAACCCTATATGTTATGTTATTATATGGCAGCTGGGGGTGCCACTCGCTTGTTACCCATAACCATGCTACTAGGTCAATATCAGAAGGCAAGTTTGATGTACCTAAAATAAGTAATTATTTTGGGGACCGAACGCTTGATAAAAGAGTACCATACCTTCTGAACCGATTGCCTGCTGATATAAGAAGTCAGAAAATAAAAAGTAAGTTTGCCGAATCGCTTAAACTATTCTTTCTCAGGAGTCTATAAACCATATTTTTTAAAAATGTGGTTTGCAGATTGTTGGGGGAAATTTATATAAGATTATATTAATATTTTAGAATAGATTATGAGATTAGATATTTTTAGATTTACATTAACATTATCTTTAAAATATTGTTCCGTTCCCACAGACAAACCATGGAAACGGTTTTGTGGGGCATAGTTTTTAAATGAAAGTTTGTAATAAAATTGTTTAATAAATAAATAAATAAATAATAATAATGTCAATGTGGCAAAACTTGGGGGAGGCCTATGTCCAGCAGTGGACGTCTTTCGGCTGTAATGATGATCCGATGATGAATGATGAGGGTTTAAATAAATTCACGCCTTTTTCTCATGGGGGTAGGCACTAACTGCCGAACGCCACCTGATATGATCTTTACAAACGTTCATACTGTTCAGGTGTACCTTGAGTTCCATCATGATCTTCTCTAGGTCCTGGTTTAGGGTGTTGATGATGTTCTTTTGCATCCTGAGGGTCGGCTGTACGCTGCTTAGCACGGTCGCCCGATCTATCTCCATGACCCTGAACTGTAAATAATTTAATGAACATATTGTTTTAACACGTTGTTGTGTTACTGTAATGGATAGGTACATGTGAAAAAGTTAACTAGACAAAAATGTTCAACCAAGGTCTTATAGGACCTTGGTTGGAGGAGGATAATCCGAGAGGGCCGATGCCTGCCAGGGCTGCGGGACTGTTCGAAAGAGATACCGTGGCCCTGGAACACAAAGGGCTAAGAAGGAACATGGATGGGTTTTAGTGAGTACAAGTCTGACACTCCCTTCCACTCCGCCCAAAAATACATTTGATGATTTCCCATCCGTAAAAAAAGGTGTAATAGGTCTACCGTGCCTTGGAGCAACACGAGGCATTTTCTATATAGTGAGCCTGCCATCCTGAATGGTGCCAATGATATTTAGTAGATGTTATTCAGGGTAGCTGCAGCGACGGTCTTCGCAGTGAATCAAGGTGTATAGCATACAATTGGAGAGGTCTTTGTGCCACCTATGACCAGTAGTGGACTTCTGTAGGCTGATGACGATGACGTTCAGCTCTCCTAGGTGTCAACTTACGGTGCCGCGTTAATAGGGGATAATACTGGGTTAAGAAAACGAAATTATATTTTGTCCGTCAGACAGGTAATACAAAAATATTAGACACGTATTTTTTGTTTTATTAAAATATCAAAAAATTACTTAGTTAAAACTCATTAAAGTTGGAGAGTGGGGGCTCACTACGTCACAAGTAGGTATAAAATTAGCTACAAGTGACGTCATGCGCCATTTCAACTCAATATGTCTCCGTAATTTTATGACCACGTGAAAAAAGAAAAAATACGTGTCCAATACTTTTCAATAATCTACCCGACAGACAAAGAAAAAAGAATAGTGATCATCCCCTATTGGCCACGTTTTTGTTTGCCAGGCAATAACAGCTGAAATTTGTTTTACCTGTCTCTGCAACTTGGACAGTTCATCCTCCGCTATCTTCTCCATCTCTATATCATCGGCAGGGGCTATTAAGGCGGCCATATTGAATTATGTTTTCTTAAAACTTTACTTTAAACACACGACTGACGATTGTTTGTTCAGCTGAATTACAGTACAGTTGGATCGATATTGTCGCTTGGTAACGGTCTGAAAAAGTGTGTTGAAGTTTTGTGTAACATAATATCACGTATGTTCCCTGGACAGACAAGCGACAGCAAGTGGTTTAAGACATCATCATCAGCCTATAATGTTCTCTCTGCTGGGACACAAGCCTCCTCTCTAGAGGGAGTGGGGTGTGATCCACCACGCGGGCCCAGTGCGGGTTGGTAGATGTCTTTGAATTTTTAGTTCTAGGACAAGCTGGTTTCCTCACGATGTCTTCCTTCACCGTTTAAGTGGAATTAGTAATCATTCATCATCATCATTTCAGCCCAAAAGATGTCCACTGCTGGACATAGGCCTCCCCCAAGTGTCGCCACATTGACATTTTGTGGGGTTTTGCCATAATCGCCACGCTTGGCAGGCGGGTTGGCGATCGCAGTACGGTTGTTACAAAAGCACAGAGAAAGCTTTTGCCCATTCTGTGGCACATCCCTTAGTCGCCTCTTACGACACCTACGGGTAGATATGGGATGGTGCTATTCTTTACGTCCGACACCATACAGAGCGAGAGACAGAGAGAGTGGAATTAGTGTCATGACCTAATTCGGGGTGATTTTATTGCCATTAACAGGGTAAGTGCGTCGAGGAGCTCGTGGTTTAATAATAACAGCCGCTCGGGTAGATCGTTAAGTTAAGCCGCACTTGTCGAGGTTGGTCCATGGATGGATGACTATTACATACCGAGTTTCCTCCATGTCTCGGAAAGCACGTTAAGCCGTTGGTCCCGACTGTCATTTGTAGATCTTTGACAGTCGTTCGTCGTCGTGTGCATCCGGTTGCGTAATGCTAAACTGTATGTTACCACAGACATCCATAGTCTGTGCTGGACTGCTTAGTGCTCGTTACACTAAAGAGCCAAATGTAAAACACAGACATTCTCTGTATTAGTGTACATTATGCTTGTCATTTACCAAAGCAAACTACGTACGAGTGCAGAGCAAAGGATTTGGCAGTGTAGTGAAACACATTAAAGAGAACTTAGGACGCAAGAGCGAAGCGAAGCGAGCTCGGGACATTGGGCACCCCGAATCGGACAGGTTAGGTTCGAAGGGAATGGCGGGCGAGCGAGCGGAGCGAACGAACTAAGACCCCGACATGTTAGGTTACTGTAAACCCTACAGACAGAAATAGGAGCCCCGCGTAGTGGGGCTACGTCGACAACGCCTTAGTTTAGAGCTGTGGTTTGAAGTTTGCTTTAATAGGATAGCATAATGTAAAATTTTTGGTTTTAGTTTCACATTAAAATTACATTGTGGTTGTCTGTAGGTACTCGTATGTATTGCGCTCTAATACTCTTAAGCAAAATGTCTTTTAACACAGACATTGTCTGTGCCAGTATGTACTATGCTCTTCATTCATTAAAGCGAACTACCTGCGAGCACAGAGCAACCCGTGCCTGTGGTGAAATACAGTTTGGCAAAACGCCATCCGGTTAGAATGGCAGCCGTCCCCAACATAGTGACCGCAGATCCCAAATAGTTGAGAAAAGGCTAGGCAGATGATGATGAACCGGGCAAGTGTCTACTAATCACAAATTTCGAGCAGAGTGCCGTCTCAAGGTCCTGATCTACGGAGGACATGGTGGAGCACACCGTGGAGGTCTGCTCCGCTTGGTCTGAGCACCGCCGTGTTCTCGTGGCGGCGATTGGCGGCGGTGACCTCTCGCGTCCGGCCCTGGTTCAATCCATGGTCTGTGGCGAGAGCGAATGGAAAGGCGTCACCTTCTTCTGCGAAGCAGTCGAGCTAGCGAAGGAGGTGGCGGAACGTGAGAGGGAGAGAGCTTCACGTCCCAGCCACTGCTGGAAACGCCCCCGTAGTGGCCCCCGACAACCATAGGCGCAGGCCTGTGGACGGTGTGTAATGTGCTAGCTCACCGTCCGTCCGTCTTATGACGACAGGCCGTGTCGATGAGTTCGTGTTCCACGCGCGCCTCAAGGAGATGTCAGCAAATCGGAATGGGTCCGAGAGGGCTGATGCCTGCCAGGGCTGCGCGACTGTTTGTAAGAGATACCGTGGCCCTGGAACACAAAGGACTATGAAGGGACATGGATGGGTTCAGTAAGTACAAATCTAATACTTTCCGCTCCACCCAGAGCGGGAGAGGTCATTTGATGATTTCCAATCCGTCAAAAAAAAAAGCGTCCTGATCTCAAATTCCAATAATACTGTCTGACCTGCACGCGTAGCATGACCACTGTAGACACGAGTTTTGTCTACGGAAGAATCGACATAATGACAGATAGACAATGACAATGTGTCAGTTTGTCGATTCTTCCTTCGACAGCCCGTTTCTACGGTCTTGACCAACAAAGCAGTTCTGTAGTCAATTGAATGAGGGTAAACAAAATTATTGCAGGTTTCAAGTCTGAAGTGTTGTTTAGGCATATAATCTCTTCGTTGGTGTGGCTCAATCGGGAAGAAAACATCTAGAATGCACGGAAATATATGATCAACATAACATAACATCACGCCTGGGATCCCCGAGGGGTTAGGCTGAGGTGTAAAATAGTACAACCTCATTTCACCATTTCGCTTCGGTCAAGATTGGTCAAGTTTGGTGAAAATAAGATCGATGTTGAATAAATAGGTACTCGTAAATAATGTGTTGTTAAATTAAATAGTGGTACAACATTAAAAGTTTTTTTTCCTTTCTCCATAAAATAATCAAGGTGTACGGAAATACATCCTTTTTTACGACACCATTAATTTAATAAATACTCAAGAAACTCAATCCGTGGGCTTATTTTTCTCAACAGCTACTCAATACGTAATTCAAGGTTTACTTTTTACGAAAAAAACTGGTTTATTTTAGATGCGAATTTTATAGGATCACTATGAGATCATTTCCTGACGTTTACTAACAATAAAAATAAATGTTTCGACATTTTGTTTGACCACTCTCTTTGTATCACCTTGATTATGTATAGCTGTCCTTGTCTGGCGCGGGGGTTTGGTGTTACCTTTCTGCTGCCGTCTCGCTCTGACGCACGTGTTGATTTACACCAAAGATTAGATTAGAGAGAGGTTTTTGTGAAGCGGTGTTGTTTCTACATACGCGGGCGGTTTTTTATATTGTTATCTATGAAAATGGTACGGAATGCAGTGAGGATAGATTTATCTAAAACCTGTTCTTATAGTTTGTAGAAATCCATTTTTTATGAGAATAGAAGTCTGCTGCCTGTTCGCGGTTTAAATTTTTAAATTTTTTTTAGACCATCTACTTTTTGGACATTCTTAGCTAATAATGATATGGTATTTCTTTTGATACCTTTTGTGTTTTCTAATTATTTTATCTTATCATCACTAATTGCACTTGTCATTAGATATGACTTGGTAATGTATTGAATTAATCACTTGGGTGACTAATAGACTCAATTATTATCATGGTGTCTTGCTTAGGTCCTATTAAAAAACAATTAAGGTTTAAAAAAATGGTTTTATTGAATACCACAATTTTTTTTTTTATAATATTATATTTTCGGTTCCAAATAGTTACAAGCATTGTCATTATTTTTTAAGTGATCAATTTATCATGTTGAAAATGATTGTGTAAATAACTTTAAAATCAGACAAAACAACGATCTACCTTTTTTATAACGCGTTTGGTAGTGCCTCAAACTTTAAATTTGTACCAACGAGAAATAAGTGTTTTAATTAAAAGGTTCCCTTACGTGTTTATTATTTTGGCAATATAACAAGTTACAACAATCAAATGATAAATTATTCAGTCAGGTGTCAGTTTAAAAACTTATATGTTCAATTGCTATGCATTCATTTCTACCTACCTCCACGTCTCGCTCTACCATAATCTATGTCCGTCGCGGGCTGTTCTACCTCGAAGGTTTCGCAGGCATTCTGTTGTGTCCGCACCGTTGTCGAGGCAACATCTATGCCGCGCGCGCCGCGAGTGTATCGACATAACAGTGCAGTGTTGTGAGTGCCAGTGAAACGGAAATGTTACATTCGTGAACAACCAACTGTTATAATGGCATTTAAAAAGGATTTCGACATCAACAAGAGCATATTCAAAATAAAACTACCAAAAACCACGAAGTTTCAACAAGCCATTGACAAAATATTCAAAAAGAACAACTATACCAAAATAGTGCAAAGTTAGTTCGACTGATTGTTTAATAGACTCGTCCGATTAAATGGCTGGTGAAGTTAGTGCAAATATTAGTAGAAGTAGAAAACACAACACTGAGCCAGAACCACCGGATCGCAACAAGTCACCGAACTTTATAACAGACGAAACTGAGTTTGTGGGAGCAGGAGCCATAAGAACATCAACACCATTAAACAAGCATAGACGTAGTAGAAGCAAAAGTGGAACGAGGAAGACCCCTGTGCCACTGAGCTTTTCAGACGAACATTTTATCGAGGACTTAGAAGCGTATGTTAGAGAAATGTCGGCCACTAGGCAGTCAACAGGAACGATGGACACCAGTCAGGAGCCGGACCTTTGGGCTCAACTACAGCAGAAGGAGTCTGATTTACTCCTTGCAGCAGAGTTAGGGAAGGCCCTTCTGGACAAGAACGAGGAGTTGAAGAAAGAGCAGGAGCGCGTGACGGAAGAGTACTCCAAAAAAGTTGAGGTAAGTCAATCAATTTCACTGTTTGTTACTGATTCAGGCACGCGATGTGCACTGATATTTTTGCGGTCGTTTCCACCCATTCGAGTTTCAACTTTAACTCGATCTTGATTAGGTTTAATTGTGTTTTCGTTGTTGTTGTTCTATTTTTTAGAAAGACTGGCCGGTGTGCGGTTGTTGAAAATTGTGCAATTTATACTCTTTGTTTATGTCCTTTCATTTACTGACGTTGTTGATGTATTAGTTGGACTAGAGAGAACTTTTTGGTGTTGTTGGATCACTTTCATTTAGTTGGATAAGATTTATAGTAGTCTCATCTTTTTCTCGATCTGAAATTGGAAATGCACAGAATGCATCATTGGAGTGAATATTATGAAAATTTTATTTTGGTTACAGCAAGATGGTATTGTACCTATTCGTGTTTTTTAGTGGAGTGTCGTCATGACCACAATAACCCTAAATAATGTTAATAAGTACCTAGAAAGACTTATGCAAATTAATGACCAATTACCAGAAGTCATTACGCCTTTTTTTTGTAACATTTGCATTACGTAAAAAGTCCGCAGAATTATCGACAAATCGACAACAATCGGGCATTTTCTTATGAACCTGATGCCTTGTTTCGCAAACCTTTTACATATTATTATATAATTCCAAAAACTGTATTAATATGCAATGTAGTTACATTACAAAGTACAAATTTTCGTTATTACTAAAGTGCTACTTTAAATAACTTCAATTTACTTTGAGCAAAACTGTTTTTTGGGGGATTATATTGTCTTCAAAACGGTAAAGGTAGGTAGGTATACTTAACGTTATCTAACAATTGTATTTTTTATCGGTTTATAAGTAGTATTCGTAATAATATTATACTTAATTTAATTATATAAAAATATTATTTTAATTGTATATTGTTACATTAAATCGAAAACAATACAATTGATAGTTTTATTGATCGGATGAAATAATAAAGTATTGCACCGCGTGAACTGTGTTGGAAAGTATACAAACTTCGCGTTGAACTATCGTGCATCTAGATAAGATTTTAAAATGGGAATTAACATACCATATTTAACTGTGATGTCCATGATATCTAATTAGAAAATAAACTTACAAAGAAATACCGAAAAAGCGAAAAGGCCTCTCAGTATTTTTTATATATTTTTAGAAAATGCATTTTTTAAGCCGTGCGTAATATTTTTGTGTTGTTAGTGTTATAAGACTTCACAATCTTACAAATTGCCATTTACTTCAGAAGTCTTGATTTGATAAAAAGTTGCAACACCACCAGCAGGGAAATAACTTCACTCAAGCCAAGCTAAGCCGTGCTTGACGCAAACCACGAGTATAAACCACTACTCAATTATCGATATTAAATTTATTTAAAATAAGATAACAAGTCTTATGAATCAGACAATTAACATTTTTTCGAAATGGCAGAACAGACACGATTATTTATTTTTATGATTTGAGCACGTTTTACTTGATCGAGTCAATGTTCATACGTCGATTATAATGGCACGATTAAATGACGTGAAAAATGCGGATGTGGTAAGTACGGCTTATCTTATTGACTGATTAGATGAAAACATGGTTTCGTTTTGCACATTTTTTAATGCGTGATGATACTGCGGAACCTAGGTACTTGAATTAATGTTCGAAGTTACATTAATAAATAGAAAATGATATAAAAAAACCATAATAACGGAACGTAAAAGCCTGGAACTCACGACACAGGGAATCCTAGTGTGAATTTCAGGTTTTTTTTTTCTAAACAATAATTTTATCTTATCCTTACATAACGAGTATTGGTAAATATAATACCAATGTCACACGCACGAGGGTGGGCCGCCCTTTGACTTGGCTTGACACACTATCATGCTTGCTCAAAATACTAGAATTGATAGTGAGACAGAGAAGTATGGAAGAAGAATTTTTTTGGCGACCGAACGATTGATAAAAGAGTACCATACCTTCTCAACCGATTGCCTGCTGATATAAGAAGTCAGAAAATGAAAAGTAAGTTTGCCAAATCGCTTAAACTATTCTTTCTCAGGAGTCTATAAACCATATTTTTTTAAAAGGTGGTTTGCAGATTGTTGGGGGAAATTTAAATAAGATTATATTAATATTTTTAGAATAGATTATGAGATTAGATATTTTTAGATTTACATTAACATTATCTTTAAAATATTGTTCCGTTCCCACAGACAAACCGTGAAAACGGTTTTGTGGGGCATAGTTTTTAAATGAAAGTTTGTAATAAAATTGTTTAATAAATAAATAAATAATAAGAAGATATGCTGCGCCGACCCCAAATGAATTGGGATAAGGGCAAGAGAATGTTGAAGAAAAAAATTAAGCATTCGATATGACCAAAGTGTGACCAACAACGCTAGCTATCAGAAGCATTCAGTTATTATTTTCTCGTTAACCTCTACGCGGTAACAACGAGTGCGTCATAGCAACACTCGATCGGTTTACTGGATTATACATAGGTACTAGCTGTCCCGAGCAACTTCGTCTGCGTCACATTTTCTCCGTTTTCGCTACATTTTTCATTGCTGCTCCGCTCCTATTGGTCGTAGCGTGATGATATATAGTATATAGTCTATCTTTCCTCGATAAATAGGCTGTCTAATACTGAAAGAACTTTTCAAATCGGACCAGTAATTCCTGAGATTAGCGCGTTTAAGCAACCAAACAAACAAACAAACTCTTCAGCTTTATTATTAGTATTATAATATATATATATATATATATATATATATATATGTATACAGGGTGTAACGGAAAGGGTATATTCATACTTAAGGGTGTGCTAAAGACCATCAAACTGAACATGTTTCTTCATCGGACCAACATCGTCATAGCGAAAAAAATATCAGCTGCCCCATACATTTGGTCGAATAGGTATTGAAATTTTCCATGGGGCAACAGATAATTTCTTTGTTATTACGATGTTTGTTTGTGAAGAAACATGTTCAGTTTGATGGTCTGAGCACACCCTTAAGTATGTATATACCCTTTCCGTTACACCCTGTATATATATTAGATGCATACCGTACATGGTTTATTTAGCTTATTTCTACCTTTAGCATAGCATCATCAGTCTATAAGGTTACCCCGGCTGGAAACACAGGCCTCCTCTCTATGACAGGGTGTGGGCTGTAAGACACCACACGGGCCCGGTGCAGGTTCGTGGATGTCTCATGTCTTCCATATTTTTGGTTCATAACATAACATCATGATTGTAATTCTTGAAGGGTTAGACAGTAGTGTAGGTACCCATAGTACACTCGCGTTTCGTCAGTCATGCTCTTTCCCCAAGCTGTTTTCTTCACGGAGTAATATCTCGTCATAATCCGTTACAAGAACCATCCGTCCGTTCCAAAATTTTTTATGGTATTTTTTTTTTGCAATTAGTCGTCTAAAATTTTTGGAGCTCATGGAAATGCGTTTATTTAATATTATTCTATTGCTTTTTTGTTTTGGAGTCGTTGGGAATACAAATTTGGAACGCATGGGAATAAGCCCCTTAGCCTACATCGGTCGAACAAAATCATTATTTCTCCAATAAAATAATACAATATTTACCTTTCGAAAATTCCAACGGCAGTCACCACTAACATCATTGTCTTATCATTAGCAAGTTCTTATCTTATCATAGTTGATAGTATTGATACATCGGTATCTTACTGAGATGTACAAGTGTGTTTGAAGGTTAAATTCGAGTAAGATGTTGAGATGTGATCGGCAGATCGAATAGGAATTTTCTGCATCCGGTTAGACTGGAAGCAGACCCCAACATAGTTGGAAAAAGACTTGTTAAGCGTATGGAGTGCGCATGCGTGTCGTCGTCAAAGATCCGGCTCGAAGGACCAATTGTTCTGGACCTAACTAAGGACTCAACTAAAATGCAATAGACTGTAATTTATTATTGTACCAATTTGGATTACATTAATTTAAATTACATTACATTGTATTTTTGTTCAGTCCATATTTAGGTCACTAACAGACTAGGCAGATGATGATGAGATGATGATATTCGTGTGAAGTCATCATTATTCTCCTGACCCTGTATGTACTAGATTTATGATAATCTTCTATTACTAAATGTCTATACCAGTTTTTCCTTAAGTTTGTACCATAAAACCATATTCACCTGCCTTTATGCCTTGATTGGCTGCTAAAACAATTAAGTATTGTTTTATATCGGTTATAAAAATTATGAGAACCGTCTGGTCAAGTAGTCACCATGACCGTGAAAGGCAGCCGTAGCCTACGCCCTTGGCCGTGGGTATCAGATGTTGATTAATGGACTATTTAAGGTGCTTATGTCAATAAAATGCAATGAGCACCACAATACAACACAATCATGCAAATGTGTTCAAATGTATTGATTTTGCGGTAATTATTGGGACTGAATGGTTTTTGTCAGTAGAAACCTTCACGTTAGCTTGGACACCGTCTTATCAATTTCATCATTTTCTGCGCTCAGTCATCTTTGTTAGGGCAGGCCGTTTAATCTGAATGGACCCAGCTGCTTAATGGATTGTGCCAACTTCTTCATCATCATCATCATCAGCCAATAATGTTCCCACTTCTGAGGGCTCCTCTCTATGAGAAGGAGTGGGCTGTAATCCACCACGCGGGCCCAGTGCGGGTAGGTAGATATCACATGTCTTCGAATTTTTGTTCTAGGATATGCCGGTTTCCTCACAATCTTTTCCTTCACCGTTTTTGAGGACAGCTGTGATGATGGACTAACTGACATTTACATGAACTATACAGGAATACCTCATACCGTAATATAAATATTTGACAGCTAGCAAGGCAATAGTGAAACTAATTATCCAGGGCGAACCGTCTCGTTTCGCCATAGCTCGGTGATTACTGATTACTACATGTTACCGATCCGACGCTTTGTATTTGGCATCTCGCTGGGCAACCTAATAGGTTGTCGTCTGCGTAACTGGACTATCCTGTGGGGGTGCCTGAGGAGTATCGAGTGTTAGGCCTCGAGTCAGAGGAGTGTCCGTTGCAGCATGGAGTTACATTATAAATTATTCTGAACGGTTCAAGTTGAGGCCCTGTTGATCTCGTACAGTACGTATGCCTGTAAGTAGGAATCCCTTTTTGTTGAGGCCATTTAAACGCACCCGACATCGATAAATCTACTGCACCTACACATGTCACATTGAAGCGATATAAAATGTTGCACAATAAGGAATTTTATCTAGAAAACTGCAATGCAGATAAGTTGACATTCCATGGAAACATTCTATAACAAAGTGGTTAAGAAATATCAACTTTGTTTATTTTGCGTAAGCCAACTTTTGCTTCCGATATCATTTTATTTGATGCATACTTATTTAGTGCTATTCTATAAAACATAATATAGAGCGATGTGGTATCAAGCTCTTTTAAAACAAATGCTAAAAATGCAGAGGAGGCTACCCACACTACATTACTCCAGGAAACGAATCCAAGCTACTTTGAAAAACCCAATAAAACTCTGATCGCAGGACCCCACAAGCTCTAGACTAGATACACTTGGGTTAAACCACGGTTTATTTTTCAACAAAAAACTTGTAATTAAGAACCCAAATTACCTTTAAAAGAAAGAAGTTTACACTTAAAGTAATTTACATAACAAAAGATGAATCTTTGTAACAAAAACCCCTTCCAACGACTGTAGCTACCTTCAAACAGATGAGCGTCCTTTTTATACTACCTGCTTCACTACAGCTATTGTAAAGTTTTTTATACCTTTCTGCCGTTAAAGGTTGATGATTCAATCAGGAGCTTGTGTTTTCTTGTGCACTTTGTGGTTGGATGGGTTTTGGAGATCCCACCCTTAGAGTTAAATTAATATTTGAGCTCAATTTCAAGTAGCCATAGAACCATCTTCACTATCATCACTATCCCATTTCAACTTATTCAGTAAAGCCAGCTCGATATGCTCGATTTTCGATGAAGTACCAATAGCTAAATCGTTTTTTTTTATAGGCAATGGCCTAGTCACGGTCAAAGATTTATGCTAACTATGGTCTAAGTCCTATACCATAGTTAGTATAAATCTTTGTGTCTATGGTTATAAGTGTTTAGTATTCTCAGCATGTCGATGGCAAGTTAAGATAAATCGGCCCAGAATTTGGCTTTTTTTCTTTTCTACGTTACATCTATAATATTAAAATGCTTGGGCCCAGTAACTGGCCACTTTTATTGCGGTGTCAGAGGAATTTGCCCAACAGTTTAGCGTCATAAGTTCCTGTAACATTCCGAAAAGGAACAGAATCATGTCATTCAAAGTCGGAGTCATCTGAATGAACCACGAATCTCCACCTGAGGTGTTTAATAAGAACTAAGCATCGAGCTGTATACTACGCGTACTTAGCGTCTGTATGGTGTGGGACTTAAAGAATTGCACCATCCCATATATTCCCGTGAGTGTCGTAAGAGGCGGCTAAAGGACTTGTCAGAGAATGGGCAGCAGCGTTCTCTGTGCTTTTGTAACAACCGTACTGCAATCGCCAACCCGCCTGCCAAGCGTGGCAATTAAGAACAACCCCTCCTTCTTTGGGAGGCCTATGTCCAGCAGTGGACGTCTTTTGGCTGAAATGATGAATTAATGATGAAGCATCGAGACTACCTAGACTGAGTAGAATAGGGAGCTAAAATGATAGATCCTACAGTTCCCATTTAGCTTCAAGTTTTCGCTTCAAATGCCCGCAACTAAAACTAACCTACAAATCCAACAATAACCCTACATTATACGCGAACCCGACAGCCAGTCATTGTTCATAATAACCAGGTCAATAAGTTTGACGAATCGGGCGCGTCTAGCCAGACGCCTATTGTAAACTTTTAACCTGAATACTTGATAATGATTTAACTGTGCTATCTGCGAAGATGCTAATCTGTTGTTGAACTGAATGTGTTTAACCTTGGTTAGAAAATGATGGTTTTTGTTAGATAAACTGGAAATGTTAACTTTTGAGGCGGGCGGGCTTGCCAGGCCTGCGGGACTGTTCGAAAGAGATACCGTGGCCCTGGAACACAAAGGGCTAAGAAGGAACATGGATGGGTTTTAGCCAGTCAAGTCTGACACTCCCATCCGCTCCGCCCAGAGTGGAAGGGGTTATTTGACGATTTTAAATACGAAAATAAAGGCGGCTGGGCTTTTGGACTGCCTCGTGGTCTAGTAGTAGGTAATTTCATCAGTAGTAGCTACGGAGTCTGGATTTGTGCCCGTTTGATGGCAATAGGCTCGCCTCCTATTACATGGGACTTAAACATAACTGGCGAAATGTGGGTGTACTATTAGTTACACCTCTGCCTAAGCCTTCGAGAATAACAGGTGCAATGTTATGTTTGCGGCGCGGCGGGCCCTAGATCTACAATAATATTTTTATCAATACAACGATCTCATTGCACAATATACTCAAGATTCAATCTAAGAGATATCATGTTATCTATCGTGTCTATCTTCTTCTTGTACATATCCTCCCTCCATTCTACGATTTTATGGTGGCCAACGCAACACGTATTCTTCTTTCATAGCCATCATCTGACTACATAATATCAGGAGTTTTTATTTTTTGTTATTTGCGATGGGTTTGCTCTTGACTCTAGTCTTGGTCAGAGATGACAGAGACAAAGTCGACGATGGTACGAGCTTACTCAGAAGAAGCCTGCTCACTCTAACTTTGAAGAGATTAGGGTTGTAAGCGTTCGGAAACAAACGCAGGCAGTATTAGTTACCTTCCTTTAATCCATATAATATTACAGACAGTACATCTGTTGTTCCTAGGCTTCTCATATTCTTATTGTTATAGTCATTCCTACAACAGCAAAATTGGTTTACCAGTTCGGTTCAAGGCATTATTACATCAAGTGGGAATTAAACTGAGGACATTACTAACCAAGCGTATCCTTTACTATACAATCAACTTCCCTATAGATAGCTATCGAGAAACAATTAATTAAAATTAATGAATAGCTTCTTTGCAATAACGAGGTAATAAATCTTTAACGTGATAGATTATAGCTCGTGGTTGATTACACGCAGAGTCTTGTAATTCAGTCGCGGGACCTTGGATTTATCTTCTCAGTCTAGCTTAGGGTAAGTCTTGCAGTGGACTGCAGCCTCCCCAAAAATCGATCACAGCCGGATGCGAAGCTTCTTCTTTGGTCCAGACAAATAATTATTCCCGAAATCGAGTTGTAATGGTCAAATCATTGGACCCAGTTCCATCCACGGCCCTTTGTCATACTTCCTTGATATGTGGAAGTCTCTCCCAGGCTTTATCCAATACTCATTGTAGGTCATTCACTTATCTGGCCGTTGGTGTGCCAACACTCCCTTTGCCTTTATTTCATCATCATCCGCTTAGCCATTTTGGTTAGCTTCCAATCTATCCAAATACAGCTGAATCAAAATCAAAATATTTTATTTTACAATAGGCCTACATGGGCACTTATAAAACTTCGACAAAAAGTGCACGGTTCGGGTTGGTCTTTTCCTATGGAGAAGAACCGGCAAGAAACTCCATGGTTACTCTTTTAAAATCATATGGTTTTAAAATATTTGAATATTACAGCGTTAGTACAAGACTTAGGTATGGGAGGACAGCGTAGGCCCGACAATAAGTCGTTGCTTACTACAAGAGGTAAAACTAAAAAAAAAAAACTACTACGAATTTACAAAGCCTACATTAATAATACCAGTATTACCCATTACCCAGTTAAATACAATAACCTTGTTAAGTTGCACTTTTTTGACTAAATTAGAAACAGTCACTCTATGTGAATAAACATTCAGGAAAAGATCTAGTTAAACTTGAACCCCACCTTAATACTAGATAATGTTCCGATCGATAGATAACCTAACCACTTATATATCATGTAAGCATATAATAATAACAAGGTACGTAGTTAGCTCGATAAGTGTTTGTTACCAACATGAGTAATATCTGAGTCATGGCGTAAAAAATAAGTCAATAACATAGTTCAGTGTTTCTAAACATGAAAATACTTTCATCATACGGTAATTTTAATTAGTTAGTCACTGATAGCGCTGGGTGATTTCCCACATATCAAATAAATTTCCGCAGCTGAAAATAATCCTACATGAACATAACTTAACTGTATGGTGTCGGACGTAAATAATAGCACCATGCCATATCTTCCCGTGGGTGTTATAAGAGGCGACTAAGGGATTTGCCAAAGAATAGGCAGCAGCGTTCTCTGTGCTTTTGTAACAACCGTACTGCGATCGCCAACCCGCCTGCCAAGCGTGGCGATTATGGCAAAACCCCCCTTATGTCCATGTGGCGTTGGGGGAAGCCTTTGTCCAGCAGTGGACGTCTTTCGGCTGAAATGATGATGAATGATGATACGATAATTTTAATTAGTTAGTCACTGATAGCGCTGGGTGATTTCTCATGTATCAAATAAATTTACACTGCTGAAAATAATCCTACATGAACATAACTTCACGTTTGTAATCCGCGTAGGGTTTGCAGAGGGGTACCTATTACTACACCTACATTTTGCCAGTTATGTGAACATAATAGGGGTTGAGCCTATTGCAATCAAACGGGCACGATTCCGAACTCCGTGACTGCTTCTGAGAAATTCAGATGGAAACCACAATTTGACGCACGGTTGGTCCAGTGGTTGAACGATTGACTGCTGCGCTGCGTGTCGCGGGTTCGATTCCCGCACGGAACAATTATTTGTATGGCCTAGGTACAGATAGTTCGGGGTCTGGCTGTTTGTATATGTGAGTTTAAATGTTTGTAAACGCACCAACGTTACAGGAGAAATTCCTAGTGTGGGGCAACGTTTTTAAAAAAAAAGAAAGAATAGCGCCTTGCCCGACCCGGGAATTGAACTTAGGTCCTCATTCTTGATCACTTGACCAATGATGCAGTCAGCTGAACATAAACTAAGCATAGACAAGGACTAAAAGTAGTAATTCAGGATGATTTTGTTCCCTCGAAGAAGAGTTTTAAAAAGTGTTGTCCTCAAGTTACAGTTTCATTTGTTTTGTGACTGTCCCACATACGATATTTTGTAGGCTATATCAATATTTGTATCATGACAGAATTGAATACGCGTCTTGTAGTGTAGAAGCAAATATTGCTCAGACAATATGCAAATTGAGAAGACGCCGTTTTATTCAACAACCAAACTTCATCCATCATCATCAGCCTATAATGTTCCCACTGCTGGGACACAGGCCTCCTCTTTACGAGAGGGAGTGGGCTGTTATCCACCACGTTGGCCTAGTGCGGGTTGGTAGATGTCACATGTCTTCGAATTTTTAGTTCTAGGACATGCCGGTTTTCTCACGATGTTTTTTTTCTTCACTGTTTTTGATGGCAGCGGTGATGAAATAAATTACACAAAGTAATGCGCCTGCCGGGGTTTGAACCCACGGCTTAATGCTCGTAAGACGGGGCTGCCACCACTGCGCCACCGCTGCACAAAACTAAACTTGCTGAAACATATTTGGAAGAAGAGGGTCTAGACAAGTTTCGGTAGCTTAATATGTAAATTCAATACATTTTTGATTACTGGAATGTCACTTTTATATTTTTTTAATGAAATAGGCTTGCGTTTGGCAGCAACTTCACGTCACTTCGTTTAAGCCCTAAAGGCTCTTTTGTATGTCCCGAAATTCTGGTTGCAAAAAATTGTAGGTTCAGAGGAAAGTGTTAGTGCATTGCCGTTAGTCATACCATCATATTTGAGGTTAAAAACACAAACATATACAAGTTAAGTCTTTAAAATTCGCTGTGGGAGCAGACTTTATACCGTTATCGTGAATCATGCACTGACAAAGCCTAACTTAACTAGCTCTATACGAATTATAAAATTGTTTCCACTGCGAAGGTTGAATGCTTAATTCAGGCCAGACTATTAAATATAATTTAAATAAGTTTTTTTTATGTTTTAAATAGACATTGAGGCATAAAAGATTCAGATTACACTTCAGCCAACTTTATCCGTGTAAGCGGGAAAACACAAAAAGTTTGACATTTCGATGCATTTTTTCTTGACAAGCAGCGCTACCTGGAACTGCACTTTAAATGGTTATACAGTACTGGCAAGTTTTTAGTATTTATGTTTAAAACTAGATTGAATTTGACAGTCTCATTTTTGGTAACAAACCTGCTCATTACAGACTATGCCCTCAATGCTAAATCTAGTAAAAATCAACCTATATCATATATGTTTAACAAAACACAACCTTTTGTTGTGTTTTGTTAAACATAAGATCGAGTTTAAGTTATTATTATTTATCTGTGTACCCACATAATCTGTGCGCTCTAATTATAAATCTTAATTTTTTGTGTGTTTCTCAGTAAGTGAATTATCTATGTAATTCTTATGAGAAATAAAGTTGTTCTTAAACCTTTTTGTTGAAAGTTAAAACCTATAAGTTTTTTGAACATGCCGTTTTTATTAGAGAAGATATAACATGATAGATGGAAAGTTGCCAAGATGGAAGTATTTTGGCTCCGTTAGTGTAATTGCTGTGTGACCATTTTAGTGCGAGGGTGAATAATAAACGAATGACAGTGTTTTGATGAAAAGAAAAGCGATTTGATTGATTATTAAGATAACAATGTAAAAAAAAACAATGATCTAGCTGCTAAGAAAGATAATGGATTGAAACAATATGCATGATCAGCTGACTCATTACAAAAGGTTCAACTGAAAATAAAGTGCCATTCGAAGGCTAGCAACCAGTCACTTTTTATTGAAAAAAAACAATAAATTAAGGGGGTCCCCATACTTAGAACTGAAAACCAAAAAAAAAATTTTCATCAAACCCATACGTGTGGGGTATCTATGGATAGGTCTTCAAAAATGATATTGATGTTTCTAATATCATTTTTTTCTAAACTGAATAGTTTGCGCTAGAGCCACTTCCAAAGTGGTAAAATGTGTGTCCCCCCCCCTCTAATTTCTAAAGTAAGAGGAGGAAAATTCTGAAAATATTTAGGATTGTAGAACGTAAAAAAAACTATCAACGAAAATTGGTTTCAATAAGATATGATGTTTAGTTTTTGAGATATGGGACTTTTTCATCAAACTGCAGCAGTAACTTTGTTTTTCATAAACATACTATGAAAAACAAATTTAGTTTTGCGGTTGTGTGGAAGTTTACTAACTAATACTACTAACTAATGAATGACAGTTCAAAATATTGTTATTATATTGTTTGGAGCTATGGAACCCTGTGTGCGAGTAAGACTCGCACTTGGCCGGTTTTTTCATATTAATATAGGCAGCCCATGCCGTCACGATAGAAAAGGAAGCATCCACTGAATAACGTAAGGTTTACATTTCCTTAATGTACCTAGTTGAAAGAAGTCCTTTGAAAAATGTTATCCCAAATAGAGGAAAAACAAATGACTGTCAATTTCTTCGAATACAAAAAACCCGTAGTCGACAATAGTCCGTCATTTGTTCTCCAGCTTTTCGCCTCCTCCAATACGTATCAAATCTCTGAGACACGTTACCATACTGCCCATCGAATTGAAACATGTTAAACTTGCCACAGCCTGGTCAGTTGACCCGCGGACCGGTGAGACCGGTTCCCGATCATTACGGCAGCCCTTGCTCGCTCACAAACACTTCCTGGAGATGTGTGCAGATTTACCAACTGGTTTTCTTGTTGCTATTTGAGTGTGCTGTGGTTTTCGTTGCTGTAAATAGGTTGGTTTATGGTTGTTGTGGTTTTTAAAATGGATTCTTTAATGTTATTGTTTGTTTTTTGATGATTCCCTTGTTAGTTTAGCGCTACTGATGGTCTTGGAATACTCCTAAGTTCTTCGGGCAAAGTGCAAGAGATAATCCTACTGGAAGTTTTTCGAAGTTTAGATTTGGGCTCGGATGATAGCTTTAGGTTCGTGCTCCTATCAAACGGGACTTGAATATCAGTGTTGAAATGTGGGTGTATTGTAAGTAGGCCGATTTCTATTAGGGAAACTTTGGTGTCTGAGCAACATTTCTTCTTCTTCTATAGTTCTCTTCTCTATTACTCGTCATCTCAGCTGTCACCTCCTTTCTAGACAAATCATCCTTCACACAGTCCATCCACCATTCCAGACGTGGTATCATGTGTCGTGTGTTTTTAATTCCCTTAGATTTTTTACACATAAGCTAAATTTTCTTAAAAACTGCTTTGAATAGCTTGCCACTTTGCTATTGGGCAACGGAAATTTTAAAGAGTCGGAAATTAATACTACTGCTTCCTCCATCATTTAATATGTAACATGTCATAACATCCAAACTACTAGAAAACAATTAGGTACTGCCACGCACCATACTATGGAGATATTTGGCAATGTAACATATAACCAGCAATGATTACCACGGAAGCAAAACACGTAACAATTCGAATTCACCATGGTTATATCGTTAAGTTTCATTCACGGCTTCAGGTGATACTACTTGCGTCAATCAACACACGCGTGCGTCACTTGTTTGGTTCTTACGAGTCGCGTCGCAAGTTGCATGATCCAACCAATTTATAGTGTCTCACCGAAGCGAAAGCGGATCAATCTGCTATTGCCGCAACCGTCGGCAGAAGTCAAAGTTTTAATACCATTACATTGTAACTTATTACTAATGTCCAGCCAAAGCTTCGGCTTCCGCCACCTTCGAGCTAAAAAATCACCGTCGGCCAAATCATCGGTTTTGGCCGAAATTAGCCGAAGCAGAATGTAATTTTATTAAGACTTCGACTTCGAACGTTGTGACATCGGCTGCGGCTTTGGTCTGACCCTTCCATTTTTATCCGCAATCGCTGTTGCACACACGCGTGTCGCTTGACCGTATAGTTTGTGGCCAAGCAGTCAGAACTATAGTAGCTATTATTAACGATGGTTTTTTGAGGTCATTCGACCATACGGGTAAGAATTATGGAGATTTTGACCTCTAGATTAAACCTGCGGCTATACGAGATTGCTATGCGTATGTAGTAAAGTATAACATCTGATTATGTTGTTGGATTGCCTTTAGTAGATTAAAAAAAAAAGGTTTTAGTTTATTTTGGTGGAGAAGTAGAGGAAACTGGAGAATGAATATTTAATGTAAAGGTGAGTGTGATTGTAGATGGTTATAAGAATAGGGGTCAGGCCCGAAGGCACCTAAGAAGCCAATTCCTGCCGGCTTCCCTTCGGTAACAAGGCACTATACGTAGTGCCTACTGTAGTCAAATAGTAAAATATATACACATCTGTAAGTCATCACATCACAGTATAGACATTGAATACATCATGGGCTTGAAAACATTACAAAATACCAACATTTTTCATGTCAACCAAAACCCTTCGCTACTGTTCCGAAAAGTTCATTCTCTATTTCTCTATTACAATGCAAATATATTTTTACAATCTTCTGCAGCTATCACACATGGCTCTTTTCTGCAGAATAAATATAGACTCGATGTCTGCAGCCCGTCCCCATAGTAAAATATCGTATGACATAATACTATGAAAATAACTAAAATACAGTAGCCTCGCGAACGCGGTATCTACATCAGTAAATTGACTGATTCTGACAGCCTATGCTGCTGAACTCAGCAGTCCTGCAAGAGATGTTATAAGAGGACCCCATTGTAGCCTTCCTACGCTACGTTTACCGATCCGTGGTCTCCACTCAAGAACTCGTCTACCCCAACGGTTATCGGTTCTTCGGGTTATATGGCCGGCCCATTGCCACTTCAGCGTGCTAATGCGGTGGGCTATGTCGATAACTTTGGTTCTCTGTCGAATCACCTCGTTACGAACTCGATCTTTCAGAGAAACCCCGAGCATAGCTCTTTCCATAGCACGTTGAGCGACTTTAAATTTGTGGACCAACCCAACCGTGAGTGTCCACGTTTCGGCACCGTACGACATGACGGGTAGGACGCACTGGTTATAGACTTTCGTCTTCAGACTCTGTGGAATTGGCAATGTGAAGACCCGACGCAGTTTTCCATACGCTGCCCAGCCCAGCTGTATTCTTCTGTTGGCTTCTTTCTCGAAGTTGTTTTTACCTAACTGCATAGTTTGCCCGAGGTAAACATACTCCTTAACAACTTCGAGAATACTGCCGTCGTCTGAGGACGTCCTCAGACTCGGTGGAGCGATGATCTGCGCAAGGCAGCTGGCAAGAGCTGGATGAGAGTGGCCGAGGATCGTGCTCAGTGGCGTGTCATGGGAGAGGCCTATGTCCAGCAGTGGACGAATACAGGCTGATGATGATGATGATGATGATTGTAGCCTTGAGTCGAGCGTGATCCCCAAGAAAACAGTTTTGTCGACAAATTCATGTAAGAAGAAATCATAGCCGCAGGGCAACTCAAAGTAAGTAGTGATTTGGGCAGAATGTTAGTGATGATGACAAGAATGGATGGAATTACTTATACACACAATAGATTTTAAATCAGTTTGTAAATATCTCAAACAAAACCAACGTTTATTTTGAACGTACTTCAACTACAACAAATATACACAATGCACAATGACAAAACATTACCTTACCAAAACCTATTATTTCAATACTCTCCGAAGCGCATATAATGATAGAAAATTTACTGGTTTCAAATACTTGAAGCAGACAGATAGACTGGTTACGATATCATTTTGTACATACTTGAATATCTGTAATGTACCTCTATTGTTTTAGTTCTCAATAGATAATATGGAATGCATTGCATTGTCTTGCTTTCTGAGATCTCAGTATGATTGGTAAATATTTTGTAGTTAGATGATAAAATTATAGGTTATGAATATTTCTAGATTTTGTTGTATTTTTAGTTATAGATCTATATTGTCTATTTTTCTCATTATCATAAGCCGTAGTAGCATGTGTACTTTCTTAAAGATTGACACAAACATTGAAGGATTCAATTCGAATGCAATAATAACAGACCCAGTCTGTGGATTAATTTGGCGAGTAAATTAAAAATAAATCATCTTCTAACCGTGACTGTCGCCAAAGAGTATTGGGATTTGGACATGTTTAAGCGATTGGACATCTTTGTATGTCTATCAATTAATTAAGTTGCCAAGCGTAGAACAGGAACAGTCATGAAAATATTAAATATTACTACAATAGTTTTGGTAATATTCCCATTCCTGTTCTCTGGGTAACCCTTATTCAGCATTGAGCTTAAACTTTTTCTTGTCGAATTCATTACTCAAGCAGCAGAAAACCAACAGAAAGAAACTAGTAGACTAGTTTAGAACTAGTTTAGAAAGAAAACTAGTATTGCTTCACTTACACTAATCGCCAAAGATGACCAACAAAACAAGCCAAACTACTGACGCAAATACGAAGCCAAAGAGCTCATTATCCTTAAGCTACATGACCTAACATCCAATGCTGTCTCATCAGCATGCAAGAGGAGGCAATGTTGCGGCAAGCTCGTAAAACTACGGTGACTCATAGTAACCAAATGTTCTGATGCTGTGGTTGCTGTCGACAGAAAGTTTATGTTTTTTTGTAGTTGTAGAAACAAGCTGAATTTTTGTGTGAGGAATGATATGAAAGAGAAAGGACTGAATGATGGCGTGACATCGGACAGGAGGGAATGGCAGAAGAAAACGTGTTGCGCCGACGCCAGGTGGAATGGCACAAAGTACGGAAGATGATGAGAAACAATCTGAACTTTAAAAAGAGGAGAAAGGACAGTTATTCCATTGACAGAAAAGAAAAGTCTTCAATCCAAGCTAGGGTATTCAGAAGCCTGATTCTAAGGCAACAGATGGGATTCGTACAATAACTAACTGGTCTGACTGTACTGAGAATTCTAAAGAAATTCCAGATACATATCATGGCATTGCATTTTTCGATTTGTATCAAGAAAACGACTCCTAAATCGTACCTACCCAAGATTTGCACATTCCGGATTCCTTGTAATTAGCTCTTCCACATTCCCTAACAAATCAGCTATTTTTATCTACTTTTTGTTCCTTTAAGAGAAATTCAGTCTTGACTATCGTACTACACTACTTCGTCGGTATTTAAAACCACGAAGCAATCCGTCAGTCTGCACAAAGTGAGAGTGGCGTTTTGAGGGCACGGCCTTGTACCAGCTCAGCCGACGAATCCGATGCATTTGAGTAATTAGCTTTTTGTTCAATATCTTTTGATCGGAAGTGTTGTAGACGTTTAGAGATTAGGTTAGATGATGATAATGTTCTCTTTGAGGGGGTTAGTGAAACGGTATTGATTTTAATTAATAAATTCTTTATTTCACCAAAAGCCATTACAGTACAAAATCCACAGAGAGCACATAAGGCTTATAACTAAGTCACAATAATGTTAATGCTCTAACGCCTAAACTAGGTGTATGTGCATGTCTTAGGAGTCTGAGTGAGGTGTCTGAGGAGGAAAAGGGTAATGATGCAAAGGGTAATGAAGCGATCGTAAATAAGTCAATGGCAAAACTTTTAGAACAAGCCCGCCACGCTATTCCCAAATTCCCAAACCACTGCAACTCCTCTAAGCCAGAATCGACTATGGCGACAGCCAGAAAAGCGCCAAGACAGTGAAGCTCGAGTAAGTCCCAGAGAAACAATTTAACAGTCTTGGATCCCGCAATGAAATTAATCAGAAAAGAATGGCGGAGAAATAGCAATATCAGGAATAGCTACCGAGCTTGACTGTTCCAAGTTATTACTGAAACGTACGGCTATTTACGGATGCCCAATGAGGCCAAAATACAGTACTGGCGATGTGGCGACGCTTGGGGCGGCCTATATTCAACAGTGGACGTTATTCAGCTGAAATGATGATGATGACAGTTATCTACTTACTCATGTTCTGCAACATCCATCAAGATATAAGCATAACCTCTAATTCAGTGGCTAAATGTCTGAGCAGACGATTTGTCGTAATAAGACCTTATGAATTCGACAAGTTTTTGCATCAATAAAGTCACGCTTTTGACGAGACAGCAGCGAACAAGGTCGGCGGTTAAAATGAATGGTTAATGGCTTCGCTGCTAATCCGCGACGGTCGCAAGTCGAGGTACTGTGGTTACATGGTAAGGTTACGATTGGGAAACGTAGGAAACGCGACCACAAGGCGGGGAAGGAGACGGGAAGATTAGACGAGGCTATTTCATCTGCATATCATCAGACTTTTCATTTTTAATGTGTACGTACATTAATTCGCCACGGTTGGCGCAGTGGTAGAGCGATTGACTGCTGCGCTGCGTTTCGCGGGTTCGATCTCCGCACGGAACAAATATTTGTATGACCCACAGGTACCGGGTCTGGCTGTTTGTGTATGTGAGTTTAAATGTTTGTTAACGCACTCACAATACAAGAGAAATTCCTAGAGCGGGGCAAAGTTTAAAAAAAAATCTTATGTGTAGTAAATAGTCTTTATTGAAACTGTTAATTAGCATTGGAAGAAGTTTTAAAGAAATTATTTGGAAAACACAATTTGGCATTCATATGAATTTTGCAACTTGAGGAAAAAAAATTGAAGATTTCCATGAACGGGTATAGGTAATGATTAAACCATTATTAAAATACATATAACAACGACTTTCTACTGGAAAAGGTTCAACTACACAACAAGATCAGATTTGAATCCGAAATACATGAATCTATGCACGGTATACTGGAAAAGGAATATCCTCTTTCCTCCTCCTGTCCCCGTGTGTGACACTGTGATGCACAATAAAAAGTTATACAGTCCTGAACTTACAGCTCAATTCATACACCGATGGTAAGAGCAGCTAAACCAGTAATTACATTCGAATATCTTCATTTTAACGACTTTGAACCTGCGGTCTTTAGGGGTCACTTCTAACGTATAAATAATTGAACTGTCGAAGTGCCTAGCGTGTCTTGGCCCCCGGCAAAGTTGGAAACTGCATTTAAAAAAACTTTGTAAAGTAGATTTTGCACTTCATTGATATAATTTCGAGAACTTCTCCGGATGAGCTAAGTCACGTGACTTAGCTCATCCGGAGAAGTTCTAGCATTGTTTTAGAAGTAGTCCATTTGTCGAGTACTAAAGTGATTGAACGCATATTGTTTATAATTTTCAGCTTTGGCTCTGTTGTTCAATCATTAATCCTGTAGGTCACTTTTTTGTTCCAGCATCGTTGTCTTATCTATAATTCACCCCAATGAAGAACACTGGTGGACACTAGCCTCCCCAAGCATTCATTCAGCCTTTATTTATTACCGATAGTTGTAAAAGTAATGTAAAATACTGGTATTGACCTGCATTCGGATAGACTAGAAGGCGGCCGTAGTATGGTTGGGAAAAGGCTAGGTAGATGATGATGATGATTTGTACAATTATATACTTTTACAAGCACCTTCTCCACAAATTTCAACTTACACTGGCCAAGCTTCAGCTCGTCTAGACGTTAATTAAGGAGATTCCGCACACGTGCGATGGCAAGTCGTTAACTGATAAACTTGACATAACTGCAGTTTGGTTTGACGTCACTTCTGATGGGTTATTGTTTGGTCGACGATTAACTATGTGTTATTGTCATAACTGTACTTTGTTTGGTAATCATACAATGTCGGACATGAATTCATTTGAAACACTGTTGTTGTGTGTCAACACAAAAATATTTAACTTTGATGGAGTCCTTCCTTCAGTGTTTTAAGGAATCGGTTTGACAAGCAAGCTGACAGGTCATGTGACAGCTGATGTGGTCTACGTATGCCCCTGGAAATGCCCTGGAGAGAGAGAGTAACCGATCGGCCACGACTTCGCGAGGTACACACTCAACGACATCGACTGCGGATAAAGCAAATGAAAGCGGGCGTAAGATTTATGTCTTATGTACATATCTCAATCTTGGATCACATCAATACTGATCGGCGGCGACAAAAATGGGGAAGTCGGTAGCACGAACGCGAAACCCTTTTCTAATCTCTGCACGAACAAGTAACAACTAATTCAATACAACAAAGAACTTCACAACCGAACCAACCAAAATATCGATTAAAATAATAAACCAATCCGTATACCGACCTACTTTTCGAGTTTCATCAAAGAACTGCTCTAGATAGACTATCCTTGGCGTGTCACATCTATATAAAACACGAAACGGTTTCACTAGCATAAACGTTGAGAGATCAGACTGCGTTGTTATCCAATTAGTAACCGTTAAGTGTTAGGTAACCGACCTGCGTTTAAAACACGTGTTTTTCTTACGATTCCACGCGATTGTCATAGACAATGTTCAATTTTTTCTGTGCGTATATCTTTAAACGGTACGTTAATGTGACGAATTGTAACTTTTGCTCGTGCCCTGACCGCGGTGATGGAATTTCAGTTGTGAAGGTTTCTGAAGGACAAAGAAATGTTCGGATGTCAAGGCAACTATGAATGGTTTTGTAAAACCTTCAAGTTTTAATATTGGGGAAGCATATGGTATTGTTTTTATTATATTCCAGTCAGTAGGCAAATAAATAGTCAAGTGAACACAGCCACTTCTGTTCTACGTTCTTAATAATGTGGTCGCCAAGTCTTACCTGTTCTTTTTGATCAGTCTGTTAATATATTTTGCTGAAGTGGAATCCCAAAAGACCAGGGGGCCTAAAATGGCAGCTTTAGCTGAATCATAATAGGATAATATTATGAATCTCATTACAATCTCGTAAATGTCATAGAATGATCACAAAGTGACAATTGCGTCTGAGACAATTATAAGTCTTTTTTAATAAATTGTTTACATTGCATATGGAAATTAACATATTCGACATACCAAAGGGTATGTCGAAATGTCAATTTGCAAAAATGCCAACATGTGTTAAAGTGTAAGCCTCATCGAAAATATGAGGTGTTCACTAGTTACACTAGTAAGAGTTTAGAATAAAACCATCAAATTATCAGTAAGCAGATGAATGACTTTAAGGGTACGTGCTCGCACTGCCAAGGATAAGTGTGGACTGCTCGACACGTAACCCTAAAGCTCACGCTACGTTTTTAGGGTTCCGTACCCAAAGGGTCAAACGGGACCCTATTACTGAGACTTCGCTGTCCGTCCGTCCGTCCGTCCGTCCGTCTGTCACCAGGCTGTATCTCATGAACCGTGATAGCTAGCCAGTTGAAATTTCTACAGATTATGTATTTCTGTTGACGCTATAACAACAAATAATAAAAACAGAAAAAAATAAATATTTAAGGGGGGCTCAAATAAAAAAACGTTTTTGTTTTTTTGGTTTTTCTATATAATGGTACGGAACCCTTCGTGCTCGAGTCCGACTCGCACTTGGCCGGTTTTTTAGAATACCACAGAGTTTCAATGAGGATTACACTTAAACACATGTTGCCAGTTTTGCCCAGGTAGGAAGAAAATGACAGTGGAGATTTAATCTTCATAACACTTCATCATTGTTATGTTACTTACGAGAGAGTTCAACAGTGGATCAGCATCATAATATTTAATACCTCACTGTTTAGACAAACATTTATTCAGCTACAATGTTTACATAATAAACACAATGTTGATATTGTGAAAACATTTCGTTGAGCCGATTCAACTGGAGTCATTTCGGTCAAAAGAAAGCGTCTTTGGAACATGTAAGCCTGGTTGACACTTGCGCAGACCAGGGTCATCATCAGCCTATAACTTTCCCACTGCTGGGGCACAGACCTGCCCTCTATGAGAGGGAGTAGACTGTAATCCACCACGCGGGTCCAGTGCGGGTTGGTAGATGTCACATGTCTTCGAATTTTTAGTTCTAGGATATGCCGGTTTCTTTATGGTGTTTTCCTTCACCGTTTTTGAGGGCAGCGGTGATGAAATAAATTACACAAAGTAATGCGTCTGCCTGGGTTCGAACCCACGGCACCACTGGGCCACCGCTGCTCTCCAGAACAGGGTAACATGACACAAAGGGATGGAGCCATTTTTCCTCTTAGCGTGTCGATGGCAATCTAAATTGTCTCCGCCTAGAGCTGAGCCACTAGTTTGGCGCCTCCAGCAGCGTCCATCAGTTCCTGTAATTAACAAACAACAGGACACGCAGAGTATAATAATAAGTCTGGCAATGGCGATAATGATGATGATAAAACGTGCTTATAGTTACGTTTTACCATTACCTAGCTGCTCAGAAAATAAATGATGCTTTCTGATTACTTCATGTGTAGTTAGGTGATTGTATTGTGTAGCAGATTGAAATCGCCATGATGACGGGATGACTACTATGTCGTATGTGACAGTGTAGGTTCAATAATAAACTGTGAAAATACGTCTGAAACTTTTGCCGCGGTGTTTAAGTTGAAGAGGTTACATTTTGATTTAAATATACGGACATTTTCTGTTAACATATTGTTCCGTTCCCACAGACAAACCGTGAAAAGGAATTTTGAGGCATAGTTCTAAAATAAAGATTTGTATTAACCTTTTAATAAATAAATAATAATAACATACTATGAATGAGTGGTATACACACCACCATTTCTTTGCCAAGAAGTATATAAAACAATCTAGACCAATAAGGAAGTCTAAACGCCAAATTAGAAATAATTAACTCCTAATACCGAGTATCACGATTTCCCAAAAAGTTTACCTGTGAAAAATGCGCATGAAATTCGGTAAACATGTCTAATGAACACGTTTGTTTGAATGTCACAGCCTTCCCTTGAGTGGGATCAGCTAGGCACCCTTGATGTGACCTCGGTAACCCCTAGGTAATAGAAAACTTAATACACGAACGAGAAAGTTTAAGAATTTATAGCTTGCTTCTACTATGAAGGCTGTTATGCTGGTACGGTGGTCCTTCTTGTGGCTATGTGCCGAAAATCGAGCTGGTTTGATAAAACGATTGAATTCCGGCAAAAAAAAAAGTTTTATTGGATTTGCTTTGATCTTGAAGGTATCCTAGGAATATGGATGAGCAGACTTGTTTCTTTGCAATGAGCTAGATTTTACCCGTGGCGACACTCGTGCGGAGTTAAGAAGTTATCACACCGGAAAGCACTGCCTGGATAAAAAGTATACCTATCCTATTTTCTTGCCCAAGTTTTTGTCTACAGTTCTATACATTATTCTCCATACACATTTATACATAAACGATTATTGAAATAAGTTCCTAGTCCTCTAAGATGTATAAGGTTGAAGCACCCAAAACACATGTTTCACGAAACAACAATTTAATTGAAACGTGTTGGTAAAGCGTTTTCGTAGAGAAATCGGAAGCGTGGTTACTTTCATATATTATGTGGTTACCCAACGATTGCACGCTTTAATTATATTTGTTGTACAAAAAAAATTGTTTACTTTGTAGGTACTTTATACTAACCCGTGATTAATTTACGTCTTTTCTGCACTGGAGACTCACAAAATAAAGTATACATTGAATGACTAGAATTCTAGACACATCTGAATGAGCATCATCTGCCTAGCCTTTTCCCAAACTATCTTTGGGTCGGCTTCCAGGCTAACCGAATGCAGTTGAGTATACCAGTATTTTACATGGAGCGGCCTATCTGACCTCCACTAACCAGTATCTGGGTAATACGATACCCTTTAGTAATACTGGATTTCAGACTTTTGGCTTCTGACTACTTGTAACGACTGTCAAAGATCTGCAAATGACAACCGGGACCAACGGCTTAACGTACTTTCCGAGGCACGGAGGAAACTCGGTTTGTAATTATGGTCACCCATCCACCGACCAACCTCGGCAAGCACGGCTAACCCTAAAAGACCCGTGCTGCTGTTATTATTTAGCCACGAGCTGAATGATATGATGCGTTTTAGGGATATGACTGCCCATTTTTTCTTCTGTAAAATGCCTACCTTTTCATAGCTGTGATTTGTATGGTAATCCTTCTATGTTATTAAGGTGAAATTGTTGAAAATTCAACTCTTGGCGCCGAGTTAAAAATCCAACGACACGCATTTATTTAGGCATCCATTTAAGAATCACTTAGTATTAGTGATAATAGGCACACATGTCGCATATCTTTGCCGGCATTGATGGCATTGAGTACCAGTTTTTCAGTTTACTCGTGGAAATCTCTTGCATTCTTATAACGTTTCATTTGGAGTAGAATTCCCTGCAGATTATTTTCAAGGGCCAGTAAAGCGTTTCAATAACTAAGACTTGGTTGAAAAGACGATATACCTATATAGGTATTGGGAACCGGTCATAATCTGTATCTTATCAACTAAGTTCCAAGTATTTTTTTGTAATTCCATGTGTGTGATATCATGAGATGACTTCCATCTTGCTACAGATAATGTGTATCATTATTATCAGAGATCGCATGCTGCGCATAACTTCTTGTTTATCAGTTATCAATATTTTACGCTTTCGCAATAGTCTTGCAAAATAGTTTAGGTACTTATTCACGGCAATATTTTAAACTTCATAGTTTGTAAAAAAATATGTTTGAATGTACTTTTCTTCTTTTGTCTTCTTTTACTACTGAATCTTGACCACAACTTCGTCTGCGTGTATAATGTATTTCATCAATTTTCAATACAAATATACAAAACCAAAAGTAGCCAATGTCCTTCATTGAACCTACATCTGTCCATCCCAAGCTCCTTCTTCTCAGTGTTTAAATCTGTCTGTTTGTTTGTTAGCTTTTCACTCTTAACTCCTAAGTGAAAAGGGAACAAACAAGAAGACAGCATAGATTTCAAATGTGTAATCATAACATAACATAACAAAACATAAAAGCATATAACATTACCTGCTTTTTTGTTTACAGATACTGTAGGACATGATATTATCATTCGTGTAATCAATCCATCACCTCGTCTATGACAGAGACATAGGTTCTGTGATTTTGTACATAGATAATTAGGTAAACATAGTCTGTATGTAAATTGATTGTCACATATAAAGGAACAACAGCTGCACGTCTTGGCATTGTCAACCGCTTCCGGTTAAAATGGGTTAGCAAACCAAGGTATAGCTGGAGAAACTGTATGCTAACAATATAGAAATCTTCAAAACTTATTGTGTATATCCTACTCTTAATTTATGAATTTTGAACCTAGTAATCAGGTAGGTAACACGCATGTGGACATTTCTTTGCTAATTTTAGACACTGTTATGGTCAAGTCTCTGCATTATAAATGGTATGAATAGGAATCTTAAAATTCGTCTCCCACTAGTTTTTATTCATCTTGAGCCTTCCTATGATGAGAAGGCCGTATGCGACGAGGATAATATAAAAGAAGAAAGAAGAAGAAAATGTGAGGGGATAATGTAAATGTAAAGGTAGTAAATAAGAAGAATTGCCAAACTTAAGTGGCAGTTGGCCGGGCACATTGCTCACAGAAGGGATGGCCGATGGGACCGAAAAGTTCTGGAATGGCGACCGCGAACCGGAAGACGATGCGTTGGAAGGCCTCCCACTAGGTGGACCAATGACCTGGTGAAGGTTGCGGGGAGCCGCTGGATGCGAATCTCACGGGACCGGTCAATGTAGCGACACTTGAGGGAGGCCTATGTCCACCAGTGGACGTCTTTCGGTTGAAATGATGATGATGATGATGAAAGGTAGTAAATGATAACACAACAGGAGAAAATGAAAGGAGAAAACATTTTGCTCCGACTGGTAGTCAGAAGAACACCTGCGTTGACCCCAAATAAATTGGGAGAACATAGAAAAGGTATTTATTAGTAGCGCACAGTACAGCAAAAAAAAGGTTATGATAAACTAAAACAACAAAATTATAAGAACAAAGAAAAGAAAATAAGACAAATAAAAGTAGTCTTGTACGAGGCCAAAAGGTTACTCAGCATGGTTTTTTAAAGTGATGATGGTAGGCAGAAGAAGTTTGTCAGGTGAAACCTACTCCTTCCGATTCGTCAGCACACCACAAGAAACTATTCCATATCCATCTTACCTATTAGTTTTAATAAAAATTGCAAGCATGTGTTTGAAACACTTTTCAAGTAATTCCATATCAATTTTTCCAATCAGACTGCCATCGAAATAATCAACTTGACAATATGTCATAATGTTCCGGCAGTTAAATAGGCCGGTCAATATGTTAGATAAGGACTGACTATAACTAAGTAGTTTCCTTTTACGGTGAAGTATGTGGGCTGTCAGCGTATGGTCTTATGGAGTGACCAGTTAATGAATTTTGTTTTTTTGGGTGGGTTTGCCTTGTTAATGTTTGAGCTATAAATATCTTTAATGGTCTGTTATTTTAGTGTCTTTTTCACTTTGCATTTGTGTCGAAGGCACCCAATCATCTGCCTAGCCTTTTCCTATTTTGGGGTCAGTTTGCAGTGTAACCGGGTACAGCTGAATATCAGTATTTTAAATAGACTGGATGACTGCTTTCGATTGTGCAACAGTGTTCCCATTGTCACACACACACACACACATCACATTCTTATCGTTGAATTTTCAGATTCTTGAGTAATTTTTGTATCCGTTTTCGCGAATGTTTTTTCGTTAGCAATAATAAAGAGTTTTGTTGAGTGTGTCTCTTTCACCATAATGTAAGCAACTTCCCAACATCATCTTTCTGCTTTTGCCCTATGTTAGTTGATCGATCCACTAACCATCAGACTGTTATTACAGTCGTGAAATCATCATCTATCTCCCCTTGTCCCATTCTACTTGGGGTCGGCGCAACACGTTTTCTTCTTCCATTCTCCTCTGTTAGACGTCACGGCATCATTTACTCCTTTCTCTTTCATATCATTCCTCATTGTCGAAATTACTAATAAGAATATTTAGATCACCACCATGTAACAGGAAGAGTAAAAACTGACCAATTACCAATGATTTACGCAAATTCTGTCAGGTATCGCGTGGGTTGATACGGAATAAGAAATTCTTATGTAAATACAAACATCTCTAACACATAATTTGTAGTTGCATTCCTAAAACGTTGGGTATCGTGTTAATACGTGAAGAGATGAACATGTTTGGTTATTGATCTTGAAGAATTGGCAGCTGCATCCACTTGTTGGTATTTCATAAGTAAATGCTAGATTTAAAACATCTTAAGGTTGCGCAGGTTTTGTTTTACCAAAATATGTAGCTTATTCTCATAGGTCTGTTGTGATTATAAGTAATAATCTGGGACATTTATAACTGATCACTTAATCATCCTCATTCTCCTGCCCTTATCCCAATTTATTTGGGGTTGACGCAACATGTCTTGTTCTTCTAAAGAACAATGCTAAAACGATACTGTTTAATTTTGTGATCTAATGTTTCAGTCAGTATTTGTTTTGAACCGTATGAACAGTGGGCTATTGACGTGTGCTCCCAACATTTATCGTACATCAATGCCGTGTGAACGACCGTATATGGTGATTCGAATTTGCTTGTGATGAACAAATTTAGATCCCCTAGTTCAATGATTATGGACTTTTTATTTTGTATGTTGCAGTTCGATCATCCTACTTATTTCCTCTAGTTCACATATTCTGAAATGATCTGGTTGCGGCATATCATCACGTTCTATTTCAGTAATTCTTCTATTCTCGATCAATAAATTGACTAAAAATAATATTTTGCTTACCTACTTACTGGCGTTATTTGAGCATGTTTCTCATAACAAACGCACTTTATTGACATTCCGAACAAAAACCGCTTCTATTTTGCATTGTCTAATGAAAAGGTAATTGTAATTTGAGAAATTGAGGCGCTTGCTCAATTCTTTCGAACAAACTAAGGTTTTTTTACCAACACTATTAGCATATAGTCGCATATCTTTATGCTATGAATGTAATCACGGCAGTGGAAAATCGTTTGAATAAAATTTGAATGAACAATGATTTCACGTCAGGTAGATAGTTTACGTAAAATAAAGTTTGCTTGAAATAAAATTTATGAGCCGTCCAGCGAAAGTTAATTGAAATAGGGCTGATTTCGGGGTTGGCGCCTCTATGGTGCAATAGTGTTTTATTTGTAATATCCTGATTTATTAAAATACTAGGTGGCACGGGATAAAGATTTTGGAAGGACTTGGGGAAAGCCTTTGCCCAGCAGTGGGACAATTAAGGATAAATAAAATAAAAAGTAAAAAAAAATGTACTTTGTCTGAACACAAGTGTTTTAACATACTGAAGCAAATGATCGCGGATCACCATACTTATGCTACTCTATTTGCCAACATTAGTTCAAACACGTACCTGAGGATCTAAATAAAGTGACATTTGTCAGTGCATACAGTTTTTTAGCTATACGACTATTTTTAAGTTATGTGCTCTCTTCGATCGGTAAAGGTATAAAGTCTAGAGACAACGCCCATATCTTGCAGAAGTACGTCAGTGCTAAAGATAAAACTTACTACAATATGGATTCCTCCATCGATAGCTATAAGAGTATGATAAACTCAAAATAATCTGTTTTATCTCGACATGGGAACATGTAACGTCAATAGAACATATAATGCATAAAACAAGAGATGATTGTAGGGGAATGACAAAGGCGTGGTTGTTACAGATTTGAAGATGATTTACGCATGATAAATAAATGGGGGGTGTGTGTGATGCAGAACAATAAGGAAAATGTCACGAGAAAAATTGTGAGTGTGAATAAGGTGGTGGCGATTTCGGGGAAGGCCAAAAAATGGATCGGTGATGAAATGGCTATTAAAAGGGTAACTAAACTATGATGACGATTACTAGATATTCGCTCCATGCATACAACTGCTTTCGGTTAGGTTGGAAGCTATTTCCACAATAGTTGGGAAAAGGCTAGGCAGATGAACATGATAATACATCGATGATGACTTATCTTTAATCATGGCACACAAAGCTTTAAGTAAACCATGACATACCCTTAGGTGCATATGTTTAAGTACTAATTGATACAGAAAAGAGATTCATTTTATGTAAGACCATAGTCTGTTGTAATGGTTGAACAAGCTGATGACGTTATTAAAATAATTGGTAGTACTGATACAGGATTAACAGCTTCAGATAAAATAACAAATCAACATGTAATTGCAGAAAAGTTGAAGTATTTGCCTCAACATTTATATAAAGCTGTAGGTAGCTGAATATTACTAAAATTTTGTATTTTTTATTTTTTTGAATGGATCGTCCTTTCTTATTTGCCAAAATTCAGTAATATACAAGTGCAAATAACAAAAATGAAAGTGATGATTGAATCTATGTGAATAATTGGATACATGCATCAGTCCATTATATCAGTAACTAAATGTTGTTAATAGCGTGACGCTAATAAGTTTTGTTAATCAGGAAAGGCAGTTGCGTGTTAATAGGGATGGGATTGATTGCAAGTAACGAAAACGCAAGAGTGAAGACAAACAATTAAGAATATGGGAATGTGCAGTCAATCATTTCATTTTAACATTATACTAAATAATCAGCGTAACGGTTGACGTGTTACGCCGACCCTAAGTAACATGAGACAAGAGCAAGAATATGATGAATCTTTAAGAATAGACCCAAAAAACTTAAGCAACCAAAGTTAATGACATTACAATATGATACCCATGGGCATGTGATGCGGAGGAATGAGGAAAGTTTTGAGTATGAATGTGGATGGGTATACGAGTAGAGGAAGACCAAAGAAACGATGGATGGACTGTGTGAAGGATGATATGGCAAGAAAGGAGGTATCTCATAAGATGACAAGTAATAGAGAAGTATGGAAGAAGAAGATATGCTGCGCCGACCCCAAATAAAGTAGGATAAGGGCAAGAGAATGATAACCTAATTTCCGTCAAGACTGAAAAGTCTTTCAAGTCAAAACAATAGCCATTGTGATTGTATCCTCTTTTCCTCCTTTTTCTGTTGTTTCTAACAAATTTACAACTTTAAACATCCTTCTAAGCAACAAGACTCCTAAAGAAGTCCCACAGGGTTACATTCTAGGTCCCATTATTATTATACTAGATGAAATGAGTGTTACTACTGTTATGAAATAAGATTGTAAATCTATCAAGTCTTGATGATTCATGCCTACTTCGACTGTAACAATTACCTGAGTCATTAAACCTGTAAAGGCTATATATAAGATGACCAACACCTAGCGTGGGTGCTTTTAAATGTCACATTGACTACTTAATAGCCTCACCTCGCTAAGAAAACAGCTTTTTATTCGACAGCGTCATAATATCAATATTATATTCTAGCCTTTTATAGACAGGCCATGACATTAAAGTCGACGAGCTACTATATTAAAAAAGATTATTGTAATTGATGATGTAAAGCCTGGCCTGATTAAAAAGCTTCTATATAATGAATTGTTAGACCATATATGACTAACAAAAACTTGTAAACCTTGGAGATTTACATTAGATTCCGTAATCTGCGAAACTGTTAAATTACTTTTTATTTTGGGATTCTTAGTTTTAGCTTATTTCTACTATATCGTTTTTATAGGTGGTTTAAACTATGACTACCATTTTCTGTGTAACCTTATTGTGATTTTCCTTTTCTTTTATGGGTTTTCTTTCTTTCTTTTCCTTTGCTGCATTCACTAGCTAGTAAAATGCGCTAATTGACTCCTGCCAACTAATACGCGGGTATTTCCATCAAACCATTGCTTTATCCCTTTCTTCAATGCAAGATTGTTGCAGTAGTTCACAATAAAATTTATTTAAACACAACTGCACAAATCCTCCTCTGTCTACTGTTTTTTGAAATGTAGGTGTGATGTATCTGTTGTTATTAATCCGTCTTGCTCATTAAAGTCTAGGCTTGCGCATACGTCAATCACTATTCGGAACAGAGCCGCACGCGCAGGTTTCTCCGCGTTCCCTACATGGCCGGGGCCGTGAAATCCATCGGTTTACATTTTATCTTGCGTTTTAGTTTAAACGCTGCTTTTGTTGGGGTTATTGTCTTTGTGTGGAGTTGAATGTCTGTTTGAGGTTAGTGAGGAGTCATGATGATTTTAGAGAGAGGAGATTCTTTGCTAAAGTATAGATTCCTTTTTCGGTAGCTAAGGTAATAGAAATCATAATTATTAGATCATGGTAAAGGTTTTCAAAGATGACGTATTCATTTTATTCAACGTCATGGCGGGATTGCTTCTATTATTATTTTCTTTTTATGAGCGTGTTGAAGGCAGTCAAAATTCTGTTTAAAGTCTGGTCTTCAGTACCTTCCATCAGTTCCTGTAACGTGCATTACTTGCTTTAAGAATCTGTAGTGTTATTAGTCATTTATGAATTGTAATTTTTTTGATAGCAGTCAATTAATTGTTTTCATAGTTAGTTGTCATAGTCCAAAATGAACAAGGCAACTGCTGAAGAAGGTGCGAACTACTACAAGCCAGAGAGCAATAGTGATTAAACTAAAGGTATTTTCAGTTGTTCTAAACCAACAGCAACATGGAAATTACTAAAGAAGGTACTTCTAAATTCCATAGTATAAAACCTACCCAGAAAATAAAACAACGTATAGTAGAGCAGTATAACTAACAATATGACGTCCAAATACACTTTCACTTATATTTCCTACATTTTTTTGATACATCATCATCAGCCTATAATGTTCCCACTGCTGGGACACAGGCCTCCTCTCTACGAGAGGGAGTAGTCTATAATCCACCACGCAGACCCAGTGCGGGTTGGTAGATGTCACATGTCTTTGAATTATTAGTTCTAGGACATGCCGGTTTTCTCACGATGTTTTTCTTCACCGTTTTTGAGGGCAGCGGTGATGAAATAAATTACATGAAGTAATGCGACTGCCTGGGTTCGAACCCACAGCTTACTGCTCGTAAGTCGGGGCTGCCACCACTGGGCCACCGCTGCCCTCTTTTTTGATACAATAACTTTTAAAGAAAAATACGACGTAGTTTGACATTTAGCTGTTAGACATTTCACCTTGAAAATGTCAATACTTCGTTAGTAGAATGTACACTTTATGGTCGATAATGGAGTAATATGAAACAAATTAATGATACATGTGACCTTGAACTGGTCGCGAGGTGACATTATGTCGATATTCTATGGCTGTGGTGTATGAAAAGTATGAAGTGTTAATGCTGTTTTTTCGAAGGACGATCAATACTGTGAAGTGTATGAGAGGGAAATTTTGTTACTGCGTCATTTTGATTGGTTATTAATTGAAGTTGGTGAGGAAATTAATGGACTGGACTGCCGAGATGACGAGTATTAGAGAAGTATGGAAGAAGACATGCGGTCCCGACCCCAAATAATTGGGAGAATGATGATTATGATGATGAGGAAATAATTGAGTAAGAGAGTAGTTTTTTAGGGAGTCTAACCTTTTATGCTGAAGGTTTCTCCGATCCTTATTGTTGATCTAGTCTAGTACTCGTATGACCAGATGTATGAACAATAAACAACCATAAACAATATTTATTCGTTCAAGACTTAAAACTATTTTACAAAAAAAGTTTTAACCTTGAATTGGATTTAAGAGGGTAGATACAAAACATGTACAACTGGGCTTAAATTAGGAAGATTCCTGTGCTATAAGCACCAGTTGCTTTCGTCACCATCGTGTTCGAGCAGCCCGTGAATGTGGTATCGTAGTAGGCGTCGTTTTGTAGTTTCTGCCTGCCCTCATGGAAATATAGTAAGGTATGTTCACTGCAGGCTATAGTACAGTTGTTAATTCTCAGTAACTCCAACCTTTAAACGGCAACTTCCTAGTAATCGCAACGAATTTCATACTGGTTTATCATAATTCTCTAATGGAAAAACCGTGTCGTCATTTCGTCACGTAAAAAACGCCCGTATGTCCTTGCTGAAAGCATACTTTGATGACATCATTGTTGTATCTGGTAAATATTATGGAGAAATTACTCGCGATCGCTAATTGAGCGATGACAAATGATGTTTTTTTTTTACAAAACGGGGTTCAAAAACAGATAAAAGAAGCTAAGATGTTCATTTACCTTATTCAAATATTAAAAATAACTGATGGAAGAACCCATGAGATGACAAGTAAAAGAGAAGTATGGAAGAAGAAGACGTACTGCGCCGACCCCAGATGAATTGGGATAAGGGCAAGAGAATGATGATGATGATGGAAGAACCCATACTCACACGAACACACACTCGCTCGTACTTTCTCGGTAGCAGTGGTTCATGGCAATAGGGTCGCCCCCCTTTTATTGGGATCATCATCTGCCTAGCTTTTTGCCAACTACGTTGAGGCTGGTTTCCAGTCTAACTGGACTCAGCTGAGTACCAGTATTTTACATGGAGCGACTGCCTATCTGACCTCCACAACCCAGTAACTGGATACGATACACCTTGGTAAGACTGGATGTCAGTCTTTTAGCTTCTGACTACTCGTAACGACTGTCAAAGATCTACAAATGACAGCCGGGACCAATGGCTTAACGTGCTTTCCGAGGCACGGAGGAAACTCGGTAGGTATGTAGTTATGGTCACCACGGATCAACTTCGGCAAGAACGGATTAACCTTAAAGATCGACCAGTGCGGCGGTATTTAGCCACGAGTTCCTCAAACACACACTGTATTACCAACAGACTAAAAAAATGCATTAATTATTTAGCCAGTAGATAAATCTGACATGTTTTTAGTCTTCCGGGCATGTTTCACATGGGTAACCCTGGTGTCAGGGACCCTGTATTCATTGTATGAATGGTAGTTATGCACAGTTATAATCGTTACATCTCGTGTGTGATTTACCTTCCTCGATTTTGCTCTGAATTTTGTTTTATGTTTTGTGAGCATTGTACGAGTATGTTGTTGTCGGTGTGTTATTTGTTGCTTTGAGCTTATGTAATGGTTACTGTTGTACTGTGGCCTCGGATGTACTGTAGTTGTGGCTGTAACTATTACGGGTAAGTTTGGAGTTTGTAATTACTGTTTCGACTTTAAGAGAAGGATTAGGTGATTAGAGAGTCAGAAGCCAAAAGTCCAGTCTTACCAAAGGGTAGGTATCGTATTACCCAGTTACTGGGTTGTGGAGGTCAGATAGGCAGTCGCTTCATGTAAAATACTGGTACTCAGCTGCATCCGGTTAGACTGGAAGCCGACCCCAACATAGTTTGGGAAAAGGCTAGGCAAATGATGAATCGTCGAAAATTTAAGGAACTTAGTCAAGATTTTTTCTTCTTGTATTTTTGGTGATAGTAAATTGTTTGTGGATTAGAACCCTCTTAACTTAAACTCAAGTTTTTACAATACTTATAAGCTTAAATAAATAAAGATGAAGATAAACAGTCAATGACCATATTTTTTACTTTTAAACCAGCGTATAATTAATAAGGTCAGCACAATACAAAGCGAATATTCAACGATGCGTTTCATTGACATTTTACTTTGCAAACAACATTAAAAATTGTTATTTTTAAGGCGACCTTTAAAGCCAGTCCACCTGTCATTTTGTATTAACAAATAGTTTGGTAAAATGGCTAAGTTTAGTCTTAACCCTGTCATCACTATTAACTTATATAAATGTCTTGGAATTGACTCTATGACCGGGTCATAGTCTTATTGCCTATTGTTCTGCTGTTTTATAATTATTTTAGCTTCTAAAGGGAGAAAGCTATGACCATGAGTTTTTATTTCTTAATTAGTTGCCCTTGTGGCACGGACATCAGCCGTATAATTGGTAATTTGTAAACGTTTTTGTAGTTCAGTGAATATTTGGAGCGATTTGTTTTTTTTTTTGCATTTCTTAATTATTTCTATTTTTCGTTGGTCAATGAGAATGATGATAGAAGTGTCATTTGTATGGTAATTAATTTAAAATAACTGTCGGTTCTGTTTTTTTTTTGGTTAATATGCATAGTACACAATTGCTGTAATAATTGTAATAGTCTGACCCAGTTTCTGTAAATTATTTCACAGCCTTGTTGGTTTCTTTAAATGAATGTAAAACTTAACTTAAATCTCAAGCTATCATTGTGGTTTGAAACATTTTAGAAAAACAGTCGCAAAGAAGATATACAGCGATTGCAATGTTAAGACCATTCTCTCTGTTGCAAGTTACACGTAGTCTAAGAAAAAGATATGAAACACATCAAAAATCAATTTGCGTTCTCGAAGAATCAATTTGGCAGTCCATCTTTTTCTCAAGTGTACCAACAAAAAAAAAACATTAAAAGCTCCCCAAGGCATTCTATCAAGCGTTGCTTCTCAAAAGCGCAGTTCAATTACATAGAAAAAACTTGGAAAAAAGTGCGTTTAGTCGCATATGTCGGAAACAGATGGTTGGTGCAGTGTGCGGTGGCCCTTAACGGTACACCTGGACAATATGGAACTTATGGAAGGGGCGGTACTTGTTTTTTTAAAGGGTAGTAATTTATAAGGTGAGAATCATGAATATAGCTGTTTATGGGATGATTTTTAGTATTTTCGTTAGTTTGAATAAGTTCTGCAAAGTGCCAGCTGTTTCTTTTACAGTGTAATGCTGTTCATCGGGGTGTACCAAAAAGAGATTATTTTAATTTATATTTTTACATATTTTTAGGTACACAGCATGTAAATTTAATATAATTAACACTAAAAACGGGATATTTACCGTGTCTACTATTTATTTTGAGTTCCCGATATATAAAGCGCTGTTGTCACCATGATCATGCTCACGGGTACTTTTCAAAAAGTCAAAGTCAAAAGTCAAACTTACTAATATACATATTTCAAAAAAAAAAAACAAATTGATATTTCTTACTAATTAGTAAACGATTTATTTACTGATGTCAGAGGTGATAATGATGAATGTCAATTTCATATTGCCCAGAAAATTGCCGAAACAGTTTATTGATTTCTGATATTTGCCTAAACGTTACGGTTCGTAACGAAACTAATGTTACGGGTTACTTCGCGGTTTAACAACTTTTGTTACGCCACCGTAAAGGGTTTTGTCCAAAACAGAAAAAGAAGATTTTAACGGTCAATTTTTGCCAAGTATTTTGTTTTAGGAATTTATCTAAGTATTAAAATAATATACCCATTTTTAGTACCCGGGCACGCTTCCGGGGCACGCGACTCCGTGGCTGCTACTGAAAAATTCCTAATGGAAAAACCTAATAATACTTTGCCCGACCTGGGAATCGAACCAATGACCTCAAATTCAGCAGTCGCGTGTAGGTACTTATTGCTAATATTGGAATTAATGCTTATTCTAAATTAGTCTCCAGAGCTTAAGAGCGTTTCCACCTTACTTACGGCATTTCATACAAAATTTCAAATCCTTATTTTCCGAAATGACTAAACCTATTTTAATGAAACTTCATACGCATAAGCAGGATACATAGGTCTAAAAAGCTACTAACAACAATTTTCGAAATGTCTTTAAAAAAAAAAGATAATTCGAAATTTCTCTTTCTATCGATAATTTATAATCGGTCTAATTTAGCTGTAACACTATTCTTCGAAAATGTTTTAGTAACTTTTTAGATCTATGTATTATTTCTTATGCGTATGAAGGAAAATAAGGACTTGAAAGTTTGTATGAAATGTCGTAAGGCGTAAACGTTTCCTATGTACTGAACAACCATCATCTCCTACATGATCTATTATATAATATGTTTGCAGTATTAATTCCAGATCAAAGAGATCCTTTATTCTAAGCTACTTTCTATAAACCGTACCTCCTTCTGATTAAAATCAACAATAAATCAAAACAAGAGTTCCTTTCAATAAAATGATCTTTCTCTTTGAATCATTGTTAATCTGCTGAATAGTATTTACAATCAAACACCAAACAAAGGGTTTTCAAAATCGTAGCCTCTTTGTTACTTCATCACGACATGGCGTTCAGGCGTCGATCAGAACTGTCGCAATATTCTCGCTTGATTTGCGATGATGAAAAAACATCCAAAACTTTGTTAAGTAGCCCAAACTAATCCGATTATTGCTTTGCAATATTTTGGCCTATACTTGAGGATTGTAGAGGTTACAAAATCTCATTAATGGATGTACTTATAGTGGTTCTTTGCCTTCCATCATCTGCCATGCCTTTTCACAATTATGTTGGGGTCAACTTCCAGTCTTACCGGTTGCAACTTGCAGCTGAATACCAGTATTTTATATAGAGCGACTGCCTATCTGCTCTCCACAAATCAGTTAGTACTAGGTAATACGATACTTCTTGGTAAGACTACGGTTCCATCCAATTAATACAAATCTTAGATTCATTCGCTGGACTAAGAAAAGTTTGGTAATTGTACAAAAGTTCCCTTTATAATGCAAGTGAGAACTAAGGAATTGATAATTCACCCCCTAGACTTTAGGGGGTGAATTATATGAGAACAACAAATTCTGGAGAAATTTCATTTGTGTTGTTAGGAAATCCTTTCAGCAGCACGACTTTTCACATAAGATATGTCAAAAATTACATCTAAATGAATAATAACGCGTTAACAGATTGCAAAGACCTATTATTGGTGGGCTTTGCCAATATCAACGAATACGTATTAGGTTAGGGCCAGTTTTTGCTATCCTGGACAGGACCACACACGGGGTCCGTTGCCATAATTTGGAGTGACCGTACCACATGTTGGGAACTTTATTATTTAAAGACACATGTCATGCATTTTATAGAGAAACGATATAGACATGGGCAAGGTCTTAATATTGATTTATACGGGGTGGAAGGTGATATCGACGTAAAAACGGGTAAACGTATTCAGTACATCATTTTCAACATAAAAATGTTTCTTCAGTAATTAAATTAAAATAGCTGTTTCATACAAAAGAGCAAAGAGTTCACCGAATTGTTCATCGGGAATAAAAAACAGATAAAAAATTACGATGTTGTGCAGGGTTCAGTGTTGTAGTCCGAACCGAGCACCTTGTTGTCGACGTTGAGCCCATGTAGGCCTATGTGAAATAAAAACATTTTTTTTAATGATTTACTAAATACCTGATAACCGTGTGTCCAATTTTTAAAACTAATTATTTTCACACTGTCTGAGGTTGTTGTTGTTTTATGAATAGTAATTAATGTATTTTATATAGTATAAAACTGGTATTTAATTATTATACTAATTTTCAAGAAAAAGAGAAGATTTTTTCTCAAAAAAACGTAAGAAAAATCGAATTTCGTAAGATACCCTGTCGCTTTCTCGTTAAATTTTTTACCTTAGTAGTTGTTTTAAAAAGTTATTTCAGACTTGTTCATTCAATAATGCTATGTTCGAGGTCAGAATTAAAACGTGACCTTAAGTTTCGTACTAATGAAAAGGCTGACTTTTGCATCGCTGCCAAATTGATCTTCAAGAACTTTAGAGTGCTGTAATACTTATCGTGAACGTACTGGCAAAGGATTGGCGAGTTCATTATCATTGGGAACAATTTTCTGAGCCACAAGATACAAGCGATGCTTAGTTTGTGGCTCACCGATTTATATGACACAACTTTTGTATTTCTTTTATGAACAATAAACTTATTATTGGTATATTTTTATTAATTATTAAAATGTCGTGAGGAAAGTTTTGAGGATGAATGTGGATGGGTATAAGGGTAGAGGAAGACCAAAGAAACGATTGATGGACTATGTGAAGGATGATATGGCAAGAAAGAAGGTATCCCATGAGATGACAAGTATTAGAGAAGTATGGAAGAAGAAGAAGTACTGCGCCGACCCCAAATGAATTGGGATAAGGGCAAGAGAATGATGATTAAACTTATTATTATAATTCTGTCTCTTTTGTAGCTAAATCCTTTGAATTTATACCATTCTCGAGGTCTGATGCTATTTGTTAGAGGTATAAGCAATTTGATGAGACTTCTTTCGACTATTATAAATGTGAAAGTTGGTGAGGATCGAAAGATGGATGTGTGTACCCTTTCACGCAATATTAGCGGAACGGATTTGGATGAAATTTGGCGCACAGATAGCTTATAACATAGAAAGGATACTTTATCCAGGTAGTACGATCTCATGAGACAATTACCGAATTCCGAGCGATGCCGCAATCACAATATAGCCTAAAATAATATAATATTATAAAGAGGAAAAATTTGATTGTTTGTTTGTTACGATTTAACTCAAAAACTACTCGACGGATTTTACAAATTCTTTCATCATTATAAAGCTACATCATTACTGAATAACACAGGCTATAATATATCACATTTTGCGCAAACGAAGTCGCGAAGTGCTAGTTTATTACAAAGACTTAACTTATTGTGTTCTTAATAACGAAGAAATTAATAAAGAAAGGTGTATCTAACACCATAGTCACATTAAAATAAAGTCCTTTTTAGAATGACACTCATCAGCACTTCACAGAAATCCTTTAAAGAAAAAAAACAAGTATCTTCATCTTCTACCCACTAATCAGCATTCCTCAAAACGTTCCCAGGCTATAGGCCTGTAGGGTAACCTAGGTATCCTGTCATTGTTCCTACAAGTTAGACCTGTTACGTGTTCAGGCATCAGTTAGGTTTTTATCAGCGTGGCCTTTATTGGCCCATTGTAATGGCCGAGGCTGGCATTTGAAGCAGAAATAAATGACCCTGTTAAGTACAAGGACGTTTATTTTATACTTCAGAGTTTACTGGCTGTTTCCTTCGACTTCTTGTGCGTGTATTTGACACACCATAAATCCCGGGCCTTTTTTTACGGATGGGAAATCATCAAATGACCTTTTTTTGGGCGGAGTGGAAGGGAGTGTCAGACTTGTACTGACTAAAACCCATCCATAATCCTTCTTAGCCCTTTGTATTCCAGGGCCACGGTATCTCTTTCGAACAGTCCCGCAGCCCTTGCAGGCATCGGCCCTCTCGTATCCAGTAAGACTGGATGTCAGACTTTTGGCTTCTGACTACTCGTAACGACTGTCAAATATCTACAAATGACAGCCGGGACCAACGGCTTAACGAGCTTTCCGACGCACGGAGGAAACTCGGTATGTAATGTAGTGTATTATGGCCACCCATCCACGGACCAACCTCATATATCATAAAGCCTTCCTATAAACAGGCTATCCAACACTAAAAGTATTTTTCAATTCGAACCAGTAGTTCCCGAGATTAGCGCGTTTAACCAAACGAACAAACTCTTCAGCTTTATAATATTAGTAGGTATAGATGTACAGAACTTTGGTAATTTTCGTATATTCAAGGGTAGTATTTTTAATTGGTATTTAGTGTGTGGGATTTGACCTCTCGGAGTTAAAGGTCGTCTGTTTGCCTTAGTAGTTTTGGGGGTTGGTTTTTCGTGCGTGTTAACTATTTGCTGAGCATCTTCTGTATTATTAGTTTTAAAACGTTAAAATATGTATTAGTAATACGATATATATATAGCTCTGTATGGTGTCGGAAGTAAAGAAAAGCACCATCCCATATCTTCCCGTGGGTGTCGTAAGAGGCGACTAAGAGGCTTGCCAGAGAATGGGCAGCAGCGTTCTCTGTACTTTTGTGACAACCGTACTACGATCGCCAACCCGCCTGCCAAGCTTGACGAGTATGGCAAAACCCCCCCCATGTTATGTCAATGTGGCGAAACTTGGGGGAGATCTATGTCCAGCAGTGGGTGTCAGTCGGCTGAAATGATAATAATAGTAAAGTTAGGTATAGATAATTCGGTCCAATATATTTATTTAGAACATGGAGGACTTACAGCTAATAAAAGCAAACAAGAAAGGCAACAATAGTCACCAGAGAGCCAATTCGAAATCCTCACAAGAATTAATTATTATAATTAATTATTTATCAAGGATTTTAGAACAACATAGTTCTATACATAAGTTTCCTTCCGATTCGCTTGAACTATTGGAAAATCGTACAAGGCTCCACACAAACACGCACGATTTAAATTTTTAAACAAATTACTCCTCCTAATTGTTATATCAACCTCAATTGTTATGCAATTATCAATCGTAATGTGTACTAATTAGGTTTAAAATTACATGTATCAGAATCGACACTTGTGATTATTTGCACGCGATTGTGGCTAATTTAGGGTGAGTAGTGGTAGTAGTAATTTACTGTATCCTTAATCGAAACCTGATATTGGGTATTACAAATGTAACAACTATTATGTTTTTAATTAGGTTTCCCCCTGTGATATTAGGAAATAGGACTGTCACGTTGGTTTAGTGGTCGACAACGCGGCTGCTGAGCAAGGTCTCGGGTTTGATTCCAAGGACGAGCAAAGTACCTATTTCTTTCGGAATTTCTCAGTAGCAGCCACGAAGTATGGATAGTGGCTATGCTCGCCCCCTGTTAAAAACAAAACTGGCGAAATGTGAGATTACTAATAGGTTCAATTCAATGACAACCATTTTATAAAGTATAATAGTAATAGTTCAAAATAACCAATAGTAAAGAATAAATTAATTAATTCATAACAATTAGATAATATTCAATTAAATAAATAATCAATGTCACAAAAAATAAAATAAAAATATCCAGTCGAACACAATAATAATCAAATACATTATGGCAATAAAATCAGAATCAAATGCGTTAAGTCAATTAATTTAATTTAATTTATTTATTTGCTTCAGACACAACGATTCATAAAATCCATTAAATTAGTACCAAATACGTTATGTCAAAAAAATCCTAATAAAATACATTTTGTCAATAAAATAATAATCAAATACATGCTGTCCCCATTTAGATGTCATCATTAAAAAAATCGTTTAACGTGTAAGTAAATAACATTTATCAATTAATAGTTTTCTGATTCGTTTTATAAATATGTATTTTATCATTATAGGAACCGTACACACCAACATTGTTAACACCAACATAGTTCACTTCATCATTCATCATCATCATCATTTCAGCCCAAAGACGTCCACTGCTGGACATCGGCCTCCCCCAAAGCCACATTGACATAAGGAGGGTTTTGCCATAATCGCCACGCTTGGCAGGCGGGTTGGCGATCGCAGTACGGTTGTTACAAAAGCACAGAGAACGCTGCTGCCTATTCTCTGGCAAGTCCCTTAGTCGCCTCTTACGACACCCACGGGAAGATATGGGATGGGGCTATTTTTTCCGTCCGACACCATACAGAACTAGTATAGTTCACTTAGTTCGCAATAAAAAATTTGACTTTGACTTTGACTTTGACACCTCCGCTTAACCGTTCGAGGATTACAGGCGTAATGTTATGTTAAATTAGGAATTATGTGAGGAAGCTTCTTAAAAGACACTTTCTTTTTTCGCATTAAAAGTCATCAAATGCCCCTCCTGCTCTGCACACGTAGCATGACCACTGTAGAAACGAGTTTTGTCTACGGAAGAATAGACTTATTGACAGATAGACAATGACAATGTGTCAGTTTATCGATTCTACCGTTGACATAGCCCGTTTCTACGTCGGTCACGCTACGCGTGCTGGGCGGAAAGACCCTAAATGAGGACAGTCTAGCGTGGCCCTAACTTAATAGTAGTGGCCTCCTACCATAAATTACTGGGTCTTTTCTTCCGTTGACCCCGAAAAGTCAGCGGTGGATACAATTAATTTTATTCAACCCTAAAAGTTCTTTGTACTAGAATCTATAACTTGTAATAGTAACCTACTTTTAGTGGTTATTTTGGTAAAAGACACAGCGGAATTTAATCGTTTTATTGTATTGACTCGTTAAGTTTTCTTGCTCTATGGATTGCTAGTAATAGGTCCTGTTTCACGACCTGCGATAAGGATACTGCGACCTAACTTTTCAGATCATTTCATACAAATTCTGTTCTATTTTTAGGGTCCAAACGGCGAAACGGGAGCCTATTACTGAGACTTAGCTGTCCGTCCGTCCGTCTGTCACCAGGCCGTATCTCATGAACCGTGATAGTTAGCCAGTTGAAATTTCTATAGATTACGTATTTCTGTTGCCGCTATAACAACAAATACTAAACACAGAATAAAATAAATATTTAATATTTAAAGGGCTACGTTGCCTGTAGTTCGAAAAGAACGTGAACTTATAGTGGAAGACTCTTTAGTTTAAAGAATTGTTTTTAAGTGCAACCATTTATTACATTATTACTTTTGTTTTATTTTATAACAGTTTTACTTAATTTTACCATATTATTAGTATAAGACTTTTACCAATGTTTACTATTTTATACCTAATTTTACTTGTTTACCATTGCATTTGTTCACTAAGGTGATTTGATGACTATACTATTATCAGTTTATCTCGTCTTGTGCGCGGGAATATGTTCGGTGCAATATTTGCAACCGAACAGCTCAGCACTTTTGCCTCCATGCATTTCCATAAAAGCATGTATCGCAAGTACTGCCGAGTTAGTGCGTGACCGGATACCAATCGCGTAACTCAACCAAACCATATCAAACCATCTTAGTGCTAATTTAGCTTAGATTTACCAGTTTATAACCAGTCTCAATATAAACTTTAAACCATATAATTTCGTATAATTTAACCAGTGGGCACAAATCATAACCAATCAACCAAATATCAACCAACCCAGGATTTAGGGCTAAACCAAGCAAGCGCTAAACTCTACAAATCCCATACAAAAAAGTGATTTGTTTGCTCGTTTTTTTTTTAATAAATAATGGTACGGAACCCTTCGTGCGCGAGTCCGACTCGCACTTGGTCGGTTTTTGTCTTTCCTTTTACTAGAAATAACGAATATTCTTCAACTATCGATCGAAATGACTCATATTCTTAGTAGAAGCTGACGATTTATGGTAAACGGTACAGAACAGGCAGTAGCCACGCCTGTGACCTTCCACTTTCACTGTCACCACTATTGTTAGTCCGATCGATGAATATTATTGTGTTCTTGTTAGTCGGTGTTTTTTTATAGGTTACTAGCTGTCCGGCGCAACTTCGTTTGCGTCACATTTTCCCCGTTTTCGCAACATTTTTCATAGCTGTTCCACTCCTATTGGTAGTAGCGTGATGATATATAACCTATAGCCTTCCTCGATAAATGAGCTATCTAACACTGAAAGAATTTTTCAAATCGGACCAGTAGTTTCGGAGCCTAATCAATGCAAACAAACAAACATACAAACAAACAATCAAATCTTTCCTCTTTATAATATTAGTTTAGATTTAGATATATTTTTTTGTTCTTTGTCGGTTCGTTTATTTTCGTATTACTTGTAGATAATAAGTACATTTATTTTTATAAACAAGTCGTTTTTCTGTAAAATCAACGAATTTCCATACAAACATGAATTTTCTATTTATCTCTTTTATGGAATAAAAAAATATAATCTGTTTTCTCACTTTCGATAAAAAATAAACTCTTTTCTTTCCAAATTGTATGTAGACCAAGGGGTATTTCGTGGTTGAGGTCTCTGGTTATCTGTCAGGGAATTTAAAATACTGATGTAGGTAGGTTATATGTAGGTATAAGTAGAAATTGATTTTTTGATTGATTTATATTGCAGCTAGAACACAATTTTCGCAGCTCGTCGTCGAGAAAATGTATGAAAACGTAGCAATATAAAGTCCACATTTTCTGTTGCTGCAAATAAAGTAGTAAGTAGTTGAAAAAATAAATTAACTTTTTTTCTAAAACGATGTTCGTAACACCTAGGCAATTCTCCATGATTACTTAGCGGTACATGAAATAACCAACATTACAACATATTTTATTTATTTATTTATTTATTAGGTCTACCAACAATTGTTTACACTAAACTACAAACAAATATAAAACATGCATTTAATCTTTACACAGTGCAACAATTACTTAAAGGTAAACACCACATGAACAAGAAAAAAACAATAATATATAATTATGTTAATTGTAAGCTACATTTTTATACAAATTAACTGAAAAAAGTGAAAAAAGTGAATATTAAAAGCATTATTTCTTAAAAAATTACGTAAACACAGTCCAAACTCGTTCACAATAAATCTGATAAACATTTCAGAAATTTACATTTTTGCATATTGAGAGAATCAAAGTGTAAATCAATAACATCACTACAACAATTCAAAACCCTACAAAACCTAGCACATGGAGAGTTAGATCCCAACACAGTTCTTCTCATTGGAGGACAAAGTGGAGTAATAGGTTTTCGCGGAATCCTCGACGGAGCACGAAAGTTAATGAGTGCGAGTAGCGTCGGTGAGTCGATATTACCCTTTAATATTTTGCCAGCAAACATTGCGTCGTTCAAGCATCTGCGTTCTTCTAAGGTGTGCATGTTGAAGAATTTCAATCGGTTTTTGTAAGAACGCACCTTTTTTGTGATTCCTACAGAAAAAGCCAGATGCCAAACGAACCGTTTTTGGACACGTTCTAGACGCAAACTACTTGTAGCGTAGTGTGGCCGCCACACCACACTACAATACTCTAATATGCTACGCACTTAACTCTGATAAAGTAAGATTTTAGTTTTAATTTGACGGAAACCTTTACTTTGTCTTATGACGAAACCCATCATCCTGGATGCTTTTTTAGAAATGTGATCTAAGTGTGGTGCAAAGGTTAGTTTTTGATCAAACAGAACTCCAAGGTCACGTATAGTGTTCACTTCATTAACTTTGTCTTCATTTATGTAATACACTGTCTTTATTGGTTTATTTTTTCTTGTATATTTAACGTGGTAACATTTCTTAGAATTCAAATACATTTCATTACTTTTACACCATTGAATAAGGTTATTACCTGTAAAAGTGAGGCATCTCTGTCAGATTTAACAATTCTAAGGAATTTTAAATCATCCGCATACATAAAAATTTTAGAGTGCCGTAGACAGTCGGGAATGTCGTTAATAAAATAGTTGAATAATATTGGACCTAGATGAGAGCCTTGTGGGACTCCAGATGAAATATTATATACGTTAGATTGATAACCGTTTACCACAACAAAGAAAGATCTACCATTCAAGTATGAAATCACCCATTCAAGCAAGCCACCAGCGATACCATAAGCACGCAACTTGCAAGATAAGATTTTGTGGGAAACTTTATCAAAGGCCTTGCTGAAGTCAGTATAAATGACGTCAGCTTGGTGACCAGAGTCAACAGCTTCAACCAAAAGTTCCGTAAAAGGGACCAGATTAGAACTTGTGGATCGTGATCCAACGAAACCGTGCTGATGATCGCTAATGAACATTTTCAGATGGTTTTGGAAATACGGGCAGAGCAGTGACTCAAACACTTTAGCAAATGTTGAAAGGATTGAGATAGGCCTATAGTTAGTTGTGTCATCGTTGCTACCTGATTTATGTATAGGCACCACCTTAGCCATTTTCCATTTTAGAGGGAATACTCCAGAAGACAAGGATTTGCTGTATATAAGAGAAAGAGGGCACACTAACTCCTCCGCACAAGACGTAATAAATATTGGCGGTATGCCATCAGGGCCAGCTCCCTTGTTAATATCTAAACTTTTAAGTTTTTTAAGTAATGTCTCACTACTAATTGTTGGACTTGTTAAACCTAAACTACTATTTTCGAAAGACTTTGTTAGTATCTTAGTATCAAGTTCCCTGCTCAGTTCTTGTTCGGGGCTATAAACAGACGAGAAGTTGGTAGCGAACATCTCACATATTATTGTACCATCAGATACCATATTGCTCATAAAATCTCATAAACTTCGTAATAACAATTTCTTGCTCGAAGATTTTCAAATTAGATGTAAAATTGAATAGTTTACTTGATGAGTATCTGATGGTCACACATTAATATGAAACATCAATCATACGAGAAATAAGCTGATTTACTAAGATACTCCACATACCACAATTTAACTGGGGCAGTAAGTAATAAACTGTACTGTTGCTTTCACTATTACACGATTCGACATGAGAAATAACTTTGTATTCTTTCATAATTTTCTCTTTATCTTTGCTTTATTTCTTTACAAAATAATAAAAACTTTTACCCACTTTGGCTCTGACTCAGCAGGCAGTTTTTTTTTTAAATTTTCCCCTACACTAGGAATTTCTCCTGTGTCGTGGGAGCGTTTACAAACATTTAAACTCACATACACAAACATCCAGACCCGGAACAATCATCTGTAGGCCATACCAAAATTTGTTACGTGCGGGGATCGAACCCGCGACACCCAGAGCAGCAGTCGATCGCTTAACCACTGCGCCAACTGTGCCGTCTTTCGAATTTCAGCCTAAAGAGCTGGAACCTAGTGGAAATGGGCGGAGAATCCCAAGTTCTAGATGGTAGGTTCGAATCAAAGCAGGTACTTTCCTCTCACCATTACTTTCTGAAAGGTTACAGAAAACCTACACAGAAAACCGGCATGTCCTAGAACCGAAAATTCAAGGACATCTCCTACGCACTTACGCTGAGACCTGTTTCCCAGTAGGCAGCGGCAACATTGTAGGATGAGTGTGCTATTACTTACTGTAGATTACCTACTAAATTTAAGTTGAGGGTATACTTACATAATTTCACTCCGTGCATAAATAACACTTTCACACACAACACCAATTTATATCGTCTACTCGACGTCCGTATGTCATTAAAAGGATCCAGCAGAATATCAGCGTCAGGTGCATGCCTGACACATGCTGAGCTGGACTCCCATTTGGTGCAACCTTGAGACGCACACCGCACTTTGTATACTCGTTATTTTATTTGAAGTATGTCATGGTGTTACTATAACAGTTTTGTAAATCTGCTTATTCTTATTTTTTCTTTCTGTTTGCACCTTGTTTTTTTAAAGGTATATTTATGTAATCTATGTGATTTCATTGTGCTTCTGTATGTTGTGCTATGTCTTTTGTGTGCACTGAATAAATGATTTATCTATCTATCTATCTATCTATCTTATCTATCTATTACGCAGCCGTTCAGGCGGTCTTGTGCCTTCTCCATCCAGGGATTCCTACCTACCATTAACACCAAGGCATCGGCCCACCTTCTTGTTCTTATTCTTCTTTGGCCAATACTTGCAGTAATGCCTAATGAGTGTAAGTCCAAATCTCTCCACTTTTGGCGGTCATGGCTATCCAGTTTCTTCCGGTCACTTTAATGAGATCCAGCGATCCACCTTGTCAGCTCACAATTAAGGCACAAACTAACACAATTTATTCATTTAATTCAGTTCCAGAGTTGATCCAGTTTCCTCTCACCTAAAAACCACACAATTACATACAGCACAAATGAAACGAAAAGCGGAAACCCAAAACTTCAACAATACACACATATGCTCCGTTACTAGGCTACCATAGACGCACACACCTCATTCCCATAAGTTCACTGACACACACACAGTCACACAATGAAAAATGGAATAAAGTGACTTATCGTGATTTAGCGTTTCCACGACCGGAGTCCGATGACCTCGGTGGAGGTTTTTAGTCTGAAGTTTCTCATGCACTATCGGGCAATCTGTAATGCTGGGTTTGAAGGCTCGCTATTGTTCGGCATTTGACCTTTTTCGTGAAATTGGCTGGCGTTTGACGAGTTAGCGGGGTTATTTTGCTGATAGATGATGTTAGTTGCATGAATTAAGTATAATTATTTCAGAGCAAGCTTCAAGTTTAGGTCCTGTATCGGCCTCCATTTATTATTTCATCAACACTGGCCCTCATGACGATGCATGAAAACATCGTGAGGAAACCGACATGTTATAGAACTAAAAATTCGAAGATTTCTGACCAACCCGCACTGAGTCCTAATAGTGGAATCATGAAAGACTGATTCAATATTTGTTATATTTAAGCTTGTAGCACATGCATGCATGGCAGAGAATCAGAAAATCTTGCTAAAAGAATCAAATATTCAAAAGTGCCAATATCTAAAGGTAAATCCAGTTCTCATAACAATGGACAGAAGTGATAATGACTGTATTGACGTAAAACGTGTTGATATATTTTAACACCTTACTGCCAAGTTACCTAGGTAAGCACTAACTGTTACTTACTAAGTGAAGCTTCTAAATAATTTTGGGTTTCAATAAAAAGGATAGGTACACTTTTCTGAGTTATGGACTAATCGTTTCTAAAAGATGTGTCTAATGAGGTTTCGAGCCTGCAAAAATTACGAACTTTCATCTCATGTACCTAACTAGAAGTAAAACACATGAGGGAACATTTTTTTAAAATCCGTCTGAATTTCTCTTATTTTACGTTTACGCTCTTGGGCAATTACATACTTTAATGCACAGTGGTTGAGCCAGTGCGTAGGCTGTCAGTGAGGAGCTCGTGGCTAAATAATAACAGCCTCACGGTCAATCTTTAAGGTTAAGCCGTGCTTGCCGAGGTTGGTCAGTGGATAGGTGACCCTAGCAACATACCGAGTTTCCTCCGTGACTCGGAAAGCACGTTAAGCCGTTGGTCTCGGATGTCATTTGTACATCTTTGACAGTCGTTACGAGTAGTCAGGAGCCAAAAGTCTGATATCCAGTCTAACCAAGGGGTATCGTATTACCCATTTACTGGGTTGTGTAGTTCAGATAGGCAGTCGCTTCATGTAAAATACTGGTACTCAGCTGCATCCGGTTAGACTGGAAGCCGGCCCCAAGATAGTTTGGGAAAAGACTAGGCAGATGTTGAGTCTGTCAGTGAATCGAGATCATGCATTCACGCATCGGAAAAATTTAATGCAGGAAACTGTCAAATCTCTCCAATTTGATCGGCACATAGATTTCCTCTTTTAGTTTCATCTATCACCTATCGCGATATGATCTGACTCTGTTTTCAATCACGACATCACAAAACCACATAGAGCCTATCCATCTTTGTTTTAGTCTCCTTCTCTTCGTGCTTCTATCATCATCATCATCTTCCTGCTCTTGTCCCATTTTATTTGGGGTCGGCGCAACACGTCTCTTTCCTCCATTGTTCTCTGTCATTCGTCATGCTATCATGTCTTCCTTTTTCCTTCATATCATTTTTCACACAATCCATCCATCTTTTCATAGGTCTTCCTCTTCCTCTCCATCCATCCACATTTTATATTCATCAGTCTTTTAGTCACATTTGTTCCATCCCTTCTCATCCATGTCCGTACCAAGACAGACGTGCTTCTATCAACATCCATAATCCGTATACATTGCTCTCTTATTCATATGCATTTTATCACTTACCGTTTCTCATATCATATTTTTCTTTCTTTTAATGCATGCTCACTGAGCAAAGTAATTAATAAAAACAATTTTCGACTTCACATACAAATTAAAATTTTAGGCGGAGACCTAGATATTTTCCGATAACCTTTTAGCTAATTTTGTTCGCATGTCCAGGTCAATGCGCTGACGGGTTGGTTGCATGCTTCACGCTATATACGCATACAGAGTAGGCATAGCTTCAGGCAATGTTTAAAATAAGTGAAGATGAGAAGTGTTTTTTCCGGTACAGGTTTTTTATGTTGTTACCTTTTTGAGAGGATGGCTTTACCTGCGTTAATGTTTGGACTTGAATCAAGCTCTTGTTAGAATCAGCATTGCCATCTAACGTGGCAATGCTGGCAGCCTCTGGGCACTTTTCCATTTGACAACGATGAGGACGAATATTTTGACGGCCTGTGAGACTTTTACCGTTATGCTTGTACATATTTTGTGTTTATTTTAGATCTATTTGTAGTTTGTAAATAATGTAGCTCTTGTTTATACATGAGGTACATGGTAATCTCGATTTTTATAGCAATCTGTATCGACAGAAAGGAAAAACCTCTTATGTAGTATCTCTTACGAAAGATCTGTCAGCATTATGCTTAGAAAGAGGTTCTATATTTTTAAATGAGTTCGATGTTTCGTCTTCTTTTGTCTATTCATTGTCAGTTTTCTCTTCAAATTTCGAAATAATAGAAATGTGTTCTTTTTTTAAAAGTCTTATTTTTCTCCAAACACTTAGTGTTGTTTGCAAACTAAACATTTTAACACTATTGTGAGTGCTCTAGTTTCGCAGTTACGTGTGTATAATTGTCTAGTTTGTACCACTCTAGGTAAAGACCTAGATTTCGGTAACCTTTCAGACTATTTGTCTGGCTTGGTTGGTCGAACCATAGCGAATTGATGACTGCGATTTTTGGGCTTGTATAGTTTGAATAGAGTACTAAGAAGGTCGTATGAATGTTGTCGCATCTTCAATATTATTTTGTAGGTATTGCTGGTTGTGTTTGGTTTGGAGGAGCTCGTGGCTAAATAATAACAGCCGCACGGGTCGATCTTTAAGGTTAAGCCATGCTTGCCGTGGTTGGTCCGTGGATGGGTGACTATCTTTCCATACCGAGTTTCCTCCGTGGCCTCGGAAAGCATGTTAAGCCTTTGGTTCCGGCTGTCATTTGTAAATCTTTGACAGTTGTTACGAGTAGTCAGAAGCCAAAAAGTTTGACATCCAGTCTTACCAAGGGGTATCGTATTACCCAATTACTCGGTTGTGGAGGTCAGATAGGCAGTCGCTCCATTAAAAATACTGGTACTCAGCCGCATCCGGTTAGACTGGAAGCCGACCCCAAGATAGTTTGGGAAAAGGCTAGGCAGATGAGATGATGATGCTGGTCCTGTATCAACGGTATAATTATGCATAAAAAGATTTATATGTTTATAAATAAGATTTCTATTACTAACATATTTCTGGTCCCGTTTCTTTTTATTATCTTCAGAATTAGACCAAAACTATCTTCATGATCCATCTGCCTTATTTTGAGACTATTGGGGTTTTCCTCTAGGAAATTTTTAGTAGTCTCGTGGAATTTAAGTATAACTGGTAAAATGTGGGCGTACCTACCTCTACCTCTGCATAACCCTTCGGAGATAACAGACTTGATGTTATGTTATGCATATGAAGTGATATAAATATACTTAAATACAATTTCATCCAGTTATCCTGGAAGTCACCCATAGGGAAAACGCTAGGGAGACAATAAAGATGAAGTGATATCCTAAAGCAATTGTTTCTCATAGCCATTCTGTTTGAACTATGCTATAAAATGTGAAGTAAAATGACCCTTATAGGACATATGGCACAACTTTCTTCCTAGTCAGTACCTGCCACAGGAAATGGTCATCCTTTGCAAGCACACTTGCTTGCATTCTAAGAGGTGCAGTACTGCATTGATATGTTTAAAAGGTAAATACAATAGTGTACTTGTAGCTATGGAGTGCAGTACTTTACTGAAGTAAAGTCAATGACCAGACTGTGTAGAAGTTGCAAGTCACACCCACTGTAACACTCGTTTAAAATAATTATCTATGGTGGTTATAGCTATTCTAGTCGGTTGTTTTGTGTGGAGTTAGTTCAATTTTACTTAAGAGCGTTTACACCTAACGACATTTCATACAAACTTTCAAATCCTTATTTTCCTAAATGACTAAACCGATTTGAATGAAACTTAATACGCCTGTAGTACCCCCACATTCCGCCAGTTATGATTAAGTCCAGTGTATTACCGGGCGTGCTTATTGCCATCAACCGAGCACAGATCCAAGAGCAGCGGTGGAGCCCCGACTGACGAGCAGTAATCCGTGGATTCGAACCCAGGCAGGCGCATTACTTTGCGTAATTTATTTCATCGCTTCTGCCCTCAAAACGGTGAAGGAAACCGGTATGTCCTATAACACAAAATTCGAAGACATGTGACATCTAGCAACCCGCACTGCGCCCGCGTGGTTGATAACAGCCCACATTCCCTCTCATTAAGAGGAGGCCTGTGTCTCAGCAGTGGAAACATTATAGGCTGATGATGATGATGAGCACAGATCCAGACTCCCGGCAGCTATTGAAAAATTCCTGATGGAAAAATTCTATTACAAATTGCCCAGTCTGAGAATTGAAACTAGGACCTCACAGTTCACACTCGGCAGCATCGCTTGCGATGACTAGACCAACGAATCAGATCTATCTTCAAATTAAAGCTTTGTATATCAAGCTTATTTGGTAGAACCCCTCAACTGTTTATTTCCTCATGAAACGGGAATAGATAATTAAACAATTTGAACCGTAACACTACAAGGCTACTTAAAACCTGTTATAATTATAATGAATGATGGTTATTTCATGCGTACGATGGCATTAGTGCTGTTTTATATCTTGTATTAACGTTATTAGTGCAAAACGCTGATGACAGGTGATTAACATAAACAGTTATAATAGCAAAATATTCTAAATTCAATAGTGTGTAAGAAACTTATTAAGAAAACGCAAGAAGAGGTGGCTTTCTTTATACCAGTAATATTAAACTATGCATTAAATGCAACAAGAACGATTCAAAAAGTTGAGAACAATGCATGATACAAATAAAGAGACAAAGAGTGTTTTGAAGAAAAAAACGATTCAAAACGTTATTAAACAATGATACGAACGAAATGTGTTATGAAATAAAACGCTGGGATGTACAACGAAAATTCAAAGCATTTATTTCAAATAAAGCAGTTACAGATACTTTTGACAACAATTGTCAAGGAGTCAGTCCATCAAAAACATAAAGATGAAGAAGAAACTACACTTCCTACACTTACAAACCATAACTGACCGCAGTAACCCAACAGTAACCATCATTATAACGCATTGACTGATGATTTTAAAATCATTATTTCACCAATACTAACAATACTAATTTACGCAAACCTAAACAATAAATTGACAATTCGAACACAATCATTACAGATATACATTACCTTAATACAAATCCAACTAAAACAAGATCCGGTGTTACACCTGAAATTGACAAATTACATCCTAATGACGGTAAGAACAATCATTTTGATCAAATCGATAACCAAGGTCGAGTGAACGTTTCGATTCTAGTAATCGTCTGTTCACTAGTTCACTAGCCTTTAGTGGCAATGAAGGAAGCAAAAACTATATTTTATATCCTTTAAGAGTCTGTTTCTAAGCTATAAATAATGATGGATAAGGAATCAAATTGTTTTTCAATGGGTAAAATAGAAATAGTGGCTTAGTAAAATTAGATTGTGGCTTTTGTTCATTCTATAGTGTTGAACTGTGGCTGACGGTGGTGTTGAGTGAATAATCCTTTTTTGTGGTTAATTTTAAACACAGCCGATAATTTAGCTTGTCTTGTCTACGTCTCTTTTTTCATCTATGGCGACTACACATCTTTCTTGGGTTCCTTATTAGTCTTATACAAATTGTCTATCATCTAATTAAAATACTTTTTCTAGTCTTACCTAGATCTTTATTCGGATTTCATCTATTCCAACTAAATGCGATTCAATATCAGTATTCCTTAGACGATCTGCCTTCCGATCAAAGCATATCAGTACCAATTCCAAGTTTTCCTCTACATTATCCTGCCGACTGTTAACCATAACTGGTTGGCAAGTCGTGGTCTCCGCCAGCCTTTGTGTGCAAGTTATGACATTGTCACAATTGCCTCTATGAATGACAATGTGGAAAAACCCTCGTGCATGACTTACGTTGAAATTACTGCAACAAAAAATTACTACATTCGAAAAACTACTTTTTCCTAGAGGCAGTGACTCCTTACTAGTTATATTGTTCCACATTGTTTAGTTTCTAGTGTACCGTGTTTATAATTGAGAGCATTGGTAACCCGATAGACACAGCTGTAAATGACGAGTTCGAAGTTTGGACCCTGTCAAGCGCTTTCATCATCATCATCACCATATCAGCCCGTATCCAACCACTGTTGGATATAGGCCTACCCTTTCTTTTGTCACACTTCCCTGTTCTATGCGTCCCTTATCCAGGTGCTTCCGCTTAGCTTTACTTTCTGTCAATTATTTCATCACCACTACTCTCAAAGCATTCAAGGAAAACATCATGGATCAACCGGAAATTCTATGACATAATTATGACAATCACTATCCCGCTTTGGTCCCGCGTGGCAGTACGAACCCTTTCAGAGAGGAGGCGTGTGTCCCTACCCTACCGTGGGAAGATCTTAGGCTGATTATACTTTGCTATAATAACTACATCTAGTCTTTAATTATTTAGTTCATAATTATCGCCCTAAAAACTGTCTAACTTCTATTAGTATTTGTCAACTGTCATTGTTACAATTTAAGTCGCACAGGCAGTGTGGGAAACGTGAATGGTTCGTTTATTTCTCGTCCATTTCCTCATGCTGTGCAATCACAACTATTTAATCTGTCGCAATGGTTATTGTGTACCTGCACTTATTTTGGCGTCGGCTTATTGATGTGGATTCTTTATTCTTTTTTTGACAACATTTTTTTTTTGTGTCTATTTTTATTAACGGTGTAATATGAAATTCAATTTGTGTTCTTTTAATAAATTGAACTGCTTTATATTTATTTTATTTTTCGTAAACGTGTGTTGCTACACACGTATTAATCATGTAGGCAATTAGACTAATTAAATAAAAATAATGGATTCATGGATAGAATGAATAATAATAGTTCTACTTATTCCTTCGCTTCGATAAATTAATTGGAACCAGTAGAGGGCCACGTTAATCGCAGTGTTTTTAAGTCCCCTAATTGTAAGGACACTCCAAATAGAGGTGCCCGTTGAAAAGAAAAGATCTACGTGGAAATGCAAATAATACATTTAGTGTAATAAATAAACCCAACATTCTTTTACTCATGCCAATAATACCTAGAATAATTCTCACTAGCTATTTTCGCTATCTAGATATTTGGCTAAGCAATAAATCAGCAAATATTTGCACGAGTTTGATTATTTATGCAGACGAGGCAAAGACGAGCGATGTACGAAGACGAGTTCTGTAAACATCGTAATTTAGTTTTGGCTGATTGTAGACAAGAAAATAGATTTGCATCTAGGCCGAAAAATGGTTTATTTATGTTTGTAATATTGATTTTCATGTCCATACTAAACTAATATTTTGTTTCAAGTTCGTTTACCCGTCCATCGGGTCAGAGCCCATTCGTCCCCTAAAATTCGTCCCCCAGCATAAAAGTTGTAGATTCGGACCCTATATAGGTGCCCATTGGTCTCCTGGTAGGGGACCAATTAATATTTTAATAAAATATATTATTTTTAAGGTACCCATTCGTCCCCTCTAATATATATACAATATAAGTTAAAGATTCGGCACCTATTCAGGTGCCTATTGGTCCCCTGAGATAAAATTAGCTATATTTTACATAAGAAACGGTTAACATAGTACACTTGTGAACAGTTTATTAACGGAATTAATTTAATAAATCATAACAGATCATTGAAAAAAGAGCTATGATGAATGATAATCCGTCATGATAATAATATGCTCGATAGGCTTACGATGTAAAATTGTCTCGTTAATGGTAGAAATAAACCAAATATTTTGTAATGTTTAGACACTCTACATGAAGAAGCGAATTTATCAAAAAATAAAATGGATCAGGTGCAAAGGGGTGTCCAAACAAATAATCGGACTCCTGAATCGATTGAAAATGAAGCGAGAATAAATCGAATAATTAGCCAATTTTTTGAAAATCAGATTTCACTAGGCCACTGCATGGAAAAGCTATGCATATATTATTAATTTAAAATGAAAAAACAAATATAAGATTAAAATAATGTTGATTTGTTTAATCTTAAAAAATACGGTGATTTTAGCCAATTTTTATGTAGGTACTTCTAGTTACAATTTATTAGATTTAAGTTATTACGATTTTGCATGTAGTTGGTTAATATACAAAAAAATATATGTTGATTTATCTAGTCTTCAATAATTACTGTGATTTTAGTATTTTTTGGTACTGTTATAATTTTTTAGATTTAAGTTATTATGATTTTGCATGTATGTAGTAGGTAAATATACAAAAAAATAAGAAGTGATTATTTACTGTTGATATGTGTTCTATTTTTTTTTGCATATTTTATATTTAATGTTGATTTATATGATGGTCAATCAAGGCTGATTTTTGTAAAAGAGTTGTATTTTGTTAGTTTCTAGGACATTGGAATTTTGTAAGTGTTAATCTTATTTGAAATAAACATGATATCTACCGAATTACTATATTTTTTATTTTAGCCTTTTCTGCGCGACCGTACCAGGACTACCAAGCTGCAGTATACACATATACATGTACTTATATTAGAAGAATGAATAAAAATAAATATTCTTCAGGGGACGAATGGGCCCCTCAAAAGTTCCAGGGGACGAGTGGGCACAGGGTGCGAATCTTAGGGGACGAATGGGCTCTGACCCAGTCCATCCAAGGGTTGTCTAGGAGATATTGCTATTATTATAGCAATAAGACTGCCGTTGTACAAATTAGCAATATTGTAAAATAGCTGTGTATGAATTTTGGTATACAATATTTTTAAACAGTACAATATTTTTTCTTCTAAATGTAAGCGAAAGAAGCTATGTTTGTATGTCTCTCTATTAGTCTGTTTGTTACCATTTCATGCCCAAGCGGCTGAACATAATTGGATAAGATTTGGAACAGACATAAATCATTAACTAGGTTACGTCTTAGATTACTTTTGCTCCGGTAGTTCGTCGCTGTGGGATAATTTTCGCCCTTCACGCGGAAGGATAGTTAGTTCTCTATATTTTTCCTGATACTGGTAAAATTCAAATGGAGGGTAAAGTTTTATAGTTTTGAAACCCTTAAAATCACTTACATGCGTTTCAGCTTTCAACTGAAATACAAATAATCGAAATCGAAAATAAAATAAAAATTAAATAAAAAATCGAAATTTCGAAAAAATGCTACAAATCAGAAATTACCTTTTTATTCCTTTTTAAAATTCATATTTCATATCAAATAATGCAATATTCACACGAGTGTTGAACAATCGTAAAACTAAACATACGAATGAGCTGCACACAAAAGCTACCTCTTTGTTTCTGACATAGAGTTGAGATTACATTTGGCAGTTAGATTTTTTAAAGCCACGTGCATACGATGTGAAAAGACGTCTTTTGTCGTTAAAAATAACGTTGATATTGCTTTGTTCAGTGAGAATCAGAAAAGTAAAATAATTCCACACCTCGATATGACTGTCACTACAGGTAGAATTTTAATCAGTACGTTTGTATTGGCATGCAATGTTGTTGGTCAATGTTAACCAACGGATTTGTTAATTCAGATAGTATCGGTATTTTCCACGGAATACGGGTGGAGGAGTTATTCAAAGAAAATGGAATGATCAGGTTCGTCGTTCTTTAAATCACTGACATTTAATTCAATCCTTTCTGCATCATAATATTATGGACAAACTGTTGTGAAAAAGGTTATTAAAAAGATGAAGCTCGTTGTTGATATATACTTTTCCATTCTTCATAGAAAGTGTCCATTTATATGCATTTTTGTTGTAAATGCTATGAAGAACGAATTGTGAAAAAAAAATACTTCACATTTAGGGTAGTGGGACTACCCATGGGCTGAAAAACGGAATTAAATGTGAAGTACTACATTCTTCGATATCACATTGCATTCAATCCTTAGTTTAATGAAAAAAAATAATTTATAATTACAATCTCGTATACCTATTGCATCCACATCTTTTACGTATTTTTGCATAGGGCCTGTCATTTAAAAAGTCTCATGAGCCTGTAATTTAACCGGCACTTACGTCTATTGTCTTTGCCTCCGTTAACTAGTGTTACCAGCACCAAAAACGCACTTGACCGCATTTTTCCCTCGCCAAAAATCTCGTAAGAAAAACTGCAGTTAAAAAACCGCGAGGAATGTCTTAGTTATGTCAGGTTTAGCGGCTAACCGCAGTTATTGCGTGTCAACCTGGCTAGATAACCACGTTATTGGATTAACGTAACGTTCACGTTAACTGTGACGGTTACATCTCTTATCTCTGGTTTTAGGAGATTTGATGTGATTATTTAAGTAGTTATGTGATAAGAATGTTACTGAGGCTAGTTTTTTTTTTTGTTCTAGAACGGTTTTATTTTAAAATTATGCTTAGGTGATAGAAAATTATTAATTATAGCGTTCTCTGTGACAGCAGCGTTCTCTGTGCTTTTGTAACAACCGTACTGCGATCGCCAACCCGCCTGCCAAGCGTGGCGATTATGGCAAAACCCCCCAAAATGTCAATTTGGCGACACTTGGGGAGGCCTATGTCCAGCAGTGGACGTCTTTTGAGCTGAAATGATGATGATGATAGAAAATTAGGGTCTTTTCACAAAAGCTGTTTGCTAAGCTGCTTCGCGTTACGCCATTATTAGCGTCTGCTTTACATGGAATTTTTTTTTGGTGTAAACATTTCTGTTTTAAGCAACGTCGCGGTTTCCCTTTTCATGTACATATTTGTTTCGTAATAATCATATAATTCTAATCTATTTTCTTTTTAATGGCAACATTTTAAATCTGAATGTTTCTTTTGCAGGTAAGAACAATGCTTCTATTCAGCCTGGTACCACTTCACTTCGTAAGTAATTTTAGAATAACAACTTTTTACAGCTGTCTTTTTCAAGGAGACTGAAATATAAATAAGTGTGTAAGAGCCAAGTGTTGAAAGAAGTAAAGCTGTAAAATGTGATATGTTTTCTATTTAAGTATTCTTAGTAAACGTTTCATACGACGAAGTAACTGTAAAGTGCAGTTATATGATCTTCTTGACATTTTTATTATTGGTTTACGGTTGTCTATGTTTTATTGCCTTTTATGTATAATTTATAGGATGATATCCTGATACATATTTTATTTGTTGAATTGATTGATAAAACATCTCTGTACAATGACATTTTAAAAGTGACGCGAAGTGAAGCGACAAATGTCACAAAGTCATAACTTAATTGCTATAAGCAACTGGTTGCTGGTACCTGGTTTCTTGATAATTTTATCATTTTCCCTCACTGACACATTTGTATGATCACAGTTTTTCTGCATGAAATTTATATATTAGAAATTACAGTAAAATAAAAACCAAAAATAACGATTCAATAAAACTGTGCATTAAAATAATATTATACTGCATTTGAAACTGTACCAAACTTAATTTTGATGACGTAATAACTATTTTAACGGTCTGCTCCTAGCTACGAATATTATATTTTCATTGAAATTACTAGAGCGTTGCCTCTTCAGTATAAATAACAAGAGCTACGTCACATGTCATACATTTTGACGTTCCTCTATTGATATGAACCGCCATGTTGTTTATGCTTTGTTCTATTTTCAAATGAAAAAACTATGATATTTTTACAGGCCATCAACAAAGTTGATTAAATTGTATTCAAAAAGTGAAGCCAAACTGACAGTTGACATTTATAAATGGCGGGAATTTTGTGTTTGTTTCTGGTTCATTCATTGTTTCGTCGGGATTCAAACTTAAATTCTAGACTTTTCTTTTGGTAACTATTGTTGATTCTAGAATATCAGGAGTGGTTTCAAATAGTGTGGGACGCTACTCACATGAGAAAACACGGTTTTTTCAATGCAATTAATAAAAATGTTTTCAAGCTGAAAAATGTATTCGTAAGTAAATAGTCTAATTTTCTTTACCTCTCATGTATTCAATGCTCTTAAAACATCATAAGAATGTGCAAGGCATCCATATTGAAACGCGTGACAATCATACGGAGGAAGCACGTCGTTATGGAGGCCATAAGCGATGGCGACAGAACCCATTACTGTACATGCAGCATGCAGCATGTAAACTTTCACAATACAATTAAAGATACATTTTTTGTTATGGTTTCTTTACCTTTGATGTAGGGTTTTACGTATGGATGGCTATACTTTTTAATAGATTATCCGAACACATTGTCAGTTATGTTTATTTTGTAGGTCAGGGGGGGGGGGAATAACTGAGCACACATCGGACTCGAGGCATCACTAAGAATGTTAATGGAATAATTTAGTAATTTTTCCCGATACGAGACCCTAGCAATCGCTTTCAAAGTTTACGCGACATAAGTTTAGGTAGCCTAACATTTTAACAACCATCATTGTTCTCGTTGATAAAATGTTACTTTGAGGTCTCAGGGTACTCTCTATTTGACCTTCCACCAGCCACTGTAGTTTGTCATAAGAGCCTTTCCGCCTTACGGCATTTCATACATTGTTTCAAGTCCTTATTTTCCGATGTGACTGAACTGATTTTATTGAAACTGAATACGCATAAGCAGGATACATACTGTCTAAAACGCCAAAAACATTTTCGAAATTTCCTTTAAAAAAAAAGATTATTGGAAACTTCTCTGTTTCTATAGATAATTTATAATCAGTCTAATTTAGCTGTTTTTTGGAAATGCTTTTTAGTAACTTCTTAGACTTATGTATCCTGGTTATGCGTATGAGGTTTAATTAGAATCGGTTCAATCATTTAAAAAAATAAGGAAAATAAGGACTTGAAATGTTTGTATGTGTAGGCGTAAACACTCTTACAATCTTGTTTGGCCAACTCCTGTTGGTCGAAACCGCACTAGTTCAAGATGGTAGTCTTACATATGCCGGCCGTCCCTTCCTCAGAATTAAAAATACAGGTTATTTTTTCCCTATGAATACTTTTTTTATTAAACTTGGAAACCAAACCTTATGGTACAAACTTGATTTCAGCCGAGGTTCGGTTACACAGAGACGCAAATTAGATATAATTTGATCTATTTGATATTGAAATTCGATTATATTGTCAAGTCCGCGGTTAGCGGTACGTTGACATGGCTTTGACAAGGTACCAAAGTTGACAATGCGTTGAAATTGATATGATTCAAGATTGATTGAGGTAGATAATACATATAAATTAATATCGAATTATATTTTAGTTTATCATCATCATGCAGCCTGAATTTACCCACTGCTGGGTATAATTTTCTCTTTTCTTGTGCCAATTTCCACGGTCCAACTTTACGTCACGATTAAAGTATTTTCTTAATAATAACTACTTGGACTAGGATCTTTTGGCGTCTTGCCTAAATCGGTAATAACCAAGCTATCTAGATTTTTAAATATATTTACGCAAAGTAATAATTAAATATGTTTAACAACAACGCTTGTCGGCATTTCTAGCATGTTAGCAAAAACGTTTGCACGGAAGAATAAACAAGTGAAGCAGGACTTTTTATTTTTTTTGTTTTCTCAGATGCATTATTGACAAAAATCCTGAAATAGTCCTGTTTCAAGATTGGCGATCTCTCAAATATTTTTCATACAATACTCAAGGAAAAACGCTTGCCGATTTTCCCACAAACTGATTTCGAATAAATTATGCGAAGCCTATAAAAGTATTGAAATATTTTGATTGTAGAAATACGTAGCATTACTTAGTATTCTTTACGCTTATTATATTAGCATACAATTAGATTGGTTGTCCTTGGTGCTGGACTTAAGGCTGTAGTGTTTAATTATAGAGCTGCAGGGCTGGTTTTAGAAGGGACAGACTGCAAACTCGACATTTTTTAAGCCATAAAATTACCTTCGGTTTTCCTAGCATCTTGCTGGCTTTTCTTCATAATAAAATAATAAAAGCTTGTGGCTAAGTAATAACAGCCGCACGGTTCGATCTTTAAGGTAAAGCAGTGCTCGCCGAGGTTGGTCCGTCGATGGGTGACCATAATTACTTATCGAGTTCCCTCCGTGCCTCGGAAACCCCGTTAAGCCGTTGGTCCCGGCTGTCATTTGTAGATCTTTGACAGTCGTTTCGAGTAACCAGAAGCCAAATGTCTGACATCCAGTCTTACCAAGGGGTATCGTATTACTCAGTTACTGGGTTGTGGAGGTAATATAGGCAATCGCTCCATGTAATATAATGGGACTCAGCTGCATCTGGTAAGACTGGAAGCCGACCCCAAGATAGTTTGGGAAAAGGCTAGGCAGATGCCTATATAATATCTAAATACAACCCCTCCCGCTCTGAGCGGAGCGGAAGGGAGTGTCAGACTTGTACTAGCTAAAACCCTTCCATGTTCCTTCTTAGCCCTTTGTGTTCCAGGGCCACGGTATCTCTTTCGAACAACCCGCAGCCCTGGCAGGTATCGGCCCTCTGGGACCCCTTCTGATTTGCTGACATCTCCTCGAGGCGCGCGTGGAACACGAACGCGCCGTCGACACGGCCTGTCGTCATAAGACGGACGGGCGATGAGCTAACCCGTCATTCACCGTCCACAGGGCAGTTCAACCCCCTTACTTCACAATTGCACATAAATTGTCGTCCAACACTAAAATAGTTTTCAACCCTATTAAGTGTGATCTAAATGCGTCTCTGTAACCTGTAACTGTGATTGTTTCCATACTGTTAACGTATAGCAACATTATGTAAAGGTGTTTAGAAGTCAACAATAAATTGATAAGAATTTATGGCCAGTGTCAATGTGACAGATTTACTCTGGGTCTTTTAAGTATGTATTATGTGGCACTATGTACATATTTTACGTCCATGTCGGAGACAGAATGAGTATTTTTAAATCTATCATTATGTACCCGTTTCATTTTTTTATTAGGAGTTCGTGATTGAAATACATAATGATTTATAACTAGCTGTCCCGCGCAACATCGTTAGCGCTACATTTTCGTCGTTTTCGCAACATTTTTAATTGCTGCTCCGCTCCTGTTGGTCGTAGCGTGACGATATATAGCCTATAGCCTTCCTCGATATATGGGCTATCTAACACTGAAATAATTTTTCAAATCGGATCTGGTCAGATGTTCCTGAGATTAGCGCGTTCAAGCAAACAAACAAACAAACTCTTTAGTTTTATAATATTAGTAAAGATGTCAACAAAGACCATGCAATAAATGATGACTATGACTATGACGTTCTTTGTTCTAAATAATTTTATAATGCGTTACTTTGATTTAGCCTCGTATGGTATAATACGTAGCTAATGTAACACAGATTCAAAATAATTGATTTTATCTATATACTGTTAAAGTGCTGTCTTTTATGCCCAAGTCACACACGTTTATCCTAAATTAAATTCTGCCTTAAAGTAGAAATATTGGTTCAAATACTAATTCGAAATAAACAGCCAACATATAGCCAATTACAACCATTAAAAATGCATTGACATCTCGACCATCAATTAATCAATTTGTGCATCAATATAGATGATATTTTCCTGGCATTTACTGTACAATCAAGTGAAATGCTAACCTTTTAGGAATTTAAGGCAGCTGCTCACAAGATGATGTTCGTCCTTTGTTGGTCTTTGTGAAAATGTCAGCAAACGCACCTTGGCGCGTGCAGAGACAGCTGCCAACGTTTTTATCTAAAAATGACAAGAGTATATGTTCCCATAATGGGATTAAGAGAGAGTACAGTTGGTGTATTTTTTGTCCAGGTGGAATTAGTTTGGTACAGCTGGATTTTATAGTGCAAATGTCTTGGACTTAGTGTGAGCAACAGATATTTTATTTTAAAGATGGGTTTATGTTTTTAAATGGATCTAGAAATAAAATAAAGGCTGTTGCGCAAAATGAATTGGGTCTACATGGTGCAAAGATGTTAATTTATTTCTTAACTGGCAATGACCAATAGCAGCAGTCTATCAATTCATCAGTAGGTACAAGTAGGTAGTGCAAATATGCTGATTTCTTTTACATTTTTAGGGTTACATAGGATACAAATCTAGGAAGCAGATATCAAGCTTTTACCATTCTTATCTACCATGATTTGGCTAAACAGGTTATTCGATTTTTTCTTAGAAGAATACGAACGAACACTATCCTTCTCATCATCAGGGTCGGCGCAACACGTTTTTTTTCTTCCATTCGCCACTGTCATCCGTCAAGCTTTTTCTTTCATTTCATTCGTCACAGAATCGGTCCTTATTGAACACTATCCTTCTTCTAATAATAACAAACAAATTACTAACCCATTTCTATTTACTTCGTTACGGTCTATTTCTCCTACATTCTCACGTAAGAATCTTCAGAAAAAATCTTCTTCCATACCAGCTGTCAATATGACGTTTTTTAACTATACTTAATGGCTTCCATGTTGCCTTTAATTGACATTATAATCAGCCTGTATATCTATTGTTCTACACAATAAGCAATTAATATTTCTTTGAAAGAAAATCTTTTTATGAATCATTGAGTTTCGTAATCGTATAAGGAAATTGAGTTTATGTAATTATGTTTTTGCTGTTATTTCTGTGGAAGTGTGAGTTAATCAATTATTGGTTCGTGCATGTGATTTTACAAAGTATTTTAAACCTTGATTAGGTTCATATAGAAGCACCTTTGTTAGCTGAAGTTTTATCCCGTATGGAATCGAAACTACGACAAACCTATTAGCTGTCACTTTGGTTTGAAACTGCACTGTGTGTCACTGATGAGTTAATTGGTAACTAAAACCATTCTTATTAATGATTCTCAACTATTTGAGTGTTGCATGGAATGTGTAATAATATCAATTCAATCATCATCATCATATGCCTAGCTTTTTCCCAAACTATGTTGGCGTCGACTTCCAGTCTAACCGGATAACAGCTGAGTACCAGTATTTTACATGATGCGACTGCCTAACTGTCCTCTACAACCCAGTAACTGGGTAATACGATATCCCCTTGGTAAGACTGAATGTCAGACTTTTGACTTCTGAGTACTCGGAAGAACTGTCAAAGATCTACAAATGACAGCTGGGAGCCCAGGACCAACGGCTTAACGTGCTTTCCGAATAATTACAATTCAATCATTATCTCTAAAAACGGGGTATTTACTTGAGTTCCCGATATTTCGCCGCTATGCAAGCACCCATGATAATAGATAACGGATAAACTAAAGTTGTTAGTGACCATGTCAGTTTAAAAACTTAAAATGTCAATTCACATAACAATAACATTAATTTCCTGGACGGTACCTTAAAAAGTTAATTAGATTTTTATGTGTAAATAATGTAGCACATAGTATTTCGACGTTTAATTTACTTGAATGTTTACAAAGAAAGCAAATAAGTAAATACGACCGAGACTAGCTGGCTAATAACCAGAGGTCGGAATTAGGTAGAGTTATTTTTGTACTTGCATCGAAATTTCTAGATCTTCCCTTGCGTGTGCGCATTGGAATTGGAACTTCGGACATCCCATGTCAGATGGTTTGAATTGTGTAAAAGTGAATAACTTTTTTATTTAATAAATCACGGGAATTTTCTGCTCTTTAAAATTAATCTCGGGATTTGAGGCATATCCACTTTATTCTTTCGCTGTATGAATTCAGTGTAAGTACTAAAATAACTCTTTCTTTCTTTATCGTGTAGTTAGTGCTACCCATGGGTCTCTGATTTGCTTTACATGCCGTCGAGAAATATCTTCTCAGGCATGCTGATATCCTCACGATGCTTTCCTTCACCGAAGCAAGTGATAAATCATAAAATACGAACATGAATCCAAAAAATCTGAACTCTTGGGATCGAACTCGAGACCTATGATTTGGCAGTCTGACGGTCACACCACTGGGCTATCACTGCTTAATTACTTAAAAGGTAGGTACAAGCAATTCATCAACTTCTTCTAAGAAAATATGTAAACAGTTCTCCCGACTCTTATACAAACTAAATTAATATTGTTCTCAACGATAACGGCGTCTGTACGGAACCCTCCAATCTATATTATTCGGGCGTTCATTAAGATAAAAGCTCTTTCCTTGGGCTTCCTCTTACAACTTCCGACACTTGAGCTTCAAGTTGTTTCCGGTTTGAAGCCGTTAAAATGGCGCTGTTAAAAGCTTGTTTATTGTGGTAATTTTGGAAGGTAGTACTTGAAAATAAGAATGATTTGTTTGCTGCAGCTGTAGTAAAGTTAACTTTATGGAGGGAGACCTTTGTGCATTTGTGAAAAATAAAGAAAATCCGTCTTAATTCTTGCAGACTGGTTTTGAAGCATACATGATGTATAATCCAGCATAACCTAGGAAATCTGAAGTTATGTATAAAATAGCCGAAAGATGAAATTATCATCATAATTCTCCTGCCCTTGTCCCAATTTATTTGGGGTCGGCGCAGCATGTATTCTTCGTCCATACTTCTCTTTAGATACAATTATATTGTACAAAACAATAGTCCTAGCTCCCAAAGAAGCTTTAATTTTATAAAAGAACATCAATTTACAGTCAGGATAATAAGTAAAAGGTAATATATTTGGATTTAATTTATTCGCCGTGCACTTGACGTCTGTCAAGCTGATGTCTATGGAGGCGGTACCAGAATTGTTTTTTTTTATTACGTTGGACGTTGATGCCAGCTCCTACAACAGGAATATTAAAAACACATGCCCAAACCATTACACCCTATACGCACAAGAACACGCCACTGTTCTTTATCTTCATTATATCAATAGCACGTGTTACCACAACGGGGATCAGGGTTCAATTCCCCGGTGGCGCATTTTTTATCAAGACATTGTGGGTAGGGTAGGACAGCTGATCGAGCGGAAGGAAGTTGATAGGTACGCTTTTGTCTATGACAAATGGCGGAGTTTTGAAAATGGTAAAAATGATTTCAGGGTGTTGAGCATCTGTTTTCTTTTTGAGGTTTTTGTTTATATAGGTAGTAGGGTGTTTTAATTAAAGATTGTGTGAAAAAAGAATATGTTAGTTATAAATATAAACACACATAAGAACAATAATTCCCGTTAGATTTATTTATTTCCATAAGAGGTAGAAAGAGGTGTAAATAAGAGTAAATAAATATTGCTTACTTTTCAAAAGTGGCTGAAACTTAATAGGAATTTCTACAAAGAAACTGAATCATCTTTTTTTGCACTTATTAGTTTTGAGGAGCTCGAGGCTAAATAATAACAGCCGCACGGGTCGAGCTTCAAGGTTAAGCCGTACTTGCCGAGGTCGGTCCGTGGATGGGTGATCATAATTACATATCGAGTTTCCTCCATGCCTCGGAAAGCACGTTAAGCCGTTGGTCCCGGTTGTCATTTGTAGATCTTTGACAGTCGTTACAATTAGTCAGAAGCCGAAAGTCTGACATCTAGTCTTACCAACGGGTTTAGTATTACCCGGTTACTGGGTTGTGGAGGTCAGATAGACAGTCGCATCATGTAAAATACTGATTCTCAGCTGCATTTGGTTAGACTGGAAGCCAACCCCAATAAAGTTTGGGAAAAGGCTAGGCAGATGATGAGTTTTCGACGTACTTTGAGGTTACGATTTCACAGCCTATGGATAGGACTATCTGTCTATCAGAATAATTGGTTGAGGAAACAAATATAGGTATTATCTGCAAGATAAATTACCGGAACTTACCCGGAAGTGGCAATGAACCCAACATTAATACGGAACGCAAACATCTTTATCATGTACAGTACATGTTATACTTACTTATAATTCAAAAAGTATCTTTGTCTGTGTAACCGCGTTGGTCTCCTAAACAACGCATCGTGTTTTGATGCAGTTTTCATCATTAAGAAAAAGTATCTTAAATCCCCGGTTTAAAAAATAACATCATAAATTGTAATCCCAGAAGGGTGTCCTAGAGGTGAACTTAAAAAGCACACCGACATATCACCAGTTATGTTTAAGTCCCATGCAATAGGCGAGCCTATTGCCATCAACTGAGCACAAATCCAGACTTCGTAGCTGCTACTGAGAAATACCTGATGGAAAAACCCAATAACACTTTGCCCGACCCGGGAATCGAACCCCGGACCTCTTGCTCAGCAGTCGTGCTTGCGACCACTCGACCAACGAGGCATTAACTATCCCCAGGTTTTTGTGTATAAAACATTAGTATAAACATACATGCACACAACACAAAGCAGCACTAAAGCCACAACATTAAATCTATACTAATATTACAAAGCTGAAGAGTTTGTTTGTTTGTTTTTTGCTTGAACGCGCTCATCTAAGGAACTGCTGGTTGAAAAATCTTTCAGTAATAGATAGCCCATTTATCGAGGAAGGCTACAGGCTGTATATCGTCACGCTACAACCAATAGGAGCGGAGCAGCAATGAATAATGATGCGAAAACGGGGAAAATGTGATGCAGAGGAAGTTGCGCGGAACAGCTAGTATACAGATAAACACACTCACTCTTCCTCGGTCCGAGCACAGCCTAATTTTAATTCAGGTCCGGTATGAGGGCAGGCTCCAACTGAGTCACAAGATGACATCATCAGTTACTCACCGGTATACCTACGGTTACTGTACTGCTATTGAATGTAGAAGCTATGGTCACGGCCTTGAAGAGTGGCCGAGAAAGTTTTAAGTATTGGTTAGCCTTAGGTGACTTTAGTTATGGCGGCCATTTTGAATAAGGATGTTCGGATTTATGTAGATGTTACAACGATAAATAAATACATACATAAAACCATAAAAAAAGATAAATAAATATTCTAATCCATGTTTCTTTTTTTTTTAGAAAATTTTGGAAGATGAAGACGCACCATGCGTTGACCCCAAATAAATTTTGATAAGAGCAGGAGAATAATGACGATGTTTCTTTCTTCCTTGGAGTTTAGTGGACTTAAGAGTGGTTGCACAAACGTTCTATTTTAGCGTTATTTTAGTGTTTGTTTTTTTTGAATGAACCATATTTTCCGGTTTTTCGCGTTTTCCTTCCAAGTGGATGTTTCCACGAATAGTATATACATATTCATATTCATTTAATTGCGTTCCACAATGTTTTACAAGTGTTATAAAAGGCTTAAAGCTGAACAATGTTATGGACCCTGTTAGGGCACAGAAATATAAGTATTTATTAGGATTAACTTTATAGAAATAGTATATTGTGGTTGTTTCCAGTTGTTCATATTTTCAGGATTGCATTGATGTAGGCGAGTTCAATCCGGTGCAATACCAATAACTTTCAGTTACACTTGCGTAACTGTGGGAAATGATCACAAAAACAGTATTTTGTCCCTTTGACAGTTATTTATTCGTTTTTATAATCCCACAATCTAAGCGTGCTTTGTGAACCAGATTGATTGAAAACTGCGGAACCAATTGTAATCTATTGCCTATTCTATTTTAGGGTATCAGACTGACCAATCTTTCCGGTTGTTGGTATTACTAAAAGCTGTAATCTTTGTATACATCGATCTTGTTTGGGCTTCAAATCAGTACACGACGTAATGACATGAATTGACCAAGAAAATACGCAACACCTTATATTTTATAGATGTTTGCGATTATATGTACATTCTTTTTCTTTTTTTTTTTATAAACTTTGCCCCACACTAGAGCATTTCTCCTGTATCGTGTTTCGTCATCAGAGGGACATTAAATGGAACAAGCATTAAAAACAAAGAAAAAACAAAACTATTGATGACAAGCATAACATCATCATTTCAGCTGGTCCTAATTACAATTATACAAATCTGGCAGTCCCCATTAGATAGACTAATAAGGCAGTTGATACTGATGACGATAAACTATATGCCAAACTAGCTCCTAACATCCCTAAATCTGCTGAAATTAAAGAAAGAAAAGGTTTAAATTTATTTGACTCTTCAAGTACAAAGTACAGAGACGGACTTAATGCCATAGGCATTTTCTACCAGTCCACCTTTTGGGTGACCTTTGGGTGGTGGGGTATGTAGTCTCGCACAGGACAAAACAATAAAACAAAATATGTACATGTACAAAGAGGACAACAAAAAGAAAACTGGCCAAGTGCGAGTCGGACTCGCGCACGAAGGGTTCCGTACCATTATTTATAAAAACGAAAAAAAAAACTTTTTTGTATGGCTCCCATACAAAAAAGTTTTTTTTTTCGTTTTTATAAATAGTTTTCCCTTAAATATTTTTTTTTCTGTTTTTATTATTTGTTGTTATAGCATCAACAGAAATACATAATCTGTAGAAATTTCAACTCGCTAAGCTAAGCTAAGCTATCACGGTTCATGAGATACAGCCTGGTGACAGACGGACGGACAGCGAAGTCTCAGTAATAGGGTACCGTTTGACCCTTTGGGTACGGAACCCTAAAAACGAAATAAGATGTACAACTAAATTGGTCCTGTATCTCAGCAAGGTGCTGTAATATTTAGAAGACAAGAAATGCCACAGTGCTAAACTAAAACAAGTTACTTTACTTCTTACCTACAGAAAAAACCTATGTCTATATTTAATAGAGCTATCACATTCACCTAACCAAGAATGCACCGTGCATCTGTAAGTGCACTTCCATGCATTTATTAATAGTGAGTATTAGCATTCATACCGGCTGTTTATCGGTGTTTCTAAATATCATTACATATGCTGCCAGTGTAAGTGTCCCTTTGAAGTCTGCTGCTAATGTGCTCATGTTTGTCCAAGTACTGTTCGGGGTATCACTTTTGATTTTAGATTTAGCTTTGATTTTAGGTACATTGTGAGTCATGTTTGTGCGTTTGCTTGGAGTAACAAGAATTGGTTTGTGTTTGAATGTATGTTTGAAAGAGTAACATGAATTGATTTGTTTGCGAGTACCTATTTCTATTCAACACCAGTGTTTTATTAATTCGCTTGATAAAGAGAGAGAGAATGTTTTTACTTTCTAATTGGCAAAAGCGGCCTTCTAAACTAATGTCAACGATAACATTTTCGGTAGCTTTTATATGTGGTGTGGCCAGATCATAGAATTAATCACTTCATAATGTGGCCAACCATTTCATGAAATGATTTTATTTTATGAAATGGCCAGCTAAAACTGGGCATTTCGCTTAAACGCAAACGTCAACGTTTGATGATTTGGCCATCAACGTTTGGCCATATCATTAATGGGGCTAGGGAGCAACTCGTCTCACTCGAAACTGGGACCAAGGACCAATCGGCCACATCATGAAATGATCAATTCTATGATCTGGCTACGACATATGCATCGTAATCGCTGATAGAATCTCACTCGACTATTTTATAACCACTGTAAATTCAGAAACGAATACATTTACTTCCAATTTAGCATGTTTTACTTATTTTCTTCAATCACAAATCCCCATAAGTACCGTACAAGTAAATCGTTCAACAAAATATCATAGACAGTTACCAAAACAGTAGTTCTGTAAGGCGTTGCGAATTAAAATTTAGCGTGGCCTTCTTTCGTGTCCGTATGTAGAACGAATAGCGACGGCGATCAGAATTCCGTTTGTTATAAAACCGGTTCTACTGCTTTTAATATCGAACTTACTAGAAATAGTAGCTATTGGTGGATGCGGATATGCAGCTAGGTTAGATGCATACCAGGATGCTTTTAAAACAGTAAAGGAAAACATTGTCGGGGACATGTGATTAATCCATAGACTCGTGTCTCACAATACCAACCCGCACTATACATAGTCCGGACCAACGGCTTAACGTACACGTTAAGCCGTTATCATCCCGGCTGTCATTTATACATCTTTGACAGTCGTTACAAGTAGTCAGTGGCCGGAAAGTCTGACAACCAGTCTTATCAGGAGAAATCGTATTACCCAGTACTAATTGGGTTGTGGAGTCGCTCCATGTAAAATACTATATATATATAGGTATTCGGCTGCAACCAGTTTGAGTGGAACTCTGACCCCAACATAATTGGGAAAAGGCAGGCATATGACTAGGTATGCTTGGTGCATTACTGCCCTCACTCTCTCGCAGAGAGAAAGGCTGTGTCCCACCAGTGGGAACGTTGTAAGCTGATGTATTTGTACTCTGTAGGGTGCAGAAGAAAATAGTAAACACGAGTGGTGATTACTCTGTGAATGATAGCGTTGCTAATAGGGTGATGGTTGACAGGGCCGAAAAGAAATAATAAACGACGAAAGGTACGGTGAATTAAGCAGGGTGCATACAGGGTAGTTTGTTTTGTGACTATTCAAAATGTAAATTTATTTATTTCTAAATCTAAATTACTTACTAAACATAAAACAATTAAAACTAGATAACTAAAACTAAAATAACAACAAATTATAAAAGGGCGTCAAAAAACTTCTCCTCAACGCTGTCAGCTGGTAACGTGCCCAAGAGACTGGCGGCGTTGCCACGTTGAATGGCAATGCTTAGCCTCTGGCCAAAGTAAAACCCAGCCCTTGGGTCACGGGAAACGTCAACTAGGCATTTAGAAATTTCCTTAAAAAGGCTGTGAGCACTCAGACCCGTCACCCGGAGCTGGACCCGCCGCTGGAGCTCAGGCTCAAGAGTTTCAACAAAAAAGTGGAAAATTATCTTCTATCTTCTTAAAGGTTCTCTGTTGTTCTTGTTTCCATTTAAAACTTATATGACAATGTTCGTATTAGTAACGACTGGTGTGAATTCTTAAATGTGACATTTGCGTAACACAATAAGTATTTGTTTTGGAAGCGTTTCGTTTCCCACATAGGGAAATGCAAACATCCTTCTGGTGTATGTTTCTCATGGTCCAAATCGTTATCCGTACATAATCTGCCTAGCCTTTAACAAAACGTGTTGGGGGTGGCTTCCAGTCTAACCGGACGCAGCTGTATTTACCAGTATTTTACATAGAACCCAAGCCAATCTGACCTCCAAAACCCAGTAACTGGGTAATACGATACCCTTTGGCAAGACTGGTTGTCAGACTTTCGGGCCACTGTCTACTTGTAACGACTCGACTGTCAAAGATCTACAAATCACAGCTGGGACCAATGTCTTAACGTAATTTCCAAGGCACAGTGGACACTCGGTATGTAATGATGGTCAACCATTCACAGACCGACCTTGGCGAGCGCGGCTTAATCTTGATGATCGACCCGTGGGGCTATTACTCTCTATATATTTCTCACAATCTAAATCGTCATAAATATCCATTATATCTACAGTTGGAATATAATACACTGGTTTTTGCGTAGAACAATAACAAGCGAGGTTTATTCTACTCAATAATTCAGAGCCTGGTTTCTGTTGTGGTACATTGTTTCAGTCAATCGATAAGTCTTGCTTTTTATGTTCAGTTGTTCTTTAACTTGAATATAGTTCTGCGGTTTTGTCACAAAGTAAAATACATGTTTTACCTTGTGGTTCTATTTTGTAATACTTGGTAACTTTGATTGATTTAAAATTGTTTCATGTTCAATAAACACAACAATGTACAATATCGCATTGGGTTTAGCCTGTAAGGATATTTGTATGTTTGGAGTAAATAAATAAATGTTTCAAATTCTCATTGTTTTTTTGTTTTATTTGAGGCTTTAAATATATTGCGTTAACCTTTTTTTTTAACGGTTGGGAAATCTTCAAATGACCCCGCTCTGGGCGGAGCGGAAGGCATTGTCAGACTTCTACTGACTAAAACCCATCCATGTTCCTTCTTAGCCCTTTGTGTTCCAGGGCCACGGTATCTCTTTCGAAAAGTCCCACAGCATTATTGAGTTAACCTGGAATACTACTTACTTTTATTTCGTCATCATCCTCCAGCCTTGCCAAAATATGTTGGAGTCTTCAGTCTTACCAGATGCAACTGAATATCAGAACTTTACATGGAGTGACTGCATATCCCTGCAACTTAATTAGGTACTGGATAAATAATACCTTGGAAAGATTCAACCGTCACACTATTTATATGAAGCAACTTTTTACCAATATTTTACAAGCAGCGTCTGCATCATCTCTTAAAAGAAATCGTGCATCTTCATTCAGCTGCACTCGTGGTCCAAAAACACAAGTGACGGGTTTACAATCGCTCACATCTATTGGTATGTAGGTATCTAAATGTAGCCTCCTATGTCCTCAATGACATTAGATCGTGTTGAAAACTACCTTTCTATTTGTTCGTGTTAGGTTAGTACAGAATGATCATGACTGTTATTTATTTAGCCATTTGTTTGAGACAAAATAGTAAAAAGTAGAACATGTTTTTCTGATTGTTAGACAACACCCCCAGGTAATCTTTGAAACGATGAACATAAATAACGAAGCTCAAAATGTAGATGTTCTGAAGGATAACAAATTATAAGGAGAAACCAATTGATCATAAACTAAAAAAAATATCGAAATCGCGAGTTTCCAGTATTCAGACTGGAAAGCAGTAAGATATTCATCAAAATCAACTGGCTAGCGAAATCAATGTCGAAGAAACATCGTCTTTGGCTTGAAGTGAAGCCGGCACTGTGGCGGTCATCATATGGAATTCCAAGCAATGGTGATCGAAAGTGCGAACTCTTTTCGTGCGAGCTTGGCCACCGTATGTTAAGCTGCAAAGAAGATTGATTTTTTTTCTCATCGTTTTACTATTAGTCAATACAGCATTACAAAATTATTTGTTACCACCAGAAGACCCAAAGATGATGTCAACCATGCTGCACCTATCTTATAAATTCAGCCAAACGATGCTTTACATCATTATATGAATCACATCAAATAACCACACGTATTTATTACCTTTTGTAATTGTGTGTGGCAATCGGAAGAGGTTAGTTTAAAATGTAAATATGATTACAGTATATCAAAATACGTGACATTCAATGTTCCAATTTTATGAACGTGTGTGCTTTTAAATTGGTGCATGTTGCTTCATTTAAATTTGATATGTACCTTTGTCCTTTAGCATTATCAACATCATCATCATCAGCGTATAATTTTCCCACTGCTGGGACATAGGCCTCCTCTCTATGAGAGAGCGTGGGCTGTAATCCACCACGCGGGCCCAGTGCGGGTTGGTAGATGTCACATTTAGTGTTCTAGGACATGCCGGTTTCCTCACGATGTTTTTCTTTACCGTTTTTGAGGCAGCAGCATTATATTTTACTGTAATTCGATTCTTTCGCTGTCTTCAACATTCTCGTCTTTTATTGAAAATAAACTGAAATGCTGGTTCTTTGTTTGTTGAATCATTATTGGATAGATTTGTTTTGTAGCCAAATATTTTGTTATAACCGTTCTGTTCTATTTCTTTTGTTTCTCTTTTATGCATTTCACTGCCCTCATCTTTATTTCTCAATATACCACCAGCAGCAATCCCATCACCGTCAGAACAAAGTAGGTACTAATTACAGTCATTTGATATGAAGTGATAATTACAAAATACTATTGCAAAACTGAAGTAAGCCAGTGATTGGCTGAGTAATATTATAATACCTTTAATGTAATGTATGTGCAAGGCTTTTTACTCAAGGCTTGTGAATGACGTAAACATTTCTGAGTTCATTAATTTTAATGGATTGGGTGGAAATTGTAAAAATTGTTTGTTTAGCTGCGTAATTTAATTTTGCAGCAATTTCGAATTTATAGCGATGATTATTCTTTGGTCTATCGGTTCTTGTTTATTTTCTTCTTGCCTAATGTTTTCCTTTCTCAAGTGTTTGTTGGTCGTTTTACAGTATATTATTATCCAGATTATCTTTGTTTGTTCAATGACTATCTATATCATTAGTGTAAGCGACAACATTAACCAAAGTTCATATCCGAAGAACGATATGAGGATTTTTAGCCTCCTTAAAATTCTCCCTCTTACTCTAAAGTCTGAAATCAGATTGAATTTTTTTTCATTCATGAACAAATGCCATGATTTGAGATCACTATGAAGTAGCTGTATGTTTTGCTCCTCAGGCTCACGTGTCTGATCACTTGATCACGACAGTGACTGCATGAGGTCATAGACATCCGTGTTGAGTTGTGGGCACAAAGTCAAGAGTTACGAATGATTCAGACGCTGGTTTAACTTATGTGGCTTACGTTTATAAACTGCAGAAGGAACTTGAAGGACTTCGAGGCTTCTTGTGTGTCCGGACAATATGAGACGATTTTCAGTTGAAATACCTGCATTGTGATGAATTTAAGCTGAATACTGAATAATCTGCATTAGAAATTTCAAATGAAATGTTTGCAATGTAAGAATAGATGACGGTTTGTGCCAATCACGAATCATTTGGGAAAGAGTTGATGAAGCATGATGGTGATGAATGATGATTATCATTTTGACGAATGTTAAATAGGTTTAAGAATAATTATTAAACACTAGCTCAAACCATTAATTTCAAATAAAACCGTTACAGGCACTTTTGAATAGTCAAAAACAACATACCTACAGTCCAACTAAAGGCATTATCACTGTGAATGAAATGTAGTTGCCATTCCAAAGCGTAGATCTCATGGAGAAGAATATATAACTTGAGGAGTCAATGGTCCTTTAGTTAGCTTATCGTGAGTAATGATTATTCTTTTCTAAGGAAGGCCATGGAATAGATAGACGGGCATATTCAAGCAATTGCCCATAGTGTCATAAGCCTCTGGCCACTAGCTAGGTTAGATATTATTGCTAACCTCACAAAGGTGCTAAGCAATGAAGGTGAACGAGATCATGAACAGGTATCATAACTTTATGACTAATTCAAGACATCGTGTAAATAAATAATAATGCAACCTTTTTGCATTATTATTCTCTCTCGTATAACCACAACAAACATGATGACATCATTGGAAAATACTTATTTTGCAAGAAAGATTCACTGTTATTCATATTAGGAGATTTGGGTGAGGCCGCCAGTTTAAGAATATAATGTTTGGTCAACTTTTACAAATCAGTTGAGTATTATTTCAACACAATCCTTGTTTATGTTTTAGTTTTTTAACTCTCGTCTCTCTCGTCGTCTCTCGTCTGGGTATTATTTTTTACTTGAGCAACTCTCTGTATACTCGTATCTAAAACGTCTTAAGTTTTTTTGGGATATTCGACAGTTTGTTGGTGTTACTTGCTATTGCTAGGTATAACATTTATTATAGGCAGGGTAAAAAATGCCTCACCATTCATATTTCTGTTTGTTATTGCCTACTGCAGCTGCTTCTTTCATCCAATATTTTAACTTAATAATAAATTCAGCAAAATTTAAGCCTGCTTATTCGGTTCTTGTTTTCAAACGCAATTTAACAGTGGCTGGGGTTTTTGTACGTCGCTACAAGTGTATTCCAAATTCTGCGTGCCAATCCGACTAACAGACAGAACAATACGGTCGGCTAAAATCGAAAGTTTAATCCTTACTTCTCACGCGATCTTGTGCTGGTTTCTTTGTACCATTTGTACACAAACTAGATAGGAGCAGAAGCCCAGCTTCATGCAGAGAACGTACACACACATAGATACGCTTCACGTACAGCGAGTGCAAGCGCACATATTTATTTGAGACATTTAGTTGAGAGCGCCGTACGTACGCGTCTGTGAGCGTGCGCTTGTTTTTCGCTGGTTCTTCAAGTCTTCTGGGCTTCTGTGTTTATCTATTCTTTGATTCACGTATGTTATGGCCAACTGTTATTTTCTGAGGTGAGCAGTCATCATGGATGATCTGTTTCTAAAACCTTTGTTTGTCTTAAGCCTAGATTAATCGATTAAGGAATCGGTTGCGGATGAGTCGATTTTTGGTTGACTGGGCGCGGTGTTCCGTTTTTGGTGGATTTTGGCAGTTTTTTTGCGATGATATCCGTGAAGATCCTGATTTAGTTGACTGATTCGTTTGTTGTCAACTGAGTTTGCCGTTTGTGTGCTGAATGGAATTATTTAGAAGTTGTAGATCAAGGATTTATGTGTTGAGACATACTTTGCATCTTTCTATGTCCGTTTTAGCGGTCTTTTGGCGTCATTATTAGACTGTTGTTAACCAATATTTTCTAAATAATTAATCTTCTACTTAATAATTTGATTACTTTGTTTCTACACATTCTTATCGCGTGACTAATTTCTAAAATAACTCAACTTCTTTGGACAAATAAAAAACTAAGTTGAAATAAACTAAAATCTAGACTGTGCAAAAATCACGTCCTTCTATTAAAATACAAAGAATAACGGCTATTTTAACTTTAATATACCTGAACGCTGCTAATTTTCGTTGCTTTGTCCACATAATATAAAAGAATCTTAGACTTGCATTTCATCTCAGTAATTCTATAATACTAAAGCTAGTCTAGATAAACTCAGACACATTTCTAAAACTTTCGTAAATTATTTATTTCCTTTTAAACTTTCTTGGAGACTTTTTAATGAATAACAGACCTAGCTATGACAATCACTTGCAAAAGTTTCGTATTACTACAACGGCTGTCAAAAACATTGACATAAGCTTTTCGATACCTTAGGTCATTTTGACATTTCCATCAATTTCCTTTAGTCTATAGTTTTCAGGATACAGATAGTTCAAAAAGATCAATGGCCAGAATATAATACAAAAAGTACCGACAAGCCAAATGAACAACAAAATTCTAAAAGCCAGGTGTAAAATTGCCAATAAAATAACAGTTATGTATCGAATGATTGGTTTAACTGACCTGGTTCTCAAATTAATGTGTCTGTGAAACATAGTCTGTGTTCATAGCATAATTCAGAAGGTCAGCTGCAAACAAATGGGGCCTGTTGCTTAATAATAACAGCCACACAATTTTGAAAATTAAGCAACGCTTGCATGGGTGAGAATTCATTACACGCGGAGTTCCTTCCTTGTTTTGGAAAGCACGTAAAGCCGTGTGGTTTTTCCAGCTATGCAGGAAACAATTTGTTTGGATCTTCTGTATTTGCAATGCTACAAATTGACAATCGAAACCCCCATAATTTGACACAAGTTAGTTTAATATTGTACAACTGCCTCTTGCTTGACGCAAGTCGTGTCAAAAGTTGCGTCGCAAAGTCTTATGGCAAATCGTGTCGCAAGTCGCATTACCTGTAGTGAGTCCTACGTACGCGTCTATGTGTACGTGCGCCTGTTTTCGATAATTGTTTGGAGCGAACCTTCTGTCTTCTGTTATTTTTTTATTCTGTGTTCCATGAGTCATACGGGTTGTTTACCTGACTGTGCCGAATAAGGTGTAGTTATGTTTGGTAGTGGACTCGTAGGCTCAGTATTTGGTGCATGTAGGATTGGATTATGGGTGGATAAAAGTATGTTAATACCTAATGGGTTTTGATCTGTTTGAGTATTTTTGAGAACGATGTTTATGCGATCTATTTCAATTTTGTATGGCAATAAGTATAGCTTGTTATCTTTGTTGTTTCAGAATTGGAATAAAACATCATAATGGACGGTGAACTTTAGATATTTACGATATCTTTCATCGCTAGTTAATGAAATTTGGATTTGGCATTTTGTCTTACTATTAGGCTGGTTTGGACGAACTATGAATCTGGTTTGAGAGGTTACAGCTTTCCGTTTTGTTTTCCGAGAACTTTACTTTTCGGTTAAGATCAATTGTTTGTTAATTAGTATTCAAAATTGTTTCTCAAGTCTAGCTGCAGTAAAACTAAATCCCCGACGCCAGCAACATTAAAAACGAAACTTCCTAAAATTTTTCTCATTTGTCGTTTCCCACGATTTCTATAATCTCAGCTCATCCTTCACAAACATCATTTTTAAGTACAATGGCGTCTTAACTAGCTATAATACCATCTATTATAGTTGACCTTACATTCTTGTCTCCAAAAATAATAAAATAATCTGATTTCGAAAATCTGCCACAATTTTCTTGTCATCGGATCACTTTCGCTTAACCCAGTTTCATTGTCTTGTCAGCCTTTTATTTCCGATCTTGCCATTCAAATATCATCCTTATGCGAAAGACAATACACGTTATGAAATGGACGGACTGTGATCTCGAAAAATTGCGACAAAGAGCTGTCAATCAAACGAGAGCGAAGATGTTTTTGTCTCTTTCTGACTTGTATATAAACAAATAGCATTGTTGATGGTCTGATTATGTAATGAATGGGGGCAGAAAATGTAACACTGACAGGCTATGATAGGTCATTGTTTTGACGATGTTCTTTTGTTTACCGAAAATGTCCTAAGGACCTAGACCAATGGCATTCACTTTCAAAGCGTTTCGTTTCCACAACGTCTTTCAACGGGATTGGCATATGACATATATGTCCATCATCATCTGCCTTTCCAGTCTAACCGTGCAGCTGAATCCTGGTTTTAACATGGAGCGACTGCCTATCTGACCTCCGCAACCCACTTAGTTCTGGGTAATACGATCCCCTTGCTAACACTGGTTGTCAGACTTTCGGGCCACTGACTATCTTTAACGACTGTCAAAGATCTTCAAATGACAGCCGACATGTTGTCTGAGGCACGGAGGAAACTCGATAGCGACGATCTAATTCATGTTCAGGTCGGCTTCAAGTTCAACTGGATGCAACTGAATACTCGTATTTCACATGAAACGACTGCCTATCTGACCTTCACAACCAGCTACTGGGTTATGCAGCATCCTTTGATGAGACTGGTAACTTTAAAAGGTCCTTATCTTCGTAAGAGATTTCTAAACTAATATTATAAAGAGGAAAGATTTGATTGTTTGTTTGTTTGCATTGAATAGGCTCCGTAACTACTTGTCCGATTAGAAAAATTTTTTCAGTGTTATATAGTCCATTTATCAAGGAAGGCTATAGGCTATATATCATCACGCTACGAACAATAGGAGTGGAGCAGCAATGAAAAATGTTACAAAAACAGGCAAAATTTGACGCAAACGAAGTTGCGCCGGACAGCTAGTGTTCTAATAAGTTTCGATTCTGAACACAAACAGATGCTGTCTATAAAAATACTCGAACTTTGATAGCCCATCAAACATTGTGGGGAGGGGCGGCCAACGACTGTGTTCAAGTCGTAAAACAAGATGTCTCTCCCAATATAAAAGATGAAAACATTACAGCAGCAATATAAATGTTTCATGAAGGTCATAGTTCTCTTTATAGATCTCTCAAAGGACCTAATCATTTGTATCGACACATTACTCAACGATTAAATTAGAACTCAACATTAAGGATGTAACCAAGGTTTTCAACATTCTGATTTAAAAGAGTGTCCATGAGTGTCTTGCCCATTCTTCTACATAGAGATCTTCGCTTTGGAATTGGCAACTACAGTACCTTCACAGTTATTATGCCTTGTGACTGTAGCTTCATTTTTGGTTTCGACAGTTCAAAAGTGCCTGTAAAGGTCTACTTGAAATAAATGCTTTAAATTTCAACAACTTGAAACAATCCAGCCTATAAACTTATACCGCTGATTTTAGGACTAATTTCTGCAGTTCAGAAATTTGTGATGTCAGTGATGTCTCTTGTCCTCATTTTCAGTGTAGTTTGTCTACCTTGTGTGTGTCTAAGTAGTGTGTGAAAGCAGTCTAAAAGTGGTGTCGGTGACTGAAAACTTGTGTGGTAATCGGTTGTCGTGGTATGGCATGTGATGCAGAGGAACAAGAAAAGTTTTGAGTATTGAGTATGAAAGTGGATGGCTACAAGAATAGGGGAAACCAAAGAAACGATGAATGTGTTGTGTGATGTCAAGATGTTCCGTATGGTGTGGGACGTAAATAGGACCATCTCATATCTTCCCGTGGTTGTCGTAAGAGGCGACTAAGGGACTTGCCAGAGAATGGGCAGCAGCGTTCTCTGTGCTTTTGTAACAACCGTACTGAGATCGCAAAACCCCCCAAAATGTCAATGAGGCGACACTTGGGGGAGGCCTATGTCCAGCAGTGGACGTCTTTTGGGCTGAAATGATGATGATGATGGCAAGATATTGGCAGAAAAGGGGTGAGTACTGAAGTGCTGACTGAGAAAGAAAGACGAAGACACTGCACTGACCTCAAATAAATTGCAACAATTAATTCTTATTTCAAAACAACTGACCATTTCACGGAAAACTCAAGTGAGTAAGTACGATGAACAATAGCACAGATCATAATATGATAACGCAATAGTAATAAATTGTTTTATGAGACACATAAAGTACTTTCAAATTCCAACCCCATGTATCACTAGTGAATGCTCTTCAGATCTAATAGGTCAAAACATTCGCATGAACAAGTGACCAGTCACTAAGGTAGCTGCCACAAATGTCTGCCCTTCACTTTGTAACCCGATGGTGACTTTATAATACAAAAATTGGTGGCCGAGACAAAAATATGCTAAGGTACCAAATCTATACTAATAACAAAGCTGAAGAGTTTGTTTGTTTGTATACTTGAACGCGCTAATCTCAGTAACTACTGGTCTGATTTGAAATATTCTTTCAGTGTTAGATAGCCCATTTATCGAGGAAGGCTATATATCACGCTACGACTATTAGGAGCGGAGCAGCAATGAAAAATGTTACTAAAACGGGTAAAATGTAACGCAGACGAAGTTGCGCGGGACAGCTAGTATAACATAAAATCACGGAATATAATCCTCGAAGTGTAAAGCAGAGCTTTAACTATGTATTGCCATCTACCGGGCAAAACTTTAGACTTCGTGGCTGTCACTGAGAAATTCTTATTGCTAAAACTCAATAACACTTTGCCCAACCTGGGACCGAACCCAGCGCCTCATGCTCAGCAATCGCGCTTGTGAACACTGTACACACTGTGTACACACCATAATTTTGTTGGGTATCACTGAATAGAGCTTTTAAAATCAATGTGATGTTTCCTTGGCCGCTTCAAAATCATATCTACCGTTTAATAGTTTAAATAAACATTTTTTTTTCGTATTGGAAATCATCATTTGACCCCCCCCCCCGCTCTAGGCGGAGCGGAAGGGAGTGCCAGACTTGTACTGGCTAAAACCCATCCATGTTCCTTCTTAGCCCTTTGTGTTCCAGGGCCACGGTGTCTCTTTCGAACAGTCCCGCAGCCCGTTTAAATAACGTGAAAGTACACTTTATGCTATCACCAATTTTTTTTTCCACTAGGGAACGTTTTTAAGATTTCTAGAATAGGTCAGAAAATTCACAATAACAGGTGACCAGTCAGTAAGGTAGCTGCCACAAAATGTCAGCCCTTCACTTTATTCCCTACTACTACATTAACGAGGAATGTACTGCCAATAATATTTTACATATAATTGCTTTGGTATTTATCTTGTTTCTACTCTGACGTGTAGCATAATTGGGGCGGTTGCCTTGTTATTTATTATTGATCTGTTAGTAGGAACTATTATGTGGCTGCAATTTTTTAAATTAATTAACTTTCACGAGCTGCCCTTTCGCTTCCTTTTTCTGCTCTGTATGGTGTCGGACGTAAAGCACCATCTTATCCATATCTTCCCGTGGGTGTCGTAAGAGCCGACTAAGGGATTTGCCAGAGAATGGGCAGCAGCGTTCTCTGTGCTTTTGTAACAACCGTACTGCGATCGCCAACCCGCCTGCCAAGCGTGGCGATTATGGCAAAACCCCCCAAAACGTCAATGTGGCGGCACTTGGGGGAGGCCTATGTCCAGCAGTGGACGTCTTTTGGGCTGAAATGATGATGATGATGATGACCCTTTCGCTTCCACCTTTATCCTTAGGTTTATACAGTTTCCATAAAATAATTAAATATCTGGAAAAGGATGAAATCTCGTTTTGGAAATATCCTGAAGGATTTAAAATGGATTTTATGCCAATGCAGTTGTTACTTACTTGCTTGATTGCAATGTGAAATTACTTGCACCTTTATAGGTCAACAAAAACTAAGATTGTTTGTGTTCACGAACACGCAATTTGTTTTGGTGAAGTAACAGAACTTTTAACATCTAAACCACTTAGTATCTCCATTTTGCTACTAAGGAAAAAACATCTCAATATCCATCATCATCTGCCTAGCCTTTTCCCAAACTATCTTGGGGTCGGCTTCCAGTCTAACCGGATGCAGCTGAGTACCGGTATTTTACATGAAGCGACTGCCTATCTGACCTCCACAACCCAGTAACTGGGTAATACGATACCCCTTGGTAAGACTGGATGTCAGACTTTTAGCTTCTGACTACTTGTAACGACTGTCAAAGGTCTACAAATGACAGCCGGGACCAACGGCTTAACGTGCTTTCCGAGGCACGGAGGACACTCGATATGCAATTATGGTCACCCATCCAAAAACCAACCTCGACAAGCACGGCTTAACCTTAAAGATCGCCCTGGGCGGCTGTTATTATTTAGCCACGAGATCCTCAAAAAAAAAAAAACATCTCAATATCCGTTATTTCTAATTCTAATTAAGAAGTTGCAATTAAACCATCACATTATTTATCAGTCTCAGTGTTTCCTTTCAACACATCACAAAAACCATGTAATAGATCCAAATGGAGTCAAATTACAGTCAGTGACAGCAACGGACATGTCAAACAGGTCATGTATCCTACTGGTAATAAAAAAACATGTTGGGAAGTGGATATCCTATGTTTAGCGGTGCGACGGTAATAAAAATCGGTTTAAGACCTACATATAAGATAATAGATGGTGTTTGTTACTGTGTAGGTTGAAGACAGAAGTCTAATCTTTTTTCAAATATTGTCATTTCTAGAAAAAAAGCATCAGTCCTAGTCCCGTTTTTTTAAACGTCATCTGTCCTTCTGTTCTCTATGTTGTCAGTGGGTCGGTCTTCAGGTAGTTTGATTTAGGAGATTAGCATATTTGGAAAAATCATGGTGATATATACATGGAAGAAGAAGAAGACATACTGCGGCGACCCCAAATAAATTGGGGTAGGTAAGAGCAGGAGAATAGTGGTGAATTAATAAATGAATTTGAATGAGAGAATTTGTTCTCCCACTTTATGGCAAATTTCTAGGAGGAGCAAGGTTCTTCGTAAAAGTTGAAAAATTATAGCTTCTCGCACTATCTTATTAAAATGAGGTTATTACCTACTACAAAAATAACCATTAACAAGAACATAAAATGTATTTTTTTTTTTTATCAAGAACGCAATTATGTATGATTCAGATTCAGAAAGGAAGTTCTTTTTGCACATTTTTTATTTACTTAATTTGCAACCTTTTAACACTTCACTTTACTTACTTGACATTTACATTGGGTATCTTGTTCATACCGTCATTTCTGATTTTACTTAATGCAAGAGTTTGATGAACCTCTTGTCTGCCACTTAGGTTTGTAAATGTGCTTGGAGCTGTATACCTATTTTTGTCAAATCCGTAAATAAAACGTATTTTCGGAGTCACAGCATTTATTTGTAAACATAGGTATATAGAACACAAATGTATTGTTAACTAAAAGAGGTTAGAATTTCCATAGTATGGTACCCTGGCCATAGTACAGTTACCTCGTTTGGCTTCCTTTAATTAATACTAATCAAACCTAAACGGTATTATTATTGTGTCTTCGTTACACCTGGAAATAGTGACTTATTCAGGTGCTATCGATTATATTTATAAGTTTGGAAGTACTTAATTTTAGCTCTTTTAAAGAATAAGTTATCTTTAAATTGCCAGTCACCATATTTATAAATATTTTCCCATTTATGATAGAGATTTTAATCTTTTTGGGTAAAAATCCGCTGCCGGTGTTATTATATGACATTCCCAAATAGTTAAGAACTCAAGGAATCAAGAAGGTTAGTTTTCTCGTACCAAAGGACCAACATCTCGAATTAACCTATTGCTCATTGCCTGCCCAGTGGTTCAGATAGTCGGCGTCGAGTCGATCACAGACTGACCCACATAGTCGTGAAGGCTGCGCTATGAATTAGAGTGTGATGTTTCATTTTGTTTGTTTGTTTCTTCCGAAGGGCAAAGGGCTTTGGTAATCTGATGCTAAAAGAACGATAATACTGTAATGAGTTTTTTTTTTAATTTGCTGCAACGTGTGCCTGTGGGGCCTGTTACAGAAAAATTTAAAGTTAAGCCGTTTGTCTTGGTATGGACATGTAATGAGGAGGGATGAAACGCTTGTGACTATAAGAGTGATAGATATGAAAGTTGATGGATGGTGTGATAGAGGAAGGCCAAAGAAAAGATGAATAGATTGTGTGACGAATGATATGAAAGAGTAAGGAGTAAATGATGCCGTGACGTCTGACAGGGGGGGGACAATGGAAGAAGAAAACGCGTTGCGCCGACCCCAAGTAGCATATGGTCAAAGGACAAGAAGATGATGATGAGTGCTTGTGTAAATATGGACGGAATAGGGTAAGATGGGGTAAGTAAGGGAATAGAGAAATAGGAGAGTTGTCAGTCTGAGAAAGCTCTAGCTCTAGGAATGCACGAGCTGCTCGTAAAGCTTTCACTCGTATACGTCGCATGCGCTGCTCATCGGGTTACATCTTGTAGACATCATAAACTGGGCATGTAATACCATTGCCAATGTCGTACTCTTGAGTGATGGTATTTCATTAATAGGTATTAACTCTTTCTACGTGAAGACACCTATTAGTGTAGTCGTGTTGATTGATGAAAATACCTAGTACCTAGTCGAATTTTTATTTTTGCACGGGTCCAATGACGAAATGTCAAAAACCTGGGAGATTTGACACTTCGTGCTGTGCTATATACTTGTTTATCAATAAATCCTCTTTTACTCGCTTTCGCACAGGCTCAATTTGCTTCTTATTTATAAACATAGGTTTTGTTAACTTTTGTGATAGTATCTACCATCTGGTAACATAAAACTTAACCACAGAAACTGACAGTGTATACCTTACTTTCAATTTCTCTTCGTTTTAACCATGCCTGAGATATCAGTTATCAACTCAGTTGACACACAATAGGGATCGAATCAGATCTTATTCGATTCAATACGATTATAATCAGTCTTTAAATGTATTCTGATGTGCCTTTTCCGAGGCACGGAGGAAACTCGGTATCTAATTATGGGTGACCATAATTAGATACCGAGTTTCCTCCCTGCCTCGGAAAGCACGTTAAGCCGTTGGTCCCGGCTGTCATTTGTAGATCTTTGACAGTCGTTACGAGTAGTCAGAACCCGAAAGTCTGACATCCAGTCTTACCAAGGGGTATCGTATTACCCAGTTACTGGGTTGTGGAGGTCAGATAGGCAGTCGCTCCATGTAAAATACTGGTACTTAGCTGCATCCGGTTAGACTGGAAGCCGACCCCAAGATAATTTGGGAAAAGGCAGGCAGGCAGGCTTTAAATGTATTCTGATTAAAATTACCGCGCAGTAGGTACCTACTTATTTTTTATTTTTTTAATATTGTATTGGCTCAAGATATCATGATAATCCATCAAAGAAGCTCCTTCTATCTCCTTTGTAAATATTATACCGTAGTACCGTACCAGTTACAACTGAACCAGGAAAGATTTATGCTCTTTCTTCTTCAGTATACTTCATATTTCCGAAAAAGCCCGATGAGTTCCGACTAGACTTCCTAACTGCTGAGCATTAGGTCTTGGCTTCAATCCCCAGATCGGACAAAACGTTATTAGGTTTTACCATCAGAAATTTCTCAGTAGCAGCCACGAAGTCTGGATTTGTGCTCGGTTGATCGCAATAGGTTCGCCCCCTATCACATGAGACTTAATCATAACTGGTCAAAATGTGCCTGTACTAATAGTTACACTTCTACCTAACTCTTCGGGGATTATAGGCTTGAAGTTACGTTATGATTTGTTACTACGACTACTAACTATACAGAATGTAACAGAAAGGGTATATACATACTTAAGTGTGTGCTACAGACCATCAAACTGAACATGTTTCTCCACAAACAAACATCGTAATAACGAAAAAATTATCTGCAGCCCCATACAAAATTTCAATACCTATACGACCCAAATGTATGGGGCAGCTGATATTTTTTTCGCTATGACGATGTTTCTTTGTGGAGAAACATGTTCGGTTTGCTGGTCTGTAGCACACCGTTAAGTTTGTATGTACCCTTTCCGTTACACCCTGTATACGAGTTACTCAGACTACGATTGCCGAAGCGCAAACTTCTACTAGGAGACCTGTACGTCCCTGAAGTATCTCTTTCACAAACAGTTTCGCGTAAACAAAATGATTTTAAAATAAACCTAGGTATAAACATTGCAGTCATAATGAACATAAATCAAAGTCTAGGAAATTAACAGCAGTATCGCAATCAATATTGACAAGTAAATTGCTCCGTAGTACTTTGATACCTTATTTCAAAACTGACTATCAACACTTTTGCAAGAATATTTAAATAACCGAGTATCTAATAATGCAGTAGTGTTCAGTATTTTAGTATCCTTTTGAGTTTATTTACTAGCTTTTGGACTACATTATTAAAACAAGTATTTCTTAAGCGAAATAATTAGCTATCCTATACAACATTACCAAATTTTCTGGACCAAAATGTACAAATGCGAGTGGGCTGGCCCCGTAGCGCGATACGTCCCCACCAGGATAGGGACGATTCGCCGTCCTAGGCATATCCTCATCGAACCCGATGACCCCATTACCCTACTACAAGAGAGCCGCCCCCGTAACATCACCCCCGACCCTTGCTCGACGAGCCAGCCCGCGCCGCTGAGCCTGTAACGTTAAATTCCCCAAATAATAATAATATGACCCAGCCTGTCCCTTGCTGCCCCTCAATGACGCCCTAATCCGAGATCCAAACCCCACAGGGGGTGCCCTTAGCGAGCGGTCATTTAAATGTAACTAGTTTGTAAGCCCTGGCTGGGGGCCTTAAATTCATTTGAGGTCACCACAGGATTGTCCGGTTGAGCAGAAATAACCTTAGCAGGCTGATCTGCGAGTGGCCATAGCAAAAAAAAACCCTTAGCGCGATTACACCCAGAGGGATGGGCAAAGATCGACACTCACTCGGCGAAGGTAGTGTGACGATCTGATCTGGTTTGCGGGGCGAACGTGACCAGATATTGCACAAGATAGAGAGGTTTGGAAGGAGAAAGGGAAGGTCTTTGCCCAGCAGTGGCACATTTGAGAGGCTAACAAAAAACTCAGTCCCAAGTTTTTCAGTTTGATGAACCCTGCATATTTTGAGGATCAAAGCATTTAGGTACACTTGTATATCCATGTTTGTATAGTTGCAATTCAATAAACCAATGAACGATTGGAAAGTTACAAGTATTCAAAACACGTGTAAGTAATCAAAATAAACAGTAAACATAACATCTGATAATCCAATCGCGTGATGAATTCATTGAGAGTTAAAGTAATTGAAGAAGCAAGCGTAATGCTTTGTCTATGCTCGGGTATTTTCGGCAAATACGTCTGCGTGACTGCACAAATTGAAAGGGTAGACAGAAAGAGAGGTTTCAGGTTTGTCTACTGCGTCTATTTAAAACAATGCCTAATTATACACAAAAACAGCTTATGTTACTGTGGCTTAGTAAACATAGTTCCAAATTCCGAATTATTTGATGAATATAAAAACAAAAACTTAGGTTGATAGTAAAACTTCTTGCAGTCATAAAGTTACCTCCCTTACATGGGAAACTAATAGAAATAAAAGATGACCAGGAAATAATAAAATTAAATAAAATCAATGTCACCAAATAAATTCATACTCATATTGCATAACGGAAGTTAGTTATCCTGTTTCATTTTCCACCCCTCTCTGTATTGTGTCGGACGTAAAGAATAGCACCATCCCATATCTTCCCGTGGGTGTCGTAAGAGGCGACTAAGGGACTTGCCAGGGAATGGACAGCAGCGTTCTCTGTGCTTTTTTAACAACCGTACTGCGATCGCCAACCCGCCTGCCAAGCGTGGCGATTATGGCAAAACCCCCAAAATGTCAATGTGGCAACACTTGGGGGAGGCCTATGTCCAGCAGTGGACGTCTTTTGGGCTGAAATGATGATGATGATTTTCCGCCCATGATTCTTTGCGTCACAGCTTAAGACTCTTGTCTGTTCACACCTTTGTACCTTCGTCACGATGAAAACGAAAACCCTAGGCACAGGCACACGCGTTATGCAGCCTATGCAACACAACCCGCCAGTGACGGCAATGTCCGTAATACGATATCAATTGGCTAGACTTGCGTAATTCTATGCAATATTAGTGTCTTTACGCCTGCCTAGGTGTCTGCGTTACGTAGCTCAATGGTTCTGGTAAGGGTGTGGTAGATGACAAGTTTTTTGTACGTTAATATCTGATTTTGACCAGAGACTCCGGAAATAAATAGACAGTAATTCAGTTCCACATTTTGAGGTACCTCTTCCTAAATGGAAAAGGGAGTATCCTACGACCATATGGAAGTTGTCTTTTGGGTTTTTGTCGAGTTTCTGCATTTAATGATCGTGTACTGGAGGGCGCAGGGCAGCAGAACGCTGATGCACTGCACATAACTCGGATATCGCGATGAAGGATTGACAATGTAGTTTTACCTTCAACATACCTTCTTCTTCTTCTAATTCCTCCTTTAAATCTGACATCACTCAATCATTTAAATAATATTATGGAATTGTTGTAATTTATTTTGAAATTTTAATTATGTATCTTTTTTTAATTTAAATTCGTAATATTTGAGCTAGATGCTCATCATATTTGTACGCCTCCTGGCATAACATAGCGGTCTCTCCACCAAACTCAAGATCTTATTTCTTTACCTGTGTTAACAAATAAAAGTGATTTGATATGATTTGATTCTTCTTCGTTCCATCACTGCTGAGGATTGCAACCACATATGACCCGTCTCCAAGCCATATGCGATCTGCTGCAGTGTGGACCGCTCGGCAGAGACAGGCTGCCTCCAAGACCCTTCATGATCGCGTCTGATCGTCATCTTGTAGTTAGTATTATACACAACCCAGTAACTAGGTAATACGATACCCTTTGGTAATGCTGGATGTCAGACTTTTAGCTTCTGACTGCTCGTAACGACTGTCAAAGATCTACAAATGACAGCCGACACCAACGGCCTAACGTGCTTTCCAAGGCACAGAGGAAACTAGGTATGTAATTATGGTCACCCACCCAGGGACCAACCTCAGCAAGCACAGCTTAACCTTAAAGATAGACCCGCGCGGCTGTTATTATTTAATCACGAGCTCCTCAAAAACACACACAAATTTTCTTAGATGTTCTATTGCAACTCAAATCTTTGTGAATGTATCGCGTTTGCTTACTCAAGATGTGTCATTCAACATCTTATGAAAAAGCGAGTGTGACTAACGACAGTTTAAAATTTGACCAATACCGTAATATGTCAAGCTTTGCTTTGCTAGTTCATCCATCATTGTGTAATATTATGTGTGTGTTTCCGTCATAATAATACATAAAGAACCGAAGAGTATGTTACTCAATATCTCACTGCTATTACATGGATTTATGTGACTGTATGCAAGGGTACTGTTTGGTGTCGGACGTAAAGAATAGCACCATCCCATATCTTCCCGTGGGTGTCGTAAGAGGCGACTAAGGGACTTACCAGAGAATGGGCAGCAGCGTTCTCTGTGCTTTTGTAACAACCGTACTGCAATCGCTAACCCGCCTGCCAAGCGTGGCGATTATGGCAAAACTCCCCTTCTTGGGGGAGGCCTATGTCCAGCAGTGGACGTTTTTCGGGCTAAAATGATGAATGATGATGCAGGGGCAGGTTCATGTAGGCAGGGCAAATTGCTCGCAGAACGGATTGCCGATGGGGCCGAAAAGTTATGAAATTGCAACCGCGAACCGGAAGACGATGCGTTGGAAGGCCTCTCACTAGGTGGACCGATGACCTGATGAAGGTTGCGGGGATCCGCTGGATGCGAGTCGCACGGGACCGGTCAATGTGGCGACACTTGGGGGAGGCCTATGTCCAGCAGTGGACGTCTTTCGGCTGAAATGATGATGATGATGTGACTGTATTGCATGTAGGATAAGACTGGAGTATAAATAAGTAAAGGATAGCTCGGAACGTTTTTGAGGTATTGTTATTTAGTGCGTGAGATTCTAGATTTTTTGTTTAAAACACTGTCAGGTTTATTAACTTCGCAATTTTTATTTCGCAATCTTTTGTAAAGTAGGTGTATTGAATTTGTTAACTCCTTCATTAATAATCAAAAAGTTACTTAGATTTATTTATTTATTTAAACTTCATGTACTAGTAGTACAATAGTGGTACATAGGCGGACTTAATGTCACAAGGCATTCTCTACCAGTCAACCTTGGGTTAAAAAGGACAACATTGTGATAGGGTACAAAATCTAATATATAAAGTTCTCGTGTCACAGTTTTCGTTGCCATACTCCTCCGAAACGGCTTGACCGATTTTGATGAAATTTTGTGTGCATATCGGGTAGGTCTGAGAATCGGCCAACATCTATTTTTCATATCCATAAAAAACCCCGCGAACGAAGTCGCGGGCAGCAGCTAGTGATATCTAAAAATATGTAATTAATTTCGAAATTGATACATAGATAGTAGGTAATATACAAATACACATAAAATACACTAATAAATATTTTAACAAATACAATAATAAAAAACGAGTTAGGTCTACAGATATTGCTTTAAATATTATGATTTTCTGCCTTTCTGCTAATTTTCCATTCTAAGTTACTTTAATAGCAAAAAGTTTCCAGTTTCTATGAGAAACATTCAGTGAAATCATAATTGTCAGTAGTTATAAATGAAAAACGGTTTAACCAATTACGTCCCAACATTTTCACTTTATTTAACACTTTTATTACAAGAAAAATAAAGAAACCGCCTTTGCAACCAGCTTTAAAAAATGCTGCTAACGAAGCATTTATTTAGAAACTAACCATTGGCTGTGATTACCGCCGGTGCCCATATATCAGAGGACTAGCTGTCCTGCGCAACTTCGTCTGCGTCACATTTTCCCCGTTTTCGCAACATTTTTCACTGCTGCTCCGCTCCTATGTGTGGTAGCGTGATGATATATAGCCTATAGCCTTCCTCGATGAATGGGCTATCTAACACTGAAATATTTTTTTAAATCGGACTAGTAGTTCCTGAGATTAGCACGTTCAAGCAAACAAACAAACTCTTCAGGTTTACAATATTAGTATGGATATATAGATTTCTTATCCGGTGCGCAGTACAGTACGCAGCTTCCTTAGGATATTCTGTGAAAACCTTACAAGTTTTTGATATGAAAGGATTAGATGTTTGCGTAATGTACGAACTGGATTATGGTAAACATTGACTGCCTCGTTGGTCCAGTGGTTGCAAGGGCGACTGCTGAGCATGAGGTACTAGTTTCGAATCCCGGGTCGAGCAAATTTTGTTGGGTTTGCAGCCACGGAGTCTGGATTCGTGCCCAGTTGATGACAATAAGCTCACCCGTTATTTCATAGGACTTAAAACATAAAGGGTGAAATGTGGGTGTACCTACTGTTAGGTACGGTCAGCAACGAAAGTCGCTATATATATATCCAAAATTATAAGACGTCTTAGTTTTAGAACGATCCATATACAGCATAATCACTACCAAAACAATCTTTATACACCATACAAGCCTATACCTTGCCTTAGTTAGTTGGTGAATATTGTCGTCAGTAATTTTACGAAACAATGTACACAAATTACCTTTATCATGTTGGTACTGTCATCGTCGTTGGAATGATAAACAAAAACATCACGCCAAAGATTGGAGACCATTCTTTTTCTCTACTGCCATCATGCAATTTGTTCATAACTTTATTATTTGACAATCTATGAAGGCTCAGCTTCGATCCAGCTGGGCTGACCAGCATTTGGGAAGCTTCAAGGGTCTTCTAAAGAGCCTAAAAACCAAGGTCTTCAATCAGTGCCTCCTGCGTGTTATGACTTACAGGGTCGAAACGTCGACACTCACGGAACGGTTGGTTTATCCGTGATCATGGCGCTTCCAACAGCGCCGAAATATTGGGAACTAAAAACAAATAGTAAACACGGTAAATATCCTGTTTGCAGTGTTATTTATTTATTTATTTACGCTAAACAAACAAATATCCTTACAGGTTAAACCCAATGCGATATTGTAGCACACTTAAAATTTAAATAAGTCAACTGTTGTTGCAACATAGCAAATTCTAAAGGTGTTCTTGTAAATTCGCCCAAAGTGCAACAGAATATGTCTAAGTCCTCAGCAATGAGGTTATTGATAGTGTTAGTGACCATGTCAGTTTAAACATATATTTTCGGTAGCCATCAATCAGTTCAAGTCCACAGGAACGGGTAGACACGGTAGGTACAGACAGCGTCATTAAGTATTTACCCCCTTGGCGTACTCGGCCGGACTGTAAAGGGGTTAGCACATACTGACGCTGTCTGTGCAACATGTATACTTCAGGGCTAAGTCATGTACGAATCTCCACCTCCCCCGTATTCACAAACGCTTCGATTCGATGTCGATCGACAAGTCATATGTCTATCTTTTTTTGGCATTACGAAAGCGAGCGAGATAGACATAATATGACTTTTCGATCGCCATCGAATCTAAGCCTTTGTGAATACGGGGGCTGAACAGATTTTCCTAGTTGATGACGTTCAAGGTACTTTCTCATCAGTTCAGTTTTACCATAAAACTCGATAAAATACAGCTTACAATATTTCCCAGCTGTAAACCCTCCAGCAAAAACACAAAAAGGCGAACAATACTGTTTGTGCGTGATTGTAGTCGTATTGTTAGCCGATAACGCTATCGATCAGCACTTAATGCCGAAGATATACGACGGTGACGTGTTACACGTGCGCTTGGTGTTGAGTGACGCAGTTCGTGGGTTTCATAGAACTACCTTTAGCAATAGGAGTGGTTGAAGAGGAGGCTTTTGCTGGGTTAGAGGGAGTAGTCGAAGTACGAGTAATCGGACTAGTTTTTAATACAATGTTTAATATTGTGTTTGAATAGCAGTTAGAAAAATGAGACATAGGTAACAGGCCCGAAAAGAAGCCAATTCCTGCAGGCTTCCCTTGGGGAACAAGGCATTTTACGTAGGTACATATGTACTTATAAGAAAAAGGATGCAAAAAATATTGAGTTCAGTCTTTCACTTTTCTTGGTTTGGTAGAACTTAAGAGGTGACTAGGGACTAGGCTAGAAATACTGCAGCGTTATTTTTAAGCACCTAAAACAGCTATTTCTGAATACCGGACTCTTCATCGTTTAACAAATTTACAAAAGTGCCTTGCAACACAGATCGTGTGACAGACAACACTAAAACAACAGATTAAATCGAAATCTTACAGAAAACCTGATTAAATCTGCCCCATTAAGCTCGTCACGATTAACCGAAAACAACCTATCTACACCATCAAAATAAAACCATCTTCATCTCTGACATAACACATTACAAAACCCAAGTTTTTATCGTGAAAATGAACTAACAGTAAGCCGCTCGCAGTTAACGCAACAGTTAAAGATAAGCCTGTTCCCAGCACGACTGCAGATTAAATAACTGTTATAGGAGATCGTGACTATTAAGTATGGATGCTGTGAAGCTTATGGTACTGGCTGACGTTTTTTGTGCCATCTCTGATCTTTGGAGTTAAATTGAATCGTGGATTTTCGGAAATCTTTAGTTGGGCGAAGGTAAAAGATTAAATAATGATTCACTAAAGTTCTTGGCATTGGCAAGAATCGGGATTTATACTGACAGTTGAGACATCATTCCGCATTTTACATCAGGATTGCTATCCAACGTGGCAATGCGGCCAGCCTTCTGGGCACCTTTACTGTTGACAGCGATGTGGAAGATTTTTTTGAGACCGTGTAATTTTGATATTTATACTTATACTAGCTGTGCCCGCGGCTTCGCTCACGTGACCCCTTATTCTTATAGCATTGTCAGGGAAAACATGGTAACGTAAAATCGTAGTATATTCCTAACATACTCTACATATAATATACTAATAAACTGGCTTACTGTTAGTTTAAACTTAAACCCGTTGGCACGCACGGCGACCAATCAAACTGTGCAAAACAAAATAAAGCTGAACTCTCATTGGTAACAAAGCAAGGTTAGGTTATACTGCAGATGTATAACTTGATGTGTCGTCGTGTGTACTATACTACTACTACACTATACTATCTTTGTTTTAAGTATTAAAGGAACTCTTAGCAATGTAAATGTGACCAGCACAGATACAGAACTTCCAAGTTTGGTTATTCAACGCATTTTAGTGCATTCATTGCGAACTTATGAAATCTATCAATTTTGGATATACCATACTCAAGTTTTCAAAAGAGTTTAGTCGTAAATCCGTAATATTCTAATCATAGTGATACTTACTAAACATGTACTTCTATAGTTGTACGTTTTATAGCTGCTCAATGTGAATACGGGGCTCCCGACGAGACCATGGCTGACTTGTGTCCAAAGTGTCCCTGCGTTTTAGAGGACCTTCTGTCAAAACTGGTACTGAAACCGCAAATAACGTAGCCACCTGGGTGTTAATAATCTCATATGACGTACGTCGATGCGAAAGAAGAAGAAGAACAGAGCAATAATGTTAGATCTTGTATTTCTGATGATAGACCATGATTGGCAAAGCGGATACTTTTCCAAGGACTCTGGTGGACGGACGAAAATAAGTTGAAGCGTTGACGCAGGCATCACGCAGATCTGTAATGTAACAAATACTGTCGAAGCAAGCCCTTTATCTATTCACCATAATAAAATTATGTTGACTATTATCAATATTTTGCTCCTAAGTTCAAAACCAGGTGCAGTCACATTTAAACGTTACAGACGTGCCATGAAAAAACATGTACTTACTTTTTTAACTTAGTTTAATTTGACCATAAGTTTAATCTGTTTTTTAAATGCATATTTTAATAAGAAAACATAGTTTACATATAGTATCAACACATCTATTTATACCTTACAGCCCTGTAGTAGGGATAAAAATATAGACACAACCAATTCTTGGCCCTTAGTTATGTTTTGTACTTTCATTCAATAATGATTTTCGTTTGGTTTGGGAAAAAACATAAGGTTTTAACAAAAAGTTAGCACTGACTTAGTTTAATCAGGCAACCCATTCGCAATATTTTATTTGTGTTGTGCATGTAGTAAAATAAAATTCCAAAACAAATCCAGGAACTCTATGATTTGCGGCAGTCATACCGCATGTATCAACAGACAGATTAATAATAAAAATGGGAAGTGTATTAAGCACCATTTAGAAACATCGATTGGGATTGTTATTTAGATCTAGTCTAGAGTGAATGTGTAACCTATGTGAGCTACTATTTTCGATTCAAAAAAGTAATGGTGTAACTCGGCTGATAGTCACTCTTTCACGGAAAATCTTAACATCGCGATTCAGAAAAAGGCAATCAATGCACAACGCCATCTATTGAGCATGGAGTTAAACTGCCAAAATATTATATATGGAAAGCAATCGAACAAACACTCTGCTACGTAGATCTTCAAAGCAGCGCCATTAAGAGTACCTTTTACTATCATAACTTTTTGAAAACCCCGGTCAGTCGATTTAAAAGTAATCTTGTAAGCACATTTTATTCATTGGTACCAATTTAGTCCAATAGATGTCGTTAAATGTATCTTACCTTACGTAATAATGAAAAGTTTTTCTCGAAAACTTTAAATTCATATATCTTTTGATAGAGAGCACAGATTGCAATGAAACAAAAACTAAATGTTACTTCAAGTTACGCACAATTGTTGTGTATAAAAGTTATCTACATTGCTTTCGTACATTTTACGTGATGCCCGAACAAATAAACAGACAAACAGATAAACCGATAAACAGACAAACAGACAAAAATTCTAAAAATGCTGGAAATGGGTTCTGTTGGTTGTCCTTTAACACCCTGGCAATTTTTTTCCGAAATATTTTCGATGTACAAAAACGATTTTTCAACAGATTTATTATATGTATAGATATATAACATATATACTTGTACATATGTTATTTTTAATTGATATTCGTTATTTATTGTTAATTACGTGAAACTGACCTAAGCAAAATTTAATTTTGGGGTTCTACCCTGGCGCTACCCCCTTAATAACAATATCAAAGCTTGGAAATGCCAAAATTGATCATTTTGACATTTGAGTTGCTTCCTGTTCCTCGGATATACTACTGACAGTAGGCATTAAACTATAACCAGTAATTTACAAAATTACTAGGCAGTTAAACAATATGAACAATTTGAGTAATTGATAGATACAATCGAAGCACTTCTTTGTTTCACAAGGACACCGCTTTGTTCTTGATTTCTTTCGAACCGAGTTTATAGTTCCGCTTACAAGAATACATTATAACTACGTAGTTACTACGTTATACATAGTAATGTGTAATTATAGGTTATAATATCTTGAAATGGACTGATGTCGGTTTCCAAGAACATTGATGATGGTGATGCTATCTATCCGATTTTGGCCACAGCGACTGCAATCGACTGCTCTGTATGGTGTCGGACGTAAAGAATAGCACCATTCTACATATATCTCCCCGTGGTGGGTGTCGTAAGAGGCGACTAAGGGACTTGCCAGAAAATGGGCAGCAGCGTTCTCTGTGCTTTTTTTGTGACAACCGTAATGCGATCGCCAACCCGCCTGCCAAGCGTGGCGATTATGGCAAAACCCCCTATGTTATGTTAATGTGGCGAAATTTGGGGGAGGCCTATGTCCAGCAATGGACGTCTTTCGGCTGAAATGATGATGATGACTGCAATCGATGGCTTTCTAGGGTGGTTGTCAAGAGTTTTGGTGTGTTCTCAAGTAGCTAGCATACCCACCTTTGCCCGATAAATCCTACCACAAAGCTAAACACCATTGACGACATTGTAGAGTATATTTAGCTGCCAAGAACACTAGGCAATATCTAAATGTATGCGTAAATAAAAGTGCTCTTTTGCATTTTCAACGGTTGTCATAGCGCATAGAGAGTCGACATTCCATAAGTGCTATAGTATTTAGGGATTAATTTAGGTGTCACCTACTTTTAAACAAATCAGACAAGAATCTACTGACAGCGCCTCCGCGACCTCTCTGGCCTCCATTAAGACGTTAGATAGAGCAATATTCTACCTATGATATTTTCGTTTTAGGTCCAAAGGCGACTCCAACATCATCATCTACCTAGCCTTTTCCCAAATATATTAGGGTCGACTTCAAGTCTTACCAAATGCAGCTGAATACCAGTATTTTACATGGAGTGACTGCTTATCTGACCTCCACAACCTAGTAACTGGGTAATACGATACCCCTGGGTAAGACTGGATGTCAAACTTTCCTGCCTACCTGTAACGACAGTCAAAGATCTACAAATGACAGCCGGGACCAACGGCTTAACGTGCTTTCTGAGGCACGGAGCAACTCGGTTTGTAATGGGTGGCCAAAGGTGACTCCAATACTTAAGTTCGGAAAAGGCAAGGCAGCCGGTGATGAACTTGGAAGCGATTTCTTCTGAACGATAGTATCTAAGTTTACCAATCTTCTTTTAACTTTGTTCTTCGAATATAACGTGTATTTTTATAGTTGATTAATGATAATGCTACTTCCTGATTTATTAACAAAATATTTGTTTAATTACAGGTAAAGCAGCACTACAACTCCAATTAAAGTTGCGTAAGTCAGCCAAAAACTACTCGTTTGGAAAACCCAATGTTTTAACAATACAAACTCTTTAATAACTTAATTCTCATAATTAAATCGTTTCGTTAGTGGGTAACTGAATTAAAAGGTTTTTTCTAAGGAGCAAGGTTCGTTGATCTAAGTGCGAGTATACACGGCATGGGTATCTAAAAATTTAAGTCGTTTCTCATGTGGGCTTGAAACTAGGAATTTATTTACTTTAATGCACATGCAATGCCACAGAATACTTTTAGATACTGGAATTTCCTATCCATACTAATATTATTAATGCTAAAGTCACTCTGTTTGTTTGTATGTTTGTTTGTTACCTTTTCACGACTAAACGGCTGATCGGATCTTAATGAAATTTGGCAAGAAGATAGATTAACCTGGGGAAAGACATAGGCTATTTATCATCACGCTACGACCAATAGGAGCGGTGCAGCAATGAAAAATTTTGTGAAAACGAGGAAAATGTGACGCAGACGAAGTTGCGCGGGACAGCTAGTTCCATGTAATTTACTATGGGTAAAAAAAAAACCGGAACTTTCTATACTGAAGTTTAAGTTTCGACACAATAATCAGTAAATGTCTATTGTCTCCAACCAACCACTCTTGTTAAATTCTGTGATCAAATGACTGACACAACACTATAAATAAAATTACTTGCCATGAGTTAGTCAGGCTGTTACCAGATTTTATTTTAAACCGGATGTAAGTTAAGAATAAGCTCGTGGAGCTCGTGGCTAAATAATAACAGCCGCACGGGTCGATCTTTAAGGTTAAGTCGTACTTGCCGAGGTTGGTCCGTGGATGGGTGACCAATATTACATACCGAGTTTCGTCCGTCCCTCGGAAAGCACGATAAGCCTTTGGTCCTGGCTGTCATTTGTAGATCTTTGACAGTCGTTACGAGTAGTCTGAAGCCAAAAGTTTGACATCCAGTCTTGTGTAGGTCAGATAGGCAGTCGCTCCATGTAAAATACTGGTACTCAGCTGCATCCGGTTAGACTGGAAGCCGACCCCAAGATAGTTTGGGAAAAGATTAGGCAGTTGATAATGTAAGTTAAGAAAAAGCACCAGAATAGGTACCTAAAGCGGAACAACTTATGTTTTATTTAATGAGTATAATCTTAAAGCTCTGCCTTAAAGAAGATACAAAACCCCAATTTCCCAACAAACAATTTAAAAAAAATCTTCCTCATTTTGCAACTTACACACATGCTCATGAAACAACGTCCCTTCAACAATAAGATGTCGTAAAGCAATCAGCAGTTGGCAGCACGAGCGACCTTAATTGATGCTGTCGTGCTATAGCGCAATAAGGAATACTATTCTACTTGCATTTCTCACGTTGGATCGTAAAATATAAACTAATGATGTTTTTGGTAAAATTAGAATAGGATGGAGTTTCTGTGAGATGAGGTACGTATAGGTAACGTAGGTGTTAACGCACTTGAGCAGTTCCTTTCTAAACAGGACCAGATAAAATGTTGTCGAATCTTATGAGTATCTTCTGACAATCGATTGTCTTCGCTGAGACGGACAAAAGTGCGTCGTCCACGAGATATTAATTCCAACGGCCAATGTCTTTTGTTGAGCAATCTGCCTCGAGTATAAAGCAAGGTGATAACTCTTGTTTTTAGGTTTTACACCACGCTAAAGACTACGACTAGAGAGCAGCGGTGGCCCAATGGTGGCAGCCCCGACTAACGAGCAGTGAGCCGTGGGATCGAACCCAGGCAGGCGCATTACTTTGTGTAATTTATTTCATCACCGCTGCCCTCAAAAACGGTGAAGGAAAACATCTTGAGGAAACCGGCATGTTCTAGAACTAAAAATTCGAAGGCATGTGACATCTACCAACCCGCACTGGGCCCGCGTGGTGGATAACAGCCCACTCCCTCTCATAGAGAGGAGGCCTGTGTCCGGCAGTGGGAACATTATAGGCTGATGATGATGATGATGAAAGACTACGCCAGATATATTTTCCGAGCTCTTCTAATCCTACCGTTAAGCGTTGATTTTTAGATCTATAGACTATTCTTCATAAATATTAATAATTTACATCACATCTGCACAGCCTTAAAATATACTTATGACCGGTTTCCAGTTTCAAGCACAGCTTAAGACCAATATTTTACATAGAGCGAATGCCTATCTACCTAACTGACCTCCACGTCCACAGCCCAGATACTGGGTAAGATGAGAATTCATAATCCACAATTAAAGAATCTTTACTCTATGAAATACCATAATTTGAAGAGGAAACAGTAGCTGTAGTCACGGCCAGCGCATTAAGATATCGTAAAATACTCGCTTCTAAACTTTCCCTTAATAATTGCACTGCACTTGGATTCGTATAGTTTGTGCGTAAGAATTAGTAACACTCTTACTGTTTCTGGCAAATTGTTAAGATTTATGGGCTGTAAGTGTTATGTGGGGTGACGTCATTATGGTACACATGGTATATAAGAGAACATCACGCCTTTAATCCCTGAAGGTTTTAGCAGAGCTATATTTAATAGCAGCGAGAGCAGCGAGTGGTGGCAGCCCCGACTTACGAGCAGTAAGCCGTGGGTTCGCACCCAGGCAGGCGCATTACTTTGTGTAATTTATTTCATCACCGCTGCCCTCAAAAACGGTGAAGGAAAACATCGTGAGAAAACCAGCATGTCCTAGAACTAAAAATTCAAAGACATGTGACATCTACCAACCCGCACTGCGCCCGCGTGGTGTCTTACAGCCCACTCACTCTCGTAGAGAGGAGGCCTGTGTCCCAGCAGTGGGAACATTATAGGATGATGATGATATCTAATAGTACACCCCCATATCGCCAGTATGTTTAAGTCCCATGTAATACGAGCGAGCCTATTGTCATCAACCGAACTCGAAAATGGCTGCGAGGGAAAAACCCAGGGAGAATTGAAATCAGAATCTCATGATCAGTAATCACCCTCGCGACGACCAGACCAACCAGGCAGTCAATCTCTTCTAGAAGATACCTTCCAACTAAAAAAGTAAATACACGAAATTAAGAAACGACCTTACAATACAAGCGCACTGGAGCAATGCCCAGAAATACGAAAAAAAAAACACAAACGAATCTCTAATTGATTTTTAATTACACAGAACTTAATGTAATAACAAATAAAATAATTACAATTACAACGCAACATGTGTGAATATCTCTGTAATTGTAACAGCAAAAACTATTTCTATTGGAACCGAGAAAGCGGAAAACGGTACGTTTTTCACTTTTACTTCTAAGCAATGTATGCTTTATATACCGCTTCATCAAAACTGATAAATGAGGAATATAATTAGTTTTGAGATACGTTAGAAATTAATGATGGTGATTAGTGTTGACAGGTAGGTAATTGAAATTAGCGTTTCATTACGGAGATTGATGTTGAATTAATGACTTATTTTTATCTTGCTGGTCTCCTGCTGCTCTTTGGAAACTGTACCATATAATTTCAGCCGAAAGACGTCCACTGCTGGACATAGGCCTCCCCCAAGTTTCGCCACATTGACATAATATGGGGGGTTTAGCCATAATCGCCACGCTTGGCAGGCGGGTTTGCGATCGCACTACGGTTATCACAAAAGCACAGAGAACGCTGCTGCCCATTCTCTGGCAAGTCCCTTGTGCGCCTCTTACGACACCCAGGGGAAGATATGGGATGGTGCTATTCTTTACGTCCGACACCATACAGAGCCAAATGTTCTTAGAGTACCATATGTTCTTCTGCAATAATCATACTACCCATCAGTGAGTTCTAATTCAAATAGGTTGGCAATATCAAATCTTGACAAACAAAGGGATATCAATTTGGATTTAATATTTTAAAAGAGTGTCCATGGAGTTTCTTGCCCATTCTTCTCCATAAAGATTTACGCTTTGGAATGGGCAACAGGACACAGGTACAGTACTTTCACAGTTATTATGTCTTGTGACTGGGACTGTAGCTTCATTTTTATTGTTGTTCGACTAATCAAAAGTGCCTGTAACTGGCCTACTTAAAATTCCACTGTATACTCGGATACAGCCAATATTGCACTGTTCCTGAAAATATAGGTGACTTTCCAAAAAAGTCTTATTATTACGACTGAGATATATTTTAAACGGGTATTGATTATTGATTGACTAGTTGAAACCCCTTGTTTTCCTCGTCCCTTAGAATTTTTCAAGACTTCGGAGAAACAATGTGAAACTCCCAGGGACAAGAAAGTAATATATTTCAGTAAAATAATAACATGTAACAACAAAACTGAATCACATATCACGCTGGTTAAACAAATTGTTTACCTAACACTCCATAATAGTTTACAAGAAGTGTTAAATGCTAAGTATATTGACAATGGCCTGCAAAAACCATGTCTTACGTATCGCCAGCAGTATTTGGTAACCGTATTATCCGTTATCCAATAATGGCGTGGGATAATGTTGGGCCAATGTTGTTGTTTGACTTGGTCGTAATGTTGGCTTTGAAGATCGCAAAGATTTTCAAGAGTAAGACAGAAATTGAGATGATTCATGATGATGAGAAGGAATGAGGTAGATGGAGCAATAGATTATAAAACATTACATAAGAAAACGCCAGAGGAGCTCGTGGCTAAATAATAATAGTCGCACTGGTCGATCTTTAAGGTTAAGCCCTTCTTGCCGAGGTTGGTCCGGGGATGGGTGACCATAAATACATAACAAGTTTCCTCCGAGCCTTAGAAAGCACGTTGGTCCCGGCTGTCGTTTGTAGATCTTTGACAGTCGTTACGAGTAGTCAGAAGACAAAAAGTCTGACATCCAGTCTTACCAAGTGGTATCGTATTACCCGGTTACTGGGTTGTGGAGGTCAGATAGGCAGTCGCTTAATGTCAAATACTGGCACTCAGCTGCATTCGGTTAGACTGGAAGCTGACGTATGATAACGCCAGTATTTCTTCTAAGGGTTTTGGCAAATGTGTCCTCTAAAGCACCTGTAACCACATTGCGCCAGGTCGCATCTAAACTCCAGGCTGATGGAAAAGTCCATTGAGAATTGAACCTTGGACCACATGGCTCAGCTGCCTCAATCGTCACAAATGCTAGTGCTGATAAATTTAATAAAACAGATTGATATAATTATGAAGCGTTTACCACTTAAGTGATCAATACTGAGGTTATAATAAAAATATATCAGAATAATAAAATTGCCAATAAAAACTTTATTATTTGCTTTTAGTAGACGGGAAGACGGTAAACGGTAGTGCTTACCCTGTGATCTCTTTTCGTCCACATTCCTTTAGATGCCTTTACACAAGTGAGAGATTGGATTTTGAAACGACTTACTATCAACTGATTTGGTGATAGAATAGAATAGAATAGAATAGAATAAAACTTTATTGTACACCAAAAATGAAAAATAACGGGCGGGTGATAATAAAATGAAACCTGTAATTAACATAACACTAATATTCAGCCACCTCAAAGATAGACCACAAAACGATGCATCGAATGTGCATAAGATGGTAATGCTAGAAAGAAGATGGCCGGTAAGATGATGATTAATGATAATAGAGAAGTATGGAGGAAGAAGACATGCTGCGCTGACCCCGAATAAATTGGGACAGGAGCATGAAGATGACTGATATTTAACCAAAAGTCGTTATATGAAAACCTACGCCATCTTATAATCAAATATATATTAAATACTAATAATAAAGCTGAAGAGAAGACGACGTACCCTACGAACAATAGGAGCGGAGCAGCAATGAAAAATGTTGTGAAAACGGGGAATATGTGACGCAAACGAAGTTGCGCGGAATATGTACTACATACTACTACAATATGTACTGTATAAAAGCGTTGTATGCAGAGCGCCAATAATTTATAACAACATACCTAATAGTGTAAAAAAACTAAATACAGACCAGTTTAAGAAAACATTAAAAAAAATACTGTCAGAAAAAGCTTATTATAATGTTAATGAATTTTTAACTGACAAATCTCTCTAAATACCTACTCGTATACTGAATCTATTCTACTTAATTTGAATTGCATGACTATCTGCCTATTTTTTTGTTTTTAATTTATTATTATTGTTCTTTTATTGATTTATATTATAATTCTTTGTATTTTTTATTGTGTTTCGACCAAATTTGTACACCAGCCATGGTAAAACATGTTGAACCTAAAGGAAGACCTTCTAACACCTATAATAAGCATCTTACTATGTATATTATGTACACATGTTTTTGCAAATAAATGAATCTGAATCTGAATCTGAATATGTCGTAGCTAAGAAGATGCAAGGCAGAAACTAAAAGTCTTAGAATGTTCCAATCATCCGGAACCTCATAACTTGAACACATTTGTCCATGAATGTCCCATTATACTTAATGTAAGACGTGAGAAACCACGTAATCGGTGCGTACAGTCGTCAATTCAAGTTGTCTCGGATTTCACACCGAGATTGCAGTGATAAGGTCCGCAACTTGCGTTGATAGGTGTACGTGAGTTTGAGCTAAATGAAGCCTCTAGAAATTAGCATGTTTACTTCTACATTATTTTAGCTCTCTCCGTTAAGTGCCTGTTAATTAGGAGTTGTTTTACGGTAGAACTGTGTAGAACCGGATTTATGGTTTCCTGATACTTAACTTACCTTGCTGGATATGGTGTTCTTATGGGCAGTATTGCTATTATGTGACTATCCAATGCAACGGGCTGGTAATAGCAGCCCATTCCATTTCTGATTTCACAAACTATGGGGTTTATAGTTGGCGGAAATGACGAACTTCTATACAATTCTATAAAAGGTCATCATCGTCAGCATTTTCCTACGCTTATTCCAATTTATTTGGGGTCGGTGCAACATGTCTTTCTCCGCCATACTTCTCCATTATTCGTCATAAATAAGAAAGAAAAGTCCTGCATTACTGATCACTTCCCTTATGAGGGTCTTTGTTCCCTCATTTCAGTTTTCTGGAGCGAGAGATTTAAGCTCTGCATTGTCTGTCAGTAAATGAATGAATTGATAGATTTTTTTTAGATTCATGAATTTAAGATTTTTATAAAGTAGAAGATACCTACAAGAAGGAGGCTGGCTGTAAATGATTAAAAATAGAAAGAAAAATTCAGAATTTTAAAGTGATTGAAGAACATTAGCGATAAGCTTCACTGCCAATGATAGTAATGTTGCAACTTGACTTTTTAAAAGAAATCCATGAAAAATCTTTAATCTGCTAAAGCGTTTAAAGCGCTTTGCTTGAAAGCTAAAGCAAATTATATGCACCAGCTTTATCAGATAAAATTCGTACGAAACATGTTACACACGATCACCGTAACAGCGTTTGCGAAATTTCTTTAAAACAAGTAGGTACTTATGTGAGCAAGTAGGTATTACAGAGAACACTTTCAATGACAATAAAAATTTCATAAAATCTTTAAGTCATCTGCGTAGGCTTTTCCCAACGATGTTGGGGTCGGCTTCCAATCTTACCGGATTCTGCTGAATACCAGTACTTTACATAAAGCGACTATCTGACCTCCACAACCCAGTTAATACTGCGTATAATTTTTTTAAGGATAATATTATTCGACGTACTCGTATAGTCGAGCCACATACAAATTAGCATTCGCAAAATTACTCAGTTATACATACATGTTTGAGCCGTTTGAGGTTGACACACTAAGGCCATGGAGTCCGAGTAGCCTAGTCTAGACGTGAGGCATAAATATTGGATTAGGTATGTGGATTAGGTATTTTTCGATGCGAATCCGTACCTAATCCAAAGCGTCGAGGATTAGGTATGGCACAAAATATTCGTACACAGTCTACACAGGAGATATTCCGTAGTTCTGTACCTTAAAATGTGGGGTTTAAGTTTCAAGTTTAATTGGCACTGCCGCCAGCGCCGTCTATGTAGAATACTACTGGACTAGTTAGTGCTCTAGCAATGTATGTCGTAACGAAACGCTGCACCATCATTAACACATTGTGCTGGCGCACTCTTTAAGTATGAAGCGTAATTTTGATCACTTTTTTAGACGTTAAAAACCAAAGTATTCACGTTGACTTTAAGTACCATTTGCCCATTAAAAACGAAATATAATCCACCGTTCCACAATATATCAGAAACGGAACGTCCATACGATCCATTTACCTAATCCAAATATTTCTTACCCAATCCGCGATACGATACATAATATCGGTAACGGGCCAGCGGCCATATTGAATAAATATTCGGATTTGGTAAATGGATTAGGTATTTTTAAATATTAGGATTAGGTGGATTAGGTATCGTTTTTACCTAATCCGACCCATGTCTAGCCTAGTCTTTCGGGACATCGCTAAGCATTTGGTCGACTCTTCCCGTGGCCTATTTTTTGGCCAAAGAATAGCAATGCATAGAACATGAAAATGAGTTCAATAATTTGTTTGCTTGAACGCACTAATCTCAGGAACTAGTGGTCCGATTTGAAAAATTATTTTAGTGTTAGGTAGTCCATTTATCGAGGAAGGCTATAGGCTATATATCATGACGCTATGACCAAAAGGAGCGGAGCAGCAATGAAAAATGTTGTGAACGGGGAAAATATGACGCAGACGAAGTTGCGCAGGAAAACTAGTACAATATATTTACTAAAATACCACATTGAATTTGACTGCACAATTCCTAACGAAAACGATACATTGAACGCTGCGTGGGTTCCATTATGTGTTAAACCTATGGGCGATTGTTTAATACCTTATGCCTAAGGAATGTAGGCATTCTATTGTGATACCCGCCTGGGTATAGGCCTCCTTCAGCGCTCAGGTCTCCTTGGGTACCACAAAAGGCCAGTAGGGGTTGATGACCAGAATCATGGCAATTGGAATGAAGCTATGCGGTCAAGAACCTATTTAGTTTGCGTGTTAATTACGGAGTTTGAAACTCTTTTTAAATTAACTGATCAGTCTCCATCGTGGACAAAGATAAGTGTAAAAGAAAATAGCTATACAACTAATAAAGAAAGTAGTAGCACAGAATGTAGTAGTATTAATTTGAACATTTTCACAAATGTTACTGGTTGTCGCCTGAATTGATAACTGTGGACTTTAGAAAGATTGTTGTTTTTTTTGGCAGATGTGTAACTTAATGAGTGCAACGGTGGTCGACTTACGAGCAGTAAGCTGTGAGTTCGAACCCAGGCAGGCGCATTACTTTGTGTAATTTATTTCATCAAAGACGGTGAAGGAAAACACCGTGAGGAAATCGGCATATCCTAGAACTAAAAATTCGAAGACATGTGACATCTACCAACCCGCACTGGGCTCGCATGGTGGATTACAACCCGCTCCCTCTTATAGAGAGCAGGCCTGTGTCCAAGCAGTGGGAACATAATAGGCTGATGATCATGATGATGATGTGTACTTAATAGTACACCCACATTTCGCCAGTTATGTTTAAGTCCCATGTAATAGGGGGCGAGCCTAATGCTTTCAACCGGGCTCAAAACTAGACTCCGTAAGTGATACTGAAAAATTCCTGATAAAAAGCTCAATAACACAATGCCTGGCCCGGGAATCGAAGGCAGGACCTCATGCTCAGCAGACGCGCTTGTGACCACTAAACCAATGAGGTAGTCAAACTAGCCAGATAGACCTATGTATAACATGAATAAAAACAAACCGGGTATACTCGATCCGGAAGACCGTAACAAGTTGCCATATAACCTACTAAGAATCGATTTGTACATTTCCCGAAGAACTTAAGACGTTTTTGCCAGCTCATTAAGTAACGTAATTCTCATGCATGTAAGCTAATTATAACACTTTGTCAAAGTATCTGGCATTCGCAGAAAATGGGGAAATCATGGGAAAGTGTTTGTGTCACATTGTAGTGGATAGATTGTTGCAGTCACTGCCGAGTTCAATGAAAAAGCTAATGGAAAATTTGCTTATCTAATGTCATCTATGTGACTTAAAATCGTTTCAATAGATTGCGATTGGGTAGTGATTGTCATAAAAGGTGATTAAAAACAATATATGAAAATCTTGGAGGAGCTCGTGGCCATGGACTCAAACTGTAACCGTAATAATGTGTTTTAACACTGTTTTTGAAACAGTTAAAACAAAAAATATCGCTATGGGAGAACAAGCGCTTTTCGACTTTGTTAAATATATTTTTACCCCCATTATCTCTTAGATGGCCTTACTTACTCTAAATTTTATTTTTCACATAATCCTAAATAGACACTTTCAAAACTTCAAAAGATCCAGTTTGGATTAGTCGTTTCTTATATAGAAAAACCGACAAGAAATTCCATGGTCTTTTTCAAGTATGTTACCCCAACTTCAGGTCAGTTATCAATATCTGCAGCAACTCCCCACTGGGACTTAAGAACTTTCAAGTCCTTATTTCCCGAAATGACGAAACCAAATTTGATGAAACTTCATACGAACATTTTCGAAATGTCTTTAAAAATAAATCGGTCTAATTTAGCTGTTACACTATTTTCCGAAAATGTTTTTTAGTAACTTTTTAGACCTTTGTATCCTGCTTTTGCGTATTAAGTTTAATTAAAATCGGTTCAATCGTTTCGGAAAATAAGGACTTGAAAGTTTGTATGAAATGCCGTTAGGTGTAAACGCTCTTAAGATCTCCCCAAACTAGGCTGACGACACCACAGCAGTTTCAGAAGCTCATCCTCAAACTATCCCACTCTGACACGTCTCTGACAAGCAATGCTCATTACACGTATCTATTACGAACAGTTAACACCGATACTTAACTGATGTAACTCGTAGTTAGTAATTACAGACTGAGCTAATAGGCTGTGAGGTAGTAATTACTGTTGTGGCGGCGGTTAGGAGATGAGATCTTGTTATGCTCTTATGTTATCTTTGATGTTAGTTGGCAATTGATTGTTGAGTTAGTATGGTTCGATTTATACGGGAAACTTAAATTGTATTGTATTGTATAGCGGACTGGTTTCCGCAACTCCACGTCTAAAGCGCGTATTTTGCGTACGGGTGGGAACATTACTCCAACCACCCCAGCTCCCCGAGAAAGGCCAGCAGCTCCTTGGTGTTGCTGACGATCTCGCGGAGAGTACCTGGGTTACCTAAGTACTTTGCCCTGTATGTTGCAACCTCTGGGCAGTGTAGAAGCACGTGGGCTGCTGTCTCGTCTTCCTCCATGCAGGCTCTGCACAGCGGGCTATCTGTGACTCATAGGACAAAGAGGTGTTTATTAAAAGAGCCGTGTCCAGTGATGGCGGCTGTGACTGTGCGGAGCTGTAACTTGGTCAGACGAAGCGCCCGTTTGGGAAAACTTGGATGCTACGAGTGTTAACATCGCATGCAAAATCAACGCCTAGGGCGTGGATTTGTGCACACCACCTGATATTATACTACACTATTTTTTGTTCGCGGCTTCGTTCCCGTAATGTTCAGAAATTAACCCACGGAAACGTTTTAAATGTATGTATACACTTGGGGATAATGTAGCTTCCAGTTAGTGAAATAATTTTCGGAATCGGATCATTAGTTCCGAAGATTACCCCCTACCTACAAACTTACAAACGCCTCTTCATAATTTTAGTCTAGATATCCAGGCTATTGCTATTGTTATTTTACTGGCTATTTCTGCTGAACATGTGTCCTCTAAGCTTCGTCGTACATATAGGTGGCATTTGGATGGAAGAAGCATAATCTTTCCTCCAACAGATTCCTGGTCCCTTAACCTATTTTTGCTAAGCAACTATTTTGGTGACGTCAAACAGCAAGAATATTTGTTCTGTTGACAAATGCAATCATTAACTTATGCCAAAACTAGATAGTAAGAGAGGACAGGAAGACCACGCTCAGCAGGCGATCCAGAATGGTGTAAATGATACTCAAGCTTTCGCTTCTTTACGATGATTAAATAAGCACAATAGTCATCATCATCATCATCATTTCAGCCGAAAGACTGCTGGACATAGGCCTCCCCCAAGTGTCACCAAATTGCCATAATAGCCACGCTTGGCAAGCGGGTTGGCGATCGCAGTACGGTGGTTACAAAAACACAGGAAACGCTGCTGCCCATTCTCTGGCAACTGCCTTAGTCGCCTCTTACGACACCCACGGGAAGATATGGGATGGTGCTATTCTCTACGTCCGACACCATACAGAGCCAACACCATACAGAGCGCCATGCAGAGCACCATAGTAATCAGTAGTAATTGCGGAATCCGCTAAGTCGCTAATTTTTTTTTTTTTATGATTGGCATCTCGCAGTTCAACCTAGGAGGTTGTCGTCTGCTTAACCGGACTATCCTGTGGGTGCCTTAAGAGTAAGGCCTCCAGCCAGGGCATAAAAACTTACAAACTAAGCGACTATACGCTGAGGGCACCCCCTGTGGGGTACGAGCCTCGGCTCAGGGCGTCGCTGGGGGAGGACTGCATGGGGACAGGCTGGATCTGAATGATATCATTATTTAGGGGCTGATTTAAAACTACTGGCACAGCATCGCGGGCTGGCTCGAGCGAGGGTCGGGGAGGGCATGGACCGGGACGTCGCGACGGACCTCGACGGCGAGGTCGGAAAGACGGCGGTTTGTGTCTGTACTTTTTAAGAGTGCTAGTCTCTTTGCTACTCTCCTGGAGGAGGGTGATAGCATCATCGGGAGTGACGAGGGTATGCCGAGGACGGCGAACTGTACTAATGCGCGAGGGTTCGTAACGGGCGGCCGCTGCGATCAGGGGATTACGGTGTTTACTGGCGTTATCGAAAAACGCTTCGAAAGACGTTTCATAAACTGAAGGACGGTGGGCATTCTAAGGTCTACGTGTAGACGGTCGTTACGGACATAAAAAGGGGCTCCCGTGACTCTACGTAAGAACCGGTTCTGCAAGGTTTGCATCCTATGGATGTATTTAGGCTTGGTGTGAGCGTACACGACGCAAGCGTACGTCATAATGGGGCGGATCACCGCGGTATAAAGGCGCAACTTGCACTTGAGTGACAACTTGCTTTTTGCCGAAATCATGAAATGAAGCCTACCCATAGCAAAGGCAGCTCGGTCGCGAGCTGCTTTGATGTGCGCCGCGAAAGACAGGTGGTTGTCAAGTAAGACTCCTAAGTACTTGGCTTGCTTCTCCCAGGGGATAGGCTTACCGTACATAGTGATCGGGCTGTAAGTCGCTAATCTGTGAGAAAAGCAATTAAACTTGTAACGGGGAGACCGTTATGAAGATTAGGTCTGAAGAAGCTTTATCAAGCTATACAATTCTATTTCAAGCTGACCTCTCATTGTATCTAAAGCCTATACAAAGCCAGGTCAGGTTACACTAGAACGAAGGTTTACCTTGTACATTATCTTGTCAGGCGTCAAAGCTGCTTTTCCACTATAACCCGACCTTTAAATGTATTGAAAGCTTAGACCATATTAAGTCAGCTTATATTGGATATGCCTTTGTCGTTGTGTGTACGCTAAGAAAATTGTCACATTCCTTTGGAAGTGAGGACGGGAAACTTGGAGATATGATCTAACATCATAGTTTAGTATGGTTTGGTGAGAAAAATATGACCTTACGGAGGTTTTGTTTGCGGCCATTTCAATTGAAGATGAACCTTATTTTATCTGTAACATTCGTGCCTAATATGGCCTTATTTTTGGATGTAGACACAAGATTGACATCTTTTTCAAATAAAAAGCTGGATACGTTTTAAATTATTATTAAGCCATGAGTCCTTCATCAGACTTTAAACACATATAATTAAAAACCGGTCAAGTGCGAGTCGAACTCGCGCACGAAGGGTTCGGTACTATTATTTATAAAAACAAGCAAAAAATCACTTTTTTGTATGGGAGCTCCTTAAATATATATTTTATTCTGTTTTTAGTATTTGTTGTTATAGCGGCAACAGAAATACATATTCTGTAGAAATTTCAACTGGCTAACTATCACGGTTCATGAGATACAGCCTGGTAACTGACGGACGGACAGCGAAATGTGAGTAATAGGTTCCGTTTGACCCTTTGGGTACGAAACCCTAAAAATGAACCTTAAAAATAATACAACACATTCACAATACTCGCCCAATCTGCTTCTCACACAAAACAGTTGACTGCGCACTCAAGCGCATGTCGCAATGGAACAATGCGCAGTTTTTGCGGAAGCCATTGCCCAAGCACTTCGTGTGACCTTTGGGTCGTGGTGCAAGGCATGGGAGTTTTGATGGTGGAAGGTTTTTTAATGTTCCATGGTAGGGAGGAATTTTGATTGTTTTTTGAAGAGGAATGAGGTAGAAATGTTGATTACGAGTATGTGGAAGTGTTGGGCTTAATTGGCATCGAAGGGCTGCATTCAATGAGGATGTATGGAAGTGTCTTGTACTACCTACTTAATAGATTTTTAAGCTAGAACCTGATAAAACAGGTGTATACTGTTATCTACACAGTAAATTGCTTCAATTTACTGATAGATATTTTGTAAAGCGAATCTGTGAACACAAAGTCGAGAGACCACATGTTTAATTTGTAACTTTGTACAAATTAAACATGTGGTCTCTCGACTTTGTGTTCACAGATTCGCTTTACAAAATATCTTACAAACGGACATTCGACAGACCCTTGAAATGTTTGTAAATGAGTGCTGAGGGACCCTGATGAGAGTGCCAACGACAGAAGACAATATTTACCCACCATTCGTTTGATAAAAGTATTTAAAACACACCTTAACTAAAACAGAACAACCAAAAATAAAAAAAGAACATTTTAAAAATCGAACCATAGATCATCAATGCCATAGATACTCAAAATTCTCCCGCCAGCGCCAACGCCCATAACTTGCAAACTTTTTAATTGTATTGGCAGAGCCGATTGTAATCAGAGGTGTCCCTAATTCATGCCCAGGAATGTAGGCCGCCTAGTTCTGAAGATGTAAGTGCAGTTACTGTGAGTTTAGTCGACAAAAGAGTTTATCCAGTAAGAGAATAAAATATTTGACTTTTATAGACACACACACAATGTGTTTATTAACACACAGCTTTAAAATAATCGTTTAGCTTAGCATAATAATTTAATTGTAACGGATTCATGATACCCATCATAGTAGCTGTCTTTTGTTTATCTCTTTTGTTGATTGTATATAATTACGATTATTAACGATGAATTATTACTCTGTGGTTGAATATAAAATAAAGTGATGCACGGTTCTTCTGGCGCGTCAATGACATTGACATGAGGGCGCTGATGGTTAACATTTGTGGAATTGTATTTGGTCTTTATTTAATTTTAGAAATTATTGTTAGTATATCCAAAATATCCAGAATATGAAGTATTTTTTATCAGGCTAAACTGTTATTTGTGAAAATTACAACGTGATAGTAAGCATCACGTTGTAATCCGTACAAATAACAATTTAATATGATATTAGAACATGCTTATTTATAACTTCGTGACATACATATAAAAAATTAAAGGATTAGCTCATCAACTCATCACGAAGTTGCAAAGATAGTCATTTAACAACTGACAGAGGTTCTCAAATTTTGTTTTGCTCCTTAGCTTAATCCAAGTTGTGAATACACTTTTATTTGCCGAAGTCTGAAAACATTTACTGGTGAACTAAGAAACGATATCATCATCATCTACCAAGCCTTTTCCCAAACTATCTTGGGGTTGGCTTCCAGTCTAACCGGATGCAGCTGAGTACCAGTATTTTACATGAAACGACTGCCTATCTGACCTTCACAACCCAGTAACTGGGTAATACGATACCCTCTGATAAGACTGGATGTCAGACTTTTGGCTTCTGACTATTCGTAACTAAGTAACGAAATACGATTCCTTAAAATATTAAATTCAGTAAGTATTGGTTACGTTAAAAATCGCCTTCGACCATGACAAAACCATTTCATAGAAAATTAAATACTAAATGAAAATTTATTTTGAAATTTCAAAAATATTCATAGACTTAATAGGAGTATGTATTTACGCAGTTTAGCTTTCCTTATGTAGGTACTAAGTAACCAGGGCTGCGGGACTGTTCGAAAGAGATACCGTGGCCCTGGAACACAAAGGGCTAAGAAGGAACATGGATTGGTTTTAGTTAGTACAAGTCTGACACTACCTTCCGCTCCACCCAGAGCGGATTGATTTGAAGAATTCTGACCCGAAAAAAAGAAGGTACTTAGTAACCAAAAAAGAACACAAAAAAAGTTTGAACATTTATGGTCCACTCTGTTCGTTACACTTCCTGGCCATTTATTTAGTGTTTAGCCTTGACTTTTGTGCTAAAAGATGGCTTTGAGATATGACAGCCCAATGCCACAGGTTGAACAAAATGTGCAACTTAATGCTATCATGACAAATGGACAATTTGAATAGTTTCATGCTATAGTAGACCGTTATCCGGGATTTAGTCAGAATATCGTAAACCCGGTGTAGTTTGTTAATGTTTATAATGGGTTAGCGAGTTTTTTGCGATTCTAGACCAAAAAGCTTAGGAACAGAAAAAAAAATAGTCAATTATTTTATGAAACCTGTCTTTACCGGAAATTTTCAAATCGAGTATGTTAAAGCAGTCAAATCTTAAAAAATACAAAGCACGTCAAGAAATCTGGCACTGAAAAACTAGAAATACTTAAATAAATAATTGGTTTAGAAGATAGTATACAATAAAGTTAGGTCTTTTATACCACTAAAGGAGACATTGTTTTTTTTTATAACACAGCTAAATAGAATTAAACTCATTACCCTTCCTCGACTCTGCCGTAGTCGGTTAAAACTGTACAAATAATTACAGCCAACTCAAGCTATTTCAGTAGGTACCTCCAAATTGAATCTTAATAAAGAGCGTTTACGTCGACATTTCATACAAACTATCAAGTCCTTATTTTCCGAAATGACTGAAACGATTTTAATGAAATTTCATACGCATAAGCAGGATACATAAGTCTAAAAGGTTACTAAAAAAAAATTTTCGAAATGACTTACAAAAAAATGGATTATTCTGTTTCTATAGATAATTTATAATCGAAAAATTGTGTTACAGCCAAATTAGACCGATTACAAATTATCCCTAGAAACAAAAATTTCCAATTATCTTTTTTTTTAAAGATTTTGAATACGTTTTTTAGTAACTTTTTAGACCTATGTATCCTGCTTATGCGTATTATGTTTCATTAAAAACGGTTCAGTCATTTCGGAAAATAAGGACTTGAAAGTTTGTGTGAAATGCCGTAAGTTGTAAACGCATTAGATACAGACACAAAAATACTTCAAATACATTCTCCATTATGGATGAAACGAAACTATTGGTGCATTATTAGTATCAGTGAAAGTGTATCAGGCAAGACAGACAGACGGTTGCGTAGTATTGTGTATGTGTAGGTATGCCGTCTGCGCGCGAGTCGATGTATTGTGCGCTATGATACGTGCGCCGGGACGGACAGGGGTGGATTTTGTTTTGTTATTTTACTAGCTTTGCCCGCGACCTTCGTCGACGAAAATAAAGTATAACATATTACTTCCCTATTTGAAGTGTAAGGGTTTATTTGCATGAGCTTCTTCATGGACCAGTAGCTCTTCCACTCCTATTAAGTGACGCTGGTGACGAGCGCTCGGTAGCTTCACCTCCGCGTTAACATTTTGGGAATACAGGCATGATATTATATGTTAAGTAATCTATGTTCAGTAATAGTAATTAATTAGTAAAATTGTAATTATGGCTTAGGCATCGTCCTAATAGAACGCGAATGCTCGATCATCGTATGTTCGCGCGAATTTTACTCGTAGGCATCGTCCTAATACCACTGCGAGGATCGGCCGGAGGACACGGTGGAGCACACTGTGGAGCTATGCCCCGCTTGGGCTGAGCACCGCCGTGTTCTCGTAGCGGCGATTGGCGGCGGCGACCTCTCGCGTCCGGCCCTGGTTCAATCCATGATCCGGAGCGAGAGGGAATGGGAAGCCGTCGCCTCCTTCTGCGAAGCAGTCATGCTAGCGAAGGAGGTGGCGGAACGTGAGAGGGAGAGAACCTCACGTCCCAGCCGCCGCGGGAGACGCCCCGGGCGTCGGGGGGCAACCAGTGGCCCCCGGCCACCGTAGGCGCGGGCCTGTGGACGGTGAGTAATGGGCTAGCTCACCGTCCGTCCGTCATATGACGACAGACCGTGCCGACGGCGCGTTCGTGTTCCACGCGCGCCTCAAGGAGATGTCAGCAAATCGGAAGGGGTCCGAGAGGGCCGATGCCTGCCAGGGCTGCGGGTTGTTCGAAAGAGATACCGTGCCCCTGGAACGCAAAGGGCTAAGAAGGAACATGGATGGGTTTTAGTCAGTACAAGTCTGACACTCCCTTCCGCTCCGCCCAGAGCGGAAGAAGTCATTTGATGATTTCCCATCCGAAAAAAAAAAAAAAAAAAAAAAAGGGTTTATTTGCACGGATTTCTAATCCTTTTTAGTGTTCCGTACCTAAAGGGTCCAACGGGACCCTATTTACTGAGACTACGCTGTCCGTCCGTCTGCCACCAGGCTGTATCTCATGAACCGTGATACCAGTTCAACCAGATAAAATTTCTAGAGATTATGTATTTCTGTTGCCGCTAGAACAACAAATACTAAAAAGAGAATAAAATAAATATTTAAGGGGCTCCCATACAAGCTCATTTTTATAAATAATAGTACGGAACCCTTTGTGCGCGAGGCCGACTCGCAGTTGGCCGGTACTTTTCTAAAATAAAAATGGCCTCTACTCACCAACACGCGTAGCATTACCACTGTAGAAACGAGTTTTGTCTACGGAAGAATCGACATAATGACAGATAGACAATGACAATGTGTCAGTTTGTCTATTCTTCCGTCGACATAGCCCGTTTCTATGGCGGTCATGCTGCGCGTGCAGCAGCTATTTGCCAGTAAAAGTGTCTTCAAAATCGGTCCATCCGTTTAGATTGACGTTGACATAAATATTTAATTGAATATTTTTTTCTTTGTAATTACCAGCCACTTAAGAAACCCAATTTCTCAAACTTAGGTTAGTCAAGTAAGTTGAATGGCTTTTTAACAAAATATTAATCGATAATCGATGCCATTGTTAAATCCGTACCTGCTTCATGTTTTCATATTGTGACAGCGTTGTGACTGACAGTCAACTTTTGTGCATGACATGTCATTAGTGGCGGCCGGCGGTGCGCTAGTAATGAACGAACATCCAAATCGGCTATAATCGCCTGAGCCATCTAGATTTCTGTATCCCTAAAGAAATCTACTAGACTACTTCTACTATCTCGAATTTAAATTCTATACAACTATTGGTTTTTAACTTTTCAATCCAGAAAATAATTACAAAACAAATGGTAAATAATTTAAACCCTAATTTATTATGACAAAAACATAAAGGAATTAAAGCTACTTATAGAATAATTAAATTAAATATTTACAAAAAAGGACTAGTTCATATAAAATTAACTAATTATAAAATCGTTGCCATTCAACGTGGCAATGCTGCTAGTCTTCTGGGCACGTTTGCGGATGACAGCGATGTGGAGGAGTACTCAGACGTTTACTGTTGTCTTAAAATAAATTGTCGACGTCTAAGCATTCTGTTGTTTTTTTAAATTAATTTTACATCTATTACGATCAATTCTGTATGCCACATTATACAACTTTATGCCTCTTCACTACACTATAACCATAACAACTATTTCTGACAGACATCAGCTACCAATTTACCCATCACAATCACTCGTCCTAGACAATACCATTTTCTCCGTCATTCACAACAAACTGACATCAAAGGTTCTTGTATTGTTAAAGTAAAAGTTTCCAAGAGATGAGAAAATGCCCCAGTCCATATACCCATCGTCATTATTACCTGGTATGGTTCAGGGGTTCACATAAGTTGTCAACTTGGTACATGAAACTGGGTCAGTGCGTTTCTTAACAATTACTTTCGACAACCCTAGTTTCCATGGATGTAGTTTCTAATGTTTAAACGAATCTGTTGTGTGAGTGTTTAATTGTTGTTAAGAATGTTATGAGGTATTTTTTTGATGAGTTGGGAAGTTGGCTGTGTTCGGAGTGTAGATCTAAATTTGTTTATCGTGTGGTTAGTGTTTAACCTGGTTTCAAAATGTTTATGCCGCCCATGGGCCTCCGGATTTAGATGCCGTCGAGAAATATACAGGCAGGTTTCCCCACGATGTGTTCCTTCACCGAAGCAAGTGATAATCTGTGATCGGAGTGGGTAGGTTGATTTTTGGTACTTGTATCATAAATACACACAGAAAGAATAACATGGATAAGAAATTTTTCCGGAAAGTAATTCCAGTATTTCCGGATTCAATTAAATATTGTTAATGTTGGTTGTGATATTATTACTACTCAATTTAAAATTTAAAGGAAGGTATCAAAACTAAATTTATTATTTATCTGTTGAATAAAAAAACAATCGAATTCCGATCGAACCATTATTATTTTGTTTTATTTTTAGCCTTTTTATGGCCACAACTTTTTATAAATTGTCGCACTTAAATTTCAATCAAATCAATTTCGGAGGAATGTCCATATTAATAGATACGTTTGGGATCAATGATCCCAATTCAATCTACCTACTCCGATCTATGATCTATGGTAATACGCACATAAACCCGAAAAATCAGAGGTGCGTGCCTTGGGTTCGAATTTGAGATCTATGGCTTGGCAGTCCGACAGTCACACCACTAGGCTATTACTGCCTTAGACCTAAACTATACTTTTCGATTGCTTCTACGGTTTTCTTTTACCAAACTACGGAAACTAGACTCAACCTATCTACTTTAATTCTTTATAATTAAGGACAGACATCTAGGTTGGTTCAGATGAAGGAATTTGTAAGTAGCATGACATCTCCTAATCTGGCATACCTACTGGTATTCAGCTGCATTCGGTTAGATTGGAAGCCGACCCCAACATAGTTAAGAGAAGACTAGGCAGATGATGATGATGACATCTCCAGATCTAAGTTGGTCCGAAACAGAAAAGCATAAAGGTGGCACATTGTCACAAACCCTGTTGTACCCTCTGTACCTCAAACCATGCAGTCAAAGTCACGTTCGTGCTACCACCGGCCGACGACACCGTCTTAGGGCACTAGACGATACAATACAATACTCGCCTATATTCCTTAATTCTCCTAACAGTATAGTAGCTACTCAGTCCAAGAGATGATGATAAAAAAACAGCAAACTTTATTTATATTATCACCATTCATTACAGTTATGCCATTCGATAGTCAGCATCAGTATCAGCTAATAGCCTAATTGCCAAGAGCCTCGACCAATATCTGATGAGGCTCTCGTTAGGCAGCTGGCTCTCTGAATCAAGCCCATGGGCTTTATTCAGAGAGCGGCACTCCTGGACACGGCTCGTAATGTTAGGAGGTTCCTTTCTCTGGAGCCCTGACCGCCGGTAGCTTGGACCCTGTTCCCGATACTGGTGGGCATTTTTTTTTTTTTTTAAATATTTTATACAGCAATATTTAAAAATGAAAAATATGTGTTCAGAAATAAATAAATGAGAATAATATTAATCTTAATTCTTTTATCATCATCATCATCATCATTTCAGCCGAAAGACGTCCACTGCTGGACATAGGCCTCCCCCAAGTGCCGCCACATTGACATAACATGGGGGGTTTTGCCATAATCGCCGCGCTTGGCAGGCGGGTTGGCGATCGCAGTACGGTTGTTACAAAAGCACAGAGAACGCTGCTGCCCATTCTCTGGCAAGTCCCTTAGTCGTCTCTTACGACACCCACGGGAAGATATGGGATGGTACTATTCTTTACGTCCTCTTTAACTAAAGTTTAATCGTTGAAAACGTAGACTACTTTCTAGTACTACATGTTGAAGCAGGTTTCTCGTATCAACGTTCAGATTGAATCTAAGACTTAAACTTAATCTGCATTATTATTGTAGATCCGGCCGTTAGATAGATAAAGTGATCCGGTGTTAATAGAAGGAAATTGTAAATTATCATGTCTTGCAACTAGGTATTATACGATAGCTTGACTGCACGGGTTAATATCCGTTTTATGGGTTTTAGATATCGATCAATGTAGTCTGATAATTAACTGGACATATCTTTGTTTTAGTAGGTATATTGATTATGTTTGCTATGAAAAGGATAATAAGTTATTCTGGAATGTACTTACTTTAATTTTGTAAATTCTTGAGCATTGTTAACATGTTTAAAATAAATTTAGTATTGTTTCATAAAGAAAACTCTGCTATTAAAATATAGCTTTCCAGCATCATATATGTATATATATATTTTCAAAATATTATGAGACTTTTTATTTTGTGTGTTTGGCCAAAACTTCTCAAGTAGGTACCTACCTATCTAAAATCATTTTAAAAATCTTATAATAGAAGATTTTTACAAAAACACAGGCACAAACGAATGTTTAGTACCTAACGACTGGCGATATTACAATCACATTTTTGACTTTATTCCTAACCCAAGATTGATTTCGATGAAAAAATGAATCATCATCTGCCTAGCCTTTTCCTAAACTATCTTGGGGATGGCTTCCAGTCTAAACGGATGCAGCTGAGTACCAGTATTTTACATGGAGCGACTGCCTATCTGACCTTCACAACCCAGTAAATGGGTAATAAGATACCCCTTGGTAAGACTGGGTGTCAGACGTTTGGCTTCTGACTACTCATAACGACAGCCAAATATCTTCAAATGACAGCCGGGACCAACGGCTTAACATGCTTTCCGAGGCACGGAGGAAACCCGGTATGTAATTATGGTCACCTATCCACGGACCAACCTCGGCAAGCACGGCTTAATCTTAAAGATCGGCCCGTGCGGCTGTTATTATTTAGCCACGAGCTCCTCTGAAACCAGACAGCATATTCAGCGTAAATATTTCACAATTCACTTTCATCGTTCATGAATGTCTTCCTAATTATTTAGCAAGTGAGAGTGAGCCGGTGACCGATACTGAAAGCGAGGTGATGTGGGCCTTTATCTTTGTAATGGGCTATTGGAAAAAACGTTTCGAGCGAGAACTGGGGCAAATGTTATAAAAACTATAGAAGAAACTGTTCATCGTTTTGAAGCTGAAACTGTTGAGGATAGACATATGGTGGGTGATTGAACAATAGAGAAGTGATTGAATAGTTATCACCAAACAAACAAAAAAAAATTTTTTTTAAATTCGTCAAATGATACTGGTTTCATACTTTTTTCATTCTTTTTTCATGAATCTTTTGCAATTATCATTAACACTGAAAAAAGGGTCTTTACCATGTTTGTTGTCTGTTTTATCTGTTGTCGAAATATCGGGAACTCAAAACAAAAAGTAAAAATGGTTATGTATGCTGTTTTCAGTGGTCATGATAGCGTTATTGACAATGTCTGTTACATATTTATGAAACTGCAAAATACAAAAATATGCTGTGACGATATATTCAGTTGTCCGGTGGTTTTGTCTGCAACTCTAGTATTTGTTCAATATGGCAAACTGACGCACCTATAATTAATTGTAGCCTCTATTGTTGTACGTTATTGTTTTTGACAATAGATATTAACTTCTTGGCCACTACAATCATACATTGATATCAGTACAAAAGGTCTCTAAGAAAATGTACAAATATGATTGTTAAATATTAAATACAGAAATATCATTTTTGCGTAGCCAACTACAGTAAACAAGTGTTGTGCATCTGTAACTTATGTTTACAAATAAATACTCTGACTATATTTGAATAACTTACCTTGTATTTAAATAAGTACATCATAGGTACCACAAGTGTTTATGTGTTAACCTAGCCACTATTTCTGAAGGTATATCTTTAATAGTAATTGACAATTAAACTCGCTTTTACTTCAATCTTACAAAATAAAAAAACCAATCATCATAATAAAATCTTTTCCTCGAGTGATTCAAATATTTCCCATAGACAACTATAATTAAGTTTATTTGCGATAACGCGTAAACTATGCTTTCTAATAGCACACTTTACAACCAGAGACAATGGATGAGAATCAAGATGGCTACCGGAAATGGTTCGTTCACATTGTTCTTCCGGCGCGGAAATGATAAAACCTTTTTTGTTAATTCTTGCGTTTCAATTAAACCGTTCAGTGCTTTTTAATTAAATTGTTTACTTTAATATGGCATAAGTAAATTATGAGGATGTTTACGAACTTAATTTAAGAGCCATCATCGTCTATCATCTCCCTAGCCTTTTCTTGTTGGGATCGGCTTCCAGCCTAACCGGGTTTAGCTGAATAGGCTGTATGTTACATGTGGTGACTGCTTTCCTGATCTCCACAACCCAGTTACCGGGTACACTGCTTGGTAATACTGGTTCCCACTTCAATAGTAAAATTTAATTTGGTCCGTCGCTCCAAACTTTTCATGGCCTTAATGAAATGAAATGTGATTTGATTCCTTAAATTCCTTGGTCTTTTTTGCAGATCATCCATGTTCTCAATACGAGGTAATGGTAACGTATTACCTTTTAAAAAAACCATTAATTGCAAATAGAGACAAGTCACACAGGCACACGGAAGAACAGCTTATACCGATAACAAAATAATAGGGGTGTCCTATCATTTTAAAGACTTGTCTGACAACACACCACCTCCTTAATAAACCTCAAATCATAATCATCTCTTTCTCCTCCCCAGGAACTAGAACAAGAGAAACACCTGCTGAGACGGCGGTTGGACACCACACAAGGAGAATATGAGGCGCGGATGCTGGAGCTGCAGAATGACATCAAGGAGCTCACGGCCAAGATCGACTCCAGAGACAATAATGTTAAACAGGTCAGTTATTGCTTATAAAACACTAGCTGTCCGGCGCAACTTCGTTTGCGTCACATTTTCCCCGTTTTCGCAACATTTTTCATTCCTGCTCCACTCCTATTGGTCGTAGCGTGATGATATATAGGCTATAGCCTTCCTCGATAAATGGGCTATATACAACTGAAAGAATTTTTCAAATCGGACCAGTAGTTTCGGAGCCTATTCAATGCAAACAAACAAACAAACAATCAAATCTTTCCTCTTTATAATATTAGTTTAGATAGCAGTGTCAGAAGGTTTTAGAGAAAATCCTCATCATTATCATCATCAGCCTATAATGTTTCCACTGCTGGGAGGGACACAGGCCTCCTCGCTATAAGAAGGAGTGGGCTGTAATCCACCACGCGGGCCCAGTGTGGATTGGTAGATGTCACATGTCTTCGAATTTTTAGTTCTAGGACATGCCGGTTTCCTCACGATGTTTTACTTCACCGTTTTGAGAGCAGCGGTGATGAAATAACTCACCGTCCGTCCGTCTTATGACGACTGGCCGTGTCGACGGCGCGTTCGTGTTCCACGCGCGCCTCAAGGAGATGTCAGCAAATCAAATGGGGTCCGAGAGGGCCGATTCCTGCCAGGGCTGCGGGACTGTTCGAAAGAGATTACTCAAACTCAAAGAAGTAGTAGAAGTTTGACACTACCTTCCGCTCCGCCCAGCGCGGGTGAGGCTATTTGATGATAACCCATCCGAAAAAAAAACTTTGAATTTTAGATTTTTGTTATGCAGATGCTAACACTTGACTCACCTTATACAACTTCTTTGTCACAACTATGAAGTAATTCAGTTTCAACATAAAGTATTACTCAATCAGGACCACACCGATCTCCCATGCATACATGATTAAGTAAATAGACCATAAATGTATTAAGTAAATAGGTATAAATTCGAATGACTCATACTAAACATCTGATTTGAATGCACAGGTTGTAGGTCTAACGTAAGTGGACGAGTTTTGTTTGTGAATCATTTTAGTTATAGATTAGTTTACGTAAAAATGATGCAGTGTTTGTATTCTTTATTGAATTATTGATGCTGATGGTCAGGGAAAAGTCTGATGCAATTTAGTATTATGTTGCAATAGTAGTTCCTATTGCTTGGTTTAGGGGTCTGTGGCTTTATGAAAACAGCCAGGTTGTGTTGAATACAGCTGTCATATGTCATCTTTGACAGTCGTTACGAGTAGTCAGAAGTACGAAAGTCTGATAACTAGTCTTCGATAAGGTGTCGAATTATAGAACTACAGGATTGTGGAGGTCATAGAGGAGGAGGGTCATAGAGGTCATGGAGGAGGAGCTCGTGGCTAAATAATAGAAACCGCCCAGGTCGATCTTTAAGGTTAAGCCGTGCTTGCCGAGGTTGGTCTGTGGATGGGTGACCATAATTACATATCGAGTTTCCTCCGTGCCTCGGAAAGCACGTTAAGCCGTTGGTCCCGGCTGTCATTTGTAGATCTTTGACAATCGTTACGAGTCAGAAATAAAAAGTCTGACATCCAGTCTTACCAAAGGGTATCGTATTACCCAGTTACTGGGTTGTGGAGGTCAGATAGGCAGTCGCTTCATGTAAAATACTGGTACTCAGCTGCATCCGGTTAGACTGGAAGCCGACCCCAAGATAGTTTGGGAAAAGGCAAGGCAGATGATGGTAGATTACAGCCCACTCCCTCTTATTGAGAGGAGTCCTGTGTTCCAGCAGTGGGAACATTATAGGCTGATGATGATAATGAGACGGCAAGCCGATCCAATATAGTTGAAGAAGGGCTTAATAATATGATGATCATACAGCAGCAGATTGCTGAAAGAATCTGAATCGTTTTTTTGTTTTAATCTGGCGTTGTTGATAGGCGTTCAAAAGATAATAAAAATACAACTTATTTATAAGAAATGCGTGACAAAAACTATGAGTATTTTTCAGACTATAACGATATCACTTTATTTTAGGTACCCACATCGGGTACCTACTTCAAAAAACCGGGCAAATACGTTTCGGACTCGCGCACGAAGGGTTCCGTGCCATTATTTATAAAAACGAGAAAATAAAACACTTTGATGTATGGGAGCCCCCCTCAAATATTTATTTTATTCTGTTTTTAGTAATTGTTGTTATAGCGGCAACAGCAATACATAATCTGTAGAAATTTCAACTGCCTAGCTATCACGGTTCATGAGATACAGCCTGGCGACAGACGGACAGTGAAGTCTCAGTAATAGGGTCCCGTTTGACCCTTTGGGTACCTACGGAACCCTAAAATAGAAAAAGTAATTGAACCGTGATGGCCTATCGCCTAAATTGTCTAGTTAGAGAGAGTTACGACGTGGTCGTTTTTTGTACAATTTCATGGGGAATTTGCTTAGCTTTTATTTTGGCAAAGTGCGTAGTGCTAGTGCCTAAATACTTCATGGAAGTTTTACATATAAATTGACGGTTATCGTTTTTCCTTTGTTTATCAAAGATTTCCCCTATATCTTTGTAACAACAATCGGAATGTTATCCAAGTTTCTAAAATCCAACAATTGGAATTGTAAACCTGTTGTTGAGTTGTAAACCTGTTGTTGAATTGTAAACCTGTTGTTGAGTTGTCAGACTATGACTGGACTGATCTGGTATTCAGCTGCATCCGGCAAGACTGGAAACCGAACCCAACATTGTTGTAAAAAACCTAGGCAGATGATGATAGACCCACAAACATAATCTGTCTTATTCATTTATTTATTTAATGCACAAGTAGTTACACGCTAGGCTTAAAACTAGTGAGTAGTTAGGTACATGACCTGTTAAAGGGCAACAAAATACCTTAAAACTAATAAATTGCAGTAACTTTTATCTGTTCTGTATGGTGTCGGACGTAAAGAATAGCACCATCCCATATCTTCCCGTGGGTGTCGTAAGAGCCGACTAAGGGACTTGCCAGAGAATGGGCAGCAGCGTTCTCTGTGCTTTTGTTACAACCGTACTGCGATCGCCAACCCACCCGTCAAGCGTGGTGATTATGGCAAAACCCCCTCTGAGTCAATGTGGCGTTGGAGGAGGCCTATGTCCAGCAGCGGACGTCTTTCGGCTGAAATGATGATGATCTTTTATCTAATAACACGTAGATTAGGAAATTTCAGAACTTATAAGTAGCCTTATACAAAACAATAATATACCTAACACATACATATAATAATATATTCTAACTCCATTTTAATTTACATCATAATGTTTTTATACGAGTTTTCTCCGCGCCTCAGAAAGCACGTTAAGCCGTTGGTCCCGGCTGTCATTTGTAGATCTTTGACAGTCGTTACGAGTAGTCAGAAGCCAAAAGTCTGACATCCAGTCTTACCAAGGGATATCGTATTACCCAGTTACTGGGATGTGGAGGTCAGATAGGCAGTCGCTTCGTGTAAAATACTGGTATTCAGCTGCATCCGGTAAGACTGGAAGCCGACCCCAAGATAGTTTGTGAAAAGGCTAGGCAGATGATGATGATGAATGGTTTTATAGTCCAAAGGACCATTCGGCCTTCAAATGGTCCTTTTCCTAGAACACCTCCTTCTAATACAACTTTAACTATTACTAAGAACATTAGCTACTGTTGAGACTGACATTCTCTTAAGTATATAATAAATAGCGTCATTTACCCACTAAGTTCGAACACCTGGCATAATAACTTGTACATTACGCATAATGGCTGTTTTGCAATACATGTAATGTAATGTCGAATGATTGTCAACTCGTCGTTAGAGTGGATTATTAGATATCATTTGTATTATGATTTAATGTTTAGAACATAAGATCTGAAAGAGTTATTTATGCAATAAGAAGCTTTATTGTTTCCAATATTGCTGATAGGCTGCTGGCAAGAAAATCGCCGAGTATTATTTACATCGGACTTCATTCATCATCTGCCTAGTCTTTTCCCAAACTATCTTGGAGTCGGCTTCCAGTCTAACCGGATGCAGCTGGGTACCAGTTTTTACATGAAGCGACTGCCTATCTGACCTCCACAACCCAGTAACTGGGTAATACGATAACCCTTGGTAAGACTGGATGCCAGACTTTTGGCTTCTGACTACTCTTAACGACATTCAAAGATCTACAAAAGACAGCCGGGACCAACGGCTTTACGTGCTTTCTGAGGCACGGAGGAAACTCGGTATGTAATTATGGTCACCAATCCACGGACTAACCTCGGCAAGCCCGGCTTAAACTTAAAGATCGACCCGTGCGGCTGTTATTATTTAGCCACGAGCACCTCTACATCGGACTTCATTATTGGCAAAATATGGGTGTGTCTGTTCTATCACTCTTTTGGCGAATAAATAAGGTATAATAATATACCACGGTTTCTAGAAGAAAAAGACTCCATTTGTCGCAGGCCTGGACCAGGATAAAGTTTCAACCCATAGTTAAAACAGGAAAGCCTGACAACCAGGCATACCAAGTGGTATCGTGCTACCCAGAAACTGGTTTGTGGAGGTCAGATAGGCAGTCGCTCGATGTAAAATACTGGTATATTCAGCATTCAGCACATTAGGTTAGACTGGAAGCTGACCCAAACATAGTTGGTAAAAGGCAAGGCAGATAATGAGTCTGCCTAGATATACGCCAATAAGTTCGGCAGCACCATTATCAATTTGTGATGACCATTCATCTACCAAGCATGTTAATTATATGGCAATATATTACAAGCTAGTCGTTAGGAAGCCCACGCTCAAGTTTTGACATTTTCAGGCTAATACGATGATAACTATAATTATTATTGCTACAGCCATCAGCTTAGAACACTTTATATAAGTTATATTATGTGCAAGGGTAATTAAGCTGGTAATATATTAATGTTTTCTTGCAGTGGATCAGTGGGAAGATAATATAGTAAGCTAAAGAAATTAGTGAGATGTAGTCCATAATATAGTAAGATTACAGAATTCTTAACACGGAAGGTATTTATACAGTAGTGAGCTAGTTACCCTCAAAAACGGTGAAGGAAAACATCGTGAGGAAACTGGCATGTCCTAGAACTAAAAATTTCGGAGACATGTGACATCTACCAAACCGCACTGGGCCCGCGTGGTGGATTACAGCCCACTCCCTCTCATAGAGGTGGCCTGTGTCCCAGCAGTGGGATCATTATAGGCTGATGATGATGATGAGCTAGTTAAGTTAATTAGTGAAATTCGTGAGATTAGCTGTCTTGCTTTATAGATGATCATAACATAATGTAAATGAAATATAGAAGATTGCGAAATCTTCAATACGAAAGTTATTGAAAAACTGGTGAGCTATCAAAGAACTAAAGAAAAGGTCTGGTAATAACTTACAAGATCCCTTAGGGTAATTTTTAAGGCAAGGTATAAAAAAAAAGTTAAAGTTGCTGTTGTGCAACAATTTTAACATTTAAATTAATTATTATTAGTTTATAAAAAAATGTATAAAGTGACTTAATATACCTACACGTCTAAGAGCAAATATCCAGTAAAGTTTCCTAAACTGTCGGTAAACAAATAACTGCATGGATATTAAAGTGGATAAAAATTTATATTCCACTTCAAAAGGTCTATAAGAGCTGTAATTAGCAAGGTACCTAAGCTGAAAGCCTAGTCTGTGTCAGAATTTAGTTCAGATATCCTATCATAACAGACTACATTAAAGGCTTCAAATATTAGCTCTATCACATTGTTTCACTGTGTAAAATGCAAAATGGCCACGATTTAAAACAATGAGCGTGTTTCCTTGACCGTACATTTGGCACAAAAAGGCTTTGTGTCCAAACTTCGTAGTTTCGATTAACATTGAAAACATGCATTACCACTATTAGTAAACTGAGTCAAGGCTTCGTTGAGGCACCAGTATTAGTGTCAACTATAATATAAAAAAAAGAACTGCGACGTTGATCCAGCGATTGCAAGCGCGACGGCTAAGCATGAGGTCTTATGTTCGATTCCCAGGTCAGAGAGACTAGCACTCTTAAAAAGTTCAGACACAAACCGCCGTTTTTCCGACCTCGCCGTCGAGGTCCGTCGCGACGTCCCGATCCATGCCCTCCCCGACCCTTGCTCGAGCCAGCCCGCGATGCTGTGCCAGTAGTTTTAAATCAGCCCCTAAATAATGATATCATTCAGATCCAGCCTGTCCCCATGCAGTCTTCCCCCAGAGACGCCCTGAGCCGAGGCTCGTACCCCACAGGGGGTGCCCTTAGCGTGTAGTCGCTTAGTTTGTAAGTTTTTATGCCCTAACTGGAGGCCTTACTCTTAAGGCACCCACAGGATAGTCCGGTTAAGCAGACGACAACCTCCTAGGTTGAACTGCGAGAAGCCATTCCCAAAAAAAAAAAACCCAGTTCAGGTAAAGTGTTATTGGGTGTTATCAGGAATTTCTCAGTAGCAGCTACGGATTCTGGATTTGTGTCCGGTTGATGGGAATAGGCTCGCCCCCTATCACATGGGACTTAAAATATGACAGGCAAAATGTGGGTGTACTATTAGGTACCCCTCTGCCTAACCCTTCGGAGATTACAGGCGTGATGATATGTTATTTAAAAAAAAACTGTAGAACTACTTTTTTACAGAGGTTCATGATTCTTTTGGCGTAAAATTGTCTGCTGGATGATGTATTAAAAAAAAGGTATTAATTATTTATACAGGGTTATAGATAAAACACCAACAACCTCTTAAGAGGTCATTCTACTCATCATTATGAACAACTTTTACTATGATACTAAACCCGAAATCGTGAAAAAATATCAGCTGTTCCCTACATTTTGCCGAGTTTTGTGAACATAAAGTACGGACCAGCTGATTTTTTTTTGCGATTTCAGATTCCCATAGTAAATGTTGTTCATAATGATGAGTACAACGACCTCTTAAGAGGTTTTTGGTGTTTTACCAATAACCCTGTATATGTATTTGTCATAATTAATTGTTTTTTACTGTGACACAAAAAAAAATAACAGTTAAACCAACAGCTAAAATTGTGAAGAAACGAATTTAACCGTTACTTTTACTTTACGACGTTACTTTAGCTGTTACTTTTGTTGATGAAACTGCCTGTTAATATTTGGATGTCTTTGTAGTAGACCAACAAGACGTTCTTTTGGAAATACTGTAATTTCTAGCATCCCTTCGAAAGTATTGTATGTGTCACTGAATCGTTATGCACGGAAAAACACAAGGATATGCTTGTAGCCATGAGATACGACATTGACGAAATTCTCGAATGACGGTAATATTGAGAAAAGTAATAATACAACTTAAGATTTTTAACTTTTTGATAGCAATTACACGTAGTTAGAAGCCTGGAGGTCCAGGCGAGCATAGACTTACAACAAAGTCACTGGGTAAAACGATGGTAAACGCTGTTGTAGGGGTCAGATAGGCAGTCGTTCCATTTAAAATATTTGCAATAAAGCTGATATTGGTTAGGTTGGAAGCTGACCCCCCGACCCTTGCTCGACGAGCCAGTCCGCGCCGCTGAGCATGTAACGTTAAATTCCCTAAATAATAATATTAAGACCCAGCCTGTCCCTTGCTGCCCACCCCTCAATGACGCCCTAAGCCGAGGTCCGAACCCCACAGGGGGTGCCCTTAGCGAGCGGTCATTTAATTGTACTTAGTTTGTAAGCCCTGGCTGGGGGCCTTAAATTCATTTGAGGTCACCACAGGATTGCCCGGTTGAGCAGAAATAACCTTAGCAGGCTTGATCTGCGAGTGGCCATGTCAAAAAAAAAAAAAAAAATTGGAAGCTGACTCCAACATAATTGGTTATGGTAGATAATGATTACTATGATACACCTTCCCGTCTTGACTGCAAACCAAGGCTTTGCACTCAGATTCTTTTATAATCATTGCTTACAACTGGCCTATGAAAGATATTGTTAAGTCTACAAAATAGGATTACGTCAAACCGTCTTTGGTGTAAAAAAAAACGTGAGACTAAGAAAGCCGAATCTTTCGAACGCTTACAACAGCGCCTTAGCACGCCCGAAACCATACTTTTGTTCAAAAAACGTGACAGAGCTTAATTTTGCTGTTCCTAATCCTATTACCGTGCGAGGGATTACCCTAATGTCCTTCAACAGGTTTCGTTTAACGTGCATATTGTTAACTAACTTATGTTATTAACTACTTGTTAATTTCTGAACGGTAAATAAAGCCGTTTATGCATGGTTGGTGAGCCATCGGCTGGTTTGGCCTTACTTTTAATACAGTGGTCTACTTAAAGAGATATTTAGTTCTAATGCGTATTATTATCATCATCATAATATCAGCCCGGAGTCATCCACTGCTGGGAATAGGACTCACCTTTTTAGGGTTCCGTACCCGAAGGGTCAAACGGAACCCTATTACTGAGACTTCGATGTCCGTCTGACACCAGGCTGTATCTTATGAACCGTGATAGTTAGCTAGTTGTAATTTCTACGGATTATGTATTTCTGTTGCCGCTATAACAACAACTAATATAAACAGAATAAAATAAATATTTAAGGGGGCTAAAAAGCAAAAAAATCTTTTTTTTTGTATGTGAAAAAAAAAAGATTTTTTTGCTCGTTTTTATAAATAATGGTACGGAACCCTTCGTGCGCGAGTCCGTTTCGCACTCGACCGGTTTTTTTCTGCCACACTTCCCGGTTCTGTCCGTCTCTTATTCAGGTGTTTCACGCGATATTGACGATGAGTATTTTAGGACACGAGTCACGACTATCATCTTATTGTAAAACAATTTCGGCCTTATGATGTATTTTATAAGATTCCTTTCTCTCTTTCTATTTAAACTGCTAGACTTCGAATTAGACTGTGAAACGTTTATTTATCAATAACTATTAGAAACAAGCTCTAATGTCGAAGTAATAATCTCAAGATTTCTAAACACTTTCTTTACATCACTTACAGCCGATGCAACGTCTATTTTATACACATTATCAAGAACTTTGAACTCTTCTGCAATAAGCATTATGTGTTGTCCCAAATAAATAAAATTAAACATAACATAACACGTACGTATATCCTCATTAAAATTACGAAAGTACGGAGTATTTGACAGTCGACCTCTCACGTACTCACATTTTTCGGAGTATCGGAGGATTTTTGCTTCGTATTGAAGTATAACGGAGTTTCGTCACTCGTGTCGGTAACGTCTATTGACAATTGATTGGTGCAAAAAACAGCCCTTTAGTGATGGACGGGCTTTCACGAAACGTGCGCTGGACTAAGTAAGCGTGAACTGGGCCTCAAATCTGCTATTACAATAGTAAGAATAAGTTTGTTACTTATAAGATTAAGTTTGTTTTGCAACGAAAGGAGCTTCTTATTTAAATATTTATCTTTATTCAAAATCCGAGAACAAAGAAGATACTTTAATCCCGACAGGATAGAGACTTTGGATGAGCGAATAATGATAGAGACTTTGGTTTCAAAGACGTTTAAGTTACATCCTCAAATCCATACTGCGTCTGCGTGCTGAAAAACGGATACGCATACGTTGAAGGCTTGACTCTCATCATCACATGCCTAGCCTTTTCCCAACTATCTTTCTTTATCTTTATTCTTTATGGCACACAAAAAAAATATGAAAATATACATACAAATTGCAATATAAAAACTTAGTACAACGGCGAGCTTAACCCAGAATTGGGTTTTCTTACAGCAAACCGTTTTTCGATTGCGAGATTTGCAAAAGAGGATAAACTTACGAGTATGTGCAAAAACAGTACATTCAAAACTTACCAAGTAGGGGTCGGCTTCCAGTCTTAACAGATTCAGCTGAATACCAGTATTTTACATAGAGCGACTGCCTATCTGACCTCCACAATCCAGTTAATACTGGGTGAGAGGAAATCCCTTGGTAAGACTGGTAGTCAGACTTTCATTGTCGAAAACTTTATGCTATGTAATAATACGAAATCAGTAGCTTGCAAATAACTTGTCTACAATATAAAGACTTCAATATAGGTAGGTCTAGGGACTTACTCCGACCCTGATTCGAAACAATAACTGCATCGTCATCATCATCAGCCTATAATGTTCCCACTGCTGGGACACAGGCCTCCTCTCTATGAGAGGGAGTGGGCTGTTATCCACCACGCGGGACCAGTGCGGGTTGGCAGATGTCACATGTCTTCAAGTTTTTAGTTCTAGGACATGGTTTCCTTCACGGTTTTTAAGGGGGGTGATGAAATAAATTACACAAAGTAATGCGGCCTGCCTGGGTTCGAACCCATGGCTTACTGCTCTTAAGTCGGGGCTACCACCACTGGGCCACCGCTGCTCTCCTAACTAATAACTGCGATACCATTTAATTTAGTCACAAGACATCGTCTTAATATAACGAGTTCGACAAAACGATTGTTACAATTGTTACACAATTACTGACTCACATATTACGTGGATGGGAAGTTTGCTAGCTTATCCAGCCAAAAATCAACCTTGGTTCCAAACAATCTGATCTTGATAGCCTCGCTCTCTTGTTGATTTCGGCTGTTTTATAATATTTAAGTGGCCAAACCGGCACGGTTGGCGCAGTGGTTGAGCAATCGACTGCTGCGCTGCGTGTCGCGGGTTCCATCCCAGCACGGAACAAATATTTGTATGGTCTACAGAATACAGATAGTTGTTCCGGGTCTGGGTGTTTGTGTGAGTTTAAATGTTTTTAAACGCACCCACGATACAGGAGAAATTCCTAGAGTGGAGAAATGAATATAAAAAAACCGGCCAAGTGCGAGTCGGACTCGCGCACGAAGGTTTCCGTACCATTATTTATAAAAACGAAAAAAAAACTTTTTTGTATGGGAGCCCCCCTGAAATATTTATTTTTTTCTGTTTTTATTATTTGTTGTTATAGCGTCAACAGAAATACATAATCTGTTGAAATTTCAACTGGCTAACTATCACGGTTCATGAGATACAGCCTGGTGACAGACGGACGGACGGACGGACGGACAGCGAAGTCTCAGTAATAGGGTCCCGTTTGACACTTTGGGTACGGGACCCTAAAAAAAAAAATTGAGTCTAAAATTTTAGCTGGATTTGAAATAAATGGATCAAAGTACCACATCACAAAAAATCCAATTACAAACATTATTTTTTCCATACAACAAATTAATTCTGAAAGTAAACCATACTTTTCCAGGAAATGCCAAATATATCATTAAAATTACCGTAGGATACGTCAGGGAACGTTACGCCAACGTATATAACCTGAAGGTCAAGGACATGACATTACTCGTTAAAATTACGTAATTCTAGGGAATTTATAGTCGTAGGGCAGGCCCCTGAAAGCTTTCAGGGCCAATTAGTCAATTAACACCACACCCTGTTCGAGCACTTTACATTTGATTGTCTAGCAGCCGTTTGTCATTATTAGCTATCTGTTCTTATCTATTTGACTTGGAGCTTGGTATTATAAGCGTAAATGGATTTTGAACAGGCTTATACTACTATGAATCACATTTAGTATCATTAATCATGGAAACGGGATATTTACCATGTTTACTATTTGTTATAAGTTTCCGATACTGAGGAGCTCGTGGCTAAATAATAACAGCCGCACGGGTCGATTTTTAAGGTTAAGCTGGGCTTGCCTAGGTTGGTCCGTGAGATAACTCACCATAATTACATACCGAGTTTCCTCCGTGCCTCGGAAAGCACGATAAGCCGTTGGTCCCGGATGTCATTTGTAGAGCTTTGACAGTCGTTACGAGTAGTCAGAAGCCGAAAGTCTGACATCCAGTCTTACCAAGGGGTATTGTACTACACAACCCACTGTGCACCAGCTTAACCTTAAAGATTAACCCGTGCGGCTGTTATTATTTAGCCACGAGCTAAAAATTATAACTACAAAGGGTTACTTATTTCATAACTTTAATAATAAGCTGCAATTTGCCAAGTTAAATGCATCTTCTAATCTTTTCGATGTTTATCAATTTAAGACGCAGAACAATATTTACTTAACTAAATTTTTCCTATGCTCGTTACCCAACTATTCCGCTGGATGGCAATTGCCAACACATATAATTGCTGAGGATGTGATGGGACGGAAGCCAAGCTATGGCATCCTGGAAAGAAATCCACGAAGGTCTCTACATATTGCCTTGAACTAGAAGTATCTGATGGCTTTTAGTTTAAAGAGAAAAGGACACATTTCCATGGTCAGTTTTGTGTGGATGCAAGACATAATGAAGGTTGTGTATGACATTGTTTGATGATAATGAATTTCACGTTAGTTAATACATCATTCATTCATCATTTCAGCCGAAAGACGTCCACTGCTGGACATAGGCCACCACCAAGTGTCGCCAAATTAGCATATGGGGGGTTTTGGCATAATCGCCACGCTTGGCGATCGCAGTTCGGTTGTTACAAAAGCACAGAGAACGCTGCTGCCCATTCTCTGGCAAATCCCTTAGTCGCCTCTTACGACACCCACGGGAAGATATGGGATGGTGCTATTCTTTACGTCCGACATCATACAGAGCCATCATCATACTACTCTTTAATATTTATTCTACCTTGACAATTACCCAGATTTAAAACATAAGCAAACATCTTACAGCAAAAGACAATGTTGACACGCGTCACGCCTTCTGATCTGACGTCCTTCCAAAACAACTCCGAAAAAACTCTTTCGCAAAAATCTATAGATTGATGATATAATGATCTTTAAAACAAGCGAATGAAAGTTCAGATTGGAGTAACTTTATGCTGTTACGCCTATTAAGAAGATTAACCATGCTTGATGTTAAAAACAATGTAGTTTAGAAATATAAAACAACAAACAAAAAATATTTATTGACTTAAAAACATTGTACACGGTACGTAGGATTCTCTGACTCCTGTGATGGTTGAAACTGTGTTGCAGGAGCCAGGAGGCCTACTCTTATTCTCCGCAAAACGAAGTTGCGGCCGAAACTTCGAACGTTTCCTACCACGGTTCTATTCGTTCCGAAATTTCGGGCAGCCGCAGTTTGTTTGACATTTGCATCTTCTAAACCTACTCTTATTCACGCAATTGCGGAAGAAACGTCAAATTTTGACAGAACATTCTTCGGAATTTTAACCTCAAATTTACGTCACCAAAAGTGTTAACGTTTGATTTTCTTTGGTGTGGATTTCCGTAAATATTTGGTTCAAAAGGCTGCGGGATCTCTTTTAATAGAGGCTGCTCACCGTGAAGAACGTAAAGAGTGCAGGAGGAACCAGCGCCGCTGCGCAATCAATTAGAAATAAGTCCCCTAAAGAAATGTGACAATGTTTTATGTTTATTAATATGGTTAAAATGTTTGATTGAAGTATCAGTAGTGTTCATTCTCCGGTGCGATCGGGGTAGATGACATGTGTGTGGGGTAGATGAGTCCCTTGTGGAACATCGGCTACGACTGCTGCGTGCCGACCTCACTAGCGGTGTCAGCGTAGTTTGCTACGCTGACGTGCCGACGGCGCGTTCGTGTTCCACGCGCCTCTCAAGGAGATGTCAGCAAATCGGAAGGGGTCCGAGAGGGCGAATGCTTGCCAGGGCTGCGGGACTGTTCGAAAGAGATACCGTGGCCCTGGAACACAAAGGGCTAAGAAGGAACATGGATGGGTTTTAATCAGTCAAGTCTGACACTCCCTTCCGCTCCGCCCAGAGCGGGAGAAGTCATTTGATGATTTCCCATCCGAAAAAAAAGAGTATCAGTTATGTTCTTAGTCATTTGTTTCGGTCGTTGATGTGTTTGCTGGCGAATTTCGAGAGCCAGCTCGTATATCTGGATTTAGATTAGATAATGTAACAGCGTTTTTATTTCTGGGTATAGTCGGTTCATTTTTGCAGATAAATTTTATGCAGCTCATAAAAGCCGATAATCAATGTTTCACAGAAGTGATAGTGATCAATATCATTATCGCTGTTTGTTTGGTTAAGAGTTTACTTGCTATGTTCGATAACTGGTTAGAGAATAATTAGTCATTGCCATTTAAACATTAAAAAACCGGCCAAGTGCGAGTCGGACTCGCGCACGAAGGGTTCGGTACCATTATTTATGAAAACGAAAAAAAACATTTCTGTGTGGTAGCCCCCCTTAAATATTTTTTTTTCTGTTTTTATTATTTGTTGTTATAGCGTCAACAGAAATACATAATCTGTAGAAATTTCATGTGGCTAACTATCACGTTCTCTGGTGACAGACGGACAGACGGAAGGACGGACGGACGGACGGACGGACGGACGGACAGCGAAGTCTCAGTAATAGGGTCCCGTTTGACCCTTTGGGTACGGAACCCTAAAAACGAGCAAAACAATTACTTTTTTGTATGGAAGCCCTCTTAAATATTTATTTTATTCTGTTTTTAGTATTTTTTGTTATAGCGGCAACAGAGATACATAATCTGTAGAAATTTCAACTGGCGAACTATCACAGTTCATGAGATACAGCCTGGAGACAGACGGACGGACGGACTGAGAAGTCTCAGTAATAGGGTCCCGTTTGACCCTTAGGATATAGAACCTTAAAACCATACTTATATAGACTACATGGGAGACGGAAAGGACGTTAACGATTGTCTCACTTTTTTCTAAAGGGACAAAGATCTTAAGGCTTGAGAGTCACCTAAAAAACTGACTGCTTCGTTGGTCCAGCGGTTGGCAAGCGCGACTGCTGAACTTGAGGACCTAGGTTTGATTCCCAGGTCGGGAAAATTGTTATGGGGTTTTTCCTTCAGGGATTCTGGATTTTTGTATGGGACATGTCGCATGGGACTTAAAACATAGCTGGCGAAATGTGGGTGTACTATTATGTACGCCTGTGCCTACCTCTTCAGGGATTACCAGCGTGCTGTTATGTTACGTTTCTCACCTAACTAACTACTAGTTTTGTTTCTACAATGACCAGGCCAATCAATGAAAATGCAAAGATACCATAGTATTTGACAAACATTTTATAAATCCTCATCTGCCTAGCCAGACCAACGGCTTAACGTGCTTTCCAAGGCACGGCGGAAACTCGGTATCTAATTATGGTCATCCATACACGGACCAACCTCGGCAAGCACGGCTTAACCTTAAGATCGCCCCGTGCGGCTCAAACTAACATTTTATAAAAAGAGTCAAATATAATTTATTACATGATATGCATTATAAACGGTTCCATGATTCTTGCAAACAATAATTTTCCATGGATATAAATAAACTAACCAGAACTGCTTTTGTACGCTTTTTATGATTTCACGTATCATAGCCATGAAAATGTTCTGGCCTTGGGCTTTATGTATCTCATAAATACTTCCAGTTGTGACTCAGTAGCAAAATACCTGAGTATATTTGAGTGTAAGGTTCTATTTTAAGGTGTTGTCATCTTTCAGTACTAGCAAAAAAATAAATTATTAATAAATGATTTCGATGAGTAAGGGCCACTGTTTAATGGAGCCATGGTTTTAAAATTTTCTGATCATAATTTGATTAATGATCAAGTAATAGAGAGGTATGGAGGAAGAAGACGTACTGCGCCGAACCCAAATGTTTTTTTTTTTTTTAAAGTTTGCCCCACACTAGGAATTTCTCCTGTATCGTGGGTGCGTTTACAAACATTTAAACTGACATACACAAACAGCCAGACCCGGAACAACTATCTGTAGGCCATACAAATATTTGCTCCGTGCGGGGATCGAACCCGCGACAAGCAGCGCAGGAGTCGATCGCTCAACCACTGCGCCAACCGTGTCGTCATATTTGGATAAGGATAATTCAATTGGGATAAGGGCAAGAGAATGATGATGATGATGAATTTAATTAATGATATTATTCCCTTTATTCATTTTCTTTACACATCATTTACATTTTTAAATATTTTTACAAAACAACATATAAAAAAACATTTAAAAATATAAAAAATAGTAGCCCACCAGCATCGGGAACAGGGTCCGGGCTACCGGTGGTCAGTGCTCTTGAGAGAGGAACCTCCTGACAATACGTGCCGTGTCCAGAAGTACTGCTTTCTGAACCAAGCCCTTGATCCAGCTGTCAAACGAAAGACTCCGCAGATGTTGGTCGAAGCTTTTGGCTATAAAGCCATTGGCCGACACGACTATCGGCACAATGACTGCTGTTGTCACGTCCCACATGTCGACAACCTCGCGAGCCAGATCTAGATACTTGAATTGTTATCTTTCTCTGCTTTCACGAGGTTCTCGTCATGCGGGATCGTTATATCAACAATCATTGCGCGACGCTCCAATCGATCTATCAACATAATGTCAGGCTTATTGGCAACAATAGTCCTGTCAGTGACGATAGATCGATCCCAATACAACGTGATATTACCATAATCGAGAACTGGGTCGGGCGCATACTTATAGTATGGCACTTCTGATTCCACAAGGTTGTATTTCAAAGCAAGTTGCTGGTGGATAATCCTGATAACAAGGTTGTGTCTATGCAAGTACTCTCCGTTAGCTAGACGAGAACAACCAGAAATAATATGTCTGATGGACTCACCCGGACGGTGGCATGCCCGACACACGTCCACCGTCCCGTCCTTCATTAATGATTATTTTTAATGTGTTTAAATACTGGAACAGACACGGCCAGTATTTTTATGCTTAACCACAAAACAATCGATCAATCCATTTGATTGCAATCAACCAAAGGTCAACAGCTCGCGTCACCGTAGATGATATCAATCATCAATTTTATTCTTCCGTCTATTGCCACCAAAGAAAGGAGAATTAGTCCGGGGCTTTTAGATTTGAACCCTGCATTAAATATAAACAGCGATTTTTTTCTTGAATCGTGTACTTGACCTTAGCTCTTCAAATAATAATAAAAAATTAAACATTTTCCGAGACCGCATCAAGCTGAAAAAGACGAAAACACGTTTTTGTGAATAAAAACATGGGAAAAAAAGTTAACAGGACAAATTTAGTTACTTTAGGTAAAGAATTGGTGACAGTAATATATTTTTTCAGAATTAAACATTTTCGTCAACGGAAATTACGGTAAAAAAAGATTTACGAAATTTTTGGATTGTACTTAAGGCAAAAATATAAACAGCGGTTTCTTTACATACAATAACTTAAATTAATATATTACATCGCCAATAAACAAAATTAAACAAATTGTACTACCGGAAGTTATTATTACCAGTTTTTTTACAATAGCGGTTGAGGCAAAAAGGTAACAGGGTTTAATTTAGTTTAACTTTCATCTAAAGGCTATTTCTAACCTATTTACACGAAAATTAAACACTTTAAAGCAAATTGTGAAAAAAAAACAATTAATGTTTACGTAAAATACGTCTGCAAGCTTTATTCTTGTATTTGGCGCAGCACTTTCATAGGAATTTGATCTTTCCGTAATAGAAATAAGGCGTACAATCGCGTAACTCAGTAAAACACCGACTCAAACAACAACACAGTCATACGCACACAATGAACGCAGCGCTTATCTTGTTTACGCACACTAGCACACGCCGTACGCCGCATGCTGCTTAGCGCTGACACCGTGCATCGTAATTTAATTTTTACTTTGACAATATTAATTATCGCTCTAATTTGTTTAATTTTGGGGGATTAAGGTTTGGATTTATATATTTCTCATTATTAAATGAATTTAAATCCTGTTACATTTTTGCCGTAAGTAGTATTTAAGATTTTTTGATTTTCTTGATTTTCTGTGAAGTCCGGAGCAGAATTTGTTTAATTTTCATAATAATAGTTAGACATGGTGATATAAATCATTTTAGCACTATTTTTGTCCTGTTAATATTTTTGCCTTAAGTACGAAGTCAAATTATAAGATTTTTTTTAAAAAACGAGTGTTCCGTGGACGAAAATGTTTAATTTTCTGACCTACTTGTAGTACTCAATCTGTTCTACAAATACTCCAAATAAACATACCTGTTTATATTTTTTTCCACCAAGTTATATACATATTAGACGTTTTCTAAAAAAAAACATATACGCGGAGGTGAACTTTTCGCGGGATACAGCTTAATATACTCTCCTGTCCATACCCTACACATTCAATGAAAAAAATCGCTGTTTTTAATTAATGCAAAGTTAGCTAATATTCGGCGTAAATTCCCCGGACTAAATATACTTGCATTCACTGTACACATACTCAATTATTCGTACTACCAACGAATCTAATTGATTATTTACTTCAATCTGAGTATGAAATTAGATTTAAGCGTGTGAAATATTCTTTAACAATCCACGAGTAACAAATATATGATTGTGTGACCTAACGGTAGATATTACAATCTATCATACTTTAACTTAAAAGCATTCACGCCTTACGACATTTCATACAAACTTTAAAGTCCTTATTTTCCGAAATGACTGAAGCGATTTTAATGAAACTTAAAACGTATAAGCAGGATACATAGGTCTAAAAAGTTACTCCCTTTTTTTCGAAAAATAGTGTTACAGCTAAATTAGACCGATTATAAATTATCTATAGAAACAGAAATTTCTAATTGTTTTTTAAACACATTTCTCAAATGTTTTTTAGTAACTTTTTAGACCAATGTATCCTGCTTGTGCGTATTAAGTTTCATTAAAATCGCCTCACTCATTTCGGAAAATAAGGACTTGAAAGTTCGTATGAAATGCCGTAAGGTGTTAACGCTCGTAATTCGTAATTATTATGGAGAGTTACTGGTTACTATTATCATGCCTCATCCCACTGCTGGGCGAATGCCACGCCCCATGACTGCCATCTCTTTCGACCCAGGGCTTTAAAGATCATTGTTCGTTGGTTTTGTCTACCCCATCCCGCCATCTTCTACGAAGTCAGGTGACGAAGGGACTGTAGAAACAGCTTTTATAACAATTCTTATTTTAAAATGTTGTCCACAGCGCGACGAAGAAAAACAGAGCCTAATAGCAGAGCTGACAGCCCAAAATTCCAGACTGACGGTGCAGCTTAAAGAGTCATCAGCCACGGAAGCACTCCTATTGGCCCAACTTGAGGGGCTGAAGGACCAATGCTCGATGAGGAAAAACAGCTTACAGGTTTGTTTTTTATGTTATCGCATCCGAGAGCCATCCTGGAGACAAAGCAGTGATGTCTTATGTGCCAGTCATTACACTGGCATCCAAACCCGCAAATACGAATTATGGTGTTCTTCCATCACTTGATCTACGAGTTAAATAGCGAGATAGTCAGAAATTCTATGGTATGGTCACTATCGGCTGCAGATATTTCAGCAATAGCCAAAATTACTTAATTTATCGAATTCGTTCCAACTAACTGTAACAAGAGAATCTTTGCTTGTCTTACGTTAACAAATGCAATTGCAGTTCACTAATTAATAACCCTGAAGCCTGAACCTTAAAATCTACTAATTGGTGAGTTGTGCATAGTATGCTAATTATGCAATCCGAAGATCTATCAGTGCGGCAAGCGGAGTGAATCTGTCTGACGTTTTCGTTTATAGATAGCCTCGCCTTTGACCAAAATCTCATCTGCACACGTAGCATGACCACTGTAGAAACGAGTTTTGTGTACGGAAGAATCGACATAATGACAGATAGACAATGACACTGTAATTTTGTCGATTCTTCTGTCGACATAATCCGTTTCTACAGTGGCCATGCTACGCGTGCTGATAGTAAGTTTCATAGCTTCCCGTTTTTAGTGTTCACATTAATTATATTGTAAACACTGAAAACAGAATATTTACCATGCTTACTATTTTTTTTTTGGTAAAAATCCTGTTTTCAGTGTTAATGATAGTGTAGTGACCTTGTCAGTTTAAACCTTATATGATATTGTGGTTGACTATGATGCACGTTTTCGCAAAAGTACCATAGCCAGTCCCAACTAGAAGACACTGCAGGTTCTATCAGAAAACTGTCTCCGGCAGTAAAATCATCAACAAAAAAAAATACAAATAAACTAATCAAACTCATTTTCCAACAGGACCATGTGCAAAGTCTGGAATCCTTGAAAGCAGAGCTAGCGATGGTGACAGATAAGAGGTCAGACCTGGAGAGAAGGCTGACGGGATCACTAAAGGACAAAGATAACCTGATGCAGCAACTTGACGAGGCTAATGACAGGATCGTGGCCTTGGAGAGGCAGTTGAAAGAACAGGTATGGTGAAAAGGATGACAGTCTTTTTTTTTTAAACCAGAATTATGTTGACGATCTTTGCCCGGAGGGGTGGGCAAAGATCGTCACTAAGACGCCTGACGGAGGAAATCGCCGTCGAGATAGACCGCGAAGTAGGTGGTATGTCGATCACATCTTATTTGCTGTACATCACAGACATATATCGCACAATATAGAGAAGTTTGGAAGGAGAACGGGGAGGCATTTGCCCAGCAGTGCGACACATGAGAGACTAATAAAAAAAATGTTGACAAAGAAACTGATGTTATTGAAGCTTAGGAAAATCTAGTCATTAAATAAATAATCACACTAAGTAAACGAATGGAATGTGACATGAGTAATGTGGAACCTAATTTCAACAACAAACATTCCTAGATAAACTAATATCTAAATCTTTCCGACCTTAATGACATAGCCCATTTCATATACATTTCTGTAATTAAACCCCGTCTTTAACTATGGGCAATTAGGAATAAACATAATGAATTTACCTTTGCCCTGTTAATATAAAGAGAGTAGCTTTTGGAGTCAACCAAATCAAATAAAAAAAAATATATTTTACATAGGCCTACAGGGGCACTTATAAAACATCGACAAAAAGGTGCTCGGTTCGGGTTGGTCGTTTCCTATGGAGAAGAACCGGCAAGAAACTCCATGGTTACTCTTTTAAAATCATTTGGTCTTACAATATTTCTATTACAGCGTTAGTACTAAAGAATGGGAGGACATCGTAGGCCCGACTATACGTCGTTGCTTACTACAAAACGTAGAACGAAATAAAAAGTTACCAAGGATCTAGGAATCTATAAGGCCTACAATGTCCACACATTTACAAACAACAGCGTGGGCAAGATAACAATCTTTGAAATTAAATATTAATACGAAGGTCTAAGATGTCGGTGACTCTAAGTGTAAACTTTTCTGGGAAACACGTGTTCAGAATTTTATATCGCTTGTCGTGCTTTTGTATGTACAACATTGCCAATTCAATAGACCCTATACTCTTTCGTGGTACAGGGAATGCTTTCACAAACAGCTTGAAGCTAAAATAAATGTATCCTTGGAACATTAGAAAATAAATGACAGTATTCTTTCTATTTTCAAAACAAACCTCGTTTTGTCATCTGATTCTATTGAATTGCTTTTTGCTTCCTATTGATCAAAATCATATTCAGTATGACCTCAACAGTCAGCAACAATAGTTAATGCTGTATTGTAATATTGTATTATTGAATTGACTTTCATAACAGCTCTAATGATGTCGGTTACAAGATTGGACATTCCTAATGTGATTAAGATCTAAATAGAATGATGGATGTGCAATGTATTCAATATCTCAAGTGACTTGCCACAAGGACTTCCGTTACTGAAATAAAAATGTTGATGCATGATTTGGAGTAGTAACATTCACTTGGCTGCTTGTGTTTCTGTATATTACGTTCCTTTCGTGTCATTCTTTTTTGTTTTGATAACTATCGATTTCTTTTACTTCATTTTTTCTTTTGTTTTGTTTTACTTTTTTTTCCCCTAAATGCTCAATGCCTTATTTATTTATTATTCGGAGGCAAAGACCTCCCTTCCTTTTTGCGCTATTGCGATTGCAGACCAATACTTTGAGAACGAGTCCAACTCATCCCACCATTCCTTCTGGGCCGTGTTGTCGTTTCTTGCTTTTTTGAACTGCATTGCACTAAATTGTACCTCCGACATGCGGCAGGTTCCATTTCAACCTAGCAGCTGGAAGGCCAGCATCAGCTATTTGGTATGGAATTTTGATGCGGTCCGTATGTTTGACACTCAGTATACTTCGCTCCATAGCACGTTGACAGAATCCAAGTGCTCAAGTGCAATTCAAATTCAAGTGCGCATTCAATTTTATGTCTTATTCTTATTCTATAAATTTCTTGTGAATTGTAGCATCGACGACGGTAAGATTATTATTTTCGTATTAGTATTCGGGATTTTATCCAAGGCAAGATGTAGTTCTGAGAATTTTACTCTTAGTTTAACCTATGATATTCTTATTTTCTTCGACGTCCATCCGTCTTTATTTCGTTGCCTCAGTTATGTTTATACGTAATATGGTAACATGATTTCCTGTAGAACTTGCAATATAATTAAATTGTGAGAAATATAATCAGTTTTGTATGGCTTCGTAAGTAGTTGTATGAGAAGTGCTCGACGGATCGCCTTATTACGTACTAAGCCCTTACTTAGGGTTTGTAGTCGGCGACGATGCATATTGGCTTTATGAGTTGGTAAATATATCTCCTTTTAAGAATGCAAAAGAAAGTAATAGAGAAGTACGCAAGAAGACATGCTGCACCGACCCCAAATAAATTGAGATAAGGGTTGGAAAATGATGATGAATACTATAAGAAAAAGACAGAAAGTGAACAATAACTCAACGTACTTAAAATCACAAAAGAGACACAATTGATGACTTAGTAATGAGCAGCTGAAAAACAATGAACACTGAAAACAAATCTAAAATTGAAAGTAGTTTTGAAAATAAAATTCGTATTTATTCTCTTACTTGTTCACAAGGATTAAGTAAGTTTTAAAACTGACTTGGTCACTAACACTATCATATTAACACTGAAAACAGGATACTTGCCATGTTTACTATTTGTTTTGAGTTCCCGATATTTCACCGCTGTTGCAATCACCATGATCAAGGATAAACACATGGTAAACATGGTAAATATTCCGTTTTCAGTGTTCGTGATAGGATTTAAAGTAAGTTCTTCAAACCCAAAATCTATTGACAAAACAAATCAAGCATATTACCTAATTAGACATTTCGTTAAATTCTAACCCTAAACAAACTAATCCTTTCACTTCACAATATCCGGTGGATTAACCAAGAACAATGGACAGTAATTAAAAACTAATCTTGGCCCGAAGGTCTTGCTGTTGGGCAATGCTTTGGGCTCTGATCTGTTCGTCACGCTCCTTCTGTACGGAACCTTTTGAATGACGCTTTGTGTAGTAACGTGTGGTTCTTATTGTTGCAAGGTTTTTTATGGTCTTTGTTTGAGCGTTTCTTCTTCTATTGCTTGGATTATCTGTAGTAAAAAACATTTGAGTGTCCGAAGACTTCGATATTATTTTGATTATTTCAGAATTACTTATTCTTCCTCTATTAGTATTAGTAGATTTGTACCCTCAGTTACAGGATTTCGCGATTACAAATGTTATTTTTTATAATAAAAATAAAATTACCATTTTATCGGTTTATGAATTTATTTCTTGCGAGTCTGGTTTATCTTATCTATTGCAATGTTGTCAACTGTAGTTATTGCAGTTTATTATTTTGCAATGGTTGATCAGATATTTCGTAAAGTTATATCATGGTGTGCGTAGTTAAAAATATACCGACATTATTAGCATTGTCGATATTTTCCCAAAGAATAGGTACTGTATACCGGTATTTTATTGTTCTTGCAATTTGGTTACCTCAATAATCGTATGAACGTGACTATTCACAGTCCAGTATAAATTGCACAATGCTTTGCTCAGCTGGTATGTTTTCCAAGGCTTTCTTGTTTGTTTTCAGAACACCTGTTTTTAGTACGTACTTGTTATTCTGTACATATGCCCCACAACCTTCACTGGCGTCTTTTGAAGTTTTTGAAACAATATCCTTTTTTTATTGTGAAGCCAGTCTGAACTTTAAATTGTGAATTGGTTCCATTGTAGTGAAGATTTCTGTTGTTAGGTTTGAATATGACAATAATGAAATGGCTAGGTTTTCATCATTTATTATTGGCACTTTTGTTCCACCTACCGCTGTGTTAAGGTCTCCTCTCTTTCGCTCCATGCCTCCCTGGCCTGTACCAGTCTCACCAAGTCTAACACGCAGTTCTTAATAGATTACGCATTAACCAAGCTATACCCTACTCATCCTCAATTTCCTTCCAGGAACATCTCTACCAGAACACACTAAAGGAACTGGAGCGCCTCCAAAGATCCCACGACACTCTAGCCGAGAGGATTGGAGCCCCAGACCCCATCGACACTACAGACACAGCCAGGTCTCTCCATGCGGAGATGGAATCTGAACCAGAAGACCAGGACGATGGCTGGCTGAGGAGTGAGGCTGTCCAGGTGTACAAACAGCTGAGAGCGCTGGCGCTACAGCTTAATACTGGACATGATGACGATTCAGGTATGTGGTGATACGAGGATAAAACTGTTTCTAGTGACCTGCTAAAGGGACACTTACCCCTCTTTAGAGAAGGAGAGTGCCTGTGATAAAAGTGAAGAGGGTGATAACAAAGCCATAAAACTTAGGTAAATTGCTGATCAATTATAATTATGATACTTGAGGGTGAAAAGCAGTTTATAGTAAGTGTTTTTTCAATACCTAATGTTATTGTTTTGTCGACATGGTGCATCGCCATGCAATGTTCAATAAAAGAAAGGAAATAGACATTTGATTATGAAGATAAAAGCGTAATAAAAGTAAAATAAGGGTAAAACAATAGTCCATATTATCGATAGTACATTAAATGTCCAGAAGAAAGAAATAATAAAAATAAAAAAATATTTGTGGCAAGCATGACGTGCATACAAAATTAGAAAAATAAAATAAAACAATAAAAATAGACACAACGCAAGAAAAAAAAATACAAACAGGACGGACCAAACATGTTTACTGCCTGCACGTTGTGACTGCGACAAGCAGATTACCACTCATCATGATGCTGTGCCATGGGAGGACCCACAGCACAGCGCTGGTTTTTAGTGGTCACCTGCACCCAGCATAACCTTACTCATCTTCTTCTTTGTAAGAGAGGTAATAATGTAATAATGGGAACTGACTATTTTTACCTTCACAAAATTTCTTGTTTGCTGTGAATATTTTTTTTTTAACTTACCACACCTTGTACTGCCTTTCATCATTAATTCATTAACATGCCACTGCTGGGTATAGGCCTGTCTTTGTTGTTTGTGCTAATATCCACGCTCCTGTTCTAGCTTTATCCAGGTCTTAGTCGCGATTGTAACAATGTCTTCTTCATCATCATTATCCTGCCCTTTTCCCAATTTATTTGGGGTCGGCGCAGCACGTGTTTATCTTCCACCATCTTCATCTGCCTACCCTTTTCCCAAACTATCTTGGGGTCGGCTTCCATAACAACCGGATGTTGGTGTTGTAACCGGATGCAGCTAAGGACCAGTATTTTACATGAAGCAACTGCCGATCTAACATCCACAACTCAGTAACTGGATATACTGGATGTCAGACTTTTGACTTCTGACTACTCGTAACGACTGTCAAAGATCTACAAATGACAGCCGGGACCAATGGCTTAACGTGCTTTCCGAGGCACAAAGGAAACTCGGTATGTAATAATGGTCACCCATCTACGGACCAATCTCGGTAAGCACGGTTTAACCTTAAAGATCGACCCGTGCGGCTGTAATTATTTAGCTACGAGGTCCTCGTGTTTATCTTTCATACTTCTCTATAACTTGCCATTCTAGCCTTCTACTACCTTTCATGTTTTCCTACGCTTCTTTATATTTCTAACTTTCTATATACCTCTTGTATTTCAGTGTACCCATACCAAGTTTTGGTCAACACTTATTTCATGTACACCATGATATATTAAATCGAAGCTTTCAGACTTATATACGTCAAACAAAATACGTAATAACCTCAATAACTATTTGGACATCACGCGACTCCATCGATCGATCTTGTATTTGGATTAACTGCGTACAAATTATTTACGGGCATGAACATAATTTTTCGAAGTTTCAGAACAGTTTTTTGTGCAAAATATCTCATCCAGCGGAGGAACTTGTAGCTAAATAAAAACAGCCACTCGGAGTCGATCTTCAGGTTAAGTCGAACTTGCCTAGTTTTGTCCGTGGATGGGTGACCACCCATTACATACTGAGTTTCCTCCGTGCCTCGGAAAGCACGTTAACCCGTTGGTCTTGGCTGTCATTTGTAGATCTTTAACAGTCGTTTCAAATAGTCAGTGGCCTGAAATTCTGACAACCAGTCTCACCAAGGGATATCGTATTACCCAGTAATAACTGGGTTGTGGAGATCAGATAGGCAGTCGCTCCATGTAAAATACTGGTATTCAGCTGCATCCGGTTAGACTAGAAGCCGACCCTTAACATAGTTGGGAAAAGCCAGGCTGTTGATGAAGATGATTTCGTCCAGCGAAGCACTCGACGTCATTTAGCAATGCATATAAGCAGAATTATACTACTTAATTTTCTTTCGAAAATCTTTAAAGAGGTATTTACTTCTTTAATACTCTAAGCACGGAGTACGTTGGTTGTCAATCTAATCTTGGTTGGTGGTCATTCCAGACTTATAGCTCGCCTTTGCAAACCTTCCGGTGCTTACAAGCAAGGTTTTAAACTTTTTCTTTTTACTTTTCTTCTTTATTATAAATTATTGTCGCAGCAATTTCACGATGTGATGATGTCATCAGGCTAGCCAATATTGATACAAGTGTTAGTATATAAGTTCTAGACCAGCAGCGAAAATAATAAATGGGTAGGTAAATTACTGAACATTAAAACTCGTAAAGAAATGCGTCACACTCTAGCTAGGCTAGGCTATTAACATTTGCCACCCCTGTTATTGCGTCAGTTTTAATAACTAGAGCATTTTGTTTTATCACATTTTTATAAAGCTTATGTTCAACAATAGCGACTTCCGGAATTAAATAAATGGGTCAGAGTTCTATATCATTATTTGTATTTATATTCAGACCAGACCATTGCCTAAGTTGATCTGTGGATAAGTGGCTACCTATTATTACATATTGAGTTTCCTCCGTGCCTCGAAAAGCACGTTAAGCCGTTGGTCCCGGCTGTCATTTGTAGATCTTTGACAGTCGTAACATTTAGTCAGTAGCCCGAAAGTCTGACAACCAGTTTTACCAAGGGTCTCAAGCCTATTACTAAAGTGAGTTGTGGAAGTCAGATAGGCAGTCACTCCATGTCCAATTCAGCCGCATCAGGTTAGACTGGAAGCCGACCCCAACATAGTTAGGAAAAGGCTAGGCAGATTATGATTCAGACCAGCTGGCTTACCACGACGTCTTAAAACATTATTGTTTTACTCCTTTTCCAGTGTGGGAAAGAGATGGTGGTAGACATCATGAATATCTCCGTCTCTTTATCACACTGGAATAACAGTAAAACAATACTGCTTTAAGACGTCATGGTAGGCCAGCTGACCATATAAGAAAACATTCTGATTTTAAACCTCTTTGTACTCTTCCATCTTCCTTTACCACCTCAACCTTCAAAAGTATTGCTTCAACAGATCTTTGATTTTAAAAATAGTAACTTCAGTATTTATATAAAAAGTTAGTTAACTAAATAAATGGTCCACTACCACACTTCCTGCACGGAACGGCATAAATATCCAGTTAAATGTAGCCTCAGCTCGCGTGACTGTTTTGTAGGGCAACGATACTGTGGATGAATGGCAGAAGGTTGGATTTGAACGAAATTGGGTAAAGACTCAATTGTTAAACCAGCAGTTTTATAGGACTGCCAAGTCATAGTCAACCAAGACGATCCAGGAACCTATTACGAAGATCGTACACAATTGTCTGCAGAATTGCGTGTACTACCGATGTGTTGCCACTGCAAAAATAAGTTGCAGTAAACCAGTCAGCTCCGACACTTCTGATTGTTCGGATTTATGTGTATAATTATCACTTGCTCCGGTGAAGAAAAACATCGCGAGGAAACCGGCATGCCGGGGAGATATTTCTCGACGACATGTAAAGCCAAGTGGCCCATCATCATCATCATCATCATTTCAGCCGAAAGACTCCCACTGCTGGACAAAGGCCTCCCCCAACGCCACATTGACATAAGGGGGGGTTTTGCCATAATCGCCACGCTTGGCAGGCGGGTTGGCGATCGCAGTACAGTTGTTACAAAAAAGCACAGAGAACGCTGCTGCCAATTCTCTGGCAATTCCTTAGTCGCCTCTTACGACACCCACAGGAAGATATGGGAGAGGCCCATGGGGGGCATAAAAAGTCTGACAACAGGGTAGGCATTAACCACACGATAAAGAAGATTGTTTTGCCTCTTTCTTCTTGCATCAGGCAAGAAGAAACAAGGAATGGGTAGATATAGTAATACTTCCTCAGTTACGAGTATGTTACATTTCATGAAGCAGAGAGTCAGCCCATTGACATCTACCGTGTACAGTTTATAGTTTTTAATTTAAACCCCCTCCATTTTCTGACTTGGGAATAAAACTAGGAACCTCTCTCATTGTCACAGTTGAGTTAGTGACCTGTCGACCAACGAGGCAGTTGGCTTCTTCTTTTCCTTTACCGTCTTCTCTCAAAACGTAAGTTGTATTGTTCTTTCCATCAAGTACTGGAATTCCTTTCTCTGTTTTATCATTATCACAATTTAAACAATCCGCAAAGAAGGACCCAGTTTTAATAATATTATGTGGATCAAAGGTAGTGTTTATACCTCTGCCAATTCTACTTAGACTCTGTTTCATATTAGATAATGTAGTGTGTTGTGTGTGTGTAGTGTGTTAGACAATGTGACATAACAAAAGGAATTATAGACAAAGATTACAATAGCTATGTTATTAATGCCGACTGTAATATTAGTTCATTTGATGAACTCACTACATTGATTCGAGTTACCATCTGAACTGAAGGTGACATCATTGATACCCTCGATATATTATAGGTGAAATCATCGTGCAGTCACTACTCTGTCCCCGGTGACGTGATTAGTTTCGCAAAGTGTGAAGGGAACTTTGTTACCTTAAATTTGACAAAACAGTTATATATTCTGCTTTGGCAGATTTGTTGATGCATCGCATTAACATGGTGTTATTATTCCAATTCTTTTGGCAATAATGTTTAACGCTTTGTAATTTTCACCTATCATATATTACATCAAGTCTGCTGGGCAAAATCATATCGTCATCGGTAACTGGTTATTCATCTTCTTGTTTCCTTACCATGTCAGCAATTTATTTTCATCTTTCTTTTGTTTTCTTCAATTGTAAATTGCTATGCATGGTGTTGGACGTAAAGAATAGCACCATCCCATATCTTCCCGTGGGTGTCAAAGGGACGACTAAGGGACTTGCCAGAGACTGGGCAGCAGCGTTCTCTGTGCTTTTGCAACAACCGTACTGCGATCGCCATTCCGCCTGCCAAGCGTGGCGATTATGGTAAAACACCCCATGTTATGTAAATGTGGCAAAACTTGGGGGAGGCCTATGTCCACCTGTGGACGTCTTTCGGCTGAAATGATGAACGATGATGACTTTAAATTGGTATATTAAAAGCCAACTGGTTTACTTTTCTTTATCGAGTAGTTAGTGCCGACCATGGTGTCAGAGTTTTTATACAACCCATCTGCCTCTGTCTTGGCTTTATATGCCGTCGAGAAATATCTCTCACTCATGCTGGTTTCCTCACGATGTTTTCCTTCACCTGAGCAAGTGATAATTATACACATAAATCCGAAAAATCAGAGGTGTCTGAGCTGACTGGTTTACTGCAACTTATTTTTGCAGTGACAACACATCAGCAATATACGCAATTCTGCAGACAATTGTGTACGACCTTCGTAATAGGTTCCTGGATCGTTGGTTTACGGAAACATTAGAACATTAGACGATGTATGAAAAGCATTAAAATTCGATCCGAATCACGAACTTGTAGTTAGGTTTCTTTGTGTAATAGTAAAATAATTACTTGGAAAAATGGTGTTGCTCAAAAGCCCAATTTGGATATGCAAATGAGGATCGATCATTGATCTGGGTGGTTAAGGATTCAAAATTTCAGATCATTCAAATTCATTATTGATTTAAAGTTTTCTCGTGATGATCACCAGAATTTGGCTTATAACGGAGTATTTATACGAAGTTTAAACAGGAGTTCGAAATTGCAATTAATGTTGAAGCACTTCCTTTCCCAATTAGTTATCCATAGAAAGTAATTGAAACTCACATTGAAGTGGTTTTTCCTAATAGAACCCTGTTTTGTTTTGATTTTTCCTAGCCTATTCAGCCCCTCTCCTGGGCAATATCCTCCATCCATTCATTACACTTCTCGCAAAACCGTGCGTCTTTTGGTTTGGTTATGATGTGAAAATTAAAAAGAGACAGACATCTGAACAATAATTTAAATAGCAATCTCGAAAATGGTTCCACCATTTTCTTTGTGTCTCCATGCGGATGATCATCTTCAATCTGTTCAACGTCTCCTAAACGTTAAGCCATTCATCAATAAATACAATATAGGAGAGATATAATGCAAAAAATATAGGAGCACACGATTTGAAATGGGAGTTCAAATCGTGTGCTCCTATATTTTTGGCATTATTTACCAACATGCGGAGTTTGACTGCCGGTATGCTGTGGGACGAGGTGTCATGGCGTACCAGGCTCCTAGCTGACGTGACGGTATATGACATCATTCGAAAAGCAGCGCATAGCTATAACTGTTTCAGTAGCTTTTTGCTTGACATTTCTAGAACTGTTGGGAAGGTCAATTATAGTGTCACTACGGGGGGTTTAGTGGGTATTTGTGTTGACTGTAATAATGTTGTGATGAGGATAGACCATCGTCACAAATTATAACTATGTTTATTAAATTTAGGATAAAACATTTTTTTCTGGAGTTTTGGGAGGGGTGTCGTGCTATTCCATAGTGTTACTCAGAAACGGAGTTGTGGAGGTTAGATTTCCATCTACATATCTTTAATTATTTAGACTTTGACGCCTTTGAATGCACTTTACTAGCAAAATTTCCAAAACTGCATTTCTAACATTAAATTATTTTTGAATCCCGGTTCAATAACTTTTCAAAACAGTTTTTTTTTGTCTGTCAACAATATCAACCAAAATTGGGTGTGGTGCAAATAGCGGGTTCTTTCGTAACCATTGTTGTAGTTGCTTACCAAATCAAATGCACTTTGCAAACAAGTAAAGTTTTTTCGTCAATACTTATTCGGTGATTGGTCTTGAATTTTCCATATCCAACGTGTTCGTTTTATTTTTTGCTAAAAATGACACCACATGTGCAGTCAACCTTTGCCAGCTGTTTGCTCCTTTTCAGATCCAGAATGGTTTTGTTTCTTAACATTGTTCTAAACAATTTTCTGCCATCGTGCATCGACTCAAAAGACGCTAGTCTTTTGTCCCATACATTTACCATACATTTGGGTCGAATAGGTTTTTCGCGACTAAGGTAATGGCCCCTTGAAGAAACTTATACAGTTAATGGTCTTCCTTTTGTGGAATTCCTTAAATATGACCACATCTTTTTGATACATGCTGTATAGTATAAGAGATGCAATCAAAATCCAGACCATATTGGAGTTTAACACTTTTATGTTTCCCTCTTCATCTCCCTGTCCAAATTTATTGCAAGGAATTACCGACTGACCTATTCTTTCTTACTTCTCTTACTGATCTTCAGCAATCAGAATTTCTTATCCAAACTTTCCAAATTCTACATCCAAGATCGTATTTTGTAATTGCGCCTTTGCAGTTTTCCTTTAAAACAATCTCATGAACAAAAAATACTCCACACAAAACACATAACTTCTTCTCAACCACAATATAATAAAGAAAATTACTTTTCTAACTATTGAGAAGTTATCATCGATGAAGGCAGTTGATCTTGTTGTAATACTTCCGCGAACTGATGCGGCGTGGACAATACGCGAAATTGTGATCACTTAAGCTGTGGGAAAGTCTTGTATCGTAGAGAAAGTGGTGTCATTACAATGCGCTGTTATATTTTCCTGAGATACAGATGTGTGTGCAATTAAGAGTTTACTGGTCTTGGGTGCGTTGACCACGATTAAGAACGTTGTATGACAGACTATAGGCTAGAAAAGAGTTGACTGCAGCTGAGATAACGTCTCGAAATCAAAATAAAGTCTTTAATTCAAATTAGGCTGATAATTAGCAATTTTTGAACGTCAAAGTTTACAAAAGACAGTCCCCCAAAACGCCCGGTCTTCGATACTTCCTAGTGTTTTAGCTGGAAAGAAGATGTGGCGGAACAAAATTCCCAGAAACACATCTGTCTGTTAGGTTAGATATGTAAAAAGACGAAAACGTCAACTAAACGTTTTCAAAATGATTGAGGAAACATCGTGAGGAAACCGGCTTTGGACTAAAACCAAAATTCAAAGACCCACTCCTTCTCAACGAAAAAAGGTCTGCGTGTGTCTCAGCAGTGGTAGCTAATGCTCAGGAAGTGGTTCGATAATGGAAGTGGAGTGGTGTTTAAGCTTATTTATTATGTTATGCTTATAAGTGTAAATGAATAGGAATGATCTAAAAATATAAAGGAAATCCTGTCCTATCTCTAAAGAAATTATCCTCGCTGAGGAGACAATGGAAGTAAAACATCGATTCAACTATGAAAATACCTTACAATAATATTTTTTGTTACCTTTACGTATTCTATCGGTCCATCTCTTGGTCGTTATTGTAATAACATCTGTTATGGATAGTTAGTAAAATAATGAGGTATCGTTCCTTGTTAGTTTTACAACAAGCATAATAATTGAACCTGACATTAAATGAAAACATTAAACATGGTCTTATGATCCGTAGGAAAATACGTCAACCCGATGAAGATTAGAGAAATAAAGAGGATAATATGTTCTTCATGGTGAACAGATATTTCAGCTCCGATAGAATTTTCGGCAAAATTCTTTTAGGAGTCATTATTATCATATATTCCACTATACATTAGCAACAATTACCTTTGTGGCCGCTGTGAAAAAAATCATGCCACTGGTCCCTACAAACTTACCCAATGGCCATTTGGCATATTGAGTTTGCTAATATGTGTGATAACGGCTCAGGCACGGCTCAATATCTTGCAAAGGGACATTTATATTTATATTTGAGTATTTATTAGTTTTTTCATCTTCTAACATTTTGTTTACATTTTTAAATATGTTTAGTAACAAAATGATATAAAATACATAAAAAAAAGAAAAACGTAGTCGACCGGCATCGGGAACAGTGTCGAAGTTACCGGTGGTCAGGGTTCTGGAGAGAGGAACGTCCTAACAATACGCGCCGTGTCCAGAAGTACTGCTTTCTGAATCAAGCCCTTAATCCAGCTGCCAAGTGAGGACCTCCTCAGATGTTGGTCGAGGCTTTTGGCTATTAAGTCATTGTCCGAAACGAGTATCGCCACTATGAACTCAAACTCAAACTCAAACTCAAAGCATTTATTTCAATTAGACCATTACAGGCACTTTTGAAAGTCAAAAATGAAAAAAAAAAACGCGATGCTACAGTCCCAGTCACAAGACATAATAACTTGTGAAAGTACTGTAGTTGCCCATTCCAAAGCGTAGATCTCTATGGAGAAGAATGGGCAAGAAACTCCATGGACACTCTTTTAAATCAAAATATGTTACAAAATCTTGGTTACATCATTTGTGTTGAGAATTACTAGTATGTGAGAACGATGTAGAAATACGGGCAAGTTAAGAGCGTCCAGAGTAAAAGACGAAATCAATAGTTCTAAAATAAAGTTTTAAAATAAAATAATTTAAAAAAAAAACCGTGGCAGCTAAGAGATGACCAGTCACAACTGACAGCGCCCGTTCACGAACATCACGCATGTATCAGCCATCATTCAACTCAACCATATTGAAGGGAACTAAATGACCCGACACACCCGCCACCATCAGCGTGACATTTAAGTGAGCATGACATTCACTCAACCGCCAGGGTAAATTCGCGTCAAAGAAAGGTGTAGGTACTCAGTAAATAGTGGCTTTACAGTACATAGTTTTCACACATGTGCTAAGCAATTATATAATACTAAGAGATTGAATCTGTACAAAGCAAAGATATTTATACAATCTTCTGCTGCTTCCACAATAACTTCACATGGTAATTTGATAGTCCCTATGGTTGTGGAGCAGGACCAGCATTGAGCCAAGCATTTTTATCATCAATCACTGCTGTTGATTATTTATTATTATTTACTCTTTGTCTAACTCCACAATTCTTCGTTCCAGGTCTCCACTCCGACCTCTCCCTCACATCGCTGGACGGTGAGGAGGGCGAGACGCTCCGTCGCGGCGCCCTAGCCGCAGCCTGCGCAGACGCAGTCGCCGCGTACGCCACGCTCGAAGGGTCTCGAGTGAGGGACTCCATAGCGGCGCACGCGCGTCGAGCGCTGGAGAGGGAGAGGCAGATCGATGAGAAGAATGAGATTATTGCCGATTTGTCTTCTAAGGTTAGTAGAGTTTATTTTAACTATATCTGCTAGACTGCTGGATATGGAGGGTTTCACTGCCCTTTTGTTTTTTTTTTTGTTGGAACTGTGGCGTTTATGAACGCACCCTTAAGCGTTGGCAACACAGGGCGTTATGAACGCACCCTCAAGGTTGGCAACACTGAAAGTGTCAGATCAAAAAATTGGAACCGTTAGCCGACAACACGGATTATTACTTATTTTCACAAGTCCATGTTTGCATTTAGTGATTACATGTGGAATTAACTGTGCATTAAACTATTGTATAACGACCGTCCATGCAAGTTTTATTCGTCCTCGTCCTGCAATCTTTTTGTATCACGTCGGGGTCACCACTTTGGGGAACACGAGTAGAAGATGCTCGTTCCCCCTTGTTAAAAGATTGCAGGACGAGGACGAATAAAACTTGCATGGACGTTCGTTATACAATAGTTTAATGCACAGTTAATTCCACATGTAATCACTAAATGCAAACATGGACTTGTGAAAATAAGTAATAATCCGTGTTGTCGGCTAACGGTTCCAATTTTTTGATCTGACACTTTCAGTGTTGCCAACCTTGAGGGTGCGTTCATAAACGCCACACATACAACAAGATTGCGTCAACGCGAGGCGAATTCCTGGTTCGGACGGCGCGAGTTACAGATCGTCGTAACTCGTAACACGAATTGTAACTTACCTCCATAATACGGACACAGCCGCTGACAACGAGAGCTGACCTATCGATCACGAGACTTCGGCACATCATATTGCATCAGTCATCGTGGTGTTAGTCCCCGCTTCCCGGCCGTGTTTATCAGTGCTTATAGTTTTTAGTGCGCCTGGCGATCATAATTACCTACCAGTGTTATTATACATCCTTAAAAAGAGCAAGTGTACGCAGAAACATTTCGAAGTGCGAATCAGTTTCGAGAGTAGGTAGTTTCGACAAGTTCAAACTCGTCGTCAAAGTCGATCTATGGGCGCACCGAACGCCCCCTATCGTGAAACCGACGACGACATTTCGGCGTTCCAGCGACAACTCTGAGAGCTGTCATCAATTGACGTTCCAGTTCACGCAAGTACCACATGTTAAACAACTTTATTTGGACAATTCTTGTGTTATTTTAATCTTAACTAAAACTTAACGCAGTCACATTAATTATTATTATTTCCTTGATTTAGTTTCATTATTATTATTTTCCCTTTCTGCTCTATTGTTTTGCTGCAGAATAACTGAGTGTGTTATTAATATCTTCTATTTTGTTTTATATATTAGGCGTGTACATTTTCCTTTTTGTAACTCGTAGACTCCATTCAATAATACTGATTTTGCGAAGTATAGGTTTCAAATCTTGTTTCAAGTTCATATTTACACATATGTATAATAATAAAACTAATATTATTGTATGGACATTCTTTAGCTGTTTATGTAACTGTTTTAATATTTTATTTTTACTATTTAATTAATATCTGTGTGTTTACTGGCTTTATTGGCCCTTTTGTGTCCCTTTTTTTTTTTTTTTTTTTTTTCTTTAAATTTTTTTTTCTGTTCTCTGCAATTGTGTATAACTCGTATTTGCATGGTCATATTTATGAGCTCGCCTCACCACGCACCCACAATTAAGATAACTACTACTAAGGTTTTGGGTCCTGTGTGGTCGCTTGATTTCTTTGTTACAACAACATTTTAACGCTTTCTTACCATGGCTGATGAACTCCAAGCACGCTTAAATATGCTTGAAGCTGAGAATATTGCCCTTCGTGCCCAGCATGAACAAGCTAATGCTCAGTTTAAGCCTGAGATAGCAGCTGCCATATGCAAAGTGGCCGTGAAGCTGCCACCGTTCTGGCCTGATCGGGTAGCGGTGTGGTTTGCACAAGCGGAAGCTCAATTTCTTTTGGCCGGCATTAATACGGATGTGACTAAATACAGTTATGTTCTCAGCCAGATTGACCATAAGGTAGCTGGTGAAATTGAAGATATTGTTACCAACCCACCCGCAGAGGGAAAATACGCAATTCTCAAGGACACCTTGATTAAACGATTCTCCACGTCTGAAGAGCAGAGGGTAAGACGGCTCCTCAGCGATGAGGAACTTGGGGACAGAAAACCATCCCAGTTCCTCCGACACCTTCGGTCCCTAGCAGGAAATACATTGTCTGACGACAACATCCTGCGCCAGCTGTGGCTTCGCCGTTTGCCTCAGCATGTACAAGGTATCTTGGCAGCCCAAGCCGACCTCAGTTTGGACAGGATAGCCGACATTGCTGACAGGATTGTTGAGGCCCAGCCAAGTCATACAAATGTTTTTGCTGCAGCAAGTGGGCCTACGCTTACCAGTCTGTTTGAGCGGATAGAAGAATTGAGCAGTCAGGTTGCTGCTTTGACAACCGAACGCTCCCGATCTCGGAACAATAGCAGACGTTCCTCGCGCAGCGCCACCCCGGACCGGACTGCAAAACTCTGTTGGTACCATCAAAAATATGGTATTAAGGCAAAGAAGTGCATTACACCATGCAAATGGCTGGCGGAAAACCCAGGGAGCAGTCAGTAGCGACGGCGACTGATTGTGAAAACAACCAATCCCCCAGCCGTCGCCTTTTTATAACCGACCAAGTCACTAAACGGCAATTTTTAATAGACACTGGTTCGGACCTTTGCTGTTACCCTCATCGCTGGCTTTCTGATCGAAGAAAGCCTACCGATTATGACCTCTGCGCTGCTAACGGTAGCAGCATTAAGACTTTCGGCACAATTACCTTGACGCTCAACTTCCGTCTCCGTCGCAATTTCACCTGGACGTTCGTCGTCGCCGACGTCAATAATGCGATTATTGGTTCGGACTTTCTGGCTTATTATCACCTGCTGCCAGACTGCCGCACCAAGCGGTTGATAGATGGCGTCACCAATCTCTCAGCAATTGCCTCTACCGCGACGTCAGAGCAACCAAGTGTCAAGGCCGTAGCCCCGTCGAATTCTGCTTTCGCACAAGTGCTAGCAGAATTCCCTGAAATAACTCGTCCACCTGGCCTTCCCAGGATTATGAAACACGATACTGTGCATTTCATCAAGACAACGGACGGGCCTCCTACTTCTTGCCGTCCTCGCCGTCTAGCTCCTCAAAAACTGAGGTCGGCTAAAAAGGAATTTGAGGAAATGGTTCGGTCTGGCACAGCACGACCATCCAAAAGTTCGTGGTCGTCTCCGTTGCACATGACCCTAAAGAAAGACAACACTTGGCGTCCCTGCGGCGACTACCGTGCGCTCAACGCCCGAACTGTACCAGACAGATACCCAGTCCGGCACATAAATGACTTTGCCCACAACCTCACCGGTGCTAAAATCTTCAGCACCATTGACCTTGTGAAGGCATACCATCAGATCCCGGTGTCTGAAGAGGACATTCCGAAGACCGCCATCATTACTCCGTTTGGCCTCTTCGAGTTCCCTTTCATGACATTCGGTCTTCGTAACGCTGGCCAAACCTTCCAGCGGTTTATAGATGAGGTCACACGGGGTCTTGATTTCTGTTTTCCTTACGTGGATGACATCCTCGTCCATTCTACAGACGAGGCCCTCCACGGCGAGCATCTGCGCATCCTCTTCAGACGTCTACGTGACTATGGAGTGGTTATAAATCCTTCCAAGTGTGTATTTGGCGCACGGGAAGTCACATTCTTAGGCTACCACATCAGCCCCGAGGGCACTAGGCCTCCACAGGATCGTGTTCAAACCATCCTCGATTTCCCACCCCCCAAAACCGTCCAGGGAGTGCGTCGTTTTCTCGGCATGCTAAACTACTACCGCCGTTTCCTACCTAACGCTGCATTGTTCCAGGCTCCATTAATTAAAGCTGTGGTTGATACCAAAGGCAAGGGTGCAAAACCATTTGTATGGTCACCTGAGCTCCTCAAACAATTAGAAGCCTGCAAAAAGAGTTTAGCGACTGCCACTCTGCTGCATTACCCAGTCAGCGGCGCCCCTCTTGGACTGTTTACCGATGCTTCCAGCGTTCACATCGGCTCCTGCCTTCAACAACAAATAGAAGGCGAGTGGGTACCTCTTGCTTTCTTCAGCAAAAAGCTGACTGACCGGCAAACGCAGTGGCCTGCCTATTATCGCGAATTACTGGCGGTGTATGAAAGCGTACAACATTATCGCCACATTCTGGAGGTCCAACACGTTACCATTTATACGGACCACAAGCCGCTACTCTATGCTTTCGTACAGCGCCGGGAAAAGCTCCCTCCTGCACAACTGAATCAATTGTCTTTTATCAGCCAATTTACAACCGATATAAAATATATTAGGGGAGAGGACAATGTGATCGCTGACACGATGTCTCGTGTAGACGCCATCGCTCTGGATCAGGACTGGCAGGCACTTGCCAAATCACAGGAAACAGACCAGGAGTTAACCAACTTACAGCAGCAAGGCTCCAGCCTTCAATTAACCAAAATAAACATTCCCGGGACTAACATCCTTGTCACCTGTGATACGTCTACAGGCAAGCCTCGCCCTTACTTGACCCCTTCCTTCCGAAAAACAACGTTCGACAAGCTGCACAATTTAAGCCACCCCGGCGCTCGAGCTACCACCCGTCTCATAACCGATCGCTACGTTTGGCCCTCTGTCAATGGGGACTGCAAAAAGTGGACACGAACATGTTTAGCGTGTCAGCGCGCTAAAGTATCGCGCCATAATTCTTCCCCTCTAGGCAATTTCGACCTACCACCTGGTCGTTTCAGACACGTCCATATCGACATCGTCGGCCCCTTGCCGATCTGCAACGACTATCGGTACTGCTTGACCGCCATTGACAGAGTCACTAAATGGCCCGAGGTATGGCCAATGCGCTCCATCACCGCAGAAGAAGTAGCAGAAACCCTGACACGGGAGTGGATTGCCCGTTTCGGTGTGCCATCAGTCATTACAATAGACCAAGGAACTCAGTTTGAGTCTGATCTTTTCCGCCGACTTATGACACACTTTGCCACCACCAAGACTAGGACAACGGCTTACCATCCCTGCGCTAACGGCATGATTGAGCGCGTCCATCGCCAGCTTAAAGCTGCGCTCATGTGCCACCAGGACTCGTGGGTCCGCGCACTGCCCCTTGTCCTCCTTGGCATGCGATCAGCTTTCAAGGAAGACCTGAAATCCACTGCTGCCGAAATGGTGTACGGGGAACCTCTGCGGTTACCCGGTGAATTGCTTGTCGCGGCTGACGGACCACATAGTTTAGATGACCCGGCAGATTTTGTTGTACAGCTTCGGCGTAAAATGGCGACTGTACGACCCATCCCGGCATCTCGGCATACACAGCCATCTACCTTTATCTTTAAGGATCTTTCGTCAGCAACGCACGTTTTTCTGCGGGATGATTCCGTTAGACGGTCTTTACAGCCACCATATTCCGGCCCATACCAAGTTGTAGATCGGGCCAGTGATGGCAAAACTATGACTTTGGACATCAACCGCAAAACTGTGACCGTTAGTGTAGATCGCATCAAACCAGCACACATGGATCACATAATCCACACCAGCCATGACCTCCCAAATAGGCCCACAGAAACTGCGACACACACGACCCAAGACCTCCCAAAGAGACCCACAGGGCCTGCCAAATACACAGACACTGCCCCAAAACTGCCGTACACCACGCGGTCCGGTAGACGAGTTAAATTTAAGGATCTCTCCGATTTCGAGTAATCGGTTCGTCCTTCTCCGTGGGGGGGTGGTGTGGCGTTTATGAACGCACCCTTAAGCGTTGGCAACACAGGGCGTTATGAACGCACCCTCAAGGTTGGCAACACTGAAAGTGTCAGATCAAAAAATTGGAACCGTTAGCCGACAACACGGATTATTACTTATTTTCACAAGTCCATGTTTGCATTTAGTGATTACATGTGGAATTAACTGTGCATTAAACTATTGTATAACGACCGTCCATGCAAGTTTTATTCGTCCTCGTCCTGCAATCTTTTAACAAGGGGGAACGAGCATCTTCTACTCGTGTTCCCCAAAGAACTAAGACGCTTGAACCGTTTCTCTGAAACTTGTCGAGCTTCATTGTGTCGACGACTCCGGAACGACGTTCCTGGTTGATGCTGGCTTTCTCGATGTAATACCTTCTTGTCTAGGGCATGACATGCCTTAACTCGGACTTTCATGAGAATTGGGGCATAAAATATATACTAGAACTTTGCGAAACTCGTCCGGGGAAGTAGGTACCATACTTAACCATACCTTTTTTTATGTATGGCATCTTGCAGACAACCTATGAGGTTGTCGTCTGCTTAACCGGACTATCCTGTGGGTGCCTTAAGAGTAAGGCCTCCAGCCAGGGCATAAAACTTACGAACTAAGCGACTACACGCTAAGGGCACCCCCTGTGAGGTAGCCTCGGCTTAGGGCTTCGCTGGGGAAGGACTGCATGGGGACAGGCTGGATCTGAATGGTATCATTATTTAGGGGCTGATTTAAAACTACTGGCGCAGCATCGCGAGCTGGTTCGAGCGAGGGTCGGAGATTAACTATACCTTGTTGTTGTAGCGTTATTTATTTGAAGGAAGACAATTATAGGCATATTATGAGACATATTCTGCATGTCAATGACCCTGCACTGCATTCAGGGCCATGGCGATCATGTAGATACGTGATACACCTTGTATTTATTTTAAGTGTTAAGGTTTTTTGCCAAACATTGTAAAAATGTATACAAAAATTGTATAAACGGTCAACCACGTGCTAAAATCAATCAGTACGCAATGACACAACTAGAAGTAACGGTAGGCATAGGACAACAAAAAATAACAACAAAACGTTTGCATGAAGCATTGACTGACACGCATCGATTTTACCGTAAGGACATCACAATGGCCGATGAAAAAGCATTTTTGGTGGACATTGATTCTATTTTGACCTTTGGAACTAGTTACTCAGCTTTAAACTGACATGGTCACTGACACTATCAATTACACTAGAAACGGGATATTTACCATGTTGCTCATAAATACCCTCCCCCAATGACTTCAGTTTATCCGTGATCATGGCGTTTGCAACAGCGCCGAAATATCGGTAACTCAAAATAAATAGTAAACATCCCGTTTCTATTGTTATTGATAGTTACTTAGCTACAAAAGTAAACTACTTAGCACTTTGCAAATTGGTCATCATTATCTACAGACCGACTTCACCCATTACTCTTTATAGGCCTCTCTTGGTTGTGTCAAAAGCCACGATCCTGTGCCACCCTCATCCAGGACTAAACCGCAATGGCAACTGTATCATCTGCCGCCGGAATGGCAGCACTTCTCTTACCAGTCTTTGAAGGACACTCGGTCACAGCTTTACATCACTTGTAATCTTTGTTCATTACTTGGTTTCCTGCCCTACTCAATTTAATTTCCATAACTTGACTTCTAGGTACTTCAATTCAAATCATAATACCTAGGCCATAGAGGGAATATTCGTCTTACACACGCGTAAAACACATTACCCTCCATTTGGAGTTTCCGTAGTCACGAAAAATTTAAAACCTAACTGTCAGACTTTACTTGTATAGCTGACTATGGTATTTCTGCTAGATTCTTTAAGTATGTAGATAAAAGTTTTTGCAACTGGCTCTGGATATCTTATTTGGCATTATTACCCGCCAGTATTTTGTTGGCAGGACCTAATGGCAATATGCTCGTTCCTTTTAAAATTAAAACAAAAGTGTCGCAATAGTAATAAGAAACCTCTGCGTACCCCTATAACGATTAAACATGTAATGTTATATGATATCGTAAGATCCAACAGTACACGGGTAGGCTATTGGTAAAGAAACATCGCTGCAACAAAGTTAGTCCATTGTGGTCAAAGCTAGGCCAGTGTGTAAACCCCACAAGCCATTCATCACCACGGAACCCAAGAGCTGTCGATTTCATCGATACAGTTAACTTTCGATACCAATGTATCGGCTACAGTTACTGGACGTTAGACCAATTGAAATACCGTTTGTGCTCTAAACCGATTTAAATCGATTTAATGCGAAATCGATTTGGTTAAATCGATGTTCGGTTAGCGTTTAGTGTTGTTGTTGAACGATTTACTTTTGTTTTGAGTTAAATAGAGATTGGTTGTTGTAAGTGGGTAGTTTTGAATGTAGAACTAACGAGCTGTGTTGAGGTAAGAGATGGTTATGTTTATGCAGTTGCAGACATATGTTTGAAATTCTGAATTTTGACATTTGATTCGTCTTTAGGTCCAATGAGTGACCTGAGGGAAGGCCTATTTTAAGTCTCAAACAGCGGTAACGATGATGGAACGAACCAACATGTATTGGACTGTCATAAGCTACCCAAAAATCGTTGTAGGAAAACCTAACGCTTTGAAATCGATTGCTATTTGGAGAATAAGCGTCAAACCGAAAACAAAAAAAAATATTCACGATAATTGTTACATGAAAATAATCAAAGAGATAAAAACCCGTGAAAAAAATACCCAAGAATTAGATACGCAAAACGACAGGTCAAACTGGCATTGAAGAAAACTTAATTAGACCAACTTACAAGAAAACATAAGTATGCTGTCTTAATATACTGAAAAATACCACCAATTTGTGCGTCAGAACCAGAAGTCAAGGCTAGTGATAATAAAACGTGATCGTCTAACAGACTTATAAGGATTATCTTGCGAGGTATTTAAGTGGTTTCATTCGTTAGTAGCCAGACTGCCAGTCATGTGGGCCGTAATAGGATCAGAGCCTGCGAAATGTGACAAGTTTAATCTATATCTATACTAATAATAATCAATATATATGCTAATAATAAAGCTGAAGAGTCTGTTTGTTTGTTTGCTTGAACGCGCTAATCTCGGGTACTACTTGTCCGATTTAAAAGAATCTTTCAGTGTTTGATAGCCCATTTATCGAAGAATGCTATAGGCTATATATTATCACTACGTCCAATAGGAGTAGAGCAGCAATGAACAATGTTGCGAAAACGGGGAAAATGTGACGCAAACGAAGTTGCTTCCTCGAGGAAGCAACTTCGTTTGCGTCACATTTATATGGGCTATCTAATACTGAAAGAATTTTTCAAATTGGGCCAGTAGATTCGGAGCCTATTCAATGCAAACAAACAAACCAACTAACAAATCTTTCCTCTTTATAATATTATAGTTTAGATTTAGATATCTAAATTTTGCACAATGATTGCCTAGTTTTAACTCCAATCGTTTATCAGATGATCTTCGAACTGAAATTCCAATTTCGTAACGTGCTGTACCAATGTAAACTCTCTCTGCTACGCTTCAATTGAGAGCAATGATAATATCGGATGGTTCATGATTAAACTAAGTGCTGCTAATTGTGGAATGTTTGAAGAAATCCTAAGTGTTGATCAGCTGAGGATTAGTTATGTTATCTTGATCTTAGTGTGCGTGATGTTGAAAAACACGGTATTTACCCAATTAATGACGATTAAGTAGTTGTTGTTCTGTATGGTGTCGGACGTAAAGAATAGCACCATCCCATATCTTCCCGTGGGTGTCATATGTGGCGACTAAGGGACTTGCCAGAGAATGGGCAGCAGCGTTCTCAGTGCTTTTGTAACAACCGTACTGCGATCGTCAACCCGCCTGCTAAGCGTGGCGATTATGGCAAAACCACCATCGATCACTAATGACCACGAAAAACCACGGCAAAACCACGAAGAAAAATTCACACGAAGCGGAATTAAACCAAAAAATTACGACACATCGTTTTTTTGCACGACAGTTTATTTTTACAAATATTCCTTTATACGTTTAATAGACAACCGGAACGCAAGCTCGACAGTGCACTGCAATGCATTTTGCGTCACCCAGCGTTACGATCATTAATTTGTTGCGCAAGAGTTTAGCTCATTTGCTGTTTAAGCGGTTATGTAAGAAATATTCTTCTGTTCTATACTACGTGACCATTTTTGGTGCTACGTATATTGACTGAAAGAAAGGAAGACAGAAAATTGTTCGTTGTTTGTTGTTGTTGTTTGTGACGGCCTCGTTGGTCTACTGGTCGCATGCGACTGCTGACCTTGAGTTCCTGGCTCCTATTCTCAGGTTTGATAAAGTGTTATTGGGTTTTTCCATCAAGAATTTCTCAGTAGCAGCCACGGGGTCTGGATTTGTGTCTGGTTGGTAATATTAGGCTCGCCTTCTATCATATCGAACTATTAGGTACTATTAGGTACATCTCTGCCTAAGTCTTCAGGGATTATAGGCATGATGTATATTATATTAGTAGGATCCAACCTGATTCCGACTTGGGAAATGCATTAGTTTAAAAAATATATCTTCTATCATTATCATCATCCTATAATGTTCCCACTGCTGGGACACATGCCTCCTCTCTATGGGAGGGAGTGGGCTGTAATCCACTACGCGGGCCCCGTGCGTGTGGGTAGATGTCACATGTTTTCGAATGTTTAGGTCTAGGACATGCCGGTTTCCTCACGATGTTTTCCTTCACCATTTGTGAGAGCAGCGGTGATGAAATAAATTACAAAAAGTAATGCGCTCGGGTTCGAACCCACGACTTACTGCTCGTAACTCGGGGCTGCCACCACTGGGGCACCGCTGCTCTCATCATATCTTCTATCATCTTATTTCAATTCAATCCTCTAAAACTAAAATTTTAAAACTAATCGTAGTTTTGTCAGTCAAGCTTACAAGTTGCTCTATAAAACCACTTAACCAATTCTGTTTTAACCAAGGTTGGCCTAACAAAAATCTAGATCTCGTTGTCATATGAGTAACTCGCCCACGCCCACACGTGGGCAACTAATAGGCTCTTACGACCATCCTTGGCCAAGTCATGTTGAGGAGTACAATAAAAAACTGGTTCTTGTCTTATGGAAGGATTTGGAAACCGGTGAGGTCATGTAGTGGAACAATGAGAACATTCTGGTAGTTCGAGTCTAGATTTTGACTGTGATAAATAAGCGGCTTTAAATTGTAAATAGTGTACGTTTTTTTTTTACTGTCTATAGGCTCGCGCTTGACCACTATCTCACTTGTTGGTAAGCGATGATGTGGTCGACGGTGAAGCACGCTTGCCTAGGAGAAACCTATTCACTCTTGACTTAAAGACCCTTAGATTGTAGCTATCGGGAAACACAGACTTCGGCAGGGAATTATTATTATTAATACTAGCCGAACCGCGCAACTTCGTCAGCGTCACATGTTCTCCGTTTTTTAGTGATACTCCGCTCCTATTTGTCGTAGCGTGATGTTATACCCTAAAGCCTTTTATTATTCTTTCTTTACGGATGACGAATCATCAAATGACCCCATCCGCTCTGGGCGGAGCGGAAGGGAGTGTCAGACTTGTATTGACTAAAACCTATCCATGTTCCTTCTTAGCCCTTTGTGTTCCAGGACCACGGTATCTCTTTCGAACAGTCCCGCAGCCCTGGCAGGCATCGGCCCTCTCGAACCCCTTGTGATTTGCTAACATCTCCTTGAGGCGCGTGTGGAACGACACAGCCTGTCGTCATAAGACGGATTATGTAACTGCCTTAATTAATCTTTCATAGTTCAATTTAAACACATCAGCAATTTTCGGTAAAATTCTAATGTACGAGTAAATGAAAGTGTGTTAGACTTTTTATATAAGTAAGTATTATATTTATAACCATAATGACCTTAACTGTTGTGGAAAAATATGCGGAAAGATTACCTACCTCATTGCTTTAATTGCTTGAATATTTTAAAACACCGTAAAACGGTTTCTTTTTGTAACTGTAATGCTTAAAATCAACTTAATGTGGAACATGATTAGTATACAAGGTGTTGTTTTGTATCCTCGTCAAAATCCAGGAGTTTGTTACAAAAGACATTAATAACCAATTTAAATGACGGTACCTAGTTAATTATTAATAAACGCTGATTTTTTAGGTCTGTTAAGTTTGTCAGTATATCAGAATAACCCCTTTGACGTGGTTTAGGGAATAAGAAATTATCGAATAAACTTTTGAGATTGTTTGTATGTGTGAAAGATTGAAAGCGCGGTTATAGGGCGAGAATCAGAAGGGCCGCTTTTAAAACACGGGTGGTTCACACTTACCGATATCCGTAAATAAGAAAAAAACTAATACCTACCCATTTGATTTTTGTTTCGGGTCGAGAATCATTAGCATAGTTACCTCCTTGAATTTGACGAGGATGCAAAACAACACACACTTTGACAATATTGTAACTAATCCAGGAAGGGTGTTGGTCTAGTGTCGCAAGTGGTACTGCTAACCATGAGGTTAAAGGCTAGTTTTGGGCGTCGAACCTAAAACCTCTTCGAGCAAAGTTTTTAATGGGTTTTTCCATCAGCGTTTTTTCAGTAGCAGGATAAATATTACTGCTGGACAGTATCTGCTTATCCCATGTTAGCAGTTTTGATTATTGAACCATTGGGTGAATAGACCAAATCAGTATTTAAATAAGTACTGTACCTACTGAAAAAATGTACAACCTTGGATGTCCACAACCAATTCAAATAAGCAAGGTCCTACAAAACTTATCAGATCTTGAGACGAAAATACCCAATCCTAAACTATAACCTTAGGTCTTAATCAAAGCCAGGGATCTATAATTCTAGACTAGACTGCAAGTTAACCGCATGGCGTGACCATAGTGACGTAGACACACGTCACAAAGTTCAATCACCCTAGCTCGGACTTCAGGCATTTTGCAGAATTCGCGCCTTTTTGTACCGACGCCATTTTGATTCGGTATTTAAAATGAGTGATTGTTAATTTAGTTTTTTGTTATAGTTGCTTAGAAGTGGTAGGTATTTGTTAAAATAATGAAAAAGGTGGATGAACTTAATAATACTGTGTATGGCGCAGTATTTTAATTATTAGCGTTTGCGCTGTTGGTTGTGGAGCTTTTATGTATATCCGAGTCTCTTGTGCAGAAATTTTGGACATCATACATACATAAGCTAACTCCTTATTCCCATGGGGATAGGCAGAAACCACAAAAGGCCACATGCTAATGAATGGAATGCTATGATCCTTACATACTCCTTTTGCCTCATCCACGTTCATACATCTGGTCATAAAGGAACGCTGGTTGCGAGTTCTACGCACCTGTACACATTCAAATTACAATTCGTGTCTTACTTAGTTAGATGCTACTGCGCCTTCTTTAGATAATTTCCATAATCAGTCAGTTTCCGAAAATGGTGATTTAGAAATGTTTCTGTGACTGGAAAAAACCTTTTCCTTGTAGACTTACGACTTCGTAAAAACACGTCAATGGTAATTTATCCACATCATGCATGGTCAACCTAGGTCTCCTTTCTGCGAGGGCTTGTGGGGCCTAATCCACAACGCGAGCCCTGTACATGTTGGTTGAAGTCACATGTCTTCGAATTCGGCGAAGACTGCGCCAACCGGCACGGTTGAGTGGTTGAGCAATCGACTTCTGCGCTGAGTGTCGCGGGTTCGATCCCCGCACGGAACAAATATTTGTATGACCTACAGATAGTTGTTCCGGGTCTGGCTGTTAGTGTTTCTAAGTTTAAATGTTTGTAAACGCACCCACGATACAGATTAAATTCCAAGAGCAAAAAAAAAACGAAATTTAAAAAAAAAACTGGTTCTAGAACATCGGTTTTCTCACGACGTTTTCCTTCACCACAGGCTTTATAAACTTGCAACACCATAAACCGCATAAACATACCGCTAATATGTCCCAAGCCTTACAACAAAGAGAATTTATTCTTTTTTACACGTAGTTTTAATTATGCATTAAGGCTAGTTCACACATTACCTATGATATACCTTTAAATGTGTGAGTAGCATGCAATGGCCCACTTTCTTTTTTTTATTTGGTCATTTGTTCACTTATTACGACCGCGATCATTTTTTTGTTGTACTCTGTTATTGTTCTGTTCAAGGTTGAAGGTTTAGAACCGTTTTGTGGTAGCTTTAAGTGTTTTATATTGCTTATCTTTGTCTTCTATCTGTTTTCACGGGTTTGTTTAGCGACGAAATTTTTGGACCTCAGATCAGCATTGTAAGGACCAAAGATATCATTTAGAGCCTGATGATTTATATTAAATACAGGATATGATGATGATTATATTGAATACAGGAGCCATTATCTGGCTAGCCTTTTCCTAGCTATGTTGGGGTCGGCTTCCAGTTTCACCGGATTCAGTTGAATACCAGTATTTTATACGTAGCTAAGGCTTGTCTGACTGCTGGGCGGAGACCAACGAGACACGTAGAAAACCCTATATTTAATGTAGGTATAGTCACCTTTCCACGGATCAACCATGGCCAGGGCTGCTTAACCTTGTAGATCGATCCGTGCGACTGTTATTATTTAGGCCGAGCTCCTCTGAATACCAGAGAGTTTTTGGTAGTAATAAACAAATTCAAATAAGAAAAGAGACAGAAAATTGGTTTGACTCATCGATGTTCCACACTATGTCAAAAATGTTACTATTCCCTAAGTTAAATTTAATAGCTGTTAGGTATTATAATTTAACTTTTTTTTTTAAACCATTTAACTTTTTTAAAACTATTATAAATTCTAAACAACATACGAAATCACAAAACGATGCTGTACTATGCGCAAACGCAGACAATAGTGGTTGAGCCGCGCCTGAGCAATACGCGGAACGATCGGGTGATGCGGAAATATACCGTGGGAGCTACGGAGAAAACAACGTTTGTCGGAGAAGTTTATGAAACATTGTTGTTGTGAATGAAATGTGTCTCTTATGTTGGTTGAGACATGTGTATGGAATAACGTAATTTCGTCTTCTATAAAAAAGATATCAGTAGGAAGTTACCTACGCTTTGCCTCCTTGCCTATTACCTCGTTGGGGTCGCTTGCATGATTAATTTACCAAAAGGTCCTGGGATCGATTCCCCGTTTGAGCTAAGTGTTATTGGGTTTTTCCATCAGGCGTTTCTCAGTAGCAGCCACGGAGTATGGATCTGTGCCCGGTTGATGACAATAGGCTCGCCACCTATTACATTGGACTTACACAACTGGCAAAATTTGGGTGAACTATTAGGTACACTTCTACCAAAACCTTCGGGTTACATGCGGGATGTTATGTTATTATTAAGCTTTGTATCTGTAACTTATACCTTGGATACAGTATCTTTCCTAATCGCATTGTGTCTTGAACACGATATCTATTTTCGCCTCAGATTTTTCTATGATAGATAAGTAGCAGCCCACTTTCTTTAAAGGAATCAGTCACGGGCTCGTTAGCATACACGTGCCTATGTTTTAGAAAGTTTTCGACGTTAATTTATTTTATTTAGGTATAGGTACCCTTTGAAGAAATGCATGGTCCTGTCCGAAATAAAATGTTTTAGGAACCATTAAGTCGCATTTACAATCTCTTTGTAAATTTTACAAATGCTTTTGTAGTTATGTTTCTAAAAACTTGGCTAAAAGCCCACAAAGTAGCTTATTGGTCTCAGTAGCGTATTATTTTAAGTCCAGATTGAAAACCAGTACGGACAAGACAGCCACACTATTTTCAAAGCATTGCAATTCCTGTAAACCAGAATCAACAGTAGACCACCCGAAAAGACCGAGATAATGAAGCTCGACGAACAAAAAAAAAACAGCAAAAAGAATCACTATCTCTAATTTTCATGTATTTCTCCATATTCCAGCTGTCGGTTGCCGAGGTGGAACTCCGCGCGGCTGCTGAGGACCGAGACAAGCTGCTGAACGATGCCAACTACAGCAGTCTGCAGAACGACGAGGCTGTCACCAAGGCACGCCAGGAGAGAGACGAGGCCATGGAGAGGAAGAAGGCTGCAGAGGTAAGGGTTACCAAGATTTCAGACCCTCAAACGAATGGCCCAAAAACAAGAGCAAAAAGGATTACTTTAAAGAATCAAGCAGTAGTAGAATAAAATCTACCGCGCCAGATCGGCACCACTTCAACTCATTATAAATAGTTGATCCCGAAGGGAGACGATCTGCGACTTCGTTAGCGTGGAAATTTTGATGTGTTTGAACTTTGTTTTAGTATAAAAAGTAAAGAGTGTAAAGATAATCTTACTTTACTTTATTACTTACCATACCTTACCCTAACGTATCTTACCTTACTCAAGTCTTTCTAAGTCAAGTATTCAAGATTTGCTCCTTTCGTCCTTGTATGCATTACTGCGGATGATAAATGTGGTGTTCCAATTTTCCAGGTTTCCCTCGCCAAGACCAGGGTGGAACTGATGCAAGCCAACAGTCAGCTGTACGAGGCTGTTCGCCAGAAGGTGGACCTTGGCCAGCAACTGGAGCAGTGGCAGGTATGTAGTAAAACGTGGATATGGCACTTTGGTGCTTACGTCACAAATGTAGGTTCTATTTTTCTATAGCATGGTTTTCGTGCACCCAAATTGCAAAACGGACTGCTCTATCGCAAATTCACAATCTAAAGGATTTCGACTTAAATTCGTTCGTTCACGCATATTAAATATGCATTGACAATGCAAGTGTGTTCAGCAAATTTCCCACTGGCATTTTCCTTTCTTTGCGAAAAAGCAGTATGCAAAGTAAGCAAAATGTTACTATTTTAACTTTTTTCCAAAGACTTACGAGGAAGGCAACGTTAGGGTTTTTAGGGTTCCGTAGTCAACAAGGAACCCTTATAGTTTCGCCATGTCCGTCTGTCTGTCTGTCTGTCCGCGGCTTAGCTCAAAAACCATTGGTACTAGAAAGTTGTAATTTGGCATGAGTATACAAGTTAATGACGCCGAGAAAGAGGTAAAATAAAATTTTGAAAAAAAAATATTTTGGGGTACCTCCCCTACATGTAAAGTGGGGATGATAATATTTTTTTTTCGTCCTTCCCATAGTGTGGGATATCGTTGGACAGGTCTTTCAAAAATATTAGGGGTTTGGTTTAAAGTACCAATTTTCGTTAGGTTCAAGCGTCCCCCCCCCCCCTCTACAGACTAAATGGTTGTAGTTAGAAATACAAATGTCACGGCAGTAGTACCTATATATAACGAAGTTTAAAGGAAAACTATCACACTTAAGTGGGCTTTACAAGTTTACGAGTAATAGTCGACCAATTGTATTTGACTCGAAAACTTCGAACAACTCCATAGAAATGTCGATAGATGGCGCAAAGCGTCAGTTGTATCGCGCTGTTTCATTACTGAATAAGTTTTATAAAAAAAAAAGTTGTTGTTGTTGTTTGTATAGGAAGTCAAATTAGGTAGGTACTCAAGTTTGGCTTTTAGTTAGAGCGTGGTACGAAACTATTAGTCAGCGAATACGACCCGCACTTGGCTGTTATAAAAACTACGGAACCCTATACTGCGCGTGGCCCGACACGCACTTGACCGGTTTTTTTTTTCTGAAGAATACGTTTTATCTTGAAAATTAAAAAGATGCTTTCCAGTATCAGTCTCGTTCTAATAATTCCTAATCATAAGTTTTGGATCTGACAGTTTACTCAAAGTTAACGTGAAGTGCTTAAACATTTTTTGAAGAGGCTTGACCAATTTATTTTAAAAGAATCGTTAAAATAATCACCTAATAAATGTTAAGTTGTGGAACGAAATGGAATAGCGCCGTGCAGCTCTGTTGCTTTTCAAGTTTAAGGTCTTAAGCTGCGTTATCGTATTCTTGTCGAGATAATATTGGAATTGGTCAAAGATATTTTTATTGTTTTGATGCATATTTAAATAATTATCTCGGTAGCGCCTAAGACCCATGACATCACATAATTTCGAATTTCTAATCTTGTGTAGTGTACGACTGCAGGTTATTTCCAAAATTTTACTCAAAAATTACTTTCAATATTTCAGATGGACATGCAAGAGCTCATCGACGAGCAGATGAAACACAAGCTGACCACGCAAGAGAAGCGAAGGAAGCTGCCAGAGCAGCCTCCCCCAGCCTCCAGGGCCTCTCGACTCCTCGGATTTTTTCACCGGTGATCTGTTGTACCCCACTCTTGGTGCGCCTCTATGAAGCCATAGACCACTCGACCATATCAACACTCTACCTTATCATCATCAAATATTACCATCCATCGACATTACCAGCTGCCTACAGTTTATTTTTAATACTTTTGTACAAAAATCTATCAAAATTGATCGCAGCGACCGCCATTTTGGCTTACCGTACGGACGCGTCCGCAATCACCGAGTTTTTAGGTTATTTTCTAATTTTATTTTATAAACCGTGTGATTTTTACACTATCGCAGTGATAGTTAGTGTCGTAGTTAGATTGTTTATAGTTAGTTTACGTTTAATTTTTAATGTTTTATTGTGTCTTTTTAGTTTTTTACTGTAAAATGGCTGGTATGCATTTGGGCATTCTTATAAACCGGTAGGGCGGATTTAGTACAACAGATAAGTTTATTTAGACGGACAAATCCAAGAGATTGAACATATTTTGTCCTCGTCTCGATTAACGATATTTTAGATACGATTCGATATGAAACGAAAATGAACTCTAACCTAAAAATAAGTCATAATAATCCGCCATTTTAATACGTCAGCCATTTTAAATCTTAACTTACCTACATTGCTTTATTTGTAAATAACGTTTTATTAATTGAGATTACCTGAACTATGTGTGTATAGTTGGTACTTATACGTAAACCTTCACTTTAAGTGAGATGTTTGGTGCACCTAAAGTGTAAAATTAGTTTTATCGCCTGTTCCTACCACGGAGGATACGAATTAGGTAGTGTTGCGATAATTTAATACAAATATATTTTTGAAAGAGGCTGAGCAATACCCAAGTACCTACTTAAAGTATAAAAAAAAAATACACGGTTTGGTTTAGCATGGTCTTGCTAGCTTGAAGGGTTAAAAGCCCGGTTCAGGCAAAATTATAATTGGATTTTTCTATTAGAAAAAATCTTAGTTGATAGTAAGCAAGTTGAAACGATTGGTAGACCTCTAGCTTCTATGGACATTGTCTATGGGCATAAAGATTCACTCGCAACTGCGAGATAATAAAATAACTATGCGAAATAACTATTTATAACAAAAAAAATCTTAACTATACCAATAATATGCAGTTAGATTCATCACATAGGCATAATAAGCGAGATCACAGAATTTTAATATATCAGGGTTGCCTTAAAAAAAAACAAGGTTTAAGAAACTATTTTCTAACCTGGTATTATTCAGTCTCTTTAACTAAATAAGTTATTAAAAAAAAAATTAAATTAAAAATTTAAAAAACCCCCGACGCAAAAAACGTCTAAAAAGCCAAAAATAAATTAATCGAAGCGTCGTAGCGTCGGGGGTCCGCTTTGTTTTGTGCTTGTACTAAGCGGTCTTCTTAGCGGTCCCCCGACGCTACGACGCTTCGATTAATTTATTTTTGGCTTTTTAGACGTTTTTTGCGTCGGGGGTTTTTTAAATTTTTAATTTAATTTTTTTTATGCTTTTTAAACTTATTTTATTTTTTCCTAGCCTTGACTGTCCTACTCCTAGTTAACGAAACCAAGGAAAGATATAAATTAAACAAAATATAAAATTTGGGGGGAGGGGGTTGCACCCCCCCCCCCTCACTCAGCAATACCCATGGTGACAAGCGACAACATTTCAAATTTCAAATAGACTACCTGTGAAAGTTTTTAAATCCCTACATCAACTAGAAAAGAGGTGATGATCTTCAAACGGCTGAGCAGATTTTCATGAAACATAGCTAAGAACACTCTCGATTAAAATACCTTTCAAACGACACCACTTTTATCCAAATCGGTTCATCCGTTTAGGAGCTACGATGCCACAGACAGACACACAGATACACAGATACACAGATACACAGATACACACGTCAAACTTATAACACCCCTCTTTTTTGGTCGGGGGTTAAAAAGTGGTAAGACAGGCCTTTAGATGTAATAGAAATAGAATGCTAAATAATGAAATACTTTTAATAGCCATATTATTTACACTAACTATTGTTTTACAAAATACTGGTAGGCTCCACTTTGACGTTCTCTATTTTCATTGTCCGGTGAATTTTGACATTGTCTTTGGATCTAATTGACATAAAGCCCGTTTAGTAGTGGCATACCTATAGTATGTACGAGCACAAGTACTAAATCGATTGCAATTCGGAGATAATATCTATATCATACTACTACGGGTCCCAAAATACTATATTCGTAACAACATAACAACAAATTAAAGCGAACAGTAGGAGAAAACCGGGAATTAAAAAAAAACTACGCTTATGTATATTAGTTGTCGTGACTGTAAATCATCATCATCTGCCGAGCCTTTTGCCAAACTATCTTGGGGTCGGCTTCCAGTCTTACCGGATGCAGCTGAGTACCAGTATTTTACATGAAGCCAATGCCTATCCCCACAACCCAGTAACTGGGTAATACGATGCCCCTTGGTTAGACTGGATGTCAGACTTTTAGCTTCTGACTGCTCGTAACGACTGTCAAAGATCTACAAATAACAGCCGGGACCAACGGCTTAACGTGCTTTCCGAGGCACGGATATATCATAATACTATATCTACTATATCATAATACTACGGGTCTCAAAATACTATATTCGTAACAACAACATAATAAAATCAGAAAATTTGGAGAAAACCTGAAATTAAAAAAAAAGTCTACGCTTATAGATATTAGTTGTCGTGAATGTACAGTCTGCAAAAGAGATAACTAACCAAGTTCTCATACTAGTAGTATGAGAACTTGGTTACTTATCTCCTTGCAGACTGTACGTACCTACAATTCGAACGTTATGTTTAAGTCACATGGGACAGGAGGGACCTCAATAACATCAAATGGGCACAAATTCAGATTTCTTTCCGTGCTAATTCAAATTCCTGATGGACGTGGAAATTGAACCCACTGACAACGTGGAAGATAGACCACGATCTAATTACCTCATTGTAAACGTGATTTCTCTGAAAAAACTTTGTATAACATACCCTAAGACGGTCTCATCGGTCTAGTGGTCACAAACGCGACTGCTGAGCATGAGGTGCTGGGTCAATTCGCGGGTCGTGCAAAGTGTTATTATGTTTTTCCATCAGGAACTTCTTAGTAGCAACCACGAGTCTGAATTTATGCTCGGTTGATGGCAATAGGCTCGCCCCCTATTACATGGGACTTAAACTTACTGGAAATTTGGATATAGGTACACATCTGCTCTGCCTAACCCTCTGTAAAAGTGATTTCTCTGAAAATATTTGTATAAAATACCGAAGACAGTGTCAAACTTTATCCGGCCAATGTCGATATTGACCAGTAGCATAGAAACAGACGCGAATTTAACATGATCTGGTGGAATTTATAGAATAATTTGTGTGTAGCATAATTCACGAATATTAATAAAATATCACATATTTAAATATTTTTTAATTGTTTTGCAATAGTTATGTAGTTGGTACTCCATTATTGTTCTGTGCCTTAAATGTACCTGGCCTTGTAAAGTGCCTTTTCTACAGAAATGTCAATTGTATTTAAATTTATTAAAATACCGATACAGCCTTAGAAAATATTCTGGTGGATTTTCACACGGACATCAAAGAAAACTGGAAGGATAACAAACACAATTAAACGTTGACCGTCTTTAGTTAAATATATCTAATTTGTAAGTGAATGAAAAGGTCAACTTAAGTACTATCGATAAAAAAATGGTCATCGCAACTTTTGGGCGTGGCAGTGAGCCCAGCCAAGTTCGACAACAGTTTTCTAAAGTGATCCCAGCCAAGTTTGGCAACCTATTTAGGTATAAATGAGGGCACATTTACCTCCATAACAACAACAACCGAGACAATTAATACAGCTCTCTTAAACAGTGCAATTATGCATAATAAATAAATTATCTTTGTGTGCAAAATCTTACCGTACTTTTGTCAGTACGAATAGATTCAGAAAAAGAGATTATAATATATATACACACTGTTTTACAAATAATATATCAAAATATCTTTTTTATAAACATGCTCAAGTATATAACATAATATTATATTGCTCACATATATTATGTCATATTGAATTATTTGTTTTAAAAATAAAAATCTTAACCTTAAAATACAACATATTTGATTATTTAAAATCTGTCTCTTGTAGTCGAAAACTATATTGTTTTAATCAAAATATAAACATGGGGTAGCAAAAATATGTTTTGCTCTGTTCAGATCCAAAATAAATTCCTTAAATGATCCAAGGTAAAAAACAATTATATGTATAATAGGGTATTTAAAATTTATTATGAATTGTTTTAACTAGAATGAACATCGTATATTAATATTATATATTATAATTTATAATTCATATATTTATATTATTCAATGTTTAATTTTTCATAGATTGTAAAAGAATGGCAAAAATAGGATACCTACCAAACACCTACTGAGTACCAACTGCGACCGGTAGGGGCGCTGGTGTCAGTATATATTTACCAGCACATTATTTTCCATTTTTCTGTTTTCTTTGATATTATTATTTTGCTTAACAATGCAATAGGGTAATGCAAAAGCAATTTCATTATTGCAAAATGTATTTATATGTATATAGTTGCACGATCAACTCTATACTTTATTTCATCGTAATAAGATTTAAAATTGTAATAATTTCACTTATTTGGAAGAGATATTATTGTACTTAATTTATTTTTAAGACTGAACTAATAATTATTGAATATAAATATTGATTTTAACAGTTGCTGTATCCGAAATTTAATTTGCAAAACATTTAATTTAACAAGAATAATTTTCTGTATTTTTATTTTATTTTCTATTTAGCACAAACAGTGTTATGGCGAGTAAAACTTCTTAGTCATTCCATTTTTCTATAAATTCTTTGGACTTTTTACATTACCTATACAAACAGCCGAATTTCTTCACTTTCCATTCAAACATTTTTTTAAATATTTTTTAATATGATTTTACCAAATTTAAACATAACTCTCTCTATGGAACATTTTCATTTTTAACATTGAAAAATGACTGATTGTTTTCTTAGACAGAAATATTAAAAGCAGTATTTTAATAGACATATAGCAGGGAAGACAACTAATTTAAAAAAGGTTGTTTATTGTAAGTAGTGTAATAAATCCATTTGAATTATTTATTATGTACATTAATACATAATTATTTTACTACATGAACCATCGTTTTAAGAGTGCAAGTGTACTTAGTAAAAACATTTTCATAAGTACTTACTTAAATAATCGTAATTTATAAGATCTTAATAGTGACTAGAAATATCATTATAAATAAATAATTAATTATGTTTATGGAATTAATAAATAAAGAATGAGTTAAACTGTAATTTGTATTTTAATTTAATTTTACTGAAAGGTTGTGTGGTACCTAATCGACTGTCGGGGGGTGATGCGGAAGCATGAGGAAAATGTCGTGAGGAATTTTTAAGTATGAATGGCTATAAGAGTAGAGGGAGACCAAAGAAAAGATATATGGATTGTGGGTACTTTGATTTGGCTAGAAAGAAGGTGACTTCTATAATGACAAGTAATAGAGAACGCGTAAGAGAGAGTATGGAAGAAAATACATGCTGCATCGAACCCAAAAAAAAATGGGACAAGAGCAAAAGCATTATGATGATAACTTTCTGTCTTCCATTGTTAATGAAAAAAAGACATCAAATAGGTAAGTAATATTCCCACTCATGAAACAAAGTCACGCTCTGTGTGCGAGAGAACCAGTCGTAATCCACGATAGTGTCCAGAGCTGGTTCGTGGATAAGACACAGCTTCGAATTTTCCAACTTTCTCAAATGCTATGGTGGCTCACAGGTTACAAAACTCGACCCCGGTTAAGAAACTACCTAAACTTTGTTTGGTAGTACAAAAGTTCCTATCATCCTCGGATAGGCCCGGTAGTAGGGAGACCAACGGTTCTTCAGCGAGCATATTCAGCATGAAAACTTGATAGTTGAGTAGTCGGGGCGTGTTATGAGAACGATAATACTACACTATGACACACACTTTCAGTTTTCAAAAAGGACCAAAAACAAACAACGGGATATCAAGCAACGTTGATTTCGTTTGATCGTACAAGGCCTAAACCAAAACGGGGGAGGATCTTTTATAAAGAAAATATCACCTTTGGGGACTAGGAACACAATCAAAGAGAATAAATAACCTTTCCTTGAGCAGGATTTTCTCAAAATTTGATTTTGAACGAACGAGAACAGAAAACGCTCTCAAAGTGGAGAATTCAAAATGCGAAACAGCATGACTCAATAGAAGCCAAGTAACATGACATAGCACCGGGTATCCACGAAAGGTTATGCTGAGGTGTGTACAGTACGTATCCATGGTGAACACTGCTTTAGGCTTTCACGGTATATAACTAAACTTACTTATAGAGCAGCGGTGGCACTGTGGTGGCAGCCCCGACTTACGAGAAGTAAGCCGGCTTTGAAACCAGGCAGGCGCATTACTTTGTGTAATTTATTTCATCACAGCTGCCCTCAAAAACGGTGAAAGAAAACATCGTGAGGAAACTGACATGTCCTAGAACTAAATATCCGAAGACATGTGACATCTACCAACCCGCACTGGGCCCGCGTGGTGGATTACAGCCCACTCCCTATCATAGAGAGGAGGCCTGTGTCCCGGCAGTGGAAACATTATATTAGGCACTAAACTTACACCGTCACTTACGGGATATCTTCCGTGATTATTATCTATTGTGAGCTGTGTATCTAAGGTGTCCTAGTCATACGCATTACCTGGTGCACTTCCACGAAAAAGGCCATACCGTGTAAGATACATGGTGAGGTGTTATTTAGGTTAGTCAGCGAAAGTTATTATATTACATAACACAGCCTCCCAGGATATATCAGGATTCTTACATCACATCACATTCTTCAGCCGAAAGACGTCTACTGCTGGACATAGGCCTCCACCAAGTGTACATAAGGGGGGTTTTGCCATAATCGCCACGCTTGGCAGGCGGGTTGGCGATCGCAGTACGGTTGTTACAAAAGCACAGAGAACGCTGCTGCCCATTCTCTGGAAAGTCCCTTAGTCGCCTCTTACGACACCCACGGGAAGATATGGGATGGTGCTATTATTTACGTCCGACACCATACAGATTCTTACGCGCCTACGAAAAGCTCTTAATCCAGAATGCAATTAACCTCTTTAAACTGTCTATCAACCTCAAAAATTTAAGAAGAATAATTAATTTCAAAACCACCTAAGATGTCAATGTGATCGTCTACGAAAACCTTTTTGTTTACAGAACATTATAATCTATTATTTTCTTTTATTGTATTCCTATATTTTAGTAAACGTTTACCAAAATGCCTCCTCAAGTGGAGAGGAAGCCGCAGCAGGTGGAACAGAAGGTGGCGGACCCTGAAGCAGAACTCAGCAATGCCGTGAGAACTGTAAGGAAGACATATTCTTCTTGGATACATGACCTGTGGAATAAATCATGCCGTGGTTCAATCAACTCAGCACAACCCCTGCTTTCGGCATCCAATTGATACATTCTCCGATCCATTCTCTGGTGATGATGATATCAAATCCGAGATTTCGGTCAAAGCGACTGAATTCGATAGCCTCCTTGGGTGGTTGTCGAAAGCTTTGCGCTTTGTGTGCTGCTCATTCATGTGTTTTCAAGTGACTAGCATATCCAACTCCGAGCACCAAACGAACATCTCAGAACACCACTGACGACATTGTAGGGTATGGCTGTAGGTCCAGCACCAACCTTTAAGCTTGTAAACACCCTGTTTCTAGGCTCCTTCCGAAGGTTCGATCTATATTTTTTGGCCAAAACTGGTCGAAAGCGAAAAGTCTTGGCGAACAAAGTAAAAAAAGATTGCAAGTCTGAAGTGACAAGTCTTTGCAGACTATCTGGACCAGTCTGACTGATCCGTAAGAGTTAATAGGCATCTCCAAGGTTTGGCATTATGATTATATCATGACAATCATGACGTCTGTAATTCCCAAAATGTTAGGCACATTTCACCAGTTATGTTTAAGTCCCATGGGAGGGAGCCTATATCCATCAATCGGACACAATTCCAGACTCTGTGGCTGCTCTAAGGCATTCCTAATGGAAAAACCCAATAACACCTGTCCCACCCTGGGCATCGAACCTAGGACCTCATGTTCAGTAGTCGCATATGCGACCACTAGACCAACGATTTTGTCTTACTTATCTATTTACTAATATACCTAAACTATATAGCTAAACTAATGTCATAATGCTAAAGTGTTTGTTTGTTGTGCTTGAACACGCTAATTTCAGGAACTACTGATCAGATTTGAAAAATTCTTCCAGTTTTAGATAGTCCATTTATCGAGGAAGGCTATAGGCTATATATCATCACGCTACGACAAATACGAGCGGAGCAGCAATCAAAAATGTTGCGAAAACGGGGACAATGTGACGCAGACAAAGTTGCGCGGGACAGCTAGTACAAAATATAATTCATCAAGTGCTAAGAGGAAACTTTCCCGGAGGAATACTTTCTCCAATAGATATATCTGCTCCTAGACCTCCTCCATCCATCCACGTATCCCATAATTTCCACAAGCACTTACCCCATTATATCTTTAATCATCTATCTGTTGCGGCCCGCAGTACTTGAAGCTAGCACCGCAATGCAGTGTGGAGAAGCGAGCTGGAGGTATACCGCAGCTGGCTCCACAGGAGAAGCAGCTGGACATCTTGACGTATGAGCTGAAGGAAACCCTGCTTTGCATCAATGTTAGTTATTATCCAAATATTTATTTATCTATGGTATAGACAACCGGGAAATGTGGCAGAAAAAAGGGGGGCCTATACCCAGTAGTTTGTGATTTCGATCAGATATGATGATGATGATGGACAATCAATCTCGGCATAGGTATCGTATGATCCAGTTACTAGGTTGTGGAGATCAGATAACCAGTCTCTCCATCATCTCTATGTAAAAAACAAGTATTCAGCTGCATTCAGCTAGACTGGAAGCCGACCCCAACATAGTTGAAAAAAGATCAAGGCAGATGATGATGGTACAGTCTAAAAAGGTAAATTGGGTGTAAGTGGTTAGCGCCGCAGTGCCTGCATGAACATCATGCAATGCCAGAGGCCCATTAGTTGCGTTTTTTTTTCTTTGGAAGTGTTGTTTGAATGCACCTCCCTACCTGATTGTTAAGAAACTGGGTGCACGAGTGTATCTATAAAACCACTGTTTTCCAATCAATGAGATATTTCATTAGAAGTATTTTATTGTTTGTATTGTATTTGTGTTTGCTCTGTATGGTGTCGGACGTAAAGAATAGCACCATCCCATATCTTCCCGTGGGTGTCATAAGAGGCGACTAAGGGACTTGCCAGAGAATGGGCAGCAGCGTTCTCTGTGCTTTTGTGACAACCGTGCTGCGATCGCCAACGCGCCTGCCAAGCGTGGCGATTATGGCAAAACCCCCCATGTTATGTCAATGTGACGATACTTGGGGGAGGCCCATGTCCAGCAGTGGACGTCTTTCGGCTGAAATAATGAAAATGAAATGATTTTATTGTGAAGGAAAACTACATTTTCTGCCGGAATTCGGAAACATATGTGCTTAATACCCATGCATGCATGTGCTTGCGTTGCCCATATTTGCAAAATAAATATCTGATCTTATCTTAATCTGCTTGGAAACCTTTCAATACACCTGCCTGTTTGCTATTGAATATCTATTTTCAACTTAAAGCCTAATTTAGCCTAGCCTTGGCTAGGCTAAATTAGGCTTTAAGTTGCTAATTTAGCTAATTTAGCATAGCTAATTTAGCTAATTTGCTAATTTAGCATAGCCAAGCCTAGTCTAGGAAAGTCTATCCTAGCCTTCTTACCCAGCATTTACATATCCTCTCATCTTTAGCTTGCCAGAAAAGGCCAGCATGCAGTCCGCGACAATTACGTGAAGAGCGGGACTCACAAGTCCATCGTGGAGTATGAGCAGTTGGAAAGTGAGCTGAGGGACGAGAGGGCCCAGCAAGCCGAGCTGGACTGCCTCAACTACCTTGCTCAGAAGAATCTCATTGAACTGTCCAAGAAGGTTCCTACTGAGGCTGACGTAAGTACTCGAAAACGCAAATAAGGGATACGACGAATTCGGCCTGTTCGATCTCAGACTTCCGAAATACAACTAAAAAGATGATCATAATTATTGGTGCATACCAACTTTAATAAAGTGTTGATTTATATTATTTCGTTTTCAATTCAAATGAACCCTTCGAATGGCGAACTTTAGAAATAGGCTGACACACGTACCGTACAAATCTTCCAGGAAAAATAAGCGATTCGACAAACATTTTCGAAGATAGACGACTATCTTCGGAAATGTGAATACGCGATGATGAGATCTAATATACTCGTAGTTAGAGCTATAGAAGCATGGCCTATTTGGTACATTAAGGTTACCGATGCGTATATATTTTCCATTTAAACTTTATACTGTGACAGACAAATTCAAAAAGTAGAACTTTCCTAAAAATCGTTCCGTTGGAAGTCTCGTAATTCCAAGTTAATATACAGGAACTAGGGATGATAGAGAACGCCAACAACCGTCTCCGTCGTATGGAGAACAGACTGGATCTGGCTACCAAGAGGTTCTGTGTGGTCAACACCGATAACAGACGGGTGAGAGAGGAGATACACCGACTGCTAGTTGAGAGGTAAGTGCTGTTAATCATACTAGACTTGATTAAGAAACTATGGATAGACTGTGCCACCAAACCGCACTGGGCCCGCGTGGTGGATTACAGCCCACTCCCTCTCATAGAGAGGAGGCCTGTGTCCCAACATTCAAGGCTGATGATGATGATGGATGGACTGTGTGAAGGATGATATGGCAAGAAAGGTGGTTTCCGATGAGAAGACAAGTAATAGAGAAGTATGGAAGAAGACATGCTGCGCCGACCCCAAATAAATTGGGATAAGAGCATTAGAATGACGATGATGATGAGTTAACCCATCGACCACAGTCCATTTTGAAACGTAATTGTACGGGAAAAAGAAATCTTTTTCATAATTCTTAGTTTCACTCTTTTTTTTGAGAGAGTTTCCCTGTATCTCTTATAGATACGGATCTCCCCATACCCCCAGTAAAAAATACAACTGTTTAAGTCGATACAACATCAGTAATTGATCACTAAACGTAGCAGTGCTATGATAACGTGCCGACTTTAAAGCCACTAATACCAATATCAGCTGTTCCAAACATTTTGGCTGTGTAATAGGCATTGCTTTTTTGTAGGAAACAGCTGTTGTTTCTAAATAACCGATGACAAAATGTCTATTTTGGGAGGCTCAGAATGATGTACGGAATCATACGCTGGTGTTTCCACCTTGTATATTATGGTCTATGACCTAATGCAATGTTTAACTTTTTCCCTACCCAGGAACGGCTTCAACATCCAATGGAACCGAACGATAGGGAAGCTGGTAAAGGGAAAGATGTACCTCATGGATATCTTCGAGATAGCTTCCGTGGCTTTCGCGAATAGGGACGAATGCTGTCGGAAACTGGAGGCTCTGAAGTGGAAAGGACTGTTCCAACTGAATAGAGATATTTCTGTATGTATTATAAGGAGTTTAGTGGTGGGCAGCGGTGGCCCAGTGGTGGCAGCCCCGACTTTTCGGGTAGTAAGTTGTGGTTTCGAACCCAGGCAGGCGCACTACTTTGTGAAATTTATTTCATTATCGCTGCCTTCAATAACTTTAAGGAAAACATCGTGAGGAAACCGGCATGTTCTAGAACTAAAAATTCAAAGACATGTGACATCTATCAACCCGCACTGGGCCCGCGTGGTGGATTACAGCCCACTCCTCGCACTCCTTGCATCAAGAGAGAAGGCCTGTGTCCCAGCAGTGGGAACATTATAGGTTGATGATGATGAGTGTGGTTTTACTTCATTGTACAGTACCCACATATTGTTGACACAAGTACCTACGCATAGGCGGTTTTTAACGCTGTTTTTTTTCTACGCATTTTTTTAAATTTTGGTTAGTGCCTAACTTGGTTTTTATGCCGCCCATGGGCCTCTGACTTATAATGGGGTTAAATGAACTTATTCTTTTGAACGCCATTGTCACACATACGTGACAAGCAAGCGCGTGCCCTATACGCCAACACACACAAATTTGCGACTTAAAATGTGGTGCACCATAACACGAAATAAGCAATTTAAATCATTACTTTTATGTGTTTATTTATATATCTTTAAAATATGATCTATATATCTTAAATTTATATCTTAAATGTTAAATGTCTTATCAAGAAATAAGTTAACAATATTTTTAAATCTCTTTTTTTGTTTGTATGTATTTGCGGACCTTGGCTTGGCGTGGAGGGCACGCGCGTGCGTTTATGCTCTGGGGTTCAAAAGGCTATTGGGGTTGTATTGATGATTTTAATGACTACAATTCTGTAACTACATAAGTTTTACTACTGCGAGTCATATATTGATTAACATACAGCCCGAAACTGAGCTGCAAACCTAAGAAACAAACCTAAGAAAATTTGACTTTCACTGGCTACCCTTTGGCTTTCACCTTTAGAAAGCAAGCCTATTTTATTATGTTTTTTAAATATTTTATATAACGCTGTAAAACTTTTTAAATAAGTACAAAGGTTTCACAAAGTTTTTAACCATTTTTGGCAGGAGATGCAATCTTTTGAAGGTGAACTGAATCACCTGGCCAAGCTGGAAGAGTTCCTGCGAGTAAAAGGATCTCGAAGGATGTGTGAAGCAGATGAGAAGGAAGAAATGAAGCGCCTGGAGGAAGAGCAGGCTTGCGAGCGGAACATCGCCAAACACGATGCTTTGCTTGAAGAGATATTTGTAAGTGAAGTGCTTCTTAGCATTGTGGAGAAACAGCATGTAATAGATAAAAAGACAAATAGATTGTCTTTTAATACTTACCCGCCCTATGGTACGCTAAGCCGTTGATCCCGACTGTCATTTGAAGATCTTTGACAGTCGTTACAGGTAGTCAGTGGCCCAAAAGTTTTACAACCAGTCTTACCAAGGAGTATCGGATTACCCAGTACTAACTGGGTTATGGAGGTGAGATAGGCAGTCGCCCCATGTAAAAACTGGTATTCAGCAGCATCTGGTTAGACTGGAAGCCGACCCCAACATAGTTGGGAAAAAGGTTAGGCAGATGATGAAGTACTTCTTACTTAGTAGTCTCAAATAGATTTACTTACCTGTCTCATCGCCGACTAGGAAGCAACCGACTATCGACTGTTTTCTCGCTCAAGCACAGGTAAAAGATTTAAAAATTTAGATACTTAGCCAGGAACATGGTCTGCCATTCTCCATACAAACGTATTCCCTTTTTTTTCTTCCTTAATAATGCCTCTATAGCATTTTTTTTTCATATAATTATAGGTTTGCTGTAGACTGGCGATCTCTGTCATTTCCAGCAACGAATACTTTTACCGCCGTGATGATAGGACTACCACACAATTTTTTAACATACACGTAAAGGTTTTAACAAATAAGAAAAAAAATATGTTTAGAAAATATAAAAATATAAATTATTAGAAATCTGGACACTCTTTTTTTTAATTTTAATGTCAAGAATAATTTAATCGGCCTAGTTTTAGAGGAGAAAAAGGAATACGAAACGTCGATCTCGTCAACATTTTTGTGATATAATTGGTTTGCAATACCATCGCAACGGCAATCGTTTCCTCAAATACCTATTTTCAAATTCCTCGCAGGCTGTGTTCCTTCTTAACATATGGACAGTGACATGGGTAGGTGGCCGCTGAAGTTGACGAGACACAAAATCTCATCGAAATCTTACCACAAATCCTGTTGTTCCAGGCATACGCTGGTTCCGACTCAGTGGCAACGATCATCAACCGCTTCCAAATTCGAGAGATTGAGAACTTCTCCTGTTTCATTCTACTGTGCGAAATTTTGCAAGAGGCTATCATTCTCAGGAAGGAAGTGGAAACGTCAAGACAAACGATTTGTGAGTTTTTGGATCATTTTATTGTGTTTTTGAGTATAAGCTCAATCAATCAGTTTATTTGTGAAACATAGGTGTTTACATAAATAGGGGGTGCGCTATGTTTTTTCATAATTAAGACATACAAAGTTTTATGTGACCCGTTAGGTGTAATTACATAATGTCATTAAAAAAATATTATATTTATATATGTTTTTAAATTAATTAATACATGAAAAGAAGAGGATAAAAAAGAAACATCAAATACAATAAAATTAATAAATAGTCATAGCTCGATGAACACAAACACAAGATTCAAGAAGTTTGCAAATTCGGAAATTAATTCTGAGACGAATCTTAGAATTATTTTTGTGTAGTTTTCCCCCAACTATGCATTGTTAACTCCCTTAACTTTGTATATTTTGTTTGCATGTACTTTTTCTTTTATTTTAATCATTAAATTTTTTGTTGCACCAATCAACTTCCGAAGGTAGACTGGTAGAAAATGCTCAAAGCATGCAGTCCGCCTTTGTGCAGTGTTTGTTTATCTTAGACAAAAACCGGCATAAAGTTTTCTAAACTAATATTATAAAGAGGAAAGATTTGATTGTTTGTTTGTTTGTTTGTTTGCATTGAATAGGCTCCGAAACTACTGAACCGATTTGAAAAATTCTTTCACTGTTGGGAAGCTACACTATCCGCGGGTGACATAGGCTATATTATATTTTCAAAAAAATTAGGGATCCTTACTAAAACTGCAATTATGTAACCCAAGGTGTATAAAAATTACCTAAAATATTCTTCAACATCGCGTGCGCTGCGAAAACTATTGATGATAGAACAAAATAATGTATTACGACTTTGCAGAACACATCATTATTTACAAAAAGTGTCGCGACAGCATATGTCTAACTATTATATTTATGCCACAATAAGTGTTCTTTTATTTAAAAAATATATATTTTAATGCCGCCGTTAGAAAAGACTCTGTATTTGTATCTTGGTATTAATCCTTATCAAAATAAATTACTTCATATTCAAGACTGCTTCAATACCTTTATATAACTTTTTAAATTATTCAATTCGGACATTCCATTCGAAAGATATCAGGAGTTTAAAAATATAAGTATTAGAAAAAAGTTGCGTGGTCGCCGCTCACCCTGCTCAGCTGGCTAGGCATCACCTTATACGATGTAGGCGTCACTGGGGTACGGGCCGTACGGGAGGGGAATATTCAAACTTTGTTTATATTTATTTTTAGTTCATCATCATTCATCATTTCAGCCAAAAGACGTCCACTGCAGGACATAGACCTCCCCCAAGTGTCGCCATTGACATAAGGGGGATTTTGACATAATCGCCACGCTTGGCAGGCGGGTGGGCGATCGCAGTACAGTTGTTACAAAAGCCCACAGAACGCTGCTACCCATTCTCTGGCAAGTCCCTTAGTCGCCTCTTACGACACCCACGGGAAGATATGGGATGGTGCTATTCTTTACGCCCGACACCATACAGAACCCGACACCATACCCGTGCGAAGCCGGGGCGAGCTGCTAGTACTAAATAAGTACCTACATGTACTAAATTCTAAAGGGTGAGATTAATGAAGTACATAATATGTCCTAACAGCTGAATAGATTTAGAAAATACGACAGATTTTAGATGATAACCTGGCAGATAATGTCCTAAATTAGGACAAAGGTTTCTTTATATACCAGTAGGCAAGTTCCCGTTGGACGATTTCCGACTATTCCGAATTAATGATAGCTCGAAATTCCAGTTGATCAGCGTGATCAAAACGAGGCTCGAGAGGAGAAGCAAGACAAAAGAATAGCGAACATGACGATGGAATTGGAAAGACTACGTGCGTCTACGCAAAAAAAGCAGGATGAAAACAATGCAGCTGATGCTACTACCATGAAAGTGATCAGAGGTATCGACGAACTTGTTAGGTAAGCACCTGTAATATTTAGGTACTAGTCTTTATTTAACGTACGCAAAAGCATATTAAAAGCGTCTCCAACACCATACGAATACACTAGCAGTGCTGCTCAATATTCCTGACACCCTGATTCGCCTGTAAGTAAAGGCAACATTGATCTGATTCTGGATAGCCTACAATGAGTTACCGATTGTAGGGAGCTAACTCTGCATGATACTCAATCTGACAAAACATAGAGCTGCTCCAATGAGCAGCTATAATATAACTATAGATAATTATTAATATAACTAAGATATAATATAGCTATAAGATAACTCTTATCATGCAATCATTCCATGGACAATTCCATGGAATAATTGCATGATAAGAGTTGAAAAAAAGGTACTAGTCTTCTTCTTTTAAAGAGATTGGTATTCCCACGGTGGCTTCACAATTCATCTTCGCTAACATTTTATATATTAGGCAATATGTCAATTTATATAGTAAAAACAGTGATATTACCACTCGAATTATTCATAAACTAGGTGCTACCTTTCACCGGCTTCATAAAGTTCATAATTCATTTATAGGGCTTGGTATCCCTTTTACAACAAACTACGATTCTAAGCGGTCTTCGGTCAAAAAATCTAAGCGCAATTTACTGCGAAAAATGGTAGAAAAATTAGATAAAGAAGGTCCGTGGTCTCTTTTGTATCACGAGTTCGAAGGTAATCGATCATTCGACCTTGCAGTTGTCCAGAACATTAAAGTAAATAATAAACACACCACCGGTATTGAGGAAACAACTGAAATTCTATTAAATACTCTGATACCTGATGATTCGCCTGTGATTGACAATGACTACCACCAACAAATCAGAGCGTGGGCTGCTGTGCCACCTGAATCACCAGCGCCTGACCTTCCATCTACTGACGAATCAATTAATATTGTCAGGAAACTACCAGTTAACAAATCATCAGCTGGTGAAGATAAAGTATCTCGTCGGATGATGAAGCGTGTAAAACAGTGGGCGACGCAATTTTACCTGTTTACAACCGGTATATAGCGGATGGCATCATTCCTCGTATATGGCGACATGGCTTTATACGAATAATTCCTAAAAGTAGCGATAAGCTACCAGACCAACCGAAGTCGTACCGGCCCATAACGCTGCTACCATCTTTGGGAAAACTCCTGGAGCGCCTTATCGTTCCACGTTTTGCTACCAGACGGGCAGACGGGCAGAGGACTTAAATAAATATTATTTTGCAATTGTAATTAAACTTTATGGTACGAGTGTTAAGGTGTATTATAAACTGAAGTTATTAATATTATTAAACTTTTTTCTATGAAATATAGATGTTTACGTGTGTGCAAAACGTGGAAACTTTAGAGATACATTTTTGTTCCTGATCCTTAATCTAGTACTATTATTGATCGAAGCAGACGGGCCAACATTTCTTAACAGCCAATTCAGTTTCACTATTGGACATCTACCATCAAGCATCAAGCTGACAAATTGAATACAGTGCATTTTTTGTTTATAAATATTAAAAAAAAAATAAAAAAATATTCGTTTATGTCGACAGCCTGCGCTTAAAATCACACTGACTCGACACTGAGGGGCATCCTCAGGTACGGTGAAACTGGTACAGACAAACCGCAGACACGGATCAAAATACCGGATTCTGACAAATATGAAATAAAACAAAAACCCGTTTTACGTCAGTCGAATCACTATATCAGGTCAACTTGAAAACCAGCGTCGGGCTCTAGTTGTCCTAAATTTGGCTGAACTGTGCCTACTTGGCACAGCCCGCAGCCGTGAGACACACAACAGTTATGTTTTTTTTTTGTGTTACGGATTTATTTTTGATATTTTTTTTTGCAATTGTGGCATATAAAATAAAACTATTATCTTTCTTTCTACTGAAGAATCTTTCAGTGTCATATCAGCCAGTCCGCAATTAACCGAAACTTAACGCAATCTCTCTCAGGTTAGCGAAATGCGACTGTACTCCGCTCCTGTCACTTCTCGGCAACCACAAGGAGGCGACCAAGTGGAACGTCTCCAAGTTCCTCAGAATCTTGGAGGCTGAAGTCAAGAGCCTCATACAAGTTGCATACGGTGCCATCAAGGTTTGTGGTCACTGTCTTCTACTTTTTTAAACTAAATACAAATATTCAACTATAACATACAAATATTGAATTACCAAGTAGGTTATTCTATTATAGTCGGGCCGTAACGACATGCGAAGATATGCGACGTACAGATATGCGAATGACAGCCGGGACCATCTGCTTATTTTGCTTTCCGAAGGGCGAAGGGATCTTCGCAAGCAGTGGGTGTTCTTCCGTCCACAGGCCAACTTCGACGAGCGTCGTTTAACCTTAAAGTTAGACCCATGCCACTGTCATTATTTACCCATGAGTTTGCATCCTTATGTTGTGTATTGTATTTTTATCACCCATGTTACTCAATTATATAGGTAGGTATTTATTTTATGTATATTTTTCTGACAGCCGCCAGCCCCGACGCCAAAAGGCCGCAAAGGCTCAATAGTTGGAGCGATGAAACTTGTAGCAGATCCGTACGTAGAGATTATAAAACCGAACAGGATTGAGAAGCTTGTGCCCTACCAGCCGTGTGCTTAGTAAGTTTGACATTAAAAAAAGGTTTTTCCATTTTATTCGCATACACACACTTGAAACAGTAGGCACAGAAATTCAAGTTCAAATATGTTTAATTCGTGACACACAGGTAAAAGTAAGTACATGGTGTTATAAATAATGTTATGTCTCACTATGTGCTGCCGTGCAAGGCGTACAAAAATACAAATAATGTTTACACTGAAAATAAGTTACTTATTACTGAAATTTTACCTCTGTTAGCATCTGCCCAACAACAACCTTATACTAGTGTCAATTAATATAGGTAGGTAGGTACATCCTCATCTGCCTAGCCTAATCCCAATTACGTTGGGGTCGGTTTTCAGTCCAACCGGATAGGCACAGCTGAATACCAGTATTTTACATGGAGCGACTGCCTATCTGACCTCCACAACCCAGTTAATACTGGGTCATATACGATATCCCTTGGTAAGACTGGTTGTCATTATTTCTGGCCACAAACTACCTGTAACGACTGTCAAAGATCTATAAATGACAGCCGGGACCAACGAACGGGTTAACGTGCTTTCCGAAGCACGGAGGAAACTCGGAAAGTAATGGCTGGTCACCCTTCCACGGGCCAACCTAGGCAAGCACGGCTTAACCTGAAGATCGACCCTATTGGCTGTTATTATTTAGCCACGAGCTCTTCCGTCAATTAATATAACTACATCACTGTGATCTTGGTGGAGATCCAAAATCGGAGGTAAAATAACATTGGTAAAAATAAAAACAGTGAAAGGACTAACTAAGCAACTATTCGGTAGTCGGATCTGATTTCGTGATTCATTTTAGCCTCGGAAAAAGATTTATTATCGCCATTATGAATAAACAAGATGGCAGCAGAATTTACCTACCGGACAACCCTGCTGAATATAGTTTCGTTTTGAATCAGGCCCCCTATTCACAAACGCTCGGATTCGATTTCGATTCGATAAGTCGTATGTCTATCATGTTCTGGCATTACGAGAGCGAGCGAGATAGACATACGACTTTCCGAAACGAAATCGAATCCGGGCTGGAGAACAGGGTGTAAGGTTCTTCATCACTTCGTAAACGCGCAGCAAAGTAAACAGTTTGAAGTATACAGTTTTCTCGCTTCGATAAATCATTAAAATTATTAAAGTGTACTAAAACTTACTTTTTGTCTAATCAATACATTGAACTAAAATATATGTGCAGTTCCTACAAATAAACAACTCTAAACAGTGATAAATAAGGAATCTTTTAACATTGACTAAAGTGCAAATCATTGAGTGGTTCTTCGAACATCGCGGCTAGTGCACGGGATCATCGCGGTTACGCGGGCCGCGTAAGGGCCATAACAGCGCGCTACGCCGGCCGGTGACACATCGTTTAACGTGTTTGGAAGAATCTTGTTTTTGACAATTAATTGTCGACTCGTTTATGAAGCAAGTCTGAGCGCCAGAACCTGCATTCGTTGCATATTTGGATCAAGAATATTACAAGATAAGTGGTGACAAGTACATAATATATTTTAAATAAACATGTTACGTTCAACTGATACCAAAATTAAGTGTTCTTCGGACACCGATTTGGATAGAGCGCCTACAGCATTTGAAGAGCAATACCTTAAACGGAAACAGCCCGAGTCAGAATTTGCCGAGGCGTTGAGTGCATTATCACTTGATTTGAAAAATACATTGAGTGAGTGGCGACGTGACATGGATGCTAGATTATCTATAATATCCGATAGTGTTGCCAATATTACATCAGAGTTAGCTGCTCTAACGCAAGTCACCACTGAAATTAAAAGCGATGTAAGTTTTCTCCGCTCAGAACAGCTTTCTATCAAGCAAAGCATTAAAAAACAAGACGAGAAACATAATGCACTGTCACATGAACTCGTCGATATACGGAAATCGGTTCAACATACCATGGACGAGCAAACTGACATCCGGGAGCAGGTCGATGATTTGAAAAGACATAGTAAAAATATGGCGGACTTGCAAATAACTATGGCTGGTCTAGTTGCTAAGGTAGACTACATGGAACAAAGCGCCCGGAGTTGCAATATTGAATTATGTAACATACCTGAAAGGCGAGGTGAAAATCTAGTTACCCTGATCGAAAATATAGGCACTAAAATAAATTTTAAAATAATTCAGAAAGACATAGTTGCCGTACATCGCGTCCCCCATGCTCATGAACCCAACGATAGACCCAAAAACATTATTGTGAAGTTTACTTCCCGAATACTCAGAGACAACATGCTCAGCGCCTGCAGATTATTTAAGAACCTGAACGCAGATTTGCTCGGCTTCTCAAACTCAAAATTACCTATTTACGTGCATGAGCATTTGACACTGAAAAATAAACAGTTGTTTCGTGAATGTAGAAATGCAGCCGCTAAACATAACTTCAAGTTCGTGTGGGTCAAGAACGGAACCATTCTTGCTAGAGAAAAGGAGGGAGCGCGAGCATTCGCCATCAAATCTAACCAAGACGTGGGAAAAATTAAACCCGGTTTGCCAACAGCTACGTCTTAAGTTTTTAATCATTGCCACTGTCAACATTCAGAATCTCAAACCAAGCCAACTGATTCTCTTATATTTGTTTTGCCAAAACCAGATATTTATTATTTCAATATTGTTGTATGTCTATCTCTTTGATTGCTTTGCTTATTTTTCTCACTTAGTGCTTATCAAACTGCAACTAGCCTTTAAGTTATTATTGGTTTATGTCTGTATGCTCAAGCTTTTGTTTCATGTTCCACTTTATTGCTCAAATTGCATTGTTGTTGTATTGCACAATTCACTCAAGGTCATGGAAACTTTATTAGTATTTTATATTGTCATATTTATTAGTACTTTTCTCTTCAGTAATGGATGACCAATCTCTTACTGTTTATTATCAGAACTGTAGGGGCATCCGCACCAAACTGCATATGTTATATATGAATATTTTGGCTAATTGCTACGACGTTATTGTGCTAACGGAAACCTGGCTAACGCTGGAGGTATCTGACGACGAGTTCATTGATGATCGCTATACTGTACATAGGTGCGACCGCGATCGAGAAGCCACTGGTAAGAAGGAAGGAGGTGGAACTCTGGTGGCGATTCTCAAATCATTGCGTGCGGTTAGAATCAACCCCATCGCGACTCTGCATGCCAACATTGAACATGTTATTATTCAAATACCTAGCATAAATAGGGGTAAATTGCACATTATTAGTGCAGTTTATATACCACCAAAAACTCCGGAATCTGTCTATGATGCCTACTTTCAAATGATGGATGCCTACCTTGACGATACTGACGTTGAACGCTTCTATGTTATCGGTGATTTCAATTTACCTACTCTTGAATGGGATACCAACATCGGTAACCACTCCACCTTTGGTCAAGTCTGCGGAGATTACGCCCCTGTTGGTGGAATTGTGAGTAATTTTCTGTCTATACATAACGCTACCCAGTACAACACACATAAAAACATGCGTAATAAAATACTCGATCTCTTTATCAGTAACGGTGACTGCACGGTGTGCGAAACTAATGACCTTTTACTACCGCCTGACCAATATCATCCCCCATTTTATGTGCTAATTCCTTTCAAGACACGAAACAGTAATATGAGACGTAATACAATTAAAAGATTTAACTATTTTAAAGCCAATTATGACGACATTAACCAGGATTTATCAGAAATAAATTGGGAGTCTTCCCTACGCGATTGTTCTGTAGATGAATCACTGGAGGTTTTCTACAATATAATTTTTAATGTTATCAAAACACGTATTCCTTTAACAACGGTAAAGTCATCGAAGTTCCCAGTTTGGTTCTCACCGGCTCTCATACACATATTCAAGAACAAGTGTAAAGCTTGGATAAAGTGGAAACAATATAAAAATTTGTCAGACTATGAGCAGTTTTCGCTGTTTAGATCCCGATTTCACGTTGAGTGCAAAAATTGTTATGACCGGTATATCAATACTGTTGAGGACAGTATTAAACATAATGTTAATTACTTTTGGAAATTTGTCTCTAACCGTAAGTCATCTAAAGGAATTCCCTCTACTGTGCGTTTCAAAAATCAATCTTCGAACAACCCTAATGAAATCTGCGACCTCTTCTCTGTATATTTTAAATCCGTCTATGAACCTTCCACTTTGTCAAATGATTTTTGCCCAAACGCAGATTGTTCTGAGGGCTGTACTGCTGTAGACAACATACAATTCTCAGTTCAGCAGGTGTTGAGACACATCGAAACCTTAGATACCTCAAAAGGGCCTGGCCCCGACGCACTTCCAGCAATATTTCTTAGAAATACTGCTAAGAATATATGCGTTCCTCTACAAATTATTTTCAATCGATCCCTGTCACAAGGAATCTTTCCTGATGCTTGGAAGCAAGCTAACGTAACACCAGTGCACAAGTCAGGCCCTACAGATGACGTCGAAAACTATCGCCCGATATCGATACTGTCGACCTTATCGAAACTATTTGAAAAGCTTGTGCATGGTGTACTTTATCCATTGCTTCATAATGCCATTGTTCCACAACAACACGGATTTGTTAAAAGAAGGTCTACGGTAACAAATCTTGTAGCATACTCAGAATCCATTTTTAATGATATGGATGCTGGTATTCAAGTAGACTCAGTCTATACTGATTTCCAGAAAGCTTTCGATAAGGTCGACCACAAGCTGCTGTTGAGCAAAATTGCGTTTAATGGCATACGTGGGAATTTGTTGAGGTGGTTTTCGTCGTATGTTTTCAAAAGGACGCAGCGCGTAGTGATTAATGGTTATCAATCACATACTATAGCCGTGACATCAGGTGTTCCTCAAGGATCGATTTTAGGACCCCTTCTATTTATCTTGTTCATTAACGACATAGGCAAATGTTTTCAAAATTCAAAATTTCTTTTATATGCAGATGACCTAAAAATATTTAAGCCAATCAAAAACATTAGCGATTGTCTTGCTTTGCAGGCAGACTTAGATAGGCTGTCTGAATACTGTGTGTGCAATAAACTGAAACTTAGCGTGCCTAAATGCTGTTATTTGAGCATCACCAAAAATAAAAACATCCTCAGATACCAGTACTCTCTAAATGATGTCACTTTAAATAGGGTTACCATGGTTCGCGATCTGGGTGTCATTTTTGATGAAAAGCTTCATCTTGATATACACATCAGTACAATTGTTAATAAGGCTTGGCGTATGTATGGATTTGTTATGCGATCAGCCACTGAATTCGTGCGCCCTCAGACCTACCTTTATTTATACAAAACCTTAATTAGATCTCAATTAGAGTATGCAGTTGCGGTGTGGAATCCCCTATACATTAAATATTCTAACTGCCTAGAAATGGTACAAAAGAAATTTTTAAGATCCATGACTTACAGGTGCTTTCACTCTTCTTCGTCTTATGTCGATTTACTAAGGAAATATAATCTTCTAAGCCTTTCTGGCCGACGGAAATTTTTGGAGACCGTGCTCCTGTACGATCTCTGCAGAAACACGTACGACTGTACCGATATTTGCAACAGGATTTGTTATTTAGTTCCCAGAAGAATACACTTGCGTGCAGTGCGCAAGCAACCGTTGTTTGCAGTGAGAGCATGTCGAACAAATGCTGGTGTTCGAGCACCGCTGCGACGTCTTGTCGACAATTATAATAAACACTTCCTTGACATCGATTTATTTTGTGATACACGGGGTAGATTCCGAAACTCAACTCATAAGGCAATCAAGGAATTAGACATCATATCCCTTTCTTCTTAGATTATTGTACTGTATAATTGCACTTACTTATTATTTAAAAGTTTAAAATCACTGTTTTTTTTTTTAATTTATATCTTTGTTACTTTTAACTTCTCTTTGAAGCGTGTTATTATTATTTTGCCTGTATGCTGTGAATAACGCTGTTGATTACATAATAGTTAATTTTAAGTTTTTAGTTTATATGCTTTTTATGTAATTGTTTGTTGTTCCAAATAAAATAAAATAAAATAAAATAAATCTCCCATTGAAAACAGAGGACCCTCTGACCAGACGGATGTTGTGTCTGGTGGGCTACTGCCCGACAGTTGCTGGTGGGTTTTTCTCTATATATATACTTCTTTTTTTTATATGGCCACTCGCAGATCATCCTGCTAAGGTTGTTACTGCTCAACCGGACTATCCTGTGGTGACCTCAAATGAATTTAAGGCTCCCAGCCAGGGCTTACAAAGTAGATATACTAAATGACCGCTCGCTAAGGGCACCTGCTGTGGGGTTCGGACCTCGGCTTAGGGCATCATTGAGGGGTGGGCAGCAAGGGACAGGCTGGGTCACATTATTATTATTTGGGGAATTTAACGCTTCATGCTCAGCGGCGCGGGCTGGCTCGTCGAGCAAGGGTCGGGGAGTTTTTCTACATAGTCTTAAGCCACGGAAAACTTTAACTGCGTGATTTAGGAGTTTGATGTTGGTTCTTCATTTGTGTCATAGATGGCGCCGTAGTACTTACAAATAAAAAAAAAAAAAAAAAAACACAACAAACAAAACAAAAAACACAAATAAAACAACAAAAAACAAACAACAAACAAAAACAAACTACTACAAATAATATAATATTTGTAGTGAAGGTACAATATTCTCATTTTGTTTTCCTTTCAGTTGCGTGGAAGACTACATAATGAACCTGGTGTTCGAAACGCCGGCGGTGCCAGCAGACAAAGAATACGTTGAATACATCTTCCATCTCGAGGACGTTAACACCAAATTCGAGATATATACTCTCACTATTCCTGCGTAAGTTTACAATATCGTCATCATTCTCCTGGTATCGTCCCAATTTATTTGGAGGCGGCACAACATGTCTTCTTCTTCCATACATGCTGGTTTCGGTCCCATGGTAAAACCCGGTTTTCGCCGGGTTCTGGGTTTCGGCGATCTTCTCCCCACCATTTTATTCACCTCCTTTCTAGCCATATCATCCGTCACTCAGTCCAACAATCGTTTCGTTGGTCTTCCTCTACTCTTTTAGCCATCCAATTGAACTACCATTGTCATTAATGCAAAGTTTTCTATAATTTTGAATAGTAATAAAATAGTGTAAAGTAAGGCTCAAAGCTTGGACACGCCTCGGCAAGTGCTGCTAAAGCCAGCTCTGCCAATATTTTGTTAACAAATCATCGTGTCCCCCTTTGTTTAATCGCTGCTACGGCACTAAATAGAAACTTACTTTTTGATGGCGATGGCGGTACGTGACAGAAATTGTGCGTTTTACGTACTATAGACGAGAAAACGATTTTGTGTATGTATGAGACTCCTAATTATTCCCTTTATTCATTTTCATATACAAATTTAATACATTTTTAAATATTCCTTATAAATAATAATAAAAAAAAACATTTAATAATATAAAAAATTGTAGCCACCGGTATCGGGAACAGGGTCCAAGCTACCGGCGGTCAGAGCTCCAGAGAAAGGAACCTCCTAACGATACGAGCCGTGTCCAGGAGTACCGCTCTCTGAATCAAGCCCTTGATCCAGCTGCCTAACGAGAGCCTCATCAGATGTTGGTCGAGGCTCTTGGCAATTAGGTCATTGGCTGATACGACTATCGGCACAATGATCGCTGAGTCAACAGGCCACATGTCGACAACCTCGCGAGCCAAGTCAATATACTTGATTTGCTTATCTTTCTCGGCTTTCACGAGGTTCTCGTCATGTGGAACCGTTATGTCAACAATCATTGCGCGCCGCTCTGATCGATCCACCACCACTATATCAGGCTTATTGGCTACAATAGACTCCTAATAATTATTATTAACGGCAGTACAATGACTGCCGTCTCCAGACGATGCAGGATTCTGCACTCTATGGATGTATGGCCTTCATGCAATACTTCTTCCATTTACCCACGATTTACCTTAATGATACAACACAATACAATTACTTAATCGGTAAATACCTACTATTTGTTCTAAATATTTGGTTTTTCTTTTCAGTAAACGCCACCCATTCCGAGAAAAGAGAGACTGAATATGAAGAAAGAAGTACACGTTTTTTTACTTATATTATAATCAACGTAACTAACTAATAACGTAACAGCTAAGCTGTTAGCACTTTTATTTTAATTCTGATTTCGTTGTGGATGTGTATTTTATTGTAAAGTGATAAATAAATGTAGTGAATTATTCCCGATGGTTTTTTTATTATGAAAACTATTATCATCAAAGTTGGGAGCTCGACTTTGACTCATCATCATCATCGTCATCATCATTTCAGCCGAAAGACGTCCACTGCTGGACATAGGCCTCCCCCAAGTGTCGCCACATTGATCGGTCCCGTGCGACTCGCATCCAGCGGATCCCCGAAACCTTCACCAGGTCATCGGTCCACCTAGTGGGAGGCCTTCCAACGCATCGTCTCCCGGTTCGCGGTCGCCATTCCAGAACTTTTCAGCCCCATCGGCCATCTGTTCTGCGAGAAATCTGCCCTGCCCACTGCCACTTAAGTTTGGCAATTCTTCGGGCTACGTCGGTAACCTTGGTTCTCTTTGACTATCATACATAAAATATAGTTAGGAGACTGTATCAAGTTCGTTAAATTTAAAATATAGTAGAAATAATCTTTATGCGATGGCAACATTTTGGCATTTAGTGTACATGCAACATTACTTGTTTGGTTGATAATTGGCAACACTGTTGTGTTGTGGTGTTGTCAGCCAAAGAAAAAGTGCCATAAATCCTGCAAGTATAATTTAATTTACAGTTTTTTCTGAAACAAGGATTAAAATGAAAATAAAAATGTAACCGAGTTATTATTTCGTCCTACTCTTACAATAGCATAACATGCATATAGGGATCTAGTAACGACATAATTGTTTAAGAAAACTTAAGAAAACCATTATATTTTTAATGTTTTAACCTGAGAGTGCATTGTGAATATTAGTATTCTATAGATTTAACTTATGTTAATTAAATCTTGGCTACCTAAATAAACAGTTGTGACTTATTTCATATTTTTCATCGTTTTTTTTACCACCATTTACACTGTATGTAAAATTGTGGGGAAACGTAAACTTTGAGCTGGGAACACCGATGATGTGTTTCCCTTGTTTGTGTGTGTGAGTGATGTCTCCGCCATTGAATTTCATTTTAGCCGAGAATTGAAATAGGTTGTACCTTTCACAAATCGGCAAATATCTTCACAATCTTTCTTCCTTTGCCTGTTCTATTTAGCTATATTCAGTGCACCACAATTATATCAAATGGCTGACAGAGACACAGATGAGTTAAACATCGATAATGTAATAAAAAAATTGTTAAAAGGTAAATGTTGATACGGTTTGAAATAAACAAAGTTACAAGTGTTCAAGCTTAAAATCAGTGAAATATTCAGTAAATTGGTGTAGAAAAGTGATGAAACTGTGAAAAAGTTGTGCTCTTTACGTGTTGGTGATATGTTTACGTTTGTTTTCAGTTCGGGGCGAAAAGCCTGGAATGAATGTACAGTTAACGGAAATAGAGATCAAAGGGCTCTGCTTGAAATCGCGGGAAATATTCTTGTCACAACCGATATTACTTGAATTGGAAGCGCCGCTAAAAATTTGCGGTAAGTACTTGGTCGTTTGTCCATTTTCTAACCAATACTGCTACTTTCCAATGCTACCTTCCACTTTCGAAAAGATGAAACTGCATTTTTAGACGTGTAAGTCATTGTTGAACTTTAAAAAAGGTTAATGTCGTTGTAGGACATTGTATTGCGAAGGTATCACGCCGAAAACCTTGTAATTACCCTCTATTGGCTCAAGTTCTTGATGTTTATCATGGTACTAATTGAGTAACCGATTTTGAAATTGTCTGCTTTTTGAGACAGATTTATTGTCAAAACATGTAATATTTTATTAAATTATAAATTAATGTATTTCATATTTTATAGTACATTACATATAATTTATGGTCCATTATAATAATTCTTATTGGCCTCAAGTTCTCCTTTCACAATAGTTTTAAGCCCTTGCTAAGATAATTATCTGAAGGTCATATTAATGCACTTGATAAGGCCAGGGTTATTTGTGTTTACCGTAGTAATTATATTGTGTATTTTCAGCATTTATTTTGGTATTCTGCAATGTATAAACTGTTCTGAGACTATTTACTTTCATATGATATTTCGCTTTCATGTTGAGCTGCTCAATTTGACAAAATTTAGTGGTTTTTCCAATGAAATTACTGTTGTTATTCTTTAAAACATGATGCAAGGTACATTCTGACACAAACCCAATAAAAAAGGATTAATTAAATATTTGTTAATTAAATTTAAACCTAGCACTGAAAAAAGCATATAGCTTTTTGTTAGAACATAGATAAAATCACCAAACTTGTTCATTCATTAGCAGGATCTTGTGTATTAGTCATTTCATTTTAATCAATTCATGAATTCCATTAAACAAGAAAGAAAAGCCTATAAATTGAGTGTCACAGATTATCTGGCATAGTAATCTTATGTTTTAAACCAACTTCCAAAAAGAGGTTATCAATTTGGATGTTTATATGGCAACCATACATATTTTACTTAAATGAAACCAGCAAGCTTATGGGGGAAGAAGCTGTTGCTCATACTAGTATTAAGTCTGCCTGTATCTTCAGGAAACAAGAGCATTGGACAAGTGTCTAAAAAAAAATTGTCTTATTTGTGGAATTATTTTTACCTCTGATTTAGTATGTACCTTGTTCTGCAAACACCCTTATCACGTAAGACTAACATCATAAACTAGCGACCAGCCCTGGCTTCGCACGGGTGCAATGCTGATACTAATTATACTACAGAATGTCTATCGACATCACATTGGAGACCTCTAAAATTATCAGTGTTTCTCTAGTATATTATGCATGTATTATACCTATAATACCTTCCTCTTGAATCACTCTTATCTAATAAAAAACACCGCATCAAAATTTGTTGCGTAGTTTTAAAGATCTAAGCATACATAGGGACAGACAACAGGAAGCGACTTAGTTTTATACTATGTAGTGAGTAGTGATACATATGTCGTGCTTGTGATCCCTGGGTTAATCAGTGGTGTATTTAACAATACATCCACATTTCACCAATTAAATAAAACTTGACTGGTGAAATGTGTGTGTAGCCCCGAATAATAGGGGTGAACCTATTGCCATCAAACAGACAAAAGACTCCATGGCTGCTACTAATATCATTGACATTTCAAAGGCCTAAAAATATCAGATAACATAAGAAAAATTCGCCCTAACTTTAAAACTAATGTGTTATCAGTAAAGTTTCACTAGTATCTTATCTCAAATGATAAATGAAATCAGTCTTTTCTGTGTGTCTTACTCATAGACTGATTTTTTACTAATAATTTTGGCTATTCATCAGTTCAATGATAGATTAAATCTATTATAACTACTGAAAGTTTGTGAAAAGTCATTCATGTTCATAGCAACATAATTCCTGATACTTGATTAGCAAAGCATGTCACATTTGTTAAGGCTAGGCAGATGTCCAAAAGTCAGTAATCTAGTCCTACCAAGAGGTATTACAAAATACTTGTTCAGTGAAGATTCGTAGATGACTTTGCTCAGGAGTGTAAATGTGGTGTTTCCCCACAAACAATGAGACACCTGATATCGTGTCCTACCTTTTCTGTCGCTTGCACATCACAGGAGCTGATAGGCTCTACTGAAAGCGCCAAACCCGTCGCCAAATTTTCGGCTGATGCAGTTTAAATTATCGTCGACATGCTAGGCAGAAAACAACGATACTGGATTGTAGAGGACAAAAATGATGGTTCTCAGTGTGTTGTCAGTCATGTGTGGAGGTTTATAGGCAGTCACTCCATTTAAAATACTGTTATTCAGCTGAAGCTGAAATGATGATTTATATTTTCTAGTCTCCAATGAAAAGCATGTAAGTTTTCATTCTCATGCATTGATTCTGTATTGTAGTTAGAAAGTACCAGTCCCTATCATAGATCTATAAAAAAACTAAAGTAATTAAGTGAAAGTTCAGTGACAGACACAGAAGTCAAACAAGTAATTAAAATTCTATGTACTGCACAATCATCAGATATGATTGTTATGGAGTCAAGTTGAATTGTTTTGAAGTGTGAGTTCCAATAGTAAGTTGAGGAAGTACCAATTCTGTTTGCTATTATTTTCTGTGAATTCTTCTCCAGAGCTATAACACAAAAAAGAAACTGTACTTTGGGGGAATTTAGTTAGTCAAATAGGTCTGTTTTTCAGCTTATTTGAACCCACTATTTAAGTTATGGAATGAGTCAGTTTCAATACGCGGCCGAAGCCAAAATAATTAAATAGAAAATTTATTTAAAACATGTAAATCAGATTTATAATAAAATCATTGTCAAAATCGATATTTGTGTTTTCATTATTTAACAGGGCTTAGGTAATTAAACTACGCATAATGGCTTCTTATTTTGTTTATTTATTATCAATTTCAACTTTTAAATAATTCAACCCTGGTAAAGCCAGTATTTGAAATATCATTGAACAGCAGCTGATCGTTGCAAATAAAAAACTGTTAAATACTCCTATGCAAAATGCCAAGGTGCACTTTTAAATGCCGTTACGAGTTTTACCAGCTAATTAAATTGACCTTGTATACATGTATTTTAACATGCTTCATTAGCATAATCGGCCTATAATGTCCTCGCTGCTAGGACACAGGCCTCCTCTCTATGAGGGAGTGGGCTGTAATCCACCATGCCACCCTAGTGCGTGTTGGTAGATGTCACATGTTTCGTTCTAATGCTTGGTTTCTTCACGATTTTTTCTTTCACCTGCTTGCGAGCAGTAGTGATGAAATAAACCCTAAAAGTAACGCGCCTGCGTAGTCCTTCATAACCAGAGACATTCAAATATTTACGAGATAGACGGGACAAGAAGAAGAATATCGTAATCCATAGACTTGTTACTACTTGGTAACAAATCGGTCTGATACGTGTGTCAAAATCGAATATGTTTAGGATCATAATTTTTATCTAATCTAATATTATTTAAACTAATTATAAAGCTGAAGAGTTTGTTTGTTTGCTTGAATGCGCTAATCTCAGGAAAAACTAGTCCGATTTAAAAAAATCTTTCATTGTTAGATAGCCCAGAATCGAGGATTTATCGAGGAAGGCTATAACAACAACAACATACATTTATTTTCAGGCAACTATAGGCTTTATATCATCACGTTACGACCAATATGAGCGGAGCAGCAATGAAAAATGTTGCGAAAACGACGAAACTGTGACGCAGACGAAGTTGCGCGCGACAGCTAGTATGAAAATATTCCCAATGTCCGCTCAATCAGCCTTTTAATTCTCGTTCATAACAATATCTAAATCTCCATTTTCGTCCACAGGTGACATTCACGGGCAATATCTAAATCTCCATTTTCGTCCACAGGTGACATTCACGGGCAATACTACGACCTACTAAGGTTGTTTGAATACGGAGGCTTCCCCCCCGAATCAAATTACCTGTTCCTGGGAGACTACGTGGATCGTGGCAAGCAGTCGTTGGAGACCATCTGTCTACTCCTCGCTTACAAGATCAAGTACCCAGAGAACTTCTTCCTTTTACGTGGTAACCACGAGTGCGCTAGCATTAATAGGATTTATGGGTAAGTAAATTAATGTATTTTTTTAAGCTATCTAGCCCACTTCAGGCCATTGTTTACCTGGAAAAAGCCATAAAGGAAAATCTGTCTGAACTTCCCACAGAATTACATACATTGTTCAAACAATATAGTCTGAAGTGAACAGCTAGCAAATTAAATCCTGATCTGTTCCTAAAATGCTCAAATCTGTTGCTAAAACTCTAATGGTTTTTCGTTTTTACCGTTTCTACATCTTTCAGACAAAGGTTTACATAAATGAATCTAAAAATAAAAAATGAAGTCTGTTTGCAACATGTAAAGCTCTAAATTCAAAGTGTACCAAATCGATTCTTCTTTTCGATATGGTATTACTATTTACCAAAAAAATGTTTATGGGCGCTGGATATTTCAAAATTGAATAATACGACGTATTTTGAATAAATGTGCAAATTTTATCTCACATTTGATGGATGAGACATTCGCATGTCGGGTCTGGGGTCACCATTACTCACACACACAAAAGGATCCCCTCAATTTCACTACCTGCCCACAAAATTTCGGAGAACGCGAACATTGCCACACCTTTTGCGGACCGGGAAAACCCGGGCGTACCCTGTTAAAGCCCCAAACTTATTTCAAATAGACGATCTTTATCCGTAACATACTATTTCAGCCATAAAAATGATAGCAGTTCTAAAGTGGAGTTTTAAACTCCACGTTATTGATTCAACGTTTGAATAAAAACATGTGCTTTTTGATAAAGCATTTATTTATCTGCTAATCAGATTAGCATTGAATCACCACAGATATCGACAAAAGACACGTCAAATATACACGCTAAACAATTTAAAGTGTGCAAAATAACGTCTTTTAGTTTATTGAACTCTTGCATGATACAAAAACATAGACAAAGGAATCCATTACATTTTTTTCTATCCATAGATACAACATTATGTATCGCATAACGTCTTCAACAGCTGTCTTTAGTTGTATCGTAAATTCACGTTTTCATGTAAATTAAGATTGGAAATGTTTGCATATTCTAATATGAGGATGATAAGCTGATATCTAGTCTCTGGGAACGCCCAATGTCATCGGAACATAAAGAATATATTTTGTTAAAGAGCATTGAATATTAAGCATTCATAATTTTATTATGTAATTAATCACTACGTGAGTGCACATAGTTTCACTTTTCGAGAAATGGAAATTAATATCAGTAGTTACCAAATCAGCAAATCTCTATCTTCCTACGGGTAAATGGAACTAGTCAGAAGCTAGAACGTCTGAAAATCAGTCTTACCAAGGAGTATCGGGTCGTGTAGGTCAGATAATAGTAATAGGTCTCTCAATGTATAATAATTTTATTGTGTTCAGCTGCAACCGAAGGTTATACAGACGTTGTTGAATCGCCGTCTCCAGTTCTCCATCAAGCCCTCTTACTAAAGGGTATGAACACATGTTTTTAATTAGTGCCAAGAGAAACTTGTTAAAGGATTAGGATTAATTAGTAGTCTACTCTTAAACCGTGTCGTAATAATTAGCTTTATCGTTAAAGTTGAATCTACTTTAATAGTCTTTGTAATTAACTCGTGCGCCTTGTCCTTTTAGGACAAATACAAAGGTCACATTCGAGGAATGAAAGTCGATCTAGAATTTATATAAACTTGTAATTCGTTCTACGTCTTGTAGTAAGCAACAACTTATTGTCAGGCCTACGATGTCCTCCCATACTTTAGTACTAACGGTGTAACAGAAATATTGTAAAACCAAAAGATTTTAAAAGAGTAACCATGGAGTTTCTTGCCGGTTCTTCTCCATAGGAAACGACCAACCCGAACCGAGCACCTTTTTGTCGACTTTTTATAAGTGGCCCTGTAAGGCCTATGTAATATAAAAATATTTTAATTTTTTCTGACATATTACATACTTCTAAACAGTTTCGATTATTTTGTATGCATGGTGTTTTAAACCAAAGAAACGAGGGATGGACTGTGTGAAAGATATGGTTTTAAACTGTCATGGTCACTAATACTATAATTGAAACTAAAAACGGGATGTTTACCATGTTTACTATTGATTTTGTGTGAAAGATAATATGGCAAGAATAAGAGGGGGCGGGGGCTATTACGCTGACCCCAAATAAGTTTGAATAAGGTTAAGAGAATGATGATAATGTATGGTGTCATTAAACATTTTTTTGTAAACGTTAACGCAGCCGAACTTATTACAGTCAAGAAATGGTACTATAACAAAATTATGAAATAAGTAAAATTACGTAAAGAGATATAACAAGACTAAGTCACCGAAAAGAGGATTGAAACGTACGTTGTTGTGCAAATATTTCTGTAAGCGACATAACTGGTTACCTGACTCGTGACGAAACGTGTTATTTCGGTAAACGTTAAAAAAAACAACGGTCTAAAGATGAAGTAAAGAAATTGATGACTAGTTAGAAAACTATGTATCAGGGATTCTAGTGACATGGTAGAGAAACCAGAGTCTGTCAGTGAACAAGTTACCTAAAATTTCGTAATTAGAAGTACTGTTTAACTATGCTCTAGCAGGAAATGCAAGGAGCTGTTTTTCGTGCGTAACCGCACCAAATATGGTGGGGACTGGTCATCTGTACAGAAAAGGCAATATAATAATAATCAACAACTACAAGCCAAGATTTTATATTTTCAATCTTTGTTTTCTCTTGGAGGAGCTCATGGCTAAATAATAACAGCCACACGGGTCGATCTTTAAGGTAAAGCCGTGGTTGCCGAGTTCGGTCCGTGGATGGGTGACCGTAATTACTCACCGAGTTTCCTGCGTGCCTCGGAAAGCACGTTAAGCCGTTGGTCTCGGCTGTCATTTGTAGATCTTTGACAGTCGAGTTGTCAGAAGCCAAAAGTCTGACATCCAGCCTTACCAAGGGGTATCGTATTACCTAGTTACTGGGTTCTGAAGGTCAGATAATCAGTCGCTTTATGTAAATATACTGGTACTCGGCTGCAATCGGTTAGACTTGAAGCCGACCCCAAGATAGTTCGGGAAAAGGCTAGACAGATGATGATTGTTGTTTATTTTCTTGGAGTTTCTTCCTTACAGGCAAAACACATTTAGGAATAAGCGGTTGTAAGTCTAGACTCGTGTTAAAGCCTAATGAGGAGAAAATGTCTTAATGCGTTGGTCGATTGACTAGCGAATCTAACTTTGTATCTCCATACACGGCTAAACAGTACTTTCATTTCCACTTCTTTCTTGCATTAGTCGTAGATTTGCTTTGCTACATACATCTTAAGGTAAATACCAGTTTTTGTCCTATTTCCGTCATCCAGAATTCTCTCTTTATTTAAAGTTAAGTATAAGGTTAGTCTAAAAATAAACCCGCTTTCGTTTCGAAAGCTATTTTATTTGAGTCAAAGTAACATCCCGCAATCGTCCTTAATCGATACGCCCAAAACGAATTAGTAAACGATACCCTGCTAAAAATACTTATCCTTGAAACTCCCCTGCACACAGGGAGTCACTTGCATGTTTAGTACGAGTCATGGGAAGTAAGCACGCATCCGTCACGCCCCGACGATTGTCAGACAAAACCGGTAGACTGCCGTATGTCTGCGTAGTATGCACGTTCTCTTATGTGCCTTTGAACATGTTTGAAGGGTTTCAGGAGTGAGTCTGACACTTCAATTAGTTTTGAAGCCAGTCCTCAAGAGGTTTCTCTAAGTGTGTGAGTATCATGCTGTACGTCTGTATCACAATTTATTCTTGAAGGGTTTTCGAAATAGTATCAAATCTGTTATGTTCAGTAGTAGCAATGAAAGATACTGTTGGTATACTATGTTTTATTATCACAAGGCACAGGTTACATTTATACAGCAGTCCGTAGTAGACGGGTTGAGATCAAGTTATGGCAACCAGACGGATGTGTGTCATCGACAATCACTAGTGCTGTGACATTAATTACTTACTAAATAGTGATGTCACATCAAAATCAAATATGTTTATTTGCAAGAATTTGGTACGATAGGCGTTACAATATGGGTTCTAGCATATCCTGCCATTATATGGCGTACAAATATTTCTATGATATCTAAAAATCGAGACTTATAATATTAATAACACTAATACATTATATCGGTAATTGTGAATGAATTAATTAAATATAATTTTATTGGAATAAAAATTACTATTTTTTTATGTAATTATAGTAATGATGGCATATGGTAGGATTTAGGCTACCTTTATTTTATTATGTATCCGAGAAAAAGCTGTGCAGTACTTTACCGACCCTAAATAAATTGGCAGATGAATGTCGATAATGGAGTAAACCCTTGCAGGTCTCATTCAAAATGAATGCACTTTTTATGACAACAAAGTCTTCGTATACCAACAGGGTATATGTTCAAAAGTGACGCACTTAATTTCAAATCCTTATTCGCAATCTTTACAAGGCTACTCTCACAGTCTGATGCGTATAAGTAAGCCTGTGAGTTGACATCATCTCATAAAACTGGATGTAGGTACTCATACCTGTTTTGGGAGGCTATGGTTTGGTGCGCATAACATGTTTGAAAGATATTAACGTATTTTTTTTTCTATTACTCTTTCTACCTTTTGTATTAAGCAACGACTTATTGTCGGGCCCACGCTGTCCTCTCATACTTCAGTACTAACGCTGTAACATAAATAAAATAAAATACTTTAGAACCTAATGATTTTAAAAGAGTAACCATGGAGTTTCTTGCCGGTTCTTCTCCATAGGAAACGACCAACCCGAACCGTGCACCTTTTGTCGACGTTTTATAAGTGCCCACGTAGGCCTATGTAAAATAAAATATTTAGTTTTTTTTTTTTAATCTCGAGTTTGTCTGTAGGTACTGTATATAGGCTCAGCGATCATTAAGAGTTCGAAACTTTTTATTCTAGATTTATTAGTTCAAAAACAATATAATTATCTACTCACTATGTTGTATCTGATTGCGCGTAGTTTCCCTGACAAAATACTTGTTGTTATTGAACTTAACGCCTCGGGTCAAGCTTAAAGCTTTTTTGTTCCAGTCCGTTGAACTGCAGTTTGTTTTTGCAGACACTTTACAAAAATCTGCGTAACTGTAAACATAGAGGCGTATTTACCTATTTTCATTCTGAATATAAGTTTTATTTTATTTATTTAAGACTTAATAAACAACTACAACATAATATATAAATCATAGGTTTAACAAAACTTAGTAGTAACATTGCAGTCCACTGCATTATTCGCAGAAAGACATATTAAAATAACAGTGGTTGCCACTAGACGAGCATTACCACAGAAAACAAATATAATGAGATAAATAAACAAGTTACTATAAAGCTAGCTTTAGCTACAAAACCAAATCAAATCAGAAACCATTTCATTTACACAAGTTAAGCAATGATTAAAGAATAAAATGACAATTGAGATAAGTTACTTTCAAGCTAGTTATAGATTGTAAAAAAAAGTTCATTCACATAAATTATATAACTACAAATAATAATGATATGATTACAATTGATATGTTTTTTTATAATATTAGATTTAATAAGTGAGGAAATAAGGCTATTTATATACCCACGATTGAAACCGGTAAATCATTCACAGCCCCCACTGCTGGATATAGGCATCTATCTTAGTTCGTGTGTATACAGGGTGTAAGACACCGACGCGAAAACGCTTACCACATACTCTCCTTTTAGGGTTCGATACCCAAAGGGTCAAACGGGACCCTACTACTGAGACTTCGCTGTCCGTCCGTCTGTCACCAGGCTGTATCTCATGGCTAACCGTGATAGTTAGCCAGATGAAATTTCTACAGATTATGTATTTCTGTTGATGTTATAACAACAAATAATAAAAACAGAATAAAATAAATAATTAAGGGGGCTCTAATACAAAAAAGTGATTATTTTGCTCGTTTTTATAAATAATGGTACGGAACCCTTCGTGTGCGAGTCCGACTCGCACTTGGCCGGTTTTTTTATTGGATTTAATAAGTGAGGAAACACGGCTATTTATTTACCCAGGATTGAAACCTTTATATCATTCACAGCTCCCACTGCTGGAAATAGGCATCTTAGTTCGTGTGTATACAGGGTGTAGGACACCGACGCGAAAAGGCAAACATACTTCCATTTTATTAATTTCCGAGAAAAAAAAATCTAGGTGGAGGGGTACAGAATTATGTATTGAGGACGTGGTAAGCGTATTCGCTTTGTTGTCCCTTACACCATGTATACATAGATGGAGTGGGAGAAGAAGGCCAAAGAAAAGATGGATGGATTTTGTGAGGACTGATATGAAAGAGAAAGGTGTAACATGTCAGCTTGACGGATGACAGACGAGAATTGAAGAAAAAAACCGGCCAAGTGCGAGTCGGACTCGCGCACGAAGAGTTCCGTTCCATTATTTATATAAACGAGCAAAAAACACTTATTTGTATGGGAGCCCCTTTAAATATTTATTTTATAGCGGCAACAGAAATACATAATCTGTACAAATTTTAACTGGCTAACTATCATGGTTCATGAGATACAGCCTGGTGAGAGACGGACGGACGGACAGCCTCAGTAATAGGGTCCCGTTTGACCCATTGGGTATGGAACCCTAAAAACGTGCTGCGCTGACCCCAAGTAACAAGGAACAGGGGCTGGAAGATAGTGATTTCCTGTGTATCCAAGAACTGCTAATTTTACCAAAGAATTGAAAGAAACCACACTTATCAGTGAATCAAAGCCCCAGGTTTCTCCAAGTGATCTTAATCAGTCACCCTGCCACTCGTTAGCGTTACCTACATGCTGTATGAGGTAAACACGAGTGAGTCAGAACTCGTGATTCATTCGTTGCGAGGTCGATAAGCCTTCAGCAGTCAAGTCCGAGGCGTTTGGCGACTTTAGACCACTTTAAAGTTCGCTAACAAACAACATGACTGGTGAAATGTGGCAATAGGAGGAGCTCGTGGCTAAATAATAACAGCCGCACGGGTCGATCTGTAAGGTTAAGCCGTGGTTACCGAAGTTGGTCCGTGAATGGGTGACCATAATGACATACCGAGGTTCCTCCGTGCTTCGGAAATCACGTTTAGCCGTTGGTCCCGGCTGTCATTTGTAGATCTTTGACAGTCGTTACGAGTAGTCAGAAGCCAAAAGTCTGACATCCAGTCTTACCAAGGGGTATCGTATTACCCAGTTACTGGGTTGTGATGGTCAGATAAGCAGTCGCTTCATGTAAAATACTGGTACTCAGCTGCATCCGGTTAGACTGGAAGCTGATTCCAAGATAGTTTGGGAAAAGGCCAGGCAGATGATGATGGTGGCAATAGGCTCACTCCCTATTACATGGGACTTAAACATAGCTGGCGAAATGTGAGTGTACTATTAGGTACCTCTGCCTAACCCTTATGGGATAAACAGGCGTGATGATATGTTATGTTCGATAACAAATAACAACTTTGTAGTGGTGGGAAATTTGGAGGCATATTGACATGCAAATGAAGGTTTTTGTTGGGTTGTTTCATTAGTCTTTTTTGTGTTTGTCATACAAACCTCTCTAGTTCTTGCGAGTTACAACTGCTCCTCGAATATGACTAGAGTATTACGGAAGCTTTGCCACAGTAAAACTTCGACGTCGATATCTCCTACTGGCGTCCATTGATTGAATAATTGAATATTTCTTTGACTGAGCACATTACAGATATTATGAACAGCTCATTCCCTGATAGTTCAGCCTGGCTATTGAGTTCCTGAGTTATATGACCAAAAATAGTCTATGAATTTATGACTAAGATAAACAAAACCGTGATGTTCTATTTGATGGAACACCAACGTCTCTTGCATTCTGATTGCGAATGCATCTGTCTGACAAAGATGTAGTACGCGATATTTTTGTACTTGATCGATGGAGCTGGTTTGTAGTGTCAAGCACCGCGTTTTGAGGAATCATCTACCCCGAATAAAGTAGACAGTAAACTGTACCGTTTTTTTATTGCTTGCATTTTGTCACCAAATTAAATTGTTTATTTATATGTTGTGAGGTTCTCTGTTGTCCTTATTTCATCATCATTTCAGCCGAAAGACGTCCACTGCTGGACATAGACCTCCCCCAAAAGGGGGGGTTTTTGCCATAATCGCCACGCTTGGCTGGCGGATTGGCGATTGCAGTACGGTTGTTACAAAAGCACAGAGAACGCTGCTGCCCATTCTCTGGCAAATCCCTTAGTCGCCACTTACGACACCCACGGGAAGATATGGGATGGTGCTATTCTTTATGTCCGACACCATACAGAACAAGTCCTTATTTGTCCTTATTTACTAAACTACTTTAAAGTCTGCCTGGATATACGGCATCTAGTTATGAGAAAGCTGTAGCAACTCCAAAATTTCCATCATACAACGAATGCAAAATGTAATCCTGAGAACTATATACAATGGGTCTTGGTTCATTACAAATGCTGAAATACACAACCAACTTTAGATAAAGTCGGTTAAGGAGGAGATCGTGATCATAACCAGACATACTTGGAAAGGCTGGAAAAGCATCCAAATGAACTGGCCGCTGGATTGACAACACGCACGTACCAAAAACGCCTCAAGAAAAAAGACATTTTTCCTGTAACCTCTTGAGTAGCACAAATACATGCTACACCTATGAGTTGCTCTCGCTGAAGAACACACTCAAACTGCCAAATGTTACATACCACATCTGCTTAATGTACTCACGACTGATAACAGATCCAAAAACAACAAAAAAATGTTAGGTATGATATGAAAGAGAAAGGAGTAAATGATGCCGTGACGTCTGGGAGTCGTCGTCAAGGGAGAATGGAATAAGAAACTGTGTTGTGCCGACCCCAACTAGAATGTGACAAGGTCAGGAAGATGATTTCTATGAAAGATCTTCAAAACACGTCAATATTTTAAAACTAGATAGTGCCTCCGCAATTGAATCGTAGGTACTTATTGATTTGCACTCAATGGAGTCATAAATCTATTGTTCTCATATACACACATCAAAAGTGTCTAGGGATCAAGCATTTTTATGCGGATTTCTTGAGATTGAGATGTGGCTTTGTAATAAATTTATGATTTTATAAATTTATATGGATCCTTTTTGGTGCATTTCATAATTTGAATCAGGAACTGTGAATCAAATTCGAGTAAAAGATGAAAATCAGCTGTCAATATTTTCCCTATAAAAACATACAACGCATTGAAGACATTATTAGTGCTACTGTTTCCCTACTACTGATTAAAACCAACGTTATTATGGAGCGGCGACGTCATTTAAGCAGGGAAGAAATGCTCAGAGCCGTGGGAATGATAGAAGCTGGTTCCCGGCAACGTACTGTGGCTTTAGCTCTGAATACAAGTCAGAGTGTTATCAGTCGACTTTGGACACGTTACCGAAGCACTGGTACCGTGGCTGAGCGCCATGGAGGACGGTATCGCTGCACCACACGGAGACAAGACCGATACATTCAAATCTTAACTCGAAGAGCTCCAACAATAACCGCCATGATGTTAGCCGTGAGGCTTCATCACTCTTCAGGGAACTTAATTAGCGACCAAACAGTCAGAAACCGCTTGCATGAAGTGAACCTTCATTCCCGAAGACCGCTACGGGTACCACCTATAGCAATGCACAATCGTAGGATTCGATATCAATGGGCTCTTGAACACAGAAATTGGGCAGAAGAACAATGGCGTTTCGTGTGCTTTTCTGATGAGTCTCGTTTTGGTATGAGACCGGATACAAGACGTATACGACACTGGAGAACCCCTGGACGCCAACAGCGATTAAAATCCTGCCAGGAAGTCCATCCTTATAGTGGTGGAACCATCATGGTATGGGCGGGTATTTGGATCGGCGGGAGAACTGAGTTGATTTGGATCAGAGGCAACCTCAACGCTCAAATTTATGCTGAGACGATTGTATCAGACGTCATCGTTCCTCTACAAGTGCAAATCGGTCCCTTATTTCAGTTAATGCATGATAATGCACGACCGCACACCGCAAGAGTTGTAAGACAGACTCTCGCCGCAGCTAACATCAATGTCCTGCCCTGGCCTGCTCAGTCGCCAGACTTGAACCCGATTGAGCATGCATGGGATATGCTACAGAGAAGAGCTCTGCCGAATATGGAGGGTATCCAGTCGCAAGAAGACCTTTTTTTGTTGTTGCAACGAACATGGGCGGCCATTCCACAGCGTGATTTGGATGAACTCATTTTGAGTATGCCAAACCGATGTTCTTGTGTTGTTAGTGTTCGCGGTAGAAACACGGATTATTAATTGTTTAAGTTACCCAATAAAATTTTAAAGAAAACTGTTATTTCAGTCTTTTTTTCGAACTTTAATGTTAGTGGTTCAAATGTCAAAAATCCCTTTAATAGAAAATGGCAAATTTCTTTATTAATGCAAAGGTGACTTGGTTTATCGTTACTGTGACAAACGAAAACACTTTATTTGATGAATCCTTAAAGAAAATTTTAATTAATATCAATCAGGAGAAAAGTTATTGCAAAAACATATGTTGATCCCTAGACACTTTTGATGTGTGTATATGTCACTCGGAAAGACGAAGGGAAGGCATCAAGTTCGCAGTTTTGATTCAAAGGAGGTCGTCATATAATTTTATTCTGTCATCAACTTTCAGGCGTTATGTTATTCTTCTAATGACGCCACACCCTTATCTGGCTATCAAACAGATAAGGCCTTATCAACTAAACATGATAATTCCATTGATTGATAGGGATAATCTTGACGAAGTCAAACAACAGTGTGATGTCATTTATTGTCAAATGTTTTTAGAGCTGTTCTAATATTATTAGTTAAGTAAAATTGGGATTTTTTTTCAGGAATTACGATTTTTCTGTTCACGGGAATATCATGTTGGAATTCCCGGATTCTTTGCCAAGCGAAGTATCAGAAATGAGCGTTTTGAGTCAGAAACACTTTTCATCAAGTTCATTTTAATTATAAAATGCTAAAATGTTTTTTTTTTTTCTCGAAATCGGGGATTGAATAAAATCTCAAGGATTTACTTATAACAGGAAACGCTTGGCATCAGTTAACAAGAAAAAAAAATTACCTTGAATGGGAATTATTAGGCAATTTAATATCTTAATACCTTACCCAACCATTTGTGTCGTAGACTTCCTCACAAGGAAAATGCATGTGTAGGCTCCTTATTATTCTGAACATGTCGTAAGCAATATTGAGGAAAAAGTTGTAGATGGACGACCATTCCTTGTCAATTTAAACAATATTTTTACAAGAACTTCCTCGTATCAACATTTTTGTTTCCTTTCTTGAACGGTTTTGGTATCTTGAACATTTTATAAATGTACCTACAACCTACATAGCTTTTGTCCGCGACGTTGCCCGCGTGGTGATCGGGAATTATCTTAAGGTAAAGTTATACTGGGACCAAAATAAAAGATCCTATGCTCTAACCAGGGTCATGGTCTACCGTTCGTTCATCCGTTGAGACACAAAAGGGACAGACAGACAGAGTAACTTTCGCATATAAATTGGTATGGATTATTTTAATGTTCTCATGGCTAAAAACCCCATTTATCACTTCGCATCATTTGGATCGCGCCAGAAATAAATAGGCGAGTAATAAATCATACTTACGGACATTAACAACAATAACTATATAAATGGCAACAAAATGTTCAGTACTTTCGAATGATCCAATTACAGATTTGTGAATTGAAATATTCAACATTTCCAAATCGAATATCTTAATACTTTTTGCCCGAGACTTAGTGGTGTTACACTGTCTGTAGGTACAGACAGTGTCATTAAGTAGTAACCCCCCTGGCGTACTCAGCCGGACTGTAGAGGGGTTAGCACATACTGACGCTGTCTGTACAGCAGGGATAAAAATATATCCTAACTTCCTAAGCCAAGTTTTGGTCTGTGAATTCAATTTCGTTCAGCCGATGAGATGTGAAAGGTACCTGACAGACAGATATACTTACTTTCACAGTATGGGATCTGCAACTAACGCATTATTAAAATACTGAAAAATATCCCAATAACTGAGAATATTGATATCAAAAGCTTTTCAATATTTTGGGGGAGCGTAACAATTTTATGTATGCTCCAAATACCAGTCGATCTATGTACCGAATATTCAAATCACCGGAACGACCCACAGTGGAACGAATGTATGGGAGCGGTTGGACGTAGACATGTCCGAAAAATAAGAGTAAAATTATGACAAACTAATGATGCCATCTTATTCGATTACTTAATGCCTTCATAAATTGTGGTGATGAATTTCTTCATAACTCCCATATTTCGGGAGTAATTTGAGAAAATGTGAAATTTTACTATGAAAATGAGTGTATCGAGCTCTCTCCCTCCTGATTCCGGGCTTGTTTCAAGTAGCGGTCTCTAATATCGTAATGCTATTACTAAGAGCTATATTTAATACTAAGACACATAGTGCGCCAAATGTGCACTTTCTGGGATAAAAGGAAATGAAAATTTAAAAAAAAAAACGTTTTTTCCCCATTTGTATTTACTTTAAACCGCAGACAGACTTATTAAGAGGTCTATAAATATATTATATATATACAGAAATATATATTAACAAAAATATTCACAAGAACTGATGAGAGTATGACTTTTAAGTAAGTTGATAATAAATTACCTAGTTTCATTAAAAGTACAATAAATAATTAAGATGTAAGCTCTAATTTACTAAGTTACACATTTTAAAACAATAACATCATTTAATTATCTTCGTCATCATCATCATCATCAATTAATTCAAATTCAGAATCGATGTCCGCTAAATCATTTATGTTAACAAATTCGATATCACTTTTCTCAGAATCCGTAAGCTCATAAAATTCCTTAAAAGAAGATTTTTTTACAAACTTATTTCCTTTTGGACGGATACTTGTAACAAGTGGATCAGAAGACAGTAAAAGATTGTGCATAATATCTTCATTGCATGAGATACTGCTATGCTTTCGAGAATGCCCCTCTCTATATTTTCTAAAATCTTTATTTCTAGCCTCAGATGCCTCTTCGGATAGAAAACCAATGGGCACAATTGACATGTTCTGAACTATGTCTGGCCCATGCATTAAAATTTTATGAAGTGAAGAAGGCATATAATACCATGGGTATAACTCCACGTAAAGCTTAGCAGTATCAAAGCAGAACTCTCGGAATTTAGTTACGTTGATCTTCTCTCCTGATGAAATACACTGCAAGATCACACAGATTTTTCTTAAAAGCATAGCATCTATTCCGGTCAGTTCAGCAGATTTAGTGTAGTTTTCAAAAAATCTCCTTGCCGAGTTGCCATTGTTGGTGGATCCACTGCCTTGTTTCACAACATCGAGAAGTAAGCCCGTTTCTCTTCTTACAGCCTCTTGAACTCTTTTCTTCCTGTCATCAACTTGCCTTTTTGCTATATCACCCCTTACTTGCCATGATTTTATGTCTAATTTGTAGGAAATGTGTAATAAGCATTCCATTGAGCGAATCCAAGCGTGAAGGGTGCTTAAGCTATATTTATACATGTCCTCGTTTGCGTGTTTATCTTTGATTAACTCTAAATTATTCATTTCTTTAGGACAAGCCTTGCATATGTCACACACTGAAGCTGCTGTATTGGATATAATGGAATGAATTTTACCATCAATCATTGTCAACAGCAGTTGGTGTTTGACACTAATTCCATCAGTGATGGTGGATGGAGTTAAGGCTTCAATCTCTGCTTCGATTTCAGCCATCTCTCTCTGCACATTTTCTTTGGTTTCCTTTATAAACTTAAACAATATTGGCCGGCAAAATGAAGTGGAAGATGGTCGCTCGTTTTCCCAAATTGTTACACCTTTTGAGACGAGCCGCAGTGGTACAAGACTAATCATAAAATTACTAGCAAGATCGATTTGCTCACCTTCACTCGTCCTTTGATGATAAATGCTTTGGCTAGATGATCCGTCAAAACCCCATTTGCTGGTCAATACGAGCTGTTGATTGGGATCAACAGGGGTTTCTAACGACCTAATAAGTCTTCTTGAGGTTAAATCCATCAAGGCTTGTAATTTGATTTTTGCAGAGCTCTCTGTAACTGTGAGATCTTCTTTGGCCGGATAGCACTTAATTTTTTCTTTAACCAACATGTAGTAACTCGGGTATTGAAGAGCTCCTTCTTGAGTGTTGAAATCCCGAAGAGTGTTATAGCGCCATTTCGATAAGTTCATCGATACATAAAGAGCCAATGCCTTCAAAGGGGATATTTCCCGTACCTGAATTGATTTACCTTCAATGAAGGCTTTGATTTTTGAGGCCTCTTCTGGATTCTCCGTCAAGTATTTCATAACATAAGCTGTATCGCTTTGTCCTGCCTTTTGAAGCGCCCTTTCGGCCGAAAACATAATTTCAGCGCTGCTACTGCTGCATGAAAGACTATCTTCAGTGCGTCTTCTTTTTTACCGGTTACTAAGGTCCTCAAAAGATTTACGAGGACTAGGATGTGTACAAGTTGAAGCATCAGATTTAGCAGGAGAAATTATGGGCTCGATGACGTCACTTATATTTTCTGTAGAAGGTTCCATATTTTCATTCTGTAATTCCGGCCATTGAATTGCAGCCTGTAGCCAAATCTCATGTTTCTTCCGAAACTTATCTGTGCTTCTTCCAGACTGTGTCCATTTTGCATAAATGCGGTAGCAAAATCGACGACACCAGTCTTTTAAACTTGTTTCAGCACTTTCACATAACTGAACACAACTGTTATCTTTTAAAACACTGAACAAATAGTTAAAGTCGCGTAAATCTTTATGTGCGCGTGCGCATAAAGCAACGTGAATATCAAGATTTGTATTAAAATTTGGAAAATACATTGCGAGATTAGCTTGGATACAACGAGGTGTAAATCAACACTGATTTTAAAGTTACTAATAGTGACCTATTTATATAAAATCCAGGTATCCCAGGTATCCTTTGTTAAATATTGCAAGGTAATTAGTTATTGTGATAATTAGTAAATGATGCATGCTAAATTAGTGTATTAAGAGCCATTTAGTAATTAAATAATAGCAATGTTCTTATCAGTAATCATTAGTGCATCAGTTTTATATGTAAACCTTAAGTCCCTAATTATATATCCTAATTAGCTTATATCTTCTCTAATTGGCTGCTCAGAAATGTTATTGTAATAAGGTAAACCTTTAGAAAAACGGTTTTAATCAACAAAATAAACAAAAAATAAAAAAAATGTGTTATAAAATAAACATCACTCTTTATCCCAGAAAGTGCACATTTGGCGCACTATGTGTCTTAGTATTAAATATAGCTCTTAGTATTAGCATTATGATATTAGAGACCGCTACTTGAAACAAGCCCGGAATCAGGAGGGAGAGAGCTCGATACACTCATTTTCATAGTAAAATTTCACATTTTCTCAAATTACTCCCGAAATATGGGAGTTATGAAGAAATTCATCACCACAATTTATGAAGGCATTAAGTAATCGAATAAGATGGCATCATTAGTTTGGCATAATTTTACTTTTTTTTTTCGGACATGTCTACGTCCAACCGCTCCCATACATTCGTTCCACTGTGCGACCGGATAAAAGAAATGGATATTCAATCAGACAACCAGAAAAATTGATCAAACTTTTGTTAACCGCCTAAATTGTCGATGTCGAAACGGCAATTTATTTTGAGTATCTCAGTAAATACGAGTACGAAGTGAAATTATACGTTATACGATTTAAACTCGGATTCACTCTCGAACTTGCCAATACAAATTCCGGTCATATCCAGTCTGATTGATTACAGACGAGGTACTTTTGTCCATCTTAAACTGTGCGGGATGGGTGTGTATTGATTTTTTGCGTTATACAATATGCGTTTTAACCGGCAAGTCCTAGAACTAAAAAAAATATCGATGACATGTGACATCTACCAACCTGCGTCGTGGATTACAGCCCACTCCCTCTCATAGAGAGGAGGCCTGTGTCCCAGCAGTGGGATCATAATAGGCTGATGAGGATGATATGCGTTTCAGATGATTATTAAAAACTAGCTTTTGGTTGTTACTTCGCTCGCGTTATGTAAGGATTTACTCACGGCAACGTTTTAAATGTCCTTTTACGATCGGGGATAATGTATCTTCGCGTAAGTGACAGATTTTTGGAATCTGAACAGTATTTCCTAAAGATTTCTCCGAAGATTTGATGAATATAAATGTGGGTGGATGGAGAGGGAGAGGAAGACCAAACAAAAGATGGATGGATTGTGTGAAAAAATGATATGAAGGAAAAAGGAGTAACTGATAGCACGACGAATGACAGAGAAGAAAGGATGAAAGAAACGTGTTGCGCCGACCCCAAATAAAATAGGACAAGGTCAGGAAGATGATGATTTCCCCAAAGTGTTAGAAAGAAGTGATGGTACTTATTTGTACATCCACATTTAGCCAGTCACAATATTGCGGGAATCATTGCCCTTCGCTGAGCTGCGAACTGAGTTTAGACAGGGCCAACGTACGCCGCTGAATGGGTTTTGATAGCATCGAACTGCATGGTCTGTGAAGGACAATAACCTTGATTCGGCTGGCTAGACGCTACTGCACGTTCGTTAGTCTAGTCTGTATCCTGCATATAGCTGTGGTAACTTCTTCATTTGTAAAACAAACATGTTCCGTACTGAGACTAACAGACTATCTTAGCACATATCCTTTTATTCAACGACCCTCTTTGAAAGCTCCCTGATCAGAAGACTTAAAAGTGAATGAAAACAAAATGGAGCTCATTTCGACAGTTCTTTAGAGATCTTGCTTTGAGATGCAATGTTGATATTGCTTCACGAATACCGACCTTATTTCCGGGTCGCTAGCATAATGTTGCTTGCTTCGTAATCCTATATTATTGCCTAACTAACACAATAGCTAAGATTGTAAACACGGAAGAAGAATTTTAACCGCGTTTATGTACAAAAAGCTAATTCAACAGTTTAATTACAATGAGCAATAATAACAAAAATCTCTTACAACCATTTCCCGTACGTTGGCACTTGAATAATTGTGCCAGTGACTCATGCTATTCTGCAATAATCGTATGCCGTTTTTTAAAAACATTAATAACGGTCACGATTATGTGTAGGTAAAGCTTGTGGTAACAAATGCAACGGTTTTCTAATAACTCGTACGAGTACGAGTATAAAGCAGAATGCCAATGAGTAATCTTCGATTGTTTTTGGGAGCCTACAGGCCAGTTTTTGTGGATTCCGGGGAACTTATCACAAATGAAAACGCCAACATATCAATAATGGTGTAAAAAAAAGTTCCGACCTCAACAAAGCTGGGAAAGGCAAAGAAGATAATAGTACTTAAACATCATCATCTGCCTAGCCTTTTCCCAAACTATCTTGAGGTCGGCTTCCAGTCTAACCGGATGCAGCGGAATACCAGTTTATAATATAACCCTATTATCCGCGTCCACTCATCAGTCTGATGGAATTAAAGTCTTTTAATGTGTTTCTCAACATGTGTCTTCATTTTGGAGCCCCTATTAAATATAATAAAGCAAAAATATATTCCGCTTTACCCTACTAGATCTCGGTTTCGTGTCAGTAGTAGTTACTTTTGGCAATAGACAGCGATAGACGAGATAGTATAATTAACAAATCGAAGGAGGATCACGTTTCCCTTAACTCAAAAGCTCCAAGAACTGCCTATAATGTCTGGAATATCATATAGGCATCTTCAATTGCTTCAACAGTTTCATCATCATCATCATTTCAGCCGAAAGACGCCTCGCCAACGCCACATTGACATAATTTGAATTTGATTTAATTGGTTTTGCCATAATCGCCACGCTTGGCAGGCGGGTTGGCAATCGCAGTACGGTTATTACAAAAGCACAGAGAATGCTGCTGCCCATTCTCTGGCAAGTCCCTTAGTCAGCTCTTACGACACCCATGTTAAGACATGGGATGGTGCTATTCTTTACGTCCGACACCATACAGAACCGACACTAAACAGTTTAATTCTAGGAATTAGAGAAGTTTTAATTCAAGCCTCAGTTTCCTATTTCCTAGCTGCGTTGGAATCATTTAGAAATCTTAACTGGAAAATATCTGTAGCTTGTATTTATCCGTAGGAAAAACCAACACCTGAAAACTTCGGTTTTTAGCCTTCCGATGTTTGCTTGATAAATGTGAAACTCGTCCATTACATTGTATTTTTATTTCATTCCATTTTTCATTTGTGTGGCATTTTGTTGTTGCGTAGGCAGTAAGTATGCCTATAAATGAACAGAAAAGTTAATATAGCTCTATAAAGCCTTACTGCGTTTGATTAAATTAATAATGTGTAATAACATGTACCCAAATATTAATGAAAAATAACCTAACACCTACGCAGGCGAGATGAATGAAGATTTGCCTCGGTACTAACGTTGTAAATGCGAAAGTTACTTTGCTTGTCTTTCAGTCCGTCTCACAGTGGAACGAATGTATGGGAGCGGTTGGACGTAGACATGTCCGAAAAAAAAGAGTAAAATTATGCCAAACTAATGATGCCATCTTATTCGATTACTTAATGCCTTCATAACTTGTGGTGATGAATTTCTTAATAACTCCCATATTTCGGAAGTAATTTGAGAAAATGTGAAATTTTACTATGAAAATGAGTGTATCGAGCTCTCTCCCTCCTGATTCCGGGCTTGTTTCAAGTAGCGGTCTCTAATATCATAATGCTAATACTAAGAGCTATATTTAATACTAAGACACATAGTGCGCCAAATGTGCACTTTCTGGGATAAAGAGTGATGTTTATTTTATAACACAATTTTTTTATTTTTTGTTTATTTTGTTGATTAAAACCGTTTTTCTAAAGGTTTACCTTATTACAATAACATTTCTGAGCAGCCAATTAGAGAAGATATAAGCTAATTAGGATATATAATTAGGGACTTAAGGTTTACATATAAAACTGATGCACTAATGATTACTGATAAGAACATTGCTATTATTTAATTACTAAATGGCTCTTAATACACTAATTTAGCATGCATCATTTACTAATTATCACAATAACTAATTACCTTGCAATATTTAACAAAGGATACCTGGGATACCTGGATTTTATATAAATAGGTCACTATTAGTAACTTTAAAATCAGTGTTGATTTACACCTCGTTGTATCCAAGCTAATCTCGCAATGTATTTTCCAAATTTTAATACAAATCTTGATATTCACGTTGCTTTATGCGCACGCGCACATAAAGATTTACGCGACTTCAACTATTTGTTCAGTGTTTTAAAAGATAACAGTTGTGTTCAGTTATGTGAAAGTGCTGAAACAAGTTTAAAAGACTGGTGTCGTCGATTTTGCTACCGCATTTATGCAAAATGGACACAGTCTGGAAGAAGCACAGATAAGTTTCGGAAGAAACATGAGATTTGGCTACAGGCTGCAATTCAATGGCCGGAATTACAGAATGAAAATATGGAACCTTCTACAGAAAATATAAGTGACGTCATCGAGCCCATAATTTCTCCTGCTAAATCTGATGCTTCAACTTGTACACATCCTAGTCCTCGTAAATCTTTTGAGGACCTTAGTAACCGGCAAAAAAGAAGACGCACTGAAGATAGTCTTTCATGCAGCAGTAGCAGCGCTGAAATTATGTTTTCGGCCGAAAGGGCGCTTCAAAAGGCAGGACAAAGCGATACAGCTTATGTTATGAAATACTTGACGGAGAATCCAGAAGAGGCCTCAAAAATCAAAGCCTTCATTGAAGGTAAATCAATTCAGGTACGGGAAATATCCCCTTTGAAGGCATTGGCTCTTTATGTATCGATGAACTTATCGAAATGGCGCTATAACACTCTTCGGGATTTCAACACTCAAGAAGGAGCTCTTCAATACCCGAGTTACTACATGTTGGTTAAAGAAAAAATTAAGTGCTATCCGGCCAAAGAAGATCTCACAGTTACAGAGAGCTCTGCAAAAATCAAATTACAAGCCTTGATGGATTTAACCTCAAGAAGACTTATTAGGTCGTTAGAAACCCCTGTTGATCCCAATCAACAGCTCGTATTGACCAGCAAATGGGGTTTTGACGGATCATCTAGCCAAAGCATTTATCATCAAAGGACGAGTGAAGATGAGCAAATCGATCTTGCTAGTAATTTTATGATTAGTCTTGTACCACTGCGGCTCGTCTCAAAAGGTGTAACAATTTGGGAAAACGAGCGACCATCTTCCACTTCATTTTGCCGGCCAATATTGTTTAAGTTTATAAAGGAAACCAAAGAAAATGTGCAGAGAGAGATGGCTGAAATCGAAGCAGAGATTGAAGCCTTAACTCCATCCACCATCACTGATGGAATTAGTGTCAAACACCAACTGCTGTTGACAATGATTGATGGTAAAATTCATTCCATTATATCCAATACAGCAGCTTCAGTGTGTGACATATGCAAGGCTTGTCCTAAAGAAATGAATAATTTAGAGTTAATCAAAGATAAACACGCAAACGAGGACATGTATAAATATAGCTTAAGGACCCTTCACGCTTGGATTCGCTCAATGGAATGCTTATTACACATTTCCTACAAATTAGACATAAAATCATGGCAAGTAAGGGGTGATATAGCAAAAAGGCAAGTTGATGACAGGAAGAAAAGAGTTCAAGAGGCTGTAAGAAGAGAAACGGGCTTACTTCTCGATGTTGTGAAACAAGGCAGTGGATCCACCAACAATGGCAACTCGGCAAGGAGATTTTTTGAAAACTACACTAAATCTGCTGAACTGACCGGAATACATGCTATGCTTTTAAGAAAAATCTGTGTGATCTTGCAGTGTATTTCATCAGGAGAGAAGATCAACGTAACTAAATTCCGAGAGTTCTGCTTTGATACTGCTAAGCTTTACGTGGAGTTATACCCATGGTATTATATGCCTTCTTCACTTCATAAAATTTTAATGCATGGGCCAGACATAGTTCAGAACATGTCAATTGTGCCCATTGGTTTTCTATCCGAAGAGGCATCTGAGGCTAGAAATAAAGATTTTAGAAAATATAGAGAGGGGCATTCTCGAAAGCATAGCAGTATCTCATGCAATGAAGATATTATGCACAATCTTTTACTGTCTTCTGATCCACTTGTTACAAGTATCCGTCCAAAAGGAAATAAGTTTGTAAAAAAATCTTCTTTTAAGGCGCTCTTCTAGGCGACTTTCATGCTTTTGAGGGGGTGAAGCAGATGAAGAGGGGGGTCGAGTAGTCCCTTTAGTCCCGCCTACTGCGGGGTGCCCCGCTTGAATCACGTCGATGTGCGACGTCAATAAATGTATAGAAGCTTAATTTCGAAACTCAATATAAAAGTACGAATAGCCTAGCGCGCCGCTAGCCTACTTCGCACATTGCTTCCACGGTGATCTCTAGGTTCGAACCTCAATACACGCAATTCTTTTTTACCTTTTTTTTTAATATAATGTATGTAACTACATTTCAATATCGCATTTTTTTTATATTTGGTACTCCAAACTTCCTGAACCAATTTATCTGCGACAGTTGTAGCTTCTTGGTTAGGAATGGCGAACACTTCTGGCCACTTTGTGAAATAATCCATGACAACCATTAAGTAGGTACTTGTTCCCACTTTCACTCTCTGAGAATGGCTCACCATTCCCAGGAGGCTCCAACGTTTTACACTTTTAATGCACCTCTGCTGCGTGTTTGGGGTCTTTTCACAGCCGCACAAGTGATACATTTACGACAACAGTCCTCCACATCTTCTCGACAGTGGATCCAGTAAAATCGCTCTCGGATCTTCATTAGAGTCCTTTTTACCCCCATATGTCCTCCTGAACATACATCATGGTAGAGCCGTAGAACATCCGGTACTTTGGCTTTAGGGACAACTATTTGTAGATGACACCTGTCCCCTCGAGCGTTTTTCCATTTACGGCACAAGACTCTATCCTGGATAACCAAGCTGTTCCATTGGGCCCAATAACTCTTCGTGATGGAACTCATCGCTGCCACATCACTCCACTTGGGTTTAGGAGCACCAGCTTTGATCTACTCGAAGATCGGATTGATCTCTGAGTCATTTTGCTGAGCCTGCTGTAGGGTTTCCTTCCATTCATCACTGAGATTCGTTCTAAGCACCCTCACGGTTGCTACCTCCTTAGTCGCTTGCCTGGCACAGTGCTTAAAATCTTCAGGACAAGGTCTTCTTGACAAGGCGTCTGCGTTACCGTGAGTTCTCCCAGTGCGATGTTCAGTTATGCAGTCGAACTCTTGCAGTAGTTCAATCCACCATCATCACAATCCATGTCGCCACTTGTCCCTCCGGATTTTTGAACTGTAATAGCCACTTCAATGCAGCATGGTCAGTTCGCAGCTGGAACTTTCGTCCCAGCAAATACAATCTTTTGCAAAAAAAAACGGGCACCTAAGGAAATTACGTTCTAAGGACGATTTGAGTTATCATCGTTCTCTTGCCATGATATTTAATTATTTGACGTACTCTGTATACTTATAATCGTGTAAATTAATACGCGTAAAGTGAACTTCGGCAATATTTTTTTTTAAAAGTCGATCAATTCTTTAAAACCGATGTACACGGCCAAACAATAAGAAGTGGTCGGCATAAAGACAAGAAGATTTTTTTACTTTTTTTGATTAAATAAAGTTACAAATGTAAAAACCTAATAACGAATGTGACCTCCTCTTGCTAAAATCACAACTTGAATCCTTCTGGGTATGCTTTCCACGATGTTTTTAATAACGTTTTGAGGAATACGTTCCCACTCTTCTGCAATGACTCGTTTTAGCTCCCTGATGTTTTGTGGAGCAGGTTGCACACATCTTACCCGTCTCTTTAGAACATCCCAGACATGCTCAATTGGATTGAGGTCAGGAGTTCGATCTGACCAATCTAAACGACGGATCCCAACTTCTTGCATGTACGCTTCCACGTCGCCAGAACGGTGTGGGCGAGAATTGTCGTCCATAAAAATGGAATCTTCCCCAAGTACAGTCAATGCAGGTTGTGCATATGGAATTAGGAATTCCATTATGTACCGGTGTGCTTTTAATGTTCCATTTTCTATGAAAACTAACTCCGTACGCTGCGTCGAATTAATTGTTGCCCAAAACAAAACGGAGCTTCAGCCATAAGGAGTGATTTCTTCGAAACACACTTCCGCATAGCGTTCCCGTGGTCTTCGTAGCACTCGTCGGCGTCGGTCCTCTCCGCACAAAGAGATTCTAGCTTCATCAGAAAACAATACTTTATTCCAGTCCTCCAGAGTCCATGAAGCACAGTTTCCAGTAAACTAAAGTCGAGAAACACGGTGCTCAGTGAGCACCGTGTTGCTCGACTTTAGTTCTTCCTAATTTACTCCGTGAGCACTGCTCACGGAGTAAATTAGGACCCCGCGCCGGGCGGTAACTCCTGATATTGGCAGCCAAAGCCTCCTCTTGAACGTCCACAAGCTAACCTCTACTCCTCTCTTCTTCAAGGCTCTTCTTCAGGTCCACATCATTTCAATTCAATTCAATCATTTATTGCATTTCACATGTGTTTTACAAGATCTTATATAATAATTTAGTTCACATGGACCCTGTCGAGCACAACAATTTCATAAAGTATAATAGTAGCATTCAAAAATCCAATAGTAAAAAATAAATTCATTCATTCATAACAATTAGATATTATTCAATTCGTTTAAAATGTCACAAATAATAAAATAAAAATATCGAGTCGAATACAATAATAATTAATAACATTATGTCAATAAAATCAGAATCAAATACGTTATTTAATATAAATTAGAACTAAACACCACACTTGATGCTTTACGATTCCGCAACGCCTGACTCACCAAAAAGCGGTCTCTTGGTTCTGTGCATCGTTTTCTTCCAGAACCAGATCTTCTTTTGACCGAAGCGGTCTCTTGATACCGTTGCCAAGTCCTCTGGACAGTTGAACGACTCACATTTAGCCGCTGAGACACGTAAGTTTGCGAACGACCTTCTTCAAGTAGGGCTATAATTTTACCGGCCCTTATCGCTTTTAACTAAACGTTTAAAAAAAAAAAAAACTCATATCAAAAACTGGTATTTAATGTAAAAAGAAAAATTAAATTGTATAATTTGCAGAAAATTTCCAAAGAGTTTTAAAATTTTAGTAATCAGTAAAAATATCGTTTCAGCATTTCGCGCCATTAGTAAAGCAATTTTACAATAATCAATATTTTTCTTTTGCTCATTTCAACATTTAAATTTGGAACGTAAAGAGTCATGCCAGGTTGCTTCAAATGACATGCCAATACATTGTCAAATGAATAAAACCTCTTTCTTGTTCTTCTTCATTGAAATAGAGAAAAAAATCTATGGTGCCCGTTTTTTTTTTGCACCACGAGGTTCATTTTTCAAGTCAAAATTCCCAATTTTGACTTGAAAAATGAACCTCGTGGTCGTCCGGAAACTTTGGTCAACAATGATGAATTAAAGGTGATTGTTGAAGCTGATGAAACTCAATCTACAGCTGAGCTGGCAGCAGCTTTTGATGTTAGCATTAAAACAATATTGGTCCATTTGCGACAGATTGGCAAGATAAAAAAGCTTGATAGATGGGTGCCCCACGAACTTAACGATCGCCAGCGCAACGTACGCGTCGAGACTTGCCTTGCGCTGCTTAACAGGCACAGAAATGAAGGAATTTTGAACCGAATTCTTACGTGCGACGAAAAATGGATTCTTTTTGACAATCGAAAGCGCTCAGCAAGTTGGTTAGATCCTGGTTCGGTACCAAAGCAATGTGCAAAACGATAAATGACCCCTAGAAAGGTGATGGTCACAGTTTGGTGGTCTAGTGCTGGTGTGATTCATCATAGCTTTTTACAAAACGGCGAGAGCATTACTGCAGATGTGTACATTGAAGAACTGACCACAATGATGGCGAAACTCGCACGTCTGCAACCAGCTTTGGTCAATCGGTCGTCTCCACTGCTACTTCACGACAACGCGCGGCCCCATACTGCACAACAGACCGTCTCTAAGCTGCATGAGTTGGGTTTGGAAGCTCTCCCTCATCCGCCATACTCACCAGATCTTGCGCCTTCCGACTACTACTTTTTCCAAAATTTTGACAACTTTTTAGCGGGAAAAAAATTGAATTCCCGAGAGGCAGTACAAAACGCCTTTGAAGAGTTTGTTGTCTCCCGTCCAGCTGATTTTTTCAAGAAGGGCATCCATAAACTGCCACAGCGTTGGCAAAGATGCATTGATTGCAGGGGTGATTACTTTGAATAAAAGAAATAAATAAGTTCGAAAAAAAAAAACTTTAACTTTTTTCAAACAAAACGGCAATTTCATAGGTAAAGACCTAATATTATAAATGCGAAAGTTATTATATTAAAAATTTGTTTGTTACCTCTTCACGCCTAAACCAATGAAGTGATCATCCTCAAATTCTGCATGTACGTTGTAAGGTACACAAACAGCCATAGGATACCTTTCATCCCGACAAAAAGTACTGATCCGAAGGAAAACAACAATAACTTTCTTATCACAATAGATGGCGCCACGTGCTATTGTCAAATTCTAAATTTAATCGAACAATAAATTTTAAATTTACTTCTTTATTAAACAATAAAACTGCAGGCGTAGCAAGACCACTGTAGAAACGAGTTTTGTCTACGGAATAATCGACATAATGACAGATAGACAATGTCAATGTGGCACTTTGTCGATTTTTCCGTCGACATAGCCCGTTTCTACGGCGCGCGGCGGTCATGCTACGCGTGCAGTTTTTGGAGCATAGTGTATAGTTCCAGGGCTGTGTGGGCAAAAAGGACCATGTCGTCGGCAAGTCGGAGATTCGTCAACCTCTTACTGCCGACTTTAATGCCCTTGGTTGTCCATGAGGTTGCTTTGAATTATTTATTATTCGTTTGACGAATCTATTCGATAACCTTTTCTATAAAATAACAATCCAAACAACCAAACAATCCAAAATAACAATCGGTTGATTGTTGTTATAATTTATTAGGAAAAAATAAAAAAACAAAAATTTAAACATATTTAAAAAAAAATGCGATATTGAAATGTAGTTACATACATTATATTAAAAAAAAAGGTAAAAAAAGAATTGCGTGTATTGAGGTTCGAACCTAGAGATCACCGTGGAAGCAATGTGCGAAGTAGGCTAGCGGCGCGCTAGGCTATTCGTACTTTACACCGTGGAAGCAAAGTACGAATAGCCTAGCGCGCCGCTAGCCTACTAATACTAATTGTTACTAATTGTTATTTTGGATTGTTTGGTTGTTTGGATTGTTATTTTATAGAAAAGGTTATCGAATAGATTCGTCAAACGAATAATAAATAATTCAAAGCAACCTCATGGACAACCAAGGGCATTAAAGTCGGCAGTAAGAGGTTGACGAATCTCCGACTTGCCGACGACATGGTCCTTTTTGCCCACACAGCCCTGGAACTATACACTATGCTCCAAAAACTGCACGCGTAGCATGACCGCCGCGCGCCGTAGAAACGGGCTATGTCGACGGAAAAATCGACAAAGTGCCACATTGACATTGTCTATCTGTCATTATGTCGATTATTCCGTAGACAAAACTCGTTTCTACAGTGGTCTTGCTACGCCTGCAGTTTTATTGTTTAATAAAGAAGTAAATTTAAAATTTATTGTTCGATTAAATTTAGAATTTGACAATAGCACGTGGCGCCATCTATTGTGATAAGAAAGTTATTGTTGTTTTCCTTCGGATCAGTACTTTTTGTCGGGATGAAAGGTATCCTATGGCTGTTTGTGTACCTTACAACGTACATGCAGAATTTGAGGATGATCACTTCATTGGTTTAGGCGTGAAGAGGTAACAAACAAATTTTTAATATAATAACTTTCGCATTTATAATATTAGGTCTTTACCTATGAAATTGCCGTTTTGTTTGAAAAAAGTTAAAGTTTTTTTTTTTCGAACTTATTTATTTCTTTTATTCAAAGTAATCACCCCTGCAATCAATGCATCTTTGCCAACGCTGTGGCAGTTTATGGATGCCCTTCTTGAAAAAATCAGCTGGACGGGAGACAACAAACTCTTCAAAGGCGTTTTGTACTGCCTCTCGGGAATTGAATTTTTTTCCCGCTAAAAAGTTGTCAAAATTTTGGAAAAAGTAGTAGTCGGAAGGCGCAAGATCTGGTGAGTATGGCGGATGAGGGAGAGCTTCCAAACCCAACTCATGCAGCTTAGAGACGGTCTGTTGTGCAGTATGGGGCCGCGCGTTGTCGTGAAGTAGCAGTGGAGACGACCGATTGACCAAAGCTGGTTGCAGACGTGCGAGTTTCGCCATCATTGTGGTCAGTTCTTCAATGTACACATCTGCAGTAATGCTCTCGCCGTTTTGTAAAAAGCTATGATGAATCACACCAGCACTAGACCACCAAACTGTGACCATCACCTTTCTAGGGGTCATTTATCGTTTTGCACATTGCTTTGGTACCGAACCAGGATCTAACCAACTTGCTGAGCGCTTTCGATTGTCAAAAAGAATCCATTTTTCGTCGCACGTAAGAATTCGGTTCAAAATTCCTTCATTTCTGTGCCTGTTAAGCAGCGCAAGGCAAGTCTCGACGCGTACGTTGCGCTGGCGATCGTTAAGTTCGTGGGGCACCCATCTATCAAGCTTTTTTATCTTGCCAATCTGTCGCAAATGGACCAATATTGTTTTAATGCTAACATCAAAAGCTGCTGCCAGCTCAGCTGTAGATTGAGTTTCATCAGCTTCAACAATCACCTTTAATTCATCATTGTTGACCAAAGTTTCCGGACGACCACGAGGTTCATTTTTCAAGTCAAAATTGGGAATTTTGACTTGAAAAATGAACCTCGTGGTGCAAAAAAAAAACGGGCACCATAGATTTTTTTCTCTATTTCAATGAAGAAGAACAAGAAAGAGGTTTTATTCATTTGACAATGTATTGGCATGTCATTTGAAGCAACCTGGCATGACTCTTTACGTTCCAAATTTAAATGTTGAAATGAGCAAAAGAAAAATATTGATTATTGTAAAATTGCTTTACTAATGGCGCGAAATGCTGAAACGATATTTTTACTGATTACTAAAATTTTAAAACTCTTTGGAAATTTTCTGCAAATTATACAATTTAATTTTTCTTTTTACATTAAATACCAGTTTTTGATATGAGTTTTTTTTTTTTTTAAACGTTTAGTTAAAAGCGATAAGGGCCGGTAAAATTATAGCCCTACTTGAAGAAGGTCGTTCGCAAACTTACGTGTCTCAGCGGCTAAATGTGAGTCGTTCAACTGTCCAGAGGACTTGGCAACGGTATCAAGAGACCGCTTCGGTCAAAAGAAGATCTGGTTCTGGAAGAAAACGATGCACAGAACCAAGAGACCGCTTTTTGGTGAGTCAGGCGTTGCGGAATCGTAAAGCATCAAGTGTGGTGTTTAGTTCTAATTTATATTAAATAACGTATTTGATTCTGATTTTATTGACATAATGTTATTAATTATTATTGTATTCGACTCGATATTTTTATTTTATTATTTGTGACATTTTAAACGAATTGAATAATATCTAATTGTTATGAATGAATGAATTTATTTTTTACTATTGGATTTTTGAATGCTACTATTATACTTTATGAAATTGTTGTGCTCGACAGGGTCCATGTGAACTAAATTATTATATAAGATCTTGTAAAACACATGTGAAATGCAATAAATGATTGAATTGAATTGAAATGATGTGGACCTGAAGAAGAGCCTTGAAGAAGAGAGGAGTAGAGGTTAGCTTGTGGACGTTCAAGAGGAGGCTTTGGCTGCCAATATCAGGAGTTACCGCCCGGCGCGGGGTCCTAATTTACTCCGTGAGCAGTGCTCACGGAGTAAATTAGGAAGAACTAAAGTCGAGCAACACGGTGCTCACTGAGCACCGTGTTTCTCGACTTTAGTTTACTGGAAACTGTGCTTCATGGACTCTGGAGGACTGGAATAAAGTATTGTTTTCTGATGAAGCTAGAATCTCTTTGTGCGGAGAGGACCGACGCCGACGAGTGCTACGAAGACCACGGGAACGCTATGCGGAAGTGTGTTTCGAAGAAATCACTCCTTATGGCTGAAGCTCCGTTTTGTTTTGGGCAACAATTAATTCGACGCAGCGTACGGAGTTAGTTTTCATAGAAAATGGAACATTAAAAGCACACCGGTACATAATGGAATTCCTAATTCCATATGCACAACCTGCATTGACTGTACTTGGGGAAGATTCCATTTTTATGGACGACAATTCTCGCCCACACCGTTCTGGCGACGTGGAAGCGTACATGCAAGAAGTTGGGATCCGTCGTTTAGATTGGTCAGATCGAACTCCTGACCTCAATCCAATTGAGCATGTCTGGGATGTTCTAAAGAGACGGGTAAGATGTGTGCAACCTGCTCCACAAAACATCAGGGAGCTAAAACGAGTCATTGCAGAAGAGTGGGAACGTATTCCTCAAAACGTTATTAAAAACATCGTGGAAAGCATACCCAGAAGGATTCAAGTTGTGATTTTAGCAAGAGGAGGTCACATTCGTTATTAGGTTTTTACATTTGTAACTTTATTTAATCAAAAAAAGTAAAAAAATCTTCTTGTCTTTATGCCGACCACTTCTTATTGTTTGGCCGTGTACATCGGTTTTAAAGAATTGATCGACTTTTAAAAAAAAATATTGCCGAAGTTCACTTTACGCGTATTAATTTACACGATTATAAGTATACAGAGTACGTCAAATAATTAAATATCATGGCAAGAGAACGATGATAACTCAAATCGTCCTTAGAACGTAATTTCCTTAGGTGCCCGTTTTTTTTTGCAAAAGATTGTATTTGCTGGGACGAAAGTTCCAGCTGCGAACTGACCATGCTGCATTGAAGTGGCTATTACAGTTCAAAAATCCGGAGGGACAAGTGGCGACATGGATTGTGATGATGGTGGATTGAACTACTGCAAGAGTTCGACTGCATAACTGAACATCGCACTGGGAGAACTCACGGTAACGCAGACGCCTTGTCAAGAAGACCTTGTCCTGAAGATTTTAAGCACTGTGCCAGGCAAGCGACTAAGGAGGTAGCAACCGTGAGGGTGCTTAGAACGAATCTCAGTGATGAATGGAAGGAAACCCTACAGCAGGCTCAGCAAAATGACTCAGAGATCAATCCGATCTTCGAGTAGATCAAAGCTGGTGCTCCTAAACCCAAGTGGAGTGATGTGGCAGCGATGAGTTCCATCACGAAGAGTTATTGGGCCCAATGGAACAGCTTGGTTATCCAGGATAGAGTCTTGTGCCGTAAATGGAAAAACGCTCGAGGGGACAGGTGTCATCTACAAATAGTTGTCCCTAAAGCCAAAGTACCGGATGTTCTACGGCTCTACCATGATGTATGTTCAGGAGGACATATGGGGGTAAAAAGGACTCTAATGAAGATCCGAGAGCGATTTTACTGGATCCACTGTCGAGAAGATGTGGAGGACTGTTGTCGTAAATGTATCACTTGTGCGGCTGTGAAAAGACCCCAAACACGCAGCAGAGGTGCATTAAAAGTGTAAAACGTTGGAGCCTCCTGGGAATGGTGAGCCATTCTCAGAGAGTGAAAGTGGGAACAAGTACCTACTTAATGGTTGTCATGGATTATTTCACAAAGTGGCCAGAAGTGTTCGCCATTCCTAACCAAGAAGCTACAACTGTCGCAGATAAATTGGTTCAGGAAGTTTGGAGTACCCTTAGAAATTCACAGTGATCAAGGAAGGAATTTTGAATCACAAGTATTTCAGCAGACTTGCCGAATGATGGGTACCCACAAAACAAGAACCACTTCTTACCACCCACAATCTGATGGAATGGTGGGATGCTTTAACCAAACGTTGTAGAGAAATCTGGCAAAAGTCGTAGCAAGCAGGCAAAAGGATTGGGACAAGCACATACAGCCGTTTCTTCTGTCCTACCGTAGTGCAGTCCACGAAAGTACGACTGTGACACCAGCCTTCGCGAACTTTGGAAGGGAATTACGGTTGCCCGCAGATTCAATCACTGGAACTGCCCCTGATGCACCACGCAGTGTTACAGATCATGCAAATGACTTGCGTAACAAGTTGAACGATGTCTATGAGCATATCAGACAATCCGGCCAACAGATGTCTGAGAAGATGAAGACCCGTTATGACCAGAAGACGAACAGGAGAGGTTTCGACGAGAATTCACTGGTGTGTTTGCATAACCCAGTGCGTAGCAAAGGGAAGTCTCTGAAATTGCAAGCAAAATGGGATGGACCATACCGAGTCGTGACCAGGATTGTCCAGGGTCAACGATGTCACCTACCGAATACAGAAGGGTCCACGAGGTGCGCCTAAGATCGTACATGTAGATCGATTAGCGCGATACTACGGGACTAACGATGCTCGGGACGAGCATGTCTAAGGAGGGGCAGTGTTACGTTGCCTACTTTACGAGAACATTCTAGGATTACGTTCGAGTCTAGAATGATCCAGTATGTCTAGAAGATTCGAGAATAATCCTAGAATGTTCCACAATGGAAATGTCTAGAAACTTTGAGAAAGTTCTGGACCTTTCTAGAAGGATTGGTTCCACTATAAAGCTATCTGGAAGGTTCAAGAAGGTTGTAGAACTTTCTCGAAGGATGGGTTTCCCCTAAGTAACTACCTAGAGATTCACGGAAGTTGTGGAAATTTCTCGAACATGAGTCGGCCATTTAAATAGGCGACGGGTGCGGAAGTGAGTTAGTCATGCATTCTAACTCACGCGACGAAGGAGCGGCGCAGGCCAGCTATTCGTTCGCTTACATGGGCGGCGTTACACAGTACATTGCCGCTCAAATTCAAACACTACGGCCCCTGGTCTGGAGCGCGATCGGCTAGCTCTGAGAGCGTCTGCAGACGGGGGCCAGCTTCCTTAGCGGTAGGATGCGCCAACAAAGTCACATCCGTCGCAGGTCGTCATCCGCTGGGCCTCCTCCGGGCAACCGGAGGTTTCACCTGGCGGTGACAGACCGCCGAGGTGGCGCAAAGAAAACGGCGCTCGCTACGGTAACGTTTCACCGTAGCTAAGTGCGCAGCGCCCAGCGCCGCTGGCGACTCCTACCGGACAAAATGACAATTACACACTGGCGAGTGGCACTTTACACGTGCTCGCCCCCTCCGAGCCTATACAAGCAACCAAATGAGGTGCCCGTATTTACGGGCACATGTGATGATACCGCGGGGCAAGGGTAGAACCCACATCCCGCCAGCCTCGCGATTTCTCGCGAGTGAGTTAGTCTGATTTTGGCTACGGAACGAAGTGATCTAAGTGAACTACTAATGCGATATATAAGTGATTAGTGATCAGTTGGGTATTTGTGATTGAGTTATAACTGTTGTTTAGTGTTTAATTGGTAGTGTGATAATTTATCCTATACCCAGCTTGTAACAGTATGTAAGAAAATACATATTTATAAATAAAAACATTTAAAAATAGTAGCATACGGCATCGGGAACCGTGCCCGAACTACCGATGGTCAGGGTTTTTCAAAGAGGAACCTCCTAACAATACGCGCCTTGTCCAGAATTACTGCTTTCTGAATCAACCCCTTGATCCAGCTGCGAAACGAAAGACTCCTCAGATGTTGGTCGAGGTTTCTAAGCCAGTTAGCAGTACGCGGACCTTCCTATCACGAAACTTGTTTCCGCCTGACAAAAGACTGCTTAGCATCTTATTCAGGCGGCCAAAGGAGCGTTCCCTCAACGATTGTTTCATGTCAGCAGTATTGATGCCTAATGCTTCTGACATTCCCAAATACTTGTAGGTTTCTGTTGAGAAGAGGAATCGGATCGGAGATTCTGGAATCCCATGGATTCCATAATCTCGCTTCACATGCATGACTGCGCATTTGTCAACAAGTTTCTATAACCATCAGTAGCTTCATCAGTTGCAAATTGTTGGGGGCAAAGAGTTTCTATCAACCATGTAAAGAAGGCAAGGTATGACCACCTCTCCTCAACCCAAAGCTCAGACCTGAACCCCTCAGTAGCATGCTAAGAGGGTTCAAGGCTAGGCAAAACCACAGGGTCCCCCTGTGGTCTTGTCTAGCACTGGGTGACTTAGCTCAGACTATCACCCTATCTACAATAAACTTTAAAAGGTCTAAAGATAGCCACTCAGAAACTGTATCATTAATGGCTTTTAAGTGTCTTCGCAGTCTTGATATAACTAAAAGTTTTTCCGAATTATACATAGAGCTGAGCTAGTGTTTGTGAGGGAATCCCCGAAAAAGACAGCTGTGCTAGCTACATATTATTATTTTTCTTAATGTTTGTATTTTGTTCTTGAAGTTGTGAGGACCTCCTCTGCCCTCCCCCCCCCCCCCCCCCTTCTGCTAGGTTACTGTACAGACGGGTGCGTGGATAGGCGAATGAAAGGGTGGACATACGGACGGGGCGGATGGAGATATGCATGAAGAGGTGAACGAACAGTAAGAATACACTAAATTAAAACAATCTAAGTCTAAATAAATTTTATTTCTTTTGATGATTTTAGCAAAATCTAAATATAATTATAAATTCTACACGACACAATTCTTCAAAATGTTGTCTTCTAACATGAGACGTTTTCATATATGGTATCACTCGCGCTTTTTAGTTGACTTATTTACATAAGATAAATCACTTTTATTTTGTTTATGGTTCCTCTACATTTTATTCTTGACAATTTACAAAATAGATGAAGTTGGCGCTTACAAAATTTTTCGATATGTTTATCATTGGTGTCATTTTTGTAGTTTTAAGGGTCGCTGATAACGAAGATTTGGTAAAAAAAAACTTCAAGATGTCGCGGATGAAATTTTCAGTTTTTTCGTCATGGGTGTCATTTTCTTGGTTTTCGGGATCGCTGAAAACGGGAATGACGAATAAAAAAAAATTACATTATTTAATTTTTCGGATTCCCTTTGCAGAACTTTGACTCTTCGCCACTGAGGTTCCCCACCCACAATTTTGACTCTTCGCCACTGATGATCACTGATTTTTTATTTACACATTTTATGACTAAAATCGAACAAAAATTTACTCGAACGTAAAACTAATCATAAAATAAAATATAATAAACAGCTTTCAACAACAAACAGATCGAAATTTAATTGAAAAAATTTGAGCGGCGAGCGGAAAAAAGTGACATACGTCCATCTAGCAGCGCGCCTCAGCGGTCACTGTCACTCTGCGTAGAAATAAAAGAGATGCGACAAGACGCCGCGAATGGCGTGATGTTTCGTTCGACTTGTTCGAATAATTATCATTAAAAACATGAATCCTTACAAATCAATCAATCAATCAATCAATCAATATCTTTATTGTGGATCATAGGTAGGTACATAATACAGGTCTTAAATAATAGAATTGTGATCAGCTACGTCCCGCCCTTAGGGCATACAATAGTTACATTACAAAAAACAAAAAAAACAGAAAAAAATACAATTTAGTTAAAAACATAATAATAAGATTTCACATAAAATTTAAAAAAATACAACGGAACAAATTACGGTAGGCATATCAGTGGGCCCAAACGCATCATGACTGAGGGGGACTATATTGGAGCAGATATAGTAAATAAAACGAAAAAGAAAAGCGACAGTTCCCTTTATTATTTTATATTACATCACTGTTATGAATTTAGTCAAGATTAGTTGAGCAGTAATACAGTTACACTTGCTTGAAAATCAGAACTTCTCGATTTTTTTTTATCGGGATTTTTTTCCAAAAACGTGTTTTGGGCCCGAAGGTTTCCTCATAAATATGGTCAAGAGTAACATATATTTTTTTTGTTGCTCTAAAATGTATACATTTGGCTAAAAAACTGTTCAAAGTTGCCTGTTTTGACGAGGTACAGCGTCTTAAGGAATTTTATGAGCTTACGGATTCTGAGAAAAGTGATATCGAATTTGTTAACATAAATGATTTAGCGGACATCGATTCTGAATTTGAATTAATTGATGATGATGATGATGACGAAGATAATTAAATGATGTTATTGTTTTAAAATGTGTAACTTAGTAAATTAGAGCTTACATCTTAATTATTTATTGTACTTTTAATGAAACTAGGTAATTTATTATCAACTTACTTAAAAGTCATACTCTCATCAGTTCTTGTGAATATTTTTGTTAATATATATTTCTGTATATATATAATATATTTATAGACCTCTTAATAAGTCTGTCTGCGGTTTAAAGTAAATACAAATGGGGAAAAAACTTTTTTTTTTTTAAATTTTCATTTCCTTTTATCCCAGAAAGTGCACATTTGGCGCACTATGTGTCTTAGTATTAAATATAGCTCTTAGTAATAGCATTACGATATTAGAGACCGCTACTTGAAACAAGCCCGGAATCAGGAGGGAGAGAGCTCGATACACTCATTTTCATAGTAAAATTTCACATTTTCTCAAATTACTCCCGAAATATGGGAGTTATGAAGAAATTCATCACCACAATTTATGAAGGCATTAAGTAATCGAATAAGATGGCATCATTAGTTTGTCATAATTTTACTCTTATTTTTCGGACATGTCTACGTCCAACCGCTCCCATACATTCGTTCCACTGTGCGTCTGTCTGTGTGTCATTAGTCCTTCTGTATGTACCATTTTACGCCTTTAAGACTACTCGGTTTTCGGCACCCGTGCACTATGATGTCGAAAAGGATTTTTTTTAACCTATACTATGCCACTGCTATGCAATCCATAACGTACTATTCTGTGCTCTGTGTATTTTTGGCCCGGAGAAAACGGCCCGGCCAATCTCTCATAAACGAAAGGGTAATAGGGTAATTTTTGTCATCATCTGTCTGTCCTTTTCCCAACTATATTGGGGTCCGTCCAGTCTATCCGGATGCAGCTGAACACCAATATTTTACATGAAATCACTGCCTATCTGACCTCCTCAACCACAACCCAGTTAGTACTGGGTAATACGATACCTCTTGGTAAGACTGGTTGTTAGACTTTCGGGTCACTCTCGACTACGTGTCAAACGATCCTATATCATAACGAACGATTGTCAAAGATCTACAAATGACAGCCGGGACCAACGGCTTATCGTACTTTCCGAGGCACGGAGGAAAGTCGGTATGTAATATAGGTGGCCATCCGTCCACGAACCAACCTAGGCAATCGCGGCTCAATCTTAATATCGACACAAGTGGCTGTTATTATTTAGCTTCGTGTAATTATCTCGGTACAGAGGAGCTCGTGGCTAAATAATAACAGCTGCCGAGGTCGATCTTTAATGTTAAGCCGTGCTTGCCGAGGTAGGTCTGCGTATGGGTGACCATAATTACATACCGAGTTTCCTCCGTGCTTCGGAAAGCACGTTAAGCCGTTGGTCCCGGCTGTCATTTGTAGATCTTTGACAGTCGTTACGAGTAGTCAGAAGCTAAAAGTCTGACATCCAGTCTTATCAAGGGGTTTCGTATTACCCAGTTACCGGGTTGTGGAGGTCAGATAGGCAGTCGCTTCATGGTAAATACTGGTACTCAGCTGCATCCGGTTAGACTGGAAGCCGACCCCAAGATAGTTTGGGAAAAGGCTAGGCAGATGATGATAATTATCTCGGTACCTAGTGAATTCCCGAGAGATCATTTACGGCCACAACGCAGGCGGAACCGCAGACAATAGCTAGTATTCTAACAAATTCTCTTTTGTGATTTATCTCCCAGCTCAACGACCTACTTTGTTTTGCCTGTGATATTTAATTTACGTAGAATTTGGAGTATAGAATAATAAAGTGTACTTTATGCTCGTTTTTCTCTTTTGATAAAGTTGTGATGGTACGTGGGCGTTTATTCACGGGTGTGTTGCCCTTTAGCACAGTTGTTTTAAATATTTTTATTTTTGATTATTTTTAACAGATCTGTTTTTCGTAAGTTTTTTCATTTAATTTACTTATTTTTCAGTTCTTTTATGTCTCATCGTCAGTGTACATAAATGATTAAATAAATAAATCAGACTGAGACATAATTTTTATCTTGTGCCGTAAAAAGTGACTAGACACAGTATCTTATATTGTATCATGTTTTTCTTTGATTTAGCCTTTTAGTTTCACAAATACGGCCATTTGAAGTCGGAACTTGACCCTTCTATGAAATATTATAACTTATTTCCTTAGAGGACTAGATAAGTATATAAGATAATAATAATCTTATATTCTTTCGTATAGTCTATAAGGAAAAACGATGATTTGACATGGCCTTGAGCACACGTTTCTCTAAATTCACGTTTGCCTACAATTTTATGCTTACTCGTAAACGTTGTTTTTATCTAAACTAGAACATCTAAGGTCTAGTTCAGACTGCACTTTTTAATACGTCGCCTTGATATAAAGTATGGAAGAACACATGCTGCATCGACCCCAAATAAATTGGAATAAGAGTAACAGGAGAGAGATTGATGACGATGGATGATACGTCGTTCTGTATGGTGTCGGACGTAAAGGATAGCATCATCCCATATCTTCCCGTGGGTGTCGTAAGAGGCGACTAAGGGACTTGCCAGAGAATGGGCAGTAGCGTTCTCTGTGCTTTTGTAACAACCGTACTGCGATCGCCAACCCGCCTGCCAAGCGTGGCGTTTATGTCAAAACCCCCTTCTGTCAATGTGGCGTTGGGGGAGGCCTATTTCCAGCAGTGGACGTCTTTCGGCTGAAATGATGATTGATGATGATGATACTGCCGTCATTGTGATTATAATCATTTAAGACTTATTTACAGTAAAGTGAATTGGTTTTAATTATAACTGATGGTATGCAAACAATGCTCCTCCGGGGTATTGTCTAAGTAGGCATAATAAGGTAGGCGGGACTGTTCATGATTGCGGTCAAACGTTTATTTATTTACGCACTATTTATCATTCTTCAGATACCTTCACTACTTAAATCATTCTAAGAAAATATAGAAAATAATTTAAGGAAATGTAGATAAGAATAACACCGATCTCTTAAGATTGACTATTTAAGCTCGTATGTCAACGATACCAAGCATTTTCCAACGTTGAATGACGGCGAATGTCTAAAAAAAGTCGTTGATGTGTGTCAGCCCTTACATTAAAATGCGGTTAAATGTTATCGTCTGGTAAACATGTGTCAAACATCAATAACGAATGTATGAGTCAGTATTTGTGTTTGTATTTATGTATAGTATGCAGCTAGAGAGCTAATGAGGTTTATTGCCGCAAACTGTTTAATGATATGTTTATATAACTCCAATTTGATGGAGGTTTCAGTTGAATTTTGCGTTTGTTGGGAAAATACGCTTTCATTTCTCATGTTCTTACCAAACTCTCGTTTTGACAGTTGTCTTTAAGTCCCATGTGATGAGAGTGACCCAGTTGCCGTTAACCGGGAACATTGAGTGAGCTACTGATAAGTCCCTGATCGAAAATCCCAATAACACATTGTCCGACTAAGGAATCGAACCCAACAACTCACTCGGCTGTAGCGATTTTGATGTTACGTGGTTCTCATTCCGATTTCCATTGATATGATTAATCTTTAGTCACCTTAATGACCATTTTGCTACAATTTACCATAAACGAAGGCCAGATTTTATCAGTTTGAATGGCAGCCAGCTGACCTTTAACATTGATATCATCATAAAGAGAAAAGCCAAGCAAAGAAACCATTAGCAATAATAGCAGTAGTAAGCCTAATTCTCCATTTCCAGCTGTCATTAACGGGGCCATATTACGCCATAGTAGTGAGGAGCTCGTTGCTAAATAATAACTGCCGCACGGATCGATCTTTAAGGTTAAGCCGTGCTTGTCGAGGTTGGTCCGTGGATTGGTGACCATAATTACTTACCGAGTTTTCTCCGTGCCTCGGAAAGCACGTTAAGCCGTTGGTCCCGGCTGTCATTTGTGGATCTTTGACAGTCGTTACGAGTAGTCAGAAGTCTGACATCCAGTCTTACTAAGGGGTATCCATATAGGGTGCCAGATAGGCTTCATGTAAAATACTCAGCTTATTCCGGTTAGATTGGAAGCCGACTGCAAAATAGTTTGGGAATAAAAGGCTAGGCAGATGATTACGCCATATTACCTACATCAATGACGTGGAGCCATGACGTCTATTTGAACTCTTGCCAAGCTGTGATCGGGGAATGATGACTACTTTGGTAATAACATAATTTTAGCGTATAAACTAGCTAATAGGTGTAAGAGATGACGTGATAAGAGATAGAAAGTCAGCGTCTGAGCGAAGCCCTGTAGGTGGATGCACCTGTCATGCCAATTCATGTCGCCTGCTGGAGCGTGTGAGCCTGTGGGTGTATGCACCTGTTACGTCAATTAATGTCTGCTGGGATGGCGCTATAAATGAAAACGTTTTCACATAGTTGTATGAAAACTAGTAGAGTAGTTGCGACTGTTGGTCTAGTAGTTGCAAGCGCGATTGCTAAGCATGAGGTCCAGTGTTCGATTCCTAGGTCGGGGAAAGTGTTATTGGGTTTTCCCCTTAAGAATTTTTCAGTAGCGGTAAGTAGGATTTTGGTTGGATGGCAATAGTCTCGCCCCTTATTACAGTATGGAACTTAAATAGAACTTGCGAAATATGAGTGTATTAATAGGTATACCTCTGCCTAATCCTTCAGGAATTACAGGCGTGATGTTATGTTATTTAGAGTCGCTGCGGTCCGCCTTAGCGATTGCGGCCCAGCCCCCATATTCACAAACGCTTCGATTCGATTTCGATTCGTGAAGTCGTATGTCTATCTTGTTTTTGTGAATACGGGGGCAGCTCTGTGATTTGCGGTCTGCGGTTGACAGCGGAATAATATCTTTATAACCTATTAATTTAATATTTCATGCACTAATTAAATACATAAAATTATACTTAACTGTATTTCCATATCTGTCAAATATTTATTTACACTTTTGCACGAATGCATTATTTATTTACACGTTTTATTGAACGCGCAAGTATATAAATAAATTTTATCCCTCTTTGATGAACTTTGTTGTAAACGGGTCATAAATAGATCAATATACCAGGAAAATGAACGAAAATCATATAAATGCAATTATTGTTTGAACCTTGTAGTATTTATAATGTTATTCCTTTATTTACCGGCGCTATCATGAAAAAAAAAAACATAAAACCTCGCACGAAAAACTATTTTTTAAATCTCATGAATGTTTTTCTTTGTCTAACAGATTCTACGACGAATGCAAACGGAGATATAACATCAAGTTATGGAAAACATTCACAGACTGCTTCAACTGCTTACCGGTTGCTGCGATAGGTGAGTACAAACTAATTTATATTTTTTTTAATGTCGGAATACCTTATCAGGATATTTTTTCCAGTTTACTATTATTGATTATCAGGGAGAAAGCATTATCTTACATTGTTGTCACTGCTGGACCACAGCTCCCTCTTATCCCCTCCACCTTCTCTGTGACATGTTGTGGGCCGCTATCCATCACGCGGTCCAGTGCTAGTTAGTTGATAGGAAAGAAAACGTGGAGAAAAACGTGCAAAGAAAATCGCCGCACTGATTAGTTTTGAACAAAAACATCGCGTGCGATTAATCGGTCAACTTCGCTCGTTACCTATACCCAATAAACTCCATCACTTCCAAGTATCAATGGGATAGCTACCTAGCGATAGAAATATCTAATCCGATCGCCATGTTAGTTGCAGTAAACAACAGCAACGATGGTAAAAGCTGGCTTAAAAGCTTATAAGATTGTAATATTGTACTTGTACTCTATGCAAAAGCTGTCTAGGATAAGTCGTCGGCATAGCAACGTCGAGAAATCCTTTAAACTTATTTACAACTGACATAAGTTTTGATCGTCTAAAAACTTCATCAGAGAAATGATGTTGACTTAAACTGGAAATTCTCGATAATTGCATTCTCCTCATTAAGGATGTCTTACGATGGAATAATCAGCCCTAAAAACAAAACACTTAATTACTCGTATTTTTTACCATATTCTGCAAGTTCGGTATTGTCTCCAACGCACTTTTAGTGCCAAAAAACAAGCCTTACCAAAACTCTGAACTTGCTGCTTCGACATTCTTTTTACATTACAACATAACTTCGCAAAAATAATACCAAAAAAGTTTGCGACCAGTCCTGTCCTAGTTGCTGCGTCGAAAACCGGAATTTGACAACACGCCAACAAAAGTACAGGCAAAAGCAGGGAAAGTTTTTTGCGTCAGAACTTCACTTGAGTCTGTTTTAAGTAGACTCGAATATAACTTAAAGATGTCTAAATTTATGTGCCTGGAACATCTCTTTATAGAAAATAATTTAATATCTTTCAGGCTATATAAAGAAATTGAAGACTATATTTGAATGTCATGAATTCTATGACATTATTTCGTACCAACGAACGACCGTCTGACATTTTCGCATATTGACGTCACTTTTTCATTAAGCTCCGGATCTCATATCCGGATTATTTACGGTACGGTTATCAACACAGCTTTCAGTATACCCTCTCTAGATTAAATATTCTAGAATTTGGATATATTTTTAAAGTATTGAGTTGCTGAAGACCTACGCGAACTACGCCTATAGGTTTGTGACGAAGGCATCTCTGCGGAGACAGGTCGTAGAGAGTCTGGTCTTTATTTTGAGCTCGCGTAGGATGTACTCGTAACAGATATAAATATCGATATTTCCATAATGACGTAACAGATCCACCATCCCTGTTAAAGTGGATATTTTTTAAGCCTGGCCCGTTTTGCATGCCGGTTCAGTTCGGTGATTGATCTAATTAGTCGCTCAGCCAACTGTGAACCGGCTCAACAGATAGGCACTGAATCCAGCTTAAAATTGTTGGTTCGTGAACATTGTAGGGAACAGTTGTATTCAAAAGAGTTAGTGCTTATATGATTGAATCTAATGTGCATTGGGTGTTAAGCGTTGGCAGCACCAGACCAAAAATTCTTTCGATAAACTGCGCGAAACGAAAATGGTAGTAGTGGAATCTGGCAAAACTGCTAATACGAGGTCTCAAACCCGTTTTAAGGTCATGTCTGTGAGGAGTAAAAATAATTCAACTGAATAGACAGTCAAACATTGTCGGAAATAGTGTAATACCGTTTTTTTTTGGAGTGTTGCGTTGCATTTCGAGGCTATGCAAATTCATACGTTTATTGCTCTAACTCGTTATTGCTGAGAAGGAACTGAGTAATTTCGACTGTAATTTAGAAGGTCACGCAATCGAAAGGCACAGATCAATAATCTAACACCCTACAAAATTCAGACTGAACTGAAAATCGACCTCGAAATATCCGATAACCACCGCACTCCCGTTTCAGAACAATTTCGCCCAAACCTTGTTACTCCTGAATTCCCTATAACGTTCTACATGCGTAGATCGGTAGACTCGCTCACCGCAACGCGAAGGTCGAATATACGCCGGGGCTATATTTATCAGATCACGCTACACACTTTTGATGCTGTAGTATTTATAGTCAAATAGTAATCATATGGATATTATATAATGTTGTGTTTGAGACACCTGTCTCTTGAATGGTGTTTATTATTTTTGGACCAACTTTGTTGCTTGATTGAGATGAAGCGTAGTGTTGGCGTTTTAAAAAGTAAACTTAGTGATTTCTTGCCAAAAATGTATCTGCTGTGATTCATAATCAGCCAAGGACGTCCTCTGCTGGACATAAGCCTCCCCCAAGCGTTTTTGCATCGCCCAGTTCTTGTGCTTTTCGCACAAGATTATCTTCATGCTGTGGTGTTTATTTGTATTGAAATAAAAGACCTTTAAAATAGAGAGCATCAAGAAAAGGTTTGAAACAGTTTCACTGGTAACATTTCATCGAAAGAATGTTGGAATGCCGTAGCTTATTTATGCCGTAGTTTTTTTATTAGATCCACTGCTGTGCGGCCGTGCAACCCAGGAATTACTCATCCATACAAACAGTAGTTTGCTAAAGCAAATCTTTTCCTCCAGTAATCGTGCAGTCACATTATATGGTATGCCGTCGATTTCAAATAACGCTTTATCGGTTAATATAGCTTCCCCGAATTCGTATTAGATCACAAATTCATGAACAAAAGATTACATATCGTTAATCTCTTAACAATCACATGCAAATTAGACAATAAAACTGCGAGAAACACGCAAACTACATCAGTAAACTGTAGTGTTGCTAAAGTGCTCGTATTCTGTGCTTGAACACAATAAAGACTATCAGGAGACGTGTCAAGTGTCTATTTCTTGAACAGATTCCGGTGCCGAGGGAACAATTGGTACAGACATCTTTGATCTTATTCATTAATACTGTATTGTTTGCTTTGAAAATAAAATCCATGTCTTTGTAGGTCTGCCCGGCGGATCAACCTACTTCGTAATATAGGCCGATTGCAGGATTGATATACCTCATCATCATCATCATTTCAGCCCAAAAGACGTCCACTGCTGGACATAGGCCTCCCCCAAGTTTCGCCACATTGACATAACATGGAGGGTTTTGCTATAATCGCCACGCTTGGCAGGCGGGTTGCCGATCGCAGTACGGTTGTTACAAAAGCACAGAGAACGCTGCTGCCCATTCTCTGGAAAGGGATTTTCCCTACTGTCTAGATTTTTAATGAAGCAGTTGCTTATCATGGGGACTGATAAAAATGCAGGTAATATTACTTGCAACTGGCGTTCATGCTTGAAGGACGGAGATGTATGGAAGTGGAAGAAGCCAAAGGAGTTTCTGCCCCCATGGGAAATTCCGATAATTCCGATTCCGATTTTGCAGTTAAAATATTCTTACAAGGAATACATATCGGAAGTCGCAGTAAATAACGAGGAAAGAGAAACCAGAACAATACCATAAATCAAATTGCCGAAAGATAATGTTTTCAAGATGCGTACGAACATCTCACGGTCGCTGACAAGTAAAAGTGAATAAATTGGCGACCGCACGTCGGAACTCGCTATAAATACGGAAAGATTTATGTAACCAAGTGTGAATTAACATAAGATGCACCAATGTTTGTTTATTAAGTATTTAATTAATGGAGGCGAGGCTTTTGAGGAATATTGATGGCAGATTAAAAGGTTCGAGACGATTTGCATTTAATAGTATCGAAAGATCTTCCATCCGTGGCTTTGATTAGAATATCGAAAATGCTAAAGATTTTGTAATCATATAGACCGTCGAGTTCTCCTGAAACTTAAAATAGGAAATGCGACTCTGAGAATAAATTTTCTAGTCTCTTCTTCAAATCTACTTAAAGTTATCATGCCTTTAATACTGACTTCGCAATATTTATCCGAAGTTGGAAATTTACCTTAATTTGTTGGTCTGGAAACTTTAAACAAATTGCGACTTTGAATGCGGTCTCAGAAACTTTTGAATTTACGATAAATTTTATTGAAACAACGAAATTAATAAGACGTAGAGAATTGTTCTCAATTTAACATTGTGAGCGCTTAATTGATTAAAGTTTTGGGAATCAATTGCTGCCAGAGCGTTTTTGTTCTGATTCATAATGTTTTTGATTCGAGGATTCTTGAGAAATTGTTACATACATTGTTTCTTTACTTCTTAAAGTCGAAAAGCCGATTAGTTTTGCACCTTAGAACATTAAACACGTTTCAAGGAAACGAGCTAGATATTTTGAACATATAAAGATGAAAAAAAAGAAAAGGTCTGAGAAACTCCCAAATACGCAAATTATGAAATAAATTGAGTTAAGCCTTCTCCAAACAGGTTCGTTACTCCAACTTTGGCATTTCTATCTTTCAATCTACTCTAAATTACGCATTTTTTCTACATATTCTACGAATTTCCATATCGAAAGAAAAATGGCTGGGCAAAAGTTTATTCAACCCAAAGGAATCTAGATATTGCTCGGAGCACATGTGATGTGAGACTTACAGAATGAATAATAAACAGTTTTCTATGCATTTATTTGCGTTGATATAAGGCCAGTACACTAGGGAACCGCTATAAACAGTGATGGAGAACTCGACGCAAAACTACCATGAATTCGATGTAATCATAATTTTAGAGACACCAGTGTTATTTATTTGTAGGTTATAAAAAAAAAACAGTTTCACATTTGGATAGTTTAGGGTAGGTCAACATGAGTCATCAGCATAGATCGGAGTAGGTAGATTGATTTTTGGTACTTGTATCATAAATGCATACAGAAAGAATAACATGGATAAGCCATTTTTCCGGAAAGTAATTCTGGTATTTCCGGATTCAATTAAATATTGTTAATTTTGGTAGTGATATTATTACTACACAATTCAAAATTTAGAGGAAGGTATCAAAACTAAATTAATTTATTATTTATCTGTTGAATAATAAAAACAATCGAGTTCTGATCGAAGCATTAATAATAATTTTTATTTTTAGCCTTTTTATGGCCACAACTTTTTATAAATTGTTGTACTTTAATTTCAATCAATTCAACTAATTCCGGAGGTATGATCATATTAACACGTACGTTTCGGATCAATGACCCCAATTCAATCTACCTACTCCGATCTATGCTTCAGATTTAACACTTTTTTAAACGGATTATACCTGCAACAATTTCTACACAGACGGGTCAGAGAATCATACTATTATTATGTTGAAATCATGGAATATGTATGTTCGGTACGTATCAATCATACGAGATTTACTCAACGATTAACGGCAATACAGCCTCTTGTAAGTGTCAAACTAAATTCTCTAGATCAGTGAACTTGTCACCAAAATTGGACATAAATATTTATCATTGCAATCTTCAATGCCGATATCGGTCAATCGTCTTCGGTAAACAGATGTTTTGATTTAATCATTAAACAACAGATACTGCATAAATTGTGATAGTACATTGTGATAACAGAATTGCTTATGAAAATTGTCACTTTCAGCGTCAACAACACAAATATTCAAATTGAACTGACTCGAATCTACATTTTGTCGCTTTGGTGTTGTGTTGCCAGCTCGTACTTTCCTCTATTCCGTTCTATATTTCTATCAAAAGTAGTACTCACGGACAATGCACAACGGCACGGTTGCCATGGCGACAGACATGCAAAACCACTGCAGTGTGAATTATGAACCTTATTAATGTCGGTTGTTGACCTCAAGCCGAGTTCAAAACTAGGTGACGGTGACGAAAGTAATGGTGGCTTGGAAAATGAGACACGTTCAAAACTTTTATTTGGGTTAATTGGATGAGAAATATGAAATTCAGGAGGTTATTTTTAGGTTGACGAAAATTTAATTTTGTTCGCTGAATTCTGGACGTTCAAGTGTTATCAGGGTTTTGAAAGAATTTAGATATTATAAAAGGTAAAAGCTCTGTAATTACTTCTCTCATCTTTTCAACTTTTTAATAAAAAGCTAGGTACCTAATTTCTCGATATTCTTTCATTCGAGATATGCCAAAGTTGTAATTTGATTGAAAGATTGTCGATCGGCTTGTGGTCGTTTCGTGTGTATGTAGGCGTATCGTTTTTATTCGAAATAAAGGTTGAATGGCACTTCAGTTGATGGTATTACCCCAAGCTTTTATCTACTTCTCCTTTTTTCGCTATCTTTTGTGTTTCGACAACTATTCGATCATGTGAAACGTATATATAAAAGCAGTCTTATAATGTTGGGAATCAATGTGCTATTAAGAGGTGAACGTAAAAGTTTCAAAAGAAGAAAAAGAAGCCTTTTATTTTTCGTTTGAAACTGTCTGGCAATGATACCTGTTTTCGCCCTCCTCCAGGAGTTAAGATTTAGCTGGTAAACAACACGGTAATATTTTACTTATATCTTTGAAAGTTTTCGCTTTGTCTGCTACTTAAGAAACTTATCTCGCAATGCAGGAAATGATTACCATATTTTTTGATATTTTACGGCAAATGTCTCCAAAACATTGTAAATATTTAAAAACAAATTGTGTTTGTTCAGCATCAAAAATCACTAAGCTTAATTTCATAACATTCATATTACCAGCAAATGCTACTTAATTTTTTTTTCAGTCCACAGGCACGTTTAAGCCCATTTAAATAATTACTTTTTAATGTCTTTCCTAAAAACGTGGCACTGAGGTACCCGTTGAGACATTTAAGACCGTCACGCTCCGATTGTATAGAAAGTTCGTCCCTCCCTCCAAGAACCTAAGGATATGATTAATTTGTAGTCTTTGATAGCAGAAATGTGTCAGGCTTTCTGAGACATTAATTCTGTGACGCAATTAAATGTAAGTTCGGCTTATAGAGGCGGATTGTGCTAAAAGCTGGGATTAATTTCGTTTAACAAAAGCTGTTTTGCAAGCCTTGTAAGCTTGTCAATCGAATTTGTGTCGAACCTACTGAACTGTAAAGTTTCCTATTGAATTGCTTCTCTTTGCCACCATGGCCTATTTTCGTAAATGAGAGATCAATACTGATTACGTCGAAATATAAATAAATGATTCTTAAAACGAGGAACAATTGGCCTTCACTATTGGGTTTCCTCCAAAAGTAGAACACTCAAGTCGGTATATTGGAATTTCGCGTTTCGTCTCATACTAGTATCTTACTCAGGAGTTTTTTTTTTGTTACTGAATTTCTAGGATGTATAAGAAAACTTTTGTGCTAACTTACATTTATTACTTACTTAATTAATTTTCGTAGGCCGTTTTGTAAATTTTGCCGAATAATTTTCCATGTGAAGTTCTAGTAATTCTATTTCGGATTGAGTTTGGCAAGTTTCTTTCTATTTAGGTTCATTTGACTTCTTGATTAAGTGCGAAAAATTATTTGAACAAGCAAAAACTTCAGCAGCAATTACTAAGTATCGATTACAGTTATTTTCCTTTAAGTAAGTGTTTTTGTTTCGAGTCACTGTACCGAGACGTCTTACAAAAACAGGATATTCGATTACTCAGAATCGATTGCTTGCACAAATACACACAGACAGTCATGTGACGATGCTTACGGAAATAATCGCGTTCAATGTATTGTTATTTGGCGTATAATTTGCGGTTTTAAGGATCAATTATTTTTGATTGCCTTCAAAGGCACTGCAACATAAAATGGTACTTTATGGTTAACTTAGGTCCGCTTAAATTATTTCCTTTAATTTTGGCTTTGAATCGTGTAAACAATAACCTTGTTTTAAGCTTCCTTTCACCCATTCACTCCACCATATCCCTGCCGTTTCCAACCCTCAAAAACCAACAGATATTTCTGTACTTTCTCTAGGGCTGGTCACGTTCCTCCCTTTAGATTTCCTCCCCGTGGCCCACATACGAAACGCTGCCTATGGAACCACGATGTGCGATACAGTAATGGCCTCGAATCGTTTGGCAACCCTGATTGGTGGGAATGGTCGTAAATGGAAGGACCGACGACCATTTTAGGTTAAGGTTTAGGAGGTAGTTTACTCAAACTACCTCCTCTCCGCTCGGTTTTATATTTGCTCTGGATAAGACATAATCGTAAAGGTTATGTGAGATCACTGTTGCTCTTAATCGATTTGAAATGTCGCTTTAGTCATTATTTTATTTTATTGTATTTTTTTATTTATTTTATGTTGTTGTATTATCTGCCTAGGCTTTTCCCAAACTATCTTGGGGTCGGCTTCCAGTCTAACCGGATGCAGCTGAGTACCAGTATTTTACATGAAGCGACTGCCTATCTGACCTCCACAACCCAGTATCTGGGTAGTACGATATCCCTTGGTAAGACTGGATGTCAGACTTTTAGCTTCTGACTACTCGTAACGACTGTCAAACTGTCAAAGATCTACAAATGACAGCCGGGACCAACGGCTTAACGTGCTTTCCGAGGCACGGAGGAAACTCGATATGTAATTATGGTCACCCATCCACAGACCAACCTCGGCAAGCACGGCTTAACCTTAGTATCGACCTGGGCGGCTGTTATTATTTAGCCACGAGCTCCTCAACTTAATTATTTCCATTTATAAATTACCAGATAATATGTAAGATAGTATTTCGTGCAGGACCTGTAGTTAAGACCGCGCTAAACATCGTGCCTGAAAACACTAATACGCGTTGAGCATAAATGGTGATCAATGCCTTTTCTATATGTGAAGAGTCCTCCGCCTTATAATTACTGATTTGTAGTAAGACAGAATTGATAATACCCATACCCATGATACCTCTTAAGTCACGAGGCACGACACGCCCCTGTGACCGTTACATCTTAAACAAAAGTGACGTAGTCTACACACAAAGATAGATCGTGACAGTTTCACTAGCTTGACTGATAAGGAAGAACCTTCAGCCTTCAATAAGAACACAACGAACACACGCCACCTATAATTATACCTAAGAACTGCAAACAAAACTTCATGGATCATCATCATCATCATCATTTCAGCCCAAAAGACGTCCACTGCTGGACATAGGCCTCCCCCAAGCCACATTGACATTTTGGGGGGTTTTGCCATAATCGCCACGCTTGGCAGGCGGGTTGGCGATCGCAGTACGGTTGTTACAAAAGCACAGAGAACGCTGCTGCCCATTCTCTGGCAAGTACCTTAGTCGGCTCTTACGACACCCACGGGAAGATATGGGATGGTGCTATTCTTTACGTCCGACACCATACAGAGCAACTTCATGGATAATAATTAATAATTGCCGAGAAAATTGTATGAATAGGAAAATTGAAATTAAGATTTAATGGCACGAGTAAGAGTTTTCTTAACGTTTATTTTACTGGTTTAATGTTTACTTTTCGTAAAATAAACGGAGCTTTACTTAATATTCGGAAAATTAACATTTAAGCCTGGTTTGACCTACTTAAGTAAAATTATGATTACTTGAAGAACTTCCTTGGAAATTTCAAGTCGCTGTAGAATTACCAAAACTTGCTAAGCATGCTTCAATATAGCGAGGCTGTTGTAACCCACCACGCTGGCCCTGTGCTGTTTATAACACAAAGTAATAATGGTTCTATTTCGCAAGCACCAAAGTTGACCGTCAATTTATAGGATTAGTTTTCTACGAGCCTTTATGAACTACTTTACTATTTTCAGCGCAATAAGAATTTATAGAACGTAATATCCAGCAATTTCTGCTAGCAATATCCATTACAGAATATATGCCTCGAAGGAACGCCACAATGAACGATCCCAAGGGATGTGCCGTAATGGCAACATTACCCGAGTATGTCGAAAATAACCTTGTATACGTTTGAGATAGCTTTCAAAATACAATATTTACCCTGCCCCTACGATCCTTAAACATATTAATGTCGTGTATAAGTGAAAACGTGTAGTCGACAGGTATTATTTGCACCTAACTGACACCCCTTTCTACCCTGAAATTTTTCGAGGGCAGCAGTATCTATATTTGACATTGTACCTTTCAAGATCAGTAAGGGGTGGTAAGGTCGTAAGGCTTCTCAGATAGGTAGTTTTGAAGCCGGGATTTGATTTATTGTGCATTGCTAGCTTGGGTTCTACCCTTTATACAAAGTAATCTAGATAATGGCGAGCGAATGTTACATAATGCAAGGTATGTTGATCCGCCTGACGGATTTACGAGCACAGTCCATGGCCTGTTACGGCCTAGGTAACCTATAATTTACGGTCATATTATGTTATTCACCATTATAAATTAATATTCTTACCGTTGTAAGATACCTAGCCAATTCAGGTCAGTCCCTTGTGACTGCAGCATAAAAATACTTATACATAGATGGAGCTTACAGAAAGCGGTTTCTTTCTGAAAGCCTGAACAATTCACACAGAGGTTGACGTGGAAGCTGTAAAATTCATGTTAAATGTAGTAATTGACTCGTCGAAGTAATAAACAATTACTAATCAAATCACTTTACATAGGCATTGACATCCGCGATTCAGAAACCGATGCAATTCTATTGACCAGAGTTTTTATTCATCGTTGTTTTTTGGTCTGGCAATCACAACGACCGATATGAGATTTCACACCAGCGCGAGTTTTTATCGATGACAAAACCTACTCTATCGCGTTGTAGTGAATTTGCATGTAAATAGTGTTTGCCATTTTTGTCACCAGTGGTTGTTTCAGTAAAAATTGAAATTCATTTTATGGAATAGGTATAAAAACTCACACTAAGCCCTCAAACCTACAGTTCTTTTTGTACGCACGGGTCTGAGAACTTCATCTACGGTTCAAAGACACGTGCCTACAAAAAAAAACGAACAATGATTAATGCAAGTCCGGCTTTTAGCACGTAATCTAGGTAATGGGTAGCAGATAGATAAACAACGTAAGTGTAGGTTGACGCTGGCTTGTTTACGAGTGTCAGTGGAGTTCAAGGTTGTCACTAGCTAGAGTTGTAGGTTCTATGTATGTACCTATCGCTACTGACGCTCTACACTTCTTTATAGAGGGAGGTTGTTGATTGTGGGTGTGGAGGGATGTTAACGAAAGTGCTTGTTGATTCGCCTGTGTCAGGGGTTTTTCGGGATAGGTCAAAAGGATCGTAGTTTATTTTAAACACTTACCTATTCTGATTTGACCCAAATAGTTTTGCGTATCGAGGGTTAAATAGGGATTTGGATATTAAATAGGGATTCCCCTATTGTTTGCTAAACATAATAATATGACTAAGTGGCGTTTCGAATTATTGTTTTTGTACTCACCTATTTGAAAAAGGTAACTCAATTATTTTAGGATTGGTGCTATAAATAGGGATTCAATATTTTCCTTGAAAAACTAAGCATTACAAAATGTTTACAAATAAATTCATATATTTATGCAAACTAAAATGTAAATGAAATACTTGTTCTCTTTTACATAAAAATGTTTGAATACTTAAGCAAATTGATTCAATTTACTAATTCCTTTCATCGTATATCAATAATAACTGCCCAAACTGGTTTAATTTGCGCTTCCAATTGTTCAAACACTTCTGTTTTGAATTAAGCAAAAGTTACAAAATATCGAGCCTCAATCGACTTTGAGACCACCTTACCGTACCCTTTAATCAACCTGCGGAACATCTGATAATCTGTCCTAGTCACAAAGCTAACAAACAGCACAAACAAAGTTGCTCTGATGGAAAAGAAATTGATTTGTAGAAACTTTTGTGTAAGGTCTAATTTGATTGGCCACCGTAGGCGCGGGCCTGTGGACGGTGGGTGAGTAATGGGCTAGCTCACCATCCGTCCCTCTTCGACAGGCCGTGTCGACGGCGCGTTCGAGTTCCACACGCGCCTCAACGAGTCAGCAAATCGGAAGGGGTCTAAGAGGGCCGATGCCTGCATGGGAGTCATCATCATCATCATTTCAGCCCAAAAGACGTCCACTGCTGGACATTGGCCTCCTCCAAGTGTCTCCATATTGACATTTTGGGGGGTTTTGCCATAATCGCCACGCTTGGCAGGCAGTTTGGCGATCGCAATACGGTTGTTACAAAAGCATAGAGAACGCTGCTGCCCATACTGTGGCAAGTCCCTTAGTTCATGGGAGTACTTCTTGCTAATAGATCTTTGGTAGATAGATGTTAATTATGACCAAGACCAGGGAAGTATGGCACAATAAGAACACGCTTTAGCTGTGGATGGAAACAGGATTGCAATGATGATGATAGCCAAGGAGTCTTTAGTCTATTCCATTATCTCGTATCAAGCTACTGAATAACCAAGAAAATTCATTTACATGTGCAAATTGTACACGACATTTTGAACCAACCACAATAAGGAGCCACATGCATACAGCACGTGGCTCCTTGTTTTATTTCTGGCCATCCATTTCAAGATATTGTTTAGAATTGTTCGCTGTATTCTTAGTAGAACTGAGTTATTCGACCTCCCAACATTTATGGACACACACACTTGCCCATACCAGACTTATCTGAGCATCTCGTTGTTCTAGTGGTCTCCTGCTAAAATGTTATTGGGGTTTTTCTCTTCTAACTTCTCAGTAGCAGCTAGAAGTCAGTATTAGTTCCCAGTTGACGGTAGTTGGCTCGTCCCCTATTACTTGGGACTTCTGGCAAAATGTGGGCGTACATAACGTAAAGCCTCCGGCTCCTAAATCTTCTGGAATCGCAAGCGTGATGTTGATTTATGTTAGTTAATTAATCATGTTTCTCTAAAATATATACCCATAACATTGATTTTAGAAATCCAACGATAACAGTGTATTGTTATTCGTAAATAAGCAATGTAAATATACGTTCAGTGTTCATCATTGTAGCAGCGTGTTGATTGCAATATTACGTTACGTACTGTATTAATTGAACGCATCTGTTCGTAGACAGGTTCAAGGCCTCTTAAGGTTAGCCTGGGCTATTTCGGGCTAGCGCGTGGCTAGAGGCAGATGTGACGGCAGACACGTGACCAGCAAGGCTACATCACTTGCAATTGGCTATTTTTATTCATAAGTACAGTCTCACGAAAAGTGTTCCTATGAGGAAGATTGTCTGATCTACCCTTCGGTTATTTTGTGAATTGGGAATGTTGAAGAGTTGTTACTGGTAAATAATGCCTTGTGTGTGTGTCGGTATTAAGGGAAAGATCACATTTGCGTGCACGGATCGGCGTTTACGAGTATCTCTGTCTCATTCTTTCACGTAAAAAGTCACAGGTTGCAGGCATCCGCATAAGTTCGCATCGGAGGCACTTAAACCTGCGATTGGATCTCTCACTAGAGTTGAGTACAATTCTAAATAAAAGAAAGTGGAAAAGATGCAAGGAAATGCTGATCATGTAAGGTATCACCCTAAGGCCACCTATGTACCACTGTATGAATAAATATAGCATTAATAGAGAAATTTAAGCTCAAATTATGTAGTTTGATGAGAAAACCAACATTGCGTGAATACTTACAGGAGAATTCCAAATTAATTCTCCATAGGAGAACGTTTAAGCCTGCTTTCCATATGAAGCTCGGCCCAATTTATACCGTTTTACGCATTGTTGGAGCCCATTTTCCTGTCCCCTAAGGCTTTTGCTGTAAAATCTTTTTACTTTTTAGAAGAAAATATATTTTTAATTTCGCAAACAATCTTGTTTACGGTTCGTTGTGGAAAAACAAAAGAGAACTGGCAACTGTTGTGCCATAGACTAAGTTTGCCTGCAGACTTGTTTGTCCAAAGTTGGTCATTTTGATAAAAAACAACTCACCGAGGTTTATTTTTAACGGACAGAACTGGAAAGTGTTGCCTTCGGGTACATTTAAATAAAGAACATCGTTTTACTAAGGTTTCTTTGATTGAAATTTTTCTTGGTCGTTTTGTATTGGCCTAAAACGAGGGTCAGCTATGTAACTTTTGAGAAAGAATCCTTTCAGATGATTCTGGTATCGAAAGGGGCATAAGTGTATTTCTTACCTGGTTGTGATTGCTTTTCCAAGAATATTATTATTAAGATACCATTAATTTCATCCTCTTTTGTTTTTTTTTACCTATTATCTTTTTCTACCTTTTGTAGTAAGCAACGACTTATTGTAGAGCCTACGCTGTCCTCTCATGCTTAAGTTCTAACTATAACCTCCAAATATTGTAAAACCAAATGCATTTAAAAGAGTAACCATGGAGTTTCTTGCCGGTTCTTCTCCATAGGAAACGACCAACCCGAACCGTGCACCTTTTGGTCGACGTTTTTATGTGCCCATGTAGGCCTATGTAAAATAAATATTTAGATTTTTATTCGTATTATTTCAAAACGGTCGAATTCGCTGTAGTCGAGAAAATAAAATGCGGCGGTTTTCAAACAAAACAAAGCATTCATATTTATTTTCATACAATGCTATGAGTTTTACACAGTTTTCTTTAGCATGTTTTACAGAAATGTACAAGAGGATTTAATAATACATACTTCCTCATCCACATAATCATTTGATGTAACAGACAAGTCCTTTGTCCTTGTTATATCAACAGAAAGACTTATCGCTACACATCTTGACATATTAGTAGCACATTCCACACAATATCTTAAACAACTACATCCGTACAGTACAAGATTATCTTATTCAATAGCATGTCTATATCTCAGTCAGGTCTTAGTAATATATTCCAGCCATTGGAAAGGTCTATGCCAGCGCTAAGATATCAAGATCTATAGAACGGAAAGTGCCGCCTTGTCTGCACTGAACTACGTCACCGCTCGCCTCCCCACCCCATGTTCAGGATTTATTACATTTTCTATTTAGAATAGGAATGTGAAAATTAAGCAAATGACTGTGTCAGCTGCAGTGGCTGAAGGGTGTTGTAATCACATACCTTGACCCCTTGGGTGGACCCGAAACTTTAGTCATTTTACATTCTGGTCTTTTCATTAAAACTTTGTCTAAATAATCCTTTTCGTGGGTGCTATTTATTACATCAATCATCTTTACAAGTTAGTTTCTGTGGTCCCAGAACTTATCCGGCGAAAGCATTCAAACTGATAATCAAGTAAAGGGATAATTGAATTTTTCGTATTGTAGATTTCGTCAACCTTTGAACAGTAAGATCTTCCAGTATTTTTAAGAAAATACACGATACTATACAAACGTTTCAACACTGAATCAGTATAATTATTATTTATTTAAGACCTCAGCTTTGATTTACTACACTGTTCTGTTTGTTCTACATTGAATACCCTTCTACAACAATTTTTTTTTTAATTTTAGCAACAATACTTTCAACCTTTAACTAACTAAATCAATTAATAAAGAACTCTAGAACCGTGTCACTCTCAATACCTGGCACATATCCAGATGTAACAACATAAACAGGTGGACCTATTCTTCAGTAGTTTATTTTCACGGTCTACGGAAGAATCTACAATCGACATATCGACATAATGACAGATATACAATGACAATGTGTCAGTTTGTCGATTCTTCCGTCGACATAGCCCGTTTTTTACGGCGATCATGCTACTCGTGCTGGTGGTAAAGACATTGTTTCTGATAAACATCTGTTAAGGGATACTGGTTTTTAACAGAAGATAATATTTTATACTGTTGTTTTATTGCCATCAGACAATAACATGACGCGTACTTATTGGCGTTCATATTTATGTCTTGTCCAATACATTGCACAAACGAAACTAATAAACTTTGTCTGAAATAGTAGAAACCCCGTGCCAAAAGAGTTTCGTATACCAATCGACGAGTCTCAACTGACGTTTCTAAGAAATGGGATCAGGAAGAACTTACTTGGCCCAAAGTCTTTCGCAACCTAACGCCTGTATACAAAAAGTAACTTGGCGAAACTATTTAGTATCCGTGCCCAGTAGATAGCGATGATGGTAGGCAGTCGCTTCATATAAAATACTGGTATTCAGCTGCATCCGGTTAGACTGGAAGCCGAAACCAACATAGTTGGTAAAAGGCTAGGCTGATGATGAGGCCTGGTAAGCTTCAACATGCTACATGTGACTTAAACATAACCAGCGAAATATGGCTGTGCTATAAGTACCATCTCTCGTTAACCGTTCGCGGACAAGCACATGGTACAAATACCTAACCAGCCCCCGTATTCACAAACGCTCGGAAACGGTTTCGATTCGAAAAATCGTAGGTCTATCTCGCCGCTTTCGTAATGCCAAAACAAGATAGATATACGACTTATCGAATCCGAGCGTTTGTGAATAGGGGGGCTGAGGTCTACTTTATCCATGTCAATTGTTTACTACAAACGCTTCACAGTTGAGTCGACAACCACAAAAGAGACCAACTGTTCAACGCGACAATCTGATTATGACACTGGATAGAAATGAACACAGACTGGGCTCTTTCAAACCACACTTGGAGCAAAAACTAGGTTAAGCAGCTCGCTTCACTTGCAGCAAAAAGTGGGTTAACTTAGAGTAGCGAGGACTAGGGGAAAAACTGCTTGTGAAGGGAAACCTTGGCATAGAAAGCTAGCGGCAAAAACTAATTAAAAACATTCCTTGTTTGATTTTATCAACAAAAGAGTATTTACTATGTCGGTAGTTGTGCGAACATCCTCTAAAGAAAGTCATGATATTTTATTTTTATCAAAGAAAACACGCTATTTTTATATCCCCTGCTAAGCTAAAAGAATACCTATTACACGACTGATGTGTTATTATATAAAACTTGCTATCAAACGGAATCGACTACTACATGACCTCTCAGACGCTATCGGCAACAGGAAATTGAATGTCAACATTTCTCTTCATCCCGATAACATGAAGATAAAAATAATAACAATGTTCAATAACATGTTAAGATCGGCTATGTTTATAAAGATCTTATTTTAATCCAGCGACAGATAATTTAAGACTTTCTGTACTTTTAAGAATTGATTTATTATCATTATCGACACAGCCCAGACTCACTTACTGTTAGGTGTTGGGCGTTGGCTTCTTCTTCAACCACACTTCTCGCTTCCGCGCGTCCCTCATCACATCACTCATCAAGTCATCAACTCATCAGTTATCACGTGTTTCTTGCGATTTTGAATGATATATTCAAAATCGCAAGAAATCTTAGTCAGAATAGTAGATGAATCTGACATAATGATAAACTTAACAGGGTAGCCATTTAAAATTTGTTTGTTTTTTTAATTAACTTTTAATAATTAAATACTAAATCTGTTATGTTGAAAATTTAAATACATCTGATCAATACGGTTTATTTTAAAATGAATAAAAATAACAACTCATCATTCATCATCATTTCAGCCGAAAGACGTCCACTGCTGGACATTGGCCTCCCCCAAGTTACGCCACATTGACATAACATGGGGGGTTTTGCCATAATCGCCACGCTTGGCAGGCGGGTTGGCGATCGCAGTACGGTTGTCACAAAAGCACAGAGAATGCTGCTGCCCATACTCTGGCAAGTCCCTTAGTCGGCTCTTACGACACCCACGGGAAGATATGGGATGGTGCTATTCTTTGCGTCCGACACCATACAGAGCAAAATAAAAACAACAACAATTAAAATAACAACTAATAATTAATAACTTCATGTTAAATCCGTCACTGTTTTACGATTATGAAGATATAGTAAATCCTAAGAGCTTTTGTGCAGCCCTACTAAATATCGATTAAAATTCGTATTCGGAACATAGTATTCGAGACATAACTTCAGCTAAACATGGTGCCTTATTAGTCTCGTATCGATTTAAATTCGTCTGACTCGTAAAACCAAAACACTGCGGGTCTGCGGTTTAGCCGTATCACTGCGTAACTGCTCCAAAACATTTCGATAAAGCCTATGATCACCCACGCTGCGTTATTCAAGTGCTTACGTGCCATCGAACCATCAGCAGCTCGTGACGTCATCAATTTTTTGACATTAGAACAATGAACTTCAATTCGACAGTGTGGGTTTTCGTGTTGATGTGATATGAATTCGTTTTGTTGACAGGCGTAGATAATATAAGGAAGTGCTATAAAAAGTAAGGTATGTTTTGAATGGCTTGATGAAAACTACGTTTCAAACATAGACAAGTCACCCAACGTTTTTGAATAATCATTGCAGAGCAACGATCACAAACCCAAAATAAAATGATTATGTATGACAATGAATTCAAGCAAAATGGTAATCTGCTTTCATTAGCGAATCCTAGCATGAGAAAATATGGCCGTCTCCGAAAAAGGTCACCTTATAAAAAAGTTACAAGGGCTTGTTAAAATATATTTAATATCACAGTCTATGTGCAAAACGGTGAGCAATAAAAATGGAAAGGCCCTACTTCTGCGCGAGCCTGCAAACCTTCAAAAATTTAATGAGAAATATTATAATATCGATCACCTTCCAATCTCAGCGCTCCTTATTAATCCCAAAGGCTCTCGCTAGAGAAATATATATTCAAGCTCTGATTGGCCCTTTGAGATAACGATCCGTAAATTAAACTTGATACTCCAGGCACGAATTTAGTTACAAACTTGCGAAGTTCTCAAAATAGCAGAACTATGATAGAAAAAGTTGGGAGCCATATTGAATTCTAAGAAATATTCTTTGATAACATAACAACCTTAAAACGAATTTAATACCGACCACCCCTTGCAACTGCCTCAGATTGAGATTGATGACGAAAACCCAACTTAAGAGCTATCGTTTTTATAAAGACGGGTTTTTATTTAAGATAAGTATGCCTTTAACATTGTCTATAATGGTAAATTGATCTTATTCAATCACAAATCTTTAACTTGAAAGAAATTTAAAAAAAAAACCTGCAGCTTACCATGCTCTAACTATCGACATTTGCATCGACACTTTTCCTTACCCCTTTCCCATCCCTATTTCCTAATGAGCAGGGCTTCGCATCCAGGTGAATCGTCACACGTCGTTATGTATACACCGGATTTCCGCCACCTTTTACTTTAAAACATCTCTTTGCTGAACATAACTAAAACAGCAAGATAAAAAAACACATGGTAAACCCCCTATCAACCGGAACTTAACGTCCGGAATTAGATAGTATAGGACTCCCCGTTGGAACATATCTCGATTCCGGTTTGAAGTTGACCATACAATGTGATTCTAATCTAGTCTGCGGTAGTAGTAGTATTAGACGAGAACTTTCACTAGTCCGTTCATATCTACATCATTATCAGCCTGTAGCAACCCGACATAGTCCTCTTATTTTTATCCCCTCATTTTTCCTTCACATCCATTAACTCGAGAGTGTAGTCTTCATGGATCCATATTCGCAAAGGCCGCAATATAGTACGTAATGTTGTAGAGTGTAACATCGTGTAGACACTTTGCCCTCGAGAGCCCACCATTGTTTAACAAGCCCGATAGCGTTAGCAGGAGAAATATTTACACAAATGCTCTAATAACCACTGAGAAATTCGAGGTATCATACCTCCTTTCTTTTATGATCACAGCTTTTGTTGTTGTTTTTTATACATTGTGAAAATTTTCACCGTCCGCTATTTCTGGATTCGTGGGTTTTTGTGAGCCTACTGCCGATTTATGTTGTTGATTGAAATTGAATGTTTAGTACTAACACAAAACTAATATGTTAGCATAATACAGGTAGGCGACGCGTTTTTCGTACATTTTTGATACTGATAAAAATGATAAGCGACTAATTCGGCAGGATTCTTATCAATCAAGGTTAAAAACATAAACTATCAAGGTTATATAATGGTAACCTTAGAAATATTTATGGCTAACATCATCTTGCTCAAGTTGAAGCAAAGTTCTACAACTGAAAAGATTTGCTCTTTAAATAATTAAGAAGGCAATTTACGGAAGGGTCGGCAAATATAGTATCCTATCCTATGCTTGTGTAGCGGTAAACCAGTTGTGCAGGTCCATAACTGGTTTACCGCTAATAATTTAGTATTAAATGGGAAAAAAACTAAGTGTATAAGATTTACTCTACCAAATGTCAAATGTAGTGATTGTGACATAGTATTAAATCAAGAGAAACTTGAATTTGTCGATGAAACTGTTTTCTTGGGGATCACGCTCGACTCAAGGCTATAATGGGGTTCTCATTTAACCTTTTTAACGCCAGAGCATGAACGCACGCGCGTGCCCTAAACGCCAAGCCACAAATTAACCGCAAATACTTACAAATAAAATAATGGGATTTCAAAAGTATTATTAACTTATTTCTTGATAAGACATTTAATATTTAAGATATAGATCACATTTTAAAGATATTTAAATAATCACACACAAAAAAAATGATTTCAATTGCTTATTTCGTGTTTTAGTGCACCACATTTTTTGTCACATATTTGTGTTGTTGGCGTACAGGGCACGCGCTTGCTTGTCACGTATATGTGACAATGGCGTTCAAAAGGTTAACATCTCTTGCAGGACGGCTGAGTTCAGCAGCATATGCTGTCAGGAAAATCCGTCAATTTACTGATGTAGATACCGCGAGGCTAGTGTATTTTAGTTATTTTCATAGCATTATGTCATACGGTATTTTACTATGGGGTCGGGCTGCAGACATCGAGTCTATATTTATTCTGCAGAAAAGAGCTATCAGAGCCATATATAATCTACGTAGGCGCGATTCTCTAAGAGAACTGTTTAAGGAAATTAACATCATGACTGTACCTTGTCAATATATCTATGAAAATATCATGTACGTTAGGAAAAATCTGCATTTATTTAGTAAAAGAAGTGACCGGCACCACTATAATACTAGAAACAGGGACCAACTGGTTCAGCCAGGTTTCAGGTTAGCTAAAGTAGACTCATCTTTCATGGGGTACTGTTTAAAATGTTACAATAAAATACCTCCCCCCATTCTACAACTAAATGAAACGAAATTTAAATCTTGCATAAAGCGCACACTATGTAGGCAAGCATATTATAAGTTGGGGGATTACATTGATGATAAAAATGCTTGGCTCAATGCTGGTCCTGCTCCACAACCATAGGGGCTATCAAATTACCATGTGAAGTTACTGTGGAAGCTGCAGAAGATTGTATAAATATCTTTGCTTTGTATAGATTCAATCTCTTAGTATTATATAATTGCATAGCACATGTGTGAAAACTATGTACTGTAAAGCCACTATTTACTGAGTACCCACATCTTACTTACACTGACGCGAATTTACCCTGGCGGTTGAGTAAATGTCATGCTCACTTAAATGTCACGCTGATGGCGGCGGGTGTGTCGGGTCATTTAGTTCCCTTCAATATGGTTGAGTTGAATGATGGCTGATACATGCGTCATGTTCGTGAACGGGCGCTGTCAGTTGTGCCTGGTCATCTCTTAGCTGCCATGGTTCATTTTTAATTATTTTATTTTTAACTTTATTTTCAAATGATTGATTTCGTCTTTTACTGTGGACGCTCTTAACTTGCCCGTATTTCTACATCGTTCTCACATACTAGTAATTCTCAACACGAATGATGTAACCAAGATTCTGTAACATATTTTAATTTAAAAGAGTGTCCATGGAGTTTCTTGCCCATTCTTCTCCATAGAGATCTACGCTTTGGAATGGGCAACTACAGTACTTTCACAAGTTATTATGTCTTGTGACTGGGACTGTAGCTTAGCGTTCTTTATTTTTTTGTTCTTTGACTTTCAAAAGTGCCTGTAATGGTCTAATTGAAATAAATGCTTTGAGTTTGAGTTTGAGTTTGTAATGTAGAATCGATAATAAGGCATTCATCCGAAACCTGGGATCCTAATAGAAAATGGGCATTCAATAAATTCAACTTCAGCGACTTAAATATACTGAAGAAATTAAAAATGTTAACAACATTTACGTAACATTTTTAAGAACAGCAGGGCGTATATTTGATGTTTCTACCCGACTGCGCTGAATGATGCTGCCCCGAACACTGCCCGTACACTTTACGAAGCAATCAGCGCAACTTCGTCTGCGTCACATTTTCCCAGTTTTTCCAACATTTGTTGATGCCCCGCTCCTTTTGGTCGTAAATGTTACATTAATTACGTGGTTGTTTTGGGATAACCAAACTGAAATACACTTTTAGGATGTCGAGATAACATCATGAATCAAATAACATGAATATGGAACAAAATTTGGTGAAATCGGTAAAATAATAATTGAACAGCTACTCGTAGATGTAAACAAACGAATTTACCCTTGGGCATACGAGGTTAACCTTCCCCATAACAAAACAAACAGCGACCGTACTGCATAAATAATTATGTTTCACAATAAACATTTCTAATTATACCCAGCAGCATTAAGAAATATGAAATGAACTGCAAATGTTAAACAACCGGATGGGTGATATGAAAATGTTTTCATTAAATATTATGATGACATGTATAAGTTCTAACGGTTAAAAGGTTCCTTTCAAGACGGGCATTGAAGAAAATTGGGGCAACCTTTTAGGAAGTGGACTGTGTTGTTCACTTAGAATTTTCTGCCCTATTTCTTCCCTAGTGTTGTTAAGTGCCCACATGCTAAGTAGATAATACGAGGCATGTCTATTCCACTAGATTTTGGTACAGGTTGAGTAGATTTAGCAGCTACGAGTACTCCGATTGAAGCTGTTGGGACTGCTCAGTAAACGAATAAATCTGAAAAAAACTGCATAGTCGATAGTGATCATTATTGGAGGTATCAAGTAGCAAGCCGTAGCAAAGACAATCTCCATAGATGGGGGTTCATGTACGGCTCAGATATCAAGTGTGTATGCGGCGTGTCTCCACAGACAATGGCCCACCTTCCATCTTGCGCTGCATGCCCTGTCACCTGCGCATTTGAGGATCTAATGACTGCATCAGCAAGCGGAGTCCGCTTGGCTGAGTTTTGGGCTGTATATATAGCGATTTGCCGTCGACACGCTAAGAAGAAGATTATCGGAGGTGACAATGCGGTGGAGATCGGTTGGTAGCTTTTATTGTCATACGACAAATAAAACACGTTTAAATGTGGTCATAATAAATGTTACCATAAACATCAAACGCAATTCAAAGCCCTGTTCTAGTTACTAGACACAAGAATAAAGGAACGTCTTCATATTGTGTTCAGCATGTGGGTAAACTAACGTGTCTTGAAAACGAGTCGGGTACTGCAACTCGTCGAAAGGAATGGGGTCGAGACACCCACTCCTCACGAAAGGGTTCCTTGGTAAAGAAGCCACAGAAGTTGTACTCCATGAAATAGTAGCACCCTTCTTCGCGACACGATATACTTCAAACTTCGTTGGCCCGAAACTTCGCTACTTCCGACGTCATCGGTGTCAGTTCAGAGGTCACTTTCTGTGCTTGTTTTGGGGCACATAGGGCCGTATCAGAGATGGACCGTGAAACTACAGTAGTACCTATTACTGAGGGAAATGATGGTGTTTCTTTTGTCGTATTGTGTGGCGTAGTACTTACCATGGACGTTATGTAGACATATACGGCTACGCTAACTTCTGATGCACGTCGTCGCACACGTTCGCAAATACATTAACTATCCTTTTGTTTACTGCACACAATGCGTTATTAACAGGCCCACTCACACGCATCAAACGTGTCTCTGAGAATTGAGCCTTCTTTTCTTTTCCTGCTTATTTTGTGGCGCCGCAGCGCAGGGGAACGAATTTACATATCTATGTACCATGACAGATGTATGATACCCACGTTATTTCGCGACAAAATGCCGGTTTTAACGATTTATTACTGGAAATAAAAAGCCAGATTTTTGCTCCGATTTCATGAATTTGATCAAAGGTCAAAGGACGCTGGATTGTCTTGATTACTTTTTGAATATGCTAATCCGTGTGTGACAATTCAGAGCTATATTAATACGTTGGTATTACGTAAAAGCCTAAAAGGATTGTTTGCATTGTGAATAAAACACGAGTTTATCGCAGCGTTGCGAAATGTGGAGAAGACAATAGAAAAACTTTTGAAACACCTGTGAAGTAAGTGCTTGCGAGAAGTTTCAGAGATTCTGCTAAAAGCAAAATATAAAGAACTTTTGTCAAAACTGCCGAGAACTTTACTACAGCTGTATTAATAATGAAACGTTTTATAGTACAAGAAAAAAACCTGAAAGTACAAACTTGATCAGGCAGTACTTAGTAAAATAAGAAATTAAAAAAAAAATAGGATAAAGCAGCAAGGGACCCAAAAACACATAAATAAGTTACACTAATGAAAACAAACTCCTTAACTGTCTTAAAACGGAACACTAAAAAACTAGGTGATCAATTACGTGAAAGCGTTTTCTTTGCAAAGTTGTCCCTGAAACGATGACGTAAAAGGATGTTTGCTTAAGCCACCGAGCTATTTTTACTTGGCCGGCACACTAATTGAGCCAAGTCTCTGCTTTAGATCATTAAATATGACAGCTAAACGTGTCGTATTCATTTCGCAAATTATTTTTATACGCGTGACATAATTTCTTTTCTAAATAATTATTATGACGTGTCTTGGGATCCCTTTTGGCGTAATATATTTAATAAGTCCCAAGGTCAGAGAAAAGGGTATGATAATAAAGTAATAGAACCCTATGTAATTGAATTCTCTTGTGGATATTGCTGCTGTGAGATAACGTACAAGCCTGTCTCGAATAATAAAGACATTACACATCGGGAGTGTAGGACGAGTGAAGTTCGAAATCAAAGAGATTGTACACGTTTCTATTTTTATTAATGCGATTTATATCTCCGAACTCAGATCATCGAGACGAATCAATACCTTCTCTACAATGTTTGTGTTCTAACTTTGAAGTAATTAAAAAAGATAGATTAACTAATATTTAACAGTAAATCTAAGACTTCGATACTTAAAAACCCTGCAATATATTTACCATATTTATTATTTGTTTTGAGTTCCCGATATTTCGGCGCTGTTGCTAGCACCATGATCACGGATAAAAGGATTGTTTATACAAGACGTTTTTTTTCATCCTCGTCAAATTCAAGGAGGTAACTAAGCTAATGATTCTCGACCCGAATCAATAATAAAATGGGTAGTAATTTTACTATTTATTTTTATTTACGGAAATCGGTGCGAACTAACCGTGTTTTAAACGCGGCCCGTCCGATCCTCGCCCTATAACAGCGCTTTCACACATACAAACAATCTGAAACGTTTATTCTATGATTTCTTATTCTCTAAACCACGTTAAGGGTAACCCCCTTACTTGGTTTAATACTGTCAAACTTAAACTTCCAAAAAAAACAGCGTTTATTCATAACTAACTAGGTACCGTAATTTAAATTGATTATTTATGTCATTTGTGAGCACCTCCAGAATTTTGACGAGGATGCAAAACAACACCTTGTATAGTGTTAGTGACCCTGCAATATAATTTACTTCCTCAGCAACATTTTGCCTGCCAACATTGATATTTAGTTACTGAATCGTTTCCACTATAGCTAATTTTGTTAATTAATTACTAAGACAGCCCTGACATTAAGACGCCGAAGAACAAACGTAACTCATGTTTCTATATCACTCAGCAAACATCCGAAGGAAATGGGTTTTCTCTTCGGTCTAGAAATTCTGATATTTGATAAATATAGAAATTGTTATTATAGCAACGGTGGTTTCATAACCTCTCTGTTTATATCATCTAGCTATGGAACAATAGGTTCGCTTTCTGATGTTATGGCATTCGCTTTACCACATCAGCGTAATCCGCTGAAAGGCATGTCTTGACTTTGCGTTAAAACAGATTCGTCTTTTGAACGTGGCTTGTCAATCAAACCGAATGTTTAATCTTCAAGTCCGAGAACATGGCCTAAATTCTAGATTCAAAAGTTGTTGTGGTTTACCAAACATTAATATTTTCTGCGAAGCGTGCTGAATCCAGTTTTGATATAACTTCTCAATAAACTAAACAAGTATTGCACAACGTTTCGAACCAGAACGCACACGTGCTAACTTCTTATATGATTCATCTCCCGTTGACCATAAATCATACAGATTTAGGGTTGAGTTTAAAATTTTCCACAAAACAACAACCGCAGAAGAAATAGAATAGCTTATTCGTGTAGTTTCGTTGATTTTATAGGATTTTGATCGTCCATTTGTCACGTATCGATCAGCACATCTGCTTAAAATCCTGAAGTGGATGCCGATTCAACCAATGGTGAGGCGTTTAATGTTTATAATGGATCTTTTCTCTGTAACGAGCTGTAAACGGACGGATTGAGATCTATTACAAGATAAAAAGTACTCTGATTGTACAAGGTGATTTCATCAATAGTTATGCCCATTGCTCGTGAATTCCAGATGTGTTGTTGAAAAGTCAAAACTAATTTAAGATTGTGTCTACCACAACTTGTTCAGCGGTTTCAAACACAAAATCGAATTCTCTCTGAACCTGCATCAATATAAAATAATGTCTGAGCTCTGAAGGCTATTTACTTAACATTAAACGTTATTACTTCATCATGTTTCCCTTTAAACGGTTCACTTATCTTTTTCTTTGTTGAAGCATTCGTTAGTTCGTTAAACCTTGAAATTAGTGTTTTGGCATGCTCTACATAATTTGTATTGTTAGCGCTACCTAAGCCTTGTTCTTTACTAAACAAATGTGTGCTTTGTAGAAAGGTCGTCCTCATTAATGCGCCGGCTTATTGAATACTGTTCAATTTGATCGGTCTTACATTGTCAAATTATTACCTTTCCAGTACTTGGTACGTAAATCAATTTTAGTACCCATAAAAACTTGGCACAGTACCTTATTTCCTTTTGATAGTGCTCGTTTGGGTGCTTTAAACTAAGATTCGTCTTTTCTGTTTAGTTGTTAAATTGCCTTCACGTGTTCCTCAAAGATATATAATCTAATACGTCAATGGTGTTCCTAGTCTTTTTTCCCGATGTCTGTTTTATATTCCTAATAGTTTTAACCTAACCTCAAGCGACAAGGTCACTTTTATCGAAGCAAACTTGCTATATTTCAGGTGTAATTAATCTTCATTTCTAATAACAACAATTAATATTGACTCCGTAATTTCACAAACTCGACAATTTACTATGAAATCTGAAACGTTAAATGTCAGGTCTTGGTCCACAAAGGAAGGAATTTACAGGATAAACAATTTGTTTTATCATCTTCTCATCTAGAGTCCATTTACCCTTTCACCAAATATTGTTTTACAATTTAACTTAGCTGTTAACTTTATTTACCAATATTGTTTTTGTTATGATCTAAAACAGAGGTGTCTGTCGAGATAATGAGTAATAGAGAAGTACGGAAGAAGACATGCTGCGCCGACCCCGAATAAAATCAAAGTATTTTATTTTACATAGTAGTAGTCGACAAAAGGTGCTCGGGTTCCACGGTTACTCTTTTAAAATCATTTGGTTTTACAATATTTGAATGTTACAGCGTAAGTACTTAAGTGTGGGAGGACAGCGTAGAACCGACAATAAGTCGTTGCTTACTACAAAATAAATTGAGATAAGGACAATAGAATCATGATGTTTTTGTTATGAACTGTATAGTCTATTAAACTTTACGAGCGTCAGGTAGGCAATATCCTCGCCAACTGGGTTGACTCCAACACCATATTGATAATTTCCTCACCCTTTCCGGCCGGGGTTGATGGGTAAACACCCATTTCCTGTAGACCCCTATGAATGTCACGGATACAAGGCACCCTGGTAGCCTTGGACTACATTCGAACATTGGGGTTTTATTACTCATATCTCTAAAAAACTTTGGACAGTTCTGTCAGTTGGTAAGAATACGTCGCAATGCGGTGTGACTTATGTATCTACCTTTACTTTTTGTTTTGTATGGAAAGTCACATGTTTTGTTGATTGTATTCTGCATCTCGAATTGGAAATATATTTTGTGAAACCTAGAGATTATTCGTTCGTAGCAGTAACATTCTTTTGCGATGCTTTAAAATTCGCTATAGTTTTATGGTGTGTCAAAAGTTATGAACACCTTTTAAGTAAGCGAACAAGATATCTAAAAAAAAATTGAAGATTTCACTGTTATATCATCATCCATCAGTTTCCTTCCTATTGAATCTTCGTGTCGTCCTTCTTTCAAATGCTCGTACTTACTACTTGGTAGACTATAAAACAACAACAAAAATATTCAGAGCTCTTATCAAACAAAACATAAGAGGCTCGTAACACGACAACAGTCGCTTGTTTCTCCTTGCTATCTCTCGAGTGTCATTCTCTAAAGTGCCGAGGGGTTGGGGAGCTTGAGGAGGCGGCTTGCACCATGTGCCACAAAATCCCACTTCCTCCGCACATGGTTACTGAGCCAGAAACAAATGACGTTGTCTTAAAACGAAGGAATAGTACTTTGTCACAGGACGGTCAGTTCGTTCATGGAAACAATTCGATTTGGAGCTGAAAAGGTCTTATTTTCTTAGCAGTAAGAACGGTTATCATAGTTAAAACTAAAGTTGTCTGTACATTGTCATTGATTACGTCATAGGTTGTGTGTGTAGTGTCAATTGATTGATTGCCAATGATCTTTATGATCTTCGATGTTTTGTTTTGCTGTGAGACAATGTCTTAATTACGATGTAGTATCATTGTTCTTCTGGTTTGAAAACATAATTATGTATATAGCCTGGGGCACCACCTCCTCATACATATGTAGGTTGTCTTACACAAAACAAATCCTACCTATTGTTAATTTTGCCTTAGGTCAGATGTGATTATATTTCTAGGCACTAATTTCAATTCCCCTCCAACTCCTGAGTTGTAGACATCTTCGTAATCACTATCAGTCTGATCTCTCGTCTAAATGTTTTGGAAAGCGTTCCAAGATCCAACTGACAAAATCAACTCTATTTTGGTCTCCAGTCCTAAAGCGAGACAGTGAGGTATGTAGATGGGGTATATCTTGAAGCTCTGACGTCATTTGATTGCGAAGTTCTGTTCGAAGTAATTGATTGACAGCCAATGATCTAAATTATGTTCTGCAGTTCATCGACTCCGATGTTCGCAGGAATAGGTTAAGGTCCAAATACGACGTTATATCTTGTTGCGTTAAGTCAATATTGCCTTGCATTCTCAAATCGCGATAGATTCGAGGTTTCATCTTACAATATTGTGCGCTTGCATAAAGATGAAGGTTTTATGTGTATGCACTTGTTTCTTAAAGTGCGAGCGCATGCAGAATGTTTGGGACTATTTTACCAGCTCGCGTAGTATGACTACTGTGGAAACGGGTTTTGTCGACGCAAGAATGATCCTCATGCTACGCGTACTGTACCGAGCGTTACCTATCTGTTCCAACACCGTTGTACGTACTGGTAGCCTGTAGGTTTTTACCAATACAAGCACCCTTCCGCTCTGGTGGAAATATTCAGCTACGATCAATATTTATCAACCCACCCACCATAAACACAGGAAAATTGTTACCAAAACAAAAACATTGGACTGTTGAATAAATAAAACTCGTCCCAGAATGACGTATGACTCCCGTTTGAAGTACTGAACCCGTCCCGCCGCGCCACTTTCTTTTACCGCTTCTGACGTCACCGCCCACCCGGCTTACGAGCCGAGAATGCCAAATTTGAAGCGTTGAGTGATGCATGCACTCTGTGGCTTGCTTGAATTCGCAATTGATTATCATGGGGTTGTTCAGAACATGCAATATTGAATTTGTGGTTAGGTCTACCAGTCTCGTAGATAACTTAGAACCTTCTATTTGTTTTTATCTGACCAATTGTAGCTTTACAGTGTACAGATCGGTTTCGTATTAATCCTGGAAGGCGCTGGTAGTTTAAACTTTTACAGGCAGGCAGGAGAAAGATGATTAGAACACGTATGAAGCTGCTACCTGACCAAATAAAATCATAAAATTACTTTATTCCACCAACAAATTATGTCTCTGAATATAAATCCCGAATCATCTTTCCGCATGTACACGCTCCAAGCTCAAAACACCAAACTGGGCTTAACATTGAAGTACCCTAATTAGGACGTGGGCCTTAGCAAACACCCCCGGAATACAGAAATAGTTAGTGGTTGCGTTACTATGCCACTGTGGCTTATTTTCACGTAATAAGCTTATGAATATGAAAGTGGAGGCTTTAAACGGGGGCGGTGGCTTTAGGCGTTTTGTTCTGTGCCTGTTCGTCAGGGGAGCTTGTTTGGTATGTGGAGGCTATAATTAGCTTTAGTTGTATGTTCTGCAAGTCGTGGGCATGTGGAAAGAGGAGTAAACGTGACCTCTTTATGTTAGTTAAGACTACGTGTATAAAATTGTGGGCTTGGAGAAATTTCACCAGGAATCGCGATCAAAATATCACAGCTGCGTTCAAGAGCTGTCAGTGTCACCATTGCTATGGAATATTGATTAGATTTATTGATCGTGTCCTGTTTTATTGATAAAATTTGACCCTAGTTATTGGCGATAAAAATAGGCTGAATTTTATCGCCTTCAAAATGTAATTCTGTGATAATTTATTCAAATAACATATGCTTGGGAGTACTTACTGAAAATGCTAGTCTTTCACCAGACGATCCTTTACAAACAAAAAAGTCAAACCAATGACACACATGTATCGTAAAACTACAATAGAAACGCGCACGCAGATCGATCAGGCCGACCGACCACGTGCACGCACGTGGTCGAGCATACATTCAGACGGCCTACGCATTAGCATACACTCCCTTCTCAATTGTAACGCATCTACTGAAGCTCAATTTAAATTAGTATTGAAACGACGGGATGTTTACTTTGCAGAGGGACTTAGAATTATATTGAACTGATCAGTGCCCTCCCATTAGATGGACCGATGACCTGGTGAAGGTTGCGGGGATGCAAGTCGCACGGTCGCACGGGGCCGGTCAATGTGGCGACATTTGGGGGAGGCCTATTCCAACAGTGGACGTCCAGGTGAAATGATGATGATCAGGTCAACCATTAACGAAAGCATTTTTTTGGGTTGAAAGAAGCAGTTATAAAAATTCAAAATTGAAAAGATTAACCATTTCGTGCTGATGCATTTCATGCATAAAGAGAGCACTGGTAAAAATCGCTATTATGACCTTCAAGGAAGACGAAAAAGTTCTAAACCGAAACATTGACCATTAACCTCACAGAAGATGAATTCCTAGAACAACCTTGTCGTTTGCTAATTGTCTCTTAAGAGTTATTAATACGTTTGCTCAGTTTAAAAATGTTCCAGTTTAGTTGTACTCGTACGACGTAAATGAAGCAATTAGTTACTCTATGATAGTTCACGTTTTTCGCTCACACGTGATATATGTTAAACAGAACCCAGATGATTCATCTTTTATGACTTAATAACAATTTAGAGGTCAGACTGTCTTATCTTTAGTCTCCTTTTACTCTAACGGTCATCACTCCACACGAGCTAAGGTATTAATTGACCAGCATAACTTGAGACATCAGGGCAGCACAAATGTCAAATCTAGTCCATTTAAAAGTAGTTCCGAATTCCACCGTGTCTCAAATAATGCTAGTCATATAGTACTTGTTAATGGTCTACTTAAGTGCTGTCAACAGTTATAGGGCTCTTAAGCATGCGCAGGTTGAGTGGGCGCCACTTAGATTTACAAAATGGCTGACACAGGACATTTAGTCCTTAAGAGCCGTGAAAGGTTTTTAGTTCTGCAGATGAGTACCCACTCATAAAAATAAGTGCTAACTGCGATAAATGCTCTGATTAGACAAAAGTAATGCATTTCATATATAAAACTGAACACGATCAGAACAACTAAACCGCGTTCAGGAACTGCCAGTGTCAAAGACAATATTCATCGGCTCTTGAACACATTCTTAGCGGATTGCATTCAGATACAGATATTGGTGAAATTCACCCCAAGTGTCAAGATGGTTTAAACTGCCTATAATTTATTGTAATTCCAAAACCAACAAACTATGTAGTAACAGATTAATAACGAACATCCTAACTCAAAAGTAACAATTAATATTGCTCCCAAACTTTACAACAAGGACATTGACATGGCTTAACTTTGAGATCTATTAATTAACAATCTTCAGGTCGTTACAATACTATCTTCTAACCTTCCAATAACCCGTTATTTATATTAAATATATAAAATAACTTTTGACACACGTAAACACATTTTTATCGAATTTATTTCGCGTTGGGTGCGATGAAGGAGATTTGGCACGTATCCAGATAAATGCGATACCGTTATCTTATTTGCAGCTTTTTCAGGCAGATTTTTCGTGGACTAATTCCTCTTTAAAGACAACACTTACTCACCTAAGATTCCAGAGATCAATCCTTTAAGGTTCCATCAGCTTCTTGTATGAACAGTCATCATCATTATCAGTCTATAATGTTACCACTGCTGGGTCACAGGTCTCTTCTCTATGAGAGGGAGTGGGCTGTAATCCACCACGCGGGCCCAGTGCGGTTTTGTAGATGTCACATGTCTTCGAATTTTTAGTCAACGTATACGTTTAGGCAACGTATGGAAAGTACTTAAAGGCATTAAAACTGACAAGATTCCGCCAGAAATATTTTTCGTTATGTATTTGGGTTAACTCGCTCCAAATTTCGCGCATTATTCTGCGTCAATGTCACGTAATTTTGGGAGACACTATTGATCTTTTGCGTACGTGTAACGTGCGTACGGTTCGCGTACTCGTATCCATGTGCTAATTAGCTTTTGCCACGATTTCATTCTCCAACATTGTCGTTTACTGTAAAATACACGTGAATAATCCGAGGATTCTAGTCATCGACCTTGCGTACCTTGTCAAGTCTCTTGAGCCCGTCGATAACGTCTTGAAAAATGCTTCACTCCCTTTTTCACTTATACCATCTTATCTCGTTAAGATCCTTCGAAAAATATTGTACGTAAAAAAAAACACGCATCTTTAAGCATCTTCAAGCCTTGGCCATCAATTTTGCGAGATGAATAATTTCGATTGTATTCTTATTCACGAAAACACTACATTATAGATGCCTGCTCTTTGCTGTCCCAGATACAATATATAAGCCTCAGAATTAAAGGATTATGTACCCAAAACCATAGTTTAGGGTTCCCTAAAGTGATATTGTACGAAACATTTATATATTTTAGCCAGAATGTAGGCGTATCTTTCCAGCAATATCGTTTGTAATTTATTTAAACTACGACCTCACTTGCAAAATGGATTCTATATTCAGAGCAAGCTTCATGTTACGGCTCCCAGGTCTCGAGTTAATGAATTTAGCACTTCTGCAGGAATATACTTAAGCCCTCTCTTAAGTTTTATGTGTATCGTTCGTGTTTATGATTATGTAGACCGGTCTGCTTTTTTTTTGTTTCTTGATTTCCTACCTTGTCTCAAACAAGATTTGATTTTTAGTAGTTCCTGTAGATTCGGAAATTTACTTTAGTAAAACCACATTACCCAAATGCTTGATCATAAATCTGTCGTCAGTTCTCTCTCGCTCGTTCCAAAACGTATGCAATTTTTATGCCAAATTTTATCGAAGCAAGTATTTCTCCCGTGATTCATGTGTGCATTATGCTTTAAAGGCTGGGGCATTGAAAGCAGGGTGAGGTGATAAATGACTTACCGTCTCGTGTAGTCGTTCCCCTGTACCTTTCAAGGAGCAGGTTCTAAATTTACTACATATTTCTTTTAGATGTGCTGTGCCAGAATGTTTAAATATTTGTTCTGTAGCTTTAATAAACTAGAAATACCTTCGAAGGTTGTCGTATCCTGTTTTCTTCTTCACTCGAGAGCTCTAGGAATGTTTATTTAGGAAAGCGAAGCACCTAATCGAGAATCATCCGCTCCGATTTCCAGACAAGAGCCTCTCCAAGCTTGGCTCTTCGATTATTCGACACAAAGCAGTTCCTTGGAGCACACAAACACAAATTGTACATCGATTTTCAATTTTGGACCCAAATTGAAAACTTATTATCATTTATTACATACCCTGCAATGTCAGAGGATGAAGCAATTTTTCAATTACGAATCCAATTTTGTCTTTATGTGCCTACCTAACAATGTGTATACTGTAAAATCGAAAAGGGTCTATCTATCTATTGTTATAATAACTTTCAAAGGTCCCAAATGAGGTTGGCCAGCTTACTAAAGCGAAAACCATCCTTTGTTAAAACTAAAACGGACCATTATTTAGGTATATTAGTGCTCTATTCTAAAACTAATTAGGTATATCTAAAGGATTTTCTAGTTAATAAGAACGGTGACCTAAGACTGTATCGAATTTTCAACGCCCTTCACGTCGTCTTGACTTTAAATTTCGAAGATAGTCTCGAGCTCACAAAAGATTTTAGACTTAAATAAGAAATAGTTTTTCATCTGATCACAAGTCCAGTTTCAATAATAGGTTCTTATGTATGCAGACAGCAGGCGACCACTTTACCGGCTTCTGGGGATCGTGTTCAAATGTTGAATCTTTCTTGAAGCTGAGTTGCATAATAGTATAAATTAAAAGTCGTTGCATGACCATGTTGTTTGGCGCCGGACGGCCGGCGTAGATAACCCTTTATGTACTCTGCGCTTCTCGTCAGATAACTTTGTGGTACTTACTATCAATATTTTCATTCATCAGTCTAGTTATCCTAGGCGTAAGTGACTAGCATGATGAGGTATTATGGCTGTAATGCGTACATACATAACTTCACGACTTTGGTAGAAATTACAGCACGCGATCTGCTATAATCCTTACACATGTGGCCGAACTAAATTACTATAAACAGATTTACCTTCTGAAAAGCATTTTAACCATTCAACATGAAATAAAATAGTTATGTATCCTTTGGCAGCACATTCGTTTAAGACAAAACATACTATCAAGTCGTATGTCAGTACCTATCTCTACGGTTAGTGTATCCCTCGAAACATTATTTATTTACACCGAAACCTTCCAAGACGGTGTCGACGCTCTCAGCTCGTTTCTCATGAATCATAATTTTCTCATAATCGATCCGTAGATGCGACGCGACAGAAGCTGTGCAAAAATATTCTTTAATAAAAGAATTTTGGTCTTAAATTTTAAACTGTATTTATTTGTCACGAGCTGAGAAAGAATTTTAAGAATATAGCAAGACCACATACTTAAGAAACGCGGATGTTTCCCAGTTTATGTTTTCATCTTATTGGCGCTATCGTGACCTGATTACTTAACATAATCCTAAAAGTCTTCTAGCATAATCTGCCTGTAGACTGCTGAGACACACCTCACTGTTGAGGAATTGTAAACCACCACGCGAACCTAGTGAAACTTGGTGGATGTGGGGAGCACCACTGCTGTATTCCGAATCAAAGGTCCTCAGTTAAATACTGAATGATTCCCAAAAGCTTAATCTACTCTCTCTTTGTTCCAGTTGACGAGAAGATATTCTGCTGCCATGGCGGCTTATCTCCAGACCTGCAGGCGATGGAACAGATCCGGCGGATCATGCGGCCCACTGACGTGCCCGACCAGGGCCTGCTCTGCGACCTGCTGTGGTCCGACCCCGACAAGGACACCGCCGGCTGGGGCGAGAACGACCGCGGTGTCAGCTTTACATTTGGAACTGAGGTGAGGGAATATTCCAGAGTTTTTCAAAGCTTGTTGTATGATTCAATCGGGATCCTTGTCTTTAGCTGCAAGTGTACGACTTCATGAAATGGAAGTTAGGATGGTCATATTCAACTCCATGTCTCTCACAGCGGAACAATGATTGCTACATCCCCTAGAAGTCCAAATAACGCGGGGAACATCTAGCATAAACTCGTATTATTTACATGTAAAGAAGCCTAGAATGGTATCATAGCTTTATCCGCAAAAAGACTACACAAAAACTAAAATGGCAACTCATCGTAAAACGAAAACACGTGGACTAATCCACACGTGTAAGAGAACGTCTCTGACCTCTTTGACCTGGACAAAGGTCTAACACAAAATGGCTGCTGTAGGCTTAAAGTTTAACAATGCACCGGTCCCCAAAATGTTCGCGACTATCACGACGGACGAACATTTCAGCGTTGAAGCTTATTCTGTGCCTCACATAAGTCTTCGTGCCAAACGAAAAGCGTATTGCTGCGGTGCGAGCTGCAGTATACGGCTTGCCAAATTAGGACTAGGTTTAACTGACTTACTGTTCTTAGTGTTTATGTTTGGCAAGGGAGTATGTTGTAGAAAGTTTTACGTATTCTTTAAAGGGGTAATCAGTGCAGTTGTCCTTAATTTTACGTCGGAAATGAGGGATGATTTTACCTGCTTTAATGCCACTGAAGAGCAATATATAAGCATAGCACAGGTTAAACAACTTTTGACTGTGTCAGAAAGCGGTGTTCTGCGTGGCTGTATTTTGGGTCAAACATTATTTGTTTTTTTTTTATTGCCAGCTATTCGCTTAGAAGAAGACCAAACCGAGCTGCGTACAAAAGGTGTACATGCTGTATATTTCTTATCTCACCAGGCGTTCGATTGGTTGATAAACCAACCATATATTTATTTGGTACTGGAACCATGGTCACGCCAATATTGTTTCCCATTATATTTCCCTTAGTACAGATATTTTGAACCTCGAGTTTACGAAGAATATTTGCTGCATTTCATTATCACAGACCACAATAGCAACGAGGAAGTAATCAGGAGCTGTCAAACAAATTTACATGTTTAACTTCAATTTAATTTATGCGGCGTGCTCAAGTGTTGTTCAAATCTGTTTTGAGTTTTAGCTCCTCCTAAATTCAAGGCGTTGTCTTCCGTATCTTCCTAGTTTTATTTGCTAGTGAATTCGTTTTGTGGAGCAACGCTTTAAAGTGTTACTAGTGTTAGTGACAGTAAGAACAAAGGGTATAGAAAGTTTCGCAATGTTATCATGTTGTAAAATGGTGATCTATAAATAATATAAAAAATAACCTCGGTGTAAGAATCACCCTTAATAGCAACATCATAATAATATGTATAATTAGGTTTTCTTTGCTAGTAAAGTAAACCTGTAAAGTTATAAGCTAACGTAGTTTTTATTGAGATAAGAAAAATCCTTTACTTAAAATATCACCATCCTCAGAAAAATAAATAATGGTGGTCGTGAACTTGTAGTGCCCCATACATAATTCTAATCAAACCAATTTGCTATAGTTTCTGTAACAATTAAATAATATTGTTGGTTAAAAATTGAATATGCTTTGCAACAAAAGTTAGTGACAGAACCGAATTGCTGCAAAACCGACTCCACGTAGTCTTGTTTGTCCTACCCCTAGAGTGTAATTTAAAATCGCGTAGGCGCGGAGGGGCGAGGCGGCCCGCGGGCTGAGGAGCAGGCGGCTGCGAGCGAGCCGCCGCGGCTGAGGCTGGCCGGCGAAGCCGGCCAACAAGCCGAAGTTGCGGTGGTGAGCGAAAGCCGTCTGCGAAGATTAGCACGCGTGGGGCCGCCGAAGGCCCGCAGCGCCGGAGCCGTGACAGAAACCCTGCCTGCTGCATGTTGCATGCTCGCTTGAATGGAGCGATCGGCGCAGCGATGACTACTGATATACATTTCCTATCACGGTTTAGGAAATGTATAGATTTCCTAGGAAAAGTGTTAATTAAAAAATATTTCATACATATCCTATGGATTTTAGGAATTGTACACATTTCCTAGGAATTTTATACAATGACGGATTTCATACATTTCCGTTAACATATATACCCTTTCCGTTACACCCTGTATATAAAATGAATACATATTTCCCTTAGTCAAGCTATAATTCGAGAAGTGCTTACGAGTACTTAACCGATTTGATTCATCTTTTTTTAAACGTTTTCTAATACTTTGTAGAAGATTCTTAGGTAGGTAGTAGGTAGGTAAGTAGTGGGTAGGAACAAGTGCATGTGCAAAGTTTGGATCGATAAATGTTTGTTACTGAATCACGCCAGAACTGAACGGATCTGGATGAAATTTGGCACAGAGATAGATTATAGTCTGAAATAGCACAGAGGCTAGAGGCTTTTCGTTTACTCATTCCTACACATCATAAATTCCAGGCGAACGGAGTCGCGGGTAACAGTTGGTCTACGACAAAGATATAAGATATACATATATATATCTATGCGACATACTAGTTTATGACCGTGGCTTCGCCCGCGTGTTGTTAGTAAACTGACCCACGGGATCGTACTGATGAGATAAAAGTAAATCAATATCTGTGCCTTTCTTGTAGATACGTTCAACAGATCACGTGGCCTACCATGACGTCTTAAAACATTATTGTTTTACTCCTTTTCCAGTGTGGGAAAGAGACGGAGCTATACAGGATGTCTAGCGCCATCTCTTTCCCACACTGGAAAAGGAGTAAAACAATACTGCCATAAGAAATCAAAATCAAAAGTCATTTATTCAAATTAGGCTGATAATCAGCACTTTTTGAACGTCAAAATTACAAGAGACAGTCCCCCAAAACGCCCGCCCTTCGGCCAGAGATCGGCCAGCAGGCTTAATTAAATAACAAATCTTAGACAAACAAGCTCGAAAGGTGATCTCGTGTTTAAACTGTTATCAGCTAGTGCAGTGCGCCTCTCGCGAGTGTTGGGACAACGCGTCCGCATGGCTGACCTCTACGCACTATCTGTCTGTCAGTGATTATAATGTTTGTGATAGATTGTGTAGCAGTAGCACTAGACTGCTACGTGCAGTCTGCGTGCGACTGTACGTAACATACCTGATCCTGAGAAGAGAGGAGTCCCCCTTTCTTCTTTGCAAGATTCTGTCATTATTTGTCTGATTCTGATTTCTGTCTGTACCTGTGGGTAGATCGGATCTTCAGCTTATCAGCTTGTGAAGTCATTGGTCTCGAGTTCGAACTAAAGACAAGCACCTCTGATTTTTCGGATTCATGTGCGTATTGTATAATTATCACTTGATTCGGTGAATGAAACCAGCTTGCTTGAGAGATATTTCTCGACTTATATGCATAAGCCAAGTCAGAAGCCGATAGGCGGCATAAAAACTTTGACACCAGGTTAGGCTTTAACTACACGATAAAGGAAGGAAGGAAGTTTGTGCAGTACAACAATGCGTCCGCACGGGTGACGACTATACGCACTATCTGTCTGCCACTGATTATAATGTTTGTGCTTCATTGTGTAGCACTAGACTGTGATTGTACCACTTGCTACTTGATGCTTGGAGATAGAAAGATACATTTAGGCTCCGGAAACAAAACAAAAAATGTTTTACCATTAAGAAGAGGGATTGCGTAATTGGTTAATAAAAATTTTGGGTTAGGTCTCGTTTGCGATGGTTGACTTGTAAGTGTGCAGTCTGCAGACACGGTAGAACTGCAACGACGGGTCTTTCGATTAACACCTCAATTTTATCTCCGACTTCTCTTTACCCATCTTCTCGTTTACATTTACAGGTGGTAGGCAAGTTCCTGTCCAAGCACGAGTTCGACCTGATCTGCCGCGCCCACCAGGTCGTGGAAGACGGCTACGAGTTCTTCGCCAAGAGGCAACTCGTCACGCTCTTCTCTGCGCCCAACTACTGCGGCGAGTTTGACAATGCAGGTCAGTATTCTCTCACGTACATTTTTGCAGTTGTTACGGACCTACTGGTGCGCTGTTCCGGGGATGAGTAATCGAGGAGTATATGAGGAGAGTAAGCCTGTAATCCTGGTCGTAGAATGCGCACTGGTTCCCATGATCACCGGTGCAAAGGAACACCAGAGTGGTTTTTAGTCAGTTAGAGTCGGACAGACCCCTCCGCTCGCACCAGGGTGGACTTCCATGAGGATTTTCGGCCCCGGAACTAAAAAAAAAAAAAAAGCTTGTAATCTTAATCGATATTAGTGCCTCTGTGTGTGCTACAACACGGATCAGCAGCCCAGATCGGTGTCTGGAACTTAACCCCTCAATATGCTATGGAAAGTTACCGAATTGTGTTACAGCCCGTAGAATTCAGTCTTGACAAACGCCTTTTCATATTAGCCTTACTGTAACCGTTTATAGCTTCTCAAAACAGCAACAATACTGAGTTGACTTTTAATATTACTAAATTTCACAATTTTCCAATTCCAGGAGCCCTCATGTCAGTGGACGAGACACTAATGTGCTCGTTCCAGATCCTAAAGCCGGCGGACAAGCGCAAGCTCTACTCCGGCCTCAACATGGGCCGACCCAACACGCCGCCGCGCGCACAGCCCAAGAACAAAAAGAAGTGAGTCCACACACACACACTGAACTGTTGCACTAACATTGTACACATACACCGAATAGTAAGTACGCTGTGCTCGACGACACATCTGGAAGCACCATTATGACCGCTCCTCCTATGAGGGTCGCGTATGTTCACGCCATACTTACAGCATTCCTCCAATAGGAGTTGGACGAACACGCCATACTTACTACTCAGTGTAGACATTACGATGGAAATTATAGGGAAAAGATGGGTGTGAGTTTGGTAATAGGGCATGGTAATGGATACGTAAAAGGATAGGTCGTAATTTGGCAAACGACCTTACGAGTGAGCAGTGTTGTTGCTAATCTCCGTAATTTAATTTTGTTCAGTGGCTTTTTATGTCGAATTATTTTTGTTGTGTCGAAACGAGCCTCTTGATGCAATTCATCGTTTAATTTGATTGCATGAATAGTTCGTACGATTGTTTGCCAACTAGGACGACCCCCTTTTGTCTACAGGTGATGAGTCAAGTTCTACTCGTCAAATAAAAATAGTGATTAGTACCACGTAATGTTAAATTACGCGATACGTTTATGTTTTCGATTTCATCTACAACGTTCTTCCCTAGTATTGCCAAATTGACTGGTTTACCGCTGTGTTGCCAGATTAATAAATAAAAATAATTTGCCAAAATCACTATAAGTTCATATCATTGCTATATTGCCAGACTATGCCAAATTTAGTTATATTGAGTATGAATTGAATTGGTTATAATAATGTGAAATTGTATGCGAATAATAGTTGTGTAAGTCATGTAATGCAAAAACCTGGGGCTTTAAAACTGTAAGTGTACTATTTAAGTGACATGTAAAAAATAAAGCATTCCCCAATTTAATTCGGTAGTTTGAATTTCGTAAATAATAATACCTAAGGAATAGATACACCCTAGACACAAAATTAAAAGATAATTGATATTTTATAGAGTGGTTTTGTCATCTGGCAATACAGTCAGTCTCAGACTAGCACACATACTCAAATCCATAGACATAGTACATACAATACACACACAGTACAAAAGGGAAACAGATGGTGGCGGAAATATGTTAATCAGTAAACTGGAATATGTTTAAAATGTCGGATTTTAGGGGTATACGTCTTGTTAACAAGATCGTATTGAATTGAAAAGTACAAATTATTTCTGCTTGCATTAAAATAGTAAGTATCGGATGAAGAGATATAATCTTCTTAACAATGTTGGAGATTTTTATTCCTCATTGGTGATTTCAAAAAGTACAAAGTAGTTTTTGTTTACATAATAGATTTTTGCACAGTAAACCGTAGTTACGTCAATCGTCAGAACTTGTAAAGGACCCTGTACAATTACACTTATTATTCCATTGCACCATATATGAAGGTGCGGTCTACAAAACCCTGTTAGATTAAATATTTGTGTTACTAAAACTGAAAATAATTATATTTTATCATCACAGAGACATTATATGAAGCCGCTACACAAAAGGTACCAACAATGTGTGATGTTTGAAATGCATCTTGACATAGATTAACAAACAACATTTTTTGCACCAGTAACATTCACTGGGGTTACAAACTCGCACATAACTAATCATAAATACGAAAAACGCCTAACAATTTTGTAATACATTAAAAACTTTTGAAATAGGAACCTACATGATAATAGAAAAATAAGCTGGGTCATAGGAATTACGTGTGTTTTGGTGAGAATTGTTTGCAAAGATTAAAATCACTTTCAATTAATGGCTTATTTGCACCACTATTCACTAAATATATTTAACGCTAAACACGTAAAAAAAAACAACACAATTAAGCCGCATTTTCACTAGGGGACATTTGTTCCGCGACTCTGTCGCTCGACACGAAATTCACGTATCCCCTGCGATGTCGCCCGACGTCGCGCGGGATATTTACGGGTCGTGCAACTTGTCACTAGTCGTTGCTCTGGGAGCGTCGACACGCGCGACATACTGATCACGACCGGCCAATGTGAAGAAGGGAAATGTCGAGTGACATTGTCCCACAAAGTTAGCAGAGACATACCACGTGAATGTTGGGCGATATGTCTCCGCGACATGTCTCCTAGTGAAAACGCGGCTTAACACATACAACACAATACCAATACGCACGCCCCCTTTTGCATGGACATAGAACATAACTGGCGAAATGTCGGTGTACTATTAGGTACACTTGTACCTAACCCTTGGGGGATTACAGGCGTGATGTTCTGAGTGTACATAAAAATATCGTTGTCTCTCTCCTTTTAACAAGTTTGTCAGAAACAGAACGATAAATAAACACCAACTTTTAGTGATAAATGCGCCTAGGGATGTGTGATGCAAATTGGCCCAAGTTTTGATATAATGAAACCAACATTTGTAATATGGAATCGTTTTCTAAGTCATATGAAATGCATGATTACTTATGGCGGCGCGAGGCGTAGATGGTGTGTGGTAGTAGGAAATTTAAAACACTAAAGACTCATAAAGGCGTTCAACAGGACTGAGAAGGTTTTCCGTAGCTTCAATCCAATAAAGGACCATGGGCACTTTCATATGAACTCTGGGCGTAAGACCAACAAAATTGAAGTATATAGTAGTAGTGTGTAGCAGTTTGTAGTTGGTTGTTTTATATTTCAAAGGGCTTATAATCAGGACTTCAATTCATTCTAAAACAACATACCTAAGTCGCCGGAGAACAGAAATATAAATCATCATCATCATTATCCTATTCTCCTACCCCTATCCTAATTTATTTGGGGTCGCAGCATGTCTATCTTCTTGCATACTTCTCTATTACTCAGAAAATATAAATATTTGGCAAAATACAGGAAAAGGCAAAATATTTCAATTGGCTGTAGCTCTGGTTTCCGACGATTTAGGTAGCTGTCGCAATAGTATGAATTAGATAATTTTGAGCTATGATTTGAGATATATTTCAATTCTGTTGGTCTTATTTGTCCAAGACCCTTTGTGTCATTTAGACATAATCGTTATCGTACATAAAATGTTACTTTGCCAAGGCTCTAGGATTCATACAAATTCTCATACATTTATTCGAAAATTAGTGTCTATTTGGAGATTCTACTATAGGTCTGAAAAGTATAAATGTCAAGAGATGTGGCGCACATTTTTAAGAAGAAAATGTAGCACACCCCTTGGCTTCGTAAGATTTTATAAATTACTCGCGCCGCCAATCCAGTGTTTGTCTGTCCTAGTGTTATATCATTATCATTGTTTTTATTATTTTTTGTTTCATTACTATATACCGTATTATAAAAAAACTTATAATATTTTAAGAACTTTCTCTGTATCCATAGTCTTACAATGTAAACTTGGAATAAGTATAAAAAAGTTGGCGTTCACGGGACGCCCGGCAGATGTGAAACATCTATGTTTTGTAATAGAAATAATCATTAATAAAATCCTAGAACGAAATACGGAGTAAAAAAAAGAAAAAAAAATTAAATGTGGAAATTTCAAAAACAAGGTCAACAATCAATCCAAAACAAACTTTATTTTTAAGGGAAAAGGTTGATTTTACGTGGCATAGGGGTGGGGGGGGGACAACATTGATTTTACTGCCTAGTCGTGCATATAGATGTTTCACATCAAAAACAACATTCTTGCATCAAAATGACAATGTATGACCATCATCTCACGTATTTTTGTGTTTGTTCCCGATCGCCAGTTAATCGCCCCACCCTGCGCCCGCGCCGCGCCGTCGCCGACTCGCATGGACTCCCACGTACCTACTTACCACCTACCTTAAAAATAAATTAGACAGCGTTAAGGCACTTTACACTGCGACAGTTCGCTAATGTTACCTTCCATTGCGCGTTTGACTTAAAGAGTCTTGAAAACGCGCAATGGATGGGGTTTTTGTAATATATTTTATACGGTGTAGTAATATGACTCGTTTTACGCACTAGGATATTCTTTTGAATTGTCAATATTCAATAATGTGTAATGGCTTTGCTTGTCCAGTCGTTTTTGAGTAAAACTGCAATTTCAAGGCCGTTCCAAAATATGTCTTAGTCCATAATGTAAAGAGCCAAACGATTTCAGCTTTACTTTCAGTTGTTCATTCTTTGTTCACTGAATGGCTAATATGAAAACTAATATGTCGTATTATTCCTTTTCGCTTGTCTATAATAATACATTTTGTACGCTGGTTTTAATGTGTATGACATTTTTAATTGTCAAGTATTATTTTAATTATCCGCTCTCTGAAGTTTAATTGTTCACAGATTATGTTAAAATGATCTAAAGAGAGTGAAAAGAGATTGATATTGATAGTTTACTTTGTTAAAAAGTAACTAAATATTACTCACCGTAGTAACATCTACATTTTAAATATAAACGACTAAGGAAATTGAAGCTTCCTTCGAAAATTTCTCTTCGTTCTCTTTAGTACATACTTTTAATGTAAGTCGATCTCGCACGTACAATAACGATCAATTGCTGGACGATTGTCCCTAAGACAGAAGCGTTAGGACTACACTTAAAATCCGTAAGTCCGTTTTAATGCCGTAAATTAAAAAGTGACCAATTGGGGGTAATTGCGAATGGCGCTATACTTCCTAACATTGTCATTGGTTGAAAATGTTTTGATTTCAAAATGGCTTGGCCTCATTGAAACTTGGAACTAAGAGCGTCGGTCACGCCATCTACAATGATCTTTGCCAGGCCTTTCCCATTAATAACATATTTGATACAGCCTGATGCGAGAAGTAAGATAATACTTGTTCTCAAACAGTTTGCAATCGCATTTACTGGTCACATTTAAATTTGCGGCAACACCAGCCAATCATTCAGTCTCAAAAGTGGCTAGAACATAAGTCCAATGTTATTTTTTATCATTAAAAAAGGAGGCAGCAAACAGCTTATATCGTTATTTTTTTTTATACACGAAATGGTAATTGGCGGTCTAGTTTTCGGCCATAGGGCTCCGGGCGATTCTAATGTGGAGACGGATGCACTAGTATGCCGCGTATAATGATAATTGTCTGTGCAAATGCGTGTATGTATGACTGCTCCCAGGATGCTTGTGTCGTATTCAATATTCAAACAATTAATGTAAGGTAACGCCCGCGGCTGCAACTTCGACATCTCAACCCCTTTCCCCTCCCTTCCTTCGACATTTTGTCGCCTCCTCCCTTTTTATTGAGATTATTTCATTGACCCCCGGGGTTATGCGTTAAGATTCTTGTCGAAGTTGTGCCGCAGTAAAATTTAATGATGACAAAATTTCAATGGTCGAAATATTGGTCGTATGATAAGTAGTAAGCATAAATATCGTAACGAAGCCGTAGTTTGTTGATAATATTATGAACAAAACGCCCACAGTATTGCACCCATTTGGTAGAACGTAGCCTAGTACGATGGTAGAACTCTTTGATACAAGTCGGATGTGAGCAGATGTCCCTAACAGAAGGCAAATACGTACATTCCCTCTCAAGAAACACACATCTTGTTACAAGGAATTATCTAGATTTAAAGCATAGTTTCTTTTTAAGTTTCATATGACCTCAGTAATAATTTCATTTTCAAGCTGCATTAGTGTTTTTATCCCTGTAGTACGTGAAGTAGCTTCCTTACCATGCATTTACAGTGTTTAGTAATTATAGTAACTAGGGAATTACTAATACCCAATTCCTAGAGTTCCCGGCCGGTATTAGTATTCGTACGAAACTTATAGCGCTAAGGATGCTTTAGAAACAATCAGGGCCGATTTCAAGAATGAAATTGAACGCGATCAATATATCGAAACTGCTGTCAGTGTCATTTTTCAATAGATGTTGACACGCATCATCTGCGTAGGCTTTTCCTATGTTTGGTTCGGCTACCAGTCTTACCGGATGCAGCTGAATACCAGTGTTTTACATGGAGCGACTGCCTAACTGACCTCCACAACCCAGTTTGTACTTGGTAATACAATACCCCTTGGTAAGGCTGGTTGTCAGACTTCCCGGTTACTGACTACTTGTAATAGACATTGATACTGTCAGCTCCTAATAAATGCGATGGATAGATGTACTAATCGCGTTCAGTTTCTTTGGCAAAAAACACCTTTTAAGGTTAAGTTGCCTCCAGAATCTATTCAGAGGACCAGTTAGATTCAAAATGTATTGGTAAGTAAAGATCCGTTATTAATTTGGAGCGTACGAAGATATTAAGCATTTAAATAGGAGCCAATTGGTCAATTTGTGGGCGTATTTAGATGTAAACGTTACACCGTCCCCTCAGGTCGGTCTATAGGACTTTGTGTAGCATAGCTTTGTCGCCCGACTTCTTATGCGGTCTTAGTTCGCACTATGCTTCGCGCGAATTATGTGGTCGCTTACATATGTTTAGTAATAGCAACCGACGACTGAAACCGTTGATATAAACAATAAAAAGACCACCTAACTATGAAATAATAATTTCACTAACAACTATGTTCGCTCTGTAACATGAGGTTCAAAAATTTTGAAATCAACGGCTAATGTCGTCAGTGTTGCCAAACTCCACCGATAGTTACCATACGGAAAAATAAAAAAGGTCGCATAAGAGTAAAGGGTAGATATAACTGAAGATTTTCTTTTATTTGATTACTATTGAATGTGTTAGACTGATACACGCGGCTGACTGCCGATCAAATTGAATCATTGATCTATGTATGAAAAGAATTGTATATTAATTTCTTAAATAAAATACTTCTTAAAATTTTTATGTTTTATTTATTGTGCCCTTACTCTCTCCACTACACTCGACTTATCATAATTTTCTACTGCACTGCATTTAGAAGACCCTCAAAATATTTTTCTACTTTTCGTTGACGTTGACTAGCAGCGTGTAATAAGAAAATGAAGTCCTTATAATCTGGAAACAAAACAAAATAATATTGTAGTCATTCATGAACTCATTTCTTTACACAAAATAACAAACATAGATCTTCCAACGTTTACTAAGATAAAATTTGCAAAACATGGCAACCCTTACAAGTATTGCCACACAAAAATACATACAGCAACAAAAGTATGCAGGTCCATGGGCAGAAACCGGCCAGCCCTCACGATGACTGGTCGTCTGTTAGCCAGCAGTATGTTCAGAAGTACTCTTCGCGGGCGGACGCCCATCGTGTGCCACATGCCTTGGTAAGCTGCTGTCGAGACGCGGTCTGCCTGACGTGGCATGGTCAAGAAAAATAGGCAAACATTAAAAATGATTTAATTTTGACGATAAAGTGCAACTCATCACGAAGCTGGTTGTCAACCAATCCATCAGTAATAACGTATTGATGACAAAGATGGAATCTTATTTGGTCGCATAGACTCGTAGAAATATATCCTATGTGGGCGGGCGGTGTATTAAAAAGACATTTCACTATAGAAAGAAAGAAAAACCTATTTTCTTTCTTTCTTTGGAACACGCCACAAGTGCACACAACACTAAACAAGAAAAAAGATAAAGAATAAAATCAAGTAAGTATAGAAGCCGTGAGGCCCAGTACAGCATACTGCCGAACAGCTAGTGCCCGACGCTGGTTCAATACTGGTCCACTAGTAGTATTCTTACCTGCAAAATTATCTGGTTTCCATAGTAGCAGTAAACGAATATGTCCAATGCCACTGCTGCTAAATACTCCACTGTTATCATGTCGAACTTCTGTGTAACAGAAAACAACCAACCTGAATATCAAGCTTCACAATAAGAGTGGGCCGATGATGAAGCCTTGAGGAAACCCCGACCCCATAATGTGATATCGCATTATGATATTAGTGAATCGGGATTTAATCGGGTAAATCTACTAACTTTAGATCAGGGCCTCAAGTCTGCTATTTTTATAAATATCGTCATTCCAACACGATCCCATTGTCATTTTGCTAAAAGTTCGTAATCTGCTAATTCATAATGATCGATCATTGGTCGGTCAGTGGTTGGTCAGTGGTCTCGTAATAGAATGGTGTTATAATGACATTGTTGTATTGCCATTATTATAAAACCCGTTAGTAGAAATGATTTTCGAAAAACTACTACTAAATTTGAACATTTATTCATGCCAGATTTCAATTATATATATTTTTACATATTATTTATTGGTGTTATGAGCAATCTGAAGTAGTAAGAAGTTTGTTAATAGCAGAAAACATTAAATGTGAAATTGGAAAACTCAATATTTTATCTGTTATGCTGTCAAAGTCAAATATGACATTACTGTTTACTGTACTGTACTGACGTTTATTTGTTTTTATTATTTCTAGCGGCCGGTGTTTTGGTTTAGTTTCAAGTGTTCTAAATGATCTCTAAAAGATTTATTGCAATACAAAATGGTGCTAATTGAGAAAATTTCGGCTCTAATTGACTTTTTAGAAAACCACCAAGACCTGCTTGGCTACTGCAGCCGCACCAATGAAGGGCGAAGTTTATTAAAACGATATTGGATGGAGTGCGCCCAAATTTTATACTCGTATCGGTGGACTTCCCAGTGCCCCAATAAAACGCCGGCAGCACAGTAAGTACATAAATCAGTATAATATTCTACGCATTATAAAATGATAAATGTATCATTATTGTGATTTTTGCACTTTTTTAGTTCTACAATGAATATAAAAGTAAAATATACCTTTTTTTATAGGTAGAGACCATGCAGCTCTTGAAGCTGGTCAATCAAAGCTGGACACTATTGAAGCCAGGAATGCCGAGGCAACTTTAAAACAAGCTCAGGCCATCAACACTGGCTGCAGCCATTGATCGACTGAGCTCCACCACAGAAAAAATGGCGCACCTTATGGGACACTGTGTGCCAAAAAGGTAATTACTGTGGATTTACAGATTATTCACTGATATGAAATGGTTTTACCCAAAAGCGGAACTTCTACTCATTGTGTGTTCAACAAACATACCCACAATAAGTATTAAGGAGCATTGAAAGCAATACAATATAAATTTTAATATAACCCCTCCAGTTAAGCTTAAAAGCTTGTGTTAGTTGTAGGCTCACATCAGTAGTAGTACATCGGCCAGAATTTGACATCTTTAGGTCTGACTAAAGTTTTCTGAAGTTTGCAAGAGGTAATTTTGTCAGATTATTTAAAGATAAATGAAATCTATATTAGGAGGAGTCTATGCCCAGCAGTGGATTCCAAATGGCTGTATTGATAAATAATTAAATGAAACAATATTTTTTAAAAAGAGTATTCATTTATTTTAAATCATATTTTGTGCAATACTGTGGATCTGTAACAGAGTTAAATCATTTTAATAATAATTAAAGCATTTTCGCACTCCACTAGAATATTGAGGTGGGTTTAAATTACATACCTACTAATTTAATTTATGCATTTCTCCACAGTTTGTCAACAAGAGCCTGCTGCAGTGCCCAACCTTCAAGAAGATACCGATTCACCCTTCGATGGCCTTGATAATTAGGTGCTGCATAATTAATTTCCTCCTAAATTAAAAGACTGATTAGTTAAATGTAAGGTAAAATTTGATTTGTTATTCAAATGATAATTAAAATATTGAAGATCTTTTTATTTTGTATGAAGACTGATTTTGATTTGTTATTAATATTACATTAGATATTGTAACTTGGAATTGTTTTACTAGATATACGACAACATGTCTTTTAGTTTTACATACTATATTTACATTTCAGATTTTAAGTCAAGTTTAACATTGTTAAATAAATATTTAGTTATGAGAAATAAAGAGTACCTAATTTAACTGTTGTTTTTTTAACATACTAGTATTATTTAAAATTCCAACTCCACTAAATTCCAAAATAGTGGAATATAAATCACATATCTGTTGCAAGCCAAGTTATTCTGCATAAACTTCGTCAGGTGGCAATGGTGCTCTTATTCTGGATAAACTTCGTCAGGTGGCAATGGTGCTCTTGCCATGTTTGCAAAATGCAACATTCATTCACAATCTTGCCTGCAGTTGTTGGACTATAATGTAAAGCACGTGCTGCAAGCAAACACCTGCAAAAAAACAATTTACTTTTATACAGCCCCATTTAACTAAACGTCTTAACTTTTATATACTTACTGTTCTTCAATTAACCCCCTTACTGAGTCCTTTCCAAGGCAAAACGTTTTTACAAATTCCGCCTCGGGAATATCAATAAAGGTATTCATTCTCGTTCTCGTCATGCGACGGGCTCGACGACGTCTTCTGCAGTTCTGCATTGTGCCAACCAATCTTCTTTCTCTAACATCCACTGCGTTGGCTAGCTCGAGACTCGAAAATATTTGCTCGTAATGAATACATAGATACCTAGTCTCCATTCAATATTCCACAAACACTTCAAACTTAACGAATAACTATAACCAAAGTATTTAGAAGCCGCTTCTTAGTAAACAATTCAAATTGACACTCCGAACAGTCTGAAATAAATGTGAGGGAAGCAATGACTGCACAATGGCGTTCTAATGGTAGTTCAGTGGTCAAAGGAACTGTCAAAATTTTAGCAGATTACCGCTAAAGTCAGTCATTCATTTGTCATTATGTACGAGATTACCATTCTATGCCATGTCTTTCAATGGATTGTCAGTGTTTGACCATTGGAAAGTCATAATGACGCCATTATATTAGTAGATTACCAAACTTGTCAAAATCAACAATTATGAAATCAGTGATAGGCCATTCTGACACGATTGTAATAGCAGACTTGAGGCCCAGGGAAAACATTAATATTCACCATATTATAAACTTTTCTTTATCCCTTAATCGGGTCGAACAAAAAAAACAACTTTTCATGGTTTAAGTGTAAGTTCTTGTATTATGTTAGATAGCAGTGTACATAAAATACAATATAAATGACTGAAACTGAAATAAAACGGATTTTTTCGTGTGGGAAATTATTTCCCTTTGCCCGTTTAAGGATAACCCCAGTGGGAAATTATTTCCCTTTGCCATTACGTCTATAAAATTTAAAAGACTAGTAACTTACCCTGACTTTACTTTTGAAGTTATGTTCCTCAATCCTCAAATAATTGTGCACAGAGTTGTTTACTTGGAAGTGAGGTGGGGGAACAGTGTGTGAACGAGGGTCAATAAAAAATAAAAAACAACGTGAAAAAAAATTATTGAGGCAAATGAAATTGTTTGAAACAATCTTGCGGGCATAATGATACCTTGCATGTGCAACACAAGATGTTGGTGCGTTTTTATAAATAAACAAAATTACATAAAAAAAATAAAAAAGTCGTCAGAAATATATCCCCACATTTTATATATATTGACGCAATATGGAGTTCAGGAACGGGCAATCGCAACTATTTTCCCACTTGCAAGACAATTTTTCAAATGAATAAAATCCACATAAATATAACATTTTTGCATTGAATATTATAACAACGTTACACAGAATATAATATACTAGCTTCTGCCCGCGGCTTCGCCTGCGTGGAGTTCGGAAATTGCCTACATATGTGTTACCCCGCAAAATAATGTCGAAAATAGGGGTCCATATTGGCTCACCTAAAGTTCTTTACCCGAAATTGTTCTTCCTAATGATTTGTAATCCGAATGATCACTTTTCCAAAATTTTTCATCCTAAAGTTTTCAGTCATACTATTTGTAGTGCTACCGGCGATGTTCATGACACTCATGTTTCCAAACATTGTAATTACTTAATAATATCATTAATGTAAATATATTTAAACTCCTACTGTTTTTTATCATAACGCATATCCCTAAACATAATTACCATAATATTTTCACTCATACTAAACAACTGTTCACATTTTTACATTCAGCCATTTTATTTTTGGTTATTGTTGTTACATACCTTATTACTTTAACAATACCTGAGATAGTTATGTTTATAAACCAACTGTTTAGAATGATTAAAGGTTGTTTCACTGATTTTTGTCTTAAATGAATGAAATTCAGGTCAGAGTGTCGTCTTGAGTGCACTATGAAAAAAATACTTAGAATTTTTTTGCCGCGGCACCGCTCGCTTCGCTCGCTCGCTTCGATCAATAATAGTAGTTCTATTATTGATCGAAGCTCGCTCGGCTCGCGCGTAGTTAGTCACAGTTCTAACCTAACGTAACCTATGGATATTTTTGCAGGTACACACCACTATAAGTAAAATTAAAGAAGACGCTTTAATTAATAAAATCAAAAAACCAATTCATATAATTGACTGAATGAAAACATGTACTTAACTACTTGTACCATGGTACTATTATTCTTAAATGTTATACATGTTATGTGAAAATGAAGTTATGCAAAATTAATGTATATAATACTGATTATTAGGAATAAAAAGAAATGTAAACAAAAAAATATGACTTTGAATAATAGTGTAAAAGATGGTTATGTTGAGAAAATATAGGAAAACAAATAAAAGTATAATAGATACAAAGTAGGATATATCCCCAATCAGTCGAAAATCTAAGAAGATTTATACAAACTTTCATCCCCTATTTTATCCCCTTAGGGGTGGAATTTATCAAAATCTTTTCTTAGGGGATGCCTACGTCATAGTAGCTTTATGCATGCAAAGTCTCAGCCCGATCGGTTTAAAAATGACAAAGTTTCATACAAAGTTTCATCCCCTATTTTATCCCCTTGGAGGTAGAATTGATCAAAATCCTTTCTTAGCGGATGCCTACGTCATAGTAGCTTTATGCATGCAAAATCTCAGCCCGATCGGTTTAAAATTGACAAAGTTTCATGCAAACTTTCATCCCCTATTTTATCCCCTTAGGGGTAGAATTTATCAAAATTCTTTCTTAGCGAATGCCTACGTCATAGTAGCTTTATGCATGCAAAGTCTCAGCCCGATCGGTTTAAAATTAACAAAGTTTCATACAAACTTTCATCCCCTATTTTATCCCCTTGGGGGTAGAATTGATCAAAATCTTTTCTTAGCGGATGCCTACGTTATAGTAGCTTTATGCATGCAAAGTCTCAGCCCGATCGGTTTAAAATTGACAAAATTTCATACAAACTTTCATCCCCTATTTTATCCCCTTGGGGGTAGAATTGATCAAAATCCTTTCTTAACGGATGCCTACGTCATAACATCTACCTGCATGCCAAATTTCAGCCCAATCCGTCCAGTGGTTTGGGCTGTGCGTTGATAGATCACTATGTCAGTCAGTCACCTTTGAGTTTTATATATTTAGATTAGGCAATGACGGATAAAATATCTACTTAGCAGAATCTTTCTTGAAGAAACTTAACAGAATTATGTCTCCACTACATAAAAAACGCGCAATTTTTTCAAAAGTGACGTTATTCCGATTCTGACGTTGACATTTGACATTTGAAAGAGTGGGGTTGTCAATAAAATAAATCAGTAACTAATCAAGAATATATTTGGGTAAAAAATAGTCTGGGGAGTTGCCATTTTAAAAATATTAGAGTATTTATGAATCGGCTGTTGGGGTGGGAAAATACTTCCCTGTGCCCGATTAAGGGTTATACTGCAAGCCCTCGATTGGAAAATCACAGTAAAGCCCATTTAGCAGGATTTGTTGCAAACTACTAACAAGCGGATAGTTGCTGAGCTATACCTACAAACCAAGCAAGCAACTTAAACCTGCTGAGGTTTGATGGTAAGACCTCCTTACCTCTGTAGCAGCATACAGCAACGTGCACAGATACAGAGTGACTTGCACGACCCTCAGCACCAGGAGAGGTGACACGAACTTCTCGAACGTCACCTTGTAATGGTTCACGACTTGGCAGAAAGCGGCGCAGTCGTTGAGTGCTGACACAGTCGCATCATCGTACTCAGAACTGTATATGTCTGAAATGTGCAAAATGGTATTTGTATAAGTTAATCTAGCTACGTTAGAAACGACAAAATAAATTAAACGGATATTTAAACTCTGCCACAAAGTCAAAGTCGAATGTGTTAGTGTTTATTTTGTCCTACTAATCATCGATTGGTTGGGTAAAAAAGTAGGGCCGGCTGAATAACTGGCTGTTCTTTGCCCATCTTTTGAGATTTTTACCGACGACGTCGGCTATATAAATCCATCCTACCAAAATCGGCACACCAACTTCGCTGAGGTCAACCTAAACGTCGATGGCCCTCCCTGCGAAGTGCAGTGATTAACAACCTTGGACCATCAGTCCTGATAGTTCGTTTAACACTCGTCTGTGGTAAGTTCAAATAATTAATTTTAACTTTTATGCGCAAGTCAACCCAGTTCGACCCATGTTTGGGTGCTTGACACCGAAAGTGTTTACCTATCTCATTATAGATTCCTAATGAATTACTCACCAAACTGAGTTCTCGAACCCACGTAAGGATTTGTCTGAAACAAGCCGCGATATTTTCAATTAATTATATTTCAACCTAACCTACCAATAAGTAGACTAAAATAGTACAAAAGTTTCATCATACCACTTTCTCATCATAATGGTACTCCGAGTCCTTCAATTCCGGAACATTGTAGATATAGTTGTGTTGCTCATCGTCCTGTATGCTTGCATATGTTGCTACCAACGCTGCATGTTTCACCCCGTGTTGCAACAACGTGGTGTAGCGCGCGTTGCGGAGGCTGCAACATAGCAGGTCTAGTTGCCCGCAGATCAAGATCGAGTTTGAGGCGAAAAAAACTCCTGTTTCAAACAAATAAGGTTTGATGATATAAGTTTTCTTCTTCTTTTCGTATCGACGGCACATCTATACTGCTATACGGACACATGGTGGCCATGCTAATGCGGCTTTTAAGCGTAATTGAGATCTCCAAGGATGTAGGAGTAGTGGTGTAGTGGTGTACGGGCATTTGGACCACTCCAGCAGATGGGACTTGCTTTGATCAGGAGCACCACAATCTCACTGGGTGTTGGATGAATCAATGCTTTCCAAATAGACCACTGCACTTCACAGAACGGAGGGCTTTTGACGCTTTCCGAAATCGTGAGTTGGTGATTAGGTAATTAAGTATTTATTTTCTCAATGCGTTTGCAGACTTACCCGCACAACTATCCGATTTATTTCAACAAGCGGCCGCTGCGTTGAATAAAGGAAGAACGAAGGATCATCATTATCGTAGTTATATTGATTAGGTACTTACCAAACTGGCCTAAAGCAAGTCCGACGAACAGCTGCGCTACGCAAGAGAGCAAGAACGTGAACTCGTAGTAGGGAGAACAGGTCACGCCGATGTAGATCCAGCCCTGGATGGGTTCCTTTGTCCACACTAAAAACAGCATGTTTAACATAGAATAGAATAAAATAGACATGAACACCCTTTTTTTTTTTAGGATGGGAAATCATCAAATGACTTCTTCCGCTCTGGGCGGAGCGGAAGGGAGTGTCAGACTTGACTGACTAAAACCCATCCATGTTCCTTCTTAGCCCTTTGCGTTCCAGGGGCACGGTATCTCTTTCGAACAACCCGCAGCCCTGGCAGGCATCGGCCCTCTCGGACCCCTTCATATTTTTGCTGACATCTCCTTGAGGCGCGCGTGGAACACGAACGCGCCGTCGGCACGGCCTGTCGTCATAAGACGGACGGACGGTGAGCTAGCCCATTACTCACCGTCCACAGGCCCGCGCCTACGGTGGCCGGGGGCCACTGGTTGCCCCCCGACGCCCGGGGCGTCTCCCGCGGCGGCTGGGACGTGAGGTTCTCTCCCTCTCACGTTCCGCCACCTCCTTCGCTAGCATGACTGCTTCGCAGAAGGAGGCGACGGCTTCCCATTCCCTCTCGCTCCGGACCATGGATTGAACCAGGGCCGGACGCGAGAGGTCGCCGCCGCCACTCGCCGCTACGAGGACAAAAGGATGGTCTAGAACAAAAACCGGCCAAGGACATGAACACCCTTGGCCGGTTTTTGTTCTAGACCATACCTAGGAACCTTACGGGGGATATTAGGGGTCGAACTTCCAACTTTTTCACAAGTTTTTAATGTTGCTTTACTTTAAATAATTCCACGACCCCCGTATTATTCAGTGCATCCACAAAATGTTTCAAGTGCGTTACATTGACTCCTAAGTACCGTAAAACTTGATATTTTCATCCACAAAAAAAGTCGTTTCCGAGCAATATTTTTTCACTTTGAATTAAACAGGACGTACAAAACTTAAAATTAAAGTTCCGATCTGATAACTTGGAAAAGGCTTACGTTCGGCTGTGGGCGTAGCATCAGCGGCCGACCGATGGACACAACGACATTAAAACGTCCATCCTCAAAAAGAAAAGTCCATCCAAAGAAGACTTACCTAGTTAAATCGTCAATTACTTACAGTGGATAATAACAGGTAGTGTTGCATACATAGTGACACTGAATAACGTGCAAGCAGTATAGATCCTCGCAAAACTTCGGGCGCTCAAATAGCTCTGAACCATAGTCATGTTCGTCAGCCCCCTTGCCGAATGATGCTTGAAATTCTTATCCATATACTCCAGTAATTGGTACAAATCTTTGCGATACACGGCATAGTACGCGACAATTACCAGAGACACTATAAGAGGGAGAGAATCAGCAATAGTGGCCAAACTTGACATGATATCCTGCCATTCGTTGTACAAATGCACGATCAACATCATCGGAATATGTGTCAGGACGAAGAGCACTATTCCTAAATAAATATTATTAAAGATGAGCCTCCGTTCATTTGAGGTATTTGGAAAGAGATCCCAGCAGCCAGCTATCTTCAAAGGTATTTCAATGTAGTGAATGTAACGCTCGGATTTTTCTGAAGCTAAAGTGCTTTTGGGCTCTGTTGGAGACATTATTATAGATGTTGTCCTACTGAACTTTATGGTGGAGACATTATTATAGATGTTGTCCTACTGAACTTTGTGGGAATAGAAAATTCTAAGCTTGTTAAGTACGAGCTTATATGCGTTTGTAGGATTTAAAGAACCTGATACACAAGACTGACGGAAAATATAAGTAGGGTGAGACGACCTGTAGGGTTCAATATCAAAGGCACAAGTCTCACTATTATAAGGATGATTTTTGTCCTTTCTCTTGATTCGGTGCTAATTGCTAATAACACTAATTTAATAAGATATTTATTACTAGATTATTAATAGTCTCTAAACTTCAAAAGCACAACTCAACACGGGTTTAACAAACCTAAAACCAAGAGCTGTGATTTGTGTTCCATCTAGCCACTTTTACCAGGACTATCTTTTAATTTATCCATATTCTATGTCAAATTATCTATCTCTTGTTTAATCAACCCCTTCGTCACATATAAAAGGGTCATAACGTCAGTTTAACAAGCACTGTTTCAAACTTTGTTAATTTAAATTCTGTGAAGTACCTAATTACTATCGGAAAGAGGTCCAATTACTTAGAACAGCTAATTGTCCTCAGTTTAACAAGTTTGCGAGTTCTTATAGTTTGTAATTATACCCTAATGATAACAATAGGTAGGTAGCCATGTCCTGTAATTTTGTATTGCCATAGGTATATGGAGTTTTTTGCCTGTTCTTCTCCATAGGAAACGATCAACCCGAACCGTGCACCTTTTTGTCGACGTCTTATAAGTGCCCCTGTAGGCCTATCTATACAAATAAATAAAATTGAAGTGTCTGTTTGTAATATTAAAATAACCGCTTTTTACTACATGCATATGGATGTATAAACGGTACATATACCAAAATAACATTTTTTACAATTTTTGTCTGTCTGTCTGTCTGTTTGTTCCGGCTAATCTCTGGAACGGCTGGACCAATTTTGACGGCACCTTCACTGGCAGATAGCTGAAGTAATAAGGAGTAACATAAGCTACTTTTATTTTTTTAGAGGGTGCAAGCCCCACATAGCCAAACCGTCTCCCCGGACGGCGCGGTATGCGTTAGGCATTTTTCACCACTTAATAAAAAAGGCTACTTTTATTTCAGTAAAAATTCTAAAATTAGTATAAAAAAGCTATATTTTTTTTTTGTTAAATTCCACGCGGGCGAAGTCGAGGCCACAGCTAGTGTAAAATAAAAATATTATGATTTTGATTTTGAATAAGCATATTTTTTTATGCCAAAAAAATTGGTACCTATACACACCTACTTTTGCTTTGTCTTTCCGTTGAATAGACAAAGATTCTTTAAAGCCAACACGCAATAAAACATTAGAAAGAAATGCCCATTTATCTAACACTGAGACCCATCAACGAATTATTATTTGTTTGAATTTTAATACAAAAATATGCTTTGATTTAACATTATGAGACCCGGACGCCACCAAGACGGAGATGGCTGGAGTGGCGGAGCGGTGCGGAGAGGTTAGGAGATTTAGGTGTGTCCTAGCGTAAGTGAAAACGGGATACGCATCACTGATGCTCAGTTAGGAAAAAAAATGCGGAATCTTTAAAACATTTATTGAATAAACAATTAACAAATATATTTCCACAACAATAAAAAACATAACATTGGCATCTCGGAGATAAGCTAAGTGTAAGTATTTTCAAATCAGTGCTTCCACCCTTACATTTCCTTCGATTGTTTCGATTCTATATCTCCTCTGAAAAAGAAAATTTACAAAAATTCAGTCAATCTAAATTATTTCTCTTCTTACCTAACCGTATTGCAGAGGAGTGTGACCATAATCACACTTATCGATGCCAAAACGGCTTGAGCCGGACGGTGCGTAAAACCGGGTCCGCTGCGCTATTTTATCACTTATCGTGTATCGTTTACTTACCCAAAACATTGTTTGCTAACATAAAGGGGGCGTGGCCTTACATATATTTGCCGCGATGAACGGATAACATATTAGGAACGTATATTTTGTTAGAAAATGGATGCAGTAGTGGTAATGTTCATGCAGAAAATTGTCTACTCGTTTCATGCTAATCATTATTCTTCTTTGCGGTCTGAAATAGTACCCTACCAGCATAATATAGCCACCTGCAAAAGTTCTTTCGTTGGCTTTGTTTAAATCGTGGATGCTGCAAACGGCTGTGCATGATGGGCATATCCTGCACAGGGGATGTGCACTGGAATTGTATTTGGGACGGGTCGATGATACCCCATTGACCCAGATTATTTCCACAGCGGCCAACCTGGGCCTGCAAACGGTTAAGGCTATCCAGGAGGAAACTGTTCTGCTGGATTGATGAAGTTAGGAGACATCCCCATGTCTGATCCTCAACAATTCACATCTTTCATCTGACACACTGTCTTCTGAGGATGCTAATCATTGACGATACCCTTCAATGGCTTAACTACTATTATTCCACTCACTTCTCCTTAGACCTCCTCTGGGCGATCTTGTAAATCCTGCGTAGTTCGAGCAATGCTCTCATGATGACCACCAGTTGCTGTTCAAAGTCACTGGGCGCCACGTCGATAGCGAGACCTATGCCAAATAACGTGTTTATTATAGAAAGGTTACACTCGATAATAATTGGGAGACATCATCATATGGCCACGAATAGACAGGTCGATTAATTTTACCGGAAACTTACAACTCATAGATAGCATTCGTATAACAGCACTGTACCGGATCAGCATCACCTCAACTAATTTTAACTATCAAATTCAGACATAATTTCAATATAATTACCTTTTTGCTTGCAGATCTTAGCATAGAGGCTCCATATGGCTGAGCGGACGTGGCAGACCTCTACGTGCCGCCGCGCCGCCGTCTCCTTCAGCCGGTTCAGAGCTAGCTCCCATTTTATCACCCTGTTCCGGATCTTGTCGTAGCGCCACTGAAGATATGTTTATATAAGCAAGTAGTTTGTTGGTGTCTTTATAGAAACTGAGATCTACAAGTGCAATATAATATAATGTGGCAAAAAACCAGCTCTTAAATCCAGCAGAAAAATTTGTAGCCGAAAATTATTTGATCATTCAGTTTGTTGCTGAAAAGACTAACTAGAAAGTTGACATCTTGGCTGATTACCAACGATAGTTAACGTACGGAGTGATTCGACTACACCTTTTGAATTCGGAAGTGGCTTAAGCCGGTTAGAAAAAACTTCTTGCGGGCGACATTTGATCGAATCTGTCAAGTCGATTTTGTGCCCAAAAGGTGTGGTCACTTCCTTATAAGTCAAGTCAGGTACAAGTTTTTTTTATTACGTACCCTTAGATTAGCAAGCGTGTTGTTAAGTCCCATGATGAAGAGTTTCTTCTCCTCTGTCAGGGACGCGATCTCCTGGCGAGCGTTCTCCAACATCTCCAGATCGTGCTCTTGACGATCCGCCAGCGTAGACTTAGCCGCCGCTGGGAACATTATCTTACATCATTATCATTTTTAGGGTTCTGTACCCAAAGGGTCAAACGGGACCCTATTACTGAGACTTCGCTGTCCGTCCGTCCGTCCGTCCGTCCGTCCGTCCGTCCGTCCGTCCGTCCGTCCGTCTGTCACCAGGCTGTATCTCATGAACCGTGATAGTTAGCCAGTTGAAATTTTCACAGATTATGTATTTCTGTTGATGCTATAACAACAAATACTAAAAACAAAATAAAATAAATATTTAAGGGGGGCTCCCATACAAAAAAGTGAATTTTTGCTCGTTTTTATAAAAAATGGTACGGAACCCTTCGTGCGCGAGTCCGACTCGCACTTGGCCGGTTTTTTTTTTCAGCTTGCGTGTAGAGATCAGAATGAAAAGTAGGTATGTCTTGGTATGGACATGTGATGAGGACGGATGAAACGGATGTGATCATCATTTTTGTCATCTTTACTAAATATTGATATTTGTTTCGTCAGAATCTGTAAAATTGAAATTTTGGTGAGACTTGTTAAGTGAACTTGTTAAGCTGCATTTTTAGGGTTCCGTACCCAAAGGGTCAAACGGGACCCTATTACTGAGACTTCGCTGTCCGTCCGTCCGTCCGTCCGTCCGTCTGTCACCAGGCTGTATGTCATGAACCGTGATAGTTAGCCAATTGAAATTTTCACAGATTATGTATTTCTGTTGATGCTATAACAACAAATACTAAAAACAGAATAAAATAAATATTTAAGGGGGCTCCCATACCAAAAAGGGATTTTTTTGCTCGTTTTTCATAAAAATATGGTACGGAACCATTCGTGCGCGAGTCCGACTCGCACTTGGCCGGTTTTTTAAATAGGAGATGCAGTAGCAAGTTGAACTACTGCCTACTAACTTAAATTGGAAGGAATAATTTATTACCTAAAGCTTCGTAACGGTTGAGCACATCCAGGGGTTGTTTGAACTCAGGATAACTATTCACCACCGACATGAGGTAGTCCTAAATAAAGAACATTTATTTGTTATATGAATTTCCAGAATGAATGTTAAACAGCTCACAACAAGGCCCAATGGCATTGGACACCACGATTGCCCACTACGTAACATCGTTATCCAGGACTGTCTAAAAATTTAGCAGGATACCCATTATTGAACCTATAAGCATTTACACCAAGGCATGTTCGGGCCACCACAAAAACCCTTAGACTCAACACGTATTAAAAGTAATAACGCTATCTTTGGCGGGGTGGATATATATTCGTCTTGTATAGCCTCATCCCTCTTTCGCATAATATCTCTCTAACTAAGGCTGAATTTCCATCAGAGGTGCGAAGAAGCAGAGATATGAGAGACGCAAAAAAATCCATTTCATTTTAAAATCAATTCTATTGGTTACTATTGGTTAGTTTTATGTACTAACACAATTGTTATAGTATGTATATTTAGGTTTAGGTATTTATCTATGGGTCGTTGTAACCTGAAAATAAATTGATTATTATTATACTCATTTATTCATTTCTATACATACTTAGTATATTTTTAAATATTTTTACAAAATTATATACTTAAAAAAAAGACATTTAAAAATATAAAAATAGTAGCCCACCGGTATCGGGAACAGGGTCCGAGCTACCGGCGGTCAGGGCTCCAGAGAGAGGAACCTCCTAACAATACGAGCCGTGTCCAGGAGTACCGCTCTCTGAATCAAGCCCATCAAGGGCTTGATCCAGCTGCCTAACGAGAGCCTAATCAGATATTGGTCGAGGCTCTTGGCAATTAGGCCATTGGCTGATACGACTATCGGCACAATGATCGCTGAGTCAACAGGCCACATGTCGACAACCTCGCGAGCCAAGTCAATATACTTGATTTGTTTATCTTTCTCGGCCTTCACGAGGTTCTCGTTATGTGGAACCGTTATGTCAACAATCATTGCGCGCCGCTCTGATCGATCCATCACCACTATATCAGGCTTATTGGCTACAATAGTCCTGTCAGTGATGATGGATTGATCCCAATACAGTGGGATATTGCCATTTTCGAGAACTGGGTCGGGCACATAACTATAGTACGGCACTTCCGATTCCACAAGGCTGTATTTCAGAGCAAGTTGCTGATGGATAATCCTGGCTACAAGGTTGTGTCTATGCAAGTATTCTCCGTTAGCTAGACGAGAACTCCCGGAGATAACGTGACGGATCGATTCGCCCGGAGGGTGGCATGCCCGACATATGTCAACCGTGCCATCCTTCATAATAAATTTCCGGTAGTTATTCGTCATCATAACTTCATCCATAATTGCACAAACAAAACCTTCGGTTTCTCCAAAGAGTTCCCCGGAACGTAGCCAGGCTACGGACGCTGCATGGTCTACATCAGGCCCATGCAGGGCACTGAAGTAGCGTCTGTGAAGCTCCTTACTCTGCCATACTTCCCTGCGGTCATTAGTGTCAAGCACTGCAGGTTTGCGCCAGTTCTCTTTAGCCAAGGAGAGCGGGGTCAGGGCCTTGTCCATCGCGACCACATCTCGATGCTATTATTATTAACTTCTTCTTTTTGTCGTACCGATGTTACTTCCATACTTCACGGTTTGGGCCCAGTAGTGGACACGTTTATTGCTAGGTTAGAGGCGTTATTCAGGTCTTCGAAAGTGCAGGTACTTAACGCGTAGGACGTCAACATACCTATCACTGGACGGCTCGTCAAACTTACCTCGTAAATTGTATAGTCTTTGACTTGCTTCTCCATCAACTTCTTGACTTCTTCCATCTCGATGACTCTCTGTCTCATTGCTTCAGTTTCCTTGGTCTTTCGCTCTAAGACTTCATTGTCAGCTTGCATCTTCCGCTCAGCTCTGTCTCGCTTCTCCTGGTTCTCTCTTATGAACTGGAAAAGAGAAATTAGGTGGTGTCGAGTGGTTTCATGTGCTAAGTTACGATATTAGAAAGGTAGAGAATCATAATTTTACTAAGCGAGTAAAATTATGATTTATGATACCGTTCGTCATCATGCGACCGGCGTTATTCCAAATATGTTGGGGTCAGTTCCAGTGTAAACGGATGCAGCTGAATACGTGTAGTAGGATATTGTAGGACCTCCACACCCAGTTAGGTACTGAGTAACGCGACGCTTTATATCATTAGTTATAATAGATGAGTGTAGTCTAGTCTAACAGCTTCCAAAGCTAAAGCTAAGTCTCGAAATAGAAAACGGTTTTGGGAGTGAAGTTCTACAGTAGATTTTAAAATGAAGCTATCAATGTAGGTACTCATTAGTTACCTTATTAAAGCTAATAAAAGACTCTTTAAGCAGGTTCTCCTTCTTCCGTAGGTCTTCCCATTTGGCGTCCATGGTGATTCTATTTCGTTGCTCGTCCTCTCTTTTGATCGCAAGTTTTGTGTCTGCTTCCATCAGGTCGCGACGGGCTTGCTCCATCAGGACCTGAGGCGTTGGCCGTGCGATATCCCACACTGGATATTTTCTAGAAGAGCACTGACCGTATGTTAATGTATGGCTTGTATGGCTATGTGGCGTGGTGTGAGCTAGTTAACAATTTCAAAATAATAGCTGTGCAACAGTTGTGAATCTCTGCCTGCAGCTGTACGTGAATACTATTAATGCCTGTTTCGAACCATCACGATTCATAAAGGATGGTGGTACAGCAGAGACGAGATTTAAGTCCTGACTACGATTTGTGAGAGACAGAGAAGCGAGAACGACCGAGCCTGATTGATTGATGATGAGACTGCGGAAGTTCAGGGATTTCCCGATCATGATATTATAAGACTACTCACTTGACCATGGTTTTGCTTTCCATCAAGGATTTGAAATACTCCGCAGTGCACTCCACAGGTGGGCCATGTGGGATGGCAATGGGTGCCAAATCCTTGTTTTTATTAGGCATGATTAATTAAGAATATATAATATTTCAATCTCTAAAACAAATTACAAAGATTCGGTTGTTTTGCTCGAGTGGAGATCACACGTAAATCACGTTGATATTGTTTGTTGCCTAGCAATACATCTATATTCAAAGTTGACCAAAATCCTACCAAATATTGCATTGTGTTTTAATAGGGCAATTATAGTTTGAGTAAGTCCAGTTGTGTTCCGATTATACAATATCATGATGTAGAGCATTATACAGAACTTGTTTCCTTCTGTCTTATTGTGAGATGTATGGTGATATCTCTTTCTCACAGCACGTGTGGTGTGTTTCAGTTTTTACTGTCACTGTGTCCTTGTGGCTATCAGTGTCACTGTCAACTGTCAGTTTGTGACATCATCTGGAGATTCACGGGATTTCACCACGATTTCTTTTTCTCTATAGGCTAAATAAGTAAAGACATATACCTATATTATAAATTAAAGAACCAAGATAAAATAAAAGTTTTTAATATATAAACACAATCATTTCACCTCAACGAAAAATGGAGCTTAATATTTCTTTTTTGACCGGCATGGGCTGTGGGCTTTGCCTCGGAATATCGTTATACGCACTCAAAAAATTCTTTACAGCCTATCCTACAGCTGCAAAAGCTATAATAAAGGTGAGCAGTACAACTATTTATCATGGTTTGCCTCCAAGACGACTGTCCGACGTCTCCTTTGTGTTATTATTTTATAACCTACGGTACACGAATCAGTCTGTTCAGTGTTTAACTTCACGCTTTTGTCCACGTTCCATGATCTTAACTATTATGGCTGGAGTTGTGAGTCATGCAAATCCATCAATGGACCTAATGCTAAAATCTACCTTGTCTGCAATTTTTGCATCAGCAAATATTTGCCTGAAATTTAGAAAAAGGACATTGTAAATTGCAACCTTTAATGAGGTATTTATAAATCCTCAAAACTTATTAAACACACTGTAAAATGTGGTGAATTGGGAAGTAAGAGAGAACTTCTATTCAACTCAAAAAAAAAACACTTAATTTATTACTCTGGTGTCAATATTAGCTATACTACATAGACACCATAATAACAAATTACTATATTTATTTATCTTAATTTATTATAAAACTGTCCTTAATTTTACTTACATGAAATTCATAATTTGTTACAGCACAACTCATCAGAAGAATTCAAATTGGTACTAGTTGTACGAACCGATCTCAACATGAGCAAGGGAAAGATTGCTGCCCAATGTAGTCATGCAGCAGTCGGAGCCTTCGAGAAAGCTATGCACAAAGACCCTGAAGGACTCAAGCTATGGCAATACACTGGACAAGCAAAAGTAGCACTTAAAACAGACTCCTTAGATGAAATCAAACAAATCTGTGACAACGCAAAAAAGATGGGACTGATAACTTCATTAATTCGCGATGCTGGCAGGACACAGATTGCTCCTAATTCCGTCACTGTACTCGGTATTGGTCCTGCACCTAAAGATGTTATTGACAAAGTCACTGGACATTTGAAACTGTTATAAACACTTATCCTAAGGAATTACATTTTTAAAATTTAAGTTATTTAATAAAGGACAATGTTGTATGAAGTCTGGTACTGTTTAATATTCTTTTATGTGTCCTTTTCCTATCATGCTGATCGGTGTATCTAAAGTACTAATTACACTGGCTAGAACTCATCAGGCTGCAATTCTCAAAGCCAGTTAGACCTGCACCCATTCTAGTAGCATATAATAGCATGTATTCGGTGAAAAATTTCACACTAATATCATATCAGGAAGCATTTTTTTTTTGTTTTCATCTGCTATTGCCTATCAGTCATCCCTGACTATGATCAGAAGTGCGTAAAGAATCATGACATTTTTGAAGAATCAGGACCAGTGTCCAAATTGGTTTATTCAGGCTGCAGCACAATATCGTCTTTCTTGAGCCACTTAGTAAGGTTTGGCATCAGTAGTGAACATGAAAGGGGATTTGGATGGTTGGTTATTGTATGTTACCCCAAGAGGAAAGTATCTACTAGAGAAGAAAGATTACAAGGAATAGGATGACCTGAGGAGGATAACACTTCTATGGGGAAATACAGGTTTGATGTGATCATCATCATCATTTCAGCCGAAAGACATCCACTGCTGGACATTAGCCTCCCCCAAGTGTCGCCACATTGTCTGGTCCCGTGCGACTCGCATCCAGCGGATCCCCGAAACCTTCACCAGGTCATCGGTCCGCCTAGTGGGAGGCCTTCCAACGCATCGTCTCCCGGTTCGCGGTCGCCATTCCAGAACTTTTCGGCCCCATCGGCCATCTGTTCTGCGAGCAATGTGCCCTGCCCACTGCCACTTAAGTTTGGCAATTCTTCGGGCTACGTCGGTAACCTTGGTTCTCTTGCGGATGTCCTCATGATTGATGATTTGATGTGATGTTAGGTCACATTACCTATTGGAAATACATACAATAACCAAATTAAGGTGTTGATTTCAAAAGGAAAACGCAATATTCCTGTTTTACGTATCTATTTATTTATCTTTGTATTTCAATTATTGTAAGAAGGCGGCTAATTTGAAACATATTAGGTACAATGTCCATAATATATTTTAAATTACATAATTATTTAAAATGAAATTAGAAAAATACTTAAAAACAATCAAATCTTAAAATAATTCCTTATAGAACTAAACATTTATAATATTTTTTCTTAAACTTATATCAATACAACTTGTATTGTACTATGTAGCTCCAAGATATAACCCCGCGGTAGATAAATTGAATAAGTATAGTCATTAACCTTAGTGAATCTTACAGACGGGAGGTTAGTTAGTCCCGTCAAACATCTTAGAGCGGTTACAGATTAGCGCATTTTCGGCCCGTATAATCACGTTTTTGGAAGCGCGTGTAGGTGCGTGCGCGCACCTTTTGATTCACGCGTGACTCGTACGAGCGTTGACGCGCGTATAAGCGTGGACGCCTCGGCGCGCGCCCGCTCACCCCACGCAAGCTCTCCGGTATAAGCGTTAGTACGCGCGTTCGCCAATTGAACCGCGTAATGTGGCGGCCAGTAAGAGTTTATACGCGCTAAAAATACGGTAGTCTAACCAACTCTAAAGGCCCCACGCAGGGACATAAGCAATTAGTAAATCTATAACAATAACTAATTAAAACAGTGATAGCACCTATACATAAATTGCACAGATTACTTTTATCTGCTTTTCCTTCTCGCCCCTATAGATAATTCAATAAGTGCACTTTATATATAATTAATAATTTTCTGTATTCAATTCTTAACAATGACAGATTAGGGTAGAGGTTTAAGTAAAGATAAAATTTTACTGGGATTACTATCTTCCTAGCATTTTTCCAAACTATGTTGAAGTCAGCTTCCAGTTGAACCGGATACAGCTGAATACCAGTATTTTACATGGAGTGACTGCCTATCTGACCTCCACAACCCAGTTAGTACTAGGTAATACGATATCCCTTGATAAGACTGGTTCTGGTTGTCAGACTATTTCACTGGGATATTGATTCCATATCAAGTCATAAGTAGATGACAAAATCCATTCTGATTAGTCAATACTCTATTACAAACACTGGGCTGATGGAAGACTTATACATACTAGTAATATATCAACAATACATAAAAGATACAAATAGTTGCAACGGCCTGGTTACTTATTTTCTAGCTTCAACTAACATGATATTCTTAAATACAAATTGTAACTACAAAATTAAGTATAATGTTAACAATAAGCATTTTAATAACTCTTTAGCAGATTTTTTTATTCAACTGATATTACCATAATTATTTTATAGTGTACAGTCAACAACACAGATAAGTATACACTTAGCGCTCAAAACTTTATTGACATAAAAATATTTTTGTAAACATCTTGAAGAGACTGTTTAGCTTGCTATTTCGCAAAGTATACCAACAATTATTTATGTTACAGATAACTAAAACAATGACATAAAATATTATGTTAAAATTTGTAGTAATTTTGTTACGGAAGTCCACCACCGATTGAATTAAAATATTATATCAGTCTTCTTTAAAGTCAATGACGGTGCTATTTGACTATTACATTTGTGTGATTTAAAGCATTGTTTTCAACATATCATACCAGCATAATTTTCTCGTTGTAATTTTAGTATCATATCAGGTATTGGTAGCAAATAATAAGATAATATGAATCAGAAATAAATTGATAAAATGAATAGCTACAATATCAAAATATGATAAGTTACGAAATCGTGCTGCATTTTCGGTGGGCAGCTTAATTGTATATCTGTATATGTATAAGATTTGTTTTTCAGGTAACCCGTCTACATCCAATTATGGGCAATGATGATGTAGCCTTAAGTGATAAGATTCATTATTGCTTGCCTTTTGGTAATCTCATAGGGCATTGCATCAAGGAGTTCCTACTGCCTAAACACTTATGAATACATCTTAAGTTAGGGTGGGACCAGAGTGTTCATTTTTGAGGTAACTAAAAGTGCAGTGCCTGCAATTGGTATAAATGAAAAATATGAGATCTAAACTCTCAAGTTTATTTTAACTGTGGTAATAAATAGGGTTTCATTTTGACGTGATTGGCTTAAATACCAAGTGATTACAAGGGGCGAAGTACAATCGACAAAATAGTTAAGACTATAATCAAACAAGTAATTGGTCAGCGACATATGGCGAATTTCAATCATCACAGTAATATAATATTCATCAACTGCTACAAATAAGGCACTGCTTGTACTTGTAAAGTTAAAAAGTCATGATTGTATCAAAATACGAAGTGCAACTTAAAACTGGGAATATCAAAAATGAAAACATAATAAAAAAAAACTTCACAATTACATAAGTAAATGTGAAACAATAACTATACTAAAAGATTTAACTCATTAGATATGGCTCTCACCGTGAAAAGGGTCCATAATGAAGATCAAGGTCACTCATTCCGTATAGAACGATAAATACGATTTTGAGTATGAGTGAGCGAGACAATACTATTGAAATGTCACTGTCAACAGTATTGTCATTATCGTTTGACGGGGTCAACTAATCTAATGATTCAAATCCTTGTACTAAAAAAAGAACAACTTAAAATCTAGAAGGTACAATTACTACTCTGACGTTGTTTTGGCCTTTTCCATCTTTTTGATGGCTTCCCTCAGGTCAGCGATGGGCTTATCGTAAAGGCCCGCGGCTTCTGGATCGTTCTTCCGGAATTCCAAAGCCAGCTCCATCATTTCTAACATCATTTTGAGACCGCAGATCGTCGCTCTTGAACCAACGATTTGTAACTGTGGGGTAGTTATGGGTTTTAAATCTTAACTTGGAAATTGGTCCTTATTAATAAACAATAATTAATACTGTTTTTTTAATGAATAATAACTCTAAGTAATAAATAAACCGAAACTCAAGAAACTAACTCAAAATTAAAATATAAACAAGTGAATAAGAGTGTTTAAAAATCGGTCAATGTGGTGAAAAGTTTCACTATGCCTAAAAAAAATACGCACAGGCGAACACAGAACCGGATCCTTTTTTGAAGTAAAAAAGGCTCATACCAAATGAACTTACCGGAGGCAGTTTAAATACTGTGTCATCGAAATCCATGAGATTCTCCACCTTTATCTTCTTAACCTTGCTTGGTTGAATTTGGTTTGAAGGGATTCTCTTCTTGCCAGTCTTGTAGACGCCCTCGGCTGTCTCATCTTTGAGCATATCCCGTCTAGGACACGCACATACCCTGGCTCCTACCTTCTGACGACCATAGACGCGACCACTAGATGGAAACGGAAAGGAAGATGGTAAAATTGGTAATGCTTGAAGGTCATCAATCCAAAGGCTGATTTCAACGATATTAACGCAGAAAACTAAATTATTCAAAACCAGCTAATGCTACGGCTTCGCTCGCTTGAAAGTCGGAAATTATTTAACAGGATAAAAAGTATCTGGTTCAGAAGCAGGCTATTTAATATCATTTCAATCTGTTTTGACCGATACATTATTTAATAGAGACCGTTACTTTTAACATTAATTTAAACTATTAGTATGAATTTTAATATTATTATGATGGTAAGTAAATATAAAATTCTCACACATCATCTTCCAGGGTAAAAATGATGGCAATAGCTCTTCTGTTGATGCCTGTGGCGCAAGAGTTCTTGCACGAGAACTGGTATGCGTGCGAGCAAGGCTCTGGACTGGTCCTCGAGAACTCCACCAACACTGAGTACCAGGAGTCAGCGACGTCTACATTCCCGCAGTAATACACGCCCTGGGTTCCAATTTCTCTGGAGGAATGGAGGACATTCTTCGCGATTTCTCTTGGTATGCCTGAAATGAGGGTATTGTGAAAATAATGGTAGTTGAAGATGAGTTGGTTGAGTGGTCAAAGGAGAATGCCCACTGTTCTACTGCCCGTCGTAGCGCATTAAAACATTAAGTATTATAGCATAAATTGACGGCACGGTTGGCTACGCCAACCGTGCCGTCAATTTATGCTATAATACATATAATAATGAAATGATATAATAATGGTTGAAAGATCAACTGCTGCGCTACGTGTCGCGGGTGCGATCCCCGAACGGATCAAGTATTTGTATGCCCTACAGATAGTCGTTCCGGGTCTGGCTGTTTATGTATGTTAGTTTAAATGATTGCAAACGCACCCATTGGGTTCGAACCCAGGCAGGCGCGTTACTTTGTGTAATTTGTTTAATCACCGCTGCCCTCAAAAACGGTGAAGGAAAACATCGTGAGGAAACCGGCATGTCCTAGAACTAAAAATTCGAAGACATGTGACATCTACCAACCCGCACTGGGCCCGCGTGGTGGATTACAGCCCACTCCCTCTCATTGAGACCAATGGGAATATTATAGGATGATGATGATGAAACGCACCCACGATAAAGGAGAAATTACTAGTGCAGGGCAAGGATTAAAAAAAGAACATTGGATATAAAAGAGGAGTGGTGTCGTAGTTACAAAAGAGATAAAAATTATCCATTTATTTTGTGAGGGGTTTTTGTTGTTCTTTGATTATCTGTTCAGTTTTAAGGTTAGTTTTGTAACAAACCTTCCACTAAAAGCATCAGTCCTTTACAACAATAGCATTTTAATTCACATAAGACAACAGAAAATAGTTCCGAATAACCAATGAATGATCCCAAAATAATATTAATAGAAAAGTTCGAAGAGCAGCGGTGGCTCAGTGGTGGCAGCCCCGACTTACGAGCAGTAAGCCGTGGGTTCGAACCCAGGCAGGCGCATTAATTTGTGTATTTATTTTATCACCGCTACCTTAAAAAACGTTGAAGGAAAGCATAATGAGGAAACCGGCAAGTCCTAGAACTAAAAATTCGAAGACATGTGACATCTACCAACCCGCACTGGGCCCGCGTGGTGGATTACAGCCCACTCCCTCTTAAGGAGTGGAGACTTGTGTCCCAGCAGCGGGAACATTATAGGCTGATGATGACATAGAAAAGTTCGGTGCCGAATGACAATGATCTGTTCAGACACTTACTAAGTCCATGATCATGGACTAGTCCATAGCTTTGTTTGACAAATAGACACACATTGACACATTGCGATAGTATTACCAAATACACCCTGACATTGATTTGTCAACTAAAGAAATATTTATTAATTAGAAAGATAATATTATTTTTTAAATGTGAACTAAGAAAATACACTATTTTAATTATGGCAATTAAAAATATAAATAACGCGAAAAAATATCATAGTTGACATTATCATTATTACCCACAATGGGATATCAGACAGAATCAAATCAAATAGTTACCATGGTAACTATTACTATTTATATCCAGCGTGTTAATGATAGTATCAGTAACCATGTTAGTTTAAAAACTTATATAGTAAATTATTTTTAAAACTCAGCGTCTGACTGATTATGGGGAAGTTTTAAATTTGGAAACACTGCTTTCACCAATGCAATAGAAACTAATAAATAACTAATTAAATACACCACAAACGCCACAATTGATTTCGATCAAATGAAATAAGAGAAGTAAAAAAAACACGTTATTAGTATATTTAAATAGCTATACCCTTTTACTTTAAAGCGGCTTTGCAGTGGGATGTCTCCTTTAAACTTGCCTACATATTCAATTATTTTGCCATGTGTACATTTACCACAAAACTTACTACTAGAACCATATTTTTAAAGGTTGGTTTTCGAGTATGAATTTAAATGAGCTGTGGACATCTATAAAGAAACACATATCGCTTCCGACAAATAGAATGAGATAAGGGAAGGAGAGTTAGAATGATATACAGCAGATCACCTGAAAAATGTGCTTTGAGAATATCATTACAAAATTTAAATTATAGATTAATAACTCTATGCAATTAAAATATCTTTAAAGCCCCGCAATGCTACGCTGTCCTCATTCGGAAACACGAACAATACCGAAGCGCATACCTTACCTGGTTTAACTCTACAAACAGTTGCATCACTTACCAGCATTAGAGCTTTCATGGAAGTGCTGCACACATCGATCCACACGTTTCTCAGCCTGTGTCTCATCTGAGAAGACCACAGTAGCACGCACAAACATATGAGGTGCCTTCGTATAGTTCCAGTTGAACTGGATGCTGAAGTTGCACTTCATGTCTACAAAGATGCGACACAGCTGGTGAGAGTACTGGGGACAAATTACGTCCGGTTACAAATTTTCCACGTACCATAACATCAAGACAACATCATCATCACTTCAGCCAGAAGACGTCCACTGCTGGACATAAGCCTCCCCCAAGTGCCGCCTCATTGACATAACATGGGGGGTTTTGCCATAATCGCCAGGCTTGGCAGGCGGGTTGGCGATCGCAGAATGGTTGTTACAAAAGCACAGAGAACGCTGCTGCCCATTCTCTGGCAAGTCCCTTAGTCGCCTCTTACGACACCCACGGGAAGATATGGGATGGTGCTATTCTTTACGTTGGACACCATACAGAACCATGACAACATCACATCACTATAATACCCAAAGGGTTAGGCAGAGGTGTACTTTGTGCACCCACATTTCGCCAGTTATGTTTAAGTCCCATGTAATAGGGCGCGAGCCTATTGCCATCAACCAACCGGGCACAAATCCAGACTCCGTGGCTGCAACTGAGAAATTCCTGATGGAAATACCCAATAACACTTTCCCTGACTTTAAATTTTCTATGTGTGTTGCGAAATAATGAGAGAACCCATGAGGTCCATGTGCTATTCGTGTTTCCACATAAATGCATATTTTATGTGAGAGTGAACGTCTATGCTTGTCTGGGACGGTCTGATTCGTAGGATTACCCAAACATGTTTACAGCACACAAAAACAAGTGCCGTTAGGTAGGGCTTTATTCAATCTCATCTCCTTGATTATGTTTAAGGATGGGGTTGAAAAATTCAGAAAAAGCTGCATTCATTATCATCATCATTTCAGCCGAAAGACGTCCACTGCTGAACTTAGGCCCCCCCCAAGTGTACATAAGGGGGGTTTTGCCTTAATCGCCACGCTTGGCAGGCGGGTTGGCGATCGCAGTACGGTTGTTACAAAAGCACAGAGAACGCTGCTGCCCATTCTCTGGCAAGTCCTATTGGACTTGCCAGATGATACGATATGATCCCATAGATGGTGCTATTCTTTACGTCCGACACCATACAGACATTTAGCTTAGCACTTAGCGGCTTACATTTAAACAATTTAAATACACACCTTAGTTCTTGCTTGTTTTCAATACACATTGTATTAGACCGCCATCATTAATTCACATTGTATAAGACCGCCATCATTGCAAGGGGACACTTACCAGGAATGTCTTCTTGTGTACATCATTGCTGTTTACTTCCACACAGAAATTCAAGTCTCCAGCATAGCTGTTCCTTTCTGGTGGGCCACGAGGTGAAAACTGAACAAAAAAAAAAATTAACATTATTATGTGTGTGACACTTTGAAACTAAAAGATGACTATATTTAAAATTCACAACAAAAATCGTACATGGTTTATCCTTTTCTTTTTTCCTGAAACAATACTTAATAAAAAAGGTCCGGCTTATTCTTTGAATATTTTTTTTTACGAATTGAATAAAAAGTAATGTAATTAACTAAAAACCTCATTATTTGAAATTTCAATAACAGAAACACATCAGCTTATATTACATTTACAGTTTCTTTTTAAGGTAAACTTGACTGAATAGCATAAATATGATTCCAAATACTTTAAATCTAATTAAAAGATAACTTACAGGAGTCACAGAAAAATCTTGTGGGCATGGTTTGCAGGCAATATCCATAGTCTCCGATTCTGGGGATGGAATACTTGTAAATGATGATGGAATATCTTCCAGATGAAGACCAAATGGTGGGTCCATACTACCAATATTCCTGGAAATCAAAAAAACAAATTTTGGTCTTCTATCTTATGTGTAAATAGGTAAAGAAGTATATCACAAACTTTCATGGAACATTATCTGCCTCATCTGAGTAGCTTCTATATGAATCTAAGATGCAGATGAAACTTTATAACTCACTTACTGAACAGCATAATACCCCTTGGCAAAACTTGTGGTCAGACTTTTGGGCATCCAACTACGAATACAACTGCATTATAGCAGTACTTTAAGCCATTGCTCCCAACATTTGTTTCAAGTGCTTTCTGAGGCACAAGGCACCGACAAAATAGACAGATGCAATCAAGTAGGTTGTTGGAGGTAGCCGTTCCTGACCGGTTCACACTGTTCATCAATGTGGTTGCGATCCTGAGCAGTGAGGGAATGACAAATCACTGACAGGCTTCGCCAAACATTGCTTAGCCTCAAGTCTAAACCCCAAGCTCCTCATGACAAAATAAAATAAAGTGTGTGTCCGTGATTAACAAGTCAAGTATGTTTTATAACTACATTAATCCCTTTCAAATGTTGGCATACTATACAAAGATAAAACAATAATACTTACAACATCAACTCCTGTTCATTGAGGCTCTGGTACTCTATGTCGTAAAACTTGGGAGAGTTCATGTTATTCATGATTATTTCTAGAACAATTAGAAAAAATAGATTTACAGAAACCACAAACAAGGATGCTGTTTATTTTAATATCTATTGAGGAAAAAAATGCATGCAAAATGTTATGTATGTTAAATGCAATTTATTCAAATTTTCAAGTAATTTTAATAATTTCAATCAAATAAATAATTTATTTGATTGAAATTATTCAAATTACTTGAAAATCACATTATTAAAATGGGAACTGTGCAAAATATTCTGACCAAGGACCATAGGCTTTTTTCTATGAAATCTAACATATTAGTAATCTAATAGTAACTTTTAATTAAGAATTTTTTCATACCAAAAGAAGGACCTTAATCGCTGCGGCACAGAAATAGAAGCACTTAAAATATGTTCCCTTTACATGTATTTTGCCAAAGATTAAACATAATATTCTAACTGGAGTAAATGTTATGAGCCATGATTTGAGAATATATTTCAATTCTGTTGGACATATGCCCATTTAGACTAAAACCCTTTATCTAAATGGGCATAAGTAAAAGAGGTTGGGCACCAATGAATGCTAAATGCAATAATGCTATCTTTACAATTGGCAAGTTGGGAAGGCATTTTCAATATACATAGACACAGGGCATTAAGCTTATGTAAACAATATTGAACATATACAGAATTCGCCCCTAGACAACGCACTGGCCAGAAGTTGTAATTTTATCACATTTTCTCATGTAATTCAGTTCATGACTCTCTAGATTTAGGGATTACAATGTCAGAAGAGCTAGGAACTTTTTTTAATTTGTAATTAGGAACACAGCCTGGAGACTTTGACATTTATACTTTATGTAATACATGTTACACTTCATTTTCAATTAATAAAATTCCTTTTAAACATTATTGACATTGCTAGAAAAATGAGTCGACATATTTTAAGTGTAAATATTACTCTTAGGTCATATCTGATACTGTTATCAGTATTGTTTACTTGTGTCTCCTTGTTTCGCAGACAGAAATTTCATAGAATATCGTTTCCCAGAAAAAATTTCACATAATATTTGGTCCTTGTACCTATTTTTGTTTCAAATATTATTGTTTCAACTACTATTTACTTGAATGAAACATATTTTACACAATGCAATGAATTTTATAGTCACATTTTTTTATTTAACAAACTTATTCTGTAGAATTATTTTTTAAAGAATATGGTTTGTTTGATGTATGTTTCCATGGTATTTTATTTCAACGAAAATGTTAGCTAATATAAATAATAGCATTTTTAGCCTTAAATTAAAATATTATCTTTAACAGTCAATATGTTGTGCTATAAAAGTTAGTGACAGAAACGAATTGCTGCAAAACTGACTCCACATAGTCTTGTCTGCCCTACCCCTAGAGTGTTTAAGCCCGCAAAGCTCCTGAGGACCAAGGCGGCCCGCGAGCTAAGGAACAGGTGGTGAGCGTTAATACCATCTGCACCGATAAGTTCGTGTGGGACCTCCAGAGCCGTGACAGAAACCATGCCTTTTTCATGCTCCCTTGCTTGCACACTGTATGTTGCATGCTCGCTTACATGCTGGATCCTTGGTTGCATACTGCATGCAACAGGCATGGACATTATTAGTAAGAATAACAAGATTGTGTTGCTTGACAAGAATATCTGCATTATGTTTGTAAACATGGTGTTGTAATTTTATTGGAATGCATTTTTCAAAGGTATGAATTTTAGAAACTGTCACATGAAAAAATGTTATTCTTGGTAATAAGTTTATATTAAATAAACAATTTACGGATAAAGAATATTTGATTGGTTATTCTATCGTAAGAATATTCTTTATTTGAAACAAAAATCTATGATTTAAATTTCTTCAAAGTAAATATTCTGCGTATTGATTATTCTATGAAATTGTAATATGAGAATTATTTTATGAGAAACGACATTCGATGAAACAATTAGCTATGAAACAACGCACAAACTTGTTTACGTCATGGTTGGGAGGAGTTCTGGACCAGGAGTACCCTAAGTTTTTATCAGCCAATAATCTTGATCACATCAAACCTTTTTGGTTGGCTGAATAAATTAACAACCAATCAAATTGATGTCCGTAAATAACAGATAAAAGTGAACATGCTTTCAAAATTAGAAGGAGAGGGTTCTGTTTACGTACATAGATAGGTAAATTATAAGAAATGTGATGATATCACTTCCAATAATTTTTATAACCTACTACAATCTGTTAACAAAAAAAAGTAGTTTTTTTTCTTGTTGCTATATCCATTGTTTTTGTATGTCTAGATATATTTTTGGGTATTTAATTGTGAGATTAAGTTTTCGGTTAGAGGATCACCATCTTTTCATCATTAATCACCAATACTGTTTTGTCTAGGTATTCTACTTTTTGGATTTATGTGATGGTCAAAATTAACCCAAATAGAAGTTTTTGAAGAAAACTTTTAACCTTTTTCCGTGTATTGTTTTACTTTCAGTGCGGGGTCAATGTACTACTGAAGACTAAACCGTTTAGAATTGATAATAAAATTGAAACTAAAAACCAAAATATGATACTAACCTACAACTTACGAGTATCATAACTTACAACCTCAATTTTATAGGTATAAATAATTCCACAGAATATCGCCCGTTAATCTCATTAGTAAAGTTTCGCTTCTTACTTCTGACTTTTGTGATAACTCCGTTTTTTTTTTTGTGTTAACTTTTTTACATCGAAAACTCATTCGTGCTTCATAATTCACAGAAGTTATGAAGTCATGAATGTTAAGATAACATTAAATAGAAACAAGATTAAGCCACAAGTTCTGAAATCTCCGTCATAGTATAATCGTCTTCTAACGTAAAACTCTACAAAATGTGATTTTCAAACTTCAGCTACATTATTGTGGTGAAATACCTACTATGGCGTTTTGAAACTTACCTTAAAATTAAAAACAACACAAATTCAATTTGTAACAGGTCTAAAAATGTTTTTGTTCGCTATCACAGTACAAAAACGCTGTTAGCACTTAGAAAAAAAAAGTTTCAAAAACAATACAAAATCCGCGACTTGTGAGTACACTCCATTCAACGCTGATGCAAACTTACAGAATAGTTTTACAAGGGGGGAGACAGAGGGGGTACTTTTAAATTACCATTTTATTTGTCCGAGTTTTCTACCTTTATATTATAAACATTTTGATACCATTTCATCCGTTCTTAAACATGATTATTTAGAGTAACGCTGTATGTATTTAAAACTATGCTAATTGATGGACGCCTAATTAATGTCATGATGGCTCATTCGCTACCTTAAGTTTGCTAGCTCCTATTTGGAAAATTAATACTAAAGTAGAAGCCAATTTCAAAAGTTGGCAAGATCAATTTATTTTAAAAAACTCCAGTCGTGTGTTGCCGTCACAAAAAAAAACCTAGTGGGAGCATTATTTCTTTTATCTTAAAGCACGTTCCATAGTAAATCATTGATATTTTAAGCATCACTCTCAATGGTTTTTTATCATTAATGAGTGCAAAATATTAATAAATTCCTTAATTAATCATTAACACATCAATAACATAATTACTAATTACCAATATTTTATGATTTTATGACAGTAACTGATGTTCATATTACTCTCTCACTCTACAAGCAAAAATAAAATAAAAAATAAGTTGCCATAACCAAAAACCACGAAAGAATGAGAAAAAAAATACTTGAACTCCGCTTCACTTGTGTTTTTTTTCTAATTTTACTGTCATTAGGCCGATAATTTGATGCATATTTTGTATGCAACAGTTATTTTGACTTGTTAAAGTGCTCTATTATGTACCAAATCATTGCAGGGAATGCTCTAAGTGCGTCTATAAACTAAAATCAATAACAATCATTGACCAACAAAGGTACGCTTGTGTTTGCTTTTGCTGAGCATATAACCTGTGTTTTGTGCTGGCGTCCGGTTGGCGTCCGTCACAATTAACGCGAGAATGTTTAATATGCGTTGTATGGTTGCAATATCAATGTAGAAATGAGTTTTAATGCAATCGTGTACTGTGCTATTGTAAGTGGTTGTTGTTTTTAGTTACCAAGATGAATTATGAAGCCGAAAGAGCCATGAATCAGAAGCGATTGCGAATGGAGGGCGAACCGGGCCACGGTGTAGTCCAAGGGAACGGTTTGCCGCTAAATTACATAGGTAAGTGAACTTTGAGCGCGAAACACGTAGGAAATTGGACATATGTCGGAAGTTTTAACGTTGTTGTCATTGTTGTAGATAATGGTCATCAAATACCCTACCAGCCGTATGCTGGCGCGTATAACACCCATTATCCGCCTCCGGAAGCGTTTTCGCCGTATGGGCCGCCGCCCCCGGGGGGCTATGCCCCTCAGAACCTGTCGTACGCGCCGCCTGCGCACCAGAATTACCCGCATCACCAGAGTTTCCCGCCACAACAGCCTCCACAGGCGCAGTTGCACATGCCTCAGTCCCATATGGGTAAGTTAACAAATGTCAACATTTTCATATTAATTTAATATTTTTACTATAAAATGTAGAAAAACATTTTCAACTTGTAGATCATAATCATAATATTTTGTGGGATAGAAAATAGAGGTCATTTTTGTGTATTTGTTTTTGACAGATTTTCGAGATTGTTGACAGATTATTTTATCTATGGAATTTGCATTGTTCAAACTTCTTTTGCAAAAAATGAATATAACATTCAAGTAAACTTATTCAAGCACAGTACACTGTTTAATAAATAATATAGGATTATGATCTATGAGACCACAAACATAAATTTTAAAAACAATTATTAAAACCCCGTTTTCTCTCTGTTAATGTCTTTCATCATGAAGCTATACTAAGTACAAAACTTTTATACTTACAATTGAATTTATTTTTATGTCTTTGTTTATTGTGAGTTGACTGCACTCTTTTAGTTCAAGGTTACGGAGATGTGGGGGTGCACAAGCCTGCGTGGCCACCGCAACCACACTTGCTGCCACCGCTCGACACCCAGAAACCCCTTGATGTAAAGCAGCTGAAGTCTGAGATCAAACTTGAGCCGACAGATGCTCAGAAACGACCGCATCCCGAGAATGAGATGATGGTATTATATTAACATTATACTAGCCTATTTTTTGTCAAGTTATAATTTATTGCTTTAATACCGGTATTTAGTGCATGTATGATTTGAGCTTTTATTATAACTTTTTTAAACACTGTGATTTTTAAATAACCTAGCTCTAATTTCCTTTTTCTTACAGCTTTTTGTCACTAACTTTGTTCTAATAATTTGTTGGTGCACATTTTTAATAACATTGTGATTGTTTTTTATGGCAATACTTCAGTTTGTTTCTGGCAACTAAAATGTAACTGTAACTACTTTTTTTTTTGTGTAAATGTTTATGGTTTCAATAACAAATCATTTGAAGTGATACAAGAATCTTTTGCCACTCCAATGACGTTGGCAGAGGGCTTTTGTTACCTGTAGTTATAAAACAAGATGGCGTCATTAGTTCCGATTTTGTGCACGCGCCAAAAGATCCTTGTACAGCACAGCTATATTGTTGTATTTTTCTTTCTATATTAATGTGTATTGTAATAATGTGTGTATATGTTCAATCAGGCTCTACAGGCACGGCAGAGAGAGTTCAATGTCCACATTCCCAGTACTTTGGTTAATATTTAAACATCATATTTTATAAGTACAGTGGAACCTTTATTCTGTAGTACATCTAGTTACAGTCAATAATTGTTGATTATTAATCATACAATTCTTGAACCATCTTATCACCGTCCCATATTACCAGCATGATTCGTTTTTTTTCTCCTATATACTCTGTGGAAGGAATAAATGATAGTGTGATAACCTTTATTTATTCCTTTTATCACACAATTTTTTGGTTGTCCTCCCCCTCCCGGCTGCACATGCAATGCACTTTTTCCTACCTTTTACGTACCCTACACTAACTACCCTACCCACCTTACCTACCCTACACTTCCTTCCCTACTGTACCAACCTTACCCTACCTACCTACCCTACCCTACCATACCATGCCTTACCTCCCTACCTACCTACTTTTCTCACCTTTTAAACCTTCCTTGGACTTCAACAAATATTTTAAAACTAAAATTAGCCAAATCGGTCCAGCCATTCTCGAGTTTTAGTGATACAACACATGCCATTTCATTTTTATAAATGTATATCCCAGCTGGGTGATTTCTTATTTATGAACTGGATCTAAGTGCTGCTAGGAGAGAGAATTCTTGTGAAACAGTTTTTACTGATATATATGTGTACCAACATACTAGTTTCAGCTAATAAGAAATGCTAAAGTCATTATGACACTTCTCGCTATTGTCTTAAAGGTCTAAAAACTACTTAGGGTTGCAGGTGTCTCAGCTCAAGCCCCAAGTTATGTTCAGATGACATTGAAAAAAAAGACTTTATTTTAAGGTCATAAATTGCAAAATTGTGTAGACTTCTACCTCTTGGATCTCTTCCATCGAGTCACTGGAATTAAAATTGATTCTGCAATATCATCACTTAATCCTCTACTCTACACTCCTATCAGACTTATGTCTTCCATTCAAGAGGGTCTTTGACCGGTTACACAAAAAAGGTTCCACTGTACTTAGCAAACTCTCATTCATTTGAATGAATGATTGAATGGATGACTTGTTGTTGCAGGGTGGGGATCTAGATCAACCTAAAATAAAGATAAAGACAGATATATTCAAGCCAGATGACTTACATAGACAAGATAAGCCCATTGGTAAGTGTTTTTTTGTATACTAGCTGTCCCGCGCAACTTCGTCTGCGTCACATTTTCCCCGTTTTCGCAATATTTTTCATTGCTGCTCCACTCCTATACAGCGCCATCAATTGAATACTTACTCAATCCAGTCAACAGATACTGCCATCTGTTAGAATCGTTTGGAGCTAACAGATAATTGGGTGTTTGCCTGTTCAGCGTCATGCCATAGTAGCCACGGAGTTTGTGTCCAATTGCTGAAAATAGGCTCGCCGGGGTATGGCATGACGTTGAACTGGCAAACACCCATGTGTACTATTAGGAACATATCTGCCTAACCCTTCCGGGATTACAAGCGAGATAGTATGTGATAGATATTTTTTGTTTTGTGTTGGCCTCTCACTCACTCATATTGTCTGCTATATTTTTTTGTACCTAATACTTACAATGAATCAATTTTATTTTAGATGTCGGACAGAAATCTTTATCGCTGGATGTGTCACAGAAACCTCCTGAACTGCTTAATAAAGGTATTTAACATTTCTCTTTATTCAATTTTCTAACTTAATATTTGAAATTTTATAAAAGAAATTTAGGAAAAACATAAAAAGATTACTTACATACAAAAGGTTACTAGCAGTTCCTCGCGCACGAACCAACTTGCTCACCAAGGCGCCACTGACGTGCGCCTTGCACGCACTAAATGACACTACTGACATGATCGATTTATTTTCCAGTAGAATCAGGTACAGTGTCAAAAATACCGCTGGTCAGAGTTTTTGTGAGAATAAGGCGCTCCATGTCCAGAGTATTTCACATTATTTTTATCCATCACTAAAAATTAAAGTTTCGTAAAAAAATATTAGGTTCTCTTAGGTGACTGAAACATAAAAATCGTATTATTATTTTCGTTAAATAAATCATAATCCTCTCTTGGTGACTGAAACATACAAATCGTATTATTTTCGTAAAATAAATCGTAACAATCGATCTCCCAGAAAATGTATTGTTAATCATCATCTGTCTTTGTAAAAGCGAATGTGTGATTATAAAATGAATTATAGAGCTGTTAAAACAATGAAAGTATTTACCGATATTTACCAAGGTTCAAAACTGGTCCGTCATTTGTAGATATTTGACAGCCGTTACACGTAGTCAGTGGCCCGAAAGTCTGACAACATGTCTTACCAAGGGGCATCGTATTACCCAGTACTAACTAGGTTGTGGAGGTCAAACAGGCAGTTGCTCCATGTAGAATACTGGTATACAGTTGCTTCCGGTAAGACTGGAAGCCGACCCCAATAAAGTTGGGAAAAGGCTAGGCTGATAAGATGATGACCATGGTTCAAAACTTATGAGTGACACCAGCTATGATTTACTGCGACAAAATGGCTTTACCATTAAACCATCTAGCTCACGGATCACGACGCATAATACGGTCCGAGATAGCCTGCTTTTCTTAATGCCAATGAAGTACTAGAATATCTAAATTCCCGCAGTAGGGAAGGTGAGAAAACCACACAAGACAATAAGATCCATCATTTCAGCCGAAAGACGTCCACAGCTAGACCTATGCCTCCCCCGTATCGCCACATTGACCGGTCCCGTGTGACTCGCATCCAGCGGATCCCCGCAACCTTCACCAGGTCATCGGTCCACTTAGTGGGAGTCCTTCCAACGCATCGTCTTCAACAATAAGATACAACAAGACAATACAAAACAATCAGTATTCCTGTTATACTTTCCAGATGATGGCCACCCAATCATCGGAGTTGAAACCAAGTTGATGGATAAACCAGTCGGTAAGTACATATTTAGGTATCTCGACATTAAAAATCGTTTTATTTTCGAAATATTGGTATTTTGGCCGGTTTAACTAATTCTTAAGTGTCTCGTTGGTCGAGTGGACTGCTGAGCATGACGTCCTGTGTTCTATTACCGGGTGGAGCGAGGGGTTTTTCCATCAGGAATTTCTCAGAAGCCGCCGCGGAGTCTGGATTTGTGCTCGGTTGACGGCAATAGGCTTACATGGGACTTACGCAAATAACCAACATCATCATATGCCTAGCCTTTCCCCAACTATGTTGGGATTGGCTTCCAGTCTTACCGGATGCAGCTGAATACCAGTATTTTACATAGAGTGACTGCCTATCTGACCGCCACAACCCAACTTAACTGGCGAAATGTGGGTGTACTTTTAGGAACACCTGTGCCTTACCCTTCGGGGATGATATGTTGAGGCGTCATGTCATGTTATACGATGCTTAAATTAATGCCTGTTATGAATGAATTCTGCTTTCCTTAGTCTAGTAAGGTTCGCATAGAAGCCCTTTGTTAAATTGTACAAAGGTATTTCAATCACGAGTGTGTAAGGATCGCACCAGGTGGCGTTCTGTGGCTTCTACCTACCCCCATGAGAAACAGGCGTGATTTTTTTTTGTATTTTATGTATTTCATATTCATCATCATCATCATTTCAGCATTTCATATTCATCATCATCATAATTTCAGCCCAAAAGACGTCCACTGCTGGACATAGGCCTCCCCCAAGTGTCGCCACATTGACATTTTGGGGGGATTTTGCCATAATCGCCACGCTTGGCAGGCGGGTTGGCGATCGCAGTACGGTTATTACAAAAGCACAGAGAACGCTGCTGCCCATTCTCTGGCAAATCCCTTAGTCGGCTCTTACGACACCCACTGGAAGATATGGGATGGTGCTATTCTTTACGTCTGACGCCATACAGATCGCAACACACAGATTTATGTATTTAAGTATTTTCAATCAGTTTTGTTTGTCGCACACACAGAAGTATGCAAAGCCGAAGGTGCGGCGGAAGGCGGCGTCGGCGACTTGCAACGCGCGACCGAGCCCACCACGCTCAGTGACAAGAGGTAAACATCATATTTTAGCATCATTATCATCATCATGTGCCTAGCCTTTTCCCAACTCAGTTGTGGCCGGCTGTCAGTCTTAGGTACTGGATGCAGCAGAATACTAGTATTTTACATGGGGCGACTGCCTATCTGACCTTCAGTGGCGTAGCGTGCCTTGGCGGGGTCCCGTATAAAAATTTGTTTGGGGCCCTTTTGAAGGGTAAAGATTTCTCACAAAAGAAAAAAATATGTTTGCATAAATATCTATCTGTCACTTTTTCCAAAATTTTTACAAACAATTCAAATTAAATGTTACACTCTCATTGCCTTTTTTTCGGCAAACTGATTTATTAAATCTTTGCGTGTGCAAAAATTAATAAAAACTTTAGAAAAACTAAAGTCATCATACTTCAGTTTTTCTAAAGTTTTTATTAATTTTAGCTTACTCACGTCGGGGGGCCCGTGGCCCGGGGGCCCCGTATATTTGATACGGCAGATACGGCGGTAGCTACGCCCCTGCTGACCACCAAACCCAGATAGCCCTGGGTAATGCGATACCCCGTGGTAGGATGGTTGTCAGACTTTCGGGCCACTGACTACCTAACGACTGTCAAAGATCTACAATTGACAGCCGGGAATAACAGCTTAACGTATTTGCCGAGACACGGAAGTATGTAATAGGTGCTCAGCCATCCACGAATTAACCTAGGGGTACTTCCCTAACTTAACCTAACCCTGTTATCATCTATATAACCACAAGCTCCTTTAAAATATTTAACTCATCATCTGCCTAGCCTTTTCCCAAACTTTGTTGGGTCGGCTTCCAGTCTAACCGGATGCAGCTGAGTACCAGTATTTTACATGAAGCGACTGCCTATCTGACCTCCACAACCCAGTAACTGGGTAATACGATACCCCTTGGTAAGACTGGATGTCAGAGTTTTAGCTTCTGACTACTCGTAACGACTGTCAAAGATCTACAAATGACAGCCGGGACCAACGGCTTAACGTGCTTTCCGAGGCACGGAGGAAACTCGATATGTAATTATGGTCACCCATCCACAGACCAACCTCGGCAAGCAAGGCTTAACCTTAATGATCGTCCTGGGCGGAAAATATTTAAAATATTTAAACTCTGTTCTTAATATGCAACTCCACGTCAAAGTCGTGTATTTTGAGCAAACAGTACAGTTTATACACGATGCAGTAATTAAACTAACGAACGTCAATACAACTATTCAAATAGTTGTATTAACTTAACGTAGTATCTAAGGGTATAGTATTAGCCAGTACAACTATTAAGCTGCATCCAGCATAGTTTTGAAAAGGTTAGGCAGATTATGAAATTTACGTAGTATCTAACTAAATGTAGGTATTTGAATGAAAAGAGAGTGAAAGCTATCTCCAAGTAAAATGTGACAAGAGCATAAAGAAGAAGAACTAATAGCTGCGGAATACAGACAAAAGTAAATTTTTGGGGTCTGTACCCAAAGGGTCAAACGGGACCCTATTACTGAGACTTCGCTGTCCGTTCGTCCGTCTGTCACCAGCCAGTATCTCATGAAACGTGATAGTTAGCCAGTTGAAATTTCTACAGATTATGTATTTCTGTTGCCGCTATAACAACAATTACTAAAAACGGAATAAAATAAATATTTAAGGCGGCTCCCATACAAAAAAATGTCTTTTGCTCGTTTTTATAAATAATGTTCGTGTGCGAGTCTGATGCGCACTTGGCCGGTTTTTTACTTGACTATCTTGGCTACTGGTAATTTATTTTATAACCCGACTGAGGAGGGTAATGTGTTTATAGACCTACTTAGAATGTATTGTTTTGTGTAACGCTGTAACATTCAAATGTTGTAAAACCAAATGATTTTAAAAGAGTAACCATGGAGTTTCTTGCTGGTTCTTCTCCATAGGAAACGACCAACTCGAACCGTGGACCTTTTGTCGACGTTTTATAAGTGCATGGGCACTTAGTAGTCCTATGTAAAATAAAATATTTTGATTTTGAGTCAATCTTAAATTTTCATTGGTTGTTACAGTGAAGAAGACCGGAAACCGTTTAGTAGTCCAGAGCTTCCCAAATCAGGCTCCATACCTGGAAAAATTCCGACCCCGGGCAGTGAGGTAAACTAGTTTTATACTAATTTTTTAATTGAACTTTTTTTTCATCATCATCATCAGCTTCATCATATCACTTCGTGTCCTGTGAGTCTTACAGAATTAATGACAAAATTGACTATGTGTTTTGCATTAGTAGTGCTTTAGAAATAAAACTAGCTGACAATTCCTTGCTTTTGTTAAAGGGTGCGATCAAGTATTACGTAGCGCAATTGGGGGGGAAGGGGGTTTGTAAATCCGTCCATCTTATGACGACAGGCCGTGCCGACGGCGCGTTCGTGTTCCACGCGCGCCTCAAGGAGATGTCAGCAAATCGGAAGGGGTCCGAGAGGGCCGATGCCTGCCAGGGCTGCGGGTTGTTCGAAAGAGATACCGTGGCCCTGGAACACAAAGGGCTAAGAAGGAACATGGATGGGTTTTAGTCAGTCAAGTCTGACACTCCCTTCCGCTCCGCCCAGAGCGGGAGAAGTCATTTGATGATTTCCCATCCTAAAAAAATAAAAAAGGGGGTTTGTAAAACGTTACGATACATAACAGGGGCGGGAGGGGGTTCTAAAATGCTTTACGTGATATTAAGAAAAAGGCATAATAACTGTAATAGCAAAGGTATTTTTTGCGACTTTCTCGTACTTACGCAACATAATTAAAAAAAATGACGTTTAGGTGAAAATGGTCACTTGGGTGTTACGTAACGGGGGCGAGGGGGGTACAGAAAAATATTACTACGTGTTACAGAGGGGGGATGGCGGGGCGGAAATCTTCAAAAATTGCGTTACGTAATAATTGAACGTCTCCAAAGTAACAGTAATTTTGTACCTGCTAGTTTTCTGATTATGCTAGTTTTTTTTCTGTAGTGAAGGCTGGTTAAAGCTGACTGTAGATGGCGTGTCCATAGCATAGTCCTAATCTGACCAATGAGGTCAAGCTATATTGAAAAACAAGGTGGAGCGGGACGATCGACATTCCTTTAAATCACAAAGAGAGTGTCATATTCTTTACCCATATACAAATAATCAATCAAATCCAATGAATACTTTAGCCACAGGAAACTATTTCTCATTTTCTTATTTTTAAACATTTTGTTCATCTGAGTCCGTAATAATAGTTAAACATTTTAAGGTCAAGAAACTGTACAAAACGTTTTCCTGTGGCTAAAGAATTCATTGGATTTGATTGATTTTTTGTATACGGGTAGAGAACATGATACTATCTACGTGATTTAAAGGAATGTCGATCGTCCCGCTCCACCTTGTATAAAATGACAAAGACAGCAGGCAGATACAATGACACTGTACGTTCTGAGTAACTTTAATAGTTCTCTACTTTAGTCTTCATTAGTAACTTATTAATAGTCCATACACACATCGCGATATCACTGCACCCGTTAAATCTTGAGAATAAAATCGTCACTATCGACAGCCCAAAAAGAGGGGGCGACCGAAGGGCTCCACCAACAAGCCCAAGGCGGCCGGGCCCCCACGCACACCGGGCCCCTCGCCGCCGGGCCCCCGGCCGCCGGGCCCCCGGGCCCCCGCGCCGCGCTCGCAGCCGCCGCCGCCGCGCCCGCGGGCGACGGGCTACCAGTACGCTATCAGACCATTCAGGAAGGACTTCTCTGGTATACAGTTTAGAAGGTTAGTACTTAGATATTACATCTGTCTCTGTGCCCCTTTCTCATCTGCCTGTTCTTTTACATGCTTTTATTTAACTTTCCTTGTTAGTACCCAGGGTCATCAAATCATACAACTGACTTATACAGGGTGTAACGGAAAGGTATATACATACTTAAGGGTGTGCTACAGACCATCAAACTGAACATGTTTCTCCACAAACAAAAATCTTAGTAACGAAAAAATTATCTGCTGCCCCATAAAAAATTTCAATACCTATTCGACCCAAATGTATGGGGCAGCTTATATTTTTTTCGCTATGACGATGTTGGTTCCATGGAGAAACATGTTCAGTTTGATGGTCTGTAGCACACCCTTAAGTATGTATATACCCTTTCCGTTACTCCCTGTATATATAAACTAGAATCCCAATCTCAAACGATTGTACGGTGATATTTTGCATACACCTTTGGTTCTGGTGAAAATACATTTTTGGCAGACATGACTGGATCTTGCAGCCAAGATTGTCACCTCACGAAAGAACTTCTTCACGGTTAATGGCACTGACACTGGAACTATGTGTACACGTTCAATTTTGAACAATTTTTAGTGCATTTTAATAAAAGCTTGTATTAAAAGAAACCCGCTATGTTGGAGCTGCTCTCAATCGGATCGGATGAGGTTGAATACCAATAAATATATTTTTCATAGAACGATTGCCTTTAAGGAGCAAATATGAACTGACTAAATTACGGGTCTTATACCGAGATTCAAATTCAAATCAAATCAAATCAGTTTATTTCCGATAAGTGTTGGTACAATTTCGGTCTTAACATAAATCAATATAGATCCAGAACACTTAGTCATAATACTGTGACATGCAAACATTTGGGCTTTTATATAGTCATATTAACCTTTTGAACGCCAGAGCAAAAACGCATGAACTTGCCCTCAACGCCAGGCCACAAATTCACCGCAAATACCTACGAAAAAAATAGGGATTCCAAAACTTCATCGATAATCAATTTTATTTTCATTTTCGTCTTTAATTTCGAAATATAATGTCCTTATAACATTGAAATTTAATTCAACATTACATTTCTTCCTATTAAAGTAATAGTTATACACTATTTACAGACTTGTATAATACCGTAATAACAGATATGAGACTACAATATATTTAAATATAATAACTGTAGGTACAACACTATTCTTGATCTGCTGTCTTCATATTGTGACCATGGCGTGGACGGCCCGCCATTTTAATAACTACTTCGCTTCCGAAATAAGGATGTGGCAACGTAATATCTCGTTTATCGATGTTCTAGTACAATATTATTTTATAATAAATGAAACACGTTTTTTAAATCAGATTTATAATTCCGAATGTAACAGGTACTTAAAAATATATGATTGAAATAGGTTAAGAAGGTAAATAAAAACTATGAAAAAATAGAAAATTTTAATAAGTTCTATAAACCTGGCATAAAAAGTAACAAATTAAAACAATTAACGATTATATATAATTATCACAGTTACCAATCAGTCTTATACTAATAAATCTTTAGAATAATAGAACAACATTATACAAAATCTGCATTGTATTATCTTATCATCTAATAGTAAGCCATATGTAAATAAAATCTAATAAAAAACTTCAAGTTACAATAGAAAAATCAGTATCACAGAGACATTAAAATCAATATAAATCTAAATATATTACACAGAGTGGTACTTTTGGAAACACGGCGCAGCACATAAATATACGTTACAAACGTTACATTTAAAACGTGTATTTTTTCTTTGTTTTAAAAGTGCGCATTGCTTGCATCTTTGATATTTTTCCATACGACTCGGCATATGATCCTTTGCATTACTGGGTAATATACGAAGAGGATTACTACTGCTAGTTGTAGCTAACGTGGAGCCTTCTATAATACTACCACTGTGGTACCTATCTATCAATTGCCGAATCACGCTCAATTGAAAATCGGCAAATTTCAATTGTGGCATATCTTTTAAATGCCGGTAACAATAAAATGCATTTAATAGGTGCATATCTAATAAATGGAAAAATAATTAAAACTCTGTATAACGGCTGTATCTATTTTTTTACAACAATAATATTCTCAAAAGTAACTTATTTCTGTAAAAAATATGTTTCTTTCGGTCTACAAACACCAATACCAGGCCACACTTACAGATTTCATCGTGATTTTTAATAAGATTAATATTTGCTCAAAATTTTTAAAATAAAAGCAGATAAAAATAACTTACCTCTAAATCAAATTCGTCCAAATATTCTGTTTCCAAAAATTCTTCGTCATCTGAGACTCCTTCTAATATGCGAAGAAGTTCTTCCGTAGTCATTAAATTCCCACTCATTATAATAGTCACTTAATATAAATCTTGAACTCGATATCACAAGTAAATTAATCATAAATATTATTCATTCACTTCACTAATTTCTGGTCGCCGCGCTTGTGACGTCACGATATTGTAGTCTAGTCGTGACCATGGCGTACAGGGTACTGATAATTCGGGTTGCGTTAGGGATGCGCTTGAGTTGGGATTAGTGAATATCGAAATTCGACCCAACCAAATTTTATTTTTGACTATGTAGCTTATTGAATGATTTTTAAGACTGGTTTTATAAAATTAATGCTGCTTTATCCTAGTACCAAATTATACCTAAAATAATATATTCCAGAGGAAAGTTTCGAATCGATCTTTGATTTGAAATAATGATATTATCCAACATGCGCTACATCACTAGCGGTCACGCAGTTATGACTCTGGCGTGTGAGGACATTCTTTTTTCAGAGTTTATTTCTTTCTTTTTAACGTAAAATTTCTCAATATTTATAATGCAATTTAATTAGTTTTATGGAAATAAATAAATTTTGGACCTTCTATTTTACAGGTATATAAATAAATAGGCATTAAAGTAATGTTTAAATAGTTTATTTCGTGTTTTAATGTACCGCTGTTTTTGTCACATATTTGTGTCGTTGGCGTATAGGGCACGCGCTTGATTGTCACGTATATATGACAATGGCGTTGAAAAGGTTAATAGTTACATAATTCAAATAAAAATTAAAATTCACTAGCAATATTATTCGATACATTAAAAATATTATTGATGTCAGGGAGTAGATGATTATTAATTTTAGTATTATATTTCATTGTTATTCATTTCAATCTCTTATTAAATATGTCGTTTACTGAGTAGAAATTCCAAATCAGAGCTGTCATAGATCCTTTAAAAACAATTAAAACACACATATTATTATGACAGGTCAGTCCCATAACCAGCCACAATATTATATTGTCAAATAATGGTACAGCTGTTCTCTCTGGTTATTCAAACCAAAGTTTTTATTTGCTCAATGTAGGTTAGATTCATACACGAAACATGCTCTAAAAAAATTGCATGCTATTATAATGTACAGATGTACAAATAAATTGATAGCTCAAAACTGTTTCTTACCCAGCTTAGATTTGAAATTATAATAAACTAACTGTCCGGCGCAACTTCGTTTGCGTCACATTTACCCCGTTTTCGCAACATTTTTCATTGCTGCTCCACTCGTATTGGTCGTAGCGTGCCTTTAGCCTTCCTCGATAAATGGGCTATCTAACACTGAAAGAATTTTTCAAATCCGACCAGTAGTTTCGGATCCTATTCAATGCAAACAAACATACAAACAAACAAACAATCAAATATTTCCTCTTTATAATATATATATATAATATAATATTTGTTTAGATTTTCTGTAATATTTAATAAACTTGAAACTTCTAAAAATCTTCATTTAGCGATAAGACTGCCATTGTACCAAATAAAGTGCTTTGTAAAAAAATACGTAAAATATTCCATTCGTATATTTGTTTGGTATAGTATTGTATTTCTTTTGAAATAAGCAGTACATTGGTCCTCCGATATATTATGTTATTTCCTGTGTACATAAAAGAAAAAAATCTTTCTTCTCCAAAGGCGATGGAGCGACGACTGCCTGGACTCGTCCCACATACCCAACGAGGTATACTTCGGCGACGTGCCGGTGTCCATGGAGGTTCTGTTCAACTATTACGACGCGAACGCCGAGAGAGAGAAGCTGGCAACACAGGCGGCACAGATTGCAGCTCAGAAAGCTGCCGCGGCTAAGTTAGCGGCTGCCAAGCTGCAGGCCAGGGGACTGATGCCGGCTACCAGTGAGGTTTGTAACATAAGATAACGATTTATTGTTCACCACAATACATTTGAACATTGTGTGGTAATCGGTTGTCGTGGTACGGGCATGTGATGCGGAGGAGTGAGGAGAATGTCGTGAGGAAAGCTATAAGAGTAGAGGATGACCATAGAAACTATGGATGGACTGTGTGCAGGATGATATGGTAAGAAAGGAGTGTGATAAGGTGACGAGTAATAGAGAAGTATGGATGAGGAAGACATGCTGCGCTGACCCCAAATAAATTGGGATAAGGGCAAGAGAATTATGGATACATGAGATTATTAATAGGTTTCGTGAACAATACATTCTAATAATATACTGTGGGCGACTGGTGCCTAAGCTAGACGAAAGACCTGCATTTCAGAACACTATACAAATAAATAAAACCTTTTTATTTATTTATTTATTTATTTATTAAAGGGTCTACCAACAATTGTTCACACTGGATACAGCGACATAATACATTCTAAAATTAAATTACAGTGCAACAATTACTTATAGGTAAACACCACATGCACAAAAACAGTAAATTCGGAAGATAAGCTAACTTAGTAAGTACTAAGCGCCAATATTCAATAAAATAAAATTAAACTTGAAATAGTAAAATACAGAATGATGACAAAATTGATTGATAATTTAAATTAAGATATAATTTATGAAAATGACAACATTATGTAGTAAAAGATAAATTAAAATTAGATTACAGTAAATTGATAAAATTGATGTTCCAGAGAGATCGACATAAAATTAAAATACATCGAATAAAATTGTTGCTAAAAGATCGACATAAAATTAAAATCCATTCAATAAAATTGATAATTAAACATATAAATAACAAACGACAAACAAAAAAAAAGAACCATTTACGTATATACAAAATTAAGAACAATGGTAAAATTGACACAATGGAATATTAATATTAATTGACTGTGATTAGAGGTTATGTTCATTGTTACTTAAGTACTGAAGGCAGCCTAACTTATACAAGGTTTAAACGGACTCGTCACGAAGACGACAACCAAGCACTCTGTTCATCAAACGAAGTAATTCTACGCTAAAATTATAACAGACTTTTCGTTTTGGGGTGTAAAATTACGGTCTTTGGTAGGAGTCTATGTATTTATGTAAGGCACTCGTAGAGTAGGAAGTTTAAATGACAGTTTATTTCTCTAACCGATATCTCGTCTAAAATTAATTGGCAGTGGAATATTCCAAAAATATTCACGTTTAGGAATATTCCACTTAGGAAAGCTTTACATTCTACTTAATTGTCAGAGCAATATTGCGATAGTGCAGACTATTTAAAAAGATTATTACATTGTTATCACAGAATATTGAATACATAGTAGTTGGTTTTCAGAGTCCAGCTTTTGAAAACTGAACTTTGGTTTTAGAATAATTTAATGAGAGATACAACGTGAGGTACAGTCTGCAAAGGAGATAAGTAACCAAGTTCTTTTACTTATCTCCTTTGTAGACTGTACCTCTCGTCGGTGAGGTACCTTACCGTGTCGACGGCGTGTTTGTGTTCCACGCGCGCCTCAAGGATATGTCAGCAAATCGGAAGGGGTCCGATGCCTGCCAGGGCTGCGGGACTGTTCGAAAGAGATACCGTGGCCCTGGAACACAAAGGGCTAAGATGGAACATGGATGGGTTTTAGTCAGTACAAGTCTGACAATCCGTTCCGCTCCGCCCAGAGCAGGAGCTGGCTTTGAGCGGGGGTCATTTGATGATTTTCAATCCGTAAAAATAAATACAAAATAAAAGGCACTCAAAACATTATACTGATGGATGCATTATACTTATTTTATTGATGCAATAGAACATTGGTTATGGAGGTGTTTAAAGTAAAGTTATAGCAATAAAAAGATGAAATGATAAAATACTTGTAAAAAGGTTGGAATTTTGATCCTCTCGATATCTCCGTAACTAGAAGTTTCCCAGGAATTGTCCAGAACAAAAAAAACTTAACAAGGGGTATCGTATTACCTAGTTACTGGGTCAGATAGACAGTCGCTTCATGTTACATACTGGTACTCAGCTGCTTCCGGTTAGACTGGAAGCCGACCCCAAGATAGTTTGGGAAACGGTTAGGCAGCTGATGATGTTATAATAAACAGCCTATATTATTATACGAGTATTTGGAATGTTTTTCTTTGTTCAGGTAACAACGGTGGATTCGTCATCTTCCGACGATTCGTCAGGAGAGTCAGGCAGCGATTCCGAAGAAAGTGATGAGGTATGTACACACTACGATCATTTCTCTATATCAAAATATTTATTATTTTGCTTTTTATCACAGTATCTTCAATTATATGCTGCTGCTTTGTATACAGATTGAGTTAAAAAAAATGCAGTTTTAGTTTTGTCCAAAAATGATATTAAACTTATCGGCTTTTTCCATATTAGTCTTTCTGAATTCCGTCTAAAAATCTCACTCTGTATACAGAGGTGCGATGGACTGCCGAAAATGTAAAATTAAAGCAACCATATTTTTATCATACCATATCTGTATAAATCATTAATTTATTGCCACATTCATCGATTCTGCCGCTTGGACTTAATTTATTTTTCTACATCATTGAAATTTTGAAACCCTAAGTAAACCATTCGCCATTACATTATCGCCTCTTCGATCAAGAATACACTCGATATGTTGATTAATAAAAGGTTTATAAAACAATTAACCTAACATCAAGCTTGTAATCCCCGAAGGGTGTAGTGTTTGGTGGATCACTGTGTGTTGTCGGGTTTCTATGTTAATCGTAGCCAACTTTAACGTCACCACAACGAGGTCAGGCGGATCAAGTATCCTCGATCAAAGTATCACTCACAAGCACACCCATCCCATAACTCACAATTAGTCGTACCGAATGAAATGAGCGCCTATAACAAACAGGATGCGCCACTGAAGCGCGGGCCGGGCAGGCCGAAGGGCACCAAGAACAGCCCGCGGGCCCCCGGGGCCCCCGCCACCCCGAAGACCCCCGGCACCCCCGGTGGCAAGCGCGGCCGGCCCCCCGTGCCGCCCGAGCTGCGGCAGCCCGGCATCACGGATATGAAGAAGTTCTGCAAGGCAGCTGGGATACGGTTCGACTATAAGAAGCTTGTTGAAGGTAGGTTAGGGTTTCCCTTTTATTACAGCTAGATTAGTTACGCGGTTAATCTGTCAAAGCCTTTTCTGGAATGTGAAGTTATACAGATTGAAGCCGACAATACGAAAATAAATGACAAACTCTACTAGTTCTTAGGAATATTTTTAAACTACCAAATATATCCTCACATCGAAATTAAAGAAATGTATTTTTCAAATAAACAAAATTGTGTAAAACTGTTAATGAAATATAACACCATTTATAAATATTGGTATTGTCGTATTGTCGGCGCCACTCATTTGCCTTTGCTAAATTATCATGAAACAATATTTTGAGGCTGGTAAGCGTTTATGCGCAGTATGCACAACAAAAACAATTTGTTACAATTTGTTGTTATTTGAAGTATTCGTAGTAGTAGTATGCATAAAGATTTTACGGAAATATAATTGGAAAAGTTGCCCGGAATATTTGAAATTTCAATTGGATCAGACAACTTCTGTCAAGTCAGAGCTAATCTGTAATTGTATTCCAGGTTGCACAAAAAACAAGGAGCGTGTCCAAAAGATGTTAGACCTCCTCACGGCGGCCGGACTGGACGGCAAGCCTACGCTGGAGAAGTGCCAGGCGTTGAAGAAGGCCAAGGTCGAGAAGAAGGAGCAGGAGAAACAGGCCAAGAAAGAGGCCAAGGTTAAGCACAAAGAAGTCGTCGGTGAGTACTTTGGGAAGAGATATTTTTGTATGAATCTTGTGGCATTGTATTGAGGTATAAAATTGTTATAATTGAAGAATTGAATTAAGATGATCCGAATATGACCTAATAATGACAATAATTGAGTTCATTGCTTGGTATGATATGGTAATCCGGCGTTTTGGGCTTGTGCATTGGGTAGGGACCAACACTGCAGCACATCACAGCAAAATATTTGCGATTCGGCACCGTAGCACGTAGCACATCGCAACTTGGCATGTGACTGACTGACTTGGGTGTTTTAGGTATCAAGTGATTCATTCATTTGTGTTGTTCCAGCGGACAAAGACGGCTCCGTATCCCGCCGTATGACGCGCGGCGCGACGGGCGTGAAGCCGCGCCAGCGCATCGTCATCTCCTCGGACGAGGAGGACGACACGCCCGCCGCGCGCCGCACGCTCTCCAAGCTCCGCTCTTCTGTCAACGACGACACGGACTCGGACTAGGTACTACATTAACATCTAGCTTGTATGTGTTACATCGTCATCTCCTCGGACGAGGAGGACGACACGCCCGCCGCGCGCCGCACGCTCTCCAAGCTCCGCTCTTCTGTCAACGACGACACGGACTCGGACTAGGTACTACATTAACATCTAGCTTGTATGTGTTGCATCGTCATCTCCTCGGACGAGGAGGACGACACGCCCGCCGCGCGCCGCACGCTCTCCAAGCTCCGCTCTTCTGTCAACGACGACACGGACTCGGACTAGGTACTACATTAACATCTAGCTTGTATGTGTTACATCGTCATCTCCTCGGACGAGGAGGACGACACGCCCGCCGCGCGCCGCACGCTCTCCAAGCTCCGCTCTTCTGTCAACGACGACACGGACTCGGACTAGGTACTACATTAACATCTAGCTTGTATGTGTTACATCGTCATCTCCTCGGACGAGGAGGACGACACGCCCGCCGCGCGCCGCACGCTCTCCAAGCTCCGCTCTTCTGTCAACGACGACACGGACTCGGACTAGGTACTACATTAACATCTAGCTTGTATGTGTTACATCGTCATCTCCTCGGACGAGGAGGACGACACGCCCGCCGCGCGCCGCACGCTCTCCAAGCTCCGCTCTTCTGTCAACGACGACACGGACTCGGACTAGGTACTACATTAACATCTAGCTTGTATGTGTTACATCGTCATCTCCTCGGACGAGGAGGACGACACGCCCGCCGCGCGCCGCACGCTCTCCAAGCTCCGCTCTTCTGTCAACGACGACACGGACTCGGACTAGGTACTACATTAACATCTAGCTTGTATGTGTTGCATCGTCATCTCCTCGGACGAGGAGGACGACACGCCCGCCGCGCGCCGCACGCTCTCCAAGCTCCGCTCTTCTGTCAACGACGACACGGACTCGGACTAGGTACTACATTAACATCTAGCTTGTATGTGTTACATCGTCATCTCCTCGGACGAGGAGGACGACACGCCCGCCGCGCGCCGCACGCTCTCCAAGCTCCGCTCTTCTGTCAACGACGACACGGACTCGGACTAGGTACTACATTAACATCTAGCTTGTATGTGTTACATCGTCATCTCCTCGGACGAGGAGGACGACACGCCCGCCGCGCGCCGCACGCTCTCCAAGCTCCGCTCTTCTGTCAACGACGACACGGACTCGGACTAGGTACTACATTAACATCTAGCTTGTATGTGTTACATCGTCATCTCCTCGGACGAGGAGGACGACACGCCCGCCGCGCGCCGCACGCTCTCCAAGCTCCGCTCTTCTGTCAACGACGACACGGACTCGGACTAGGTACTACATTAACATCTAGCTTGTATGTGTTACATCGTCATCTCCTCGGACGAGGAGGACGACACGCCCGCCGCGCGCCGCACGCTCTCCAAGCTCCGCTCTTCTGTCAACGACGACACGGACTCGGACTAGGTACTACATTAACATCTAGCTTGTATGTGTTACATCGTCATCTCCTCGGACGAGGAGGACGACACGCCCGCCGCGCGCCGCACGCTCTCCAAGCTCCGCTCTTCTGTCAACGACGACACGGACTCGGACTAGGTACTACATTAACATCTAGCTTGTATGTGTTACATCGTCATCTCCTCGGACGAGGAGGACGACACGCCCGCCGCGCGCCGCACGCTCTCCAAGCTCCGCTCTTCTGTCAACGACGACACGGACTCGGACTAGGTACTACATTAACATCTAGCTTGTATGTGTTACATCGTCATCTCCTCGGACGAGGAGGACGACACGCCCGCCGCGCGCCGCACGCTCTCCAAGCTCCGCTCTTCTGTCAACGACGACACGGACTCGGACTAGGTACTACATTAACATCTAGCTTGTATGTGTTACATCGTCATCTCCTCGGACGAGGAGGACGACACGCCCGCCGCGCGCCGCACGCTCTCCAAGCTCCGCTCTTCTGTCAACGACGACACGGACTCGGACTAGGTACTACATTAACATCTAGCTTGTATGTGTTACATCGTCATCTCCTCGGACGAGGAGGACGACACGCCCGCCGGGCGCCGCACGCTCTCCAAGCTCCGCTCTTCTGTCAACGACGACACGGACTCGGACTAGGTACTACATTAACATCTAGCTTGTATGTGTTACATCGTCATCTCCTCGGACGAGGAGGACGACACGCCCGCCGCGCGCCGCACGCTCTCCAAGCTCCGCTCTTCTGTCAACGACGACACGGACTCGGACTAGGTACTACATTAACATCTAGCTTGTATGTGTTACATCGTCATCTCCTCGGACGAGGAGGACGACACGCCCGCCGCGCGCCGCACGCTCTCCAAGCTCCGCTCTTCTGTCAACGACGACACGGACTCTGACTAGGTACTACATTAACATCTAGCTTGTATGTGTTACATCGTCATCTCCTCGGACGAGGAGGACGACACGCCCGCCGCGCGCCGCACGCTCTCCAAGCTCCGCTCTTCTGTCAACGACGACACGGACTCGGACTAGGTACTACATTAACATCTAGCTTGTATGTGTTACATCGTCATCTCCTCGGACGAGGAGGACGACACGCCCGCCGCGCGCCGCACGCTCTCCAAGCTCCGCTCTTCTGTCAACGACGACACGGACTCGGACTAGGTACTACATTAACATCTAGCTTGTATGTGTTGCATCGTCATCTCCTCGGACGAGGAGGACGACAGATGTTAAGGTGTAAATATTCAGTTAAAACACCAATCGACCGAAAAAAACAAAATTGGTTCATCCGTTCAGGAGATATGATGCCACAGACAGACACACAGATATACACAACAAACTTAAATTGGGTGAAAAATAGATATTGTCGATTTAAAAGAGGGCCACATGTATATAAAAGTCGACCATAAACCACACCATGCTTATTCTATTATAATTTGTTCCAGGTAAACCCCCCCCTGCCTGGTAAGCCACAGTACAATATACTTGCAGCAGGCAGCGACACAAGTGACCTCTAGAAAGTGCTTCGACGGAGGTCGGGACTTACGATAGCGTAGTGTATGCGTGATTACTTCCTACTAATGTTAGTGCGTCGGTTAGCCGTGTGTGGTGCGTAGGGAAAACAAAATGGCGGCGCGATGAGATGGGTCAAAGTAATCAAAGTCAAAGGATCAAATTAAAAGAATTTATTTGCGATACACTTTTGAATTTTGTCAAAAACAAAAGGATGATACTACTTTAAAGTCAAGGCATAATAACTTTGAAATGAATCACTTTTGAATTGTTTAAAAGAAAAAGATTACGCTAGAATTACAAGGCATACTCGTAATAACTGTCAAAATACTGAAGGAGACAAGACATAATTAAATGTATGTACGCACGGCGACACAGCAGTATTCAGTGTAATATGGCCTCGGTTTGTATAGATTTCCAATACAAAGAGAGTTCAGCATAAACTGGTTTTCTTAAGCTTGGTTGGTCGCCGTACGTACAATTGACAAAACAGATAGGTCATAATCTTCATCTGTCTATACTTTTAAGGAAAAGATGAGTATGAAGGTTCAATGACGAGTATTTCAAATGGAACTGGTATTGTGTGCCAGCATCAAGGTTCAATGACGAGTATTTCAAATGAAACTGTTATTGTGTGCCAGCATAATTCCAACCTTTCCTTACGTCAGAGTCTGCTTGCAATCTAGTTAAATCATTCTCCTGCCCTTATCCCAATTTATTTGGGGTCGGTGCGGAATGTCTTCTTCTTCCATACTTCTCTATTACTCATCATCTCAGCAGACCTTTCAGTCTTGCAGCTGAACATTGGTACTTAGTGTGAAAAACATAGAAAAACCATTTATCGAATTAACTTTGTGTTTTGGATACCATGTCCTCTTAAACTCTTAATGTTTTACTCCTTTTCCAGTGTGGGAAAGAGATGGCGCTAGACATCCTGTATAGCTCCGTCTCTTTCCCACACGAATAAGAGTAAAACAATACTGCTTTAAGACTTCATGATAGGTCTGCTGATCAGTACATGTGCTTCCGTATTTTACCGATTGTGATTGGTTTACAAAACAAATACAGACAGCCGATTGGTAGATTCTTGGGTTCTGGAATCTAATTTCATCGCGACGTCATGACTTGCTGACGATTGGACTTAGCAGTCAGCATGTTTAGTGCAATGGACAAAGTGTAGCCAACAATAAGTTATGGTCAATGACAATAGAGTTTACAGTTGCATAATTTATGATCAGTCTTTATTAGGCGTAGAGTAGGGATAGGTGGTTCAGGTGATAAGCGATAAACGCCCGTATTGTAAGACATTTTATCGGAAATGTCCTCGATTCTGGTGCAACTTCATTTAAACGATATCGTTGTAATTTGTTGAAACGAGGAATTTTACAGTTAATGATGTTTTCAAGAAACAACTAAGGAGATTATACCTTATGTCGACCTAGTAAGGTACAGTTTCAAATAAGAATACCAATTTTCTTATTTAATAAGATTAAGGCGAGGAAATGTCTTAGGATACAGGCGTTACTGAAAATCAAAGCTGAATAATGTCTTCAAGAGAAAGTGTGAAGAGTTAATTTATAACTTGACCTCTATTTGAGACGCATTAAAGTACAGTTTACGATGTAATTAAAAGAATTTTGGTATTAATATTAAATTGGGAATGTTTCTTTGATTTGCGATTCTGTGTTTTATGCGTCCTCAAATAAGGTTGAAGATATAAATGGAAGTTTGTATTGATAATATTGCTTTTATGTTTAGTCTCGCTATGACGGTCCAATGATGTCGTCATTCCATATATTGACGCGTCAAACAAAGCTTGTACTAACCCCTTTGGAGGTATTTACGTGGGACACTCAGAAAGTTTTGCGAAACTAAAAAAAATTGTTCTATACGTACATATATTTTTATTAAATCTTTTCAAAGTACTTTCCACCAGCCTCTATACAAAGATTCATGCGCCTAAACCAGTTTTCAAAACAGTTTTTCCAGTCCGCCGCAGACACCTCGTTTACAGCCTGCTCGAACCCAGCCAGCGCATCTTCCGGCGACGAAAATTGTATCCCTTTGAGCTGATTTTTTATTTTTGGGAATAAAAAGAAGTCACACGGTGCTAGATCAGGGCTGTAAGGAGGGTGACCCAGGAGTTTGACTGGCGTGCTGTCCAGGAAGTCCCTCGTTTTGAGTGCGGTGTGCGCAGGTGCATTGTCGTGGTGGAGCAGTAGCCCGCGGAGCCCTGTGTTTGGTCGCTTGTTGCTTATAACAGAGAAAACTTCTGGCAAACATTTGGAAGTATACCATTCGGCATTAATGCTTCTTTGATCCCGTAAGGGAATTGATACCAAGTGGCCAGTCAAATTAAAAAAGCTAGCGATCAAAATCTTACCCCCGCTTCTAGATCGCTTCACTTTGGTAGGCGTTGGCTCATTTTGAAACACCCAAACAGTCGACTGGCGCTTGGTTTCTGGGTCGTATTGATAAATCCAGGACTCATCACCTGTAACGATGTCGTAAACACGCCGAGACGAGCCTGCTTCAAATTTGTTAAGCATATCACGGCACCATTCCACCCGGGCCTGCTTCTGAGCATCGGTGAGGTTGTGCGGCACCCAGCGTGATACTATCCTCCTCACGCGAAGATGGCTGTGTAGAATCTCGTGAACGCTTCCCGATCCAATCTTCAATATGTGTTGAATCTCCTGATATGTAATTCGCCTATTGTCTTGGATTAAATTTTTCACTGCTAGCACGTTTTCTTCGGTAACAGCCGTCAAAGGGCGACCGCTTCTTTCGTCATCCCCCAAAGTTGGTCGACCGCGCTTGAATTCGTTATACCAACGATACACGGTTGCCTTGGAAGGGCCTTCATCCATGAATGCCATTTGAAGTCTATCGTACGATTCATCCGGTTTCAGGCGACACTTGAAATCGTATAAAATCATAGCTCTAAAATGTTCCCGGCGCAGATCCATATTTCAGTGAGACACAATACTTTGAATTAACTCGCAAAAAATGTGGAGGGAAATTTTGAAATTGGAACTTACTTATTTTTACTTATAAATAATCATATTTTCGAAAAACATAATAACTGGCCAGTCTCCCATATATAAAAACTTTTTTTCGCAATACTTTCTGAGGGGCCTGGTACGATACAATGGACACTAGCCTTAAACTGAGGTTTCGTATTTCTTTTATAAAACTTCAAATTGTAGCATGTTGACTTGAATCGAGAACAATCGCAACATATTCGATCTCTCATAATTTTATAAAAAAAAAACTGCGATTGAAAAACACTAGTCATAATAATAGCGAAATTTAAAAAAAAAAGACAAATTGGCATAATAATTCTATTTTTTAAATCTGGCAGCTTTATTTATTTCTCATTTTGAAATGGATTGGTTATTGAGAATTGAGTGTAATAGGGTCAGTTTTCACCGAGCGGATAAATCATCGCGCACTTTTATGATGTCAATGAATAAACAACTCTATAAGTATTGCTTTAAGTGCCCAGCGCATGCTGGAGCACGCGCGACGATACATGCGTCGAATTTTATACTTAAAGGCAATAGTTATAGAGTCCATTATTCGGTGATTTTCCGCTTGATGGAAAATGATTAAGAGAATTGGATGTATTACAAACGGGAAGGCGGTCCCTTAGTAAAATATGAATATATTTGTAGGACTAAAACCCCTCGCCTACTTTAAGTAGTGGTAGTAAGCTTAAGGCACTCAATATTGTTCATTTGTGCCTATAATACTATTAAAAACTATATATAATTCTATGTGTGTGAATCTTAGTATAAAGATATAAAGTAACAATTTTCATTTACTAGCAGAATGAGTTGTATTTTGATTGGAGTCAAATTTTATACTCTAGTTTACATAAACAAAATAATTATTAATTATCAATAAATTGGTAACACCAAGACGTTTATTAAATTTAGATGTTGTATATATTAAAGAAAAATACATAATATTGTGTGTCCTGCGTTATTTTTGTACAGGTTTGAGATTTGGACAGGATTTGTATGACGTCGGCTTTGTACATATGCGAGGGAGTGATTGAGGGAGAGGTCTGAAGTTACTGGACTGAGGAACGTTGTCCTCATGTTATACTTACGTTCGCGATATTCTCCATTGTTAAGTAATCAAGGTGCGAGATGACCAATTTTTAAGTACACTATCATTTGCTAAGACTCTAAAAAGTTTATATAAGAAAAGAGTCCGTATGCTTATAATAGAAATTGTTTTTTTTAAAGCCATGATTTTATGATTATTCCTTTATTGACAGCTAAGACGTATACTTAGCCGAAGAACGAATTTATATTTTTTATTTATTACTTTAACGGATTTAAGAATCTCAGTGAACGCAATGTTTTTTTGTGTAGGAAGACATCTTTGGGTTCAATCGAGTAGTAGACGCAAAATTAAAAGATTTTTTCATAATACCATATTATAGTGTATCTGTGTCCTTATTATCATAGTTGTATAATTTAGCAGATTGATGTTAGCATCGTTTATAGTTAAAACGCCTTAATCAGACACCAATAATGCAATACTTTTTTATATTTAAAATATTAAGTGTACTTTTGAGAGAACATTTTATTGTTTGGCCTTCGTTTTTTTCACATTATTTTCTAAGCGTGAAAATTATTTGTATTAATTAAACGACGCTGGCGTTCAAAAGGTTGAATAGTATTTTTAAAACAATAAATAAACAATGCTTATAAAAAAAAAACGGAAAGTGATTTTTAATGAATGATAAAGTGCAGAAAGTATCACAATATCATTAAAAATATATGAGTTGTACATATTAGATGTAGAATAGGGTTAAGTTTTATTAATAATTTTAAGATGTAATAGATATTTGTATTTGTAAGATATATTTAGATGTGTTTCTTTTTACCATATAACATATAATTAGTGGCCACGCTAATTAGGCTTAGTATAAAATAAAACGTTGACTTCCGCCTTTAACGTTAAAAGGTTTTTCAGAGACTGCTTTATCAAATTTGCGCCGTAAGTCAGTACTTTATAATTATCAACTATAAGTTTATGGGTACTAAATCGCATTTAAAAGGTATATTTTGAGTATTAAAATCTAGGGCGTCCTCACACTGGTCTACGCGGAACTGCAGTTTGAGAAAGCTTTAAAAAAAGCCCTACGATAGAAGATTAAGAGCAGTGGTGGCCTAGTGATGGCAGCCCCGATTTACGAGCAGTAAGCCGTGGGTTCGAACCCAGGCAGGCGCATTACTTTGTAATGTATTTCATGACCGCTGCCCTCAAAAACGGTGAAGGAATCATCGTGAGGAAACCGGCATGTCCTAGCACAAAAAATTCGAAGACACGTGACATCTACCAACCCGCACTGGGCCCGCGTGGTGGATTACAGCCCAATCCCTCTCATAGAGGAGGCCTGTGTCCCAGCAGTGGGAACATTATAGGCTGATGATGATGATAGAAGATTTAACGATACTTAAGACGACCTAAGCAGCTATTGCAGATTCCGCGTAGGCCAGTTCGTGGATACCCTTTTACTGTATGAATTAAAAATATTTTGCGTAACTTCACATACATGGGTATGAATATCAAAATACTTTAAAACAAAAAGGTATGATTTTTCTGTCATAATTTCTGGTAAAAACAGCCTTTTCCCAACTAAGTTAAGGTCGGCTTCCAGTCTGACCTAATGAAGCTGAAAACCAGTATTTTATATGGAGCAACTGCCTATCTGTCATCCACGAAGTACTGGGTAATAAGATAATACTTTGGCAAGACTGACTGTCAGACATCATCATCATCATCATTCTCTTGCCCTTAACCCAATTCATTTGGGCTCGACGCAGCATGTATTCTTCTTCCATACTTCTCTATTACTTGTCAGCTCATGAGATACCTCCTTTCTTGCCATATCATTTTTCACACAGTCCATCCATCGTTTCTTTGGTCTTCCTCTACCCTTATACCCATCCATATTCATACTCAAAACTTTCCTCACGACAATTTCGTGAGACGTTCGGGCTAATTACTCGGAACGACTGCCAAAGATCTACAAATGACAGAAGTACGTGGTTTAAAATCCATACCTTTTTTAGGCGATTTTTTAGGAGGAGCTCGTGGCTAAATAATAACAGCCGCATGGGTCGATCTTTAAGGTTAAGCTATGCTTGCCGAGGTTGGTCCGTGGATGGGTGACCATAATTATAAACCGAGGTTCCTCCGTGCCTCGGAAAGCACGTTAAGCCGTTGGTCCCGGCTGTCATTTGTAGATCTTTGATAGTCGTTATGAGTTGTCAGAAGCCAAAAGTTACCAAGGGGTATCGTATTACCCAGTTACTGGGTTGTGGAGGTCAGATAGGCAGTCGCTTCATGTAAAATACTGGTACTCAGCTGCATCCGGTTAGACTGGAAGCCTGGAAGACTGGAAGATAGTATGGGAAAAGGCTAGGCAGATGATGACCTTTTTTAGCCAATATCAAGCTTTGATACCGATACTCATAAGGTCTGTAGAGTTTTGCAAATTATGTGAATTTGACCCCATATTGTGTGGCCTATTTAGCGCGGCCGAATTATATTAGTCACCTATATATTAAAGTATATTATATTTAGTATAAGACATGCTTTTCGCCGGCACACAATGTTTTTTTTTTATTTATATAACTAATAATTTCCTTGCCAATACATGAGGCACATAGATTTTTTTTTATTTACTCAATTTATAGGCGTTTACCGAATATGTGGTGGAATGGATATTAAAATGTTTTGTAAACGATCAGCGTATTTTAGCAAAGGACAATGTATTCATTATTGAAAAATCTATTGTTTGACTAAATATCAAATATTTTCGTATGTTTTTGTGAAGACCATCAATTTCAAATGATTTAATTTTGAGTAATTCAAAATTTAACAAATAAATCGAAACAGCATATTACCATTAATTTTCAAGTTAAAATCACATTCACAAACAGTGCTAAAATCTGAGCCAGTTGTTGACAAGATGTTGTAAATGGCAATTTATATTAATAATAAACGAGGAAAATGTGAATCAAAAACAGGATACCTTAAAGTTATTTTTGTAATTATTTTGGATGACCGACAGCCTGAACAAAATATAAACAGAATGAATTTGATAGAGACAAAAGACATACAAATGTATGGAAATACTTGTGAAACTGAATGGCAATAAATCATGATAAAAGTTCCTAGAGATTGAATCGAAACTGTTCTGATTATATTTTAATGGTTCAGCCCCTTTTACACTTAGAGCGTTTACGCCTTACGGCATTTAATACAAACTTTCAAGTCCTTAAGTGCCGAAATGACTGAACTGATTTTAATGAAACTAAATACGCATAAGCAGGATACTTAAGTCTAAAAAGTTACTAAAAAACATTTAAGAAAGTTCTTATAAAAAAAAAGATAATTAGATATTTCTGTTTCTATAGATAACTTATAATCGGTCTAATTTTGCTGTAACACTATTTTGAAAATTTTTGATTTTTCGATTTTTTTTAGACCTATGTTTCCTGCTTATGCGTATGAAGTTTCATTGAAATCGGTTCAGGCATTTCGGAAAATAAGGACTTGAAAGTTTGTATGAAATTTCGCAAGGCGTAAACGCTCTTAAGGTGAAGCCGATAGGTTAGCCCGCGAGCCTTAAATTATCTTACGGTTTTTGCAATTTTCAGCTCAGTATCAGTATTGAATGTTTATTAAACATTAATTTGTAAATCATATTTTGTTCATCATACAACCTCACACTGCAAATTGCAAAAAAACCTAAGAAAATTTTAATGTTTGCTACCCTAGTGCTTCCCCTTAAAATGAACTAAAGTTGAAGTAACGTTTTAGTTCATAACTCGTTTAGGAAGTTTGTGTTAGAGGGGATGAGGCTTTAGCTTGGAGAAAGGTTTTGGAACATGAAAACGGTATCTGTTAACAATAGCGAAAAATCTTTAGACAAAATTCAAATTCAGCTCTCGGGGTTTTCTGTCAAAGATTATCAATCTACGATTGTGTGCTCCAACGGATGTATGGTACAGATGTAAGATAACGAAGGCAATACGTAATATTAAACAATGTTACAGAAGACTATGTCTGGCAAAATAAATGCTTGTGTCGCGAATCTTGTGTTAATGGGCTTCTTCGTATAATCATCTTTAATTCGCGTTGGGTATGCACTTGAAAATTGGTCCTTCAATATGTTAAGAACGGGGGCCCTTTTTTACATTTGGGAAATCATCAAATAACCCCTACTGCTCTGGGCGGAGCGGAAGGGAGTGTCAGACTTGTACTGACTAAAACCCATCCATGTTCCTTCTTAGCCCTTTGTGTTCAGGGCCACGGTATCTCTTTCGAACAGTCCCATTGTTCTGGAAGGCGAACAGGGGGCCTCAAAGGTGGATGTGAATGGATGGGTTGAACTATACAGGACGTAAAGGTCACCTCTTGCCTACAATGAAGAAAGATCAAAATAATTCTGTTATAAGAAGTTGTGGAAGACCACTTTTATTTTGAGAGACACCCTTCTTGAGCCCAATACACGCGGTAAAAAGTCATTTTACTGAGTAGGTAGATGTTTCGCTCGACAGACATACACACGTACCCTTGTTGCATTCCTTCGGAACACGTGTGCCAAACGTCTTTACAACCGGTTTCAATGCAGAAGTCCCGATTTAATAATACCGGTTTCAGACAACTGACGTGAAACAAGTTTTCATACACTGTACTTATACCGGTTTTTAATAAGAAAGTACTACAAAACATCGTTATTTTGTGTTGCCATACCCTTCTCTAAGCCGTGGTATTGTAAATAAAATGAATTGGATTGTGATCGAGAAGTAATGTATCAAAATTCTAAATTGTCGATGTATTTAGGCAAACGAACATTTTTGAACCTCATTTCTAAGGTCATAAGGTTCAAAAATGATCGTTTGTGAGTGTACATATTCGCGTAGCTTGCAGTTGTTAGATTGTGTTGCGAATATGTACGAGCATTTACGGTGATGGCCGATGTATATTATTTGCAGTAAGAGCGTTTTGTATAAATACATTAATTCGGATGTAGAATGCCATATTGTGATTAGTTTGTTAGCTACACGAAATATTTTTCAAATAAAAATATCTATGTATACATTATATTCGTTGTTTTATTTATAAAATGGTTTTTTTTTGTGTCTTACTGTATTTTTGTGTGTCTTACTATATTTTTATGTGTCTTACTGTATTTTTGTGTGCACTTAAACTCAGCAAGCCTGTAAAATAATATTATTTTCTTGGGTCTAAACACCAAACTACCAAAGCACAACCCAACCGTCGAACATAAAAAGCGTTCGTTAACAATGAAAATAAACGATTCGCCCGAATGCATACAGTTCATAATATCACTATGGGGTACTCTATATCTGCTCTTTTCACATCAAAAAAACAACGGGATACGATATACGCAACGCTGCTGGTTCAAAGACTAACAAAACAACAGTATCTACACCGTGACACAAACATACAACAGTTTAAAATAAAAATGCTGCACTTTTGGGACATTTGTTTTATAATAACCGATAAAAAATTCAAGGTGGTCTAGAATCCAGTATTTTCATATTTCACGAAATTTTTCATCGGTTATTAACAAACAAAAATAAAAAGGTGATCGACATAATAATAAAATAATGTAATAGAAAAATAATAAATAGGTAATATGTGGGTGTACCTAATATTAGATACACCTCTGCCGAACCCTTCACAGATTTCAGGCGTGATGCTAAGTTATATAAAAATTATGACTCAAGTTTGTGTCATGATGTCGATTATACCATGTGAATGAAATACTTAGTATTCAATTCCTGTCATAAGACTAATTTTGATGGGAAATCATCAAATGACTCCTGCTCTGGGCGGAGCGGAAGGGAGTGTCCGACTTGTACTGACTAAAACCCATCCATGTTCCTTCTTAGCCCTTTGTGTTCCACGGCCACGGTATCTCTTTCGGGCAGTCCTGCAGCCCTGGCATCTGCTGCGATCCTTACATACTCCTTAAGCATCGTCCACGTTCATGCACGCTAGTTACAAGTACTACGCACCTGATCTTTCTGGAGAACCTCACCAATAAGGTCAGTCTATGTCCTTCTCCTGTTCTGTATGGTGTCGGACGTACAGAATAGCACCATCCCATTTCTTCCCGTGGGTGTCGTAAGAGGCGACTAAAGGATTTTCCAGAGAATGGGTAGCAGCTTTCTCTGTGCTTTTGTAACAACCTTACTGCGATCGCCAACCCGCCTGCCAAGCGTGGCGATTATGGTAAAACCCCCCAAAATGTCAATATGGCGACACTTGGGGGAGGCCTATGTCCAGCAGTGGACGTCTTTTGGGCTGCAATGATGATGATGATGATGTCCTTCTAGAACGTCTCCTCTCCAGCATTACCACATCCAAACATACAGATTCACTACATACGGTAGACAATGGACATAAGGAAGTCATCACAAATTAAATCCCAACAATAATTATTTTCGTCCGGATTTCCCATTTAACTGAAATGGTAACGAAAACAATTGTTTTTTCATTAGACATTACCCTGTGATGATATTACTGTTTCAGTGGAAAATTTTGATGAGTCGACCTCTGGTTTTACTCGTTTTAAGATAAGTGGCTGTGGTTAGCCACGCAGGCTTCACATGGACATTATTGCACAATAATTTGGAATATGTTAAGCTATCAAATGGATTTTCCAGTTTCCTCAAGATACTTTGTCATTGTCAGCAGACATTTGAAGGATCTTCCTTAATCACGTGAAGTTTTGAAACCCTCTCTCCCCCTTGGTGATACGTCGTGAGATTTTTGGGTTATCCCTCACCTCATTACGTGTATTTTTAATTATTAAAAAAAGACTAGATAGTTTTAGAATCCGTTTTTAGTAAAAAAAGGCCAAATTTGCTCGTTTGTGTTTTTATTTTTTTTTGCACAATTCAATTGAATTCGTTCTTAGTAAAAATATTTTACACGTCACACTTTCAATCCAATTTTTCGTCGCACGAAATAATAGATCCAGTAGGAAGTACAATGCAGGCAGAATGTTGTAATGTAATGTCTGGAAAAATACTGAAAGTTTTCTAATAAAACACTCGATTCTGAGTCTTAATCTTGTAACATCGGGGAGAGCGCTTTCTCTCATGTAATAATTTGATAAAAAATAATTACCAAATTTTTGTATGGTCTGTTATCTATTAAGATTTTTTTAAGTTCTTTTTCAGAAACACTGTTCGGTTATTCGATGTGGGGCGATTATACTTTTAAATGAGGCCGTCTGCATTTGCTATTAGGTTTATTATACAAGTACACGTCTGCAACAGTATTCCATGGGTTCCCTTGGCAACGGGCGGGCATGAACTCGCGACCTATCGATCCACAGCCAGACGTCTTTGCCTTTGGTCTAAAGCCACTGCATTTAGACTTAGGTTTACTGGATTTGAATAAAACGACCTATTTTTAGGGTTCCGTACCCAAAGGGTCAAACGGGACCCTATTACTGAGACTTCGCTGTCCGTCCGTCCGTCCGTCCGTCCGTCTGTCACCAGGCTGTATCTCATGAACCGTGATAGTTAGCCAGTTGAAATTTCTACAGATTATGTATCTCTGTCGATGCTATAACAACAAATACTAAAAACAGAATTAAATAAATATTTAAGGGGGGCTCCCATACAAACAAGTGATTTTTTGCTCGTTTTTATAAATAATGGTACGGAAACCTTCGTGCGCGAGTCCGACTCGCACTTGGCAGGTTTTTTTATATAATGTGGAAGGCTTTTGGTATTTGGGGACGGGTAGAATTTCGATCGTGATGTCTAAGTATCGACCCATAAGGGCTATAAGGTCGTATTTGTATGCTGGGTAGGTAGTAGCGTTACGAAGTTTCAGAATGTCATAAAACTGTTTGATTATTCAAGCAAAAAATGATCATATATACGATGTGCAGTTTATACAGGATGGAAGGGACACTAACACGAAATCGGTTACCACGTATTTTTCGTTTTTCACGAAATTTTTCATCGGTTATTAAAAAATAAAACAGCAGTTTCCTACTAAAGTGCTATACTTACACGGTCAAAAGTTTATGGAACAGCTGATTTTAAAAATTACTTATGCAAAATTTATGTGGGGTGGTTCAGAATGGTGTACTAAATACGTGGTATCCTTGTATTTATTGCATTTATAAGTTTCGTTAAAACAGCACATTCATATGGTCTGACTATTTCACTTAGTTACCTATATGCTTATCTCTCTGTACTTTCCTTCTTTACTCTTTGAAGACACTCATAGTTTTCCAACACTATTAGAATGCGTAATTTGGATCTGCGTCATTGTTTTTACCTAAGTTCTGTAAGTACCTACATGAATTATGGAAGGAAAATTTCGAATTATTGGCTGAAATGATTGACGATTGCTTAATGGTGACATCATTGAATGGTTTTATATTAATTAATTTGATTACACATCATTCTAACTGGTCAAGTGAAACTGTCTCATGTCCTTTCTTAAAGATAATGCAGTTTACCTACCAGAGTAATTATTATTCCAATTAGAAATCTGTTGTTTTTTTTTTGGCTTGCGTTTGGCAGCAACTCGCTTGATGGGCAGCGATAATGCAGCCTAGGGTGGAGCAAACTTGCTTACAATAAACTGATTTACTCGAACTTTGAAGAAATCCAGCGGGTTGCAATTTTATCTTCTGCAAACACACTGTCAAAAGTTGTTTAGACGTCCCGGTACGGATGCGAGCCGAATGCAAAACGATTGTATGTAAGGATCGTAGCAGTTGGCGTTCTGTGGTTCCTGCTTACCCATGGGAAAAAGGCGTGAATTTATGTACCTACTTATGTACTACATTACTTACAAATTATACTAAAGGTTTAAGGTGATAACCCTTTAATACTAGCGAATAGCAAATCGGTACAAAATCGCTATGTATAAAAAAAAATAAGATTTAAAAGACCTTTGAATTTTTTGAGCACTTGTATAGCGGGCTGGTTTCCGCAACTCAACGTCTAAAGTATTTTGCGTATGGAGTTTTTTTTAAGTACTTTATTTTCTCGTATTTGGGGTCACGAAATATCCCATATTAGCTGACCCTCGCAACTTCGTCTGAGAATCACATTATCCAACGTTTTTATTTTTGTAACTTTTTTCATTGGTGCTCCGCTCCTTTTGTCGTAGAGATATGTTATACAGCGTATACGCTGTATACAGTGTATACGCTTTATACAGTGTATACGCTGTATACAGTGTATACGCTTCCTCGATAAATAGGTTATCCACCACAAAAAAAAACAATCCAGTAATTCCCGAGATTAGCCCGTTCAACCAAACAAACAAACTAATGCTCGTACAGACTTGCACTGACTGTTAGCCTTAAGTTAACAGGACCTATACACCTAATGGTAGATCATACCTACCTGCTTCGCCCCTTCCTAATTTAGCCGGAGTTCTGCAGGTATACAGGTAAATAATAACAATTAATATTGTAACAGTTTTATCGTCCATGACAGGAAGTTGGTGTACCTACATATACCTGACGCAGATCCGTTGTTTTAAGTGTTTTTTTTGTTGTATTCACCATCTGTCATGTTTTGAGTCACTGATGTGTTGCCAATACCATATTAATATTCTAATAAGTATAGGCACAATAAACAAATAAGCACAATATATAATTATTTGAATTACGCACTTAATAATATTGTATACTAGCTGTCCGGCGCAACTTCGTTTCACATTTTCCCCGTTTTCGCAACATTTTTCATTGCTGCTCCACTCCTATTGGTCGTAGCGTGATGATATATAGCCTATAGCCTTCCTCGATAAATGGGCTATCGAACACTGAAAGAATTGTTCAAATCGGACCTGTAGTTTCGGAGCCTATTCATTAGTATTCATTGCAAACAAACAATCAAATCTTTCCTCTCTGTAATATTAGTTTAGATTGAGCATTTGGTCGGAGGAAACTGCACAGAAAGAAGAGTATTGGACGGTCAAGGGGGAGACCTGCCCAGTACAGGAACAATACAGTTTGTAAAAAAACATAACGTCTAACTTTTTTTTCATGAGAATAACCCGTTTACATTCTACAATATTCAAATTGATCTTTAATAGGTAGGGTACACATTTTTAAACAATTCTTAAACAACATAAAAAATAAATAAAATAGTGGCCAGCATTACCTGACCCATTTGCCTCTTTTTTGCTTTGTGAGATGGGTCAGGTAATGGTGCAGGGCACTGTACGCCGGTTTCGGAAGCAGGGTCCAAGCTACCGGTGGTTAGGGCTCCAGAGATAGGAACCCTCCTCACAATGCGATCCGTATCGACAAGTACCGCCTTCTTAATCAGGCCCTTGAACCCAACAGCTCAGTGAGAGCATTAAAAAGTGTAACAGATTTTTCGTTCATAAATTTACTTACATATTTTTTATATTTTTAAACAATATAAAATAACTATAAATTAATATTTAGAAACTGTAAGATGTTTTGTTTTTCTGGCCTTAGTCTGTCTATATAGTCATTCAGGTGTCGTATATTGATTGGCACCGACTCCAAAGAATTATTAAATTTTATTATAGGTTAATCGTAGGTTAGGTTAGGTTTATTAATATAGGTAGGTTATATTATTATTTTTAACTTTTTAGTGCGTTTAGGGTTTTTTGAAGACGTTTTTTTATGCAAAAAAAAAATTTATTTGTTAATTTTTAGTGACATATTTAAAATCTAATTATAAAATATGGGTAGGCCTAGTAAAGATGCTTCTCGTATGAGAAAACGGCGTCGAACTGAAACGTCGAGAAAAAGGAAAAAGGACAACGATTAAAAGAAATTAGGGAAAGAAATGCTCAACGCATTTTGAATAAGAACCCTGATCATCGCGAAAACAGACTGTCAAAGCAGAGGACCTACATGTTACGTAGGTTGAATAAGAAAAGTCAAGGCTGTGGTACACCTGGAAAATGCATACCGTTACAATTCCAACAAGCCCAAACACAGCTAATATACATTGTCTTATTATGGAGTTACGTTGCCTGTCTCTTGGCTTCATCATCAGATCTGATGGTAGAATGGTTCTTATTGAACGCAAATGCTTCACTTGTTGTAGAAAAAACTAAAATCGCTGTACGTTTTCCTATAAAATTTGAAGAGTTCCCTCGATTTCGCCAAGATTCCATCATCAGATCCCGACTTGGTGACTATGGGACCAAATGGAAAGCATAGGCTTTGGAATAAAAAAAATAATTTTCCAAATCGGTTCGTACATGACTGAGTTATGCGCGAACAAAAAACGCAATGCAGAGTAAACGAAAAGTCAGAATATTTACATTTTTGTTGATTTTTTCAAAACCGCTAGTCTGATTTCGATAAAATTTTCATGGGACCATTTTTCAAATCGGTTGGTAAGCGACAGAGTTATGCGCGAACAAACATAAAAAAAAAATACAAATATCCGAATTGAGAACCTCCTCCTTTTTTAGAAGTCGGTTAAAAATAGTAGCTTACCGGTATTTGGAACAGGATCCCAGCTTAAGGTCAGGGCTCCTGAGAAAGGAACCTCCTAACAATACGAGCCGTATCCAAGAGTACCGCTTTCTGAATCAAGCCCTTGATCCAGCTGCCTAACGAGAGCCTCATCAGATATTGGTCGAGGCTCAATTATTCAAATTATCCTTACAATGTTTTAAAATATAACTTTTGTATGTTACAGTGGGAAGTAGCAAAATATCTTAGACGGCAACTAGTAGCAGTGTTGAATTGAGAAGCCTGTGACCATCCCCATTTTTCCTTATTCTCTTTCTTAGGGTGTCGATAAAAATTCAAATAGTCAGCCCAAATTTTGGCGATGGTTTTGGTTCCTTCAGTAGCATCCATTAGCTCATGTGATGTGCAAGCAATAGGATAGGGAGGGCACGATATCAAGAATAGCAGCCTTAGACTGAATTTGTACCCAGATGATGGTCATATGCTTGCTTCTTAAAACGTGGGACTTAAACATATTTGGCGAAGGAGGGTGTACCTCTATTAAACAGAAATTCGGACGTGTTATCTTTACTGCGACCTCTGGATTCATAGTACGGAATCGTACTACGAATCCAGAGGTCGCAAGTTCGCAACATCCGCTCCTCCTCATGCAGAACACAATTGCTGGAATACATGCCTCTCTTTTTGAGTGAGTGACCTGTAATCCACAACGTGGGCGCAGTGCGGGCTGCGCATCGAAGGTGCGTTTCGAACTGCGATCCTTTAGACGAAACTGAAATGTATTATACCTGCATGCTGAATGTTTATTGTCTCGACTGAATATTGAGCGAGCCATTAAAGCATGATATATTCAATAAAAATTTTCAATCAAGTAGTTACAGTAATTGATGGTAACCAAATTACATGAGCTCATAAATTCTTGTTGAAGATTTTATCAACACCATTCCAGATTCACTTCTTTCAATGAACAGTTTTTATGTGTTTGTATTGTTGAATGAAGTAATAAAAATTCTAAAGGAAGACTTCGGTACAGTTATTTCAGCTTAGCTAGTTATAACTGCCTTCAAACTAGTACCATATGCGAACTCGGCTAGAACAAAAGGTATGAGTAATAACTCCTACCACGACTGCCGTGAGTCGCCGGCAGGGCGGCCCAGGTTCTTGAACTCTGGCTAGCGCTTTACGTAACTCCCTCGCCCGGGCTGGTTACATAAACACCACATATTCATTTTTTAGGTTAGATGAAAAATTTTCCAACTTGTGAAAGGAACATGGATTAGGCAGTTTGATCTATGAAGTTTGCAAAGTCTGTTAGTGCAGTTGACGCGTATGTATCAAAGAGTTCGGCTAGCTGTTTGATGCACCGCAGCCGCCGGCGAAACTGCCCTTGAGGTTACCGCACAATGCTGTTTTTGATGTGTCACGTCACGGCAGGTTTGCGTGCTGCTACCCGACCGTCCAATCGCCGCGCCGATTCAAGACACACCTCCGCGACGCTCGGACGTATTTAAAAATGGATCGGCTGCGCGCGCAGACGACTCGGTATCGAGCGGACGTCAGTGTCAGTTGTCAGTTGTCAGTCGCGGACGACGGGCGCGTGTTGTGTACGTGTTGTATTTCGCGGAGTTCCGAACATGGCTCTGATCAGACGGCTAGCGGTGAACGCGCCCAGGAAAGTACGCGCGCTGTCCTCCTCGCCCCCATCGCGGGACGACCTCGACCTTAACTTCAACAGCCCCAAAGATGCGTTCAAAAGTAAGAAGACGAGCGAACTTGTGCGGGCCTATTTCGTGTACCAAATATGCTCTGTGAACTGGCTGGTCGAGAACAATGATATGGTGAGTAGATCGCTACACTTCAGCTGTTGCTTACGTAAGCTCTGCATAGCAATGTTTACCCGCCGGCAACCGTTCAGCTCTAAATTATCTTCGGTTGGCGTCCTTGCGTCTATGTTACTTGCCAGTGATTGATGAGTGTGTATTTAGATTTACGCGGCGTGGCTGTCTCAGTTATTTTACTGAAAAATTTAAATTTGGGAGTGTCTGGGGAATAGAGACATCGTGGGCGAGTAACCAGGACAGCATGTGGTTCGGGAAGGGCGAAGGGAAGCGTGTTACCTAACCGTGAGAGAATGAATGGGACGAAGGAATGGATTTTTGATCGGTGGTTAGCGCGCATGCGTGCCACCGGGCCAAGCTCGCGCGGTGCCGGCGGCGGGCGCGGATCTGCTGCCGGCCGGCAGTCAGACGACGGCGTCGCATGGCGGTCGACGTAGTCGTCTGACTACGCCTTTGATACGGCTTCATGGACACTGAACTACCTAGAGGATGTAGTTAGGTGGTAGCTGATCGGCCATGAGTGCCGATTTTTTGTTGTTGCTAAACCTGTTTTTTGATAGCCGAATTTTCTAAGCACAAGCTCAAAACTTAGAATTAGTGAATTACCTTATACCATCTAAATTGAGTTACACGCTGAAACTACTTGTACCTACTTGGGTATTTTGAGGACATTGTTGGCTTCAGGCGTTTTCCGCACAAATTGATGTCAAGATTAATCAATAAATGACCGGACTTTCTGCCGGCGGGTTTTCTTTAATGATTAACAGCTATATCATTAAAAAAACTAAAACCTGCAGCACATGGCATGTGAAGGTAGTTGTAACTTGTTTACATGTAAACGCAATTGCTGTCAATTGAAATAATAGTACTTACCAACTCAAATATCAGGTGCATATGATTTCCTTGCTGCTAATTCGGTTATGAATTATGGTAGGTAGGTTCCATAAATTATTTTCATAAATATTTTTGATTAGTCTATCAGTGAACAAGTAATGTTATAAAAGAATGACCTAATATCTATGTTAATTTAGGTATTAAAAGTACATATAATATTATGTATACTACATCTATCCATTATTAAAAAAAACTTGTTTTTAAAGTAAGTACCTACCTACCTAATCATCAAGGAAATAATTGTGTAAAATTGATATAGCGTATCTTTTTCCTGGTGGACAACCAAAAACTACTTTTATCCCAACATTAGAGTCTCAATATTTTTTACCGAACTACGGCATAACCAAAAAGATTATGAAGGATTATGATTTTACCTATTTCTGAGAGTTAGTAATTGTTAAAAATAACCTTATGCCCAACAATCAATAAGAAAATATGCTTTATAAAATCACCACTGATATAAAACATCAATGTGGTAGAATGATAGAAACTCCCGAATATCTCTTCCGGATCGGATTAGTCGAGGTCGATCGATAGTTTCTACTGGGTAAACCTATCGATCGATTGTCGACTAATCCATTCTACCATCGATCGATGGCATCGATCGATTGGTCTGGTAACACCCTAAGGCATATATTATACAGACTAGCTAGTCTCGTGACAAAATTGAACAAAAGACGTTACTCGCAAGTTATGTACTTTCCCGATACTTTGTACCACTTCCTGTTACAAGACACAAACTTGTCGCGAATTTGGACTTGCCAGTGTCAAGATAAAATTCAAAATTTTAAGTAAAAGAGACAAAATTCTTTTCTATCACAAATTACACCACTTCTGATACTTTATATTACCAACTCGTACTTCAGAAAAGATTAGATAATATCCATATGTATTACAGAAACACCGTTGTGTGAGATGTTACATTTTCTTATGTTCTCTATGCTTTGCCATTATGCATACAAATGTTAGTATCAATTTCAATTATTTCATTATTCATATACTAGCTGCGCCCCGCGGTTTCACCCGCGCAGACCGGGACAAAAAGTAGCCTATGTGTTAATCCAGGGTATAAGCTATCTTCATACCAAATTTCATCGAAATCCATTCAGTAGTTTTTGTGTGAAAGAGTAATAAACATACATTTTTACAAAATTTCGCGTTTTTAATATTGGTAGGATCAAACGAACAACATAGAAAGCTAGAGTGTTGGATACATCAATGTAATATTCTCCTGACAATTAAATAAATTACAAATAAAAACTGCAATGTCAAATCAAGTACCAAATTAATACAATATTTTCAAAATGGCAACAAGACCGTAAACCAGAAGTGCGTGCAAATATCGACAATGTTACGGCTTGTCAACACAAATGGGATTTGAGGGTGGAACCTAATGAAGCTAATCCCATTTATTACGTTTCGCATCAACGGATAATCTGGATACACATCGTTAATTAAATCCATTGTTATTTAGTTCTTATGTGATTTAGATCAACAAATACAAACTGAACAGATGTTTGGGTTGAATAAATTTAGTTTGTCGGATCTATTGAGTGTTGCTGCGATTGTCATAGCCGTGTACAACTCGTCCAAGCTAAGTTTGCACCTCGCGTCGATTATGTCACGCTGACGCTTAGGTACGGTCTGCAAAAAAGGATTCGCTATGACTATAAAAAACCGGCCAAGTGCGAGTCGGACTCGCGCACGAAGGGTTCCGTACCATTATTTATAAAAACGAACAAAAAAAAGAACTTTTATTTTATTCTGTTTTTAGTATTTGTTATTATAGCATCAATAGAAATACATAATCTGTAGAAATTTCAACTGGCTAACTATCACCGTTTATGAGATACAGCCTGGTGAATGACGGACGGACGGACGGACAGCGAAGTCTAAGTAATAGGGTCCCGTTTGACCCTTTGGGTACGGAACCCTAAAAAGTAAACAAATGTTTGTTAGATACTTTGCATTTGTTGTTTTTAACATTATATTATTATACATGGAAATGTTATGCAATTTTTTTGTGTATATTTCAATGTACCTTACATTGAAATATACACAAAAGAATTGCGAGGTGCAAACTTAGCTTGGTCGAGTAGTACATATCTACCTATATTATATTATACATAGACCAATCTTTAATTGACTGCCTCGTTGGTCGAGTGGATGTAAGCGCTACTGCTGAGCATGAGGATTCGATTCCCGGCTCATCATTCATCATCATCATTTCAGCCGAAAGACGTCCACTGCTGGACATAGGCCTCCCCCAAGTGTCGCCACATTGATCGGTCCCGTGCGACTCGCATCCAGCGGATCCCCGAAACCTTCACCAGGTCATCGGTCCACCTAGTGGGAGGCCTTCCAACGCATCGTCTCCCGGTTCGCGGTCGCCATTCCAGAACTTTTCGGCCCCATCGGCCATCTGTTCTGCGAGCAATGTGCCCTGCCCACTGCCACTTAAGTCTGGCAATTCTTCGGGCTACGTCGGTAACCTTGGTTCTCTTGCGGATGTCCTCATTTCTGATTTGATCACGCAAGGAAACTCCGAGCATAGCTCTCTCCATTGCCCTCTGGGTGACTTTGAGCCTTCTGATGAGGCCCATTGTGAGCGGCCACGTTTCGGTCCCGTATGTAATCACTGGCAACACACACTGGTCATAAACCTTTGTCTTGAGACACTGCGGTAAGTTGGACGAGAAGATACCACGCAGCTTCCCGAACGCTGCCCAGCCGAGTCGGATTCGACGATTGACCTCTTTCTCGAAGTTAGACCTACCCAACTGGACCGTTTGTCCCAGGTAGACATAATCGTCTACAACTTCGATAGTAGAGTCTCCGATCTTGATAGGAGTGGGTGTTACATGGGCATTCAACATGACCTTGGTTTTGTCCATGTTCATTTTAAGACCCACTCTTTCGGAAGCTCTACTGAGGTCATCGAGCATTGTACTGAGGTCCTCCATGGTCTCAGCCATGACCACTATATCGTCGGCAAATCGAAGGTGAGAGATGTACTCGCCATTGATGTTGATGCCTAGCCCTCTCCAGTCCAGAACCTTGAAGATATCTTCCAGTGCAGCGGTGAACAGTTTCGGAGATATGACGTCTCCCTGTCTCACACCTCGCTGCAGAAGGATAGGTTCCGAGGTCTGGTCCTGAAGTCGGACTGACATGGTGGCGTTTTTGTACAAACACTTCAGCACCTCGATGTACCGATAATCAATTTGGCACCGTTGGAGAGACTGCAGTACAGCCCAAGTCTCGATCGAATCGAAGGCTTTCTCATAGTCCACAAACGCTAAACAGAGAGGCAGGTTGTACTCTTCGGTCTTCTGTATAACCTGTCGCAGCGTATGTATGTGGTCTATGGTGCTAAAGCCTTTACGGAATCCGGCTTGTTCGGGAGGCTGAAAATCGTCAAACCTGCGCGCGAGACGATTCGTGATGACTCTTGAAAACAACTTGTAGACATGGCTTAGAAGTGAGATGGGCCTATAGTTCTTCAACCGGGCATTGTCGCCCTTTTTGAAGAAGAGTACCACCACACCCCTGCACCATGCCTGAGGCGTTTTGCCCTCGAGTATGACGGAACCAAACAGCTTCTGAAGGGCCTTAAGTACCGGTTTTCCACCCGCCTTCAGAAGTTCGGCCGTAATTCCATCATCACCCGGTGCCTTGTTGTTTTTAAGCTGTTTCAGAGCCATCCTAATCTCGTACAGGCTGATGTCCGGGATGTCTTCGGTGTAGTGTCGGGTCAGTCTAGCTCTTGGGTCATTCGCTAGATTTACAACGGGTTTCCTGGTTGACGTGTACAACTGCCCATAAAAACTCTCGATCTCCCTCAGTAGCTCCGGTTTGGCGGATACAATTCTGCCATCGTCGGTCTTCAGTTTCGTGAGCTGGCTCTGCCCAATAGCCAGATCTCTTGCAAATACCTTTGAGCCTTTATTCCGCTCAATGGCTTCTTTAATACGCTCGGTATTAAAGCGGCGGAGGTCGGTCTTCAAGGATTTAGAGATCTGTCTATTGAGCTGCCGGTATTTCCACGCGTCTTCTGAAGACTGCAGGATCATCTCACGCCGTTCCTTCATGAGCTTGAGAGTATGATCAGAGAGTTTTTTGTTCTTCTGTGTACGACGCGTCTTGAAGAACTTAGACCCTGTCGTATGGACAGTTTCCACGAATCCATCGTTGCATTCGTCCACTGAGCTTCCTAGGCACTCGAAACGATTCTGGAGTTCAAGCTGAAAGCTCTCGGGGTTTTGGATCTGGATCTGTGCTGGTCGGAGCGTAGACTTCATCAGTCGAGACCTTTCTAGCTTAATATTGATGTTCAATGTGCCTCTTACCATGCGGTGATCGCTCCCAGTTTTCACCGAATTGATCACAGAGACATCATTGAACATTTGCTTCTTGGTTGACATGATGAAGTCAATCTCATTTTTAGTTGCACCATCGGGGCTCTGCCAGGTCCACTTCCTGTGCTCACGCTTTCTGAAGAAGGAGTTCATCATATAGAGGCCCTCCTTCTCCATAAAACTAGCCAGTTGGTGTCCCCGGTGGTTCCGACATCCAAACCCAAATTGCCCCACCTGCAGCTCATCTCTGTCCCGCTTGCCCAGTTTCGCGTTGAAGTCCCCCATGACAACGGTAAAGTGAGTTTTGGAACCATGCATGGCTTTGGAGATATCCTCATACATGGTTTCCACTTCGTCGTCGGGGTGTGCCGAGGTCGGGGCGTAGACCTGTATGACCTTCAGCGAATATCTTGAGGATATTCTGAGTATCAGGTACGCCACCCTGGTCGACACACTCTCGATCTTCACCACGTTATTCACAAGGGACTTGTGGACGATAAACCCAACACCACCCTGGGACTGCCGGTCACCCTCTCGGAAATAGAGTAGGTTGCCGGATTTCAGGATCATCGTGTCCTCCCCCTCTCTTCGGACTTCAGATAATCCTACAATACTCCATCGCAACCTGCTCAATTCCTCCTCAAGTTCCGTTATCTTCTCGTCGGTCCGGAGTGTCCGCGTGTTATATGTTGCCAGGTCAAGTCGTCGGTATAGGCAGCCTGATCCCTTCCGGAGATTCTTCGCACCCCTTGCCACGCCGTAACCTCGACCGCTACCATAGTCGAGGGTAGACGGGCTGCCGGGTACTAGGGGCCATTTCTGTATTGCGCTCATAAGGGGGGTTTTGCCATAATCGCCACGCTTGGCAGACGGGTTGGCGATCGCAGTATGGTTGTTGCAAAAAGCACAGAAAAACGCTGCTGCCCATTCTCTGGCAAGTCCCTTAGTCGCCTCTTACGACACCCACGGGAAGATATGGGATGGTGCTATTCTTAACGTCCGACACCATACAGAACCCGGCTCAGCCAAAGTGTTATTTGATTTTTCCATCAAGAATCTCTCAGTAGCAGCCACGTAGTCTGGATTTATGGCAATAAGCTCGCTCCCTATTGCATGTGACTTAAAAAAACGTAACTGGCGAAATGTGGGTGTAGTATTAGTTGCACCTCTGCCAAACCCCTCGGGGATTAGAAGCGTGATTTTATGTTATTTTCTGCACTCTGTAGTTAATGTAGGTGTCGTAAAATGAAAGTCAGTATCATATCTGCCTTTCTCGTATTGTTCAGACTTCATTTTCCATCCCTTACATCATCATCATTTCAGCCGAAAGACGTCCACTGCTGGACTTAGGCCCAAGTGTCGCCACAATGACCGGTCCCGTGCGACTCGCATCCAACGGATCCCCGCAACCTTCACCAGGTCATCGGTCCACCTAGTCCACATCCCTTACATGATCAGCCTTAAATCGCTGCGACAGGCCTGTTTCACGAGGTGGAATTTTCCAACCTTAGAGAGTGATTATCACACCTCTTCTTTAAAATTCCACATGAGATTTTTTTTTTTTAGGATGGGAAATCATCAAATGACTTCTCCCGCTCTGGGCGGAGCGGAAGGGAGTGTCAGACTTGACTGACTAAAACCCATCCATGTTCCTTCTTAGCCTTTTGTGTTCCAGGGCCACGGTATCTCTTTCGAACAACCCTCAGCCTTCACATGAGATTACCTAAAAAAAAACAATAAAAAATATAATTACCCATCTACCTATATTTTAAATTGATGACTTACCTATTCAAACGGGACTTTTTTATTTAACATTATAATTATTAATTAATTACGTACTTACTTATTAAACAGTATTAGTTACGACTTTAATTGCCAGTAAAAAAAAACCGTTGTGTAAACGACCCGTGGCAAAACCATAAAGAATTACGTCAAATTAAGTTGGTTGTAAATTATAGAAAGATAAAGCGATTAGTAATGTCTTTCAGTCCTTGAACTTAGTCAAGATTGTAAATGCTTCGATATAATTTGTTATTTAATTTATTTATCACTTTCTAAATATTTTTCAATGAACCCTAAGAATGTACTTTCCAGGTATTCTGTAGGTGACGGTCTACCTCACTCCGTGCCTTACCGTACCCAACATGTGCTAGCTTCAATTGTCGGGGTTTTGAAAAGGATAGCATGCCGACGAACATCTCCTAAATCCTTTTTTTATTTTTTTATGCCGATGTGGAAATCCTCGGTGGATGTCCTCCGCCCTGGGGAGAGCGGAGGGGTCTGTCAGACTCGTACTGACTAAAACCACACCGATGTTCCCTCGCACACTTGCGTCGTGGGCAGCGGGATCTAATACACATAGTCGCATTGGCGACTTTCGCTGCCCCGGACAACCCCTAAATCCTAACTCAAGTAGTTTTAAGCCTGCGGTTTCTTCCAATTTTCTTCGATCAATGACAAAAAATAACTCAACACACCATCTTCGTTTATTTCGTCACTTTATGTGTTTCCTTTTCAGCAATCATCTTCTTGTCCTTGTCCCACGTTACTTGGGGTCGGGGCAACACATCTTTTTCTTCCATTCTCTTCTGTCAACTGTCACGGAATCACTTACACCTTGTTCTTTTATATCATTCCACAAACAATCAGTACATTGTTTCCTTGGTCTTCCTCTCTTTCTCCATACATTGTTTCCTTTTCAACCATATTGCTTGAAAAAAAAACCCGAGTTCCACTCGTGTCCGCAACTCAGCACATTGTATAGCGTGATTTAAATTACTTAGATAAGCCTTCCGTCATTAACTCTCAGTAATCGGTCATGGTCGCTGCCTGAGCATAATCTCCTGCTATAAAGCGAGTCTTCAGTCTGGCGACAGACTTTACTAAGATTTTTATTGCTTTCACGACGCTCCGTTGTGATCTTCAGCTTGGATACAAGTTAAAATTTCGGTCTTCACTCGTCTAATCTTTTATTTTTTACTTCATGGTTCTAGTCTCTGGTTTCACGCTGTTTGACATTAGGACTGTTCTGAACTACCAAACTCTGCCAAAATGGCGGCGGTTTACTCCCGCGTTTTCGTTGACGTAATGGCGGGGTAGTGCGGCCATTTTCTATTGTGTCGCGATACGTCAGACATTGTGTGAGTCGTTTTTTCATTAAGCTAAGAATAAGTGAAACAGCTGCCATGAAAACTCTTAATTAAATGATAATCGGTAATCTTTTTCATTATGTTCTTTTTGTAGGAAAGATAATTTCCAAAGAAAGAGAAAATGGTCAGTGAAGACTGAAAACTCTGTGAGTTTTCTTAATACTTACTGAAAAATGCACAGATATAAACATACAGAGATAAGCAGTAAAATCCAGCATTGCCATAAAACATTCTCATAAAGGTTATCTGTAGATATGTTTTCAGTGTGGACTGATTAAATATTTAAAAGTAAACAAACTGTCAGGGAAGCCGAACCGGTTAGATCCGAAACGTTGGTAGACGTACGACAGATATGGAGACGCACTGTTATCATTTATTACTCATATCTCTTATTGTTCGTGGATTTAAGTTATCTTTTCCAGTGTTATGTTGCTTGCATATGCTAAAATCCGAGTTTTGAGAAAATAAATGGTTTTAATACTAGCTTTTGATAAACTGTCAATTTCGAAGTAAGATAGTATTTTTGGAAAAAAAATAAGTATTTATCTTACAAATTGCTTAAACTAAGTACATAAATAAGCATGATTTACGGTCGGTGACAATCTATTATTGGACAAAATAAATAATAAAATGATGAAGTTTTAAATCGGAATAATTTATCCTTCTATTGTTTTGTCTTTAAATAAAATATAGTAATAATAGACTATTGAATTTATTCAGACACAATGGCGTGAAACCTAGATAGAACTCCCTTGCTGGACACTGAAGTTATTGGTGAAGTTCTTAACTCACAATGACATTATTGGTGATGTTGTAAATTTTTAGTTACATCACATAATAAAAATACTTTTAATAATTTTTGCATGGAACCCTCGGTACGCGAGTCCGACTCGCACTTGGCCGGTTTTTTTTTCTATAAAAACGTTTCGAAAACTCAGTAGTAAATATGTTTTTAATAAAATACACATATAATCTGACAGTTACTGCATAATGCTCTTAGTACATTGACGTAGGAAGGTAGACAGCTACAATACATTGACGTAGGAAGGTAGACAGCTACAATACATTGACGTAGGAAGGTAGACAAATACTAGTACATTGACAAATTGTAAAGTAATTTGATTACGTCTTGTAGACGGTTTGAATTATGCACTATGAACTTAATGGACATAGACACGGCTTTAGTGCGAAAATAATGGGATTTTCTTGTTTTTTTTTTTATGGTGAAGCTAATTGACAGGTATTTTATTTATAAGCTTCTTTTATCACCATAGGCTTATAATGTAAAAAAAATAAAGACTTACGTAAGTAGCGCATTAAAATTGACACATCTATTTAACTACTTTGCTAATTCTATGAGTACAACGGCGGTCTTATCGTTTAGACATATTGTTTATACATAAAATATGTACATACTTATGTTTGTGTGTGTGGGGTAAGCTTCCAGTCTTACCGGATTTGGCTGAATATCAGTATTTTACATGACTATTGTTCTGTAACCTCGAGTTCCTCGATAAATTAATATTATTATACATATACCTATAATCATCAAAAATATATGGATGTATATAATATGCATAATACTGATGATTCTTAACACCACGCTTTTTGCACGTGAATTAAGTGTGAAATAATTAGACTAAAGGTATATTGAACCCAGAACATCAGGAAAATTTAAGATTTATGTGGTTGCGTCCTGTATTATTTTATTAAAATGATTAAATTATATAGGTACCTATTTTGAAAACAGAAATTCCAGTTTACAAGGATAATAAACAATAATTGGGTATTTTGTGAAATTAAATAAATCATGACAAAAATATGTAAAGCCTATTGAATGTACTGTCTTATCTACCTAAAGGCCTCATTGTTCATTTTACCCCTTTAGGACATATTTTCCTATTAATGCAAACATCAGGAAAACCAAGAAAAATTGGTTGACATATTTTGTGTAAAACCATGGAGTCATCTTTTTGTGTTAAGTACCTAGGTAGGTACATATTTTTATGCATAGCTTATCAATGTCCTTATATGTATGAGTTGGTTCGTTTAAAAGTAAATAATAATATAGCATAAAATTCCAAAATGTTTCTACTATTTTCCGTCACAAATCATGTCTAGAGTCAGCTAAGGCATTCCACCAGATGTCCATAACCTAAGCTTTTGAATAGCTCGATGACATGGTGAAAGAAAAGAAAGAAAATATATTTATCTGTCGCAGGGACATGACGTGCAAAAATCTCATGAAGGGCGGGTGTTTTGGGGGACTGTCTTTTGTAATTTTGACGTTAAAAAAGTGCATTTTTTTTTGTTTTTTTTTTTTTTTGCATGTACAGAATTACAAAAGAACAATAAACATACAACGCATTACTAATATAAAAAGTAAAACACGACGGAACAAAAAAGTTAACAGCTTGCACGTTTTGTGACAGCGACAAGCAGGTTACTAGTACGCGTGATACTGAGCTATGGGGGTGGTGATTGGTCTCTTTGCACTCTTCACATTCAAAATGTGGTAACTAGTATCTAATATCCATTAACTGGCATTACACCGCGACCTCGCTTGCGACAAACATGTTTACAGCTCACTCGGTCCGTTATAGGTTCAATAAAAGCACCATAAAATACGTTCATTGCACGTCAAGCGCTGGGGAACGGCTGCAAACTTCAATAGATTTTGGATTTAGGACGTAGATGCAAGTTTAGCGTCACTGGGCGTAAAGATCACAGTATGACTGAAGATAGCATAATAATATCTGGCTTAATACGGCCCAGGGTTACCTGAAGGAGAGAATTTAATCTTTTGGAAGAAAAGAAAACTGTTGATAAAAATTAACGGAATCAAAGAACAAGAAACATGCATAATAATTCTATACAACTTCAAGATGAAAGGAATTTGTGCAAAGGTAGGTAAGTCAATTTTGGGTTCGAAAACAGTGTAGTCCACAAGTCCCACCCAAAATCTCAAGTTGTACGCACGGCAACCAATCAAGGTATATAAAATCAGTTTATCTCTTATTGTACGGGATATCTATACATAGCAAGGCCATGCTACACTGTGTGTGTGTACCTAATGATCTTAATATTAGTCTAGGTTTGTACGTTTGTTTGTAACCACAAGACAAACCATACGATTGAATAGATTGTAGCTAGTAATGACGATTACGGCTGACCACAACCACAACCGATCAATGGTGTGTTTTAAATATAAAAACCATGACGGATCAAAATCACGTGAGCGTCGTACTATACGATAATTTCGCGAATTGGACGCACCCAAGCTTTGCGCTGAATTGGTTAGCATGCTACCGAGGAATACACTGATATTTAAAAATCAGTTTGAATTGATTGATAACAATGAATGGGAAAAATCCTTAACATCCTTACCCAAGTCATAATTTCCAATTACCTACACGCAGATCAATATAAATCTCAGATCACTTACGAGCGTTTACACCTTACGACATTTCATACAAACTTTCAAGTCCTTATTTTCCGTAATGACTGAAGCGATTTTAATGAAACTTCATACGCATAAGCAGGATACATAGGTCTTAAAGGTACTAAAAAAACATTTTCGTAAAATAATGTAACAGCTAAATTAGACCGATTATAAATTATGTATGGAAACTCAATATTTCCAAATATCTTTTTTTTTGAAAGACAATTCGAAATTTTTTTTAGTAACATTTTAGACCTATGTATCCTGCTGATGTGTATTAAGTTTCATTAAAATCGGTTCAATTATTTCGGAAAATAACGACTTGAAACTTTGTAAGAAATGCCGTAAGGCGGAAACGCTCATAATCAAATAAGTTGTTTAAGGATTGATATGAATGGAGAAGTATTTTCGTTCTAAAGTTACAATAGTAACTTCGATTCGTACAGCTTTAAGTTGTTTCATTATACTATGGTTCATGACTGTATCATTGTCATGATTATGGGTAATTACAGCGCTATGGTCACTGGTTTGCGCTAAGTTGTTTAAAATTGCTCGGGTTTTTGTATTCTGCTGACAGTTAAAATCGTCATTGTATGAAACTAATTTTAAAATCGCAAAAGTACGTGCTTTTTAAGATCCTTGTCGGACTTGTTGTAACTTTAATTTATCTAATAGATATGACTTACTAATCCAGTTGCTATCCAGTTTTATGTTAATAAAAAAATTAATAAAACAAAATATATGGCTGACAAGTAACGCTATATTATATTGCAAATCCTACAAAATAAAACATGTCTGCCGAATTCAAACCATGCGAAACCAGTTCTTACCGGTTCTTCCATATATTTACCATGTGCACACAGAAAAAAACCAGATTTGCTATTCATATTCGTGACTATTATTATGTTAGCACTTGGTTTAGAATTTTTCGCCTTTTTTAGGTTATACTATGGACATATTTCCATTGCGTAGGCTTGTTTAGCAGCTTTTTAGCAGCAGCAGGTTGTTGTCATGTCCGGATAAAACGGACGATGGGCCAAATAAACACATTTTCTTAGCATGTCCACATTGATGGCTCGTAAAGACCCCTTTCACTGAGCAATAGATACAAGATTAGACATAAAAAAAAACAGAATGCGTCATGCGGACTTGTAAGTACCTGTGTACCCAAGGTATACGCATTTTTGAGCTGTTCTCGATATCGGAAAGCAAGACAATCATCAAACTGCAGACAAGTTATATCAGTTCCGTCATCGTTTTTTAAAAACATAAGAACATCAATCAAAGGCTTTCAAGAACGTCTTCTAAAGACATTTACTGCTGGGCATAGCTTTCCCCCAAGCGTCACCACATCGACCGGTCCTGACTCCTGTACCTCTCGCATGTGATTACCAGGAACACGGCCAATCATTCCAAATACCTTTCCGAAATCGAGCTTTCCTCGTGTATCATCATCAGCCTACTACAGTCCACTGCTGGACATAGGCCTCTCCAATCGCATGCCACTTAGCTCGTTTCTAACCAACTCTCCTCCAGTTGCTACCAGCTATCCTGCGATGATTGTCGCTCTACTGAGCCTGAGAGTGTCCCACCTTACGATTGCCGATTCGCGGTCTCGACTCAAGAACACCTTTACCCCAACGGTCATCGGTTCTACGGCTTAAATGGCCGGCCCATTACCACTTGAGCTTACCTATGCTGTGTCGACAACTCCAGTTCTTTGTCGGATCACTTCTTTCCGAATCTGATCGATGCCTTTGGATGCCTCGTGTATCATCGGGTTCTAATCAAACGTTATCAGATGTTTATAGTTTGTATCCTAATTGATCGACTATTAGCACTTCAGTGGCTATGACCGCTCCACCTTCTGGCGTATCAGCTGGCTCAATATAATGGAGACTGAACATTTGGCGTCAAGACACGGAATATATCGTGAGTTAATGAGACAGTTTGGTGTACTCACGACCTGTCGCTTATGTGCGACAATTATGACATAAGTCGAAAAATATGAAATACAGGACAACGTTTTTAAGATACACACTTTTTTTTAGCTTACCAATATTTTTTCCAAAACCTTTTACTAATTTGTATCGATGCCACCGATTGAATAATACAGGTTTTGCATGGCTAGTAAAATTAAAGTTTCAAGTTGAAGATTACATCAGTGATTAGATTCCTACTTTGATTAGTAGTAAGCTAGTAAGCCGTTGAGTAATAGTAGGCCTTATATTATATTCCTAGATTCTTGGTAACTTTTTATATTGTTCTATGTTTTGTAGTAAGCAACGACTTATTGTCGGGCCTACGATGTCCTCCCATACTTAAGTACTAACGCTGTAACATAGAAATATTGTAACGCTAATGATTTTAAAAGAGTAACCATAGAGTTGCTTGCCGGTTCTTCTCCTTAGGAAACGACCAACCCGAACCGAGCAGCTTTTTGTCGACGTTTTACAAGGTTCTGGATAAGTGCCCCTGTAGGTCTATGTGGAAAAAAAATATTTTGATTTTGATAGCTTATTATGTCAAAAACGTGACGTTTTAGAAGATTTTGTCTCATGCAATCTAGTTTGTATTGATACCAGCTATTGATTAATAGAGGTCTTATGCGTGGCCGAAACTTTGAGCAAATATTAAAAAAGCGAAAATTAGGCAGACCACGCTTCATACAAAAATCTTCCAATCCTTTTGTAATTCAAACAATGCCAATGCAGAAAAAAATGAAACGGGAATAAATAAAGATAAGGGGGCTCGAACTATAGACATCTTGCATAACAGGGAAGCTGTCAATGAACTTCGCATTCACGATAAAAACCTTGAAACTCGTTTGCAACCGGATGAAGAATGTTAACCGTCTTGAAACAACATTACTCGATTTAAGAACCTAAAAACCCGCTTATAAAGTAGAAATTGGAATGTAATTCAATTTTGAAAAACAAGAGGACTTGCATTCATCATAGCTAAAAAAAATAGCAGTGTCAAGGTGAATTCAGTCTTATCTGTAAACAATACAGTTCTATTTCGGATATTTTGGGCACTGGGCTGTCACTAACCGCAAGAAAGTTGCACAGTATTGTAATTTGTTTGATCTACGTTTATCGAATGTTGCCAGCGTATTCCTTGTGACCCAGTTAGCAGTAGCGGTTAGCGACCTCAATAGAACTATTATTCTAAACGTTATCGCAATTTTTATTCACGGTATTGGGTAGATGGGCAAACCTAACAGTAGAATCAGCCGTTGTACTTAGATTTCTATCCGCGTATATTTTGGCATGCGTGTTTGTAAGTTGGAGAATAAAAATGAGAATGCTTTTTGATTTACATGGCATAGTTTCAATTGTATTGCCTTGCCAGCCCGTCTACCAAGTATAATGGCTATTTTTTGAGCTGAATCGAGGAAAGGCGGATATGATTATTCTTAAAACATTACAGTAAACTGCCAAGCATAACAAACGATCACCATAAATAAAAATAATCCTAAAATAAAAAATAATAAAAAAATATAAATTACCCTAGTTAAATTTGCTCCTTTTTAAATAAAGGCTGTAGACAATCCTATTTTGCATATTAATGTGTCTTGAATAAATCGAACTTAAATGAACCGTAACAAACTAAAGTATTGAGCTATAATATTTGGTGCTCCAGGGGTAGCTACTATTAGGGACCCGACAAACATAGTTATACGAACTAGAATCACAGAGAAAACAATCGAGATACGACTTTTAATAGAACATTCAGTAAAGTCAAAGTCAAAGGAGAATAAGAGGAGTCTAAGTGGAGTTATGAAGTTGAAAAGGATACTCAGCCGTAGATAGTCGTCGGAGTTGGTTAAGATAAAAATAATATAAAGTACAACACACAATAATCTGATAGTAATAAGATCATCTCACAGGTCGCCTGTCACAATCACAATAGACTCAAAGGAAGGCAAACATTCTCACAATAGGAAGTTGTCAAACAATCAAGATAACATAACATTGAGTGCACCTGCCCGCTTTACCATTCTGATGAACTTCGTTACTTATGCATGCGTGAAGTCGTCTGGGAATCTACTCTCTTAGTCCGTCGAAAACACGGGCGAAAGTAGCTGGCAACTGCGAAATAAAGCCTATAATTTTTGGATTCATGAGTTTTAAAAATCCATCCTGTTTTCATTCATTTTAGTCAGGTTGGAACCCCGAAGTCCCGAACTAATATTAGATCTGTAAGTGCTACGGAGCAGGAAACACCCGTAACTTCGGCCGAAACTATGGGTTTCATGCTTAGAGAGAAGACCTGGTCTTAAATTAAATAGTAGTGTGTTCTGTAACAGTTTAAAAAAAAACAAAGAAGTCTTTGCCTTTCTGCTATCCTATTGAATTGAAATGATAAATTATTGTAGATAACTCTAATGCATTATTTAATAAATATGGTACTTATCAAAATTCGAATTACACGAAGAAGCAAAATCAAAAGTTAAGTCCACTGCTCAGCAAGCAAGAACGCTTTGTGGAAGAGCAAGATCATGTTATTGTAAACTTTAAACGGTTTTGTCATCAAAACCGGTCTTTCTTTACCTATTTCAGAAGACTGAGCACATTGTAGATTTTGTAAGGACATAAAACACGTATCTTTGAATCGCCAGGTGTCAGAAAAACTTGTCACATCTGCATTTTGTTTAACTTAAGTTAGGGAAACCGTCAAAATTGGCACGAAACCGGTTTCTTTTGAAGATACTGGTGTAAATGCTGTAGTTTATACTGTTTGTTTTGCAAGGAATTCAGTGATGCATTTTCCTCTGTTTCTCTAAAATAACTCGATGCAATTTAAAGGCAAGACCAGTTAGCATGTCTTGGTCTTTCAATGTAGTTTTATACGTTTACCTCATAACAACACATAACATTTTTTGGTCGAGGGTTAAAAAACAAGTTTTTGACAACACATCATTTGTTATCGTTTCACCCCGGATCGTTATTTACTGGTCTTTTCGGCGTTAGCATGGTAATAAGCAATTAACATATGATATAATTCTACTTTAAAATACTACTAGGTATATACTTTAAAATCAGCCTTTTACGACTCGTCTTTCATCCTTAACAAATAGCATTTAATTTCTTTAGCTCAAAAAACTTCAAGCTCTTAAAACCTGTCTAAATCCAACGTTGGAAACAAAGCTATAATCCTCGTTACTATTCATCATTTCAGCCCGAAAGACGTCCACTGCTGGACATAGGCCTCTCCCAAGAAGGGGGGTTTTGCCATAATCGCCACGCTTGGCAGGCGGGTTGGCGATCGCAGTACAGTTGTTACAAAAGCACAGAGAACGCTGCTGACACAGAGAACGCTGCTGACACAGAGAACGCTGCTGTCGTTACTATTGTCTCACGTAAATTATGTGTCGCCAGTCGACTTTCTGTCTGCTCGATTCAGTTGAATAATATGTTTATAAATACTGCAAGGTCATGACGTTACGCTATGCATTTCTTCACGACTATTTTTAGCCGAATTAGAAATGCGTGCAGTGAATGAAACTGAATGTTTTTGCATAGAGCTGTTCTCCTAGGTCATGGTAGATTATTGAGTGAGTTAGATATGTTTTTACCTACCTGCCTCATTCCTACTTTTTATGTCAATAAGCCGAAAGGTGTCCACTTGATGACATATACCTGTGTCTTCTCCATCCAGTGGATTCCCGTGATCTCTATCATCATCATCATTTCAGCCCAAAAGACGTCCACTGCTGGACATAGGCCTCCCGCAAATGTCGCCACACTAACATTTTGGAGGGTTTTGCCATAATCGCCACGCTTGGCAGGCGGGTTGGCGATCGCAGTACGGTTGTTACAAAAGCCCAGAGAACGCTGCTGCCCATTCTCTGGCAAATCCCTTAGTCGCCTCTTACGACACCCACGGGAAGATATGGGATGGTGCTATTCTTTACGTCCGACACCATATAGTGATCTCTATGTGGATATTTAAATAAAAAATGTGGGTACTACTTTACTATGCTCCGGTGTACCCCGGTGATTTTCTTAAAACTAAACATCTGAGGCTCCATGTAATTAAAGTTCTCAATAGCTCCTATAACGGCTTCTTTGGTATTTATATCTTGCATCGCAACAAATTCTTTAGTTCTCTATCCTTTTTGCCATTGATCTTCAGCTTTTAAATGCCACTCAAGTTCACTAATTACCGTTTGTTTTTAAGATGTTTTCCCATTTTCCTAGTGTTGCTTCACTGCTTTTCTTGGCATGAGTCTTGTCTTAAAATGTGTTGTTTCCGATACTTTGGTTGCATAACGTTTATTTGTTTGCTTGTTGTAATTGATTATTAGTGGGTTTATTCTTGGATTACATTCAAGGACATTTTGGAATGCCATGAAAGAGCTTTGATAGCAAGAAACTTTTGTTAAATTGGTAACTGCAGGCGCGGCTTCGGATGGGGACAATTCTTTACAAATAATAACTGGAGTGTTAAAAATTTGTTCCGAATTGGCTAAGTTACCTACCTAACGAATTATACGTGGGACACTCAGAAAGTTTTGCGAAACTAAAAAAAATTGTTCTATACGTACATATATTTTTATTAAATCTTTTCAAAGTACTTTCCACCAGCCTCTATACAAAGATTCATGCGCCTAAACCAGTTTTCAAAACACTTTTTCCAGTCCGCCGCAGACACCTCGTTTACAGCCTGCTCGAACCCAGCCAGCGCATCTTCCGGCGACGAAAATTGTATCCCTTTGAGCTGATTTTTTATTTTTGGGAATAAAAAGAAGTCACACGGTGCTAGATCAGGGCTGTAAGGAGGGTGACCCAGGAGTTTGACTGGCGTGCTGTCCAGGAAGTCCCTCGTTTTGAGTGCGGTGTGCGCAGGTGCATTGTCGTGGTGGAGCAGTAGCCCGCGGAGCCCTGTGTTTGGTCGCTTGTTGCTTATAATAGAGAAAACTTCTGGCAAACATTTGGAAGTATACCATTCGGCATTAATGCTTCTTTGATCCCGTAAGGGAATTGATACCAAGTGGCCAGTCAAATTAAAAAAGCTAGCGATCAAAATCTTACCCCCGCTTCTAGATCGCTTCACTTTGGTAGGCGTTGGCTCATTTTGAAACACCCAAACAGTCGACTGGCGCTTGGTTTCTGGGTCGTATTGATAAATCCAGGACTCATCACCTGTAACGATGTCGTAAACACGCCGAGACGAGCCTGCTTCAAATTTGTTAAGCATATCACGGCACCATTCCACCCGGGCCTGCTTCTGAGCATCGGTGAGGTTGTGCGGCACCCAGCGTGATACTATCCTCCTCACGCGAAGATGGCTGTGTAGAATCTCGTGAACGCTTCCCGATCCAATCTTCAATATGTGTTGAATCTCCTGATATGTAATTCGCCTATTGTCTTGGATTAAATTTTTCACTGCTAGCACGTTTTCTTCGGTAACAGCCGTCAAAGGGCGACCGCTTCTTTCGTCATCCCCCAAAGTTGGTCGACCGCGCTTGAATTCGTTATACCAACGATACACGGTTGCCTTGGAAGGGCCTTCATCCATGAATGCCATTTGAAGTCTATCGTACGATTCATCCGGTTTCAGGCGACACTTGAAATCGTATAAAATCATAGCTCTAAAATGTTCCCGGCGCAGATCCATATTTCAGTGAGACACAATACTTTGAATTAACTCGCAAAAAATGTGGAGGGAAATTTTGAAATTGGAACTTACTTATTTTTACTTATAAATAATCATATTTTCGAAAAACATAATAACTGGCCAGTCTCCCATATATAAAAACTTTTTTTCGCAATACTTTCTGAGGGGCCTGGTATCTCCAAACTCAAGCTCAAAGCTTAATTCCATAGCCTTAGCACGAGTCTTAGCTTTGCTTCTGCGAAAATTTTCTTTTTTATCAAAACCTTATGTAGGTCTTGAAATAAAACTGAAAACGAAAGAAGCTCCACAGAGCTAGCAATAGCTTTGAATTAAACCACAGTCATGCGAGATTTTCTGCTTTTCTAAAGAAACTCAAACCGTTTTCACATGGGTCCATTTTCTCACGGAATTAGAACGTCGAATAGAGTGGTTTCAGTGAAACGGTCTATTGAAGTTTTATGGAGTATTAGGTACAGCGGTATTAACTCGTTAGTCGCTACTTTTATGATTATTTCTTCGTTTGATTGGATCTTTTGGTTTCTCTGAAAGGAAATAGAAATATAGTTAGTAAAGAAATGTGTTCCGTGTGTCTGAATGCCTGTTTTTGTATTTGATAGGCTGTTGTTCACCGTTGTTATTTCAGTTAACCAATCAATCAATTTCACGTGAGATATATTAACAATTTCTACCTCAAGATGATCAGCCTTTCAGGAACCGGTTTGTACTCGACTTTTATCTTTGAAAAAACCCTTAAGTAATTTTCCAATCACTTTCAAATCATTGACAGCAGTATATCGTTGATGATAGATGATACTAGCAGATGTTTGAATGTAAACGTATATCCCGTTCATTCATATCCAATAGTGACGTCAACATGTAAACATCATGATTTCATAACATATCGAAGTGTAGTGGTATCGATACCGACAATCCTACTATGCATCTTATCTTCTTGATCGGTATTTGAGTAGAGATGAGATACCATCCGTCTAGATTTGTCCAGACAAGTCGGGTTTTTTGACCCGATGATAGATTGTGTGAGATAAGAAAAAAAAAATGAAAAAGGAGGAAATGATGCCGTGACGTCTGTCAGAAGAAAATGAAAAAAAAATGGGTTGCGCCGACCCCAATTACTTAGAATAGGACAAAGACAGGAACACGATGATAATGATGATCACTACTCTTAATCTAACCCTTCTTCGACTTAATAGACCAGGGTAGAAGCCTTTAAAAACAATAAAAAGTGAAAAAAAATAATAGTAGGATGAAACCCATTAGAAAAGGAGAGGAATATTATAAAAATAAAAGGAAAAATAATTTACGGGCGATCTGAGGTCGGGAAGGGGGTGGTGGTGAGTTTTTAAGGGTAAAAAACGGTTTTTCTCGATTTCCGGCAAAACTAAAAGTCCTATCGAAAAAAGTCAAATGGCAAAGTTGTAGGTAATAAAAAGATCTAAAACTTTTGAATTTACACTTTTTTCACATAACCTCAAAATTTATGTGAAAAATCCAAAAAACCAAGTTTTTGGTTTTTTATTTTTATCTTTTACAATTTTTTTTTTTTTTAAACGAAATTTGGTGAAGACTTACCTTTTTATGTCCCAAATACGCTGTAATTTATTTGATTAAGAATATTTATTTTTTCACCTTATTTTGAATTAATATCGAAAAAACACCCTAATTTTCAATCGAAAATTCACCCGTCAAAATATCAGCTTTTTTCAAAAAGTTGCTATGGTTTCTGTTCGTTGAAATCTCTACTTTCCGATGGTGAAAAAAAAAATATGTTACTAGAGTAAATCTTCTCAGAAAATGCAAAAAATCAAAAAAAACTCGAATTCGAAAGCTTTTTTTTTAATTATTATAAATAATTTTGAGATATTTATTAAAATTTACACTTTAATTACTCGAAAAACGTTAGATTACATGTGACATTCATAACAAAAAAATATATATAAAATATATATCGTAAATATATTTTTAATAACAAACTTTTGGCCGATTTCCATTGTCTTTTCAGATTATCAGTATGGATGAATCTGTTTGTATCATCTGCAATAAGGCAGATGATAAGCAAGTGTATGCAATAAAAAAGCAGCTTTGAATCGTTTAGTGGTATCCAGCAAGAAAAGAATCGACAATAAATACAAAAAATTTGAGACTGTCAATATAATGATGAGACCGCAATAGCTACATTTTGTAGTTCAAGACAAAAAAAAAGCAAAGGAAGGAAAAAAAGTAATTAAAGATGCTCTTGGATTTAATTTTGAATCTCATTGCTTTATCTGCGGTGGATTTTTCGGTAATATCTCACAAGAAAAATTTCTTGTGTTCAAAACAACGATACAAGAGATAATATATTACAGTATATTAAAAAACAGAACACATTAAATGATTTCGATAAAAAGATTTCAGCTCGTTTGCAAAATGTGCCTGATTTAGTCGCAGTAAAAGCGCATTATCACACTGCTTGTATGGCTAATTTTTATAACAAAAGAACAGAAAGAAAAAGGGGTCGCTCAGCATGTGAAAACACTAAGAATTTTATTAATTATCTTATTAATTATATCGTTGACAACGAAACAGAATATCAATTTTCTGTAAATGAAATAAAAGAGGGATTTTCCAGACTACACAACTATTAAAAATAAATTGAAAGAGCATTTTCAAAACGATATCGAGTGTCATTTAATTAAAAGGGACATGATTATTTTATACAAAAATGGTACTGCAAGTAAGAAACTCTCACATTTAATAGTACGATTTACATTTATATTTATATATAATGAGATTTTCTATGACATAAATGTAATTAGCATTAAATAAATCAACTTTTTAATTGAAACAAATTGCAGCAATCACTTTTTTTTGATGAAATTATTTATAATAATTAAAAAAAAGCTTTCGAATTCGAGTTTTTTTTAGATTTTTTGCATTTTCTGAGAAGATTTACTCTAGTAACATATATTTTTTTTCACCATCGGAAAGTAGAGATTTCAACAAACAGAAACCATACCAACTTTTTGAAAAAAGCTGATATTTTGACGGGTGAATTTTCGATTGAAAATTAGGGTGTTTTTTCGATATTAATTCAAAATAAGGTGAAAAAATAAATATTTTTAATCAAATAAATTACAGCGTATTTGGGACATAAAAAAGTAAGTCTTCACCAAATTTCGTTTAAAAAAAAAAATTTTTGTAAAAGATAAAAATAAAAAACCAAAAACTTGGTTTTTTGGATTTTTCACATAAATTTTGAGGTTATGTGAAAAAAGTGTAAATACAAAAGTTTTAGATCTTTTTATTACCTACAACTTTGCCATTTGACTTTTTTCGATAGGACTTTTAGTTTTGCCGTAAATCGAGAAAAACCGTTTTTTACCCTTAAAAACTCACCCCCATCCCCTTCCCGACCTCAGATCGCCCGTAAATTATTTTTCCTTTTATTTTTATAATATGCCTCTCCTTTTCTAATGGGTTTCATCCTACTATTATTTTTTTTGGTTTTAAAAATTATCGACCCTGGTCTATAAGGGGATTTTATTTAAAAAAAGTTAGATGCATGTAAAAATACAAAAGAGTAAAAAGGTTTTTACAAATGCCATAAAAATTTTGTCATAAATTTTTCAAATGGTAGCCCTCATCGGGGATGCAAGGTTTCCTTCAAAGTTTGTATTGAGCGATTATAATTCAAATTTTGGAACGTTTTGCATCATTTTTGTTTTTGCTGGAGCCCTTGAGAACTACAACTTAATTTTCTAGCTGTTTATTATCTAATGACCGGCCATTAAATGTTTTACAAATAGTCTAGTATGTCGTCGTCGTAGTCGTTTATTCAATTTAGGTGTCCCTTCTATATTACAAAGCATTTATTTCTGAACAATGTTTTGATACTTTATTCTTTGGCGCTTTTATGCAAAGAGTACCATAGTCAGGTGATAATGATCCTTCAGCTGAGACACAGATATTTTTTTGCGTCAGAGGTCTGTAATCCGCAAAGCAGGTCAAAAGATTGCTATTTTCCTAAAAATATTTCTTCTTATATTATTCGTTCATTAACACAAGGTAAATTTATTTGCAGTTGTTAGGCAATGACCTTATTCCTTTTCGAGCACCATGTGTGACTTCCTTCTATACTAGATTAGCAATTAAGGTAAATTCGTCATTATTTCATTGGTCATCATTTTCAGCACGGTTGCGGTTGTTTGTAGATAAATATTATTCGTACGTTTAAGGTAAATAGGTAGGCCACTAATTAGATCACAAAATATTGTTGGTGTCACCATGAACATTATTCCTCTGATATAGGTTTTTAGTAATTTATAGAGGGTGTTAAATACACCCTGTGTACCGAAGCATAATAATGAGAATTGTATTTTCATACTTTTAAATGTTTTTTTTTTGTTATTTTTTTAAGGGATATTCAAAAATTTGTATATAAATAAATAAAGGGAGAATTGTATAATATTGAGTAATAGATATTCAAGTAGGTACTCATACGGGAAGGAAGAAAACTCTTAATGAAAAATCTCATCATTCTGTCGGTATTTCCCTCTTGTTGTATTGATAAGATTGGCTTATGAAATAACAAAATCTTTTGGTAATGTTCCGATCATCCGTTCATGGCATGGACATTTCCGCTGACTCATTTTTCATTCAGACTGTGGTCCTTTAGCTTTCAGATAAGAAAGACAGCTGTCAGCAAAATGACGACAAAACTTTGTATAAACTGGTTTATTTTATGCACACGAAAATCATTCAATCTGTCAGAATGACGAATGCTTTGAGTTTCATCAAAAAAGAATTTTTAAATTTACCTTTATATATGACTAATTGAATAAAAAACTTAAATGACATAAGTAATCCTACAATTCTTCATTGTATAAAAAAATGTTAATATTAATAATTATTGTAAATGACCAAATATCTATGTATGTATAGTTATTAATACTGAAACAAATATAAATATGTTGTGGTCAAATTAATTGTTTAATCAACTACCTATTTACCTTAAAGGTAAGAATTATAAATAACCGTGATATAAGTTATGAAGACTAATGGAAAAAGTATCGGTCTAATCAAGTATCGAAGGAAGCCAAATATGGGGCTCATCGAGGAATCGAGGCATTTCAAAGGAACCCATTTTACCTGTCTATATGCCATATCCCATATCTTCCCGTGGGTGTCGTAAGAGGCGACTAAGGGACTTGTCAGAGAATGGGCAGCAGCGTTCTCTGTGCTTTTGTAACAACCGTTCTGCGATCGCCAACCCGCCTGCCAAGCGCGGAGATTATGTCAATATGGCGTTGGGGGAAGCCTATGTCCAGCAGTGGACGTCTTTCGGCTGAATTGAAGTTCATTTAACCCCGTAGAATGACTTTTAAATAGTCATTCGTTGGGATTAAATAAACTTAAAGGGGTTGTATTGATGATATTGATGACTACAATTATGTAAATACGTACGTTTTACAGCCGCGTATCGTATTTACAGCCGCGTATGATATTTAAAGATGACTCTTGGCAGAGGATGAAAACTTTTTCAGAAAAAAATCTCGTCACAAGGTATTTCGTGCCAATTTGGGAATAAAGAAAATACAGTGACGTGTCCTGCTAGCCTACCATGACGTCTTAAAGCAGTATTGTTTTACTCTTATTCCAGTGTGGGAAAGAGACGGATCTATACAGGATGTCTAGCGCCATCTCTTTCCCACACTGAAAAAGGAGCAAAACAATAATGTTTTAAGACGTCATGGTAGGCCTTCTGAAATCTTGGTACGACAAGACAGGCTTAAACAATGTTGCTGATTTGTTTTTCAATAGCCACAAATTTCCCAGAAACTGTACCCATATCAGTACGATTCGATTTCTGTCTGAAATCGTCTAGAGATTCCTTTTTGAATGTGCTGCCCAAAATGGGAACAATGGACACTCTGCACACTTGTCTTTTTAGGACCTGAGAGCGAAGGTGACTAATTCCTTAGGATTCATTTATTGCTCGCAAAGTCATCCTATCCATTTTATGGTAGAAATGTGTCTGAAAATCCATGAATCGGTTCGCTTGAGCAGTGATTACATTACGCGTTGCTGTTGATGCTGCTAGCATGACCGCCGTAGAAACGGGCTGTGTCGATGGAGGAATCGACAAACTGACACATTGGTTGTCATTGTCTATCTGTCATTATGACGATTCTTCCGTAGACAAAACTCCTTTCTACAGTGGTCATGCTACGCGTGCTGAATGACCAAATGTTTTTACCATGACATCAGCTCCGCTGTCCCCTTATTTCTTTAATTCGTGCTGAAACTCGTAAGAAATACGTGAATGTTTGATATTTTTAGCTGGGAATGACTTGCAAGAAAATAAAAACTTTCCTTATTTCTAATATTAGTAACTCAAACTAAAGAAGATTGTATACAGTCGACTTCACGCCGGTGTTAACACTATGACTTTGAGCTGACCTGGCGTAGTACGGCGATTTAATAGAATAAGAGGCCATGTAACGTTGGTTTAGTTACCACTGACGAACAGCTTACTGTACTTATATCAGTAGGCCTGCCTATCAATCTTGTTTCATGGAATTTTGTTTACCACGACGTAATCGGGCACGGTATTCAAACAGTGCTGGATTTAGCAAACTTGGCTCTGTTAGCAATTTTTCACGCAGTTTTAGATTACGTAAGGTACTACACATGTGTTAGAAATTATTGGCAAAGAAAAGTAAAGTTGGCAAAAACTAACAAACTAGAGTTCATTTTACGTCGTACGTAAATTACCTAGTGAAATACACAATGTTGGTTTTAGAACGTTTACGCCGTACGGTATTTAATACTAACTTTCAAGTCCTTATTTTCCGAAATAAATGAACCGATTTTAATGAAACTTTATACGCATAAGCAGGATACAAAAGCCCTAAAAGAAAAAAAAAGTTACCAAAAAACATTTTCGAAAGGTCTTAAAAAAAAACAAGATAATTGGTCTGTTTTAGTCTAATTTAGCTGTAAAACTATTTTTAGTAACTTTTTAGCCCTATATATCCTGCTTATGCGTATGAAGTTTCTTTAAAATCAGTTCAGTCATCTCGGAAAACAAGGACTTGAAAGTTTGTATGAAATGTCGAAAGGTGTAAACGCTCTTAAACAAAATCAAAAACTATTTCATGTTTTTTTGGGATCACCGACCGCAGTAGTTTAGTTCATCATCATCATTTCAGCCGAAAGACGTCCACTGCTGGACATAGGCCTCCCCCAAGTGTCGCTACATTGACATAAGGGGGGTTTTGCCATAATCGCCATGCTTGGCAGGCGGGTTGGCGATCGCAGTACGGTTGTTACAAAAGCACAGAGAACGCTGCTACCCATTCTCTGGCAAGTCCCTTAGTCGCCTCTTATGACACCCACGGGGAGATATGGGATGGTGATATTCTTTACGTCCGACACCATACAGAACACGTCCGACACCATACAGAACACGTCCGACACCATACAGAACAGTAGTATAATTACTTGTACAAAGATCTGTGTCCGTACTATGAGGCTTAAAACATTATTGTTCCATTCCTATTCCAGAGTGGGAAAGAGATGGAGCTAGACGACCTGTATAGCTCCGTCTCTTTTTCACTCTGGAATAGGAATGGAACAATAATGTTTTTGGACGTCATGGTACGGCCGCTGATCTGATGATGATGTAACTAGCTCACCCTTTATAATGAAAGGAAATGGGTAAAGCTTCATTACTTAACATAAAATCACGCCTGTAATCTCCGAAGGATTAGCCAGCGGTGTACCTAATATTACACCCACATTCCACCAGTTATGTTTACGTCCTATTTAATATGGGGCGAGCCCATAGCCATCAACCGGACACAAATTTAGACTTCATGGCTGCTACTGAGAAATTCCTGATGTTAAAACCCAATAACGCTTTGCCCGACCTGGGAATCGAACTCGGGACCTCAGCTCAGCAGTCGCGCTTGCGGCCACTGGACAAACGAGGCAGTGAAGCTTTATAACTACTTAAGATAAAATTAATTCAACAATCTTCTACTGAAGTTTTTACATCCAAAACTCGCATTCGCAGCCGTGCATCTTTTTTCTTGGTATCAACTGTACGCATCTTGGCATTTGTATCGTTCCGTATTCGAGAGGTTCTCTAGAACTGTCGTAAAAAAATCTTAAAGTCTCTAACAACGTTTATTTATCCGCATATTATCTAGTTTTTAACAATGTGACTTTGGGCATCTTTGGGTAAGGTCGTATGAAGGACGGCTTGATGTTCGACGTTCTTTTGTTGTTTGTAACACCTCATGTTTGTAAAATCTATACTTTTATAGCATTTCACATGTTTTTCTTAGGTGGTAAACTTATAATGAGATCTTATTGACCCTGTCGGGCACAGAAAATAAGTGAATTTGGAGAGAAGAAACATTTTCATAAATTTATGACATTAAAACTACTTACTATAAAACAAACAAACTATTATAATAAAATAATTATGTAGGTACTTTCTTAGGTACACTAGCATTACTGATAAGATTCGTAGTAAATAACTACGATTCGTGAACGCAAAATGCTAATAATATATTATGATTTTATGAGTCATATTGCGACTGAGCCACGACGTAAGCTCATTATATGTTCATTGCCAAGGTTACTGTGTTGAGAGAACCGGCCCCCGTTGTTTCTTCACCTGTTTCATTTCGCACATGCATATCGTTTACTGAAAAACGTGTTACTTACATCATCATCAACATTTCTCTGCTCTTATCCCAACTCTCTCTCTCTCTCTCGCTCTTATTTGGGGTCACCGCAATAAGTCTTTTTCCATTCTTCTCTATTATTATTTGTGTTCACATGAGCTACTTCCTCAAATCATCTTTCTCACACAGTGTCCATGATTTCTTTTCATCATCATTGTTATTGAGTCGAAAGACATCCACTAGTGGACACAAGCTTCCACAAGCATCGCCATCAGCAAAACTCTTATGCTACCCATCCTTCTTTCAGCGGACTCCCGCTGCCTTCTCCAAGTTATCAGTTCAGCTTGTGGTGACCCACTGCTGGGCCCCGGCTCAGGCCTCCTGTCTGGAAGAGGAGATGATCGTTAATCCGTAATTGGCCGTTTATCAGTATTTAAAAGTCTCATGAAAAGTGAACGTGATTCGAACATTCGCAAATTACCAATTGGCACCGACTACAAATACCTTCGTGTCTCTATTTATTTACGCTTTCAATTTACTTTTCGCTTTTACATAATATATGAAGACCTAAAGTTTCGATCTGTGCTCGTTAGAGTTCATATTAAAATAGCTAATCTTGATGATTAATGAGCAATGTTTTTTATCGGATTGGACGTCATTAACATGGTGGTCGAGATTTACTTGTAACTAAGGGCTGATTTCACCATAGAAACTGATAGTGATCAGCATATGTTAGCCGTTCAGGGCCTCAAGTCTGCTATTACAATAATGTCAGAATGGCCTATCATTGATTTCATAATTGTTGATTTTGACAAGTATGGTAATCTACTAATATAATGGCGTCCTTATGACTTCCCAATGGTCAACCTCTGACACTCCATTGAAAGAAATGGCTTAGAATGGTAATCTCGTACATAATGACAAATGAATGACTGACTTGAAACACAATTTGACTTTGACAGCTAAACAGATAAAATATTGAGTTTTCTAATTTCACATTTATGTTTTCTGCTATTTACAAAGTTCTTACTACTTCAGATTGCTTATAACACTATTATATAATATATAAAAATATATATAAATGAAATCTGGCATGAATAAATGTTCAAATTTAGTAGTAGTTTTTCGAAAATCATTTAGACTAACGTGTATTAATAATGGCAATACACTAATGTCATTATAACACAATTCTATTACGAGACCAGTGACCGACCAATGATCGACCATTATGAATTTAGCAGATTACGAAGTTTTAGCAAAATGACAATGGGATCGTGTTGTAATGACGATATTTATAAAAATAGCAGACTTGAGGCCCATGTCGTCACTGTTGTCAGTGTCATCATAGTTGCAAAATATTCAGCTCTTCAATACCGTTTAGATAAGCCGATCGGATACAATATATGTATTGCAGAAATTCGTCCTAAACCGTTTTAAACTCCCAAAGTTATTTTTTATCAACAATTAAGAATTATAGTAAATGTGTCTAAAGTAAGGATTTTACTATGAGTTTCGAAAGGAAGTGGAGTCCATCCATATTTATTTTCCTAGCGTGCTACAAAGTTATACTTGGGCAAGGTTGCAATAAATATATCCAAATATTTGCAGAAGTTCGAACATCCCTACATGGTTGTTCCTACATTGTGATATCTCTTGGTTTTAGCGAAGTTGTGGCATCATTTATGAGCCCGTGGTATCCGACTGCAGGGCAAAGGCCTCCGTTCCTTTTTTCCATTCTCCTCTCTTTAGAGCTATTTCAGCCAATCCGTTAAATAGCAGTCATGCTCGTCACGCCATCTTCTTCTGGGCCTGCTGCGTCGCCGACTCCTGAATTTCGGAACCCAATCCGTAGATAATTACGTCCAATTCTGATGCTACATGCCGCGTATATGGGCTACCCAGTTCCATTTTAATTTGGTAGCTGTGTACTATTTAATAACCATGAATAAATAGGCTTGAATGATTTCCTATGATGAAGTGGAAATAACAAATTTGGTCAATGTATGGAAGAAAAACGAAGAAGGTAAAGATTTCATGAAAATGGCTAAAACATTATGTTTAAAATTAGAACTGCTAAAAACGCCCAACCCAACCGCCAACTGTGATAGATAAAGAGATAGAATCTCATACGGCAGCTCTAAACGTTGTAACGGGTTCAATGAATTTTAGATTTTAGAGCAATATAAATAGAATTATAAGTCATGTGACTAGCGAGTATAGCGTGGGAAGATGATCTGTGTTTTTAAGCTCATCAGCAAACGAACTTGTGTGGAACCAGTATTTAAACAGCTGTCATAAGTTAAACAACTCTCATCAATCGAACATGTGCATTATGACAGTGAGAAGAAGAATGATATTTGCATACATCATGGTTCTGTTTGGCTGGAAATAGACTTCTTATAACCTTGACAATGGATTGTGTTTTTGTATCAATGCCTCGAGTTTATACTCAAAATGGCAATGTTGTCGGTGCACACATACCTACTTTGCTGTCGATTGGACGTAGTTTGACCGCAGATCAGTGTTATGCGTATCGAATGCCTTCGTTAAGTCTGTAACTATGAAATCCTTAAAATGGTCTTAAGGCGCTCCTTCACCGGAGCATTTGACTGTAATGTAACTTTCCAAGATTCGATTTTGAACTGAAAGAATTGAATCTGAATTGTTATATTACAGGTGAGGGAGCGCCGTTACACTGTAATGGGGTATTTTTTGACTAGCCTGAATTTTATATTCAGCCCGTTACTTTACAAAAAAAATTATCGATAGTAAAGTCGTAATCAAAACGTAGGTTAAACCCTCATTACTAGGCGTAATGAGGGTTTAACCTATTAGGAATCAGACCTAGACCAGTGGCAGTCGCTTTCAAAGTATTTCGTATTTCTACAACGATTTCAAGAGGATTGACATTAATCTTCAATACATAAAAGACGTTTCCATCAGCGTTATCGGAAAATAAATGTCACTTTCCTTTGGCCCTGTTTTCCTTCAGATGGGTCAAAAATTTCTTTTCTACATGAAATATAGACATTAAAAAATCATTATTCTGCTTTTATAAATCCATTAACAACTTCAAACTTTTCTATATCATTATTTTTACTTTGTTGAAGTAAAAGTAGACCGTAGTAATACTTGGCAAAGTATACCAATTTTTATACATCGCTTGTCTATGTTACAAACAGCTCTAAAAAAAAATGCGGGCTTTTATCTAAATTGAAGGAATGAAGTAACTAAAATTAATGGTAGCGACGTTAATGTGAAGTAATGGATTAAGTTTATGTTAATGGCTCAAATTTCTTTATTTGTCTTATATTTACTTAGTGTAGGTATTAATATTTTTCTATTACTGCCATCAATTTTACCAACTTGCACGCCATTTACGTAATGTGTAGTGCTTAATTAATTATTGTTACTATGTAATTTAATATAATATTGAGATGACTGATTTATATAAAGATATGTTTACAAGTATGCAAATGGCTATGGAAGATGTCAAAACTCATTAGGACATACGTAAAGTATAAGACCCACTGAACTGAACTGAAACATAATATACTGAGAATAGGGTTGAAAGATAGAGTGAAATGTAGTGAATTGTTGACATTTAACCGTATTGCTTTTAATAATTTTGTAAAACAACACTGGCACCATATGCGCTCCCTGTGGAAAACTTTCAAAGACTTGTTTCTACTATCCACCATCCAATATGCGTACCAGAGTGTGATCTTATTTTCACCCTCAGCTTAGGGCCGAAGGGTGAAAATCTAACAGCACGGCCAATGCGTCGTTTTAAACAGAGTTCTAATGTTGTCAATATTCTACTTGTCCTCAGTTGATGAAGCGAATGCGGCAGGTGGTGGGACAACGAATGTTCGAGATATTTATGAAAGCCACCTTCTACGGCCAGTTCGTTGCGGGCGAGGATCAAAACACTATCAAGCCAACTATCGAGAGGTATTTTTGTTTTCATTTCATGCTAAGTTGCCTACTAATAGGCCGCAACTCGCCTGATGTGAAGTTATGATGCAGCCATGGTGAGGGTGGAGCACGCTTGCCTAGAAGAAACCAATTCACTCGAGCTTTGAATAGATCCAGATTATAATGATCAGGGAACAGAGAAGCCGGCAGTAAATGCACCTTATTTAATTGAAATATTAAGAATGTATTAAAATGTGGTGTTCACTAGTTCCACTAGTTAGGGTTTAGAATAAAATCACCAAATTATCAGTAAGTAGATGAATTACTTTAAGAGTACGTGCGTCGCCGTCCGCGCCAAGTGTGGACTGTTCGACACGTAACCCTAAAGCTCACGCTACGTTTGTTAGAATATCACATCTAGCAAAGATTTAAATAGTTGGCATGAAGAAGGGAAGCATTATCGACCTATAAAGTTCCAACTACTGGGTCATCATCATCATGGGTCACGAGGGTCATAATCCGCCACAAGGACACATTGCTAGGCCATCACTGATAATTAAAAATACTACTACTGCTATTTACTGTTAAAAAGGTATTTTTTTAAAGCTGACCCCCAAGGTCAAGGAATAAAATCTGTGGCTTCAGGGGTTTCCTCCGTCAAGAACGAACATGCCTGAATTGGAGCACCCTTAACTGAATAATTCATCTCTATGGTCGTAATAATTACAGTAACGCGTACCATAAACATTATAAGTTTACGAGCTGCAATTAGCATGAGTAATGACATGATTTTAATTGTAGTTTCATTGCTTGGTAACAAATGAGCTATGAGCTTTAATTGAATAAGTCGGTTTGATATGTTTTCTTTCCGGCTGGAGGGTTTTACTATCGGCAAAATCATCATCTGCTAATTAATACGTGACTGCGATTTTTATCTTCTTCTTTTCGTATTGATGGTATATCTATCTAATGTTGCTTTGACCTTATTATTGATGCCCAAAATATTTAATCTAAACTTCATTAAAATGGCTATGATTTTCTTCGTCTAAATCCTGTTCTATCACTATAATAACGAAAAAGTCTCTACAGTTATTCCTTGTCCTTTTTAAATCGCAAACGATTGAGTCTACGAGTCTCTGAGATTCATCCTATTTCCTAAACTGTCATAAGTCGGAAATATCCTTAGCGTCACTGTGGAGGATGAAGTCCTGGGTCCGATTCCCGGGTCGGGCAATGTGTCCTTGGGGTTTTCAATTAGGAATTTTCTCAGTAGCAGGCACTGAGGCTTGATTTGTGCCCGGTTGATGGCAATAAGCGAGCCTATTGCCATCAACCGGGGCTCTTGGGAGGCCTTCTGTTACATGGGACTTAAACATAACTGCTACTGGTTACTGTACACCTCTGCCTAACTCTTTAGAGATTACGGGAGCGATGTTATGTTATGTGTAAGAGGAACTGTCTCTGATCTATCATAGTGTCAACCACACTCACGCCTATGTCTAAGAATATATTAACCGTATGTCACAAGTCTCAACAAAAAGTGGATGGATAGGCCATTTCTTAACCCTCGTGAAGAAGACAGATATTAACATTGACGTTTTTAACATTTCAGATTGCGCTCCTTCGGAGTGAAGTCAATCCTCGATTACTCCGTAGAGGAGGATCTGTCACAGGAGGAGGCTGAGAAGCGAGAAGTCAGGTATATATCACATTTTACTACTTTCATTCATTAAAATTACAGACCTCGCGAACTGCACAGACCACCGACCAGAAGTTGTGGGCAAGTTTTCTTTTTGAACATAGCATCTGCTAATCATTAATTTAATCAGGTTCAGTCACTTAATAAAAACTCGGGAAAAACCGGGTTTTAATAAGGGACCGAAACCGAGTTTTGATGCGTTACCGTGGCCGCGCGTGGTGTGTGAAGTCTTTAAGAGTTTTGGGACTATTGTGTATTTCAGGTCCTCTGTATTGTGAAAGTCTGGTCGTTCCCACTGTTATTTTTCTTGTGAATTCTTATGTTAGCGGTTCTGATTGGTCGACGTTTACATAGAAAGGTATTGTCGATAAATCAAGTTCATTTGATTTGACATCTGATTTTATCAGGGTATCAGAAACCAGCAGGGGTTAGTTTAACGATGTATCTGTATTAGGGTGGAACGAATAACAGTTAAATCAATAACAACAACGTCGCGATTTGTCGTGTGCATGAAAAAAACATCATGTAATTGGGGTCCTAAAGTTTTTGTGATCGCGTGATGTGAAATTTTATCATCTAATTAACATTTTGATTGTATTTTTTTATTGTATAATACTTTCAACGATTTGAATGTACCGATTTTTTATGCATATTTATACAGGGTGGCATATTTAGTCGGCGCCATACTGTATACTGTTGCATCCCTACTACCGAAATATTCACATTTAAGAAACATTTGGCTGATGAAGAGTTGAGACAAAATATTTCGACTAAAGAGAGAAAAGAGAGAGACAAAAAATATTTGAACATGTTTTATGAACTTTTATGTAAATGTTTCACCATTGAAAATCATAGTAGCTATTAACAAATATGTAGTGACTACAACATAACGATTAAAAATGAACGAATAAAGAACATACATATAGAAACCCCACGTTCTGAAATCTTGTACGACTATTAGCGTCAGTGACAAGTCAATTAGTTGTTTCCATACTCTTTGTAAAAGACAGTAATTAAACTGAGAATACATTTTCTATAATCTTGTGTTAAAATGTATGTAGTGACAAAGGAGCTGAATTATGAACACGAGAAAAAAATGAATAGAAAAAAATAGCTATTCCATGCAATAGTGTAATACCTAATTATCTACACGTAAGGCATGTGAAACTCGGTTTCGGTCCCATAGTAAAACCCGGTTTTTCCTGGGTTTTATTTACTTACCTACCTACACACAAAAAATTTATGGAACATCTGTTTTTTTTGTACATTCTTGTACTGAATCCATGTTCCATCTCAAAGTTTTCTTCACGATAATCTTTACGCCCGCGCAGTGTAGGGTCAAACATTTCATTCTTTAAAAAAAAACGCATAAAAACGTCGTGTTCGCCACACTCACAACGTGAGTAACACAAAACAATTTCATCGTATATCGGTTACGGCCTTTTACGTCATGACGTGTGCCTCGCATGGCAACGATTCAAGGCAAATACCAAGCGTAACTCGTAGGCTGAACAAGAACGGTGATCGCAGAGGCCAACGAGGAGAAATGACAAAAAAGTACTAAAGGCAAAAAAAAGTACTATTTTCGTTCTGTGAAGATAATTAGTAAAGAAAATGGCAGTATTGTCTATACAATTAAATAACACCGTAGTGTCTGTTTGTAATTTCAAAATAACAGCTTTTTATTGAATGCATATTAAAGGATATAAATAAAATAAAAATAAAAATAGGAAAGCCTTTAAATATGAAAGGATATACGATACGGAATATTTAACAAATTATTTTTTTTAGTTTTTGTCAGTGTTTGTTTCGGCTAATCTCCGAAACGTCTGGATAGATTTTTGACGGGAGTCAGGCCATTATCACTGTAAATAGGAATGTATATCAAAACAACGAACCACTTATAATTATTGACTTATTGATTAAAATATTTCCTTCTAACCTGACCCAATAACGTTGATGAGTAATTCATTTAATTAAAGTCGTCAAATAAATTAGTGTTAAAATTTAATCTTTAAAATTCCTAGTCCTATTTTTGTGTAATTTCCTAAAAATGTTGTGTGTTTCATGTAATGTTTCTCCTTTTAAAATTACAAATATTAGACGGAAGCAGCACTTAATCAAACTTACAGTATTCGCTTTGCCCTAGGTAATCTTAAAACTAAACACTTCCTCATTCTTGCGATTCAGAGGCATAGTGACAAATGCCTTGGCTTGTCGTAAGCGATTGTCATGAAAAGCGTTTACCTGACATGTATAGTCTTCGACTCTTTGTTGTGATAATGATCAACCTTCAGCTACTTAGTCTTTACTACAAATAAACATCACGGTTTTCCAATAACCAAAGGTTATATCTTCTTAAGTAAAAAAGCGTTTCGGTGTTGGACGATTTTCGTTCTCATCGCGTAAGATTTTGTATAATTTATCGAATCGGTCCAGTAGGTCCAGAACTACGTTTAATGGTAAAAGTGGCTACACGGCGTCTGAGGCATCGTCCTTATAGAACGCGAATCGCGCGAGTAAACGATGCGACAAAACCTGGGTGTCCTATCATCGCGCGAATTGACGACGCGAGCGAGCGAGGGGCGCGGGCACAGCGGCCCGCCGCCGCAATTATCGCGCGATTTTCAATTAGGACGCCTATTCGAATTCAATATGTTTGATCGCGCGTTCGTACGAACTAAGTTCGTGCGAATAGATTTACAAACATTTGAGTCGCGCGACCGCGTCGTGCGATTGTCAGTTAGGACATCTATTCGAGTTCAATATGTTTAATCGCGCATTCGTTCGTACGAGTAATATTCGCGCGAACCTACGTTGATCGCGCATTCGCGTTCTATTAGGACGATGCCTTATCCCTTTCCATGTAGTTTGTTTGTTACAACCTTTTTGGGGCGAATTTTATAAAACAAAACTGAACTCGATCAGGAGAGTTCAATAGCTGTCTAGTGTTAATATTACACAGACAGCTCTTAAACGTAATTTTAATGTACTGTTCTCGTTCATTCATTGGTGAAATTGCCCTTGCTTTGACAATGGAAATCTCTTAAATTATTTCCGTATTGTCTAATACTGACTTGCAACATTCAGTTACAGTATTCAAATTATAATACGTATCAAGAAGTTCCAGTAGATAGTTTTCTAAGCCTTTTTATTTTTTACTTTTAATATTTTTATTAAACCTTTTCCCCTGTCATTTCAGTGGCAGTTTAACCAGTGAGCGATTGACGGAACTACTAAAACAATCAAGCAATTTTCAAAACCTAGTCGTTGCCGGGTTTAATTTTTTTTCTTTTTATCATTTCACTAGTTTTGTGTAGTGTGACGAAAATATCTGTGGACCAAGGTCCTGTTTCATTGAGTCTTGTCACTCGTTGATGGCCGTCGACACGGTATTTTTGACATGTGATAGCTGTCATTATGTAATTGTCATTACAACGTCATATGACGTCTTACGTTTCATTATGGTTGACCTTCGCGTTTTGTTTTCACGATCGTTTCATTATTTTTGTTATTGCATTTTAGTTCGATCATTGTTCTTGTAAATGGTTTCTTTATGCGAAACATTGTAAGTTAGTTGTATTTGTTTTACATAGTGTTTTTTTAACATTGTATTTTATTTGTTTTTATATGAGTAAAATAGGACAGTTACTTTTATTTTGAAGTATATGTATACTTAGTTTTATTTTTGTTTTCTTTTTTAGCACAGGCACCCTAACTATAGCCTTTATAGACTCTCGTAGACCCCTCTATGGTCTAAGAAATATATCAAAACTTATTTGTCACAGATAGATTTTTGTACTTTCTTACAGCGTACTGACAAATAGGCATAAGTCAATATCCCTCATGTAGGTAATTACAACTAACAGAAAATATATAGGGCTTCATTCGATTCAGTCGACAAATGAGAACACTCCTAACTGACGTCACTATCTAATTTGTGAACATGTTTAAACTAGTAAAAATGTCTTTGACGTATTGTGTGAGTATGACCGTTCTTCAGAAAGGTCAGATGCTCAGAACAGAATATAGACGTAGTAAAATGAGTATGCCAGAGAATGGGTAGCAGCGTTCTCTGTGCTTTTGTAACAACCGTACTGCGATCGCCAACCCGCCTGCCAAGCGTGGCGATTATGGCGAAACCCCCCCATGTTATGTCAATGTGGCGAAAATTGGGGGAGGCCTATGTCTAGCAGTGGACGTTAAAAAGGCTAAATGATGAATGATGATTGAAAATGAGTATGTAAGACTCGTAGCAGGTCGGGCTCTGTTACTTCTGCTTGCCCCATGGGAGAAGGCGTGAATTTATATCTGAATGTCGGTGTGGCTTTTGATATCTTGGTGTGTTCTTGATGGTGAGTAGGTAGTGAGGATAACCAGCAGAATTTCTGTAGGCACCAATGGGTTTCAAAATATACAACTTAAATTTATGGATGGATAAATAGACAAGCCGTCGTGCGCTCGATCGATATGATTTCCCTTCAGATTCTAGATGATTTTCAATCGGCATTCTCCTACCCATAGCCCAATTCATTTAGGGTCAGCGCAGCATGTCTTCTTCTTCCATACTTCTCTATTTCAGCAGTCACCTCCTTTCTAGCCTAAGCATCTTTCAGACAGTCCATGCTAGTGATAAATCGTGTTTATAATATAGTTATTCTTGATAAATAAAGTCGTATAGCGTATAGCGTACCAGCTAACCTAAAAATTTGTGCTGCCAAATACTTTGCAACAATGTAGAAAAAACCACGGAGAAAGCGCAACCGAAAATAACTTTCAATGAACTATTAACATGACCTAGATACGTCAAGTCGTCGACTAGAGCATGCAAATATGATACAGTTTTTATCTTCTTAATTTGCACCGTATGATTAAAGAAATTAGGTTGATATTGAATTGGGTAGGTTTGGAGGAAGCGTGCCAATAATTTGATAGTGAAAGTGGATTCTTAGTAGTTTATTTTTAAGTAGATGATGAAGAACAAGCATAATTATGGGTTAATGAACGATGGGATGGGTTGAGCTGAAGAATCATTAATAGAATAATTATACTCAATTTATTACATAATTATATTAGCTCATGTTTATTGGCTATTAATGATTCATGGGCTCTGTATGGTGTCGGACGTAAAGAATAGCATCATCCCATATCTTCCCGTGGCTGTCGTAAGAGGCGACTAAGGGACTTGTCAGCGAATGGGCAGCAGCGTTCTCTATGCTTTTGTAACAACTGTACTGCGATCGCCAACCCGCCTGCCAAGCGTGGCGATTTTGGCAAAACCCCCCATGTTATGTCAATGTGGAAAATCTTGGGGGAGGCCTATGTCTAGCAGTGGTCGTCTTTCGGGTGAAATGATGATGATGATGATGAATGATTCATGGGAGAATGAGACCAATCTGGATCTACTCTCAGCTAATCGGCAATCTCTTTAAAGAACTTTACTTAGAGGAGTTAGTAAAAAAGAATGCAAATGTCGAAAATGAGTATATACTTTAAAGTATTTCAATATACTTAACTCGATCGGTCGAGTGGTCGCAAGCGCAACTGCTGAGTATGACGTGTTGGGTTCGATTCCCGGACCGGGCGAAGTTTAATTGTCTTTTTCCACCAGGAATATCTCAGTAGCAATCACGCAGTCTGCATTTGTGCCCGTTTCGGTCGACCTAGGAACCAAAAGTGTTTTTGAGTTTTTCCATTACGAATTTTCTGACTGCTAAGTCACGGATTCTCGATTGATGCCCGGTTGATGGCAATAGGCTTGGCCCCTTTTACATAGGACTAAAACATAACTGGCGAAATTCTTGTATTATTAGGTACCCCTCTGCCCAACCCTACAGGGATTACAGGAATGTTGTTATGTATGTAAGATCTAAACCCAAACCTGGCCAATTTTACTCTTAACCCTTCCCAACCCCACTTCACGGTCTTTTGTAACCCCATCTTCTCAATTTCCAGTGCTTCAATATCAGCATGCGGCGACAAGCAAGAAGAGGGTCAGCTGAAGCAGTACCATGTGGAACAGAGGTTCGCCGACCGGCGGTACAAGGTCACCAGTGCCAGGACGTACTTCTACCTCAATGAGGCCTCCTGCGAGAAGAACATGGAGGCCTTCTTGAAGAGTATTGATGCTGTTGCTGGTGAGGACTTGTTTGTTTGAGACCTTATGTTGTTGGGAGATGGTTGGTTTCTATCTAAAACTGACTTCTAACGGACATGAGCCGAATTAACTGGGTGCAAAATGGGTTACGGATAACATAAGAGGCCTTTCTACCTTTGCCGTCTCTTTATTTCTTCCTTGGTATTATATTGCTTAACTAAATCATGTCATGTTTCTCGGGACTTATTACGATTTAAACGATAGTTGTGCGCTTGTGCCATTCGTTACTTCTCGCTACATCTATCGGCAAATTCTAAACAACTTTTACTAATTTCCAACTTATGCTTTTTTTGTCAGTCTTTAAATTAATATAATTAGTCCTTGAAAGTTTCAAGACAAAATAAATCAGCATCATTCTCTGTTTGGTGCCTCTAACCTGATTAATTTGGGGGTCCGCGCAACTTTCTCGTTCTGCCATACAATCTCATCTGTCATATAAAGAAAAAAGAAAAAAATATTTGGCACATGCCACAAGTACACACAACACAAAATAAAAACTTAAAAATATATACAAATTATAGATATCAGTTTATACTCACCTACCTTTCTAGCCAGATAACCTAACACCATCTATGCATCGTCTCTTTGATCTTCCTCTCGCAACAAAGCATGACAAATAACGCGTAATGACATTATGTAATACGCACGATGTTTTTCTGCGTCGGGCACTTTTGTTAAATTGGTATATCCGCATTTGTGTTTGGGTCTTGATTGACCGCCAACCAGGGTATCAGGATCTAGAAGGGAGTACGTTGTAGCAATTAAAAGTCTCTCGAGTCCTAATTCTATTGACGTCAGTTCGAGTAAAATTAAGTATTATTTTCATGCTATTGTCATGTCGACTGCTATTTTTTTCGTTGCCAAGTTGTCAAGCTATAATTTTAAATTTATGTTGTCGGGGTTTTCATTTGAGTCTGATTTCTACGTTATGATGATAAGGTTATTTTTCAATTGTACTAAATTAACTTTTACTTTTTCAGGCATCACCAAAAGCACAGGTTTGATGGCAGTCAAACTTACCGCCCTCGGCAGGCCACAGTTACTTGTAAGTTGATCATTATCTTAATATATATTTATTTTTTAAACGTCGCCCCACACTATGCTTTTCTCCTGTATCATGGGTGCGTTTACAAACATTTAAACTCACATACACAAACAGCCAGACACGAAAAAAATATCTGTAGGCAATACAAATATTTCTTCCGTGCGAGGATCGAACCCGAGACACGCAGCGAAGCAGTCAATCGCTCGACCAAGGCGCTAACCGTGGCGTCAAATGTTAAAAAAGGTCAAAATTCAGAACTCCATATAGTACTTTGTCATAGGTAATTTAAAAAAAAACCGCTGTTCATACATTTGGACTTGTACTGCACGTATTGCTGTTTTGTAGAAAACAGCTGTGTTTTTTTTTATTGACGAATTTTTTTGTGGTGATGTTTATACGGGGTCAACTATTTATGTGGTGATGTTTATACGGGGTCAACTATTTATGTGGTGATGTTTATACGGGGTCAACTATTTATGTGGTGATGTTTATACGGGGTCAACTATTTATGTCGTGATGTTTATACGGGGTCAACTATTTAAGCGTCGTCGGTGTCCCTTCGTGTGCAGGAGAGGCTCACTCGTTTTAATTATGTAGTTACTGACGGTCAACGATAAAATGTGTTTTAACGTTGATCTCTTTTGTGAAGTAAAATGACCAGAACTCCAGAACCTCTATAATTATAAATTATAGGCAATACTAATACATGGCTATCCTATTACGAATGTGTCGTTAGAGCAGTGGCCATTCTTAGTTTCCACTTAGTACTTATTCATTCTATTATGGTTTCTAGTTTATGAATGTAAAAACAATGATTATATCGAGATAATTATGGATTTAAATAGCAGTTTCTTCATATGTGTCCTATGACTAGCCAGCAAAACAATTGGCATTCCATGCTCTAAATGGTCATTCTGCAGAAAAAAAGAGCACATTCAATCCACGCTCGTCTTTACCAGATCTTAAATCTTCTTATCTGTGATATTATACAAGATATCTTATACAAGTTTGCTGGTTAGCACATAACCATTCATGAAAATAAACCGAACCCACTTAACAACCAGGCCAGCCAGGGCTTCGAACCCAGTCAAGCATTTAATTTAGTTTAGTTTATTTTATTCATCACCAATACTCTCAAAAAGGGGAAGGAAAACATGGTAGAGAAACTGGCATGTCCTAGATCCACAACTTTGAAGACATATGAACTAGCTAGACCAATCCGCACAGGGCCCACGTGGCTCTCACTCAGAAAAGAACGTCTGTGTTCCCAGTAATGGGAACATTTTAGATTATACTTATAATAGATGATACTGTGTCTGTTTATAACAGTATATAGGCTGTTTGTGACGACTGGCAAAGTTCGCAGTAGATCATTTTCCAATCTTACTACAAACAGCATTGAGATGAAAATAGCTTTATTGCCGTAATCCTTTCAACATGAGGTCTTGGGTTCCATTTTCAGGTCGAGCATAATGTATATTTATTTATTTATGTACACAAAAATTACTTAAAAGAGCAATACATTAAGTTAAGAGAGCACAAAGGTACTGCTTATTTGAAAAGAAATGTCTTCCAGTAGACCTGCGAGAGGAAAGTTAGATTAGAAATGTAGACAGTGTAGAAAGGACGAAACAGGAAAATTTTAATTAGAGCTTAAAACAAAAATATAACTTTATAAAATAAATAATACATACAAATAGTAGGGTAGTGTAGTAGGTTATTGGGTTTTTCCATCAAGAATTTCTCAACAGCAGCCACGGAGATCTGGATTTGTGCCCGGTTGATGGCAATAGCGAGTCTATTGCCATCAACCGGGCACAAATCCCCTATTATATAGGACTTAACATAACGGTCGAAATGTGGATGTACTATAAGGTACACCTCTGCTTGACCCTTCGGGGATTACAAGCGTGATGTTATGCTTTGTTCCTTTTAACATGAATCCTTCTGTCTTCCAGCTGCAACTATCAGAAGTGATCATGCGCGCTCGCAACTACATGCAGCAGATAGGCGGCGGCACCGGCAACGTGCTGACTCACCACAAGACCATCGAGGACTTCCAGCGGTACTTCGGAGACCACACCTCCAAGCCCCAGGTCCAGGAGTTCATGAAGAAGATTACTTCGGATAAGGAGGGGTGAGTAAACTATAATTGTGGAAAGAAATTTAACAAAAAAAAAAACGGGTTGCACTCCGGGAGTTCCGGCAGAAGTGAAAACTTGAATATTAACGTTGTGCATTTTTGATATTTTGGAATGGTTAGGGAATAATTTTGCACGAATTGCTATAATTATCAGTATAAAAGTACTATCATTTATGTGGCAAAATACATTTATTGTGCGATCGTACACAAACATGACAATTTATATTACATTAAAAATTTAACACTTCAGAACTATTACAATCCGGTTTTGTTTGTGCATAAGATAATTATCCAGTATTGGAAACCCAAACTCAATGACAGACGTCATAAAGTTCAAATTCCTTCGTAATCTAAAGTCAATCCGTCTTACGAATTTTTGATCAGGACACGTGACCTGACGCGCGTTTAACATTTTTTACCCATCACAAAAGTGCACAACGCCGCTTAAGAAGTTTTCACTTCAAAAATCAATAAACTTACAACGCATACCTACCAAATATTAAAAGTAGGTACAATAGGACGGAACAAAAAACGTTGACAGTTTGCACGTCGTGTCTGCGTCAAGCAGGTTACCACTTAGCATGATGCTGTGCTATGGGAGGCCCAGAGCACAGCAAACGAAAAATTACGTCTGTTTGTTATGATTTCAAGAAATGTCCAAAGTTTGGTTCAGAATGTCTGGCAGCATTAGATTTACGCGAAGCCGTTGGTCCCAGCTGTCATTTGTAGATCTTTTACAGTTATAGCAGGTAGTCTATGGCCCGAAAATCTGATAATTGGACTTACCAAGGGTTATAGCTCAGTACTAATTGGGTTGTGGAGGTCAGACCGTCAGATAGGTGGTCGCTCCATGTATGATACTGGTGGTAAGCTGCATCCGGTTAGACTGAAAACGACCCCAGCTTAGTTGGAAACAGACTAGGTCGATGGACAGCATCAGTCTTCGTTCTAACAAGAAAAACGTTTATATAAACTTCCCCGTATCCTAGTTTGAGAGTTATTAATTTTGCATGATACACAATTTTAGTTTTTTTGTTGATGAAAATTTGTATATAGATTTATATATTTTTACTCAATTCTGAATTTTATTAAGCTCGCCTTTGTAAATAAACTGTAATATTGCAACAATACATAAATGTTTTTTGTTTGTGATCTTATAATAAAGAATAAATAAGCTATAAAGATCAATCGTCGTTTAAATTTTAACATCACGTAAGTAAATTTTTGGCGGTCTTGACATTTTGATTTTTGATGCCGTTTGTCAGAGAATCGGAAGACGCGCTGTTTCAGCCAATCAGCAACAAGCACCGTGTCTATGAGGTGATCATATTTTCTAAAATGGTGTTGTAAATCACCTAGGTATAATTATGCAGTTTTTACATTTTCCTGTGAAATCGCTATTTTTTACTTACATGGTGTTAGAATTTCAACGACGCAATGCATTTTTACAAAACAATTTTTGCGTTGCCATGCTCTGATAACATACAGAGCAAGTATTCAGAGCTACGTTTGATAATTTCAGTGTGGTCCACATATTCCCATGGGACCGGTCAGTGGCGCCAACTTTTAACGTTATTGTAAGCGCTGTCTCGTAAATGTTGCCAGTGTGTTTACTGCACTACTTCTTATAGAATGGCATTAGAAGGCTGCTCAGCTATTTCCCTCTCACTCTCACATAAAATATTAAAAAGCGAGATACAAACCAATTGGCGAGTTGCCAAATCATACACCTCTCGCTCGCAGTATTTTTATTTTAACAGCTATTTTATTTGTGTGAGTGAGGTGTAAATATCATTTAACATGTACTAGAAAAGTATGGTAATATTTATGGATTCTGTGCAGACCATGAAATTGAACAACTTTTTCCATGATAAAACATTATAGTAGCGAAAAAAAAAATTGCTCTCATAAATACGACCATGCCTTTTTGAAACACACTGTATAGTCTTGGCCAATGCTAATCCCCTTCAGCAGCTAAGAACTTTCCGTGTGGTGTGCCGTTCGTTGATTGCTAATTTTTACGTAATGGATATTGTATTTTTGCAGGCTAAATTAATTAAATTAAATTAATTGATTAACATATCCTCTACTGTCTTTAAATAATTCTTATAACCTTAAAACGCGTTATACATAATTATGCTAGATACAGCTTGTCGTAATATCGTTGGTGACAATTTTTAATATATAAATAAATAATTATAATTAATATTAACACCCTGCTCTTGCAAATCTGCTGCCAAATCTCTAATAGCTGTTGTGGTTAAATAAAACATTCAGATAGATAATTTTACACCATATAATTATCAGTTTTGTAAAACAGTTATGTTTAATTTATGGTGTACAATAAAGTTTTATTCTATTCTATACCATCTGTACTAGTATTAAACAAAGTCACTTTCCGCCGTCTGTGCGCTTAGATCTTTTAAACAACGCAACGGAATTTGATGCGGTTTTTATCATTAGACAGAATGATTCAAGAGAAAAGTTTATGATATATGTATAATTTATCCCTGACAAACACATTCACACAATTTCAACGCGAATGAAGTTGTGGGCAACCGTGAGTTTCGTAATAAAAAACACACACATACTATGACTCCTGCTGCAGAGGTGGAACACCTAAAACTAAACTAAAAAAAACCTTTCAAAATCTTAACAAAAACCTTTAATTTCCAGAATCGTCCACTTGTTTCCCTGGTCAAACATTCTCGACGAAGACATGAACCTCTCCGACTCCTTCCGAGTCCCGGACCCGAAGAGCGGTCAAATGCGCCGTCTGATCTCCCAGATCTCTACGAAGGAGGAGGAGATGTTCCGTAACATGCTGCGGCGGCTGAACCACATCATCAAGATCGCTAATGATGCCGATGTCAGGATCATGATCGATGCGGAGCAGACGTACTTCCAGCCTGCTATCTCTAGGATCTGCTTGGAGATGATGAGGAGATATAACAAAGTGAGTGGGTTTTTTGTTTTCTCTTATTTTAAACTTCAATTCTTTATTGCATATCACGTCATGTGTTTTACAGGATCTTAATAATAAAATAAAGTTTACATTGTCGGGCATAACAATTTTTATACAATATTTGTAGCATTTAACTAACAGTCATTAGTAATTAATAAATTAATTTAGTAAAAAATGTTACAGGAAAACATTAAAAAGTTAAATCTATATATATAAAAATGAAACTCGTTTTCCTTGGTCACGGCATCACGCGTGAATGGCTGGACCGATTTCACTAATTCTTTTTTTGTTGTATTTGTTATTGTTAGGAGAAGGTTCTTACGGAAAAAAATATTAAGAAAATCTCTCAGAAATATTGAAAAATATACATTTAATTTTGCATATTTAAAAAAACGCGCGTAACGAATGTCAATGTCATTCACAGCCATAGACTTTTTTTTTTTTTCCTTCGCCCTTCTCGGGCAGGCTAAGGTCTTGGACCATACCGCCTCGTCTTCAGTGTAACAGCCATAGACTATATTGAAAGAGCATTGATTGTTCGGAAACGTGGTTACTTAATTAAATTCGAGCACCATTTGTTCGGCCTTTTCAGGTATAGCGAGACCAGGGAATTATGGATTCAATTTTATATGGAGGATATTATAGATTCCAGTTCAAATTGAATAGGTACTCATACCTAAGATAGGTCAGCTATACAAAATAAAGTATTGCATCATTGCTACGCTAAGGCGGTACGAAGTTCGCCGGGTCAGCTAGTAAAGAATAAAACCTTTTTGATACTTCCCTGGTGGATCAGAGAAAAATCGCTTAAGAAAATGCGAGAGACAAAAGTCTTGTTTAGGAAAGAGATAGACAATAAGAAAGAGAGAGAAAATACCTCACGAAGTTTATAGGTCCGACGGACTCGTCACATTTAATACAAACTCCGACCTGCCATGAAACTTTAGCTTACCACTATTTTAATGAGCTCATACTTTTTCTTTATCGTGTGGTTGATGTCAGAGTTTTATGGGCCCAAGGGCCTTTGTCTTGGCCTTACATGCTATCGAGAAATATTTCCCTGGCATGCTGGTTTTCTCACGACGTTTTCCTTCACTGTAGCAAGTGATAATAATTACACAATACGCACATGAATCCAAAAAAATCAGAGACGCGCGTCTTGAGTTCGAACTTTTGACTTGGCACTCCGACGGTCACACTTGCCATTTGGAACTTGCTGTCTTAAGAGACTGGTATCGCATATTTAACTGTTTTCAGAATCCACGTGTATTTACTATCCTCTCTCTCCCGCAGGATAAGTTCCTAGTGTTCAACACGTACCAGACGTATCTAAAGAACACGTATCAGGAGATCCTTACTGACCTGGAGCAGGCGCAGCGACAGAACTTCTACTGGGGAGCCAAGCTCGTGCGCGGCGCGTACATCGAGCAGGTAAGAGATCAAGGATTCAGTGTGTTATGACTCATCATCTGCTTAGCCTTTTCCCAAACTATCTTGGGGTTGGCTTCCAGTCTAACCGGATCTAGCTAAGTACCAGTATTTTACATGAAGCGACTGCCTATCTGACCTCCACATCTCAGTAACTGGGTAACACGATACCCCTTATTAAGACTGGATGTCAGACTACTAACCCAAAGTCAAATATTACTACAGCCTTAATTGTTTTGACCAAGTGTGTGTGGTATGTGATACCTACCTACCTATGCGTTTTTAATATAACTTTATCGCTAAGGTAAAGATCTTGATAGTCGGCAATTCATTTAACATTGGATGGGCTGGCTTACTATAATTTTTAACCGCACACATGAACTAAAACTTTCAAAAAATCTTTAACGTAGTACTCCATGAACTGTCATTATCACTCTCTACTGCTACTACCACAGCTATGACAAAAATCCTTCTTGGAATCAGATGTTTAACTTTGCCATCTGATTTCCAGGAACGCGCCCGTGCTGCAGCGATGGGCTACGACGACCCCACCTGCGAGTCCGTGGACGCCACCACCGTGTCCTTCCACAAGTGTCTCAAGGAGATCCTCAGCAGGGTTAAGGTGAGCCTCATCATACGATTATCTTTCTATTTCTTCTGGTTAGTGGCGTACAGTTTTATGTCAAATAAATTGTTTATCGTCATTTTGTTTCTTGAAAATCCATCTTTTGCATTTATGTTTAAAATTGAATGATTTATTTAAGAACCCTAAGCAGTGAGGAGGTCTTGGAGCAAAGAGAGAGAAATAGCTCTGCACATTTAAAGATTTCATTAAAACCTTTGTTATTTTCCACAGGGACCCAACAAGGAGCGCCTGGGTATCATGGTGGCCTCTCACAACGAGGACACAGTCCGGTACGCCATTCAGCTCATGAAGGAGCACGACATCAAGCCTGAGGACAAGGTGGTCTGCTTCGGCCAGCTGCTCGGCATGTGCGACCACATCACCTTCCCGCTGGGTAAGTTTCACCAGTTTACCATGATAGCCATCATCATGAATCTCCTGTTCTCATTCCAATTTATTTGGGGTTCGGCACAGCAAGTCCTCTTCTTCCATACTTTTCTATTACTGGTCACCTCATGTGGCACCTCCTTTCTTGCCATATCATCCTTCACACAGCCCACATTTCGTTTCTTTGGTCTTCCTATACTTTTATAATACCTACCCATCCACATTCACACTCAAACTTTCTTCAAGGCATTTTCCTTATTCCTCCGTATCACATGGCTCACTAAGCCAACCGATTACCACACACTTTTTAGTCACCAGCGCCACTTTTAGACTTCTTCTTATGTTGTACCTACTCTAATGTCGATGAACGATGTCATATTCATGTTAAATGACCTTGGAGCTGAGATCTGGCACCTCAACAGCTTTAGTAGTGGCTTCGGACAGGTTTCTGTTCAAGGTGCAATTGGAGGTGTGCCAGGAGCAGATCAGAAGGTGGCACATCTTTATTTTTTGTGGATCCATTTCTTCGCCCGTTCGAGAATCGTACGGGTCTTCTTTGGTCTAGTTAGTTAGTAGGTTAGGTCTTGGAGCCCCAATTCTGGAAAAGTATTATTGGGATTTTTTATTAGGAATTTCTCAGTAGTAGGAATCTGGATAGACGCGAGATTATTGCCACATTATCCAGATTAAGGAATGCTGCGTTTAAAAAATTCTGCTTTGTGGCTAGTATGGCTTTAGTGGTTAACAAAACCCAAGAAAAATATTTAATTCACTTGCATTTTGATTTCTAAGACCAACATTTAAGGTTTCTCTCCATCTTTCCAGGTCAAGCCGGCTACTCCGCCTACAAGTACGTGCCATACGGCCCCGTGGTGGAAGTCCTGCCGTACCTGTCTCGACGAGCCAACGAGAACCGAGGCTTCCTCAAGAAGATCAAGAAGGAGAAGAAACTCATCCTCAAGGAAATCGTCCGCCGCGTCTTCACCGGCCAAATGTTCTACAAACCCGTCGGGCACTACACGCCCGTGTAAATGTACATCTTAAGTCCACGTGTTATAGTCTAATTTATTTTGCGGGATGTTTGGAGCCAATCACGTGACGCGGTGAAGTGTGAGTAGTCTAGTCGCTGTATGCGTTAGTGCGGGGTGCGCGTTGTGTGAGTCGACGCGATTTATCGATAAAAAGAATCGATTCTCCATGGAACTCGGTGGATGTTCTTTTTATCTGTGGTCAAAATATTTTATCGATAAAATCACGTCGAGTCCCATCCTTGGTAGTTGTTTGTCTGTGATTGTTGGTAATTCGGTTGTCTAGGAACAATTTCCTTAAAACCTATTTCGAACAGATATTTCTAATAAGAACACAATTTTTGTGTAGGTAAATATTAAAAACTATTATAGGTAATTTAATCGAGTTTGATAAATACAACTCAGGTATCATGATCTTGTCATTAAAGTTAACGAGGATGTAATTATTATCATTAATTAGGTTTATTTATCAGGCTCTTTGAATACCAAATTGTTAAGCTTAGAAATTATCATTTGAAAGAGGTTTTATGAACCGTTGGAAAGAAAAGGGTTGCCAGACTGTGACGGTAAAGAGAAAACAAAAAATAATTGTGGCGTAACAAATACAAAATCAAATGATACAAGATTATGAAAAACTACAAAACATGTACATAAGTCAATATGTAGCGTCTGGTATGCTACATTCATTAAAAAGGATCTGAAAAACGACTAAGTAACTGAAATAAGTGAGAATACTTCTTATTTCAACTTTAAACTTAACTTTCAACTTTTAACTTTTGGTTTCGTAAAATGTTTACGAAACCATTTATATACTTATCAATAACCACACAATGTACTTACTATATCTTGTATTTATTCATAGTATTAAAAATAGGACAGGAGTTGTAAATATTAATGTTCATAAAATAACTGTCAGCGTTGCTTGTACCTACTAACTGATAATGTTCATAGAGTTAAACCAATGAAAAGTTGTGAACAGAGAGAAACGTTTATACAATGGCCCACTTGCAACCAAGCTGGCCTGGGTTGAAGAGGGCCATGTGATCTTCTGTCTCTTTCTATTAACAATACTCTTCTACGATTGGCCCTAGCTTTTCTGTAAATCTACGTATAATAAATAACTCTTTATCCGTCGTTTATATCGACAAAAACAAACTAAAAATTGCTAAAATTGCTATTGATAAAAATCAAACTTGTCCATGGTTTTAACATTAATAATATGGCAACACTGACAACAATATTCATAAATCGAATGAAATGTAACAAAATGGCGAACAGTATTGATTGTTTATGCTTCTTACAGTATTTTTATTTAATAATGTATGTATATTATTTATCAACGCTTATATCTAAAGTGTTTAAAATCGAACTTAGATCGCTGTTTATAAAATGTAGAATGTTAAAATAGTTAGAAATAACGAAATCGAATGTGTTACGGTCGTCCTTGAAAATTAGGAATGTAATGAAATATTTTGTTCATAGGACAGGGTTCTACTAAACAAAGCATAGATTAATAATAGTTTATTGAATAACTGAACAATGTTCAATAAAATATTTGTGAAACATGAAAACTACATCATTTTAGGGGAGAGTCTTCGAAGGCACTTTTAGGCTTTTCCTGAAAATTGTACTGCGTGCTCTGTAGATGTATAAAACGCGAACAATGCCGTAAAATTCGCCCACTTGGCTAGCATTTACACAATACATATTTATGACAGCCAAAATATAGAAAATATACTCCGAAAACACTTAGAAAACTAGTCATTTTAACTAGTTTACTATGAAAAGCTGACGCTTCACTATACTAAGCTGACGAGTTAATGCATTTTCATGGTTCCACACGTACTTTTCATAAGTTATAATCAAGTTTTATGTTATTTATTTTGTAATATAGTTAGCCCCCTGTTTTGTCCTCCACTCCGGGTATATGCAGTAGTCTTATGATCATATATGTGTAAACATGTACTTTGATTAAAACTTACCTGTTTATAACTCGCATAACTTTGTATTTTAGCTGCGGTATAGTATTTAAAGTTAATTGAAAAACAACTGATATAAAATTAACAAGTTTTTACAAAAAGCAAGATCTTTTTTTTCTGCATTGATTTTACTTGATAGAATTCTTGTTTGTGAATTATACCGTAGTTACGCTCAGTTCCTATAACTATGTTAGGGTCTATAATCAAGTCTTTTGTGTATAACATGTGCCTACGTTTATTTTTTTCCGAAAGTTAGTTACGCTGTGTCACTAAACGTTGTACGGTGTTTAAATCCTGACATTTTACAACAAAAAACAATAATATTTGTTGAATTAGTGTTAGTGCAATCAACGTGTATCCATTTTAGATGCAATGCATGTGGATTTTAGTCCCGAAATTGTGTTTTGTTTTTGTAAACGTTTATTTCGTCCATGATTTTATTTATTCGTTTGTAAACTGTTTATAATTTTCCCGTGCGCTAATTAATGATTATTGTGATGCTATTTTTAGATTATTTTACGGATAGACTTTTAATAAAGACAAAACTTGTTTTGATACGTTTCTTTTATTTTTATTTTTCCTCTTTTTGACCAAGTTTTCGTTAGTTTAACATTTATTGGTGGGAAATTAACATGAGTGACTGAGAATTTAAAAATATAAATATAATTATAATTAAAATATAATTTCAAATATTATAACCAGTAGAAGATTGAATGTAAAAAAAACTACTGATATAGCACGCTACGTAGCTAAAATGTTCACAAATAACGACCTATTCGAATAGGTGCTTATTTAAAAGCTTATAACGTCATCATTACTTTGTTTAGATGTCAATTACCTATTTTAAAATAATGTTTTAAAATGTACCTATTGTTTTTAAAAAGAATTACAAACACGAGTGCTTGCAATGTCATAAAAAAACTGATGTTAGACTGAAGTCAATTTTTTTTGATGTTTATAACGTAAAACTCTAAACATAACTTTACAATAAATAAACTTAAAAATCGAAAAAATTTACAATTTGACAAAAACATGGTGAAAAATCTCTGTATCAAACAATTTTTTTGTACGTTTTTTTCAGCTAGAAATAAAACGATTATTGCAGACAATAATAAGTATATGATATGTATGTGTTATTAGTGTTTTTATCTTTAACTTATGATTAGAGAAAAGGCAAAGATGGTTTCTGCAATCAACTATTTAAAATTATCAGTGGCTTTAAATTATATGATTTGGTGTTTTTTAATACTTCTACCAAGAATGAGAGCTTGACGATACTTAAGATGCTTTAAGCTTTATAGGCTACGAGTATTATTTCAATACCCTCCCTTATGCTGCACTAGAATAACTAATTCACGGGTAATGCAACATTTAGTAAATGTAGCAAACACAGCTAATAGTGTTATAAGAACAACCTTTCTAGAAAAGCCTTTCAATTGAAGTAGAAAACGATTTGGAATAACTGGAGTATGCCATTTGAAAATACTTGATTGTAGAAATGATCCCTGTCGCTAGTGCTATGTATCTACTATCATATTGTAATGAATGTAATGTTCCCTGTTCCGTGGTCGTCAAATAATACTAGGCAAGGCAAGGCATTTAGGTTCTTACAAAAGTTCTTTCACAGTTTTAAAATATTTGCTAGCTGCAATCCAACAGCATCTTTACTGTTTCGAGTATAAAGAACACTGTTGTTCTGATGGATTTGACAGTGATACCAACCTTATTGCAAGGAAATTATAGATCGAAGAATTTTGCCTCTGAAATTCTGAGGTAAAGCTAAAGCTATGCTATCTCTCTCACCTCGTTTTGCCTCGAAAAAAGTAAACCTACATCATGACTATTATGGTTCATTTTTGTGTGTTACGGATTTTGCAGAACTCAGTCCTGATTGAATATTAAGTCCATGATTAAAATTGAAGTGAACATCTGTAAAGAGCTGTACGATACTTCACGCCACTCTGTAAATTGACCCTTTAATCAAATTCGAACACAATAATTAAGTTGAAAATGAAATGAGTGTCAAATTCTATAATTCCTTTTTCGAATCAGTTTGACAGCAGGTTTTTTTTTGTATTTTTCTCGCAGTATGCTTCTCGTAACTTTATTTTTCTGATTGATTTTTAAGCAAGCAAGAACTGTGGCAGGTATGAAATGACGACGATGCGACGGGGTACCTAGTCTTAGATAACATTGGAAAAATAAAAATAAAGTGTTAATGTTGACGATGTGTGTTTCATTTCATTGAAATTCAACAAAACGCAGGCTTTTGTAATCATATTATAACAAAATTCTGATTTAAAAGAGTGTCCATGGAGTTTCTTGCCCATTCTTCTCCATAGAGATCTACGCTTTGGAATGGGCAACTACAGTACTTTCACAGCTATTATGTCTTGTGACTGGGACTGTAGCTTCATTTTTGTTGTTGTTCGACCATTCAAAAGTGCCTGTAACTGGCCTAATTGAAATAAATGATTTTGATTTGATATTGATTCGTCTTAAAAAAAACTTGTGGAAAACTTGGAACTTTGGCCTTTAATTTTTTATTTTTTTACGTATGGGAAATAATCAAATAACCCCCCGCTCTGGGCGGAGTGGAAGGGAGTGTCAGACTTGTACTGACTAAAACCCATCCATGTTTCTTCTTAGCCCTCTATGTAACCGGAGAGAACAAGTGCCTTTCGGATTCGATAAGGTTATTTTATCACCCATTATTGATATTTATTTGTAATTCTTAATTACAACATTACCCGCATCTCCATTGTTAGTGAAATAGAAAGACACAAAGCGAATATGTGGCAGTGTGTTGAAAACGAGTATCCTTATACTTTATTTATTAGGTCAATATCAACCTAATAAAAAACAGTTTATGAGGATCTCTCTTTGTACAGAAAGGGGTTTGGGTAATTTTGTATGAACCAGTGGCATGATTTTTTTGAACAGCGACCACGAAGATTGTTGCTAACGTGTATAATAATAATGACTCCTTAGAAACAAATAAAACATCTCGACTAGACGCACGAGGTTGTCGAAATGTGGAATGTGAACTCGGCTGTCATTGCGCCGATTGTCGTAACGGCCAATGGCCTAATGGCCTCGATGAACATCAGTCGAAGCTCTCGCTTGGCGGTTGGATTGACCTGATTCAGAAGGCAGTCTTCGATACGGCCCTCATTGTAAAGAAATTTGTAAAAATATGTATAAAATTGATAATTGTCTCCTAAAAGAATTTTGAAGAAAATTATATCATAGCTTAAATATCTGATGCTAAAGTAGTGTTGTTCGTTGATTTGCTTTGCTAACTGTTGTTAACTTACTTGATTTGCTAACTGTTTGTACATATTTTATCAAAAATGAACTCTTTCCTATCGTTTGCCGTATTTCATTCATTCCCAGAATTTGATCCTTAGCAGCGATACTATCGAATGGTGTAATAATACAGGCTGTGTTTTTTTTGAAAATCAACGGTTTCGAGTCCTGGATAGGAATATTGATTTTTCAAGAAACCAACGATGCAGTTTTTTTATCAAAATCGAACTCGAGACTCCTTTGAGTGTTTTTCGCTATTCCTCATAGTTTCGGATTTGGCCTTCCACCCACTTGAAAAATTCAACCTGTGTATCTTGGCTCCGATGCATTTTGGAAATTATTGGTATATGAACATAAATCTAACCTCGTTATTCTTGAACGATTCGCGCGCTCTTATAGAAGCGTGTTTCTCAACGATCACATGAACTGACAGCTGTTAACTTTTTCCGCATAGTCACTCTCGTAAAATATTCTCTTATTGTAATCGCTAATTAAACTAGTCTTATTATATCTTTTTGTTTCATTACATTAGAAATTATTGTTGATAGAAGAAAATGAATGTCTTATTGTGTTCTTGCTAATGAAATATTTTGCATTAGTGGCCGATGACTTAAAAAATCATGGCACTTTTACCCCAACCCCTTTAAACTAAGCGATGCCATGCTAAACTGGAAATGTGTAGGTTGATGTGTTGCCGTGACGTGTGTACTAGGTAGCCGAAATATCTCTATCTTTTATCTTCTCTTCTCTATCTCTACTCATAAGAAAACTGAAGAGTTCGTTTTTTTGGTTGTTTGAACGCGCTAACCTCAGGAACTTCAAGTCCGATTTGAAAAATTCTTTCAGTGTTAGATAGCCCATTTATCGAGGAAGGCTATATATATGATCACGCTACGACCAATAGGAGCGGAGCAGCAATGAAAAATGTTGCGACAACGGGGAAAATGTGACGTAGACGAAGTTGCACGGGACAGCTAGTACCAATAAAAAGCCAAATTCAGTCAACAATTATTTATTCTCATATTTTCGTCGTAAACACCAGCTCTATCCTAACACTCACATCCAACATCATTATTTACTTATCGCGTACCCAAATAATATTGTCCGATCATTTTATGACATTTCGTAAACAAAATAACAAGTTTACATTTACATAAACTCAGTTTGACAAGTTGACGCCGACCTCAATTAGTTTACAAAGTAATAAAATTGTAGGACATTTTGTAAATAATTTGGAATTGGTCAAATTGGTTATTTTGCGTAATTAAATTACTTTTGTTCTCGCCTGTTTTCCGAAGGCGACAAGATTGTTGCCGACTTTAGACAGGCTGTTTGAGGAAATAACGGTTTTGTTTTTTATCAAGTTATACATTTATATTTTGGTCGAGTTAAGGTGGAAGCGGCAGGGTAGACTTCGAAATTCAAATCTTCTTACATTTTTTGCCTGTCAGTGTCGGGCTGTTTAATCAACATAAATCGTGAAACAGAGCAGCAAATTGCAAAAAACGTAAGAAAACTGAATTTCGGATGCTACCCTGGCGGTTCGGCCTTAAATGGGGTGATGGTATAAAATAACAGTACAAATTGTTAAAAAACAATAATTAAGTACTTATTTTTGTAATCCAGCTTTCTTTTCATTAGGCTTTGTTTATGCGACAGTGACACGTGCAACGAGAAGTTTTGGTCACATTTTGGTCTTCCCTAATAAAAATATTGATATCCTTGACGTTCATTGAAAAATAGAAAGAGATTAAAAATCACATGGTCTGCCTTACTTGGGCAACTCCTACCTACATATGGGTTCCACAGCTTCATTTATTTAATCTTTTCTTTGTTTTATAAAATATAGTCTGTAAGACGCCCTCTATGGTCGAGTGATCACAAGCGCGACTGCTGAGCGTGAGGGCTTGGATTTGATACCCGATCTGGCAGTGCTATCAGGAATTTCTCAATAGGGGGCTGCCTTGGGTAAAAATCCAGACTCCGTAGTCTGGATTCGAACCCGATTGATGGCAAATAGGCTCGCCCCTTATTAAATGGGACTTGAACATAATTGGCGAAATGTGGGTGTACTCAGGGACACAAACTGTAACCGTAATAAGTTTTTTTAACACTGTTTTTTAAAACAGTTATGGCAGACAAACACTATTAAATATAACTGATACAATAATGTTACCGAATCAAACTGTAACCTTTTCAATGTGTTAACAATTGTTAATTTGTGTAACTGAAATAATCAATTATAGCTTTAGTACGCTGCGTTTACCTGTTACACTTATTAACACTGTTAAAACTTTTATATCTGTTGCAGATATGTTACGGTTGAAAACACATTTAAAAGTGTTACATATTTGATTCTGTTACCAATTCAACATGTAACACTTATTATTCTGTAACCTTTATGAAGAGGTTTTAAGTCCTTGGGTATACTATTAGGTACCTACACCTCTGCCTGACTCAACGAAGATTACAGGCTTGATGTTATATATCGTCTATTTTTTTTAAGATAAGCAGACGTCTAGTTACCACCAATATCTTCACAAAAGCTTTCTATACTCCGTAAATCGACAAGCCTTGTCACATAAACGCAGCCCAAAGATCAACGTTCAACCCCGATCAGTCTAATAACATTTTAACGACTTTACCCCTAAACATTTATAAAACATTGACTTTAGAGTAGTGAACAGTCAGTCAAGGATTTAATAGGTAGGTATTAAAATAAAATATATTTTTCATAAAACAGATTAGATTAGTGTTAGGTCCTTATAAGATAGTTTATATTGAGGTTTGTATGGCCGTGGCTTATGAAGCAGGAGCACTTGCAGGAATTGGAATCGTGCAGCTAGGAGGAGGAGCACAGCTGACACCAATGCCCAGTTGGTAGAACGAAAATCCTGAATTGTTTGTCCCTTTATATTAGTAATTAATTATATATATATATTGGGTTATTGGTAAAACACCAACAACCTCTTCAACCTCTGCTCATCATTTTGAACAAGTTTTACTATGAGACCAAACACGAGATCGTGAAAAAAATATCAGTTGTTCACTACATTTTGACGAGTTATGTGAACTTAAAGTACGGAATAGCTGACTTTTTTTTCGCGATTTCAGATTTGGGGGGTCAGAGCCCATTCGTCCCCTAAAATTCGTCCCCCAGCATAAAAGTTGTAGATTCGGCCCCTATATAGGTGCCCATTGGTCTCCTGGTAGGGGACCAATTAATATTTAAATAAAAAATATTATTTTTAAGGTACCCATTCGTCCCCTCTAATATATATACAATATAAGTTAAAGATTCGGCACCTATTCAGGTGCCTATTGGTCCCCTGAGATAAAATTTACATAAGAAACGGTTAACATAGTACACTTGTGGACAGACTCCTGAATCGATTGAAAATGAAGCGAGAATAAATCGCATAATTAGCCAATTTAAAAAAAAAATAACAAATATAAGATTAAAATAATGTTGATTTGTTTAATCTTAAAAAATACGGTGATTTTAGCCAATTTTTATGTAGGTACTTCTAGTTAAAATTTATTAGATTTAAGTTATTACGATTTTGCATGTAGTTGGTTAATATACAAAAAAAAAATATGTGTTGATTTATCTAGTCTTCAATAATTACTGTGATTTTAGTATTTTTTTGTACTGTTATAATTTTTTAGATTTAAGTTATTATGATTTTGCATGTATGTAGTTGGTAAATATACAAAAAAATAAGAAGTGATTATTTACTGTTGATTATTTTTATTATGTGTTCTATTTTTTTTTTGCATATTTTATATTTAATGTTGATTTATATGATGGTCAATCAAGGCTGATTTTTGTAAAAGAGTTGTATTTTGTTAGTTTCTAGGACATTGTGATTTTGTATGTGTTAATCTTATTTGAAATAAACATGATATCTACCGAATTACTATATTCTTTATTTTAGCCTTTTCTGCGCGACCTTACCAGGACTACCAAGCTGCAGTATACACATATACATGTACTTATATTAGAAGAATGAATAAAAATAAATATTCTTCAGGGGACGAATGGGCCTCTCAAAAGTTCCAGGGGACGAGTGCCCCACAGGGTGCGAATCTTAGGGGACGAATGGGCTCTGACCCGATTTGGGCCCTTAGTAAATGATGTTCATAATGATGAGTACAACGACCTCTTAAGAGGTTATTGGTGTTTTACCAATAACCCTTTAAATCCTTTGTAGTTTGTTTATTCATATAATATTTTATAGATATACACCTATCACTGTTTGTCTCTGCATCACCCAAAGGTTGACTGGTATAAAATGCCTTTGGCATTAAGTCCGCCTCTGTACTGTGCTTGAAGTGTTAAATAAATAAATAAAATGAATTAAAGTAAAAGCGCATGGGTAGGCCACGAACTGCCAATTTCGTAACGTTTGTTGCAATTTGCAGCTCAGTGATTGGTTCTTTGTTGCTTGCAATATGATTTGCGCCCGTTATACATATGGCTTTACAGAGAATCTAGAAACATTTAAATCACCAATACAACCCTCTCAGTTCATTTAATCTCATTGAATGACTTTTTTATGAAATAGTAAACCATATACCTGCAAATTGCATAAAACGTAAGAAAATTTTAATGTCGCAGCCTGCCCCTGGCCTTTCACATTTGCTATAAGTTTTCAAGAGATTGTTAAGCGCTTTAATTGGTGAATTATTAACAGTCAATCGGGACACTGGACTTGTGTTTAATTTGACTCGTCGATAATTTTCGAGCCCGTCTTCATCATCATCAACCTTTAATTTCCCACTGCTGGGACACAGACTTCCTTTCTATGAGAGGGAGTGGGCTGTAATCCACCACGCAGGCCCAGTGCGGGTTGGTAGATGTCACATGTCTTCTAATTTTTAGTTCTAGGACATTCCGGTTTCCTAACGATGTTTTCCTTCACCGTTTTTGAGGGCAGCGGTGATGAAATTACGCAAAGTAATGCGCCTGTCTGGGTTCGAACCCACGGCTTACTGCTGGTAAGTCGGGGCTGCCACCACTGGGTCACCGCTGCTCTCAAGCCAGGTCTGCTTCGGCAAAAATTCCCAGTTAACTTTTAACTAATTTCCCCTAACCAATTCACCCTTCTCTGCGACCGCCCGTTCTTGTATCCTCACTTCCATAAGTCACGGCCAGCTTATGGCGTAAGATAATAGACAATTCTCTACCATAGTATATAATATGAAGTTGTAAACTTATACCTAGATATGAAGTGATCTAATAGTTAACTTACATAAATGCTTTTTGCCTTCTGTATTAATTTAAGTTAAAACAATGATAACCTCAGGTGGGTTACCAAGATGTCTTGAAGCAGTATTGTTCTATTCTTTTTCCAGCGTAAGAAAGGGATGGAGTTATACATAACGTCTAGCCTCATCTCTTTCCGCCTCTGAAATGAGATTAAAACAGAATAAAACAATACTGATTTCAGGCCTACCATGAGGTCGGCCACCAGATATAAAACAAAAAAGAAACGTCGGATAATAAGAACCCATTGGTCCAAAACGTATCTTACGCCACAAGAAAATTCACAAAATATTTATCAAGTAGTAGAAAGGTAAATAGATCTCACTCGTTTTTAGAACAGTTAGTGCTTTTGAATAGTAGATAAATAGTCTTAACAGTATAATGTCGTAATGTCAACAAACTCCATTGTCCAGTGTCACAACACGTCGATAAATATGATACATCGTGCGACGTTTCTTTAATACGTCGATCACCTGTCACGACGTTTCTTTAAAACGTCGATCACACGTCACGATGTTTCTTTAAAACGTCGATCACACGTCGCGACATTCCTTTAAAATTTCGATCACACGTCGCTACGTTTCTTAGAAACGTCATTCACGTCGCGACGTTTATCAGAAACGTCCCTCAGTCGCCAGCGACGTTAACTGATGACGTGGCATGCGACGTCATGGACGTCAGGCTCATCGATGTCGTCTGACGTCGTCGGTGCCAGCGCCGCCAGTTGCGTCGCTGTTGGTCTTCGCTAGGATCGTGGGCGGTTCGCTTCCCCTGTAAAACAAAATAGATATACATATAATAGATGCCAATGTGATAATTTGGTGTAGACGAGACTCTAAGATATTAAAATAGCTAATTGCCTGCATTACCTAGGGTGGTCTTTGAATCTGGGGCATTCTTGCCATGTCACTCTACAAATTAAAAAATCCACCAGATAAATTGCCTTTATGTTATTGGTTGGAAAACTGGTAAATAAGCTAGGTAAATACAAGGATGACATGGCATGATACCGCACGTCTCTAACCGTATTACAATGTCGCTGTTTGGCGGCAAAAATCCGCGCCTGCGCGCGGCCTATGTCACCTGACCCATCTTCCCCTCTTCTTCTGTTAAGAGGGATCAGATAATGCAGAGCACTGACTGTGCATACATCCTTGGACAAGTTCCTGAACAAGAAGCATTTTACTCATTCCAGAGCATCGTAGCGACCTACCTCTGCGCAACCTAAGCTTCAGCGTAGTGTGGGTCACCATAGCAGTGAGTACGGCTGCAGCCAACCCTGCCACTTGTGTTCGCGTCCTTTAGCTTGCAAGCGGTTAACACTCACTTCTGCGCAACCTAAGCTCCAGCTTAGTGTGGGTCACAAGAGCAGTGGATAGCGCTGCAGCCAAGCCTGCCAGTTGTGTTCACGTCTATCATGGCAACTACTAAGCGGTTAACACTCACCTCTGCGCAACCTAAGCTCCAGCATAGTGTGTGTCACCAGAGCAGTGAGTAGGGCTGCGGCCAAGCCTGCCAGTTGAGTGCGCACACAGAGCATTTGCCGCGCAATGCACGCAAGCGCCAGCCCGGAGTGACGCGCCGCTAGGATCATTGACCAAGCGCCACGCCAGCCGGGGCCTCCTATGCAGATGCCAGACTGGGAGAACAAGAGGCATTAGAGGTTATTATCAGGGTAATGGATGTTTAATCGTCCAATTTGAACTGGTATGGTAATTGCAGGATTACAGGGTGTCACTTCCTACAGTCTCTGTCTCATGAGAGTAGGCACAGCACTCCCATACTACTAGTTTTAGACCCATAGTATTTGAAATACTGTCGTGCCAGCGACACGAAAAAGAAGATCCATGTACTTTCCAATTTCTTTTAACCCATATGATCATTCACAAAATCTGGTTTTCTTTATTCAGGAGTGTGAATTTAGTTATATTTGAAATTTTCTTTAAATACAAGACAAGAAAAATACTTTCAAGTATTTTTCAAAAATTCAGATATAAATATGCTGGTGTTGTCAGTCAAAAAGAAGCAATGTAAATCTATGATCAGTGAATCGTAAAAATCCATACCTGTAGTACATCCCAAAGCGCAGCACAGGCGCCCCAAGCAGCGGCTGCAAGCGCTGGCAGCGCCAGGTCCGTCTTAGCGGCTCTCCAGCGCAGCAGCGCCAGCACCAGAGAAGCGTGCGCCGCGCCGCCACCCGCCGCCAGCGCACCGCGCCGGCCGCGCGCCGCCGCCATGGACAGCGTGCCGGCGGCCAGCGCCTGCAGCACTCCCGTCCCGCAGAGGGAGCGCCAGGCACACCACCACCCGTCTACGCATACTCCGTACCACTGAAATTCATGGATAGTATTTGTATCCTTTGTTCACGTAGTTGATCAGACCGGACATAAATAATTATATCAGGATTTATCATGATTTGTCATTATAGTCAGATAGCACCCGAACAACTTATTTAAAATTTCAATCTAAAGCATTACAAAGGTTTTGTTTTCGCTTAGTTATGCCACTTTTGAATTCACTCAGTTTTACGCTATTTCAATACACATGACATATAGCTGTACCTTAATATACGACGTATAAATAAATCCCTGTTGGAGTCCTATGAACAGTCCCATGGGCATCCCGAGCACGGCCCGAGGGTCCCCGAAGACGGAGCGTGCGTCGGGCGGCGGCGCCGGCGCAGTGGGCGCGCCGTATACGCCTATACCCACTGACAGCAGAGCTAGAAACGCCCACATGGCAACCAGTAGCATCCTGCCGTCAGCGTCTAGAACTGTGCCTGATAAGGTCTGCATGTCTGGACAGCCGGCTGCTCCGCAAGTTCGCTCCTAGGAAACGTGGATTAAAATAATGACATAAGCAAAAATTTCAAGCAGCCTTTCCAAGGGGTATTGTGTTACGTAGTTACTGGGTTACTGGGTTGTACATGCCAGACAATTGAATCCTTGTATATTACATGGAGCAGCTACCTGAGCTGCTCCATGTAATATACAAGGATTCAATTGTATACCTCATAACATAATACCTAATAACTGGATGCAGTTGGTCTGGAAGCAGACGCCAACATACATGTCGGGATAAGGTAAAGCAGATGATGAGAAGCAAAATTCAACAAGAACTACAATTTAACAATAATGACATGGAGGATACAAATATTGTGCATAGAAGAACTCACCTCATAATCATCTTCTAAAAAGTATTCCTCAGGCGGCGGCCATCTTGGCACAGATACATTTGTCGGTGCCGGAGTGACAGGCTTTGCCACCTCTTCAGACCATATTAACAGGGCGAAACCCAGGAGTAAGGACCCACACACCAAACCTAGATCTTGAGCAGCCCTTAAAGCTCTGATTGCTCTTCTGAGGGCTACTTTTCGTCTAGCCTCATCACCAGCTGCTTGGGCTAAAGACGTCGCCGATGCAGACATGGCCAGAGACATCGGTGATAGCGTCACGCCACAGATTCCGTACAATGCTAGAAGAACAGGGAGAGGAGTCTCCACTGTGTGAGCAGTCAGCAGAACACAGACTAAAGTGTGTGCGATCGCAATCACTAATCTTGTGCCAGTCTTTTGGAGAATAAGAGGAGAGAACGGAGCGACGACTGCTGCAGCCATGTGCATTATTGAGAGAGGCATTGCTCCAGCTTCTGCCCCAGCAAATGCAGTGAAGGGCAGCAGGGCAGTCGCACATAACCCGCTTGATATACATAGTAGAGTGAACCGGTTGACCAGTGATTTGGGCAGCTTCGGTGGCTGTCTCGCCAGCAGTCTTCGAACTGATGCCGCCCCGACGGATGATGTGGCCGAGTCCCTTCGGCGAGGTCCGATGCAAGACCCTGCGATCCGGATTGGAGTTTTCTGCTTCTTCCAAGGCCATTCTTTCTTGTATATTGTGCTCACTGGGATCTGTGGAAACATTTTAGTTTGTTTAAAATCCGAGAAAATGAAAAATATGTCTGACAAGTCTGGTCTGTTCAAAAAGTATAATGATGAAAGTGAAAAAAACCCTAGGGCACGCTTTATATAGTTTAAATTCAAATTTTTGGGTTTAAACATTTAAATCAAAGTTCTCATTTGGTAAACCATAGGTACTATTATAAATTGATAGAATAAAATCATATTATAAATTCATAGTTACGTTTTTGGTTTTTGGATCCATTTGTTTAATTTTTTGTCAAAAGTTTCGCTAACTAAAGGGGAATTTCACAAATTATTGCGATCAGCACGTCTCACTTGTGTTCTAGACTTTTTGAAAACTCTGTGTGTCTGCATTGTTAAGGAATAATTGATACTTACAAGACTTGAACGCGGTTCGGATATGCTAAATTCGCAAAATAGACCCTTAACTGAACTAAAGAAAACTATTAATCAACTAGGTAGATATTTAAAAAGAGAAAAGAAAGAAAACATATTTATTTGGCACATGCCACAAGTGCACGCAACAATTTTTTTTAATCAAAACTTAAATTTAATTTAAAATAAAAAGATAATATTGTGTCTCACGGTTGTGCCAAATAGGCCTAGTTCAGCAAACTGCCGAGCAGCTAGTGCCCAACACAGGTTTTCAACTGTGTATTTCAGTGTAGTTCAACATACCGGTGTGAGTAAGGTGCGGTGTCTGTGCGGGTCGGACACGGTCCGCACGGCCGCGCGGACGGGCGCCGGACGCGAGCGCTCCGTCAGGTCCGGTAGGCTGCCCATACGCAGGCGCCGGCTACACTCCGGCCAACATACTATCCGGTTTCATATCCTAGTTAGAAAAGTAACGTTAAGCTTGTGAATTTAGAAAAAATATTAAAAGACACCAGTGTCTGCTTTCAGGAGAAATCATATTATGCAGCATTATAAGTTTCACATACAAAAACTAATGGAAGAAGACAAACAAATGAAAAATGATGATTGACAGAGGACAATGGAAGAAGAAAACGTGTTATGCCAACCCCAAGTAACATCGAACAAGGGTAGGAAGATGACGAGACAGAAAGTTTAAAGTAAACATATGAAGTCAGAAGTACTTCATCCTTGAAAGATACAAGTATCGAAGTGAATGAAAATGCAATGCAAAGGTTTAATAAATAACTAAAACATTACATAAATAAAAATATCATCAATAAAAATGTATTTTAATCAACATTACATCAGTAAAATTGTAAAATTATGACACTTCCGTGGAGGTAAAGTCTCTTTTCCTTTTTTTCGCAAAAACGACAGTGAATATAGCCCAGCTCGTGCTTGATACACGTTTTAGTATATGGTACCTTTCATTTGAGACCACTTTGGATCATATCAAAAATATTTATTTTATAAAATAATTTCTAATCACGTTTTGAGAATGGATCTCCACGAACACAAATGACAGTAGCGAGTGCGCTTGCACTCGCTGTGCGTGCAATGTGTCTTTATGTGCGTTTGCGCTTGATGCAGCATATCCATCGCCAGTAGAGGTGGAGCGTTGAATGGTAATTTTGGCGCTTGGATGACATTGTTAAGAGGGCGCTGTTGGTAAACATTTGTGAAATTCTCTGTGGAAATTCTTTTGCAAAAACAAGACTAATTAATTCCGTCTGGTCATAGACGGAATTATTTAGTCTTGTTTTTTTCAAAACGCGCTACAATAAACAAACAGCACCGTATTCTCGAGATTAGATTATGATAAAATACATCTCATTCTGACAGTTCTGTATGGTGTCGGACGTAGAGAATAGCACCATCCCGTATCTACCCGTGGGAGTCGTAAGAGGCGACTAAGGGACTTGCCAGAGAATGGGCAGCAACGTTCTCTGTGTTTTTGTAACAACCGTACTGCGATCGCCAACCCGCCTGCCAAGCGGTGCGATTATGGCAAAACCCCCCAAAATGTCAATGTGACGACACTTGGGGGAGGCCTATGTCCAGCAGTGGACGTCTTTTGGGCTGAAATGATGATGATGATGATGATACTTTTTAGGGTTCCTTACCCAAAGGGTCAAACGGGACCCTATTACTGAGACTTCGCTGACTGTCCGTCCGTCCGTCCGTCCATCCGTCCGTCTGTCCGTCTGTCACCAGGCTGTATCTCATGAACCGTGATAATTAGCCAGTTGAAATTTCTACAGATTATATGTTTCTGTTGCCGCTATAACAACAAATACTAAAAACATAATAAAATAAATATTTAAGGGGGGCTCCCATGCAAAAAGTTATTTTTTTTGGTCGTTTTTATAAAAATGGTACGGAACCCTTCATGCGCGAGTCCGACTCGCACTTGGCCGGTTTTTTGACTGAATTTACAATACGCACATGAATCTGAAAAATCAGGTCAATGCACAATATTTGGAATCAACCTTCTGAGCATCTACTTTATAGTAATGCCTTGTATGTTGAAATATCGGTATTTCGGGAGGCGTGAACCGAGACCAATTGAATTTTAAACAGTTGAGTTAGCGCCGAGCCGAGTTTGTCGTACCAATAAATCAGTGCATTTAGCTAGCTGACAAACTTTGATTTAGTCTTAACCTAACACATTTTTTTTGAAATGTGATCGTTTTAACTTTGTAATCATCGACATTTTTTTAAGTTAAAAAAGAAGTCACAGTAATTGTAGCTTAATTATTGATGACACGAGTGCAATGTTTAATATGCATGTATTACACATATATGTAAACGTCCCTCTTGAATAATTCTGTCTATTGATGAAAAAAGCATCAAAACCCGTTGCGTAGTTTAAAATATCTCAGCGTACTGGGAGCGACTATGTTTAATACTATTTAGAGATGATGATGATTCATATTTTCGAAATTTTCCATCGGGAATTTTTAAGTAGCAGTTAGGACCGCACCCTATCATATGGGGCTTAACATAGTGACGAGGTACACCTCTCACCTATGTCTAAGCTTTCAAGGATAATAGGCGTGATACGTCTACCCCCATTTCTCCGTGATTCCGTGGTCAGATGTATGTGAATCTTTTTAGGGTTCCGTACCCAAAAGGTCAAACGGGACCCTATTACTGAGACTTGGCTGTCCGTTGTCCGTTTGTCACCAGGCTGTCTCATAAACCGTGATTATTAGTCAGTTGAAATTTCTTCAGATTATGTATTTCTGTTGCCGCTATAACAACAAATACTAAAAACAGAATAAAATAAATATATTATTTAAGGGGCTCCCATACAAAAAATGTGATTTTTTTGCTCGTTTTTATAAATAGTGTTACAGAACCCTTCGTGCGCGAGTCCGAATCGCACTTGGCCGGTTTTTTATTTGGTAAAGCTATGGTTTCCTATTAATTTTATTATCTTCGGCACTTGATGAGTTATCCTCTACCATATGCTTTCTTCTTCGTCTATGATGATGTGCTAATAACTAATAGTTTCAATGTAAAATGTTATGCTTCATAAGAATTTGTGTTAGATACAAGTCCACAACGACTTAGGTGAGTACTCATCCGCAAAATATTTCATCCGCCGATGATACGTTACCCTTTTAAAATTGTAAGGCGACGAATCATCCGCAAGTTCGGATGACGCGTTGATGTAGTAATATAAGCCAAATAGACAAACAAATATTTGTCTATAGGAACATACGCGGTACAAGTAAAAACATTTTTGAAAAAAGAAAAATACTTAACACACTTCCAAAAATAACACTAAAACGTGGAAAACCACTTTACTTGCGGACGTCGCGTCGGTGGCAAAAAGTTTGAGTGTTTTTTTTGGATTCGGTTATTTTTTTTAATAAAAAGATGCTTATTTATTGTTATTATTAAAATACTGTATATTTGTTTGTTGTGCCACCTTTGGACTCATAATTATGTAAGGCACCCAAACCCGAGTTACGACATGCAATACTTTTATCTCGGCAGCACGTACCCGTAGGATAATTTTCGACCACCACGCGAGCGAAGCCGCGGGCAAACGCTCGTTAAGTATATAAATACATAAATCTTCATTAATTAAGACGTCAGCGCCTAGGTATTACCTGAACATTTACCCACGGTACCTAAGCAAAGTAATCGGTTGCTAAATAAACAGTTTATCGGCTTAAGGGCTGAGAGATTCGCTTCGACCCCTAATCGGTATGCATGAGTGCTTGGGTACCAACAGGGCTGGGCCAAATACATGGTTAATTAGTTTAGCTCAGGGATTAACGGAATGTTAATAATGTTAAGCTATAGTTTGTAAAAATACTTTTAAAAAACCGGCCAAGTACGAGTCGGACTCGCACGCAAAGAGTTCCGTAGCACCAAACAATATAATAACAATCTAGAAGTGAATATCTTATCAACCATTGACTAAAGGGAATACAAAATGAGGAACCCCGATATCATTTTTATAAGCTGTCATTAGACACCCCACACAGTTATACCTATACGTAGAATAATTTTTGTTCAACCTTCAGTTACATGTAGGGACAGCCACCCCTATTTTTCAAAATTCGATATTTTATATAGCGGGTCATAGAAGACACCTGCTCTCCAAATTCAACTGTGCGGTACCAACAACTTCAGAGTACGGACAGAAAGGACGAATCTATGCGGGTTCCGGTTTTTCCATTTGGCAACAGAACAAAAATATCGAAATATTTGGAGTCTTTCAACTACGAGTATTTACTAAATGCATATTTATTTTATTATAATAAATACTAAAAACTCATATTGATTGCCAATTAAAATCTTAAAAAAAGTGCGAGTAGGACTCGCGCACGAAGGGCTCCGTACCATTTTTTATAAAAAACGAGCAAAAAAATCACTTTTTTGTATGGGAGCCCCCCTTAAATATTTATTTTATTTTGTTTTTAGTATTTGTTGTTATAGCATCAACAGAAATACATAATCTGTGAAAATTTCAACCTGCTAACTATCACGGTTCATGAGATACAGCCTGGTGACAGACGGACGGACGGACGGACGGACGGACGGACAGCGAAGTCTCAGTAATAGGGTCCCGTTTGACCCTTTGGGTACGGAACCCTAAAAAAACATCTTTTTTGTATGGAAAATGTAGCTTGTAAATTACGAAATACCACGACCCTCAGATACTTGAAATACCAATCACAAATGATATTGTTAAGTACTTGACTCAATTTACTCAGCCATAGAGAAGACCGACGAACGTTTGCTCAAACATTGGTGGATTGGTGATCTAATTTCAATAATACGTGTGAAGAGACCTTTCGCTCTTTTGAAAGAGCACATTTGTGCGTGAGATTGTATTGAATTACTGAAATGACGGGCATTGAGGTTGAGGAAAATAGAATAGGAATTAGGGTGACTTGTTTAAGCTGCTCACTTTGAAATGTGAACAATCTGTTGTTGATGTATTATTCATGGTGAAGGACCTCCATGAATAACTCACAATAAGGGTTGATTTTTCTAACGTCTACCCGGGAAATAAATCTGACGTAGGCATTTACCTCCATCAGGTTTTTTTTGGAAGAACTGTCCAAAATATTCTTTGGATAAAGGATATCTGACGTTGGTACAATCAGCTCTGAAAAGGAGCGATATTTTGACGGTACATTACACTTTATTTATTGTAAGTTTTAAGAAAACACAGAAAAGCAAAACCTTTTGGAAATGCCATTATGTATAAAATGAAATGCTTGAGAAAATTCCAAAATATAACCCTGGTATCCATAGTCAAGTTAAATTTATTACTAGAGCTGATGCGATAGATAAGAATTTAAACGAAGTAAGAACCGACAGAGCAGCGGTGGCCCAGTGGTGGCAGCCCCGACTTACGAGCAGTAAACCATGGGTTAGAACCCAGGCAGGCGCATTACTTTGTGTAATTTATAACATCACCGCTGCCCTCAAAAACGGTGTAGGAAAACATCCTGAGGAAACCGGCATCCTAGAACTAAAAGTTCGAAGACATGTGGCATCTACCAACCCGCACTGGGTCCGCGTGGTGGAATACAGCCCACTCCCTCTAATAGGAGGCCTGTGTCTCAGCAGTGGGAATATTATAGGCCGATGATGATGACTATCCTACTTCCTACTAGTCTACTATCTTTACATAGTATAAAACAAAGTCGCCTCCCGCTGTCTCTATGCTTAGATCGTTTATAAACTAAGCAATGGATTTTGATGCGGTTATCATCAATAGACTTAATTATTAAAGAGGAAGGTTTAAATGTATAATTTATCCTTGAAAAACACATCAAAAGTCGCGGGCAGCAACCTAATATAATATTATAAATGCAAAAGTTAGTGAGGATGTAGATGTTTGTTACTCTTTCACGCAAAAACTAATAGATGGATCTGGATGAAATTTGACACGGGGATAGATAATAGTCTGGAACAGCATATAGAATACTTTTTATCCCAGTAAATTGATCTCGTGGTACAATTGCCGAACAAAACGCGAAGTTCCAAATACTAGAATACCACCATAAAAGCAGCAAAGTTCGATATGCCAGACGTGCAGGGCTCTAAACCCGTGTATCGTCTATTTGTAACAAACTAATCGATACCCGCAGACAGCCTTACACAGAGCTCGAATTGTAATGAAGTTGTGGAGGCTGGAAACGTGTCAGGATTAAGTTACAATGTAGGATTTTCTGGTTCGTTCCTTTGTTTTGTTTGTGTGTATTTAGTACATATGATCAACAATTATAATATCAAAGGTTTAATAAATCATCATCATTATCATTTCATAGTCCGGGGCTTTTAGATTTGAACCCTGCATTAAATATAAACAGCGATTTTTTTCTTGAATCGTGTACTTGACCTTAGCTCTTCAAATAATAAAAAAAAATTAAACATTTTCCGAGACCGGATCAAGCTGAAAAAGACGAAAACGCGTTTTTGTGAATAAAAACATGGGAAAAAAGTTAACAGGACAAATTTATTTACTTTAGGTAAAGAATTGGTGACAGTAATATATTTTTTCAGAATTAAACATTTTCGTCCACGGAAATTACGGTAAAAAAACATTTACGAAATTTTTGGATTGTACTTAAGGCAAAAATATAAACAGCGGTTTTTTTACATAAAATAGCTTAAATTAATATATTACACCGCCATTATACAAAATTAAACAAATTGTACTACCGGAAGTTATTATTACCAGTTTTTTTACAATAGCGGTTGAGGCAAAAAGGTAATAGGGTTTAATTTAGTTTAACTTTCATCTAAAGGCTATTTCTAACCTATATACACGAAAATTAAACACTTTAAAGCAAATCGTGAAAAAAAATCAAATATTGTTTACGTAAAATACGTCTGCAAGCTTTATTCTTGTATTTGGCGCAGCACTTTCATAGGAATTTGATCTTTCCGAAATAGAAATAAGGTGTACAATCGCGTAACTCAATAAAACACCGACTCAAACAACAACACAGTCATACGCACACAATGAACGCAGCGCTTATCTTGTTTACGCACACTAGCACACGCCGTACGCCGCACGCTGCTTAGCGCTGACACCGTGCATCGTAATTTAATTTTTACTTTGACATTATTAATTAACGCTCTAATCTGTTTAATTTTGGGGGATTAAGGTTTGGATTCATATATTTCTCATTATTAAATGAATTTAAATCCTGTTACATTTTTGCCGTAAGTAGTATTTAAGATTTTTTGATTTTCTTGATTTTCTGTGAAGTCCGGAGCAGAATTTGTTTAATTTTCATAATAATAGTTAGACATGGTGACATAAACCATTTTAGCACTATTTTTGTCCTGTTAATATTTTTGCCTTAAGTACAAAGTCAAATTAAAAGTTTTTTTTAAAAAAAACGAATGTTCCGTGGACGAAAAATGTTTAATTTTCTGACCTACTTGTAGTACTCAATCTGTTCTACAAATACTCCAAATAAACATACCTGTTTATATTTTTTTCCACCAAGTTAAATACATATTAGACGTTTTCTTAAAAAAAACGTATACGCGGAGGTGAACTTTTCGCGGGATACAGCTTAATATACTCTCCTGTCTATACCCTACACATTCAATGAAAAAAATCGCTGTTTTTAATTAATGCAAAGTAAGCCTAATATTCGGCGTAAATTCCCCGGACTATCAGCCGAAAGACGTCCACTGCTGGACATAGGCCTCCCCCAAGTGTCGCCACATTGACCGGTCCCGTGGGGCTTGCATCCAGCGATTCAAAATCTCAACCCATTAAAATATCAAAAGTTAAATAAATCAACAATTCATAATCTCAACGTTTCAAAAACTCAACAAATACTGACCTTCTGTTAGGCAAGTTCCAGTTCTACCTTGGGCCGGAGCGCTGGAGTACTTGCGCTAGACATTAGAATAGAAAAAAAATATTTCAGACCGGAGTCCATAGGGTTAGTAACAATTATACTTAAATTCTAGTATTAGTTGGTTACTGACAGATGAAAAGTACACAATTCAAATTAAGCGTGAAGCCGCATCCATCGTCGCATCATCGGGGAATCCCACCGATCTGCGAATACACTGAGAATACTGTAAGCGCTGCCGCGAACATGAGTCATCAGGGATGCACACCAATTCCTAATAATTGCGGCAAAACTATCAACATTATTATCTGCAAATATCCCTGACGCACTACTATGTCACGGCAACCTCAGCAGCATTCACAGTGCATTATTATATTGAACGCGTAGGTTGTATGTCCGCTGAGTGAAATTGACCCAAAGGCTGCGCGTATAGAAGGACTGGCAGTAAGCTCTGAAAGGCGTTACTTTAACTGGTTTCGTACAACGTGCAAACCTGCGGGTCAGCATGTTACAACGGACAGCCAGCGATCTACGTTCCCGTTAATTCAATGTCACAATTATCTTTAAAATATTCAGTGATCCAGTGACCCCGATATTTAAACTTGTCCTAGGCTGGGTTTATTAAACGTTTGATATTTTAAATGTTGATATTATGATTGTTGATCATAATTATGTATCAATCGCATTAATCAGGGTTTCTACTTCGTGAAAAATGTATAATATAAATAATTTAAGATTTAAAATAGTAATAAAGTCGAAAGTCTCAACCCTTAGATTTCTTTACCACGCAGCGGATTCTGATGCGATTTGTGATCATTAGACAGAATGAATCGAGAGGAAGGTTTATAAATATAATTTATCTCTGAAAACACATCAAATGTTCCACCCAACAATTCCAACAAAGTCGCGGGGAGCAGCTAGTATTACATATACGAAGAGACGAATAATATCGTGCCTTGCGACTCCTATTTTCTGCGCGTTACAAGAATTATTGACACTATAGCACTACCGAAAACTGCAACCAAATTCTAAGCACCACACAATTTATATTGCCTTCGACAGGGTAAGAAGCAAATGGCATTCTATCCCATAGACTTAGCCGTCAAGTGTCAGCAAACTGAAAGGGGTCCGAGAGGGCCGATGCCTGCCAGGGCTGCGGGACTGTTCGAAAGAGATACCGTGGCCCAGGAACACAAAAGGCTAATAAGGAACATGGATGGGTTTTAGTCAGTTCAAGTCAGACATTCCCTTCCGCTCCGCCCAGAGTGGGAGGGATCATTTCATGATTTCCAACCGGTAAAAAAAAAGAGTAAGAAGCATATGGCTTTCCACCCCATAGACTTAATAAGGTTCCGAAACACTAATAACAGGACATTCGATTCCTTTCTCAATTAGAGTCTTAGTGAATACACTTTCCTTTGTACAACGTCTTTCTCAACTGCCAATTATCTTCCTCGAACTACCCTCCAACCATATAAACAAAGAGTAAGTATCCAATTTTCTCCCAAATTCGTTAAACTCGCTGACCTACCTACCTATAGCCGAGACAATAACCAGACTACACAATTACACCACTGCCCGGCCGGGGCATCAAATGTAAGCATTAGTGGTCACAAACCGCGTTTATGGTTGCTCGACCAATGGGGATACAGATGGAACGACTCGAATGTGTGTAGACGAATGAGGATAAGAAAAACAGATCGAAAAGAGATGACGGACGGTTTAACATAAAAGCAAAGCAAAATAAACGTTTAAAACGAAAGAGTCATATTCAAGTCCAAGCGACAGTAGAACATTGACTCCTAAAACAGGATATCTTAGTTTAAGAGGCAGGATATAATAAATTTGTACCTACGTCTTTTACAAATTGTGTAACACGAGCTAGATAAAGATTAAGCAAATTGTAAGGTGTTCAATAAAGATACTTATTATTATAATTCAGGAGATTCGAACACATGCAGGTAGGCACTTTACTTTGTGCAATTTCATCGCAACTGCTCTCAAAACAGTGAAAGAAAACATCGTAAAGAAATCGTCATGTTATTATCATCTGCCTAGCCTGTTCCCAAATTTAATAGGGTCGGCTTCCAGTCTTACCGGATGTAGCTGTGTTTTACGAGAAGCGACGGCCTATCTGACCTCCACAACCCAGTAAGTATTGGGTAATTCGGTAAGACACCGTATTACCCAATACTATACTTACGTTGTCAGACTTTCGGGCCACTGACTACCTATAACGACGGTCAAAGATTTTCAAATGACAGCCGGGACCAACGGTTTAACGTTTTTTTCATAGCACGGAGGAAACTCGGTGTGTACTGGATGGTCACCCATCCACAGACCGACCTTGACAAGCGCGGCTTAACCTGAGAATTGATCCGCGCGGCTGTTATTATTTAGCCACGAGCTAGCCATGTCTCTGAACTAAAACTTCAAAGACTTACGGTATTCACTGGGCCCGCGTCCCCTCCTCAGAGAGGTTGTCTGTGTCCCAGCAGTGGGAACGTTATAGCCATGAGGAAACGGGATAAAAAGATATGATAACGGTTGAACAATTTTTCACGAGCAGAAAGGAAAACAAAAGAACTTTTTGTAAAAGAACAAACTCGCGAAAAAAAGGGGTATACTTACGCGTCGTTAGGTGATTTTCCAAAATAGTACCTACGTTCTTTTATGTACTATTATGTATACACCCGTCTGTGTGACAGCTTTGTTCTTCTAAACTGTGCAATATACAAGGTGTTGTTTTGCAACCTCGTCAAATTCAAGGAGGTAACTATGCTTATGATTCTCGTCCCGAATCAATAATAAAATGGGTAGGTAATTTTTTTTTCTTAATTACGGTTTTAAACGCAGCCCGTCTGCATTTCGCCCTATAACCGCGCTTCCACACGTACAAACACTGTCAAATATTCGATAATTTCTTATTCCCTAAGCCACGTTAAGGGGGTTATTCTGAAATACTGGCAAACTTAGACAACCAAAAAAATCAGCGTTTATTAAGAATTAATAAATAATAATAATAAATTTCTTTATATATTTTTAGAATTAATTAGGTACCGTAATTTTAATTGATTATTTATGTCTTTTGTGACAACCTCCTGAATTTTGACGAGGATGCAAAACAACACTTGTATCGATCCGGTTTTCACTTTCATTTAGACAGTAATTGTATGAAAGCAAATGTATGTTTTTTTCAGTTTTTGTGTCGCATGACTGTAACACAATGTAGTCGTTTCAAACGAAGTGGATATTGCGATAAGGCCGCCCTTATATGAAACAAATGAACTTTCTTTGTTATTGTGCACAATAAGATATTCTATAATACACAATGTGAATCTTTGTTCAGTGTTTTTTAAGTGAAAACACAGTGGTAATAAACAAAAAATACGAAATCCTCATTGCTACAATAATTAATTGTAAACATAGCATCACGCCTCTAATCTCCAAAAGGGTTAGGCAGTAGTGTACCTAATAGTACACCCACACTTCGCCAGTTAAGTTCAAGTCCCATGTAATAGGGGGCGAGCTTATTGCCATCAACCGGACGCAAATCTAGACTCCATAGCTGCTACTGAGAAATTACTGATGTGAAAACCCGATTTGCCCGACCCGGGAATCGAACCCCAGACCTCATGCTCAGAAGTTGCTCACACGGCAGGAACAATAAAAAAAAAAACGAAATACTCTTTGCTACAAGAATGAATAATACATTATTGGGAAAGGCACCCAATTTCTTTTTGAACATAAAAATATGAATACACCGACATCAAAGCAAAAATAAAAAATCTAAGATGAAACAAAGAGAAGGAAAGTCCCATCATCGTCTCGTAGCAACTCCGTAGAAAATTCGTAGCAATTTCGTAGCAATCTCGTAGACTCGTGAAATTGTCAAATACAATCCCCAATAACTTGCAAATAGGTCCTCAGCCAGTCAATACGAGTATTAATAAATTGTTTATTAATCTTACGTCTTTATCAATAAAGAATTAATAAGTCATTAGGAGTACATTCCCGTGGCACGTCGCCTGTGGGTGTTCGCAAATTATAATAGATTGCACTCCATTGATCGTGATTTGAAAACTAAGCTCTCAATAGAGCTTAGTAAAAATAATTAAGGAAATAGGACGACAGTTCAATAACTGTCGTCCTATTTCCTTAATTATTTTTTATTATGTTGCCCGATTTGTATACAGTAATCTTAAAATAAAATGTATGTTATACATTTATACAAGGTGTAACATAATAAACGCAAGACCTCCCGTGTGGTCTCTCGGACCATGAAACTGAGCCACTTTTGTTCTACGAGTTCTCTTGAAATACACAAAACAAAAATTGGACTTTCCATAGAAATTGACGCGATCAGCTGATCAAAATTTATGGTAAAACTAAAAATAAAGGGATGTATTTCCAAAAGTCACAGAACAAAAGTTGTTCAGTTTCATGGTCCGAGAGACCACACGGGAGGTCTTGCGTTTATCATGTTACACCTTGTATAAATGTATTACATACATTTTATTTTAAGATTACTAACAACGTTAAGATTACTAATAACGTTTATTATGTTACACCTTGTATACTTTTAATATGACATACATTTTATTTTAAGATTTCTAATAATAACAGCCACACGGGTCGATGTTTAAGGTCAAGCCGTGATTGGTCCGTGGATGGGTGACCATAATTACATACCCAGTTTCCTCCGTGCTTCGGAAAGCACATTGAGCCGTTGGTCCCGGCTGTCATTTGTAGATCTTTGACAGTCGTTACGAGTAGTCAGAAGCCAAAAGTCTGACATCCAGTCTTACCAAGGGGTATCGTATTACCCAGTTACTGGGTTGCGGAGGCCAGATAGGGAGTCGCTTCATGTAAAATACTGGTACTCAGCTGCATCCGGTTAGACTGGAAGCCGACCCCAAGTTAGTTTGGGAAAATTTTAGGCAGGTGATGATGAAATAATATACTATAATAGACTATGAATATGGGGTGAACTTATCCCTCGCTCTAATCAATGTAGTCACATTGAGGTTAAAAGTATCCCCCAATGAAATAATATGCACGAGCTGGGAATTCTAATACTGAATAACACTTCATAAAAAAGCCTATTTTTCTTTATTAAAATTGACTGACAGACTGACAAGGCAATCTACGTAGCTGGCCTCTCTTTGAGATCGTCTTGTGTCTTTCTGTATATTTATGCTTTTTTTTTAATTCACCGCAAATACTTACATGTAAAAAAGGGATTTCAAAAGTGTTGTTAACTTATTTCTTGATAAGACATTTAATATTTAAGATATATAGATCACATTTTAGAGATATATAAATAAACACACACAAAAGTAATGATTTAAATTGCTTATTTCGTGTTATAGTGCACCACATTTTCTGTCACATATTTGTGTCGTTGGCGTACAGGACACGCGCTTGCTTGTCACGTATATGTGACAATTGCGTTCAAAAGGTTAACAGAATTGGAAATGATTCTGATTTTAAAAACCCTTTCATTTAAAACTAGCTGACCGGCGCAACTTCGTTTGCGTCACATTTTCCCTTCTTTCGCAACATTTTTCATTGCTGTTCCACTCCCATTGGTCGTAGCGTGATGATATATAGCCTATAGCCTTCTTCGATAAATGGGCTATCTAACACTGAAATAATTTTTCAAATCGGACTATTCGTATCGGAGCCTATTCAATGCAAACAAACAAACAAACAATCAAATCTTTCCTCTTTATAATATTAGTTTATTTATATAGAAAATAGCGTCCACGTCTATATACAACAGTTGATACTTAATTAAAAATGAACCAGGCAAGAAAGAGGTTTAGGTGCTCGCAAAAATAATACATTGAACTTAATTAGGAATTAATTTGATGAGTATCCAATTTGACGATGATACAATGATGACTTTAATGTGATTAGATGTCTTTGACATTTGCTTTACATAATGACTTAGCTTTTGCTGAGCTTGTTATTACGATTATCCATGGAGTTTCTTGCCCATTCTTCTCCACTTCTTCAGATCTACGCTTAGGAATGGGCAACTACAGTACTTTCACAGTTATTATGTCTTGTGATTGGGACTGTAGCTTCCTTTTTAATGTTGTTCTGTGAATAAATTTTAAAAATAGAACTAAATATGGCTAGGCAGTCGACTATAAAAAAATCTAACACAATTAAGAAAAAAATGCTGCGGTCTTGTTAGTGTATAAACGGCCAGTGTGAATAAAAAATTAAGCGCGTTCGCCCGCGGTAGTGAGGCGGTGTGTTCCATAGTTAAAATTTTAAATAGTCTATATAATTTGGCGGGATACTAACTCTGTAAGCTGTATCGAAATCTCGGATTAAGACTAATATCTTATTAAAAATGAGTTCAAGTGATTCTGAAATGTTGACCCCAGACTTTGTTAAAGACGAGGCGAATACAGTTATCGAAAATCTTTTGCCAGAAATTAAGTATATTTCTAAGAAAAGATACTTAAATACATACAATGACTTAATGAAGTGGCGAGCAGATAAGAAAATAATAAATATTTACAAAATACTACTATTTTTTACTTTCCTTATGTTCGAAATGAAAAGTAGTGCTTAACACGGGTGAAAGACCCTGCACGGCACCGTGGAACCCATATGGGTTAGTTACATCATCCGCCGTTAAGACCCCGAGGAACCCAAATGGGTTACACTCATACAGGCAAACTTAAACTCTAATCGTACGTGAAGTAGGGATCAATGACGTCAGCGATCACGTAATGCGCGATGCCCAAAAGGGGCCCTCAAACGGGACCAAAGGATTCGGATGGGGTTAATAAGGTATTCCTACTCGGACTATAGCCGCCCTCGCTGCGCTCGGGCGTCTAAATACCTCGTATGGGAATTGATTCCTTTCGACCCTCGTATAACAATCTACTATACCATGTTTACTATTTGTTTCGAGTTCCCGATATTTCGGCGCTGTTGCAAGCACCAGCACCACGGGTACATACTTTGATTACTTTGTTCATGAGCCAATCAGCTTCAGAATTAAAAGAAATGTTGGCATAATGTGTTGGTTCAACCTACATTTTACGAACAATTTCCTTGGACAAACCTCTATTCCCAACAAAACTAGATAAATAATCAACACGTATCACTTCCGTTATATTATAGTTAGTAGTTATTTTTACAGTACATAAGTCATGTATGATAACATGAATGTTACATACTAAGCTTCTGCTTGTAACTTCTGCGTAGATTTAAAAGCTTGATAAAGTACTAGCTGTGCCGGCGACTTCGTCCGCTTGGAATTAAACAAAAAACTTATATAGTATTTTTTTTTAAATAGCCTATGTTTGTCCTTATTACATCAGTTATCTGCCAGTGAAAGTCCCGTCATGATCGGTCCAGCCGTTCCTGAGATTAGCCGGAACAAACTGACAGACAGAAGGACAAACATTGTAAAATAAAATATTCTGGTATATATTATACCGTATAAACATTCATATGCATTATCAATAACACTAGTAACGGGATATTTACCATGTTTATTATTTGTTATGAGTTTCCGATATTTCGGCGCTGTTGCAAACGCCATGATAACGGATATTTTTAAAAAAATTCAGTTGCATGTAGTAAAAGGGGTTTATCTAAATATATATAACTCAAATGTAACTGACTGACTGACTGACATAGTGATCTATCAACGCACAGCCCAAACCACTGGACGGATCGGGCTGAAAATTTGGCATGCAGGTAGATGTTATGACGTAGGCATCCGCTAAGAAAGGATTTTGATCAATTCGTAACGCGAGCGAAGCCGCGGGCAAAAGCTAGTTTTAATATAAAAACAGACACTTCAATTTTATTTATTTGTTTATAGTATCTGTGTACCATAGTTCATCCAAGTCCGTTTCGCCTTTTTCGCGTGAAAGAGTAACAAATTTCCAACCATGCATCCTCATAAACTTTCGCATTTACTTGTTATTAACTGATGCCCGCGACTTCGACTTCATCCATCCAAACGTGTCTCTCTGCGTGACCATGTTGCTCTTCAATCAATAAATTAAATAAATCTCATTTATTAAATAAATCTAGATGCTTTGTTAGATCGTAAAAGAAACGGGAAGCAGAGGTTGCTCGCTTGTCTAAACTAATGATATAAAGAGAAAAAATTTAATGTTTGTTTGTTACGATTTAACTCAAAAACTACTTGGCCGAAAATTCTTTCACTATTAGAAAGCTACATTTTTACCGAGTAACATAAGCTATATTATAACTCAATTTTTGAGGACGAAGTCGCGGTTGAAGTGGTAGTTTCATCATCATCATCATTTCAGCCCAAAAGACGTCCACTGCTGGACATAGGCCTCCCCCAAGTGTCGTCACATTGACATTTTGGGGGGTTCTGCCATAATCGCCACGCTTGGCAGGCGGGTTGGCGATCGCAGTACGGTTGTTACAAAAACACGGAGAACGCTGCTGCCCATTCTCTGGCAAGTCCCTTAGTCGCCTCATACGACACCCACGGGAGGATATGGAATGGTGCTATTCTTTACGTCCGACACCATACAGAACACCGAAGTGGTAGTTTAGCTAGCCGTTAATCTGAAGTGAGACTGGACTGGCAACGTCTGCCGCATGCCCGATGAGCTGTGGGCAATAATAACCACATAAGGAGCTCTGACACAGCCCGAAGGCATTGCGACGACCTGGACAAGACCAGCGACCCGTTGTCCACATTGGTCCTGGTTCGCAACAATTGTCATGGGGATAGGCTTTTGCTCCGAAGTGGGATAGAAAGAAAGAAAGAAAGAAAAATCATTTATTGGTACATGCCATAAGTACACACAATATAAAAACGGAAATATTAAAAAAAGAACTTAAAACTAGACAATAAATATTGTGTGACTCACGGCTGCACCAAATAGGCCCAGTTCAGCAAAATGGATGGCACAAGCTAACATTATCAGTATCTAATAGGCTACAAAAGTGTGGTAGGTATTCTGCTAAGCTATTTAAGCACCAATCTACTTTTGTATCAATACCTAAAAGGCGTAGGAGGGGCGGCGCGTGTCCCTGTAGAACGTCGTCTGTTGTGATCACAAACGAATATAAATTGCACTTCATTCCTCTACAAAATTTTTTAGACTTCAGACCGGAATGAAAATCGATCTCTTCTGCCTTTTCATTACGCTTTGTTGTATAAAAAATAAGACAAGGAGGAAAAGCAATGAAAAATTTCATTTGCTTTTCTCTCTTTACTAATTTTGTGAGAAACGCTGTGGCCGCTCTTGGTAATTTTGTTAAGAGACTTAGGGATAGATTATTATTAGAAAATGCTGCATAATTTAAAGACCTTAAAACTACGTTTCATGTAAGAAATTTTATATTATCAAACTAATTGCCAAATGTCTATTATAAAAAAGAATATGGTTTTTCTCCAAATTCCGTAATCGTTATTTGTAACGAACGTTATAAATTATTGTTGCCATGACCTTACTGATCACATAAAACAATATTAGATACTTGAAACATGCATATTCATTTTGTAAAGTTTATCCTCCTTCAAAAAAAAAAAGCGCCTATAAAAGCCATCATAGCAACGAGGAAACGCACTGCGTATAGCTGGCGCCCTAAATGAAGCCCCTACAACTAGTCCAAATTGCTTATCACATAATTATGTAGCTCAACATAAAGGTGTCCCCTTTTCATTTGACACAAACTCATTTCAAAACAATACAATCATTCATAGAAACAAACAAACGCCGTGCGCATTGTACGCGCCCTAAATTAAGCTTTTAATAAGTAAAACTCTGCTCATAATACCATATATATAGATGTGCAAATAAGACAAGATATTCTCTAAAGATGTTCTAAGCCTCTTTTATTTGATAAAACCTCATTTTGAACACCCTTCATAGCAACAAGACAACGCACTGCGTATTGTGGGCGCCCTAAATGAAGGCAACTGGACGAAAATGCGCATCATGTACGTAGATATACAAATAGGCCAGTCCGTTATCTATGTATAAATACTCCTTTCAATTAATAAAACAACTTATTCAAAACAAAGCGCTTATTAGGGCCATTCATAGCAAGAAGCCAACCCACTGCGTATTACAGGCGCTTTATATGAAGCCTTTAACGAGTTCAACTGGGCCGAAATGCGTATCATATATGTATATAGATTGACGTTTTCTTTTAGGACAGCTTTCATATGACACAAGCCATTTCGAAATATAGTGCCTGTCAAAACATTCATAGCAAGAACCCGACGCACTGCGTATTGTAGGCCGCGCTAAATTAATGGGTATAACTTGGACTGAGATGCGGGTTTCGACGGCGATTGAATCAGCTAACACGTGTAGACGCCTACTAATACTACAACTGTTGATAGTTTCACGGAATAAAAGATAACAGGATTGGCCTTTTTTGGTTTAAAGAATATTTTTCTGAACTTTTTTCTATTCGAAATATTACTAAGTAGAAAGGCGTTAAACAGTCAGAACATTCAGAATTCACAAATAAGCATAGTACCTAAAAATCATCGACTACATCATCGCTTACCATCAGGTGAGATAGTGGTCAAGCGCGGGCCTATAGATAATACAAAAAAAAAATGCACGAAAAATTTTTATGAGACTGAATTTTTGACGAAAATCCATACGTGAATCCATAGCGAAAACACTGCAAATACTTAAAAATTATCACAAAACTACTCACTTTGAAAACACATATGCTTTCAAAAAGCTTTACCAAATTCACAACACGAATTTCTCACACTACGTTACCATATTAACACTCTATATCACATTCACTAATAACAACAGGCAAAACGTTTACAAATCGTTACAAAATAGAGGTTTTTCTTCTAATTCTGTTACTGATATGATTTATTTTATGTTGGATATGTTATTGTCTGAGAGCTAGCTAATGTTTTGCTCCGTCTCCGCCTGTGGGTGACGCTTGAAACGCGTCAGAACACTGAGCTCGCGGCGTGGGGTGAGATACCTAGGGCGACCATGTAGTCGGAGGCTGGGGGATATGCCTGGGAAAAAAATTGAACGAGAAATGGAGTGAAATTGTATTTGCAATTGAAATCGGTTAGTTGTTCCTGCACCTGATAGTTTTCGAATACATCAGCGTTGCAGTGTAAAGATTTATATTTAACTTGGTGTTCATAATTTTCGAATTTAATTGCTTGGAACAGAAATGTTTCCAGAATAATGTGAGAGTACCTAGGCGAGATCTGGTGGCTTACCATGACGTCTTAAAACATTATTGTTTTACTCCTTTTCCAGTGTGGGAAAGAGAAGGCGCTAGACATCCTGTATAGCTCCGTCTCTTTACCACACTGGAATAAGAGTAAAACAATACCGCTTTAAAACGTCATAGTAGGCCAGCTGGTCGGGTGAAAATAGAGAAAACGAATTTACTCTTTATTTTATGTTCTGTATGGTGTCGGACGTAAAGAATAGCACCATCCCATATCTTCCCGTGGGTGTCGTAAGAGGCGACTAAGGGATTTTCCAGAGAATGTGCAGCAGCGTTCTCTATGCTTTTGTTACAACCGTACTGTGATCTCCAACCCGCCTGCCAAGCGTGGCGATTATGTCAATGTGGCGATACTTGAAATAAGGCCTACGTCCAGCAGTGGACGTTTTTCGGCTGAAATGATGATGATGATTATGATAATGAATTTATCCAGAAATGAGATTAAAATTAGATCGATTTTTTGCCCCCACACACACACAACATACACATACATACACACATTGGAACTTTCATCAAAATCGTTACAGCCGTTTTTGAGACCGTGATTATAAATCCAACTTGTATATATGCAAATATAGATAGGATATAGGAGATATACAGCTAAAATAATCTTGCTTTTACCTTAAGTATGAAGCAATTATTCGATAGGTCGCTCATAATGGGCCTCATCAGAAGGATTAAAGTCACCCAAAGGGCAATGGAGAGGGCTATGCTCGGAGTTTTTTTGCGTGATCAAATCAGTATTGAGGACATCCGCAAGAGAACCAAGGTTACTGACGTAGCCCGAAGAATTGCTAAAATTAAGTAGCAGTGGGCAGGGTATATGCTCGCAGAACGGATAGCCGATGGGGTTGAAAACTTCTGGAGTGGTGACTGCGAACTGGAAGACGTTGCGTTGGAAGGCCTCCCACCGATGACCTGGTGAAGATTGCGGGGATCCACTGTATGCGAGTCGCACGGAACTGGTCAATGTGGCGACACTTGGGAGAGGCCTATGTCCAGCAGTGGACGTATTTCGGCTGAAATGATGATAATGATGATGAACTATATTCGAACCTCATCCCAACTTTATTTATCATTGTATTAGTAGTTATGGCAAAATGTAGATTCATGGTGAATAAAAACTACCGTTTTTTGTTTAATCAGATTTATTATTTACTTAACATCAAATTACTTTAACCCGTTATCCGTTACCCACCAAAATAACAAAAAGCTTAAAAACAATTCCACAAAGAGCTCAACAAAATCCGACACTTATTAAGCACATCAACAAAACAAATGAGCATCAATTTTACAGCCGCAATTAACATCTACTCAACCTGTTGATACGGGCATTATCCTCAGATTCTTTCCATCATGGCCACCGTACTGTGTCAGGGTGAGTCCAGCGAGAGGGAGCTAATGCGCTTGCGCGCAGCCCCGGACCGTCTGTCTGAAGCCTGAGAGCATATATTAGCTTATAGGTATGTTTATATGGAGCTAGCACGTTAGTGCAGAAGAACCATGGATAGAGTGGCGGAATAAGGTCAAGAGCATATGGATATGAGCTGGTGGTACTGTTAAGTTCACAGTCACACTGAGCAGTAGAATAGGGGATATGCTCGTTAGACACTCGTTTTGCGATGTCAAGGTCATTGTATCAATATGAGTTTAATACTATAACTACTGTTTAATAATACATATATACAGGGTGTTTGGTGCATCGTTTGCCAAATCGAATAGGCCGGAAGGAGAGGTCATTAGCTATCCCTTTACGCCCTATAACTCATCCCTTGCCACACCGGTTTTTTTATAGCAACTTTTTAATATAAATTTTGATATATTCCAAAATTCAGCATTTAAGGTCAAATAAAAAAAATATTTAGACTTAAAATTTCGATTTACTGTTGATGTGTACTGTTGTATAATTCTATCAAAATAAATTATAAAAAAATATATAAATATTATACAAAATTAAATATATTATACAATAATTATATCACCTGCTTCGGTGAAGGAAAACATAATGAGAAAAATTTCTCGACGGCATGTAAAGCAAAGTCGGAGGTCCATGGACGGCATAAAAACCCTGAAACTAGAATAGGCGCTAACCACAGGATAAAGAAAGAAAGCATAATGCTTCAAAGGCTTTGTTTTCAGGGATATACTCTGTAGAAGACAAAAGGGTTTAGGGACTGTCGACTAAATCTCAACTCTTTCACTTTATGAAACCCTGGAATCGTTAGCTTTATCATCCTTGCTGGATTATGATCAGTTTATCCATCTATTAACATAATCTGTCTGAGAGCACATATTAGCTTATACCTAAGTTTATGTCAAGCTAAAAGGTTAGTGCAGAAGAACCGTGGATAGTGTGGGAATTAAGTCATCATCATAATCATCACTTCAGCCCAAAAGACGTCCACTGCTGGACATAGGCCTCCCCCAAGTGTCGCCACATTGACATTTTGGGGGGGGTTTGCCTGGCATGGCTGTTCGTTTTCGTGGTCGTGATTTCGAATATGAGATTAAAAGTCCATTTGCACAAAATTCCATTCGTGCAAGTGTCCATGCTCGCAAATTTAATGTCTTTTCGCGGAAATGGGTTCACGCTAATGTCTTTAGGAGGTTTCTTCTCTCTAGAGCCCTGACCGCTCGTAGCTTGGAACCTGTTCCCAATATCGATAGGTTACTTTTTTATATTTTTGAACGTTTTTTTTGCTATATTTTCTTCAGAAACATTTAAAAATGTAAAATTTTTGTATGAAAAATAAATAAAAGAAATAATATTGTCCATATGCCGTGTCATTTGTGTTAATGAATTAATACCTTACCTTTCAAAGGTGTCAAATTAATCCCACACTAAAAATATTCCCAAATGTTCAGCTTCCCAAACTACCGTTGCGCGTTGTGATAGAACGTTTCCATAAAATGAATATAACTTTTTATTTTTTATCTTCATCATCATTCATCATTTCAGCCCAAGTGTCGGCGCGTTGACATTTTGGGGGGGTTTTGCCATAATCGCCACGCTTGGCAGGCGGGTTGGCGATCGCAGTACGGTTGTTACAAAAGCACAGAGAACGCTGCTGCCCATTCTCTGGCAAATCCCTTAGTCGCCTCTTACGACTCCCACGGGAAGATATGGGATGGTGCTATTCTTTACGTCCGACATCATACAGAACTAACTAACTAAACTAATCTAAAACTATTATTGAAAACGCGACTTCATAAATGTCTAATCCAAATCGAGATGATATTTATAAATATTGGTTTATAACTGGCTTAAAGAGTGCAAATAAATTATGTCGCTACAACCATTAACCACTTTGCAAAATCTCGCGTAAGGAGAATTGGAGCCTAAAACCGTTCTTCTTTCGAGCTTCATTTAAAAGAAATGTGTTTTACACCCTATAAAATAAATTTTCTGAATTATCTTCACTGCTAATACCGTTCACACACATCAATTACTCGTAGGTTTAAAGAAACATTGAATGTTACACCAAAGTCAAGTGACATCGCCCGCGTCTCACTTTATTTATAAAAGTGATTGATTTTGTTACACAAAGATGCAAGCCTGATGTTTTTATTTTTTGTCCCACCGCTGAGCATTATATTCTTAACCAAGCGTGTACCCCATTAAATATTTTCTTATGTGGTAAACCAAATGCTTTTCAGTACAAAGGGTGGAAGGGACATTGACGCACACGTACTTAGTACATCGTAATTAGTGCAATTCCTACACCGTTAAAATGTATGGAACGGTTGTGCTTTATTAAAGCAGTAAACTTAAGTAGGTACCCATGAAAAACTGCGTCGATAATTCCACCCTGTACCTATTATAAAAAAATAAGTACTTTTTTTTCAAATTGATACTTGTTATTACATACCTACTCTGCTTGACTAGCTGTAGTTCTCATTATGAGTATTTTATTGAACACAGGCCAGCATGAGCGCCTGGTGTAAACGTGACCTGTTTTTGAATCGATAATACAATCATTCTATAGCATTTTATTTTAATTGTTTGCGCCAAGAACAATCAGTATCGATAGACATGAATAAATTCTTGGAATCATGAAAATATCACATGTGAAACGAGTATTTTTTATTTTAAAATCGACGCTAGGGCCCCAGTTTAATTAATAGTTGGTTTACTTTCTCGTTGAAGATAGAAAAGGCAACAACAAGCACTATAACAAAATTAGGTACGTAGATAATGTAAATAATCTCACAATCTTGATAATAAAAGTTGTTTTGTGGTATCTTTTCTAAGGCTTCCTAAATATTGATAACAAAAGTCATGAACCGTATTTTACGGTCCCTTGTCTTGTACTATATGTATTCCTACTAACTTAGATATCATTTGGCGTCACTTTTCGTGGACGAGCTCGTGTCTTAATAATAACAGCGGCTTGGGTCGATCTTCAGGTTAAGCCGCTCTTGCCTAGGTTGGTCTGTGGATGGGTGACCACCCATTACATACCGAGTTTCCTCCGTGCCTCGGAACGTTGATCCCGGCTGTCATTTGTAGATTTTTGACAGTCGCTACAGATGACCTGAAAGTCTGACAGCCAGTCTTATCAAAGGGTATCGTATTAAACAGTACTTATTATACTGGGTTGTGGAGGTCAGATAGGCAGTCGCTCCATGTAAAATACTGTTATACAGCTGCATCCAGTTAGACTGGAAGGTGACCCAAACATAATTCGGAAAAGGCTAGGCAGATAATTGACGTCACTATTCGTGTTTATCTGTGTGGCCGCGTTTTTCCGCAACGGATTTTGTTTTCCATCTGCATTTATAATTAATGACGAAGTTTGGTGAAGGAGTAAAAGAACTGGATCGTGTCGCTAGAGAGCTTATAAAAGATACCTACCGAAAGTGACTTCGTTCAAATCTCAATGAAATTGTGCCCATCCAATATTTATGCTCTGTATGGTGTCGGACATAAAGAATAGCACCATCCCTTATCTACCCGTGGGTGTCGTAAGAGGCGACCAAGGGATTTGCCACAGAATGGGCAGCAGCGTTCTCTGTGCTATTGTAACAACCGTACTGCGATCGCCAACCCGCCTGCCAAGCGTGGCGATTATGGCAAAACCCCCCAAAATGTCAATGTTGCGACACTTGGGGAGGCCTATGTCCAGCAGTGGACATCTTTTGGGCTGAAATGATGATGAATGATGAATAGTTAGTCTACACACAAAATCTTAGAATCTTTGACGTTGCGATATTAAAGGGGTTAGTTAATTTAACTGTGGACATAGGCAGTTGATATTGCCGGCTTATTGACTTCGATATATTTGCCTTCGTTTTATGGATTTCTGTCATCAAAAGCTTTTTTTACTGCTACGGAATTAGGAACAATTGATGTAGTCAATTGTTTTATTATGCTTTTAGGAATACTACTGTCTATGCCAATTGGCATTTGTTCGTTCTTATGAGGAAATTGTCATTAGCCGGTTGGGAAGACGTGAGGTAGCTAGCTCAACAATTACCATTTCTTGTCAAACAATTACAAACAGGCTGCTTATCTGTGACGTCAGAGGACTGGTGAAATGCATGTGCATATTGTGCTATCATTTTTTCCCCGCTATTCGGCTAGGGCACAAAAAGGGCCTAAAACTTAATTCGGTAAACCGCTCCGGCAACATTTGTTGCCTCGTAGAATTGTTCCACAAAAAACGCTCTAAAAATTCCATTGTCGAGAATATTTGATTTTTTTTTTTACCTCTGTGGTACAATATTAAATTCCGCATCAATTGCCAAAAAGACCGAGTATCCAAGGAGTACTAAACTAAACGTCAAAAATTTTTAAACGTCAGGTGTCAAGTTTCATCCTGTCGTGGTGTTGTGTTATAAGTTACCTGGTTATAAAACGTGGGTATTACTTTATTTATAACCCAGTGTATATAGTGTTTTATATCAAAATAAACCTCATTAATCAAGCTTTACGAATATATAAAAATATCGTAAGTTGAAAGTCTGTTGAAACGATAATATCAAAATGAAAAATGGCGCCATGTCGAGCATGATAATTTTCGTAATATTTTTTTAAGAATTTTGCAGAAATAGTTAAAATAGTGCTCGTAATATGAAAATTAGTTCAATAAACTAATTATTAGTGTCTCCACACACTCAAACAGTAAAATAAAACGAAAAAATAACGATTTTTTACGAAATCATGGCAAAATATGGCGGCGTCGAATCGAATGAGAGGAGGGTTGATTGTTTTGGGTTATTGTGCTACTCAGAAAGTGCCAAAGTAAGGACATATAGGTACTAAAACAAAGCTTATATAGTCTATTTTCATTATAAATAGGTTTTATTGACTCAAACTACAATTCTTATTGCAAGAACCTAACATTCTTATTGGAGAAACTGACATTCAACACATATTCTCAAGTTCTGATTTTTTTCTAAGTACTTATATTTAGTTTTTGTAATTTGTTTTAACATATATAGATTTTGTATAGTTTCAGCTATACACACGTATTTTTTGTTTTGGTGTAGCTGCAGCAGTTTATGAAATAATAAGCTTTAAATGGGAAGTGCCACGGGGCGGGGGGGTATGTACACATGTTTATTTAACCATGTTCCAACTTTCTATGCAGGACTGATGTAAAATTGAAATAACTTAAAGTTAAGTATTGATTAAACAATATATGTTTTTTAAATAACTTTATTATAATTTAGCTTCAACATCATCATCATCTGCCTAGCCTTTTCCCAAACTATCTTGGGGTCGGCTTCCAGTGTAACCGGATGCAGCTGAGTACCAGTATTTTACATGAAGCGACTGCCTATCTGACGTCCACAACCCAGTAACTGGGTAATACGATACCCCTTGGTAAGACTGGATGTCAGACTTTTAGCTTCTGACTACTCGTAACGACTGTCAAAGATCTACAAATGACAGCCGGGACCAACGGCTTAACGTGCTTTCCGAGGCACGGAGGAAACTCGATATGTAATTATGGTCACCCATCCACAGACCAACCTCGGCAAGCACGGCTTAACCTTAAAGATCGACCTGGGCGGCTGTTATTATTTAGCCACGAGCTCCTCCTATAATTTAGCTTTAACAATTTCTTTAAAATAACAGAGTTATTTTTACAATGATGAAAATGAAAAATAATGGCTGAATAGCTGGCTGGCTACAGAAAAAATAACAAAACAGGCGGGAAAGCGGCAATTCGAAATAAAATTTACAAATTTTTTCTTTTTCTAATTCATGTTTTTATTTTTACTTTCCTTGTATTCGTAATGAAAAGCACAGTATTTACCTCGGGTTAAAGACTTTTCACAAGACAAGTCCCTCGAACAAGACAAAGTCAAGTCCCTCGAACTATTGGCGCCCTCAATCGGGACTAAATAAGTTTTTAACCCGAGGTAGGGAAAGTAAAAATAAAAACATGAATTAGATAGAGAAAAAAATAGTAAATTTAATTTCGGATTGCCGCTTTCCCGCCTGTTTTGTTTTTTGTTTCTGTGGCCAGCCAACTATTCAGCCATTATTTTTCATTATCGTCATTGTAAAAATGGTAAATATTTTGCCCAACTCTGTTATTTTAAAGAAATTGTTGAAACTAAATTATAATAAAGTTATTTAAAAAATATATATTCGTTACTTTCACCCCTGGGGTAATAATGTACTATTTAGTGATACTAAGCCAATTGAGATTTGTTCGTTCTTATGATGAAATGGGTTCGATTCCCGTGTCGGGCAAATTGGCATAGGGTTTTCCCATCAGGAGTTTCTCAGCAGCCACGGAGTCTGGATTTGTGCCCGGCTGATGAAAATAAGCTCGACCCCAATTATATGGGAATTAAACATTACTGGCGAAATGTACAATTATATATTATATATGGGGGTACAATTAGATACTACCCTGCTTAAGCCATCGGGAATTACAGGCGTGATGAAATGTGATTAACGATGATTGTGATTGTGGCATGATTTATCTGAACAGTCAGTATTGAACTTGATGTGACCTACAAGGTATGTTTACAAAGTTGTAAGTACTTAATTAATTGATACAGGATATCGTCTGGTTAATTATATTAATATGTCCATCTATATGCTCTGTCAATTGGGTTTAAGAATTAATACCTTAACTCTCAAATTAGTCCCACACAGGAAATATCCCCAAAAAATTTCAGCATCCCATTGTGATAGCCCGTTTTCATATATGATTCCTACTTATTAATTTTCAACTAAAAGAGCCATAAGCCAAAAAATAAAGATATGGCAAAGGTCGGAATGAAGACCGGAACAAACAACTGGAGAGGGACGGAATTAATTTCAAGTTTTGACAGAAATAATAAACGCAAAACTTTGATTGTTAATTAAATTTGTTTTATTTTTCAAACGTACTCTGTGCTCTGTTACAGGGATCTCTTAGAGCTTGAATCACTTTGACAAGGGGGTGCTATTGGTAAACATTTCACTTGTTTTCGACAATATTGGCATAAGTCGAAAATAAGAAATAAGTATTATATTTGGCTGATATATTTTTGAAAAATTTCTAGTATTAGTTTACCGGCGTTCATATCCTCGGTCCACGGCACTGGGAAATTAATCAGGAATGTCCTGGCTTCCACACTGATTGATTTTGATGTGCCGTGCCTATCCGAGGCCATCGATGCTTGGAAACTCGCTTGCCCGAATACTGAAGAACCCGACAATCCATTTTCCCAGAGACGGTAGGACGAGCCGCTCTGCAGAGTAGTTCAGGACAATTAACTTCACACAGCTGCTACTCCTGCTGAGCTTGCGCGACTGCTTGCTGTGGGTGAATGGGAGTCGGGTCTTTGGCTTCACGCACTCCCGTCGTCGAGCATAGGCACTTTGTTCGTCGACACGACCTTCCGCCTCGCTGCTTCCTTACGTCTTGGTGCCGCCTGCTGCACTCCTCATCGCTGTCACTGTGGTGAAGCTGTCAACAGCCTCGGACACCACGGCCTGTCATGCAGCCGAAGTGCGGGCCGTTTTGCGCGGCACGCGAACATAAACGACATCATCCGACGAGCTCTTGTTACCGTCGGCGTTCCAGCTGTCTTAGAGCCTAACGGCTTGGCAGGCGACGATGGCAAAAGACCGGACGGCATGTCTTTGTTTCCTTGGAAGATGGGTAGGCCTTTAGTGTGGGACGCAACTTGCGTCGATACTCTTGCGCCATCACATCTTCCAGCTCATCGTGCTGTGCTGGCCTGGCCGCTGCGGCAGCGGAGAACCTCAAGCGGCGTAAATATAGTAACCTTTGTGGTAACTATATTTTCGAGCCGTTTGGGGTTGAAACTCTGGGGCCGTGGGGTCCGAGTGCTCACAGCCTTTTTAAGGAAATCTCCAAACGCTTAGTTGACGCTTCACGTGACCCAAGGGCTGGCTTTTACTTTGGCCAGAGGTTAAGTATTCCCATACAACGTGGCAATGCTGCCAGTCTCTTGGGCACATTACCAGCTGACAGCGTTAGGGAGGAGTTTTTTGACGCCCTTTTATAGTTTATTCTTATTTTAGTTATTTAATTTTTTAGTTTCTTAATCCTTGTATATAGCGAAATTAAAGAGAACATTCATTTTTTTTGCATATATAGAACTTTTGTTGGAGTGTGTATAAGGTTCTATATAAATATGAAATGAAATGATCATTAGAATATAACACACTGAATTTAATGATACGGTTACTATTACTAAACACGTTTTATAAACAAGACTATGATTAGGTTACTTAATATAAATCGACGCGAGTGACGCGTTAGCGGTTATGACCGGCTGTGTGTGGTAGCGTATTTGAACTGCCACGAACTCAGAGACTGCATCGTCTTAAGTAGTTGAGTTCGCAAGGGTGTGTGCATGTGTGGGTTCCATACCACTACATGTCCTCCCCCCTTTGATAAAAACAATTTCATAAAAGAAAAAAAAATAACTATCAAAATAACAATCAGTAAATTGTAAAAATAATTATATAAACTTAGCAAATATTAAAATCTAAACCATTTTATTATTTGTAAAACAGTACTTACTTACATATAACTATTAACTATACTAAACTCTTAAATTTATTATACAAAATAAAACACTACGCTAACAAGAGCTATTCAGAATGTTGCAGAATGTGTACAAAAACAAAACTACACAAATGGATGCTTAAACTAAACACATTTGGTAAAAAAAATTAAAAACATTGGTCAATAAGTTCGTACAAAAAGCTTTAAAACACGTTAACTTAACTTAAACATTTCTATAAGTGGTAACGATAACTTATGACTAAATACATTATAAGTTGACATAAGTAGTGTGAGAACGCCCTCATGTTTGCTTAGCTTTGTTGGTATATTTTAAAACACCGCACTTCACATTTCACATTGATGATTTTATTGCTTTGGGACTGGCCACAAAAAATGTTTTAAATGGCAAATCTTACGGTTTTTTTTAACAACTCGACCCGATCATGTTGTGACAAGTGGCTCTGTTTGGTCGAGTGGGCTCGTTGGGCTGCAGCTGGAGATTTTGCTGTTGTTTCGGGCGTAACGAAATCTGCATGTGGTGACTCAAGTGCAGAGCTAGTAATAACATCAGCAGGTTTGGGACGATCGAGAGAAATAGTGACTACTCGAGAACCTACTTGAACGACGTAATGCATAGCGCTTCGTTTCACGATTTTAAATGGGCCTTCGTATGGTAGTCTTAATGAACGCTTAGCTTCGTTTTTAATGAAAACATAATCCGACATTTGTTTGTTATGTGTGTATTTTCGAGTTGGCTTTTAATTGCACATAATCGAAAATACCATGTACATAAATTTCTTCTATTCTTGAAAGAGCGTCGGCGGCGTTATTGATCTCGCCCTTAACGTATTCAATTTTGTTGCAAAACTGAGAAATAAATTCCAATTGACAAGAACGTATTGACGGATCTGGATGCGCGAGAGTGACGGCATCACTTATGTGTTGTTTGCACCGATTAAATGCGTTGAGTACTTCTTCGGTCCAAGCGATTTGTGTTTTGACTTTGTCTTGGCATTTTACGAAGGAGTTTAGTGGGTCGTTGATCCCCTAGCTCGTCTTTCGTAAGCCACGCGTATAACTGCTTGGACTCGGACTCTTCTTATGCCGCAATTAACCTGCTTTTTGTGCACCGATTATGGCCTCGAATTGGTGGAACCATAGTCGCGAGCGTGCTGTCCAGAAGTCGTCGATGCGGGAGTTGATGGTGATCGCTCCCATCTCTGGCAGCTGGTGCTGATCTATGGTATAACACAGACCAGCTTGATGAGGTGCGTAGTCGCTTCCATGTGCGGCGCCAGCCGTGGCTGCCGTGTGCGCAGGATCGATGGTAACGACGGTCAGCGGCAGCACCAGTGTTAGCGTTGGACATCTCGAATTTGATGAGATAGTTCACAGTGACAACACTAAACGAAGTCTAAATCTGTATTTAACGCAATTGCACTTGCAGATAACAGTAAAATAGAACCGTATTTTTTTCTTCGTCGGGGTCACCAATATAGATAGAACTTTCGTCGGGATCACCAATATGGAACTTTTGTCGGCGGCGTTATTAAGCTTGAACTTAACGTAATCAATTTAGCAAAACTGAGAAATAAAATCCAATTCACAAAGACGTATGGACGGATCTGGATGCGCGAGAGTGACGGCATCACTTATGTGTTATTTGCACCTATTAAATGCGTTGATTGTTTTCGGTCCAAGCAATTTTTGTTTTGACTTTTCTTGGCATTTTACGAAGGAGTTGAGTGGGTCGTTAATCCCCTAGCTCGACTTTCGTAAGCCACGCCTGTAATTGCTTGGACTCGGACTCTTCTTATGCCGCAATTAACCTGCTTTTTGTGCACCGATTATGGCTTCGAATTGATGAAACCATAGTAGCGGGCGTGCTGTCCAGAAGTCGGCGATGCGGGAGTTTATGGTGATTGCTCCCGTCTCTGGCGGCTGGTGATGGTCTATGGTATAACACAGACCAGCTTGCTGAGGTGCGTAGACGCTTCCAGGTGCGGCGCCAGCCGTGGTAGCCGTGTGCGCAGGATCGATGGTAACGGCGATAGAGTCAGTGGCAGCAGCAGTATTAGCGTTGGACATCTCGAATTTGATGAGATAGTTCACAGTAACAACACTAAACAAAGTCTAAATGTGTATTTAACGCAATTGCACTTGCGGGTAACAGTATAAACGCGTATTTTTTCTACGTCGGGGTCACCAATATAGAACTTTCGTCGGGGTCACCAATATGGAACTTTTGTTGGAGTGTGTATAAGGTTCTATATAAATATGAAATGATCATTAGAATATAACACACTGAATTTAATGATACGGTTACTATTACTAAACACGTTTTATAAACAAGACTATGATTAGGTTACTTAATATAAATCGACGCGAGTGACGCGTTAGCGGTTATGACCGGCCGTGTGTGGTAGCGCATTTTAACTGCCACGAACTCATTTTTTTTTTTTTATGAATGGCATCTCGCAGTTCAACCTAAGAGGTTGTCGTCTGCTTAACCGGACTATCCTGTGGGTGCCTTAAGAGTAAGGCCTCCAGCCAGGGCATAAAAACTTACAAACTAAGCGACTATACGCTGAGGGCACCCCCTGTGGGGTACGAGCCTCGGCTCAGGGCGTCGCTGGGGGAGGACTGCATGGGGACAGGCTGGATCTGAATGATATCATTATTTAGGGGCTGATTTAAAACTACTGGCACAGCATCGCGGGCTGGCTCGAGCGAGGGTCGGGGAGGGCATGGACCGGGACGTCGCGACGGACCTCGACGGCGAGGTCGGAAGAACGGCGGTTTGTGTATGTACTTCTTAAGAGTGCTAGTCTCTTTACTACTCTCCTGGAGGAGGGTGATAGCATCATCGGGAGTGACGAGGGTATGCCGAGGACGGCGTACTGTACTAATGCGCGAGGGTTCGTAACGGGCGGCCGCTGCGATCAGGGGATTACGGTGTTTACTGGCGTTATCGAAGAAACGCTTCGAAAGACGTTTCATAAACTGAAGGACGGTGGGCATTCTAAGGTCTACGTGTAGACGGTCGTTACGGACATAAAAAGGGGCTCCCGTGACTCTACGTAAGAACCGGTTCTGCAAGGTTTGCATCCTATGGATGTATTTAGGCTTGGTGTGAGCGTACACGACGCAAGCGTACGTCATAATGGGGCGGATCACCGCGGTATAAAGGCGCAACTTGCACTTGAGTGACAATTTGCTTTTTGCCGAGATCATGAAATGAAGCCTACCCATAGCAAAGGCAGCTCGGTCGCGAGCTGTTTTGATGTGCGCCGCGAAAGACAGGTGGTTGTCAAGTAAGACTCCTAAGTACTTGGCTTGCTTCTCCCAAGGGATAGGCTTACCGTACATAGTGATCGGGCTGAGCGCGGGTGGCTTATTTTTACGCGGTTTAGAGAAAAGAACTGCCTGGCTCTTGTCGGGGTTCACCTCGATTCTCCATTTCCGGAACCAAGCGCCTAAGACGTTGGCTGAGGTTTGGAGGGTGCTGTAAATAGCGTCGTGACTACGGCCAGTGTAATAGATGGCCGTGTCGTCCGCGAACTGGGCTAACTGTGCCTTCTTGCTCTTGAGGATGTCACTGGTGAACAGAGTAAAGATAAGGGGAGAGAGCGGGGAGCCCTGAGGGACTCCGGCTCTAATGGGGTGGGGGGAAGACAGTGCCTTCCCGATGCGATAGCGGAAGGTGCGATCCGACAAAAAGTCTCGTAAGATGAGCACGAGACGGTCCGGCACTCCCAGTTTGTACAGCTTATATAATAAGCCGTTGTGCCAGACTTTGTTGAATGCCTTTGCTATGTCGAAAAACAACACACCCGTCATCGCTCCACGCTGGAAGCCAGCGCTCAAGTGTTCTACGATGCGGTGGGCCTGTTGAATGCAAGAGTGTCCGGTCCTGAAGCCGAACTGTTCGTTGGGGATGAGACTCTTAGCCTCGGCGAAGTCTTTGAGACGCTTATACATAAGTCTCTCGTAGATTTTACCGAGTGCATTCAGGAGACTGATAGGTCTGTAGCTCGAAGGCTCAGACTTGGGTTTGCCTGGCTTGGCGAAACCGATGACAGTGGCCTCTTTCCATATTTGGGGAAACGCGTTGTTGCTCAGGGCACCATTGAAGATGGCCGCCATTAACACGACGAGCTGAGCGGGGAGGAGTTTGAACACTCTATTGGTGATTCCGTCGGAGCCGGGTGCTTTCCGCGGTTGAAGTTTGCTAATGATGTCTTGCACTTCGTCAGCTGTGACCAGAGGCAGAGGATCATCAGGGTCTTCTTCGGGGGGCAGGGCGGCTTTACGTTCGACGAATGCGTTCACCTCATCGAGATGTCGCTTGTCTACTGGTTGCGAGCTGGGGGAGCACTGGGACTCCAGGCTGTCGGCTAGGCATTCGGCCTTCTCAGAGTCGTCGAATGCGACGCTCTTATCGGGTCGGGTGAGGGGAGGCATCGAAGCCTCTTCGGTGGAGCGCATCTTGCGTTGCAGCTGCCAGAAGGCTAGGTGGGTAGGCTCGAGTTCGCTTAGCGTTTTTTCCCATTGATTATTACGAAGCTCACTGGTGCGATTCTTTACAGCACGCTGTAAATTACGCATGTGGGCTTTGTTTTCCTCGCAGGGAAAGCTGCTGTAGGCACGGATGGCCGCGTTCTTTTCGTTTATCAGTTCACGTACGTCAGCGGGTAGTATCCAGCGTTGATCGCTCATTGCTGGGACTTCCCGTGAGCAGTCCTTCAGTACGGATTGCACGTGTTCTGTAAACGAGTTGATGGCGGCCGTCGTGTCTGCGACTGAGACTATGTGGTCGGGGATGGCCTCTAGGTGAAGCGACGTGGTGGATTTCAGCTTTTCGCTGACTTTCCTCCAGTCGGTTATCACTTGGGTCAGCGGGGGCTGGCTGGGGTCAGAAGGACCCGAGCGAGGAACTAAATGCATGAGCACTGGTCGATGATCTGAGTTAAGCTCATGTAAAGTCTCGATGGAATGCAACTTAAGGTTGACATTCTTGAGTAGCGCTATGTCGAGAACGTCCGAACGTTGGTCGGGGTCGTGGGGATAGTGGGTGTGCTCCATAGGAGCGATGGGATCGAAGTTGAGGGACTCGCCCAGGTTATACAAGTGACGTCCTCTGGCAGAGGTCGTCGTGCTGTTCCAGGCGGGGTGTTTGGCGTTGAGGTCGCCCGCTATGATAACGGAGTCGCTCAAGCCGAAGAGGACGGCAAGGTCTTTGGTGAACAAAGTGTGCTCCTCGGACGTGCCGCCGGGAGGGATGTACGCAGAGGCGATAGTGATCGGTTGATGGCCGGTCATGCCTAGTCGACACACTGAGGTCTCGAGTAGAGACTCCATGGGAGGGGGATCTAAGGGGATGCAATGCAGTTCTTTCCTATAATAGATTAGAGTCCCGCCCTTGTGGCAACGTGACCGATCGTTGCGAACTATGCGATAGTTGGCAATTCTCGGATCGCGGTGACTGGGCTTGAGGAAGGTCTCCTGTACGAGGAAGATATCAATTTGATGGTCGCGGAGGAAGGTGGCGATCTCATCACGCTGGCCTCTAATGCCATTGGCATTAAAGTACCCTAATTTTAGGGATCGGGGTTTGGTGCACGTTAATCTCGTATTATCCATTGGAGTTAGTCGAGGTTAAGGTTGCGGAGGAGGTCGCCTAACTTGAGTAGGGACTTGAGGATAATTTTAAGTTTATCACCACCAGTGTTAGCCGCCCTGAGATCAGCCGCCATGCGGTCTGCTTCGGGGGTGACTAACTCTGCTAGCGACTCTAAAATTACGTTGTGAGAGGGGTCCAAAGCCGCGGGGCCGGGTGGCGTGGGACGAGCGGGCGCCGGTGCGCTCGCTTGGGCCGCGGGAGTGGGGACAGGGGCATCTAATAGCCCGGGGATGGGGTTGGACTTTGCTTTACTGAGAGCCGGGAAGACTTTCTGGTGGTTCAGCGTGGTCCAGGGAGAGGGCCTCTGAGGGCTGAGTCTCTCCGGCATCTGGGCAGAGGGTAGCCTCACCGATGGGCTTTCTCTTTGTTGGCGGGCGCTTGCACGCTTCACCAGGTTAGAGGAGGAGCCTTTGGGGGCTTTTGAGCAGCCGCGGTAGTTGGCCGTGTGGCCCGACTGGCCGCAAAGCACACAGCTCGGTGGCTCCGTGCAAAGCGACTTGTCTTTGGGACGGGGGCAGTCTGCCGTGCCATGGTCGCCTAGACACTTTACGCATCTGTGCGGTGCATGGCAGTTGGCTTGGCTGTGACCGTACATCTGGCAGCGGTGACACTGTCCGACTACGCTTGAGCGGTAGGGCTTCTCTATTGAGATGCCTGTCAGGGAGCAAACCGACTTCACTTTGAAGATCGGGTGGTGACCTTCTACTGGGTCACAGATGACCAGTACCATATCGTAATGGTCTCCGCCTCTCGCCTTATGAAGGCGGTGGACGGCTGCGACCGGGATGTCCTGGCCTAGGAGGTCATTGAGGATGTCCTCCGTGGGGATTTCCTTCGGGATCCGCCTGATCACCACGCGGGTGGGCTTCTCCTCTGGGAGAGAGTAGGTGTGGAAGGCTATGCGCCTTCCGATTAATTGGCGGGTTAGTTCCCTGAAGTCGGTTGTCGTAGGGACCACCACTTTTATGCCCTGCTGTGTGCTTTTTGCGCTTGTGTATTGAATACGGCGCTCATTACACATTTTGGACACGTCTGTCCATTTCCCTTTGTCCTGAATGAACAACGGGGGAGGGGGCTTCAGCTTCTTTGAAGAAGCGGCTGAAGGTTTAGCCTTAGGGCTGACTGGCCTACTGGTATGAGCAGCGGCGGACGTAGGTAAGGGGACCGGGGAGGTGGGACGGGAGGCCGCGTGAGAGGGGGCATAAGGGAGCGCGACGATCTTTTTGGTCATGGCGGCCTGGGAATTTTTGCCCTTCTTTCTCTTGCCCTTTCCGACGACTTGATAGTCGTCTTCAGAGGATGAGGAGGCAGAGCACGCGTCTAAAATTGACTCTGAGTCGGAGATTGGCTCAGTTGTGTCCATGTTCTCGGAAACGGGAACAATGGACGCAGGTTCGGACTGATCCTTTGTTTGCGAAACAAAAGGTTTCGAAACAATGGGTCTCGGTTTAGCCGGAATCGCGGCGGCGTCGGCTGACGGTAAGCCTTTGTCCATGTTCTCGGAAACGGGAACAATGGACGCAGGTGCGGGCTGGACCTTTGTTTGCGAAACAAAGGGTTTCACAAGAATGGGTCTTGGGGTAGCCTTAATCGCGGCGGCGACGGCTGGCGGTAAGCCTCTATCGGCAGGCGGCGGCGACAAGGGGCTCTCGAGCGCGTCACTGAAGTCAGTGATGGCAATACTGGGTTGCTGCAAGGCAGCGACATCGGACCCATATTTCTTTATAAAATCTGGGTCTTTAAGGACAACGCTTTTGAAAAACGCAAAAAGGCGTTCCTCATCCGCGTCAAGGGCCATATTATCTGCTAAGAGTTAGCAGACATTTGAGTGAAGCTCAGCGCGCCTAACAACCTAATTCCTTGCACAATTATGTAGGGAATTTACTGGGTCCAGCGACTCACCCGCTTCAACCTTTCCGCAGCCACAGTCCGAGGGTCCGGGCTTGGTAGCAACTCCAACTCCAGTCCAGGGAACTTTGCTTTCAGGAACTTGTTGAAACGGGAAACACTAGCACAGTAAATCGGCGGCGCACACGTTCGCGACGGAGCCCAATTTTTTCACCTAGGCCCTGAAGGGGTTAGGCGGGCGGATTGGGTCACCACCCTCTCTTGGTTTCGTTGGCACCGTTAGGTTTCCCACCAAGAACCTCGAAACTGAGGACTTTTCCCTGATGGGGCAAAGGAAGTTAAATCGGAATAATATCCGAAGCAAAATGAGCAAGTGCTGTCTTAATAAAAAGACAACAATTGTTCGGGGGTGTAGTCAAGGGACTACTGATGACGTCACGACACTGGGAAGCGACGAACCGATGACACACACTGATAGCGAGCGGGAATGCGAGCAGGTAGCGGCACGTCCGTACGCGGCGGCGGTCAGGCGGAGAGAGTTGCCACGAACTCAGAGACTGCAACGTCTTAAGTAGTTGAGTTCGCAAGGGTGTGTGCATGTGTGGGTTCCATACCACTACACATAGATCAAAGGTTTATTTTACGTATTTTTTTTACACATTGCAATACTTACTTTCGTTAATTATAAATGCAACTACAAACAACATCGAAAAATCTAAATGTTTGTTTTTGACTTATGTCATCCTTGTCGCAAATTATGAGCAATTTATCTACAGATAAAGCACATGTGCTAGACATTTATTTTCTTACAAGTAGGTAAGTAACAAATAATCAGTGAAACATTTAAGGCGCTTAAGTTTTTAGGGAAGATGAGGAACAGGGTATAAATTTCCTCGATACCCCATAGAAAAGGTAGGATCCTCCGACCAGTCAGCTGTTGCATGTCTTCGTAATTCGATACCCCTTGGTAAGACTGGATGTCAGACTTTTGGCTTCTGAGTACTCGTAACGACTTTCAAAGATCTACAAATGACAGCCGGGACCAACGACTTAACGAGCTTTCCGAGGCACGGAGGAAACTTGGTATGTAATTACCGTCATCCATCAGTCATCATCCAGGGACCAACCTCGGCAAGCATAGCTTAACCTTAAAGATCAAACCGTGCGGCTGTTATTATTTATAAAAATTAGAGGTGCGTGTCTTGGGTTCGAACTAGAGACCTATGATTTGGCAGTCCGACAGTCACACCTCTAGGCTTTTAAGCTGAGATAGCCTAGTGGAAGAGTAGTTTCGAAAATTAATGTAGCTACCTACAAAAATCACACTTACACTAAAATGTTTTACAGCGCCAGCTATGAGAAACAGAAGAATTAATGTGGTCTGAATCTCGCAAGCAAAGTTTACATTGACTTTATGACTATATAGAGAAACCCGACAACACCTGTCGGGCAGTTGCCCACCAGACTTAGCATCTGTCTGGTCGGAAATTCCTCCCTTTTCGACAGGGGATGAAGTACTTTACACCCTGTTCCTCATATTCCGATTTTAATTGTTTATTAAGGTAGGTATTTGGGCCAAGCTTCAAGTGTGTTGATCAAAAGAATAAAAATGATTAATAAAGACTTACGGTAACAAGCAAACATTTAGCATTTCTTTACACATTATAAAACAAAGTCGCTTCCCGCTGTCTGTATGCTTAAATCTTTAAACGGCGTATCGGATTGAATGTCCTCTGTAACAGAAATATTGTAAAACCAAATGATTTTAAAAGAGTAACCATGGAGTTTCTTGCCGGTTCTACTTCATAGGAAACGACCATCCCGAACCGAGCACCTTTTTGTCGACGTTTAATAAGTGCCCGTGTAGGCCTACCTATGTAAAATATTTTGATTGATTGATTGATTGGATTTTGATGTGGTTTTTATTCATAGAATGATTCAAGAGGAAGGTATCTAAACTAGTATTATAAAGAGGAAAGATTTGATTGTTTGTTCGTTTGTTTGTTAGGATTTAACTCTAAGGATATATAATTTATCCCTAAAAAAAATTCAACTCACATCCACGAGAACGAAGTGGCGGGCAGCAACTTGTTCTATCTATAATAATATCTATACTAATATGTGTATAAAGCTGAAGAGTTTGTTTGTTTGTTCGTTTGCTTGAACGCGCTAATCTAAGGAACTACCGGTCCGATTTGAAAAATTCTTTCTGTGTTAGATAGCCCATTTATCGAGGAAGGCTATAGGCTGTATATTATCACGCTACGAGTAAAAGGAGCGGAGCAGAAATGAAAAATGTTGCGAAAACGGGGAAAACGTGACGCAGACGAAGTTGCGTGGGACAGCTAGTATAAAATAATGTTGTTTGAAAACAAACCGGTACTTCTTTTTTGTTTAGTTACGACGATCTGGCAAGCCAAGGCCATGTTGCTATGGTTTTTGTTGTTGCTATCAATTTGTAGAATGTAGTTGTGGTGTTGGAAAATCGTCAGGTGCGATACTATTAATAGAGCGGTAGTTGTATACAGGGTGTAACATAATAAACAAAAGATAACTTGTACGGTTTCTCAGACCATGAAACTGAACAACTTTTTTTCTATGTCTTTTAGAAATTCCTTTTTTTTAGTTTTCCCTTACCTACATGTTGCTCAGCTGATCGCGTCAGGTCCTATAGAAAGTCCAATTTTGCGAATATCAAGAACTCATCGAACAAAAATTGTTAAGTTTCATGGTCAGACAGACCTCACGTGTGGTCTTGTATGTACGCCTTTAAATTTTGATCGTTTTAATCCCTTGGACGGGTGTTTTAACTTTCAAAATACTATTCATCTACACGCTAGACAGCATGTATGTTGTATCTTAAAATAAAATAAAAAATACTTTAGGGGTTCCGTTTTTTGCCATTCGGCAAGGGGACCCTAAAAATAGCAAGTGAAAACGTAATATTCGCAAAATGTGTGTAAGGTACATCATATGGTACGAAATGAGTTTCAAATGGTTTGCATTGCTTTTTCACTAATGCAAAAATTGATTCGAGGTTTCAAGAAAATGTATTTTTTCTTAATTTAATCACTACAAATCGATAGTGTTTCATGTACCGAATAGATTTTAATCCACGGGATTAAAAGGATTAAAATGTTACAGTGTATATTAATAGTCACGTTCCCAAAAAAGGTTCTAACGATTTCAATGAAAGTTGGAATGCACAGGTTTACGGGGTTTAAATCGATCTCATTTCTGGGAAAATTCGTTTACTCTATTTTCACCCGAGCAGCGTTCAGTCGTCCTGGTACTTTATGGACCTGTTATAAATGACGCAGGTATCATCTTTGATAATGATAACCCACGACTTAACAAAGTAAATACTTATAGAGTAAAAATATGTACTCAATGTCAGAACTACAACGGATTCTATCTTATCTTGAAATTTTTATATGCATCAGTGAGATTGTATGTTCAATCACGCCGGCACCGACTTATCACATTTGGAATAGAATATTTATCTACTATGAAATAGGTACTAGCACTCCAAATTTGCTAAGTGCTCTCAATTTTTTATAGGCACACCACAAAAAATGCAGCACTTACTGCTTGCGAGAAAAATCCAAAAAACCGAAAATTTTGACGTTTGACATCGAATAACCGTTTTAGCACACATAGGATCGATGGGGACTTTTGACGCTTTATTTCTACCAGTGTACTCAAAGCCTTTACCAAAATTCAGTTGCCTTTTTTAATTCATTAACCAGACCGGTGCAAGTTACTAGTATCGATTTACCTGTTTAAACCTGCCTACCCGAGATTTGTGACGGGAAAAGAAAAGGCAACCTAACGTTTGCATATTCTATGGGCTCTAGACTTTCGATTGTTATGGAATTTGTCTATTAACCAATTCGGTGAAAAGTTCAAAAAAAAAAATGTCCTGACTGAAATTTTTTAGGCAACCCATATGCAATATATTTATTGACATATTAAATTTAACTTAAAATAAGTTTCATCTACGGCGAGTCTAGGTCACACTACACGCCGGTTTTCGGTTTAGAAATCGCGCGTTTGACGAAAAACTAAATACACGTGATATCTTACTACACCCCCTTCCCTCCTTGTGATATTTGTTAAACCCCGTCCCTCCCTTTCAAGCCTCACGTGATTAATGGACGGTCCCTTTGGCCAGAGGCTAAGTATTGCCATACAACGTGGCAATGCTGCCAGTGTCTTGGGTGGTTTTTTGACGCCCTTTTATAGTTTATTGTTATTTTAGTTATTTTATTTATAAGTTTGCGTTAAGAGTTTCCTCCGTGCCTCGGAAAGCACGTTAAGCCGTACCAAGGGGTATCGTATTACCCAGTTACTGGGATGTGGAGGTCAGATAGGCAGTCGCTACATGTAAAATACTGGTACTCAGCTGCATTCGGTTAGACTGGAAACCGACCCCAAGATAGTTTGGGAAAAGGCTAGGCAGATGATGAGTTTTTTTTACGTTCTACAATCCTAAATGTTTACAGAATTTTCCTACTCTTACTTTAGGAATTAGAGAGGGGGGGGGACATTTTACCACTTTGGAAGTGAAACCTCAATATCATTTTTGAACACCTATCCATAGATAACCCACAAGTATGGGTTAGAAGAAAAAAAAAATTGGGTTTCAGTTCCAAGTATGGGGAACCCCCAAACAATATTGTATTTTTTTCTATTTTTGTGTGAAAATCTTAATGCGGTTCTCAGAATACATCTACTTACCAAGTTCCAACACTATAGTTCTTATAGTTTTGGAAAAAAGTGGCTGTGACATACGGACGGACAGACAGACAGACACGACGGTTCCGTTTTTTGCCATTTGGCTACGGAACCCTAAAAATGCAAAAACAAGCAAATAAAAAAAAATGACGAAGTTTTATATGCGTTGTTGGTGATGGATAATAATGGATATTACATTATTTTAACCAGTTGTTATTTGGGCTGGGTTGACGGAGGTATTTCATAGTCCTATGATGTATGATGGCATCACGAGGAGTAGACACGATGGAGGTCTTTTATTACTATTCTGTAGCAGGTCGTCTCTTCATAGTAGCTGTGTCCATTAGGCCTTTTTGTCGATCAATGACTTGCTTGTCATCATTGTTTGTGCTAACCATAATATTATGATATACCAGAAGAACTGCGGGGTCAATTAGTTTGATGAGCTCGTTTAGATCCTCATCCCCTAGAGAACAATAAGAGAAGCTTGTTTGGTGGTTTAGGTTCCGTGTATCTGGTCAACCGACAGATTTGAAAATTGGATTACGGTTCGAATAAATTACCTTCCTCTTTGAAGTCAGGTTATTATTTTCGACTGCGCGCCCTGCCCTTTTTTTCAATGACACAACGAACAGCAACAGCAGCAAAGCAAGCAACGTACGAGGATTTTATTAATTTTGTCTAATTATTAATTACATTACTTTAGCGCCGTCCGTTAATCACGTGATGTTTTTTTAGCATTTATTAACCCCCCCTCCCCCTTGGTGATACGTGGTGAGGTTTAGGACTAACGCCCCTGCCTCCATCCAAAATCACGTGTATTTATTAGTAGTACCAACAAAGAATCTTAAAACTTTTATAATATTATCTTTAAATACAGGTACTTCGTTCGTTGCCGTGCAACGCCGCTTTTCGGTTTAGAAATCGCGCGTTTGACGAAAAACTAAATACTCGTGATATCTTACTACACCCCCTTCCCCTCTTGTGATATTTCGTGATTTTAGTTAAACCCCCTCCCCCCCTTTCAAGCCTCACGTGATTACGTGGCCACAGGCTAAGTATTGCCATACAACGTGGCAATGCCCTGGGGGTCTACTCTCTTTCTCCGAAACGTAACTTCGGCAACGAACGAAAATTAAACGTAGTTACGTTTGTGACCTTATTTGCGGATGCACACAATAACATTTAATACATTCGTTCACGTTAATTGTTTGTGAATTCGAACTACTTGTGTGCGTCCGCAAACGATATAGATTAGGGGCACAAACGTAACTACGTTTAATTTTCGTTCGTTGCCGAAGTTACGTTTCGGAGAAAGAGAGTAGACCCCCTGCCACGTTGTATGGCAATACTAATGCCAAACCTGCTGACAGCGTTGAGTAGGAGTTTTTTGACGCCCTTTTTTGTTTATTGTTAAGTTTGTTAATCGTTGTAATGTATATAGTAGTTATTTAAATTAAAACCAATAAAGTTTTTTTTTATTTTTATTAATTACTCGTTGTGCCCCGTGGTCTCACCCGCCGTTTTGCTTTTTACTTGGCTTCTTAGAGTAAAAGAAGTGTTGTTAAATAGCCTATGACCTTCTTAAGAATTGGGCTATCGTATGCAAAAACAAATCATAGTGTAGTTCTAGAGATTAGCGGATTCACGGAAAACAAACTATTTAGTTTTATCACATAAGTAGTCAAAATCAAAATACATAGTATACATAAGTTTGGATTTGAATAATTTATTTGATTATTTAGCAGCATTATTCAATCCTAGTGCCTAGTGCCAGTTCGTAGAGCGGTGCAACGTTTATAAAACAAATGCCCGTTTATTATACAATCAGCCTATAGGTACCGTTCCCACTGCTGGGACACAGACATCAACGCAGTGAGGACGGAGTGAAATTCATAATCCACACAGGCCCTGTGAGCGTTGGGGGATTATTTACTTGTTTATTGACAAAGGTAAATTGCGCAATATGATGCCCGCTAATTCATTTATCTCACTGATAATAGCGACTAAAATAACAAAATCATTAAGGTAATCATGTAATAATGCAGAACCAACAGTCACTATGACTCTTCATTTTAATTTAAAAATATTGATTGTTTAGATTATCTGCTAAAATATATATATCAAATAATAATAATATATATCAAAGTCAGGATGACTTGTAATTTGTAGGCACTGAAGAAATCTGGCATAGTTGCAGATAGTATTATTTCCAATCATAACTGAGTTTCTTTCGTTGTGATAGACTATTAATTTAAAAGTTGTACCGTTTTGTTTACACAGAGGACAAAGCAGCTATAGATTTTTTTTTCATATCTTTTCCGTCGATAAAAACAAGCGTAGTTTCCTTCATTTTGATAAGTGCACATTATGAAGACTTACACTGTGTATACCGTATCTGCCATAAAAATACATGTTTGTGGATTTTCTTAATCTTTCAACTGAAATCATACGATATTCAAAAACAGCAAATAACAGTAAGGCTTAACAAAGCAACAGTTTAAAAAAGCAATATTTAATCAAATATATAAAAAGTGTTTATTTTAATGTGTGTGTATGTGTTTTTTTGAAAACGCACCGATTCGGGCTGATGATGGTTTCGTGACGGTGTTGAGGAGGAAGCGCCGTCAACGAACTAACAAAAACCGCTGCGGCAAGGCTCCTTCGGAGCCCAACGTGCCTATTCGTGCCGTGAAGCCGAACACTCCGGTGTACATCTCCCGCCTACACTACACCACTACGGCGGAGGACATCGTGGAGTACGTGCGTCAGAAGACTAAGTACGTGGCGAGAGTGCAGCTGCTTGAGTCGCGCCGCAACGTCAACTTTAAGGCGTTCGTGGTGCGAATACCAACTTGTTATCTGCACCTCGTCTTGGAAGAGGACTTCTGGCCGCAGGGAGTGGTGTTTCGTCGCTTCCGCGGACAAGTGCCACATGAACGCACAGTGACGTAGTGTGCAAGTGAAGTGTTACTAACATATTTAGTTTTAAGGTTTTATTTACTAACACAAATTGTATTTTATCATATGACTGTAAGGTATACATCTATGGGCCAAAGTTGCCTGAAAATAAATGTATGTTGTTGTTGTTGTTGTAATCGCAAAACTAACTCAGCGCGCACACGCATTAGGGCAGTCTTTGTGCATGTCAAAATTTTCACAAGTACAAAAGCTTATACAATGCTATAGATGTACAGTCAGTCGCCAGCATTACCTGACCCATTTTCCTCTTTTTTGCTTTGTGAGATGGGTCAGGTAATGGTGCAGGGCACTGTACTATCACACCATACATATATTTTACCGTATTTCCTTCATGTCTCTTATAGAAATCAACCAATAATGTGGAGCCTTTTGAAGGATATGGTCCACCACTTTCACTCTCACTCTCTTCCACCATTTTTTTCCGGATTTAAACAAAGCGAATGGCATTCAAATATGTTACGTGTACGAGCGGTAGACAGGACAAGAGAAAGTAAATCCTAATCTAATTCTTGTTACTAATTAGTAACAAATTGGTATTTTGAGTGTCATACACCTGCTTGTCATATAGCATTAATGTGTCAAAATCAAATATATAAGGGTTTATTTTGTATGAAAATATTCCCAATGTCATCTCAATTAGTACATTACTGCCGCGGTCTGTAATGACTACTTTACTGATCGCGCTGATTATGGCCGACAGCGCAGCGTAGCGCAGCTCCAGGCCGACACAGCGCGGTCAGCGTGCAGCACTTGATGGTCGAGCTGAGATAAAGGCCGAGACCGTAGGTCGAGGCCTTTATAAATATATTTTTTATTTAAATTACTTGCTGGTTTTATTTAGATTAGGTACTTGCATTTTTGAGTAAAGCGCTATACAAACCTTGGCCCACAATGACTGCTTCGCTGGTCACGCTATGATTGCCTCGAGCTAGCCTAGCTACGCTCTAGGCCTTTCAGCTTGGCCATCATTGCAGCCCTTGCTGTCCTCGCTGTAAAGGCCTCGACCTAAGGTCTCGGCCTTTATCTCAGCTCGTCCATCAAGTGCTGCACGCTGACCGCGTTGTGTCGGCCTAAAGCTGCGCTGTCGGCCATAATCAGCGCGACCAGCAAAGTAGTCATTATAGATCGCGGCAGTAATGTACTATTAAATCTCTTTGAAGGAAGCCAATAATAGAGCTGTGCAGGTGTGAAATTTAGGATAAGATAAAGTCAGCCTGTATACATTCTTTTGTTACTATGTAATGTTGGTATAATCGTAGATAAAAAGCTTATGGTTGGCAGTTATACATGAACGAAAAAACTGCAACGTCATAGCACACGTGTACCATCTGTCACCACACTTACAGTATTTTCTGAGACATTCCCGAAAATAAGAGAGGTCCGTGAACGAGAACCGTGTGCACGTGCTACGTTAGTTATGTTATGGAAAGATAACTAACGTAGCACGTACACACGGTTCCTTAAAGTAGTTACCCCCATAAAAGACATGTGCGTTTAAACCCATGTTGGGGCTAGTTGGTTTTTGTATTTCGCTAAAACTTTTTATTATAATTAATTTATTGTTTTGTGGATATATAGGTTTAGGTTAGTATTTTATGTTTTTAAAGTCTGTTTTTAAAATTGTTTTAATCAATAAAGCGTTAATACTTTCATTGTTGGGTTTAGCATCAAGAAATAATACGCTTAAGAGCGTTTATACCCTACGGCATTTCATACAAACTTTCAAGTCGTTATTTTCCGAAATGAATGAACAGATTTTAATGAAACTTCCTACGCATAAGCAGTATACATAGGTCTAAAAAGTTACTAAAAAACATTTTCGAAAAATAATGTTACAGCAAAATTAGACTGCTTTTTAATTATCTATAGAAACAATTTCCAATTATCTCATTTTTAAAAGATATTTCGAAAAGGTTTTTACTAAACCGCTGGCTAGTTTGTCTAAACCGCCGTATGTTAATAACGACGTGCGGTGATGCGATGATTCGAATCCAAATCAAAACAATGATCTATTTTAGAAGTATTCTTTAGATTCTTCGTAACGAATTCAATGATGTAGCAGTGTAATATTTTAAAACTTGGGGGTTTAGCACATAGCGACGCTGTCTGTCGCCGCGACGTAAACTGTATCTCTCATCTCTGGTACCTTGGACAACGAAAGACATCCATTTCAAAACCCAAGAAGTTTTTGTTTTTGTTATTCAAAGTGGTTACAAACTCCAATATATATCAGCTGCTGCAACTACCAGACTATTGTTTCAGGAAAACACGTTAAGTTCGTTTTAGACTTTTCGGGGCTGAAGTAATTTAATTGTTTTCAAGCGCTATTGACGTTTATCAACATGTGAAATAAGCATTATCGGGAAATTCCTTAAAACATAAGAATGCGTTGTCAACCTAAAGTACGCCGAACTCATTATCTATACAACTATAAATACCCAAACACACTTCTAACATAATCAGATTCTTCCAAACTTCAAAATGATCGGGACAGTACTGCTCGCTACGCTACCGCTCATCCTCTACGCGGTCTACCTGATATCCAAACGGAAATTCCAATATTGGGAGATTAAGAAAGTGCCTTATCAAGCCCCTACTGCGATTTTCGGTAACTTCGCTGGATATATTTTACAACAGACTTATATGGGACAACTTGCACAGAAATTATGCAAGAAATTCCCGAATGTCCCCTACGTCGGCGCCTACTACGGCACGGAACCCGCCCTCATCGTACAAGATCCAGAACTCATCAAGCTCGTCATGACCAAGGACTTCTATTTCTTCAGCGGCCGTGAAGTCTCCAACTACTCTCACAGGGAGCTGTTCACACAAATTCTCTTTTTCTCCTACGGCGACCAGTGGAAAGTGATGCGACAGAACCTCACTCCACTGTTCTCCTCCGCCAAGATGAAGAACATGTTCCATTTGATCAAGAAGTGTTCTCACGTGTTTGAGAACGTTCTCGACAAGGAAGTCATGACATCCAACGACATCGAAGCGAGAAATCTCGTGGCGATGTTCACGATGGACTGCATCGGATCCTGTGCGTTCGGCGTCGACACAAACGTGATGGAAAAGAAAGAAAACAATCCGTTCAGAAAAATTGGTGATGTTATCTTTGATACTCACAGGTTTAGGGCATTCAAGAATGTTGCCCGAGCTATCTGGCCGGCCATCTTCTACGCGTTGGGATTCAAGGCGATGCCGACAGAAGTGGAGCATTTCTTCAGTAATTTGCTAACAGGAACTTTCAAAGGTCGCAACTATACGCCGACGTCGAGAAACGACTTTGTTGATCTCGTCTTGAATTTGAAGAACAACAATTCGATGACAGGCGACAGTCTGACGAACATGAAGGCTAATGGAGGAAAGAAAGTTAATTTGGATGTGAACGAAGATCTTTTGGTAGCGCAGTGCTTCTTGTTCTTCGCTGCGGGATACGAGACTTCGGCAACCACTTTAAGTTTCACTTTGTTTGAGTTGGCGAAGCACCCCGAAGCTCAAGAACGACTTTTGGAAGAGGTGGACAGTTACCTGCGTCGTAATAACAATGAGCTGAAGTACGAGTGCGTTTCTGAGACTCCGTTCATGGAAGCGTGTATTGATGAAGCTCTTCGACTGTACCCAGTACTAGGAGTGCTGACTCGCGAGGTGGTGGAAGACTACACGTTCCCGACTGGGCTGACGCTAGAGAAGGGTCTCCGAGTGCACGTGCCAGTCTACCACTTGCATCACAACCCGGACTTCTTCCCGGAACCGGAGCAGTACCGTCCGGAGCGGTTCCTGGGTGAGGAGAAGCAGAGCATCAGGCCGTACACATACATGCCATTTGGTGATGGCCCCAGAATCTGTATCGGTAAGTGCCTTTTGTTTTATTTTAAGGTCGCCTTTATAAAATACATAATTCGTAATTATCCCCTCTTAGAGAGTAAAAATTGGAAGAGAAAAATGGGGAATAGGAAATTAAGAAGAACGGAAGTATTCGTTATAAGTTAAGTTTTGTACCTACTGTATTGTTTTGGCTCTTTGTGGTGTTTCATAAAAATTGAGACCGCTTAGTAAATCTGGAGTGCTCGTAGATAAATATTCTCATCCAAATGTGATAAGTCGGTGCCGGCGTGATTGAACATACAATCTCACTCAAGTGTATCAAAATATCAAGATAAGATAGAAGTTGTTGTAGTTCTCTGACATTGGATTCATCTCTGCTTATATTTATTACATGTTTTATTGTGTAAATATTTACTTTGCAATTTCATGGGTAATGGTTACCCCATTACCCATGTAATTTCAAGGGTAATGGTTACCCATGAAATTATGAATATTAATTAAGTAAACATTTATCACTTTAATGAATTGGTCGATATTTTTAAAAGTAAATAAACAAATGTCAAATAAATATATATAAACGGCAGAGTTAGAATTTGATATTTAAGATTGGTTTGCAACTCTCCGTATTGTCTATTTGGGTTAGAATTCTAATTCACTTCTTTTTTATTAAGAATAGTTCATCTACATTAACACTATTACCCTATAGGGTAAGCATGACGCCATATCGCAGCCATGAGTTTGCGTATGCGTAATAAGCAGCCATAGCTGTTTGTGTGTTAGTGCTTTGTTTAATTTGAAAAAGAGCCTTAGAGAATCTGCGTGAGAGTTTCGTTTTGTATTTTCTATACATGTGTGACTTCCAACTTGACTTTGTCAATATTAATGCCAAGTAGGCTAGGTAAATGTACTAACTTATTTTATTTGCATGTTTATATATTGTGTTGTTTTTAAATTTAGAGGTGGTTATTTATGTGATCTAAATTGTATAGTATTCGTTTTATTGCTGTTAATGTCTAAGTTGTGAATCTGGAGCCAAGTATTTACAGTTTGGAGGGTATCTTGTATATGTAGACTAGGGGTTTTAAGATGATACCAGCGTCATATATTATAGTGGATAGAAATGTTAAAATACCAGTGCGTCCGAGGTTTGCTCGGATGAAAATAGAAAAAAACTTAATGTCCCAGATATTTAGCCACCTTTTACACATTTATTTATTCTCTTCATTCAATAATTTACATTTCATGTTTTCCTTTTCCAGGAATGAGATTCGCAAGAATGCAAATGGCGGCTGGTCTGATAACATTACTGAAGAAGTATCGAGTGGAACTGGCTCCTGGTATGAAGAAGCAATTGACATTCGAACCTAGGGCTGTCGTGACGCAGCCAATTGGAGGAATCAGGCTGAAGCTCATTGAAAGAGAGGGGTGGGAACAAAGGCTATTGAAATCGTCTTGAAATGAAATGTTTAGTGTTACAAGTCAACATTCTTTCACCCCACGTTTTGCCAAAGCGAATCCTCAATGGAAAGCTTAATTAAGAAAACTGTTCGTTTTTAACCGACTTCTAAAAAAAGAAGTGGTTATGTATTCGGCCCAATTCGAGCAATAAAATTTAGGCATTTATTCAGGTTTCGTTTAGTTTTCTCGAAAATAGTCAATAATCTTTTGAATAAATTAAATCATACTGACCACAGAAATAAATGAACTTAAGTTTATATTTCCTAAATAAATATCGAGTTTTGCAAATGTTTATCAAATTATCATTAGTATTTGAAATATCGAGAAAGAATCTATCAAATATAGCTTTCCCGCGCAACTTCACCTGCGTCACATTTTCCCCGTTTTGGCAACATTTTCACTGCTGCTGCGCTCCTATTGGTCGTAGTGCGATGATATATAGCCTTCCTCGATAAATGGCTATCTAAGACTGAAATAATTTTTCAAATCGGACCAGTAGTTCCTGAGGTTAGCGTGATCAAGCAAACATACAAACAAACTCTTCAGCTTTATTATTAGTAGTATATATTAGATAAGATTTAGTTTAGATACAAACATTATCATCTACATAACACTGTTATCTAGTTTTAAGAATGTAAATAAGTTTTGTATTAAGATATTAAGATATAAGAAACCCATAACGTGACTTGCGGCCTATATATGCAAAATACATTATGATCATAAGCCCTATAAATGTATCTCTGACTATTTGCTACCACCGATTGTGAAAAATAAAACAAGATTAATTAAAAATCAAAGTTTGGCGTTTGTTATTTCTGTCACCATTTGAAGTTATTTCTTGGACGGAATTAATTGCAAGTGGTGTTGTTTGTTCCCGTTTCCTTTCCGACCTTTCCCATTTCTGTTTTTTTTGGTTTTCTAAGATAAAACATATGTATTCTGTATGGTGTCGGACGTAAAGAATAGCACCATCCCATATCTTCCCGTGGGTGTCGTAAGATGCGACTAAGGGACTTTCCAGAGCATAGGCAGCAGCCTTCTCTGTGCTTTTGTAACAACCGTACTGCGATCGCCAACCCGCCTGCCAAGCGTGGCGATTATGGCGAAACCCCCCCAAAATATCAACGCGCCGACACTTGCAGGGAGGCCTATGTCCAGCAGTGGACGTCTTTTGGGCTGTAATGATGAATGATGATGAAGATAAAAAATAAAAAGTGATATTCATTTTATGCAAACGGTCTATCACTACGGTAGTTTGGGAAGCTGAACATTTGGGAATATTTTCAGTGTGGGATTAATTTGACACCTTTGAAAGGTAAGGTATTAATTCTTAAACACAAATGGCAGAGCTTATGGACAATATTATTTCCTTTATTTATTTTTCATACAAAAATTTTACATTTTTAAATGTCTCTGAAGAAAATCTAGCAAAAAAAAACGTTCAAAAATATAAAAAAGTAACCTATCGATATTGGGAACAGGTTCCAAGCTACGAGCGGTCAGGGCTCTAGAGAGAAGAAACCTCCTATAGACATTAGCGTGAACCCATTTCCGCGAAAAGACATTAAATTTGCGAGCATGGACACTTGCACGAATGGAATTTTGTGCAAATGGACTTTTGATCTCATATTCGAAATCACGACCACGAAAACGAACAGCCATCAAGGAAAAGCCGAAATATTTCCAGGGCGTCTTGGATTTTCATTTTGACCTCATTTTCATTATCAGCGAGTACCACGAAAATGACACAAATGAGGCTATTAACTCGCGCAAGTGTCCAGTCGCGCAAATGTCTTTCGCGAAAATGTCCTAGATCCAACGAGCCACGATCCGTGTCGTAGCATTCCCTAGGTCATTACATCCCAGAATTTGATCCTTATTCGCTACACTATAGAATGGTGCAATAATTTAATGTGTTTTTTTTTTTTAAAACAAAGGTTTCGATTCCTGACAAGGAATGTGGTTTCGACAAAAAAATAAATGATTTAGTTTTAGTTTTCATTAAAATAAGGCTCGAAACTCTTTTGAGTATTTTTCGCTATTCCTCATAGTTTCGGATTTGTTCACCCGCGCCCACTTGAAAAATTCACAGCAACGTACGAGGACGATTATTTAAATCATTTTGTCTAATTATTAATTACTATTTGTGCCCCGTGGTCTCACCCGCAGTTTCGCTTTTTACTCGGCTGCTTGGAGTAAAAGAAGTGTTGTTAAATAGCATTATTATGACCTTCTAAAGAATTGGGCTATAGAATGCAAAAACAAATTCGAGTTGTAGTTCTAGAGCTTAGCGGATTCACGCAAAAAACAAAACTATTTAGTTTTATCACATTAGTAGTAGTGTCCGATCTAAGTTTTAGGTTCGGCAACCTTCGGCCAAATGCGGCCGTAGTTTTGGCCGAAGCCGAAGACTTCTAGCAAGCGTTGAAATTAAACGAGTTGGTAGGAATGAGCGCGTGTGCGATGAAATATGAGACGTGCTACACTGCTACCGCACGTCATTTTTTGCATTCTCTTTCATATTACCTTTCGCCAATCTTTATCTAAATTTCTTGGGTTATTAAACCACATGCTTATTGATAGCCAAATAATCGTCTTCGGCCAGAAATCTCACTTCAGACGGACTTAAATTGGTATACATAAGTTTGTATTTGAATGATTTATTTGATTATTTAGCAGCATTATATTACAATCAGCCTATAGCGTTCCCACTGCTGGGACACAGACATCAACGCAGTGAGGACGGAGTGAAATCCACCACACAGGCCTTGTGAGCGTCAGTGGATAAATTGCGCAATATGATGCCCGCTAATTAATTTATCTCACTGATAATAGCGACTAAAATAACAATAATTAAGGTAATCATGTAATAAAGCAGAACCAACAGTCACTATGACTATTCATTTTAATTTAAAAACATTGATTGTTTACGAGTAGATTATACTGCTAAAATATGTTGATATCAAAGTCAGGATGACTTGTAATTTGTAGGCACTAAAGAAATCTGGCATAGTTGCAGATAGTATACAGGCTGCTTGTTTCAAAGGAGTCTCGGGCTCGATGTTTCCAGCTTTTGTATATTTATTTTATTATGATAAAAGCTGTGTAAAACTTTCAAAACCTTTTTGATTGAAGATTTTTTATACATAATGCAAATGCATTATTTTTTATTTTGTGGCGACGCCCTTTTATTTCCAATCGTAACTGAGTTTCGTTTATTTTGAGAGATCGATTAATTTAAAAGTTGTACCGCTTTGTTTACACATAGGGCAAAGCAGCTATAGATTTTTTCAAATATCTTTTCCGTCGATAAAATCAAGCGTAGTTTTCTCCATTTTGATAAGTGCACATTATGAAGACCGTTTATAACGATTCATCAAAATAAAAACATAAATAAGGTCATAAAAATAAATGTTTGTGTATTTTCTTAAAGATTGCTTGTAATAATCTTTCAACTGAAATCATACGATATTCAAAAACAGTAATAACAGAAAGGCTTAACAAAGCAACGGTTTAACAAAGCAATATTTGATCAAATATATAAAACGTGTTTATTTAAATCACAAAAATTACTCCGCACACGCATTAGAGCAGTCTTTGTGCATGTCGTAATTGTCACAAAAACAAAAGCTTATACACTTCTATAAATGTATTACCACACCATACATATTTTACCGTAATAAGAAATTTCTCTTATAGAAAGCAATCAATAATGTGGAGCCTTTTGGCAGGATATGGTCCACAACTTTTGCTGCCTGTTCTGCACGGGACCCAAATTTTTTCCGGATTTAAACAAAGGGAAAGGCATTCAAATATATTACGTGTACGAGTGGTAGACAGGACGAAACAAAGAAATCGTAATCTAATACTTGTTAATAATTAGTAACAAATTGGTCTGTTTAGTGTCATACACCCGCTTGTCATATAGCATTAATGTGTCAAAATCAAATATGTTCGGGTTTATTTTGTATAAAAATATTCACAATGTCAGTTCAATAAGTCTTTTAAATCTCTTTGAACGAAGTCAATAATAGAGCTGTGCAGGTTTGAAATTTAGAAGAAGATAAAGGATAAAGTCAGCCTGTATACATTGTTTTGTTACTATAGGCATAAGCGTAGATAAAAAGCTTATGGTTGGCAAATAAACATGAACGAAAAAAAACTGCAAAGTCATAGCACACGCGTACCGTCTGTCACCACACACACATACAGTATAATCAGAGACATTCTTAAAAATAGGAGAGATCTAATTCAACAAACATATTTTCATTTAACTGAGTTATTATTGTTAGATGATATGTAAGGTACTTAAGTGTGTTTACTCTTAACAAAAAAAAAAAACGAGTTACATAATCCTCCAACTTACATACTTTTTGCTAATATAAATATGGATATGTTTTTAATAAAAAGACGTTAATTTTAGAACATTGTTTGTTTATTAGATATTTTACGGACACGACGAGTTTTTATTTGGTAAAACCTGTGTTTTAGGCAAAACAGTTTTTATCATTGATTAATTCTAGTTCTAATGTTTATCTACTTACGATTTGTTTGTTTTTATTTCATGTGTGCTTCCATAACTTACACAGTACGTACACACGGCTCCATTAAGTAGTTACCCCCCAAAAAGACATGTCCGTTCAAACCCGTGTTGGGGCTAGTTGGTTTTGTATTTCTACAACTAATTTATTGTTTTTTTGTGAATATATAAGTTAAGGTTAGTATTTTTTGTTTCTAAAGTCTATTTTTAAAACCGTTATTACTTTTATTGTTGGGTATATCGTCAAGAAAAAATATGCTTAACATTTACAGAAAGTTTCTCGATCTATAAATCTCTCTTTATAGATCGAGAAACTTTCTGTGTTTCAAGATCGCTTGACGTGCATGAGGTTGGTAGTAAATCCTAAGCCCGCCATCTGATTTTGTCATGCATTATATTTTTTTAAAAAGTATTTTTTATTTTGTTTTAGTCATATTTAAGAAAAATAATATAGTTTAATGACCAATTAATAAAATTTATGATGGCCAATATTTAACAAAACTTTGATCTTATTTTACTACAAAGATTTGTATTATTTAATTTGATTTGATACATTACAGTTATCATATTGTCAAACTCAAACTAGTCCCTAGATAATCAAACTCAAACGGGTCCCTAGTCAAGTGATATTCCTTTAACGCAAACAATAAAAAAAGAAGCGCTAGGAACATTTTGGATTGACATTCACTAACGTTATAAATAACTTCATTATAAAATTACCCATTTTATAAAGAAAACGTAAGTAAGTATGTAAAATTAGTGGATACCCTAAAATTTTAACATGTATCGATTAGACAGAGACCTAAAGATAAAGTGACTCGGATGATAGTAGATAACAATTTCTTCGGTTTCCAAATGGGCTCGCTGGCTAGTTTGTCCAAACCGCCGTATGTTAATAACGACATTCGGTGATGCGATGATTCGAATCCTAGCCGAAACAATGATCTATTTTTTAAGTAAGTATTCTTTAGATTCTTAATTTTAAAACTTGTGGGTTTAACACATAGTGACGCTGTCTGTACGTCGACGGACGTAAACTGAATGGCTCATCTTTGGTATCTTGAACAACGAAAGACACCCATTTCAATAATCAAGAAGTTTTTGTTTTTGTTATTCAAAGTGGTTACAAACTCCAATATACACCAGCTGCTGCAACTACCAGACTATTGTTTCAGGAAAACACGTTGTGTTCGTTTAAGACTTCACCACTTTCGGGGCTGAAGTAATTTAATTGTTATCAAGCGCTATTGACGTTTATCAACATGTGAAATAAGCATTATCGGGAAATTCCTCAAAACATAAGAATACGTTGTCAACCTCAAGTACGCCAAACTCATTATCTATACAACTATAAATACCCAAACACACTTCTAACATAATCAGATTCATCCAAACTTCAAGATGATCGGGACAGTACTGCTCGCTACGCTACCGCTCATCCTCTACGCGGTCTACCTGATATCCAAACGGAAATTCCAATATTGGGAGAATAAGAAAGTACCTTATCAACCTCCGTCTACGATTTTCGGTAACTTCGCTGGATATATTTTACAACAGACCTATATGGGACAACTTGTACAGAAACTATGCAAAACATTCCCGAACGTCCCCTACATCGGCGCCTACTACGGCACGGAACCCGCCCTCATCGTACAAGACCCAGAATTCATCAAGCTCGTCATGACCAAGGACTTCTATTTCTTCAACGGCCGTGAGGCCTCCAACTACTCTCACAGGGAGCTGTTCACACAAAACCTCTTCTTCTTCTACGGCGACCAGTGGAAAGTAATGCGACAGAACCTCACTCCACTGTTCTCCTCCGCCAAGATGAAGAACATGTTCCATTTGATCAACAAGTGTTCTCACGTGTTTGAGAACGTTCTCGACAAGGAAGTCATGAAATCCGACGATATCGAAGCGAGGAACCTCGTGGCGATGTTCACAATGGACTGCATCGGATCCTGCGCGTTCGGCGTCGACACAAACGTGATGGAAAAGAAAGAAAACAATCCGTTCAGAAATATTGGTAATGTTATCTTTGATACTCACAGGTTCAGGGCATTCAAGGCTATTGTCCGAGCTATCTGGCCGGCAATCTTCTACGCGTTAGGATTCAGGTCGATGCCGTTAGAAGTGGAGCATTTCTTCAACAATTTGCTGACGGGAACTTTCAAAGGCCGCAATTATACGCCGACATCGAGAAACGACTTTGTGGATCTCATCTTGAAATTGAAAAACAACAATTCGATGACAGGTGACAGTATGAAGAACATGAAGGCTGATGGAGGAAAGAAAGTTAATTTGGATGTGGACGAAAATCAATTGGTGTCGCAGTGCTTCTTGTTCTTCGGTGCGGGATACGAAACTTCGGCAACCACTTTAAGTTTCACTTTGTTTGAGTTGGCGAAGCACCCTGAAGCTCAAGAACGACTTCTGGAAGAGATAGACAGTTACCTGCGTCGTAATAACAACGAACTGAAGTACGAGTGCGTTTCTGAGACTCCATTCATGCAAGCGTGTATTGATGAAGCTCTTCGACTGTACCCAGTACTAGGAGTGCTGACTCGCGAGGTGATGGAAGACTACACGTTCCCGACTGGGCTGACGCTAGAGAAGGGTCTCCGAGTGCACGTGCCGGTCTACCACTTGCATCACAACCCAGACTTCTTCCCGGAACCGGAGCAGTACCGTCCGGAGCGGTTCCTGGCCGAGAAGAAGCAGAGCATCAGGCCGTACACATACATGCCATTTGGTGATGGTCCCAGAATCTGTATCGGTAAGTGCCTTTTGTTTTATTTTTAGGTTGCCTTTATGAAGTACATACTTCGTAATTATACTCTCATAGATAAAAGGACTGTAGATAAAAGATAGTCTTATTTTGTTCATAAAAATAGTTTAGTCTGTTTGTCGAAATAAAGATGTTAGCAGCAGCTACAGTAATCTAAGTAAAAATTGGAACAGAAAAACGGAGTATAGGAAATTGAGAAGAACGGAGGTATTCGTTACTGACTATAAGTTAAGTTTTGTGTACCTACTGTATTGTTTTGACTATTTATGGTGTGCCCATAAAAATTGCCACTACTTAGCAAACCTGGAGTGCTAGTACCTACTTCATAGTAGGTAAATATTCTCATCCAAATGTGATAAGTTTGTGCCGGCGTGATTGATCATACAATCTCACTCAAATGTAACAAAATTTCAAGATAAAATGGAAGTTGTTCTAGTTCTCTGAAATTGGATTTTACTTATATTTATTACATGTTTTTATTGTGTAAATATACTTTGTAATTTCGTGGGTAACCATTATCAAAGAAGTCAAAATTTTCATTGCGAACTAAGTATACAATGTTGGTGTTATTTTATGTTGGTACTTATGACTTAGGAGCCTTTTACAAGCATTGCAATTATCATTCGCCTACCCTTAATTAACATGTCCTAAATTAGCGAGCATTACATATTATTACTTAATTATTAAAATTAATATCACCATCCCATATCTTCCCGTGGGTGTCGTAAGAGGCGACTAAGGGATTAGCCAGAGAACGGGCAGCAACGTTCTCTGTGCTATTGTAACAACCGTACTGCAATCGCCAACCCGCCTGCCAAGCGTGGCGATTATGGCAAAACCCCCGAAAATGTCAATGTGGCGACACTTGGGAGAGGCCTGTGTCCAGCAGTGGACGTCTTTTGGGCTGAAATGATGAATGATGTTGAATGTATTAATTATTTCCTTTTTGATAGAAAGAAAGAAAGAAATTATTTATTTGCTGATAATGTAGGTATACATATACTTGAGTTGGAATATTTATTAAGTGTCCCGATACATTTTACCTTATGGCATGCAACATATTAGGTTTGAATTAAATAGTACTATAGATACAGTTATTGATGCGATTATTATTAGCCATAGTCAAATTTAATAGGTAGTTACAGATCTGACTAAAACAATTAATAAAAATAACAATCAAAATAATTTTCTTTTATTCGTACATCTTTCTTTATTAATAAAGACATAAGTACAACTTCTCAATTTAATTGTACATTAGTTCAATTAAATGGGAATAGTACAGAGTAGCTAGACACTAAAATATCCTTTGGGAACTATATTTCTTGTCACCAAAATTTATATTTGTCATCAAAGTTGTATCACCTAGTAAATAGATCTATCGCCACGAAATATTTTCGTTCTCAGATAAACAAAAAGTGTTCCCAGGTATGAATTATCAAATAAATGTTGATACATGTGTAAAATAAGAGATGGATTACCAATAAAATTGTAGTGCATTAGATGAATATAAACTTCGTTCTTATAATAATAGTTTTATTACTTAAATAATAGCTTTGTGCTCGGAATGGTAGATCTGTCACCAAATAAATAGATCAGTTCCTTATTTCTATGAAGAAATGCTTTATACGAGACATTGGGCACACCGACTCGGACAGGTTAGGTTCGAAGAGGATGGCGGGGTCTAGTGAGCGAGCAGAGCGAGCGAACTAAGACCCCGACATCCCCTTCGTGTTAGGTTACTGTAAACCCTGCAGACAGAAATAGGAGCCCCGCGTAGCGGGGCTACGTCGACAACGCCTTAGTTTGGACCTGTGGTTTGGTGATCTCTTTAAATAAGTTTGCTTAAATACTTATTAGGACACACCTATTATAATACATATAAAAACATTTATTTGGTACTAGACCTTATATCTCAGGATTTTAGGTGATTTATTGTGGAACTGATTTTGCATTGTTTGGTGACTACATTTTGGTGACAGATCTACTATTTTGAGGACAAACCCTATTATTTAAGAAACACAAAACTAATTAAATTGGTGATAGCTTAAATGATACCCATATCCTTTTACTTTTACTGAGTAAAAATATTTTTGAATTAGGAATAGTTTTAGCCTTTATTTTAATATTGTTACTGATTTTTGCAGTTTTTAACGTGTTGGGCTTCTTATTAATATGTATTTTTATGGCCATATAATGTGGGCTGTCACTTAACATTTTAATTCTTGGGAACGATTTTCTAAGTCGTGGAACTGGAGCCAAGTATGTACAGTTTGGAGGGTGTCCTGGATTTGCAGACTAGGGTTATTAAGATGTTACCTGCGTCGTATACAGTGGGTAGATAATTAGATATGTAATAATACCTGGCCGACCGAGCTTTGCTTGGGTGAAAGTAGAAGAAACCAAATGTCCCAGATATTTAGCCACCCCCTCATTTATTTTCATTCAATAATTTACATTTCATGTTCTCCTTTTCCAGGAATGAGATTCGCAAGAATGCAAATGGCGGCTGGTCTGATAACTTTGCTGAAGAAGTATCGAGTGGAACTGGCTCCTGGAATGAAGAAGCAATTGACATTTGAACCCAGAGCCTTCGTCACGCAACCGATTGGAGGAATCAGGCTGAAGCTCATTGAAAGAGAGGGGTGGGAACAAAGGCTATTGAAATCGTCTTGAAATGAAATGTTTAGTGTTTCAAGTCATCATTCTTTCACCCCACGTATTGCCAACACTGGCAATAAGTCACGCTAAGCGAATCCTTAATGAAAAGCTATTTAACCAACTTCTAAAAAAAGGTGTGGTTATGTATTCGACTAGATTCGTGCAATAAAATTTAGGCATTTATTCTGGTTTCCTTTAGTTTTCTCGATAACAGTCATAAATCACTAGAATTATTATTTTATAGATTATTGTTATTTGAGGTATTTAATTTATTAGTTTGGTAATCTTTGTAATGTATATAGTAGTTATTTAAATTACAGTTATTTATTCTCAACATAAATGATGTAAAATCTACAAACTAAATCAAAGTCCCAAATATCGACAAAGAATTTATCAAAGATTTAGTTGAGATACTGACTTTTATCATCTACATAATACTCTTATCTAGTTTTAAGAATGTAAGTAAGTTTTGTATAAAGATAGTTATGTAAGAACTTTATACTATATGTAGATAACCATAACGCGACTTGCGGCGTATATATTCAAAATATATTATGATCATTAGCCATATAAATGTATCTCTGATTATTTGTTACCACCATTAGTTAAAAATAAAACAAAATTAATTAAGAATTAAAGTTTGGTGTTTGTTATTTCTGTCACCACTTGAAATTATTTCAGGGACGGAATTAATTCGGTGTTGTTTGTTCCGGTTTCCTTTCCGACCGTAAGCGTTTCTGTATATTTTGGTTTATGATTCTCTAAGATAAAAAATAACAAGTGGTATTAATTTTATGGAAACGGGCTGTCACAACGGTAGTTTGGGAAGCTGAACATTTGGGGATATTAACAGTTTGAGATTAATTTGACACCTTTGGAAGAGAAGGTATTAATTCTTAAACACAAGTCACAGAGCTTTTGGACAGTATTATTTCCTTTATTTATTCTTCATACATACATTTTTAAATAATTCTTAACACAATAACACAGAAAAAAAACGTTCAAAAATATAACCAATAGCCTATTAGTATTGGGAACAGGTTCCAAGCTACCGGCGATCAGGGCTCTAGAGAGAGGAACATTTAATAGAAATTTGCGAGAAAAGACTTTTTTAATACAGTTGCTCAAAAAGTGGCGTATTGCAGGGACGTATAGCGTTCGGGATGTGGGCTATTACACACTCGAGCTTTTTCTTAACCTTTTCCGAACTCGTGCGTTCTCTTTCCCAACTGTCAAAATAATGTCAATTTAAAAGAAAAAACCAACCACGAAGTTTTTACTTAAAAAAAATCATAGAAGTTTTTATGATTCATGCAAATATTTCTAAAACGAAGCTACTAATTTGTTTCAATATCAGATTTAATGATTTGATTCAATGAGTTAGGTTAGGTTTCATTTCATTAAATTTCATTTCATATCAATAAAAAAATTCTTCAGAAGACTTGGCTGTATAGGCATAGTTCCCTTTGCCTACCCAGAATGGGTGAAGAAAACAAAAAAAAATATCTCTACTTATATTCTTTTAAGGTTGGCGCAATTTCCCAAAAATGTTCTTTATTAAATTGCTTCATTTTTTCGCAACTGTGTTAAAAATAGTTGTTCAGTACACGTGCGGAACCGTCATTGCAACTTGTTCCGACTGTCAACCCTCACCTTCGGCTGCGCCTCGGCTCGGGTAGACATTTGTTGGAACTCTTTGCAATGACAGGCTTTCCGCACTCGTAATGAAATATACTATTGCCTGCATGGAGTTTTGGTTGCAAAAGAGTTAGACTGTTTTGCTCTCTAGCATGTACAAATTGTCAAGGCCGGTCGTGCTCCAATGTTGAATCACCAACAGTTGAGATTGGTTTGATACCAACGAGGACACATACGATGTAACTATTGAGTCAATTAACTTGCACCCAGGATGAAGAAGAAGAACAAGGAGAACACCTATAATAAGCATCTTACTATGTATATTATGTACACATGTTTTTGCAAATAAATGAATCTGAATCTGAATCAAGAAGAAGAGGAAGCAGAAGTATTAGAGAATTATGAATCATACGAATAAATCCTATTTTGTTTTTAATTTATACCGCTTTTATTATTTTCAACCCTTGCCAATATCTTTTATTATTCAATAGTTTCAAATTAAATAGAATCATAAAAGATCCGTGAAATAGGCCTACGGAGAAACCATGTTAAAAAAACGCGTTAGGTACACTATCTCAAAGGTGGCGTGGAAACGTGTGCATATTATGACGATTACAACTCTTCCAAATTTTTGAATTCTGACATCTCTGAAACGATGGCTCTTTGGAAAAAAGTGTCGGAACATTTTTATCATCATCATCATTTCAGCCCAAAAGACGTCCACTGCTGGACATAGGCCTCCCCCAAGAGTCGCCACATTGACATTTTGGGGGGTTTTGCCATAATCGCCACGCTTGGCTGGCGGGTTGGCGATCGCAGTGCGATTGTTACGAAAGCACAGAGAACGCTGCTGCCCATTCTCTGGCAAGTCCCTTAGTCGGCTCTTACGACACCCACGGGAAGATATGGGATGGTGCTATTCTTTACGTCTGACACCATACAGCACCATTTTTATAGATTTTTATAGATTTACCTGATCTACAATTTTTGTCTAAACTAATTTTATGATAAAACTTACCGTTTTGTTGAAAATCGCTAAAAACTAAATTTTTTACACGGGAATGACGGCGAATTAAAAAATTATTTATAATTATGTTTTGAACAATTTTACTGATTTACAGCTTGTTGTGAATTTATGCACCTTCACTCTCATTTTTTGATCTAGATTGACCGGACTAATAGGTAATAAAGGTGTGCAGTTGGGAATAGACACTCATAGAAGAAAATAAAGTCAGCTTGTATACATTGTTTTGTTACTATGTAATGTAGGTATAAGCGTAGATAATAAGTTAACTGTGGACAGTTACACATGAACGAAGAAAACTGCTATGTCATGGCACGCGTACCATCTGTCACCACACATACAGCATTTTCAGAGACATTCCCGAAAACAAGAGAGATCCTATTCAACAAACATATTTTCATTAAACTGTGTAATTCTTATTATTGCTGGATAAAATATGCAGGGCGCTTATTTGTGTTTATTGTTTAAAAAAATATGGTACATGAACATGACTTACCCACATTTTTTTAACATAAATTCTTCTATCTTCATTTTCAATTTACAATATTTATAATTAACTTGACGCAATTTAAAAAAAATACTTTTTTATTTTATACGTGCGACGTGCGGCGAGTGTTTACGTGGGTATACCTGTTTTTTTTTTTAAGTTATTATCATTGATAAATTCTATTAATCTTAACTATTTATGTTTAAATAGTCATAATTGTTATGTACTTAAGATTGTTTTTCTTTTGCGTTTAGATTACCTGAACTCTTGAGAGCCTCCATAACTTAGGTAGTACGTATGTAACGTCTTAGACTAAATCGCTCATCAATGGAATCTTGAACAACGAAAGTCATCCATTTCAATAACGAAGAAATGTTTAGTTTTCGTTATTCTAAGTGGTTACCAACGCCCATGACTGTACATCAGCTGCTGCAACTACCAGATTATTCCGCTTCCGCTTCCGGAAAATACAAAACGGAAACGTTGATTTGGTTTTAAGAGCTCACCACTTTTGGGGCTGAAGTGTCATTTAATACTTTATCATGAGCAATCGACGCCTGTCAACATGTGAAACAATCATTAACGGAAAATTCCTTAGAACATAAGAATACGTTGTCAACCTCAAGTACGCCGAACTCATTATGTATACAACTATAAATACCCAAACACACTTCTAACATAATCAGATTCTTCCAAACTTCAAAATGATCGGGACAGTACTGCTCGCTACGCTACCGCTCATCCTCTACGCGGTCTACCTGATCTCCAAACGGAAATTCCAATATTGGGAGAATAAGAAAGTTCCTTATCAACCTCCCACTACAATTTTCGGTAACTTCGCTGGATATATTTTACAACAGACCTATATGGGACAACTTGTACAGAAACTATGCCAGAAATTCCCGAATGTCCCCTACGTCGGCGCCTACTACGGCACGGAACCCACCCTCATCGTTCAAGACCCAGAACTCATCAAGCTCGTCATGACCAAGGATTTCTATTTCTTCAGCGGCCGTGAAGTCTCCAACTACTCTCACAGGGAGCTGTTCACACAAAATCTCTTTTTCTCCTACGGCGACCAGTGGAAAGTGATGCGACAGAACCTCACGCCACTGTTCTCCTCCGCCAAGATGAAGAACATGTTCCATTTGATCAACAAGTGTTCTCACGTGTTCGAGAACGTTCTCGACAAAGAAGTCATGAAATCAGACGACATCGAAGCGAGGAACCTCGTGGCGATGTTCACGATGGACTGCATCGGATCCTGCGCGTTCGGCGTCGACGCAAACGTGATGGAAAAGAAAGAAAACAATCCGTTCAGAAAAATTGGTAATGTTATCTTTGATACTCACAGGTTCAGGGCATTCAAGAATGTTGCCCGAGCTATCTGGCCGGCAATCTTCTACGCGTTGGGATTCAAGGCGATGCCGACAGAAGTGGAGCATTTCTTCAGCAATTTGCTAACAGGAACTTTCAAAGGTCGCAATTATACGCCGACGTCGAGAAACGACTTTGTTGATCTCGTCTTGAAATTGAAGAACAACAATTCGATGACAGGCGACAGTCTGACGAACATGAAGGCTGATGGAGGAAATAAAGTTAATTTGGATGTGAACGAAGATCTATTGGTAGCGCAGTGCTTCTTGTTCTTCGCTGCGGGATACGAGACTTCGGCAACCACTTTAAGTTTCACTTTGTTTGAGTTGGCGAAGCACCCTGAAGCTCAAGAACGACTTCTGGAAGAGATAGACAGTTACCTGCGTCGTAATAACAACGAACTGAAGTACGAGTGCGTTTCTGAGACTCCATTCATGCAAGCGTGTATTGATGAAGCTCTTCGACTGTACCCAGTACTAGGAGTGCTGACTCGCGAGGTGATGGAAGACTACACGTTCCCGACTGGGCTGACGCTAGAGAGAAGGGTCTCCGAGTGCACGTGCCAGTCTACCACTTGCATCACAACCCGGACTTCTTCCCGGAACCGGAGCAGTACCGTCCGGAGCGGTTCCTGGCCGAAGAGAAGCAGAGCATCAGGCCGTACACATACATGCCATTTGGTGATGGTCCCAGAATCTGTATCGGTAAGTGCCTTTTGTTTTATTGTTAGGTCGCCTTTATGAAGTATATACTTCGTAATTATACTCTCATAGATAAAAGGACTGTAGATTAAAGAAAGTCTGTATTTTGTTCATAAAAAAAGTTTTGTCTGTTTGTCGAAGTAAAGATGTTAGCTACAGTAATCTAAGTAAAAATTGGAACAGAAAAACGGAGTATAGGAAATTGAGAAGAACGGAGGTATTCGTTACTGACTATAAGTTAAGTTTTGTGTACCTACTGTTTTGTTTAGACTATTTATGGTGTGCCCATAAAAATTGACGCTACTTAGCAAACCTGAAGTGCTAGTACCTACTTCATAGCAGGTAAAGATTCTCATCCAAATGTGATAAGTTGGTGCCGGCGTGATTGATCATACAATCTCACTCAAATGTAACAAAATTTCAAGATAAAATGGAAGTTGTTGTAGTTCTCTGAAATTGGATTTGTCTCTACTTATATTTATTACATGTTTTTATTGTGTAATTAGACTTTGTAATTTCGTGGGTAACCGTTATCTAAGAAGTCAACATTTTTATTGCGAACTAAGTATACAATGTTGGTGTTATTTTATGTTGGTACTTAAGACTTAGCAGCCTTCTACAAGCATTGCAATTATCATTCGCCTACCCTTAATTAACATGTCCTAAATTAGCGAGCATTACATATTATTACTTAATTATTAAAATTAATATCACCATCCCATATCTTCCCGTGGGTGTTGTAAGAGGCGACTAAGGGATTAGCCAGAGAATGGGCAGCAGCGTTCTCTGTGCTTTTGTAACAACGTACTGCGATCGCCAACCCGCCTGCCAAGCGTGGCGATTATGGCAAAACCCCCGAAAATATCAATGTGGCGACACTTGGGGGAGGCCTGTGTCCAGCAGTGGACGTCTTTTGGGCTGAAATGATGAATGATGATGAATGACTTAATTATTTCCTTTTTGAAAGAAAGAAATCATTTATTTGCTGATAATGTAGGTATACATATATGTGAGTTGGAATATTTATTAAGTGTCCCGATACATTTTACCTTACGGCATGCAACATATTAGGTTTTAAATTAATAGTACTATTTAATACGTAGTTACAGATCTGACTAAAACAATTAATAAAAATAACAATCAAAATAATCTTCTTTTATTCGTACATCTTTCTTTTTATTAGTACAATTAAATTGAGAAATTGTACTTATGTAAAATTAGATGGGAATAGTACAGAGTAGCTTGATTCTAAATATCCTTTTGCTTTTACTGAGTAGAAACATTTTTGGATTAGGAATAGTTTTAGCCTTTATTTTAATATTGTCACTGATTTTTGCAGTTTTAAACGTGTTGGGCTTCTTATTAATATTTATTTTTATTGCCCTATAATGTGGGCTGTCACTTAACATTTTAATTCTTGAAAACGGTTTTCTAAGCCCTGGATCTGGAGCCAAGTATCTACAGTTTGGAGGGTGTCTTGGATTTGTAGACTAGGGTTATTAAGATGTTACCTGCGTCATATATAGTGGGTAGATAATTAGATATGTAATAATACCTGGCCGACCGAGCTTTGCTTGGGTGAAAATAGAAGAAATGAAATGTCCCAGATATTTAGCCACCCACTCATTTATTTTCATTCAATAATTAACATTTCATGTATTTTCCAGGAATGAGATTCGCAAGAATGCAAATGGCGGCTGGTCTGATAACTTTGCTGAAGAAGTATCGAGTGGAACTGGCTCCTGGAATGAAGAAGCAATTGACATTTGAACCCAGAGCCTTCGTCACGCAACCGATTGGAGGAATCAGGCTGAAGCTCATTGAAAGAGAGGGGTGGGAACAAAGGCTATTGAAATCGTCTTGAAATGAAATGTTTAGTGTTTCAAGTCATCATTCTTTCACCCCACGTATTGCCAACACTGGCAATAAGTCACGCTAAGCGAATCCTTAATGAAAAGCTATTTAACCAACTTCTAAAAAAAGGTGTGGTTATGTATTCGACTAGATTCGTGCAATAAAATTTAGGCATTTATTCTGGTTTCCTTTAGTTTTCTCGATAACAGTCATAAATCACTAGAATTATTATTTTATAGATTATTGTTATTTGAGGTATTTAATTTATTAGTTTGGTAATCTTTGTAATGTATATAGTAGTTATTTAAATTACAGTTATTTATTCTCAACATAAATGATGTAAAATCTACAAACTAAATCAAAGTCCCAAATATCGACAAAGAATTTATCAAAGATTTAGTTGAGATACTGACTTTTATCATCTACATAATACTCTTATCTAGTTTTAAGAATGTAAGTAAGTTTTGTATAAAGATAGTTATGTAAGAACTTTATACTATATGTAGATAACCATAACGCGACTTGCGGCGTATATATTCAAAATATATTATGATCATTAGCCATATAAATGTATCTCTGATTATTTGTTACCACCATTAGTTAAAAATAAAACAAAATTAATTAAGAATTAAAGTTTGGTGTTTGTTATTTCTGTCACCACTTGAAATTATTTCAGGGACGGAATTAATTCGGTGTTGTTTGTTCCGGTTTCCTTTCCGACCGTAAGCGTTTCTGTATATTTTGGTTTATGATTCTCTAAGATAAAAAATAACAAGTGGTATTAATTTTATGGAAACGGGCTGTCACAACGGTAGTTTGGGAAGCTGAACATTTGGGGATATTAACAGTTTGAGATTAATTTGACACCTTTGGAAGAGAAGGTATTAATTCTTAAACACAAGTCACAGAGCTTTTGGACAGTATTATTTCCTTTATTTATTCTTCATACATACATTTTTAAATAATTCTTAACACAATAACACAGAAAAAAAACGTTCAAAAATATAACCAATAGCCTATTAGTATTGGGAACAGGTTCCAAGCTACCGGCGATCAGGGCTCTAGAGAGAGGAACATTTAATAGAAATTTGCGAGAAAAGACTTTTTTAATACAGTTGCTCAAAAAGTGGCGTATTGCAGGGACGTATAGCGTTCGGGATGTGGGCTATTACACACTCGAGCTTTTTCTTAACCTTTTCCGAACTCGTGCGTTCTCTTTCCCAACTGTCAAAATAATGTCAATTTAAAAGAAAAAACCAACCACGAAGTTTTTACTTAAAAAAAATCATAGAAGTTTTTATGATTCATGCAAATATTTCTAAAACGAAGCTACTAATTTGTTTCAATATCAGATTTAATGATTTGATTCAATGAGTTAGGTTAGGTTTCATTTCATTAAATTTCATTTCATATCAATAAAAAAATTCTTCAGAAGACTTGGCTGTATAGGCATAGTTCCCTTTGCCTACCCAGAATGGGTGAAGAAAAAAAAAAAAATATCTCTACTTATATTCTTTTAAGGTTGGCGCAATTTCCCAAAAATGTTCTTTATTAAATTGCTTCATTTTTTCGCAACTGTGTTAAAAATAGTTGTTCAGTACACGTGCGGAACCGTCATTGCAACTTGTTCCGACTGTCAACCCTCACCTTCGGCTGCGCCTCGGCTCGGGTAGACATTTGTTGGAACTCTTTGCAATGACAGGCTTTCCGCACTCGTAATGAAATATACTATTGCCTGCATGGAGTTTTGGTTGCAAAAGAGTTAGACTGTTTTGCTCTCTAGCATGTACAAATTGTCAAGGCCGGTCGTGCTCCAATGTTGAATCACCAACAGTTGAGATTGGTTTGATACCAACGAGGACACATACGATGTAACTATTGAGTCAATTAACTTGCACCCAGGATGAAGAAGAAGAACAAGGAGAACACCTATAATAAGCATCTTACTATGTATATTATGTACACATGTTTTTGCAAATAAATGAATCTGAATCTGAATCAAGAAGAAGAGGAAGCAGAAGTATTAGAGAATTATGAATCATACGAATAAATCCTATTTTGTTTTTAATTTATACCGCTTTTATTATTTTCAACCCTTGCCAATATCTTTTATTATTCAATAGTTTCAAATTAAATAGAATCATAAAAGATCCGTGAAATAGGCCTACGGAGAAACCATGTTAAAAAAACGCGTTAGGTACACTATCTCAAAGGTGGCGTGGAAACGTGTGCATATTATGACGATTACAACTCTTCCAAATTTTTGAATTCTGACATCTCTGAAACGATGGCTCTTTGGAAAAAAGTGTCGGAACATTTTTATCATCATCATCATTTCAGCCCAAAAGACGTCCACTGCTGGACATAGGCCTCCCCCAAGAGTCGCCACATTGACATTTTGGGGGGTTTTGCCATAATCGCCACGCTTGGCTGGCGGGTTGGCGATCGCAGTGCGATTGTTACGAAAGCACAGAGAACGCTGCTGCCCATTCTCTGGCAAGTCCCTTAGTCGGCTCTTACGACACCCACGGGAAGATATGGGATGGTGCTATTCTTTACGTCTGACACCATACAGCACCATTTTTATAGATTTTTATAGATTTACCTGATCTACAATTTTTGTCTAAACTAATTTTATGATAAAACTTACCGTTTTGTTGAAAATCGCTAAAAACTAAATTTTTTACACGGGAATGACGGGGAATTAAAAAATTATTTATAATTATGTTTTGAACAATTTTACTGATTTACAGCTTGTTGTGAATTTATGCACCTTCACTCTCATTTTTTGATCTAGATTGACCGGACTAATAGGTAATAAAGGTGTGCAGTTGGGAATAGACACTCATAGAAGAAAATAAAGTCAGCTTGTATACATTGTTTTGTTACTATGTGATGTAGGTATAAGCGTAGATAATAAGTTAACTGTGGACAGTTACACATGAACGAAGAAAACTGCTACGTCATGACACGCGTACCATCTATCACCACACATACAGCATTTTCAGAAACATTCCCGAAAACAAGAGAGATCCTATTCAACAAACATATTTTTATTAAACTGCGTAATTCTTATTATTGATTGATAAAATATGCAGGGCGCTTATTTGTGATTAACTAGACACAATTTTGACAAATTCTATTAAAATAAATAAAATAAAATAAAATCCATTTATTTCAGGTTTCCCCATAGAAAAAGAAAAAAAAACACGTTACACCTGCGATACATAATATCACGATTACTAAAAATAAAAATAAAACATTCTAAAATAAAGATAAAAATTTCTAAAATAATAATCAATACAGTTAACAGATCATAAAATAATGTCAATAAAATCAAAATTAAATGTCACATACAGAAATTAAAAACAAGATTACTGGTTATTACATTATTTACAGAATTACATAAATTAAATTTCATTAATAATCTTAGATATCAAAATTTCAATTACAATAAAATTAAATAAATTAATAAAAACTCAGCAAATAAGTTTAATGAGTCATTTACATGCCCTGGCTACATGCCTACTGCAACATTTCCTTATATAAGGGCAGTCCAATCGTCCGGCAATCATCAATAGAACGGCATTGGAGCTGGCCCGCACCCTGCGCACCAAGGTCGCGCACCGCTTGCGCATGGTTGCGTGGAAACAGTCGGCGCGCGCTTCCGCAAACATGCCCGAAGCACTGCAGAAGCGGGGCAGCCCCAATATTGCCCTGAACGCGTTATTGTACTGGACGCGGAGGGCACTGTAGCTCGCCTGAGTATAGCTAGCCCACAGGCTGCACGTGTACAAAGATGTGCAGTATGCTTTAAAAAGTGTGATCTTAACTTGATCAGAACAGCGCGCAAACCTGCGTGCTAACATATTAGCTCTTCTTGACAATGCCCTCCGCTCCCGTTCGATGTCGGCATGATCCCTGAGGTCAGCCGTGACCAAATGCCCCAAATACTTAAATTGTTTCACCCAGTCTAGGGGAACACCATTGAGATAGACTGGTGGTATACTTTGGGGGCATTTTGCACTACTCGACTCAAAGACCACGCATTGACTTTTGGTCACGTTATATTTAAGGCCGTGTCCACTCGCGTACTCCTCACAGACTTGCATTAACTTCCTCAAGCCACAGACCGAAGCGCTCAGCAGCACCATGTCGTCAGCATAAATAAGGTTATTGACGCAAACATCATCAACATGGCAGCCGACACGGGCACTGCTGAGCGCGACGATCAGTGCGTCCATATAGAGGTTGAACAGGGTCGGGGAAGTCAATCCGCCTTGCCTCACGCCGCATTCCAACTTGTATGGCTCTGACATAGCCCCCGCCCATCTTACGCTGTTGACCTGGTGCGTATACCAATACTTGAAGATTCCCACCAGTTCATGTGGTAAGTTAATGTTCTCCAGTTTTTTCCATAGAATATCGTACGCGACCAAGTCAAATGCCCTGGACAGATCAAGGAATCATGCGTACACGGGCGTTTTACGATCCAAGTAGTATCTGACGGTATGCTTAAGACACAGTATTGCACTCTCAGTAGACAGTTGGGGTCTAAAACCAAACTGGTTATCGTGCAGCGCTACAAACTTATTTAACTGTGTATTAAGCAGACCGTCAAACACTTTAGCTACAATCGTGGCTAGTGAAATAGGCCTATAGTTACTTTTATCGGCAAGGTCACCTGTTTTATTTTTCACTATAGGCACTACCACAGTCTTCATTAAATCGAGTGGCAGGCAAGAGTGGCTCACGCACAATGAGTAGAACATTGCTAGTATCCTAGAAATTAATCTTAACTATTTATGTTTAAATAGTTGTAATTGTTATGTACTTAAGATTGTTTTTCTTTTGCGTTTTGATTACCTGAACTCTTGAGAGACTCCATAACTTAGGTAGTACGTATGTAACGTCTTAGACTAAATCGCTCATCAATGAATCAACGAAAGTCATCTATTTCAATACCGATTGTTTTTGTTATTCTAAGTTCCCCTGATTTACATCAGCTGCTGCAACTACCAGACTATTGCCTCAGGACGAAACACGTTGATTTTGATTTAAGAGTTCACCACTTCTGGGGCTGAAGTGTCATTTAATAGTTATCAAGTGCAATCGACGTCCATCAACGTGTGAAACAATGATTAACGGGATATTCCTTACAACGTAAGATACGTTGTCAACCTCAAGTACGCCGAACTCATTATCTATACAACTATAAATACCCAAACACACTTCTAACATAATCAGATTCTTCCAAACTTCAAAATGATCGGGACAGTACTGCTCGCTACGCTACCGCTCATCCTCTACGCGGTCTACCTGATCTCCAAACGGAAATTCCAATATTGGGAGAATAAGAAAGTGCCTTATCAACCTCCCACTACAATTTTCGGTAACTTCGCTGGATATATTTTACAACAGACCTATATGGGACAACTTGTACAGAAACTATGCCAGAAATTCCCGAATGTCCCCTACGTCGGCGCCTACTACGGCACGGAACCCACCCTCATCGTTCAAGACCCAGAACTCATCAAGCTCGTCATGACCAAGGATTTCTATTTCTTCAGCGGCCGTGAAGTCTCCAACTACTCTCACAGGGAGCTGTTCACACAAAATCTCTTTTTCTCCTACGGCGACCAGTGGAAAGTGATGCGACAGAACCTCACGCCACTGTTCTCCTCCGCCAAGATGAAAAACATGTTCCATTTGATCAAAAAGTGTTCTCACGTGTTCGAGAACGTTCTCGACAAAGAAGTCATGAAATCAGACGACATCGAAGCGAGAAATCTCGTGGCGATGTTCACGATGGACTGCATCAGATCCTGTGCGTTCGGCGTCGACACAAACGTGATGGAAAAGAAAGAAAACAATCCGTTCAGAAAAATTGGTGATGTTATCTTTGATACTCACAGGTTCAGGGCATTCAAGAATGTTGCCCGAGCTATCTGGCCGGCAATCTTCTACGCGTTGGGATTCAAGGCGATGCCGACAGAAGTGGAGCATTTCTTCAGTAATTTGCTAACAGGCACTTTCAAAGGCCGCAACTATACGCCGACGTCGAGAAACGACGAAATTTTTGTTTTGTTATTCAAAGTGGTTACAAACTCCAATATACATTAGCTGCTGCAACTACCAGACTATTGTTTCAGAAAAACACGTTGAGTTCGTTTAAGACTTCACCACTTTCGGGGCTGAAGTAATTTAATTGTTGGCAAGCGCTATTGACGTTTATCAACATGTGAAATAAGCATTATCGGGAAATTCCTAAAAACATAAGAATACGTTGTCAACCTCAAGTACGCCGAACTCATTATCTATACAACTATAAATACCCAAACACACTTCTAACATAATCAGATTCTTTCAAACTTCAAGATGATCGGGACAGTACTGCTCGCTACGCTACCGCTCGTCCTCTACGTGGTCTACCTGATATCCAAACGGAAATTCCAATATTGGGAGAATAAGAAAGTACCTTATCAACCTCCGTCTACGATTTTCGGTAACTTCGCTGGATATATTTTACAACAGACCTATATGGGACAACTTGTACAGAAACTATGCAAAACATTCCCGAACGTCCCCTACGTCGGCGCCTACTACGGCACGGAACCCGCCCTCATCGTACAAGACCCAGAATTCATCAAGCTCGTCATGACCAAGGACTTCTATTTCTTCAACGGCCGTGAGGCCTCCAACTACTCTCATAGGGAGCTGTTCACACAAAACCTCTTCTTCTTCTACGGCGACCAGTGGAAAGTAATGCGACAGAACCTCACTCCACTGTTCTCCTCCGCCAAGATGAAGAACATGTTCCATTTGATCAACAAGTGTTCTCACGTGTTTGAGAACGTTCTCGACAAGGAAGTCATGAAATCCGACGATATCGAAGCGAGGAACCTCGTGGCGATGTTCACGATGGACTGCATCGGATCCTGTGCGTTCGGCGTCGACACAAACGTGATGGAAAAGAAAGAAAACAATCCGTTCAGAAATATTGGTAATGTTATCTTTGATACTCACAGGTTTAGGGCATTCAAGGCTATTGTCCGAGCTATCTGGCCGGCAATCTTCTACGCGTTAGGATTCAGGTCGATGCCGTTAGAAGTGGAGCATTTCTTCAACAATTTGCTGACGGGAACTTTCAAAGGCCGCAATTATACGCCGACGTCGAGAAACGACTTTGTGGATCTCATCTTGAAATTGAAAAACAACAATTCGATGACAGGTGACAGTATGAAGAACATGAAGGCTGATGGAGGAAAGAAAGTTAATTTGGATGTGGACGAAGATCAATTGGTGTCGCAGTGCTTCTTGTTCTTCGGTGCGGGATACGAGACTTCGGCAACCACTTTAAGTTTCACTTTGTTTGAGTTGGCGAAGCACCCTGAAGCTCAAGAACGACTTCTGGAAGAGGTGGACAGTTACCTGCGTCGTAATAAGAACGAGCTGAAGTACGAGTGCGTTTCTGAGACTCCATTCATGCAAGCGTGTATTGATGAAGCTCTTCGACTGTACCCAGTACTAGGAGTGCTGACTCGCGAGGTGATGGAAGACTACACGTTCCCGACTGGGCTAACGCTAGAGAAGGGTCTCCGTGTGCACGTGCCGGTCTACCACTTGCATCACAACCCGGACTTCTTCCCGGAACCGGAGCAGTACCGTCCGGAGCGGTTCCTGGCCGAGGAGAAGCAGAGCATCAGGCCGTACACATACATGCCATTTGGTGATGGTCCCAGAATCTGTATCGGTAAGTGCCTTTTGTTTTATTTTTAGGTCGCCTTTATGAAGTACATACTTCGTAAATATACTCTCATAGATAAAAGGACTGTAGATTAAAGAAAGTCTGTATTTTGTTCATAAAAAAAGTTTAGTCTGTTTGTCGAAATAAAGATGTTAGCTACAGTAATCTAAGTAAAAATTGGAACAGAAAAACGGAGTATAGGAAATTGAGAAGAACGGAGGTATTCGTTACTGACTATAAGTTAAGTTTTGTGTACCTACTGTATTGTTTTGACTATTTATGGTGTGCCCATAAAAATTGACACTACTTAGCAAACCTGGAGTGCTAGTACCTACTTCATAGTAGGTAAATATTCTCATCCAAATGTGAGAAGTTGGTGCCGGCGTGATTGATCATACAATCTCACTCAAATGTAACAAAATTTCAAGATAAAATGGAAGTTGTTGTAGTTCTCTGAAATTGAATTTGTCTCTACTTATATTTATTACATGTTTTTATTGTGTAAATATACTTAAAATACCTAATAATTTCGTGGGTAACCATTATCAAAGAAGTCAAAATTTTTATTGCGAACTAAGTATACAATGTTGTTGTTATTTTATGTTGGTACTTATGACGTAGCAGCCTTTTACAAGCATTGCAATTATCATTCGCCTGCCCTTAATTAACATGTCCTAAATTGGCGAGCATTACATATTATTACTTAATTATTAAAATTAATATCACCATCCCATATCTTCCCGTGGGTGTCGTAAGAGGCGACTAAGGGATTAGCCAGAGAATGGGCAGCAGCGTTCTCTGTGCTTTTGTAACAACCGTACTGCGATCGCCAACCCGCCTGCCAAGCGTGGCGATTATGGCAAAACCCCTGAAAATGTCAATGTGGCGACACTTGGGGGAGGCCTGTGTCCAGCGATGGACGTCTTTTGAGCTGAAATGATGAATGATGATAAATGACATAATTATTTCCTTTTTGAAAGAAAGAAATCATTTATTTGCTGATAATGTAGGTATACATACAAATGTGAGTTGGAATATTTATTAAGTGTCCCGATACATTTTACCTTACGGCATGCAACATATTAGGTTTGAATTAAATAGTACTATAGATACAGTTATTGATGCGATTATTATTAGCCATAGTCAAATTTAATAGGTACAGATCTGACTAAAACAATTAATACAAATAACAATCAAAATAATCTTCTTTTATTCGTACATCTTTCTTTATATTAGTACAATTATATTGAGAAATTGTACTTATGTAAAATTAGATGGGAATAGTACAGAGTAGCTAGACTCTAAATATCCTTTTGCTTTTACTGAGTAGAAACATGTTTGGATTTGGAATGGTTGTAGCTGTTTTTTGGACTATTATTGTTACTGATTTTTCAGTTTCGAACGTGTTGGGCAACTTAGTAATATGTATTTTTATTGCCATATAATGTGGGCTGTCACTTAACATTTTAATTCTTAAGAACGATTTTCTAAGCCTCTGGAGCTAAGTATCTACAGTTTGGAGGGTATCTTCTATTTGTAGACTAGGGTTATTAAGATGATACCTGCGTTATATATAGTGGGTAGATAATTAGATATGTTATAATACCTGGCCCACCGAGCTTTGCTCGGGTGAAAATAAACGAAATGTCTCAGATATTTAGCCACCCCCTCATTTATTTTCATTCAATAATTTACATTTTATGTTCTCCTTTTCCAGGAATGAGATTCGCAAGAATGCAAATGGCGGCTGGTCTGATAACTTTGCTGAAGAAGTATCGAGTGGAACTGGCTCCTGGAATGAAGAAACAATTGACATTTGAACCCAGAGCCTTCGTCACGCAACCGATTGGAGGAATCAGGCTGAAGCTCATTGAAAGAGAGGGGTGGGAACAAAGGCTATTGAAATCGTCTTGAAATTAAATGTTTAGTGTTTCAGGTCATCATTCTTTCACCCTACGTTTTGCCAATACCGGCAATAAGTCACGCTAAGCGAATCCTTAATGAAAAGCTATTTAACCAACTTATAGAAAAAGATGTGGTTATGTATTCCACTAGATTCGTGCAATAAAATTTAGGAATTTATTCTGGTTTCCTTTAGTTTTCTCGAAAACAGTCATAAATCACTTGAATTATTATTTTATAGATTATTGTTATTTTAGTTATTTAATTAATTAGTTAGGTAATCTTTGTAATGTATATAGTGTTTATTTAAACTACAGTTATTTATTCTTAACATAAATGATGTAAAATCTACAAACTAAATTAAAGTCCCAAATATCGACAAAGAATTTATCAAAGATTTAGTTGAGATTACTGACTTTATTATCTACATAACACTGTTATCTAGTTTTAAGAATGTAAATAAGTTTTGTATTAAGATAATTATGTAAGAATTGTATATTATACGAAGGTACCCATAACGCGACATGCGGCTCATATTTTCAAAATACATTATGATCATTAGCCATATAAATGTATCTCTGATTATTTGTTACCACCATTACTTAAAAATAAAACAAAATTAATTAAGAATCAAAGTTTGGTGTTTGTTATTTCTGTCACCACTTGAAATTATTTCAGGGACGGAATTAATTCCAAGTGGTGTTGTTTGTTCCGGTTTCCTTTCCGACCATAAACGTTTCTGTATTTTTTGGTTTATGGTTCTCTAAGAAAAAAAATAACAAGTGGTATTCATTTTATGCTAACAATATATAATAATATAGCTGTGGGCTATCACAACGGTAGTTTGGGAAGCTGAACATTTGGGGATATTTACAGTGTGAGATTAATTTGACACCTTCGGAAGATAAGGTATTAATTCTTAAACACAAGTCACAGAGATTTTGGACAATATTATTTCGATTATTTGTCTTCATACATACATTTTTAAATATTTCATAAGAAAACACGGAAAAAAACTTTCCAAAATTAAAAAAAAATAGCCTATTAGTATTGGGAACAGGTTCCAAGCTACCGGCGATCAGGGCTCTAGAGAGAGGAACCTCTTATAGAAATTTGCGCGAAAAGACTTTTGCCTGCATGGACTTTTGGTTGCACAAGAGTTGGACTGTTTTGCTCTCTAGCATGTACAAATTGTCAAGGCCGGTCGTGCTCCAATGTTGAATCACCAACAGTTGAGATTCGTTTGATACCAACGAGGACACATACGATGTAACTATTGAGTCAATTAACGTGCACCCAGGATGAAGAAGAAGAACAAGGAGAACAAGAAGAAGAGGAAGCAGAAGTATTAGAGAATTATGAATCAGACTAATAAATCCTATTTTGTTTTTAATTTATACCGTTTTTATTATTTTCAACCCTTGCCAATATCTTATATTATCATAGAATCATAAAAGATCCGTGAAATAGGCCTCCGGGGAAACCATGTAAAAAAAACGCGCTAAGTACACAATCTCAAAGGTGGCGTGGAAACGTGTGCATATTATGACGATTACAACTCTTCCAACTTTTTGAATTTTTACATCTCTGAAACGGTGGCTCTTTGGAAAAAAGTGTCGGAACATTTTTATAGATTTATCTGATCTACAATTTTTGTCTAAACTAATTTTTTATGATAAAACTTACCGATTTGCTGAAAATCGCGAAAAACTATTTTTTTTACACGGGAATGACTAGGAATTTAAAAAAAATATTTATAATTATGTTTTGAACAATTTTACTGATTTTCAGCTTGATGTGAATTTATGCACCTTCACTCTAATTTTTTGGACTAGATTGACCGGACTAATAGGTAATAAAGGTGTGCAGTTGGGAATAGACAATCATAGAAGAAAATAAAGTCAGCTTGTATACATTGTTTTGTTACTATGTAATGTAGGTATAAGCGTAGATAATAAGTTAACTGTGGACAGTTACACATGAACGAAGAAAACTGCTACGTCATGACACGCGTACCATCTATCACCACACATACAGCATTTTCAGAGACATTCCCGAAAACAAGAGAGATCCTATTCAACAAACATATTTTTATTAAACTGTGTAATTCCTATTATTGCTGGATAAAATATGCAGGGCGCTTATTTGCGTTTATTGGTTAGAAAAAAAATATGGTACATGAACATGACTTACCCACATTTTTTTAACATAAATTCTTCTATCTTCATTTTCAATAAAATTAACAATATTTAAGATAAACTTGACGCAAATTTAAATGCAAATTTATTTATTTTATACGTGCGACGAGTGTTTACATGGGTATACCTGTATTTTAAGTTATTATCATTGATAAATTCTATTAATCTTAACTATTTATATTTACATATTCGTAATGTTTATGTACTAAAGACTGTTTTTCTTTTGCGTTTTGATTACCTGAACTCTTGAGAGCCTCCATAACTTAGGTAGTACGTATTTAACGTCTTAGACTGAATCGCTCATCAATGGAATCTTGAACAACGAAAGTCATCCATTTCAATAACGAAGAAATTTTTAGTTTTCGTTATTCTAAGTGGTTACCAACGCCCATGATTCCGCTTCCGCTTCCGGAAAATACAAAACGGAAACGTTGATTTGGTTTTAAGAGCTCACCACTTTTGGGGCTGAAGTGTCATTTAATACTTTATCAAGAGCAATCGACGCCTGTCAACATGTGAAACAATCATTAACGGAAAATTCCTTAGAACATAAGAATACGTTGTCAACCTCAAGTACGTCGAACTCATTATCTATACAACTATAAATACCCAAACACACTTCTAACATAATCAGATTCTTCCAAACTTCAAAATGATCGGGACAGTACTGCTCGCTACGCTACCGCTAATCCTCTACGCGGTCTACCTGATCTCCAAACGGAAATTCCAATATTGGGAGAATAAGAAAGTGCCTTATCAACCTCCCACTACAATTTTCGGTAACTTCGCTGGATATATTTTACAACAGACCTATATGGGACAACTTGTACAGAAACTATGCCAGAAATTCCCGAATGTCCCCTACGTCGGCGCCTACTACGGCACGGAACCCACCCTCATCGTTCAAGACCCAGAACTCATCAAGCTCGTCATGACCAAGGATTTCTATTTCTTCAGCGGCCGTGAAGTCTCCAACTACTCTCACAGGGAGCTGTTCACACAAAATCTCTTTTTCTCCTACGGCGACCAGTGGAAAGTGATGCGACAGAACCTCACGCCGCTGTTCTCCTCCGCTAAGATGAAGAACATGTTCCATTTGATCAACAAGTGTTCTCACGTGTTCGAGAACGTTCTCGACAAAGAAGTCATGAAATCAGACGACATCGAAGCGAGAAATCTCGTGGCGATGTTCACTATGGACTGCATCGGATCCTGCGCGTTCGGCGTCGACACAAACGTGATGGAAAAGAAAGAAAACAATCCGTTCAGAAAAATTGGTGATGTTATCTTTGATACTCACAGGTTCAGGGCATTCAAGAATGTTGCCCGAGCTATCTGGCCGGCCATCTTCTACGCGTTGGGATTCAAGGCGATGCCGACAGAAGTGGAGCATTTCTTCAGCAATTTGCTAACAGGAACTTTCAAAAGTCGCAATTATACGCCGACGTCGAGAAACGACTTTGTTGATCTCGTCTTGAAATTGAAGAACAACAATTCGATGACAGGCGACAGTCTGACGAACATGAAGGCTGATGGAGGAAATAAAGTAAATTTGGATGTGAACGAAGATCTATTGGTAGCGCAGTGCTTCTTGTTCTTCGCTGCGGGATACGAGACTTCGGCAACCACTTTAAGTTTCACTTTGTTTGAGTTGGCGAAGCACCCCGAAGCTCAAGAACGACTTTTTGAAGAGGTAGACAATTACCTGCGTCGTAATAACAATCAGCTAAAGTACGAGTGCGTTTCTGAGACTCCGTTCATGGAAGCGTGTATTGATGAAGCTCTTCGACTGTACCCAGTACTAGGAGTGCTGACTCGCGAGGTGGTGGAAGACTACACGTTCCCGACTGGGCTGACACTAGAGAAGGGTCTCCGAGTGCACGTGCCGGTCTACCACTTGCATCTCAACCCGGACTTCTTTCCGGAACCGGAGCAATACCGTCCGGAGCGGTTCCTGGCCGAGGAGAAGCAAAGCATCAGGCCATACACATACATGCCATTTGGTGATGGTCCCAGAATCTGTATCGGTAAGTGCCTTTTGTTTTATTTTTAAGTGGCCTTTATGAAGTACATACTTCGTAATTAATCTCTCATATATACCGTGACCATGGCGTGGTTTATCCGTGATCATGCGTTTGCAACAGCGCGGAAATATTGGGAACACAAAACAAATAATAAACATGGTAATTATCCCGTTACAAGTGTTGTTGATAGTGTTAGTGACCCTGTCAGTTTAAAAACTTGTATATGTACTTACTATTGTGTAAATATTTACTCTGTAATGTCATGGGTCATGATTATCGGAGATGATACTTACCTCATTTATAGTGAGTAGATAATATGTATGTATTTAATATAATAATTTTCTAACATTAGAACACATTCATGCAGATTGTCGTGGCAAACGTAAAGTGGTACCGGTCTGTTATCTATTAAAATGTATATAGAAATAACGAAGATTTAGATATCAACTAGTTACTTTGTGTATCTTTATTCCTTTCTTTATACAGTTAGTCTGTAAAGAAAAATCATTTTCTTTGAAAAAAAAAAGGAGATTCGAATTCGGTTTTCAAATTCAAAAGCTTGCAGCTTATACATATTTTCCACCACCATCCACCCATTCATTTCTGGTATTATTCTATTCCAGGAATGAGATTCGCAAGAATGCAAATGGCGGCTGGTCTGATAACAATACTGAAGAAGTATCGAGTGGAACTAGCTCCTGGCATGAAGAAGCAATTGATATTCGAACCCAAAGCTGTCGTGACGCAACCGATTGGAGGAATCAGGCTCAAGTTCATTGAAAGAGAGGGATGGGAACAAAGGCTATTGAAATCGTCTTAAAGTTACATGTTTAGTGTTTTAAGTCATCGTCTTTCACCTTTTATTACCATATTGCCAGTTTTGGTCCACGCTAAGCGATGTCAAATGTAAGGCTAAATAAATTTAACTGTTGGTATTAATCGACTTCTAAAAATAACGACCAAAGTCCGAGCAAGAAGTAAAGTTATCTCACTATTCAATTTATATGTCTGTAAAAATATTTCATGTTAATTATTAATTGCATGATTGTATATATTCCTAATTTTAATTTAATTTTAGAGTATTTGTATTCGATAATGGGTAAGAGGTGTTTACCTATAATTGAGTATGCGTTACATGACCATATATTCTGTGGTAGATTTAATTTTATATAAGTAGTTGTAACGAAAATTCGTCGTTGGTAATCCAAAATTAATAAATAAATAAACTTTAAGTACAAGGAAAAATTGGAAGAATATGGGGGAGGCCTATGCTATAGCAAAACGATCTTCGGAAACCGATGTCTGAAAATATTTGTAATATGTAACTAGATTGTAAGATTGTTAATAAAGGCTATTATTATTATTATTAAGTACAAGGATCTTATAGACGTAGTAGGCAAAATCAGATAACGCTGCCATCTTGTTTTTTCAATAAATTTCAGTTGTGATAAATGTTTAGCAGCAGCGCCACCTTGTGACTCAAGTGCTGAAAGGTCCTTGTAACAGTGTACGTTAGAAAAATAAAACAAAATTAATTAAGATTTTTGTTATTTCTGTCAACACTTGAAATTAATTCCGTCCCACTCCGGTTGTTTGTTCCGGTTTCCTTTCCGACCCTTACCGTTTCTGTAATTCTTAGACTTAACTTTTAACAAGCACAATCTTTTACTTTACTACAAGTAGAAGCTTATTATTTTGAAATCTTAACTATGCAATTGCAAAGAGGGAGATATGGAGAGCATTATCATATACATACAAAAACTCGTGAAACAACGGGACGAAACACAGCGGCCGAAACGCCTCCCAAGTCTTTTAAATACAGTATTGTGTAATAGATAAATATTCGATAGGCTTATATTATATTGTGTGTACATAATTATATATTTACTACGTAATAACTCTTCTATTAAATACTTAGTTGATAACATTGTGAAAAATTTTAACTTCATCAATTATTATAAAAAAAAAAAAAAAAAAAATGCTATGGTAATGTTAATTTTTGTTTCATTCCACATTCACTCGATATCAGCCAAAACTGGACGTTCAGTAAAATTTTCGCAAATTGCAAGGCATTTACCCAACGGTGTTTGAAGTCAGGATGTAGATGATGAAGTTGAGAGGATTTATAGATTTTTTAAGCTTAATCCATACGAAACGACCAATACGAACCGTGCAGTGTGCACCTATAATTGTCCATCAGTTTATGTGAAATAAAATTATTTAATGTAATTTCGACATGAAGCGTCTGATATCAGCTTTACGATCTATGCAAACTCCAACGTGATTAACTATCAGAGCAATCAGAGGGCAATGTTATAAAATCTACGTCTCACCTCGAGCGTATTTACATCGATTAGTATCGATTTTAAATCGTAAATGAAGGTGATAATATGATAAGACTAAAATAAAAAATAATAGATAGTATAGATACCTATTTATGCACTGTGGAACCCGAGTGCTCACTAGGTACAAAGAAATAAAAACCGTTAAGAGCGTTTACACCTTACGGCATTTCATACAAACTTTCAAGTGCTTATTTTTCGAAATGACTGAACCGATTTTAATGAAACTTGATAAAAGTTACTAACAACATTTTCGAAAAATAGTTTTACAGCTAAATTAGACTGATTATAAATTTACTATAGAAACAAAAATTTCGAATTAACTTTTTATTTAAAAAGACATTGCAAAATGTTTTTAGTAACTTTTTAGGCCTATGTATCATGCTTATGCGTATGAAGTTTAATTAAAATCGGTTCAGTCATTTCGGAAAATAAGGTCTTGAAAGTTTATATGAAATGTCGTAAGGCGTACACGCTCTTAAGATATGCCACCTACAGTTATACCCTACTAGCTGTCCGGCGCAACTTCGTTTGCGTCACATTTTCCCCGTTGTTGCAACATTTTTCATTGCTGCTCCACTGCTATTGGTCGTAGCGTGATGATATACAAGGTGTTGTTTTGCATCCTCGTCAAAATTGAGGAGGTTGTCACACAAGACATAAATAATCAATTAAAATTACGGTACCTAGTTAGTTACTAATAAACGCAGATTTTTTTGGTTGTTTATGTTTGTCAGTATTTCAGAATAACCCCCTTAACGTGGTTTAGGGAATAAGAAATGATCGAATAAACGTTTGAGATTGTTTGTATTTGTGGAGGCGCGGTTATAAGGCGAGAATCAGACGGCCCTAGTTTAAAACAAGGGGTTTTCACACTTACCGATTTCCGTAAATGAGATTAAAAACAAAAATTACCTACCAATTTTATTATTGATTCGGGACGAGAATAATTAGCATAGTTACCTCCTTAAATTTGACGAGGTTGCAAAACAACACGTTGTATAGCCTATAGCCTTCCTCGATAAATGGGCTATCTAACACTGAAAGAATTTTTCAAATCGGACCAGTAGTTTTGGAGCCTATTCAATGCAAACAAACAATCAAATCTTTCCTCTTTATAATATTAGTTTAGACAATATCGTCAATAGTGTTCTGACATGTCCGGTTTGTGCTCGGAGTTTTTCGGCCAAAGTTGGATATGCGAGCCACTTGAAAGCACATGAAATAGCAGCACACCAAAGCTCTCAAAAAACCTCCTAGAATGCAGTCGCTGTCGCCGAAATAGGCTAGATGGCATCATCACTAGGGGAAAGGTGTAGGAGATGATCCGTTGAGGCGAGATGATCCTATTTTATTGCAACGAAACTATTAGCGACATCTAGTTGTTTTCATTGGTAAAATGTAGTCCCCGATATTCCCCTTTATTCCCGAGGGCTAAAGACAAAAATAAAGTGGCTGTTGCAGTTAAAAACAATACCACCACCCTTTTCACAGAGAAAAAGACTGGCTCATTCTACCTAAGTCGATGGCCTATAAGATATTTAATTTTGTAATTAAACTTAATACGAGTAAAACCTAGGACATTCCCAAGATAGGAATAAACCGGGAATAGGGATAAAATCGTATGGATCATCTTGGACACCAGGGTGTACAAGTTGATTCTTTGGTAGCGTTTTAAAAAATGTTAATTATAACATTATGAGATCAAAAAAATTAACATTTTTAGTATGACAACAGGTAGACAGATAAATTTACTATGAATAAACGCTTTCACATCTGCATTAAGTTGAATGTCGTTTAAACTACAAGCATTCTCCCTTAAGTGAATCATCTCGTACACTTTTCCTATCCAAAAAGTAACTTGGCGCTTCCCATGACCCAAAGACTGTTTTTTACCTAGGTCGGAGTTAGCATTGCCATTCAACGTGGCAATACCGCCAGTCTCTTGGGCACATAGCCGGTTGACAGCGATGAAGGAGATTTTTAGTTTGTGGTTAGTTTATGTTATTTCTATTATATTTTTAAACAAAAAAAAAACCCCACTCTAGGAATTTCTCCTGTATCGTGGGTGCGTTTACAAACATTTAAACTAACATACACAAACAGCCACCGCCCGGAACAACTATCTATATTTGTTCCATGCGGGGATCGAACCCGCAACACGCAGCAGTCGATCGCTGGACTACTGCGCCAACCTTGTCATCAAAATACCGTGTCGTTTTAATCGATGTAGTTAGATTTGTTTTTATAATGAGTTGTGTAATGTGAGATAAAGAAACATCTACTTAATTACGTGTCCACGCACCTGTATACAGCAAGATTTTGTAGTCACCGTCCAAATTTTTTCTAGGCAATATGTATCATTCACTAACACCATTTTTGATAAATAAATCGATATGTGAAATTTTCATATTTTCATATGAAATCATTTTCTCGGAAAAATTATCCGCTCTGCCTGGTCACTAAGTTAAACGTTAAAAAAAATACTACACTTGCCGCGCAAACATTCAATGGTAAGGGGGCGGCCAGCCCGCGTAGTTACCCAGCGTGTAGTACCTACGCACGGCGCGGCGGTGTCCATGATATCTCAATATTTTTGTATTGAGTGATACTAAAAGAAAAAAACACGTATTCAATGGTTTTCGCCAAAGATTAAAATGTCTAAATTTGGACGGTGACTAAAAAATCATGCTGTATATTGCTATTTTTGTGTAACTGTGATACTACGTAGGTACCTACATGCTTATCATAAGTACAATCAAGTCTGCTTGATTACTCAAGATGATTGGAGAAGTGATTAGATTTTAAATAACAAAGGCTAAAGTGTTTTATTTATGTTATAACGCTTATATAATAACACAGGAGCTCCTGGCTAAATAATAACAGCCGCATCGATCTTCAAGGTTAAGCCGTTCTTGCCGAGGGTGATCAGTGGAAGGGTGACCATAATTATACACCGAGTTTCCTCCGTGGCTCGGAGCCATGCCGTTGGCCCCGGCTGTCATTTGTAGATGTTTACGAGTAGCCAGAAGCCAAAAAGTCTGACATCCTGTTTTACCAAGGGGATCGTATTACCCAGTTACTAGGTTGTGGAGGTCAGATAGGCAGTCGTTTCATGTAAAATACTCAGCTGCATCCGATTAGACTGGAAGGCAACCCCAAGATAGTTTGGTAAAAGGCTAGGCAGATAATGATGATGATGACTTATATAATAACACGCTTATTGACAAAACATTGCACCTATGGTTCCCTGAGGTTATTTGAAGGCGTAACCAATCCAATAGTACACCCTTAATACTTCAACAGTCTTTTAAGGTCGGTTTAGTAGGGGCGTGCCTATTGCCATCAACTGGTTACAAACCCAGACTTCGGGCAGTTACGGAGAAATTCATGATTTATGGAAAAACCTAATACCAGTAGGGCCAATTTTGAAATGATATCCAGGATATCAAGGTCAGCCGGTGCGTTGGCGACCACTAGATAAAATACAACAATATAACGTACTTTGTTAATCTAAAAACGAAATAGTGCGCACTTGGCAATCTGTGAAAAACTAATATCTATACTAATAACAATCTATATCTATCTATCTTCTATCTATGTCTATATCTATATACTAATAATAAAGCTGAAGAGTTTGTTTGTTTGTCTGCTTGCTTGAACGCGCTAATCTCAGGAACTGCTGGTCAGATTTGAAAAATTATTGTAGTCTTTATATAGCCCATTTATCGCGGAAGGCTTTAGGCTATATATAATCACGCCACGACCAATAGGAGCGGAGCAGCAATGAAAAATGTTGCGAAAACGGGGAAAATGTGACGCAAACGAAGTTGCGCGGAATAGCTAGTAATTAATACAAGACGAGCACGAATTTGCGTCCAGCAGCGAGTACTATAAGTAATGCGAAAGTTTGTGGGGTATAAAAGAAGTAGATAACTTGAAGTTATTTTGAAGGTGGTTGGTTTTTCTTTTATGAAATTATTAGAATAACTGGGTCTTTAGCTAATAAAACACCAATTATTCTTTATTATATTTATTACCTGTAAGCCATTAATTGCACACACACTGAGAGCGGACACGGAAGAAGGAGCCATTGACAATTTTTAGACTAATTACTTATTACACAGAACCATAGACTAAAAATAACTCTAACACCCCCCTTTAATTTTAAGTTTCTTTAAATTACACGTTTTCCAAAAAAAGATATAAAATAATTCTGGCAACATTTTCCAATTTAACAGCAGTCCAATTTTTATTTTTATTAACAATTAACTGCCAACCCCAAACTTTTGACATTTCAATCTGACATGACAATGTAAACAAGAACATAACTTCAATGTAAATCAAGTACATATTCCAAACAACAACTTGTTACGAAAATAATCAAACTTTACGCTGCACAATGCCTTGGTAAAAATGTCCGCGATGTTTTCTTTCGTATCCACATACTTAACACTGATCAAATGCTTCGCAACAATGTCCTTAATAAAGTGTATTTTAATGTCTATATGTTTCGATCTTTTAGTGTTTTCATAGTTCTGAATCATCTTTATTGCACTTGTAGAGTCACAATACAACACAACACTGCACTTTCTATTAAATTCTTCGTTTAGTCCTTTCACATAAAGTAGTTCTGCAGCACACATAGCAGCAGCTGAGTATTCCGCTTCGGCGGATGATAAAGCAACGGCCTGCTGCTTCTTTGATGCCCAGGATACGAGATTAGCACCATGGTAGATTGCCATACCACTGATGCTCTTACGATCCAGCTTGTCACCAGCCCAATCTGCATCTGAAAAGATTTTAATAATATTAAGGGATTTGTTCTTATAAGTCAAAACCATGTGAGATGTCTTCTTTAGATATTTCAGTATTCTTTTTGCTGCTTTCCATAACATCTCTGTAGGTCGATCCAGATATCTACTAAGCATTGATGTAGCATAACATATGTCAGGCCGGGTAACCATACATAAATAAACAAGACACCCAATTAGTTCCCTGTATGGAACATTGTTTAAAATATCTTCTGTCTTTTCACTTCCTTGAAAATTGTATTCCATAGGTGTCTCCATGGTTTTGCACTCTGACATATTAAACTTTTGTAAAATTCTATCAATAAATCTTTTCTGTGACAATTTGAGTGTATTTTCATTTCTGTTTATGTCTATTCCCAAAAAACTTGTTATTTTTCCTAAATCTTTTGCTTTAAATTCTTGCTGTAATAACTTTACTGTCTTCTCTATATTTTCTGTTTTTCCAAATAATAAAATGTCATCGACAAATAATATTAGCCATAACTCTTCACCGATATACAAACAAACGTCCTGTTTAGATCTTCTCATATTTATATTTAGGCAAAACTCATTAAATCTTTCATTCCATCTCTTTGGTGCTTCTTTTAAACCGTACAATGCCTTATGTAGTTTTAGAACTTTATTTTTTGCTGTAGTTTTCACTCCTTCAGGTGGCTTTATGTATGTTTCTGTTTCCAAATATCCATTTAGGAATGCTGTAGGAATATCTAACTGTCTTATTTCCCAACCGTTTACTGTTGCATGTGATAATCCAAGTCTTATAGTAGTCATTTTTGCAACTGGTGCATAAATGTTAGCCATGTTTGAGTCCATTTCTTGTTGGAATCCTCTCACTACTAGACGAGCTCTTTTTGTATTATCCTGTTTTGTCCTAAATACCCACTTTGTATCAATTGCCTTCTTTCCTGTAGGTAACTCACATTCTGACCATACTTCTTGTTTCTTTAATGATGTTATTTCCTTATTTATTGCTTCTCTCCATTCATTGCTTTCTTGTATTGCTTCTTCATAGGTCGTAGGGTCATTTTCAGTGATCAAAGCATATGCCATATACATTTCATAATCGTCTAACTTCCTTGGTTTTTTGATTTCTCTTTTATTATTTTCCCTACTCAGTCTTTGTTCTGTCATACTTTCATCTAGATTATTTTCTTCCTGGTTAATCTGTTTTTCTTCTTCGGTACTTTCTTCTATATCTTCATCATAAAATATATTTTGTGTTTCCTTTCCTGAATTTTCATTTTTGTATGTATAGTTTCCTTCATCAAATCTGACATCTCTAGAATCAAATATATCTCCTGTTTTGGGATCCCATAATCTGTATCCACTTGGACAGTAACCAATCATACGTACTTCTTTTGCTCTTCTTTCCAATTTGCCTTGCTTTGGTAAAATGACAGCCCAAGCACGGCTTCCAAATACTCTCAAGTGATCATATCTCACTTTTCCATTAAATATTTCTGCTGGAACTCTTCCTTTTAATGCTTTTGTAGGGGATCTATTTATTGTGTATGTGGCGCATCTTATGGCTTCTCCCCACATTTCTTTGGGCATGTTCGTTTCTATTAGCATTGCTCTCACTTTATCGCAAAGCGTTCTATTCATGCGTTCACAAATGGAGTTCTGCTGAGGTGTGTAACTACATGTTGTTTCTTGTACTATTCCTTCATTAGTATAAAAACTTTTTAGTGTTCCATTTAAAAATTCATTTCCTCTATCAGTTCTTATTTTTTGAACTTTAATATTTTTATTTCTCAACCTTTTTATGTAGTTAATGATATGTTCTTTCGCTTCATCTTTGCCTTTTAATAGATAGACTTCTGTGAAATGAGAGTAATCGTCGATTATTGTTAGGTAGTATCTTTCATTATCTTTGGTTAATGGAGATATTGGACCACCTATATCACAGTATACTAGCTCTCCTATTTTCCTTGTTCTTGGTAATGGTAGTTCTCTGAATGGATTTCTTGATCCTTTAGCTTCCATACAAGTAGAGCATTTTTCATCACTTAGTGGTAGTCCCAGAACTCTCATACTTCCATAGTTCAAATGTCCCATTCTCCTGTGCCATAAATTCTTATCTGTTGTTATTAGCGCCAGTTCATCTTCTGGGTTGAATTTTACTGTATATAGACTTCCATTGTTTTTACCATATATAGTTCCAATATTACTGCAGATTTTCGCTTCGTTCCCTTGGAATATTACTTTTTGACCATTTTCATTTATTCTTTTTACAGACAATAAGTTGTGCGTTAAGTTCTCCACTAATAAACTTTCTATAGTTATTTTTATTCCTTCTTCTGATCTTACGATTAACTTCCCTTTCTTGTTTACTGAAATTGACTGACCATTGGCTACTCTAATTTTTATTTCTGGGATATTCTGTACTTCCTTCATATATTTACTGTATTTACTATTTATCATGTTGAATGTCGCTCCTGAATCTATTACAAAAGTTATCCCTTCTTTATTTATGTTTGTTTCCGAATTGACAGCAAGAGCTTGTTCTGCTAGAAATGACAATTCACCTGTCTCGCTTAAATTTGCACTAGGCTTTCTATTATTTCTATAATTTCTTCCTCTAAAGTTTCTTCCTCTTTGATATACTGCTCTTCCTCTATTATTACTGCCTCTAAAGTGTGTCCACTCCTTCTTAGGGCAATTTCTTGCAAAATGATTAGGTTCTCCGCAGTTGAAACAATTTTTTGTTTCTCCCATTGTGAAACTGAACTCTTCTTGTTTTACTTGACATTGGTTGTTCTTAAACTTTAACTCTGCATCTAGCAATTTGCTTTTAACATACTCTAATGTTAGTTCAACATTTGTTGTCTCTATCGCTGTGATTATTGGTTGATATATTTCAGACATAGTTAATAACAGATGACAAACTTTATCCTGTTCATTCAATGTACTTCCAGTTTCTTCTAGTTCTCTGACAATAGTACCAAACTTGTTGAAATGTTCGCTTAGGTCTTCATTTTCTTTGCATTTTAAGGTTAGAAGCTTTTTCCGTAAGTATAAGGCTGACAATGTACTTTTTCTTTCAAATATTTTCTTCAAATTAGCAATCATTTGTTTTGCTGTTTGCGAGTTTCTTACGTACTCTATATGCTTATCTTGCAAACACTGAACTATTAAACTTTTTGCTTTGGCGTCTTTACTTTCAATGTTCTTGAATTCCGTATCAGTTTCTTTTAGATCGTCGCGTATTTCTAGCGCTTCCTTGCAATTCTTTTCTTCTAGAATGCATGAGATCCTGAAAAGCCATGTACTAAAATTTTCCCCGGTAAATTGTGGCATGTTCGTCGATGCCGATACGGACGCCATTTTTTGAGTTTTTATTACTTTTCCGTAAATTTACTGATGACTGAACACGAATCTTATTGCCATCTGGCTGACAGGGCTTCTGGGCCCATAACCTATTAGAATAACTGGGTCTTTATCTAATAAAACACCAATTATTCTTTATTATATTTATTACCTGTAAGCCATTAATTGCACACACACTGAGAGCGGACACGGAAGAAGGAGCCATTGACAATTTTTAGACTAATTACTTATTACACAGAACCATAGACTAAAAATAACTCTAACAGAAATTTAAAGCCTGTAAAACTCATAACCCTTTTTTTCCTCGTAGTCAGGTAAAAACAACTCTGTAGGTATATTAAGTGTTCAACACGCGCATAAAAGCCCAGATTAATGAATGTACTTCGATATTAAAAACACGGCGGCACGGCTGGCGTAGTGGTTGAGCGATCGACTGCTGCGCTGCGTGCCGTGGGTTCGATCCCCGCACGGAACAAATATTTGTATGGCCTACAGCTAGTTGTTTCAGGTCCAGCTGTTTGTGTAGGTATGTGAGTTTAAATGTTTTTTAAACGCACCCACGATACAGAACATATTCCTAATGTGGGGCAACAGTTTTAAATAGAAAAAAAAAGAAAAGAACCCAATCTTTCCTAAAAAAATAGGGGTAATTACAGGAGTACAATCGATTAGTACTTAGGAGTCGATTCCACAAGTTTCGGGGTCACAGCACATGAAGATAAATGTTAAGGGAAAAGTCTTCGGAAATTTACGCCATTCTGGATATTGTGTAAATATTCCAGTATATCAAAAGACTGTCCCGCTGGTCTACTGGTTGCAAGGGTGACTGCTGAACTGTCCGTCCGTCTTATGACAACAGGCCGTGTCGACGGTGCGTTCGTGTTCCACGCGCGCCTCAAGGAGATGTCAGCAAATCGGAAGGGGTCCGAGAGGGCCGATGCCTGCCAGGGCTGCGGGACTGTTCGAAAGAGATACCGTGGCCCTGGAACACAAAGGGCTAAGAAGGAACATGGATGGGTTTTAGTCAGTACAAGTCTCACACTCCCTTCCGCTCCGCCCAGAGCGGGAGGGGTTATTTGATGATTTCCCATCCGAAAAAAAAAATATAAAGGGTGTTTTCTGAGCATGAGATTCTGAGTTCTATTCCAGGGTCGGGAAAAATGGTATGGGGTCTTCAATGAGGAATTTTCCAGTAGAAGCCATAGTCCGTATTGGATCATACTGGATGGATATTGAATGTTGCTGTAAATAAATGTGTGCCGCTGTGGATATAATAATTTCGTGTATATAATCATATACCTAGCACATACAAATACTCCGTAGCAATTACTAAGTACACAGATTCTATGTATTTAGCAATACAATGTTAACTAAACGAGCATGAGGTACCTACGAGAAATGTAAACTTGTACAGTTGGGATGATTAGTGACATCTCTTAATTTTTCCACTGGTCATGCAAAGCTGCAGGTTTGCTATCTTTAGCCTTGTTGGCGACAAAACGTAGCATCGTTAGCCACTGCGACGACCGGAGGACGACAGCGGCTTGCGAGGAGCGGGGGACAAGGTGCCGAGAGCCGTCGCCGCCGCTGCTAACAGGCACCACCATTTACTGCACTCATACGACACGGACCAGAGGCACGCGTTCTTTTAATCGAATATACGAACTTTCCTATATTTACAGTCCGCTATTTTATTTCTACCACCTCTGAGTATCATTACCAGCCTCAAGCTTTTAGACACGCTGTCTTCAGCCGGATAGCCTGTTCCAAATGACAAGCCTACCACACTATTCCCAACCTCTGCAACTCCAGGAAGCAAGTATTAACATTGACCACCCAAAAAGCGCTAGGGCAATGAATGCTAGACGAATCCTGGAGAAACCATTCAGTTGCCAGATCCGAATGTATGGTTAAATGAGTAAATTGATTTGTTATCCCCCGACCAAAAAGATGGGTGTTATAAGTTTGACGTGTGTGTCTGTGTATTTGTGTACCTGTGTATCTGTGTGTCTGTCTGTGGCATCGTAGCTCCTAAACGGCTGAACAGATTTTGATAAAGTTGGTTTCTGTTGAAAGATGTTTTAATCGAGAGTGTTCTTAGCTATTTTTCGAGAAAATCTGCTCAGCCGTTTGAAGGTCATCACCGCTTTTCTAGTTGATGAAGGAATATAAACTTTAACGGGTCCGGTTGATTCGAAATTTGAAATCTTGTCACTTGTCACCATGAGCATCGCCATGGGGGGGGCGTACCCTTTCCCCCCCATCCCCCTAAAAACTTGGGATTTAAAACATATTACTTTCCTTTTTTTCGTTAATTAGCAAGAAGTGGCGCAACACCAAGAAAAGTGGAAGGAATGGGAGGAGACCTATGCCCAGGAGTGGGACAGTCAAGGCTAAGCAAAAATAATTTACTTTTAAAAAGCAAGAAATAAAATAAAATTAGAAATTTAAAAAACCCCCGACGGAAAGAACTCTAAAAAACCAAAAAAAAAAACAACCGCTAAGTATACCGCTTAACAAAAGCACAAAACAAAGCGGACCCCCGACGCTACAACACTTATTTATTTTTTTTGGTTTCTTTCCGTCGGGGGTTTTTGAAATTTCTAATTTTTACCGGATAACCCCGATTTCAGGGCAATCTAGTTTGTTCTAGGCCACCAGTTTACCAGTTTACTTTGACAGGATTTACCACCCTCAAAATCCAATTACACTGCGACCAACTTGGATGAACTTCTTGCTTCGTTCGCTCGGCTTGCAGGAGGTTGCTCACAGTTCTAACTGATTTAAATAGTCCATAGTGCTGGGTAAAAGCCTCGCATAAGTCTTTCCTAGACCTCTTGTCCAGCACCATCGAACCAACCTTCCCGGTATACATCCAGGTCGTCTCACCATCTCTTTCTGGGCCGGCCACGGCAGCACTGTCCATCTGTAGGCAGTTTGGAGACATTGGCTCCTTTAATAAATTTAAGCATTACAAACTAATGCATGGACACGTATTGTAAAAATGGAAAATGAAAAAATAAAATACAAATTCCGTTGATTGTCGTGAGAAAAGTTTTGAGTATGAATATGGATGAGTATTAGAGTAGAGGAAGACAAAAGAAACGATGATGGACGTGTGTGAAGGATGATATGGCAAGAAACGAGGTGTCTTAAGAGCTGACAAGTAATAGAGAAGTATGGAAAAAGAAGACATGCTGCGCCGACCCCAAATAAATTGGGGTAAGGGCTGGAGAATTATGATGGTGGATACGTTCTGCTCCTAATATCACTGACTGTACAGCTTCATCACTGATCGGTTCGTCGCCGGCAGTACGATAAGCGGTGTGAAAGGGTTCTTTTGCAATTCAGGCTGATATGGCGAAGGCCAAAGATCATCTCTTCCTACCAACGCAAGTTTTAGAAAATACTCAGTATAGAAGCCGTTTATGATAAAATAATGCTATAATAAGATGTGGTCTTCTCATGAGGTAAGCAGCACCTACATCACAATGGTATTTTTTTGCAAAAAGAAAGCAAGCTCGTGATGTGCATGCTTTCTTGCTCTCTAAGTGTATCTAGCTAGGTAATTGATGAAAATCCAACAATTAAATTCATGACAACACACCGTTTGGAATCATGACATTTTGCAAGAACTCTTTTTAAAGCATACATTTTTGATAATTAATCCCCAAAAATTTTCTTTTAATTTTTTAACTTTCAACTTTTGACCTCATTATACACAATTTATATGATCATAAAAGCTTGTCGCGAGGTTTAATTGTATAATGAAACTAGTACCTATTTAATTGAGTAACTTAAGCTGCTAAGTTTAAGTTTTTTAAATTTCAGTTTAATTAAATACTTATAGGTATTTACGCAAACCTCACGACAAGCTTTTATGATCATATAAATTGTGTATAATGAGGTCAAAAGTTGAAAGTTAAAAAATTAAAAGAAAATTTTATTTTTCTCCTTTTTAGAGCATTTAAATAAAAGCTTTTTTTAAAAAGGTTTTTTTACTTATAATTTTTTTCATCAATAGACAGAATGTTTCAAGATCGTTTATACAAGGTGTTGTTTTGCAACCTCGTCAAATTCTAGGAGGTAACTATGCTAATGATTCTCGACCCGAATCAATAATAAAATGAGTAGGTAATTTTCTTTTTTTTATTTATTTACTGAAATCGGTAACTGTGAACCACCTGTGTTTTGAACACGGGCCGTCTGATTCCCGCCTTATAACGTCGCTTACACACAAACAAAAAACCTCAAACGTTTTTTCGATAATTTTATAATCCCTAAACCACGCTAAGGGGGTTATTCTGAAATATTGACAAACTTAAACAACAAAAAAACGCAGTGTTTTTTAATAATTTACTAGGTACCGTAATTTATATTGATTATTTATGTCTTTTGTGACAACATCCTGAATTTTGACGAGGATGCAAAACAACACCTTGTATATATCTACATGCATATTAAACATGTTCATGTTCTGTGTGGTGTCGGACGTAAAGAATAGCACCATCTCATATCTTCCCGTGGGTGTCGTAAGAGGCGACTTAAAGACTTTCCGGAGAATGGGCGGCAGCGTTCTCTGTGCTTTTGTAACAACGGTACTGCGATCGCCAACCCGCCTGCCAAGCATGGCGATTATGTCAATGTGGCGACACTTGAGGGACGCCGATGTCCAGCAGTGGACGTCTTTCGGCTGAAATGATGATGATGATATTAAACATTGCACCCGTGTCATCAATAATTCAGCTACAACGCTTGTTTTTTAGCTTAAAAAATTAAATTAAAAATTTAAAAAACCCCCTACACAAAAAACCTCTAAAAAGCCAAAAATAAATTAATCCAAGCGTCGTAGCGTCGGGGGTCCGCTTTGTTCTGTGCTTGTACTAAGCGGTCTTCTTAGCGGTCCCCCGACGCTACGACGCTTGGATTAATTTATTTTTGGCATTTTAGAGGTTTTTTGTGTCGGGGGTTTTTTAAATTTTTAATTTTTTTTTTTTCATGCTTTTTAAACTTATTTTATTTTTGCCTAGCCTTGACTTTCCTACTCCTGGTTAACGAAACCAAGGAAAGATATAAATTAAACAAAATATAAATTGGGGGGGGGGGGGTGCACCCCCCCCAATTCCTCATTCCCCCTCAGCAATGCCCATGGTGACAAGCGACAACATTTCAAATAGACTACCTGTGAAAGTTTTTAAATCCCTACATCAACTAGAAAAGACGTGATGATCTTCAAACGGCTGAGCAGATTTTCATGAAACATAGCTAAGAACACTCTCGATTAAAATACCTTTCAAACGACACCACTTTTATTAACCCCCGATCAAAAAAGAGGGGTGTTATAAGTTTGACGTGTGTATCTGTGTATCTGTGTATCTGTGTATCTGTGTGTCTGTCTGTGGCATCGTAGCTCCTAAACGGATGAACCGATTTGGATAAAAGTGGTGTCGTTTGAAAGGTATTTTTCCAAATCGGTTCATCCGTTTAGGAGCTACGATGCCACAGACAGACACACAGATACACAGATACACAGATACACAGATACACAGATACACACGTCAAACTTATAACACCCCTCTTTTTTGATCGGGGGTTAAAAAGGATGAAAGTTAATTTAATTACACCGATGGGCAAGCTCATCGAGTTCACGGCTTATTTTGATCATACAACCATAACCAACTATCATTTGCGTACTCTATGTACCTTCGTTGGTTTTTTGCAAACTCAAAATTACATTTAATGGCATCTAATCTAAAACTTCAAAACATTCTTTGCACTACAATTACTGCCACTTATAGAAATAAAGGAGCAATTATATGATGTGTGTTTTGTGTAGTGTTTTGTTAGTAAATAAAACGTTTACAATTGTACAATTACATTGCAGAAACTATAAATATCTTGTAGGTAGTACTTACAAGTGGACATAATCTTGACATTCAGCAAAGTCATTGTTTTTACTCAAGGGGGTTTGTGCTTCTTTCAGGCATCACAACATACAAGGATTGACACCTAATATAATCAGTCCGCCAAAAGTCGGCAAAGATATGTAGATTCCCCAGGTTCGCGTTTTGCTTAAAGTACGTTATGTGTGTGAGTGGAATTCCCTGCCGGAGTCTGTGTTTCCCGATAGCTACAATCTAGGGGTCTTTAGTCAAGAGTGAATAGGTTTCTTCTAGGCAAGCGTGCTTCACCGTCGACCACATCCTCGGTTCCCACCAAGTGAGATAGTGGTCAAGCGCGAGCCTATAGATAATAAAAGAAAAAGCTTTTTTGTCAAGATTTTTGTTCGTTACCTGATTTCTCCAGTATTAATACATCGTCTGCCCCGTCTTTTGCCAACTAAGGGAAAGGTGTACGAGATGATTCACTTAAGGGAGAATGCTTGTAGTTTAAACGACATTCAACTTAATGCAGATGTGAAAGCGTTTATTCATAGTAAATTTATCTGTCTACCTGTTGTCATACTCAAAATGTTAATTTTTTAGATCTCATAACATTATAATTAACATTTTTTAAAACGCTACCAACGAATCATCTTGTACACCCTGGTGTGTAAGGTGATCCATACGATTTTATCCCTATTCCCGGTTTATTCCTATTTTGGGAATGTCCTAGGTTTGAGTAGGTTTAAGTAAACAATAACTTTTCAGAGTTTAATTACAAAATTAAATATCTTATAGACCACGACTTAGGTAGAATGAGCCAGTCTTTTTCTCTGTGGAAAGGGTGGGTGATATTGTTAATAACTGCAACATCCACTTTATTTTTGCCTTTAGCCCTCGGAAATAAAGGGGAATTTATTTACCAATGAAAACAACTAGATGTCGCTAATAGTTTCTGCAATCAAATAGGATTATCTCGCCTCAACGGATCATCTCGTACACCTTTCCCTATATTGGGCTCGGGTTCAAGGCATCTCAATACAGTAGTTTACATGGAGTGACTGCTTATCTGATCTCAACAACCCAGTTAGTACTAGGTAATACGATATCCTTTGGTGAGACTGGTTGTCAGAGTTTGAGGCGAACGTAGATACTTGACGACATAAAAGGCTTCCTCAACTGTCTCGTTGGTCAAGTGGTCACAAGCACTACTGCCGAACTCGAGGTCCTGAGTTCGATTCGCAGGTCGGCTAAAGTGGTATTGAGACTCAGTAACAGGCTTGTATCTGTGAACGGTTTTTGGCAATAGGCTCGACCCCTATTACACGGGACTTTAGTATAACAGACCTATCTGGGTCTGCTTCAAGAACACATATGCCTTTGCCTTACCCATCGGGATTTACAAGTGTGTTGTGGTGTTATGATGTTTTGTTGGCTTATTCTTATTCTTTATTGCACATAAAATTAAAAGATACACACACAAATAATATATTTATAGCTTATGTACAACGGCGAGCTTAACCCAGAATTGTTTTTTTTACAGCAAACCTTATTTAACAGGAATATTTGCCAAAGAGGATACAGCTTTGTGCATGAACAGTACTTTTAAAACATAAATCAACTTATTAACTAAACTAATACATACAATATACGTAATAAATACAATACTATGCTTACTAGGTTTTTCTGCCGCTGATTTTCGACCGACCCGGCCGAAACAGGAATTTCATTAATATTGTTAATATTTTTGAGTGTTTTTTCGGATGAATCTTTTTTTGATGCAAAGTAACATCAGAAACATAATTTAATTATAACTATTTTACTTTGTGGCCATGGATAAAATATTGACTATAAATAAAATAAAAATTACTGAGTGAGAGACTTTTGGAATGTTGCACGCACATTGACACACAACAAAACAAAAGCAAATATTTTGCAAAATTGCTGTCTCTTTCTCACACGTGATTGGTTAAAAGGGTAAAAAGTACCAATATAACTTTAAATGCTTGACTGCGTGTCGCATAATTATTGCTAACGCGATATTCCTTGATAAGACTGAACAAAAGGCAAGGCAGATGATGACAAGCTAAATTAGTTGCCAGACGTACGCTTTGACCGATAAAATCGGTCACTGACATTAATTGGAAGCCACATTAATTTGACAAGCCACAATAATAAAGATTAAAGGACACAATCTGAGCAGATTACGTGCATCTATAGACTTTAGACTATGGTGTGGTATAGATAAAGAGAACAAGAATGAAAAATGTGTACATAATGTTTTTTATTTAGAGAGCTGTTTTTGCCCAATGGAAACTGCGGACACTTAAGAGCGTTTACGCCTTACGATATTTCATACAAACTTTCAAGTCCTTATTTTCCGAAATGACTAAACCGATTTTTAATGAAATTTCATACGCATAAGCAGGATACATTGGTCAAAAGAGTTACTAAAACATTTTCGAAAGGTCTTTAAAAAAAAAAAAGGTAATTTCGGAAATTTCTGTTTCTCGTAAATAATCGGCTTAATTTACTTGTAACACTATATTTCGAAATGTTTTTAGTAACTTTTTAGACCTATGTATTCTGCTTATGCGTATAAAGTTTCATTAAAATCGGTTCGATAATTTTGTAAAATAAGGATTTGAAAGTTTGTATGAAATGCCGTAAGGTTTACACGCTCTTTAGCGTTGCAGGCCGTTAATTCGAACTCAGACAAGTAATATGAAATTACTCCATCTTCATCCTCATCATCCACAGCCTGACTACACCCACTGTTGGGTATAAGCCTCTTCTTTATTATCTATAGGCTCGCGCTTGACCACTATCTCATTTGGTGGGAACCGAGGATGTGGTCGACGGTGAAGCACGCTTGCCTAGACGAAACCTATTCACTCTTGACTTAAAGACCCCTAGATTGTAGCTATCGGGAAACACAGACTCCGGCAGGGAATTCCACTCCTTAGCGGTAGGCATAATAAAAGTACTCCCAAAACGCTTAGTGCGTATAGGCGGGATGTCCACCATGTACCGATGGCGCATCGCCGTACGTCTGGTAGTCCGATGAAGCAACGGGCTAGCCGGAATTAGATCATGCATCATGCTCTCTTTGCTTGTGCCAAGTTCCACGTTCTAATGCTACCCTCATCCAGGATATTCCCGCGATGGAAACAATGTCGTTTCAGCATCTCCCCGCTGGATGACCAACAAAGCTCTTAACAGTCAATGCACGCTACTCGGTTACAGCGTGACTCCACCGCGCCTTGTTAGACAATCCTAGCAATTTACTTTGCTAAAACTATTTAACTACTAGCTGTGCCCCGAGGTTGTATTGTATTGTATTGTATTGTATAGCGGGCTGGTTTCCGCAACTCCACGTCTAAAGCGCGTATTTTGCGTACGGGTGGGAACATTACTCCAACCACCCCAGCTCCCCGAGAAAGGCCAGCAGCTCCTTGGTGTTGCTGACGATCTCGCGGAGAGTACCTGGGTTACCTAAGTACTTTGCCCTGTATGTTGCAACCTCTGGGCAGTGTAGAAGCACGTGGGCTGCTGTCTCGTCCTCCTCCATGCAGGCTCTGCACAGTGGGCTATCTGTGACTCCTAGGACAAAGAGGTGTTTATTAAAAGAGCCGTGACCAGTGATGGCGGCTGTGACTATGCGGAGCTGTAATTTGGTCAGCCGAAGCAAACGTTTGGTGAGGCGGCCATCTATAGTAGGAAGTGCCTCCTTGGCCTGCCTACACTCACCATGGTCTAGCCACAGTTTGTGGTGTTGATCACTGGTGCGTTTCCTTACCAGAGTCCGTAGATACCCGAAGGGGAGTGGAACGATGGGTTCTGGTCCCACTGCTGTCATACTGGAACCCCTTCTAGCGAGTTCGTCCGCTGCATCGTTGCCCCGGGAATCGCTGTGGCCCTTAATCCATTGTATGGTTATGTTGTTGTGCTTACCGACCTGGTTGAGGCGCTGGTGACACTCGTGTATTAACCCGGAGTTGACCGTGTGGTTATCAAGTGCTAACAGTACAGCCCTGCTGTCTGAAAGTATACGGATAGAGTGGTCCCTAGCCCTCCTGGCTAAGATGGCTGATGCGGCCAGGGAAATGCCCATGCATTCCGCCTGAAATACCGTGTTGTGGACCCCCAGTGGTACGGCAATGTGGATGTTGAGATCCTCTGAGAATACTCCAGCCCCAGTACCTGTACCTGTTTTAGATCCGTCCGTGAAGATCCGTAATTCTGCGGGATTTAACCCCTCGCAGCGGTGGTCCTCGTGGAGCTGGATCTTGTATTTTTTGTCGAATACAAATTGTTTTGGTACCCGATCGTTGATGGCTTTCGCCAGGGGGAACTCATTGTAGAGTCCCTCTAGTACCGCAGTGTGTTGCGTGTTTGACTTACTCCAGAGTTGAAGAGTTTTAAGGCGTGCTGCCGCCATTGTTGCCTCCTGTTGTATGTACAGATGGAGCGGCGGAAGCTCCAGCATGGCTTCGAGAGCCGCCGTCGGTGTGGTTCTCATGCAGCCTGTAATTGCCATGCAGGCAAGCCTTTGCATGCGTTGGAGTTTGTTCGAGGCTGTGACTAGTCTGGTACGTGGCCACCAGACCACCGCCCCGTACGAGATCATGGGACGGATCACCGCACAGTATAGCCAAAGTATTATTTTGGGAGATAGGCCCCACTTCTTACCTATCATCCTCCTGCACTGCCAGAAGGTGATGCACGCCCTGTTTATTTTGTTGTCTAAGTGACTGCTCCAGTTTAACTTACTGTCTAGGATGACTCCCAGGTACTTGACTTCGGTGGCTAACCGAAGTTCTGTATCAAATAGTTTAGGCAAGCGATAAGGTCCTAAAGTACGCTTTTGGGTAAACATGACTAGCTCAGTTTTCGTGGGATTGACTGAAAGGTCATATTCCCTGCACCATCGTTCCACGATGCGTAGCGCCTGTTGGGTGAGGTTACAGATTGTTCCTGTCACTTTTCCCGAGATGAGAATAGCGAGGTCGTCTGCATACCCAATTGTGTAGAAATGACTGGCGTTGAGTTTGGTGATGAGATCATTTATCACCAGATTCCAGAGAAGGGGGGAAAGTACTCCACCTTGGGGGCATCCTCTGGCTATCAGAGCCATCTGCTGCTCTCCTTCCAAGCGAACCGCTCGTTTGCTCAGCATGTTAGTGATCCAGTCAATCAGCACCTGCTCCGCCCCATGACGAGAAAGGGCGGAACTGATGCTTGAGAAGTTGGTTTTATCGAAGGCTCCTTCGATGTCTATGAAGGTTCCAAGGCAGGTGCCCTTCTGATGTATAGCATCTTCAATCCGACTGACTACTAGGTGGAGTGCCGATTCAGTGGACTTACCCGAGCTGTATGCATGTTGGTTGTTGTGTAGTGGTATAGATTTCAACGCGCCCTCCCTCAGCTCTCTCTCGCAAATTCTTTCCATGGTTTTTAGAAGGAAGGAGGTTAGACTGATTGGTCGGTGGGATTTGGCATTGGTGTAGTCACTCTTACCTGGCTTTGGAATGAATATGACTTTCACTTCCCTCCATCCTTTCGGAACGTATCTAAAGGCCAGGCACGCTCTCATTAGGGACACCAGTCTACCGGCAACGGAGATACCCCCCCACTGTAGTAAGGCGGGAAATATCCCGTCCGGACCTGCCGCCTTAAAAGGATGGAAGCACTGGATCGCCCACTGGAGTTTTTCCAGCGTTACCACTTTGTGTGCGTAGCACCAGTCGTTCTCTGTTGGTGTTTGATTTGTCTCGGTCCACTCAATTACCTGAGCGAAAGCGCATCCAGGGAAGTGAGTTTCAATGAGGACGCGCATCGCTTCTTCTGTTGATGTGGTGAGTGTACTGTCTGGTTTTCGGAGAACAGCAGGCCCAGTCGTGTTTTGCTGTGCCAGTATTTTCCTTACCCTGTTAGCTTGTTGGCATGATTCGATGTTGCCACAGTATTTACGCCATCCGGTTTTGCTCCTGAACCTGATGCACTTTTTGTAGCTGGATTTGGCCGCTTTGTACGCGTCCCAGTCCTTATCAGCACAGCTGTTCATGGCTTTGTTCAGGGCTGTCCTTACCTTCCTGCGCTTGCGTTCCAGATCCGCTCCCCACCACGGTTGCTGCCCCGGTGTAGAGGACGGAGTGGTTTCTGGGCAGGCTGAGTGGTAGCTGTCTAACATTGATTCTGTGAGGTGATTGACTTGGTCGTCAATCTGCAAGATGTCCTCGAACGTCGACCGATACTCGGTCAGCGCAAGCTTGGACTCTAGGGTTCGTGTATAGGCAGCACGGTCTGTGTTGCGTGGGTTACGCCGTGGCAGTATTGGCGTGACACTAACCTGGAAGTCGAAACGGATCCACCTATGGTCCGAGCAGGAGGCCTCCCTGGACACCTGCCACCCGGTGGCCATGGCCGCTGCACCTTCTGAAGCCATGGTTAGGTCTATGATTGTGCGACTGCGCCTGGTTACGAAGGTTGGTTCGGAGCCTGTGTTTAGTAGGGTGCGATGCGAGGAGATGGAGGGGTCAAAGTAAACTACATGTTAGTTACTACTCCAAGAGTCGATTACTCTTCCACCTTTAATTAGCAACATTATATACATAGTTACGACGTGATGTTATGTCGATAATCTACAATCACGTATTCACATACTATCTACCTTAGCATATTATACTGCGTGCTGTACGTGACGTGCTGATGTACGTGACATCACACCACATCACCCCCTTAAATTTTAAAAAAAAAAAAATTTTTTACAAGGTTTTTTTTTTTCCCATTACAAACTATTACTCTAACTCTTACAATACAATTTTGTTCTATTCTTATGTACTATATCTATCTTATTTTTATACTTAATCACAACATTTGGTGACTCGTCTTTTATAACTTCAAAAGGTCCATTATAAATACATTCCAATTTATTGCCAGTTTCATTCTTAATCAAAACTAAATCACCTTCCTTATAGGTTACAGAATTAAGATTCTTATCATAACAATGTTTCCTAGCTAATTTACTCGCTATTAAATTCTCCCTTGCATCATTTTGTGCCCTTTGCAATCTGTACTTAAATTCTAAAGGATAATCATCAAAATTATACAATGGTTCAACACTTTCTCCTTGAAGACTACTTGGTAATCTGCATTTTCTTCCAAACACTAGCTCATAAGGTGTATATTTGGTAACAGTATTAACTGTCGTATTATAAGAAAAACACCAAAATGGAATCCAAGAACTCCATGATGATGGGTTATTATCCGTCTGTATCCTCAAATATGCACCTAATGTTTTATGTACATTCTCCAAAGAACCTATACTCTCATGATGATATGACGTCGACATGACTTTTTTGATGTTCAAGATATCACATAGCTCTATCATTACTTTCGAAACGAATTCACTACCCCTATCCGTAGCTATTGTTTTCGGTATTCCATATCTCAAAACAAAATTCTCTGCCAAAGCTTTTGCTACCTCATTTGCGGATTTATTCTTTAACGGATAAGCCTCTACAAACTTCGTAAGTTCACATTGAAGAGTTAATATGTAAACATTGCCTCTTTCGTCTCTATCAAGGGGTCCTACTATGTCTAAATAAATCTTCTCAAACGATGTTGATGCAGTAGTCGTAATCGTCATGGGTTCCCTAGTATTCCTAGAATACTTTTGCTTACAACACTTATCACATTTACCAACGTACTCCACTACGTCTTTCTCTATAGAAGGCCAATAATAATACTTCTTTATATTATTCACCATCCTACGTATTCCTGCATGACCACTCGTGGGTAAAATATGGAAATCATTCAAAATAACCTTCTTCTCATCTTTCCCTTCTATTCTCCGTAAATCCTTCACTACACACAGTTTAAAATCCCCACAAATCGAACTTCTATTTTCCTTTAAATATTTTGCCATTCTTGTAATAAAATCAACGTTATAACGATTCTTCATAATAATTACTTCTTTAATGCCTTCTTCAATACAAAAACTGACTATGTCTTTCGATAACTCGTCTCGCGAAATTCCCGATAAAGATTCATAGTTTACATAAATACTCGAGTTTTCTGGCATATAAACTAAATTGCGCGACTTTGAAAATATCTGCCTACAACCATTATTACTATTGTTGTTATTATTATTGTTACGTAACATTTTCTCCCAATCATCTAAACAAATCTCAATGTCATTTCCTTGCTTCTTAAGTACTTCCACGATCCTAGGGTGATCAGTCCCAGATACCACGGAGTCCCTATCACAAACATTTGGCTTTCCCAACTGCTTGTACTGCGCCCTCGTCATTACGGATATCGTCTTTTCCCGTATCAATTTCAAATCCTCACTCGTTATCACTATTCTAGAAAGTGCATCCGCTAGTACATTCTCTTTGCCCTTAATATATTCAACCTCAAAATCATACTCCTCTAAACACAAACGAAACTTAGTCAACCTACTAGATGGATCTGTCATGTTAAACAAATACAGTAATGGCCGGTGATCCGTCTTTACAACGAACCTCCGTCCGTACAAATACGGTCTAAAATACTTAACTGACCAAACTATTGCCAACAACTCCTTCTCTATTATCGGATAATTTAACTCACTCTTCCCTAACGACCTACTAGCATATGCGATGGGTTTTCCGTTCCCATTACACAACACACTCCCTATTGCATATCCAGAACTATCGGTTTGCAATATAAAAGTATTGCTATCAGAAAAATCAGGATAATCCAACACCGGTGGACTCATTAACGCTTCCTTAAGCAACAAAAACGACTTCTCGCACTCATCGGACCAACTAAATACAACACCTCTCTTACACAGCTTATTCATAGGTACCACTATATCAGCAAACTGTGGTATGAATTTCCTATAATAATTCGCAAACGCTACAAATCGCTTTACCTCATCAACCGTCGATGGACGCGGATAACCTCTAATAACTTCTACCTTCTCTGGATCTGGTGAAATACCTTCGGCCGATATTACATGCCCCAAATAAAGCACTTGCTTCTTCAAAAATTCACATTTAGACGGATTCAACTTTAGATTTACTTCCCTCAAGCGTGAAAACACTGATATTAGGTTCCGATTATGTTCATCTAAATTCCGTCCAAAAATAATGAGATCATCCAAATAAATCAGACACCTATCGTAATTCAATCCAGACATGGCCACAGTCATTAATCTACTAAACGAACTCGGACTTATCTTCAAACCCATTGGTAACCTACACATTTGATACTGCCCCTTGTCTGTTGTGAAAGCAGTATACTTCCTACTACTCTCCTCCAAAGCACACTGATAATAAGATTGTGATAAATCACAGTGACTAAAGTAAACTGCGCCTGACATCGAATCCAAAATCTCAGTTATATTCGGCAATGGAAACTTATCATCCTGTATCTTTTCATTCAACTGCCTATAATCTATAACCACTCGCCATTTCTTCTCCCCACTACGATCCGTCTTTTTGGGTACCACCAAAACAGGACTAGACCACTCACTAACCGCCTCTTCAATGATATTACTCTCCAGCATCTCCTGCACTTGCCTATCAACCTCCTTCTTCTGTGCATAAGGTATCCTATACTGCCTCTTGTACACCGGAGTAGCACTCTCCTTCAAGCGTATAGACTGCTCATATACGTTAGTGACAGCTAATTTATCACCCGGGAGATGAAAAACATCCGAAAACTTTGCACACACTTGCTCAACCGACAACCGCTCCTCGGCGTTCAAATAGTCGAGTTTAAGTAAAGAAAGTACCTCTTCTACACGCTCAACGTCCGTCCCTGGCTTCACGAAATTACAACAATCAAAATCACTCAACGGACAAACTTCCACACCGGACATACTACACACAACTTCCTCGGAGTTCGTATTTAAAATCCTAACGGGTACCATCCCGCTTTTAGGCCTTACTAACACACTAGCCAAGAAAACGCCTTTCCGCAATTCTTGCCTAACTACCACACAATCTTCCGCTCTGTTAACGGGGTAATACCTAACCACCTCACAACGCGGTGGAATAGTCAACAAGTAATCATAGGACTTAAGTGGCATCGAAACCACCCGTCGTCCACGATCCCTAAGAGAAAACCTATTCGCCGAAAAATCTATAATACCACCATACTTCTGCAAGAAATCCTGACCTAATATACCAACCGACTTACATGGCAAATCATCAAATATATAAAACTTATGCGTGAAAGAACACCGTCCACACTCCAACATTAAAGATACATAACCTATAGCCCTCAAACTACCTCCTACACCATTAATCACTAATTCTTCCTTAACTACCTTACAGCACAAAGCATTGTTCAACAAGAAACCACTTTTTACAGCCGATATCGACGCGCCCGTATCTACTAACCATTCCGCATTTATATTATTCACTAGAAAATTAACCCAATTAATACTATCGCAAGCTAAAATACGCTTAGTCTCGAAAAAACTGCAACTGGTGGTCAGTCGCTTCATTACGTCGTGACATTGACGTTCCGCCTGAGTCAGCATCACTACGCGCATGCTCGAAATACGCTACACGCTTCCGACCTTGTTGAGTCGAACGACCACGATGAGCATTATTGCTACGACCGCGCATTCCACGATTATGCCATGCGGTGGCATTTTTGCGCGTACGCTCAACAGCTGTCCTATGTTGCGCGTATCCATTTCCTACTGTAGACCGCCTATAACCATTTCCGCGACCTCTATTATCAAAACCACCCCTCGCGGGCCAACGCTGATACGCCATGACCTGTGCCGACGATGCACAACCTTCGTCTTCTGCTACCCTGATCGCATCCTTCAAACAAGTCAAATTCCGCGCCGTAATGATCGTACCTAAACGCTGATTGCGAAGCCCGTCAGCAAACTTCCTGATCGCGTATTTTTCGTTCAACGGCCGCAAAATCTCATATGCTTCCGAACTTTCCCCGGCTTGAGAAATAGTCAAATTAACCATTAACTTCTCTATCTCAGCCCCAAAATCCGCGACCGACCTATCATTCTGCCTAGCGCGAGCAAGCTTCGCTTGCACAGCTACGTCTGACTCTACTGTTAACAAATGCTTCTTCATATCAGCTAACAGACAATCTACCGTTGCGTAAGTAGAGGACAACCGAATCCTAGCACCCTGGGTAAGTCGTGTTGTCAAAACAAATTTAATTAAAAGAGCATTATCTGCTTCCACTAACATAGAACTATATAATCCTATGGCATCAATCAAGTCTTGCGTAACTTGTTCATCGCCACTCATCTTCGGGAGTAGGCCAACTGCCGTTCTCAAAGAAAACTTTTCCGCCGCCATGTTTTGTTCCGTTTCGGTTCCGCTCTCAAACTTAACAGTGTCCACGTATAACGCTTCTATCTTACATACCAACTGAGCCAGTTCTTCCGAGAACTTACTAGATTCTGAAACTATACACTTAAATTTACGATAGAGCGCTTTCACCTCACTGATCTTACTATCAAAATTTCTGCCTTTTCGCCTACTAGGGCCTAACTTGACAATAGATTCCCTTAATAACTTAAGTTGTACAAATAACGACGTTAACTCCACTTCCATTTAAATCAATGTCTCCAAATTTAATGATGACCGCAAGCACCGACACACACTTATTCACATTCACATAAGAAACACTCACTTCGTTCCTCCGACGGCTCCTGGTCAAACCATCTGTACAGCCTTCTGGACTTCCCGCTGTCTCATCTTTTCTTCAATCCAGTTGTGGTGACATCTCCGATACATGCGAACCGCCAAACCTATGATGACAACTGCCATACACACAGCCACAAACAGCAACACGGTCTTGATAACCGCCAGCTGCTCCTGCGTAGCCGTTGCGGTATTTGCACCACTCGTAGACGCCTGGGCAATAATCACCTCTTCCTTGGACGTCGTGCTCCCCATGGCCTGTGACGCGACGCGACTGACGTGATACTCAACGAAGACAATCAAACCGCGAACCACGAACCGTGACTAGCTCCTGGTCGGACAACTATAACGCCGTCCAGCCGACTGGCAAGGTCGCCATGCGATGCGAGGAGATGGAGGGGTCAAAGTAAACTACATGTTAGTTACTACTCCAAGAGTCGATTACTCTTCCACCTTTAATTAGCAACATTATATACATAGTTACGACGTGATGTTATGTCGATAATCTACAATCACGTATTCACATACTATCTACCTTAGCATATTATACTGCGTGCTGTACGTGACGTGCTGATGTACGTGACATCACACCACAAGGGTTAAGTTCGTAGTGAATAAATAATCAACTAGAGCCTTACCCCGATCGTTTTGTGTGTCCATGCCCCACAGAGGGTGATGTGCATTTGCGTCAGCGCCTATGACAACCTCCAGCCCCAAGCTCTCGCAATGTCTCACGAGGCGGGCGAGGTCATGCGGCGGCGGCTCCTCAGCCTCAGGCATGTATACCGAGGCGAAGACGACTGCTACCTCTGTGTCGTCACGCTGTATGGCCAACCTTACTGCAGAGATATCCCTGCAACAGAAGTCTGTCAGTGGTTGTGCTTTGATGTTACCTGTTGTATATATGCACGATCTTGGGTGATCATGATCTGTACCAACGAGAAGCTTACCTCCCAGATTGGAGAGGCCTTGTATATGGCCAGCCCTGATCCACGGCTCCTGGATCAGAGCAATGGCCGTATGTTGAACCTCCAACCACTTGCGCACCTGAGCCGTTGCGGTTTGGCTGTGGTGGAGGTTAGCCTGCAGCACTCTACAGGTCGACGAAGGGGACGCCATCACTGGTCGTGCCTTCCTCGTCGCCCTCCAGACGCAGCCCGGCAAACAGGTCGCCCGCGTCGAAGCCATCCCCGTCCGAGCCCGAGACCGACGACAAGTTATTGCCATCGAGCTCGTCACCCGATGTGAGGACGGCGTCCACGCCGGCGGCGGCCGGGATGGCCGTAGATGCTTGCGCCACTGGCGCCGCAGGCGCTGCCGGCTCCGCTGGCGCTATTGGCGCCTCTGGCGCTGCTGGCACCGTTGGCGCCGGCGGCGCCGCTGCCGCAGGTGCAACCGCGGTTGCTACCGCGGTGTCGTGGTGGGGAGAAGCTGCCTTCTCCTCCTTCTTCACCTCCACGATCGTCTCCGTGGCCGGGTCCCATCCCTGAGGGACGTCGACAAATCTGCCGTTCACACCCTGGAATTTTACGTACGCCGTCCCTACCCCGAAGGAGAGACGACGTTCGGCCTTCATCAGGGTGGGAATTTGGTCCTCAGGGATCCCGACCACCACGAACCACGCGTCGGCCTGTCTGCTAGAGTGCAGCAATACCCATCCCTTGATGTCGATCCAGGGATTTTGGTAGCACAGAGCGCGCCCAATGATGGACTGCTCTGCGAAAATCCCCTGTGCATCCGGGATGAGTATGCCGCATCTCACACGTCGTTTGATTTCCGCCTGCCTCCTGACCACTAGCGAGGTACTAGTGGAGGGAGGCATCTCGGATATCACGGTCCTCAGCCAAGCTAAGGTGTGGTCACTGCCAGGCCACAGTTTCAGGACCCCTCCGGTGAACATCGGCCTTGCTCTGAAGGCCGGTGCAGGTGAGTCGTGTTTGGTGGAGAGGCACTCGGTGACTATCCTCCTTTGGATGGCCGCGAGCACCTCTTCTGAGGTCTCCTTCGTGATGAACCCCGTGCGATCGCAGGTTACTGCTACGTCCAGCTCGGAGCCCACTGCTTGGGCGTAACTGCGGTTGGCGGCCCGTTTGGATTTATCAAGCCGCGGCCGCTTGTGCTCCCCTCGAGGTGACGAGGTCTCGTTGAGAGCTCGCTTGGCCGCAGCCTGATCCTTCCGATCGGGTCCCTGTGCTGTGTTTTGGGCTGGTCCCTTCGTGCTGGTCGACGGTTGGCTGGGTCCTGGGCGACTACAGTCGACCTTGGCCTGCTCCCGCCTGCCTGCGGAGAAGTTGACATTACCGTTGGTCGGTTTAGCCGAACCTGCGGCGTTTGCCTGTTGATTGAGTGGAGTCTTACCTTTCCACCGTTTCTGACGCCTTTCCTTTTTGGACGGTCTGTTCCTTCTCCAGCCGTTGCCCGCAGTAGGGGCCGGAGCTACTAGCGCTGAGGGTCCAGCACGTTGTGTAGCCGGAGTGTTCTTGGCCGTCCTCCGCCTATTACCCTGCACCTGCCAGGTAAACGCGGACGTGTCCCCGGCGGTGCTGATCTCCTCCGGTTGGTCAGTGACGGCCAGCGGGGGAGGGGTGGCTTGAGGAGCCATAGGTGGAGGTGTCTTCAGCAGGGGGGCCCTGCCACCGGTATTAACCGTCGTGGGGGGCTGTACACCTGCAACCAAAAGAGGATCGGTACTGGTCCCAGTCAGCGCCGATGTCCTCTGTATTTTCCGGGACTTTATTTTGGTCTTGGCCGCGGTTCTCGCCGCAGCCGGACCGACACCCGCGCTGGAGCCCGCTGTAGTGACAGCGGAACACCCAGGGGCGAGAGAGGTGCTGTATGCACCCCCCTTTGGAGTATCCTTGGCTTTCGCCTCCACTCCGATGTGTGGTTGTGTGGTGTGTGTGTATGTGTGTGTGGTGGGTGTGTTTGTTTGTGTAGCGTTTGTGTGTGTGTGTGTGTGTTTGGTGTCGTATGGGCTTTTGGTATCCATAGTTAGTTGTCGTTTTTGTTTCATCTCTTTGGCCTCCCACCCTCCACGGAGCCCGCACCTGGGAACGTCTCGCTACAAACTAGCTTACCGTTAGAAGTACCATCGAGATATAGGGGCGAGAGGCTGGCTTACAGTGCGACATCGGGTGCTTGATCGGGTTGGCGGTAGGGACGCCCGGTCCCTTCCCGAACTGATCAACCCTCACTTACACCGTCAGCATGACCTTAACCCACCGCTGTGGCAATCCGAGAACTGCCACAGTGGACCCCCCGCTCCTCGCCGTGCCCCTCTGACGGGACACTCTGGCCATTTCCCTACCCTTGGCTATTGGTTAGGGCCACCGTTTTGCTTGAAATCCGGACCAAAGAGGGCGTGTTGCCTTACGGACACATTACCGCCAGCGCCGTTCGACTCAGCCCCCCAGGATTCCTTCATCCCTGCATACGGCGCTCGACTGCGCAGGTCCTAGCGCAGGTGACTATATGTACCTACCCGTCGCCAGCTCAGTTTAGTGACGGCCGAGCCCACAACCACCCAGTCACAGAGGGTCATGGTTAGGAGAAAAGGCGCCCGGTGGTTTTTGTTACGTCTATTTCTTATGGAATTAGACCAAGAACAGGGAGGCAACCTCGTGAAGGTGAATCCACCGGACTTGCCTTGAGGATCTTAGCGACTGTTGCGCTCCCCCTCAAGACCCCGCCCCCTTATCGCCTCTGAGGGAAGCGATAAGGTAGGCTTGCATTTATACTACCAAGCAAAGCGTAGGCAAAGCAAGTCGTTGTGCAACCGCAAAAGCATAAATACAAACCCCCCCCCCTATCTCACTATATACCACTATCTCATTTGGTGGGAACCGAGGATGTGGTCGACGGTGAAGCACGCTTGCCTAGACGAAACCTATTCACTCTTGACTTAAAGACCCCTAGATTGTAGCTATCGGGAAACACAGACTCCGGCAGGGAATTCCACTCCTTAGCGGTAGGCATAATAAAAGTACTCCCAAAACGCTTAGTGCGTATAGGCGGGATGTCCACCATGTACCGATGGCGCATCGCCGTACGTCTGGTAGTCCGATGAAGCAACGGGCTAGCCGGAATTAGATCATGCATCATGCTCTCTTTGCTTGTGCCAAGTTCCACGTTCTAATGCTACCCTCATCCAGGATATTCCCGCGATGGAAACAATGTCGTTTCAGCATCTCCCCGCTGGATGACCAACAAAGCTCTTAACAGTCAATGCACGCTACTCGGTTACAGCGTGACTCCACCGCGCCTTGTTAGACAATCCTAGCAATTTACTTTGCTAAAACTATTTAACTACTAGCTGTGCCCCGAGGTTTCACCAGCGCCGACCGAGATAAAAAACCTATGTGTTAATCCAGGGTATAAGCTATCTACATACCAAATTTCATTCAAATCCGTTCAGCTATTGAGGCGTGAAGGAGTGACAAACACACACACTGACAAACTTTCGCCTTTATAATGTGCGATTTATTGCTCTTAAAACGGTGAAGGAAAATATCTCGAGGTAACAGGACAAGACATAACTTGGCAGGAACCCGTTATAGGCTGATTATGCTCACTATAATTGCACTAACCACCCCAAAACTGACATCTACAAATGACAGCTGGGACTTTCCGATGCACTTAAGAAACTTGGTATGTACACCCATCCACAGACCGACCTTGGCAAGGGTGGTTTAATCTAGATAATAGACCTGTGTGGCTGTTATTTATTATTCACTTAGTTATGGATAGGCGCTGTTGTCAATAATGATATGGGAATTAAACTACAATACTCAAATAATAATTCAGGTAGCCTTTACAGTAAAGTAAATCCAGAAAAAAGCATTACCTACTTAAAATATAATTATTGTTCATCTTAAGGTTAAAATTAATTAAATCCTTGTATAGTTTTTATTCCAAGTTTTTGTTTATTTATTCTTCACATAAGTTTCGTTTAAAAACGTCCGCTCACTTTTTTACTGGCAAACTAGTACCTACCATCCCTGGGGTGTTGTTTGGAATGTTTTATTGACCAATAAAATAAAGAATTGCTACAGTAAAAATGCGAGATTTTATTTTTGTTGCTGCTGTCGTAACATCCTTTCGAATAGTACCGTAATTAAATCGATAGCTTTAAAAAAAAAAAACTATTTTTATTTTGCTATCAAAATTTTGAGATGACCCATCTGTTTACCAGAACTATCAAAAAGTCCCTGAAATTCGTTTAGAACGGTCTAGAACTCGTAAACTTTTAGCTCGAGCGCCTACGTTCCCGTCCTACGCTACTCTTGCTACGAGAATTCGTAGCTCGTAGCTCCTGGATTTGCGTAGCACTAGTGCTACACGAAACCAGAGGTTACTACTATTACTACATACCACTAGGTGTGACCTTCCTTAGATAAAATACTATGTTTTCAGATCATAACTATTCTCTTACACGTCCATTGCTGAACATAATGTCTGAAGAAAAGATGTTTTCTTTTTAGCAATTTTGTCCTAGCAGTAAATGATTGCCATCAATATTTAATAGGTGTCTTCTAAATAAGATAATTTTTTCATCAATCAAAATATCATTTTCATCTCATATAAAGTAAGTTAATCAGTTTGAAGGTATCTTAATTTTAATGATGACAAAAAAACTGTTAAATAGCTTTTTTGTGCGATACCCAAGTATTCTTGATTCGAAGTATTTTTTGTAGGTGTTTTGCGTAGCTGTCAAGCAATATATTTACTAAGATTTTTTTATACTGGGCTTCGCTAGGTTATAATTATTGTATTAATAATAATATTGATTTATTAAAACAGCCAATATTTGTCTGTGTCATAACAGCTAAACCAGAAATAAAATATGCCTTTGGTTCAGCTAATTTATATTAAAGGTTATTTTTTTTTGTGATAAATTTGGTATCAATTGAGCTCCTTCTCAAGGCTTCAAATTGTTTAACACATTTTTTTATAATAACCGGATACGTCTTGGATCTTAAAATAGGTTTTTGCCTAATTTTGATAATTTATAGCGATGATGTTGAAAGTCCTTTGGCCTTGTACAAGATCAATTTAGTTAAATGTATGTCTAATTTATTAATTATATTTTTTCTAATAAAAATTATTTACATAAACTAACTAAATATAAACCAACCTAAAAACAACAGGACGCTTAGTTGACAAAATACTCCTATGTCATCAGGAAACGTGCCTAGTTGACTAGCAGCATTGACAGGCACCACGTTGAATGGCAATGCTAATTATTTTTTGGTTGTTTTCTTTCATTTCGTTTTATTGTTTTATATTTTTCTTTTTTTATGTATCAAGGCAGCATAAAATCCATTCACTAAAAATCTTCACTTAAATCATTTTGTGACCGACAATGCTCAGCATCATCGTTTCCAGAGAATGGGCAGCAGCGTTCTCTGTGCTTTTGTAACAACCGCACTGCGATCGCCAGCCCGCCTGCCAAGCGTGGCGATTATGGCAAAATCCCCTTATGGCAATGTGGCAACACTTGGGGGAGGCCTATGTCCAGCAGAGGACGTCTTTTGGGCTGAAATGATAATGATGATGATGAGTGCTCAGCATGAGTTTTATACAGGCTGGTCAAAATAGAGACACAAAAAAATGGTGATTAAAGAATGTGAAAAGGACGCGTAAACATAAAGTGAGATATGAGATTATTAGTATTGTAGCGTGTCACAACCTCGAATTTTATACGGCTGTTGTATTATTGTGATAAAACTGAATGAGTATAAAAAAAACTTTTATTTGGGAAAGTTATTTGTTATCATGAGTATAATCATGTGTTTAAGTATCGGTCACCAATTACCATTCACCCTATATTTAAATAAAGTACAAATAAAACAATACTACGTGATGCCAAGATGGTTCTAAGGCGGCGTCTATAAACGTTACTTAGCCCTTACTTAAGCTAAGTGTTATTACTGTCACTGTCGCAAAACTCTCGAACTAAAATTGTAAGATAGAAACGGGATGATCACTACACCAAAGTTTTATACAGGGTGTAACAGAGTAATTACATTACCTTTTAGGTGGTAATTCAGGCCCGTAAACTGGATCCCTAATGAAAATAGGTCGGAAAAAATGGACTCTTTATATTAAAGAAGCTATCGGCCGCGACTTACCCAGGGATTACCTCTTTAACTTATGCATATACACGGCTATATATGTTCGACCTTGGAAAACGCCATAGTCTATGTAATAAATAAGTGCCTGGCATTATCTAATTTCCATGCAACGCCACGTGTTGTATGGAATTATATAATGGGCGATTTTCACACGACACCGCTCGACCCCGCTTTCAAGCGGTGAAGCGGATTTCATTTCGCATGGGCTTGTATACCCCACGATGTTTTCTCTATTGCTTTGATGACAGCGATTATGAAATAATTTACACAAAGTAAACTTCCTGATGGCTTTTCTGTATGGTGTCGGACGTAAAGAATAGCACCATCCCTTATCTTCTCGTGGGTGTCGTAAGAGGCGACTAAGGGGCTTGCCAGAGAATGGGCAGCAGCGTTCTTTGTGCTTTTGTAACAACCGTACTGCTATCGCCAACCCGCCTGCCAAGCGTGGCGATTATGGCAAAACCCCCCCTTCTTGGGGGAGGCCTATGTCCAGCAGTGGACGTCTTTCGGCTGAAATAATGAAACTGCCTGATGGCGGGAGGACCACAAACGACCAGTGGTTCACATTAAGCGAGGCCAATGTGACACATTCTATTAGAAAAATAAAAATGCCTTTGCGTATTTGTTTTTCACTTGACCTCAAAACTATGCAAAAAAATCACAAAGAAGTATTTGCAAATCGTATCCTTATGAACTTTGTTTTTTATAACGACGGTGGTATTTCGAGTACCGATATAAATACTTAACATACCTATTCAAATAAGTATCATACAGAAGCGTATCTAAATAAACTTCTGAACAAGAATATTTTGGCGCGGGGTCAAAGTCAACTGGAGCCATCTTTTTTTTTAAACCCTTCTAAATGCCATTCAATGTGAAATGTACAACCACAAGCATTGAAATATGAATAGTGAGCCAAATTCATATGCGATTTTCTCGTGAAATTACGAATTCTACATTAAGAAATGACATATTTCGTAATAGTATCCTCTGCCAAAACTCATACTTATCCATACTAATATTATAAAAGCGAAAGTCACTCTGATAGTTTGTTTGTTTGTTACCTTTTCACGACTAAACGGCTGATCGGATCGTAATGAAATTTGGCAAGAAGATAGATTTCAACCTGGAGAAGGACATAGGTTATATATCATCACGCTACGACCAGTAGGAGCGGAGCAGCAATGAACAATGTTGCGAAAACGGGGAAATTGTGACGCAGACGAAGTTGCGCGGGACAGGTAGTACTACATAATTATTTTGTTTGTAAAACGTTATTCAATACAGTACGAGAGAGTCGCTTTCGAATTAGATTTTATTACTCGTGACTTCATAATATACCATCAAGCATGTGATCCCCGAATGGTTAGACTGGGTGTAGAACCTAATAGGACGCCAACATTACGATGTTAAAGTCCCATGTAATAGGGGGCGAGCCCATTGCCATAAACCGGGCACAGATCCAGCCTCCGTGGCTGCTGCTGAGAAATTCCTGATGGAAAAACCCAATATTATTTTGCCTGACCCGGGAATCGAACCCTGGACCTCTTGCTTAGCAGTCCTGCTGGCGACTACTAGACCAATGAAGCAATCAAACTATTGAACATAATAAAGAGTACTAATAATTGTTTTGTGAAAATTAAGATACAGGGATTCTATCTATATTTTCACAAAACAATTTCTCACCAACAACGCTTCTCTGTGAACGCCATTCAACCGCCTACAGACCCTTATACAAGGTGTTGTTTTGCATTCTCGTCAAATTCAAGGAGGTCACGATGCTAAAGATTCTCGACCTGAATCAATAATTAAATGGGTGGGTTATTTTTTTTTCTCTTATTTACTGAAACGGTAAGTGCGAACCACCCTGTGTTAAACGCGGCCCGTCTGATTCTCGCCCTATAACCGCGCTTTCACACCTAAAAACAACATCAAACGTTTATTTGATAATTTCTTATTTCCTAAACCACGTTAAGGGGTTATTCTTATATAGATACTGACAAACTTAAACAACCAAAAAAGTCCGCTATGATTAATAATTAACTAGGCACCGTAATTTAAATTGATTATTTATGTCTTTTGTGACAACCTCTTGAATTTTGACGCGGATGCAAAACAACATCTTGTATAACAGTATTATAAACACAACTGTTGTTATATTTGCCTAACAACATGTTGAAAGTCCGGGAGACGATGCGGAAGGCCTCCCACTAGGTGGACCGATGACCTGGTGAAGGTTTCGGGGATCCGCTGGATGCGAGTCGCACGGGACCGATCAATGTGGCGACACTTGGGCCGGCCTATGTCCAGCAGTGGACGTCTTTCGGCTGAAATGATGATGATGATGATGTTGAAAGTATCAATACTTGTGCTTTCAATTAACACCCATATCTTTAGCAAAAACAGCCGTCTCTGAAGATTACGGAAAGACGACAGAAAATCTGCGGCGACTGTTGGTCAAAAGTAAAAACGTATCATGAAGCATCAACACGACAGAATATTTTTATTTTAATAAATACTGTCATTTGTAGATCTTTGACAGTCGTTACAGGTAGTCAGCGGCCCGGATGTCTGATAACCAGTTTTACCAAAGGGGCTATCGTATTACTCAGTTCTATCTGGGTTGTGGAGGTCAGATGGGCAGTCGGTACATGTAAAATTCTGATATTTTATTTATTTATTTAAACTTAATGTACCTTCAATAGTGGCAATTAAGCAGACTATTCGTAGAAGTAGAATATTCAGCTGCATCCAGTAGACTAAAAGACGACTCTACCATAGTTGGCGGTTGGCGATTTCGAAGAAAGGAGATGCTAAAGATAAAGATCATTTTATTTGTCTAAACAAGCGTATACATGCAAATTAAGCATGCAGGATGTCACAATATTAATAGAACGTACATGTTTCACCCGCAAGGCGTACAAATTTATAAAATTTACAAAATAAAAAACACAAAATTAAATTGCAAAATTAACTGAAATAACAAAGGCACTTCAAAACGTACATAATAGTCAGTAATACATTGATAGGTCATAATTATAAAATAAATAAATCCAAAAATGTCAAATAGATGTAAATATGAAAATAAGAAAAATATGTCAAATAGTGTCATTCAAAAAGTCATTTATATTATAATAACACTTATCTGTTAATAAATCTCGAACCTTTTTTTTAAACAAATTGTCTGGCCATGCTTTATATGACTTTGGTATTTTATTATAAATTTTAGGAGCCATACAGAAAACGCTTTTTCCCATTAATGCAGTCTTTGACGTATGCGAACACAGTTGAGTATTGTCACGTCTATTACGGGGAAAGGTGTCTGCTGACATTAATAACCCAGTTATCAATACGGACAAGCTCATACCAATGTTTCCTTGTAATGCAAGGATTTACTGAGGTTACAACCCCTCTTAACCATGCAGGACGGGAACTACAGAGTGATAAAGTTGTTTGAGTAGTGTTTTTGCCATGGTTCAAATAAATCGGATCTCTCATTTCGATTTTTTAAATAATAATAAGAATAATCATAATCTGCCTAGCCTTTTCCCAACTATGTGGGGAATCTGCTTTCAGTCTAACCAGATGCAGCTGAATACCAGTATTTCAGATGGAGCGACTGCTTGTCTGACCTCCACAAGCAAGTTAGTACTGGGTAATACGATACTCCTTGGTAAAGTGGTTGTCAGACTTTCCAGGCCATTGACAACTTGTGACGACATGTGTGTTTACCGAGGCGCGGATGAAACTCTGTTTTGGGACTATGTGGCCTATGAGAAACAAAATATTTTCATTTTGATTAAAATTAGATAAGATAGTCTCCCGAAACGGTCGTTCTTCAATACTTTCTAAATGAGGAAATAAAACATGTTTATTTGGCACATGTCACGAGTGTATACAATCTGTCTGTATACAAATGAAATGTCGTTTGTAAGTCTCACTAAAACTCAAAAACGGCTAGACCGATTTAGCTAATTATCGTTTTGAAATATTTGTAGAAGTCCAAGGAAGGTTTAAAAGGTAAGTAGGGTAGGGTAGGAGGTAAGTAGGAAAAAGTGCATTGCAATGCGGTACATCCAGTATGAAATAAAAAATAAAAATGATAATGTGTATGATTAAGCCGCGGAGACCAAGCGAATATGTCTCAAGTTCGAACCCAAGACACGTATCTTTGATTTATCGGACTCAAGTGCGTTTTGTAAAATTATCACTTGCTTCGGGGAAGGAAACCATCGTGAGGAAACCAGCATACCTGAGGGGTACTTTTCGACGGCATGTAAAGCCAAGTCAGAGGCCCCTGGGTGGCATAAAAATTCTGAAACCAAGTTTGGCAATAACCACACGATATAGAAGAAGAATGATAAAATTCTTTATTTTACCATTGTAAAATAAGTAGACGCACCGTCCGGAGGCACTACTGCTAAGGTATCTTGAGTTTGATTCCGGGTTGGAGAAAGAGTAATAAGTTTTTTCAACAGTGTCTCATTAGTAGTCCGGAGTTTGATGGCAGTGGGCTCGCCCCCAATTAAATGGGGCTTAACTGTAACGGAATTGTAGGTGTTCTAAGTACATATAATATCATCTTTTTCTACCTTTTGTAGTAAGCGATGACTTATTGTCAGGCCTACGCTGTCCTCTCATACTTAAGTTCTAACGCTGTAACATCGAAATATTGTAGAACCAAATGATTTTAAAAGAGTATCCATGGAGTTTCTTGCCGGTTCTTCTCCATAGGAAACGACCAACCCAAACCGTGCCTCTTTTGTCGACGTTTTATAAGTGCCCATGTAGGCCTATGTAAAATAAAATATTTTGATTTTGATTTTGAATAGGACGAAACACCGTTACCATAACCATTTGGGGATTGGAGACGAAATGTTTTGTGTTATTATTAAAATAGGAATCATTCTTTTTAGGGTTCCGTAGCCGAATGGCAAAAAACGGAACCCTTATAGATTCGTCATGTCTGTCTGTCTGTCTGTCTGTCCGTCCGTCTGTATGTCACAGCCACTTATTTCCGAAACTATAAGAACTATACTGTTGAAACTTGGTAAGTAGATGTATTCTGTAAACCGCATTAGGATTTTTACACAAAAATAGAAAAAAAACAATAAATTAAGGGGGTCCCCATACTTAGAACGGAAAACCAAAAAAAAATTTTCATCATACCCATATGTGTGGGGTATCTATGGATAGGTCTTCAAAAATGATATTGATGTTTCTAATATAATTTTTTTCTAAACTGAATAGTTTGCGCTAGAGCCACTTCCAAAGTGGTAAAATGTGTGTCCCCCCCCCCTCTAATTTCTAAAGTAAGAGGAGGAAAATTCTGAAAATATTTAGGATTGTAGAACGTAAAAAAAACTATCAACGAAAATTAGTTTCAATAAGATATGATGTTTAGTTTTTGAGATATGGGACTTTTTCATTAAACTGCAGCAGTAACTTTGTTTTTCATAAACATACTATGAAAAACAAATTTAGTTTTGCGGTTGTGTTGAAGTTTACTAACTAATACTACTAACTAATGAATGACAGTTCAAAATATTGTTATTATATTGTTTGGAGCTATGGAACCCTGTGTGCGAGTAAGACTCGCACTTGGCCGGTTTTTTTTTCTCTCTCACTCTGGATACTCAAATAACAGACTACCTATTTGTAGCTTTCTTTTATTCGACTTTCTCCGAACCGGCTCTTTTTTTGGCGGATGAGAAATCATCAAATGAAGGGGCCTGGGGCCTGCTCTGGGCGGAGCAGAAGTGAGTGTCAGACTTTTACTGACTAAAACCTATCCATGTTCCTTCTTAGCACTTTGTGTTCCAGGGCCGCGGTATCTCTTTCGAACAGCCCCGCAGCCGCGGCAGGCAACAGCCTTCTCGGACCCCTTCCAATCTGCTGACATCTCCTTGAGACGCGCGTGGAACACGAACGCGCCGTCGACACGGCCTGTCGTCCATAAGACGGACAGACGGTGAGCTAGCCCATTACTTACCGTGTACAGGGCCACGCCTACGGACCCCCGGGGCGTCTTCCGCGGCGGCTGGACGTGAGGCTCCCTCCCCCTCACGTTCCGCCACTTCGAACCGGCTCCTTAGGCCCGGACGTGGAGCCCGGCGAAGCGGAGACGAGCAAAGTGGAGAATAGACGTACGGATAGCGACCAATAAAATTGGATGAAATGGACATTGCAGCGTCTCTCGTCTCTCCTTATATTGGTGGAATCTTGGACACCTCATCTCCGCTCTGCTCTTCTCCATTTTGGTAGAGTCCCGAACCTTCTTCTAGAATTGGGCTATCAAAGGTAACGATTTGACTTTTTTTCAAATCTGTCGGGTAGTTCTAGAGCACGCTCCTACAAAAAATAACACAAAATATTCTTCAGATTTGTTACAACCATATGTACAACACAACCACCACCAACACCACCATAACACAACCACCATACCATACCATAACATAACATCACGTCAGAAATCCCCGAAAGGTTAGGCAGAGGTGTACCTAATAGCAAAGCCATATTTCGCCAGTTATGTTTGAGTGATGTAATAGGGGCAAGCATATTGCCATCAACCGGGCACAGATCCAGACTCCGTGGCAGTTCGTTTTTTCATCTGAAAGAAATTTCTGATGGAAAAACCCAATTACACTTTTCATTCCCGACCCGGGAATCGAACCCAGAACCTCATGCTCAGCAGTCCCGCTTGCGACCACTACACACATAGAGGCAGTTATTAGTTAGATTAATAATGTTAAAACTTATTAATGGTTAATAATAAACACAAAACTTTGAATCTATAAAAGTTTATTCTACCCTTATACATACTTTTATATGATATCTTTAATTAATTTAATTTAACTTAAATATTAATTTAGACAACAAATCCAAATATTAGTCATACACACACTCACGTCACATATTATTTATTCATCATTATCATCATCAGCCTATAATGTTCCCACAGGCCTCCTCTCTATGAGAGGGAGTGGGCTGTAATCCACCACGCTGGCCCATTGTGGATTGGTAGATGTCACATGTCTTCGAATTTTTAGTTCTGGACATGCCGGTTTCCTCACGATGTTTTTCTTCACCGTTTTAAGAGCAGCGGTGATGAAATAAATTACACAAAGTAATGCGCCTGCCTGGGTTCGAACCCACGGCTTACTGCTCGTAAGTCGGGGCTGCTACCACTGTGCACCGCTGCACATATTATTATTGAACATTATTGGAAAAACTTACAAATTAATAACATTATAATAACAAAAATATATGAATAAATTGCCAATTACAAGCTTCCAAAGACATTACTAATTTATTTTCTATCTCCACTCAACATTCTACAGTAAACATATAAAATAAGTTTATTTATTCGATGCAAGTTAGTATCGAAAAAGTCGAAGAACAGGTGTAGTAGGTGCATCTAATCACATAAAAGTTTCTAAACCTACATAGTAAGGTCTAAAAGTTTACAGTTTCTACTACAAAATGAAGGATAATAACAGCCTAGGACACTTTCGCCTATCATGCAAACAAAGTGCGAGCCGTTTTGCGCGGCACGCGAACATAAACGACATCATCCGAGCTCTTGTTACCGTCGGCGTTTGGTACGCGACGATGGCAAAAAACCGGAGGGCATGTCTTTGTTTTTTCCTTGGAAGATGGCTAAACCTTTAGTGTGGGACGCAATTTGCGTCGATACTCTTGCGCCTTCACATCAATTCAATTCAATTCAATTTATTCACGAACAATTTACATTGTGTTTGAAATTTTATATAACACCTAAAAAATAACAAAAACACATTCATTAACTAAAAAGGAGAAAATAACTCAAAAATAAATAATAAAAATATAAAATTCAATAGCATTACAAATTAAAAATTACAAAGATGTCAATACAATTAAAAATTTAAAATGTAGATATATCATCGTCTATCGAATACAGACATTTCTCCAGTAGGAAGGCCTTAAGTCTTGACTTAAATGAGCTTTTATAAATTATAGTTTTTAAATCCAATGGCAACCTGTTAAAAATCCGCACTGCTTGATATTGAGGACTATGATGCACAATATTAAGTTGGGGTATTATTTTGTTTTTAAAATCTTTCCTGCGGGTACTTTCCCTCAACTGTCTCTCCTCATCCGTTTCATAGCTATGCAGGTATTTTTTAAAATTTACCAACAATACCAAAACATAAAGGCTGGGCACAGTAAGAATTTTCAAATTTATAAAATGTAGCCGACAGCTCTCTAATTGCGATATCCGGACCATGGTTCGTATGGCTCTCTTTTGGAGCACAAAGGCTCTCTGGCAGTTATATTTAAAACTATTCCCCCAAAACTGAACACTATATCTCAACCTCGATTCTATTAGAGCATAATATACCATTTTAAGGTGTTTTATCTCTATTACGTCCCTAAGACTGCGTAAGGCATAACACGCTGAGGAAATATACGAAATCATCTTCCAAGCTCATCGTGTTGTACAGGCGCTTCCGCTGCGGCTGCGGAGCATCTCATGCGGCGTAAATTTAGTAGATATATAGTATATATATAGTATATTTTCGAGCCGTTTGGGGTTGAAACTCTGGGGCCGTAGGGTCCGAGCGCTCACAGCCTTTTTGAGGAATTTTCCAAACGCCTAGTTGACGCTTGCCGTGACCCAAAGGCTGGGTTTTACCTTGGGTTTTGGCGCCCTTTTATAATTTGTTGTTATTTTAGTGTTAATTATTTAGTTTTAATTGTTTTATGAATAGTAATTAATTTAGTTTTAATCATAAAGTCTTATTTCTTTTTTACTGTGGGTAACTAGAGGAACCTTCAGTAATTTAGTGGCATGGTAGTTTTGTATCTCTGATTAATATAAAGTAAGGCCGGAAACTTTTGAACCTTACTCTTTAGCAAAATCAAACAGACGTTTTCAATTTTATTTGCATCGAAGCCATGACCAACAAATTGTACTGTAAAGCAGCATTAATTGAACCCGAATCGGATTCAAACAATCAACTTTAGAGTGATTAAAAAACATCATTGAGGACCTGCGTGGGTTGGGTGGGTGAGAGACAGAGAGAAAGAGATTTACAGAACGAATTTTTTGCACCATCCATCCCTTTTATTCAACGGTTATAACTACAAGCAAAACGAAATCTGGGCGTCAACTTTCAATCTTCTAATATTTAAAATTCTCGTGTCACGGTGTTTGTTACCAACTTCCGAAACGGCTGAACCGATTTGTATGAAATTTTGACTGCATATCGGGTAGGTCTGAGAATCGGCCAACATCTATTTTTCATACCCAAAAAAAAAACCACGCGGACTAAGTCGCGGACAGCAGCTAGTATACATATAAGTTACAGTCAAAACTATTAACCGGACAAATCACTTTTGACTGGTGTCAGTCAAAACACGGCGTTTTCTCAAATATTTTGTTTGAGAACGCCAGGAATTACTACAGCGATGTTTTTCAAAGGGTCACAAAAAAAAACCTAACAATCTAATTGTTTCTAATTCTAATAGTTTCTATGTACCTAAATGTTAGTTATTGTAAAAATAGTTTATACCGATCAAAGGTAGTTTTGACTAATGAACACTTTAGAAAGTGATATATACAATGCTTATGCCTTGGTTTGCTATCGAACGAAATTCCTTTCTTCCCAACCTTCACGTTTGGTCAGCTTCAACATGACGCCCTGATCCCTAGGCTGAGTAAGGAAGGTCCTGGCATCCAAGGTCACGTTCTCCGGCATGCCATCAGCCAGTTCCACTCTGTACTTCTTCAGGAATGTGATAAGTCCTGACATTATTTGCATCTTTGCGAAACGTAGTCCTGAAACATAATAATAGATTCTAGTTCATCATTCATAATTTCAGCCCAAAAGACGTCCACTGCTGGACATAGGCCTCCCCCAAGTGTCGCCACATTGAAATTTTGGAGGGGTTTTGCCATAATCGCCACGCTTGGCAGGCGGGTTGGCGATCGCAGTACGGTTGTTACAAAACCACAGAGAACGCTACTGCCCATTCTCTGGCAAGTCCCTTAGTCGCCTCTTGCGAGACCCACGGAAAGATATGGGATGGTGCTATTCTTTACGTCCGACACCATACAGATTAGATTCTAGTTAGAACAATTAATTCAATAAAACCGAACACCAATAAAAGCCCAAAATTCAATAAAATAAGTTTTTTCAACGTGCACATCTAATGCTCAATTGCTCATTTACTTTGGCAGTGAGCGGTATTTAATTAATGCCTAAATAAATTGCACTGCAAGATCTTCCGAGCTCAGCTCAGCGCAGACTGTTGTCAATGTGCGTTTTTATTTGGGCAGTCATTTAGGTGTCGCCTATGGATCGTAACAGGGCCTTTGTTGTTCCTAAAATGCTCGTACAATAGCATAGACAGAAAACTCGTTTCATGGGTCAAAAATAAATTACATGACATTTGATAAAAATCGTTAATATCATTAACTTTTTCTCACGCAACAGATGACCCTTAATTGCGAAGATAACCCATGTATCATTTTTATGCAAGTCATTAGAATCACTATCAGCATACGTCAGTCCACTGCTGGAGTGTGGACATATGCCTCCTCAATCGCACGCCACTCAACTCGATTCTAGGAACCCCTAATCCCGTTGCTACCAGCAACCCTGCGAAGATCGTCGCTCCACCGAGCCTTTTAGGATGTGAAATCATCAAATGACTTCTTCTCTGGGCGGAGCGGAAGGGAGTGTCAGACTTGAGTGACTAAAACCCATCCATGTTCCTTCTTAGCCCTTTGCGTTCCAGGGGCACGGTATCTCTTTCGAACAACCCGCAGCCCTGGCAGGCATCGGCCCTCTCGGACCCCTTCCGATTTGCTGACATCTCCTTGAGGCGCGCGTGGAACACGAACGCGCCGTCGGCACGGTCTGTCGTCATAAGACGGACGGACGGTGAGCTAGCCCATTACTCACCGTCCACAGGCCCGCGCCTACGGTGGCCGGGGGCCACTGGTTGCCCCCCGACGCCCGGGGCGTCTCCCGCGGCGGCTGGGACGTGAGGTTCTCTCCCTCTCACGTTCCGCCACCTCCTTCGCTAGCATGACTGCTTCGCAGAAGGAGGCGACGGCTTCCCATTCCCTCTCGCTCCGGACCATGGATTGAACCAGGGCCGGACGCGAGAGGTCGCCGCCGCCAATCGCCGCTACGAGGACACGGCGGTGCTCAGCCCAAGCGGGGCATAGCTCCACAGTGTGCTCCACCGTGTCCTCCGGCCGATCCTCGCAGTGGTGACACCCGGGCGTTTCCTCCCGCCCGATTCGGTGCAGGAACCTCCCGAAACAACCGTGTCCGGTGAGGACCTGCGTCAGGCGGAAGGTGAGGGCGCCGTGGCGCCTCTCTAGCCACTCCTCAAAGAGGGGACTTATCGCCACTATTGTGGCGTGCCCTGCACGGGGTTGCGACAGTCGCTCTCTCCATATCGCCATGAGATCGCGCCGGAGGTCTGTCCGCTGAGCGACAATTTGCCGCGGCAGCGGAGTTTCCCCCCGGCGTAGTGCCTCCGCGCGCCATTCGTGCAGGCACGCGAGGACTATCGCCTCCAGATCCCATGGCGGCAATCCGGCCAAGAGGCTCGCCGCCTCGCCGGAGATCGTGCGGTACCCCCGGATCAGCCTTACGGCTACCACCTTCTGGGGCGCGTTCAGGTAATGGGCGGCTCGCCGCCTCAGAGAACGCGCCCACACCGGGGCCCCGTAAAGGGCCATGGACCGCACGACCCCCGCGTAGAGCCTGCGGCAGGAGGCGTTTGGACCCCCCAGGTTAGGCAAGAGCCGCTTGAACGCAGCCCCTGCCCGTTCCAGTTTGGGGGCCAAACGTCGGAAATGCTCCACGAAGTTCCACCGGCTGTCGAGGACAAGCCCTAGGTACCTCAGCGTCGACTCGACGCCGATGGGAACCCCTCCTACCGTCAGTATGGATCCCGACGGTGGCGCATTCCGAGGCCCATGAAAGCACATGGCCTCGGACTTGTGCAATGCCACCTCGAGACCCAGTTGCCGGATTCTCTCCACGACTATCGCAACCCCGCGTGTCATAAGTTCGGCCGCCGCCTCGTGCGACCTCCCTTGTGCCAGCACCAGCGTGTCGTCAGCGTAGCAAACTACGCTGACACCGCTAGGGAGGTCGGCGCGCAGCACCCAGTCGTAGCCGATGTTCCACAAGGGCGGCCCCAGAACCGATCCCTGTGGAACACCGCACGACATCTCTCGCCGGTTCCATTCTCCGGTGCGACCGGGGTAGATGACGGCCCTATCCGTCAGGTAGTCCCCGACCACACGACGAAGGTAGGTCGGCACCCGGTGATACCGGAGAGCCTCCCTAATGCAGCTCCAGGGCATGGTGTTGAAGGCGTTGGCGATGTCAAGAGACACCGCCAAGACAACCCCACCCCTGGACACCGCATCCCCCGTCGTGAGAGCCCTTACGCGCATGATGGCGTCCACCGTCGAGCGCCCTCTGCGGAAACCAAACTGGTGTTCCGCCAGATCCGGCCCCATCCCCACAAGGTGCCCGGCGAGGCGGTTAGCAATGACTCTTTCGAAGAGCTTGCCCACCTCGTCGAGCAACACAATGGGCCGGTATGCGGACGGAGAGTCCGCAGGGCGCCCCGGCTTCCGGATGAGGACCAGCTTCCCCGTCTTCCAACGAAGCGGGAACTGGCCTCTCTCCAAGCATGCGCTTAAGAGCCCTTCCAGTCGGGGCCCGAGAGCCTACTCCACCGAGCCTGAGGGCGTCCAACCTTACGCTTGCCGATTCGGGGTCTCCACTCAAAAACACGTCTACCCCAACGGTTATCGGTTACTTATTCTGAGAGCTATGTCGACAATACTTATTGTTTGTCGGATCACCTTCGGATGTGATCCCTCAGAGAGACTCCAAACGGAGTTAATGAGACTGGTTGTCAGACTTTCGGGCCACTGACTACCTGTAACGACTATCTTAGATCTACAAATGACAGCCGGGACCAACGGCTTCACGTGCTTTCCGAGGCACAGAGGAAACTCGGTATTTCGGTGACGGTCGGTGACGGGTTGTCACCCATCCAATCACCAACCTAGGCAAGCGCGACTTAACCTGACGACCCCAACCCCTTGCGGCTGTAATTATTTAGCCACCATTTCTCTGATGATGATGATGATGTTATACTATACAGTACACAGATTAAAAAATAAGAACTTTAAGTTAATCCATCTTTCAAAATAAATAAAAATCGAAGTGTCTGTTTGTAATTTCAATGGAACAGCTTTTTAAATTTATGTACTAGGGTATTAAAAACAGAAAAACTTTTTTTTTGTCTGTCTTTCTGTTGGTTCCGGCTAATCTCCAACCAACCAACATTGACGAGACTTTTACTGGCAGATAGCTGATGTTATACGGAGTAACTGAGAGTACTTTTATTTTAGAAAAATAATTGTAGTTCCGTGAAAATAAAACCCTTCAAATTATTAACAAAATCCGTTTCAGATAGGGAAGTAATATTTTATAACAATCATTTCAAGCTAACGAAGGTCGCGGGGCACAGCTAGTAAAGATTAAAATCTATATGTAGGAATAGAAGAAAATAATATTTTCATTACTCATACTCTGAAAGTAGGTCTGAAGTAGCCTGAGGAGCGGGATGAAAGTAATACTTTTCATCCCTAGGGAGAATCGCTTTCAAATGACAATGTCAAATTATAAAAAAACTAGTTCTATTTACACATGTTTATTGAACCATGTTCTAACTTTCGATACAGCCACGATGTAAAATTGAAATAACTTAAAGTTAAGTATTGATTAAAGAATATTTTCAAATAACTTTAGTATAATTTAGTTTCAACAATGTCTTTAAAATAACATAGAGTTGGCCAAAATATACACCATTTTTTCAATGATGAAACTGAAAAATAATGGCTGAATCGCTGGCTGGCCACAGAAAAAAAACAAAACAGGCGGGAAAGCGGCAACCCGAAATAAAATTTAGTAATTTTTTCTTTAGCTAATTCATGTTTTTATTTTTACTTTCCTTGTATTCGTAATGAAAAGCACAGTGTTTACCTCGGGTTAAAGACTTATTTAGTCTAATTAGCCTATAGTTCGAGGGACTAAACCCCGTCTCGTGACTAAATAAGTTACTTTCACCCCTAGGGTAACAATGTACTATTAAAGCATCATTCCCCTCATTTTCTCCATTTATATTAGAGTCTTTTTCCTTCATACATCTCAAGTAGTAATCATCTCAGTAATCCATCCCTTTCCGGCCATACCGTCTTTCACACAGTACATCCATCGGTTCTTTTCCTTCTCTAATAGATATCCACATTTATCCTCATCAATATATTGATGTGCATGGTAAGCTCCAAAAGTTTCTGACTTCAACTTAAATTTTCTTACTTTTCTTTCTTTCAAAAAAACAAAAATGCTAAAAAGGGAAGCTACATTGAACAAATTTTTTTTTTCTGTGCATTACTGGAAAAAAATACCAGCCAAGTGCGAGTAGAACTTTCGCACCGAGGGTTTCGTACAAAAATTATTAAAAATATTTTTAGTAGGTATATGAAGTTACTCAAAATTTACAATTTTCGCAATTTTTCCTTTATCTGTACTATAAAACGTTGCTTTGTACCGAATTTCAAGATTCTAAGTTCACGGGAAGTACCCTGTAAGTTTTGATTCCCTTGTGAGAATCGAAAATTTGAAAACGGCTGTATCTTTTGATTGCGTTGGCTTAGAAGTTTGATTTTTTCACAGCTTTAAGGGACCTGAGTATTTGATATAAATTCCAGCTTGATACCTCCGCGCGTTCTTAAGAAAAATGGTCTTGACAGACAGACGGACGGACGGACAACAAACTGATCGTTTATGGGTTCCGTTTTTTCCTTTCGAGATACAGAACCCTAAAAACTTCAGTAATTTAGTGACATGATAATTTTGTATCTCTCTAATATGTGTAAGCCGGAAACTTTTGGACATTTAATTAAGTAAAATAAATATGTAAATTATGCTTACCGATACACAGCCTGGGTCCCGCTCCGAATGGTAAGTAAGTATATTGTTTAATATCGTCCTTATTTTCAGGCAGAAAACGTTCTGGCTTGAACTTCTCTGGCTCCGAGAAATAGTCAGGATGGTGATGTATGTGGAAGATTGGGATATGGATGCGGACCCCTACGTCCAGTTTCAAGCCCGTAGGAAGGACGTAATCGTCCATGACCTCTCGGGTGAGGATGCTCAGAACAGGGTACTTCCGAAGGGCCTCGCTCATGCAGGCTTCCAAGTAAGGCAGCTCAGTCACACACTCGTAGTTCAGTTTATTCCCGTGACGTTTCAGATATTCGTCCACCTCGTCGGTAGCACGTTGCAGCGCCTCCGGGTTCTTTGCCAGCTCATACAGTGTAAAGCTCATGGTGGTCGCAGACGTCTCGAAACCAGCCGCGAAGAACACGATGCACTGGGCCACCAACAACTCATCATCAACCTTTAATTTTATCTTCTGATCACCGCCAGTCTTAGCGTTGCTTAAACTATCCCCAGTTATATAATCTTCTTTCTTTAAAGCCAGGACCAGGTCCACGAAGTCGTTCCTCGGAGATGGCTCGTAGTTTCGGCTTTCGAACACTCCTTTCAATAATTTCGAGAAGAATTGGTCGACCGTTGGGGGGAAAACTTGGAGCCCCAATCTGTAGAAAATTGCAGGCCAAACAGCCCTGAAAATGATTTTGAAACCACGAAAACTTGAAGCTTCGAATATTTCTTGTGCCATGAATTTAAAGGGATTGTTATCTCCTTTGCCCATGGTGTCGGACTCGACTCCGAAAGCGGCGGAGCATATGCCGTCCATGGTGAACCTCGCACCAGTGTCTCTCACATCTATGACGTCAGAAATGCCAAGTTCATAGTCGAGCATGTCTTCGAAAGCTGTCGCGACCTTTGCTATCAAAGGGTACATGTTCTTCATCTTTGCAGATGAAAAGAGCGGAGTAAGGTTTTGTCGGACAACCTTCCATCTGTCTCCGGCGTTGAAGAACAGGTTCTGGGTCACAACTTCATTTGCGGAATAGTTGGACGATTCCCTGCCGCTGACGTAGTAGAAATCTTTAGTTAACACATGCTTGATGATCTCAGGGCTCTGTACAACGAGGGCGGGCTCCGTGCCGTAAAAGACTCCGAAGTAAGGTGACCAGGATACTCACGTTGCAAGATGTATCTTCCGTAGTTGCCCAGTAGGGGCACTGGTTCAACGTAAGGCACATTCTTCTTTTTCCAGTAATCGAATTTCCTTTTAGATATTAAATATAAAAAATAAAAGATTGTAGCTAGTAAGGCCGCGAGAACAAGAAAAGCGTTCATTTTGGTAACCGCGTTGCTGAGAATTGCGGGCCGCCGAAATCTTTCGTACGACGTTGATAAATTCTGCTCATACGAACTGCAGGTATCTAAAGCTCAACGCACACTTGTAAGCACTGCACGGAATCAGCATGGTCTCGGCTAGTCGTCAACCAGCACGTTACCGACGGCGACGCCTCAGTTACGTTACAAATAGTGTCGGATCATGCTCGCCTAGGCTGTTAATAGATAACTAGTGTATTCGAACGGAATAAAATGATTAAATTTATTTGTGATACCCTGCACGGTGAATCAGACCGGAATAGAAAATATTATAAAATAATACTGATACCCCAGGGTATCAAATACGGGGTATCCGACCGGAATAACTCGGAGTAATTGTGGCGCCAGTAACATTCGTCGGATGTCAGGACCGACGCGCCAACCCTTTCCCCGCTACCCCATGTTCCGCCCGTGCATCCGTCGTCAGAAGATCGTTGAAAGTAGTTGTTGACAGCCTAGAATAATTAAAAAACTCAATTTCGTCACTTCTCAATTTTAGGAGAATCTCTTCTTCTCTTCTGTTCTTAAATTTTTTCTCAAAGGCTATATATCATTACGCTACGTCAAATAGGAGCGGAGCAGCAATGAAAAATGTTTCAAAATCGGGGGTTTTATTTTCCTTTTGAGAGCTTCCGCTGCGTGCGCTGCGTAAACGGTTAAAGTTTCGCAAAAATCATGTATGACAGAATGTTTCCCTTTAAAAGTTCTAAAAAAAAGTCCGCGACAGCATATTATTATGTCTATCTTTTAAGGTTGACTCACTATAACCTTTTTATGTTTAACAAATTTGTTCTAAAATAATGCATTATTTTCGAAGGTGTTTTTATAAACATGATATTAATCACTATCCAAATAAATACGTTATCCATCACAAATATTTAATTTTCAAAACAAAATTGCCCTTTGCATCATTCGATTTCAATGAATATCTTAGGAGGTATCGCAGTTTTAAAATAATCTATTCAAAAATTATAAAGCTGAAGAGTTTGTTTGTTTGTTTGTATACTTGAACGCGCTAATCTTAGGAACTACTGATCCGTTTTGAAATATTCTTTCAGTGAGATAGCCCATTTATCCAGGAAGGCTATATAATCACGCTACGACAAATAGGAGCGGAGCAGCAATGAAAAATGTTGCGAAAACGGGGAAAATGTGACGCAGACGAATTTGCGCGGGACAGCTAGTTAAATTATAAATTAAAGATAAGCGATACAGTCATGAGCACCATTATGTTATACAATCTGTTTTTTTTTGTTTGACTAAGCTGCTCTCCGACAAAATAGCCTTCGAGGTAGACTGCGGCGAGCACGGCCAGTTCTTGTACAGTATTGACAGGTTGGAAAGAGACAGGGGAGGCCTTTGCCCAGCAGTGGAACACTTAAAAGGTTAATAAAAAAAACCTGTCCCACTTCTAGGCAAATGTGTCCCCCCTATTACTTACACTTATCTCGGTTTTGTGCTTCTTCACGCCAATTTATGTATAAAGAAGCCTTCAAGGAGATGTCAGCAATCTGGAAGGGGTCCGAGAGGGCCGATGCCAGCCGGGGCTGCGGGACTGTTTGAAAGAGATACCGTGGCCCTGGAACACAAAGGGCTAAGAAGGAACATGGATGGGTTTTAGTCAGTACAAGTTTGACATTCCCTTCCACTCCGCCCAGAGCGGGAAGGGTCATTTGACGGTTTCCCATCCGTAAAAAAAGCCATCTTCTCGTCGGTCTACCGCGACTTGTCACCGTCTACCTGTCTCAGGGCTCTAGTCTTGTTGTGTGCCGAAATTTGGCAGATATGGCCTACCCAGACCCATATCAGTCTTGTACCATAAACAAATACAACATATAGCCAATTTTAAAATCGTTTTTCTCCCACTCTACATGCATAAATACAAAACGTATACCGTTTTCCTATAGAAGTAGGTAGAATCAACTGAGGGCTACCTATTACTATTCTTACATGCTCCTTTCATATTTATTGCCATCCTAAGTTTCTAATTAAAATTATAAATGCGAATGTAAGTTTTTTTGTTTGTTACCTCTTCACGCCTTAACCACTGAACCAGTCGTCCTGGAATTCTGCATATACGTTGTCAGGTGTACAGAAACGGACATAGGGTAACTTTCACGCCGAAAAAAAATACTGCTCCGGAGGAAAACAATTGTAACGTTATGATGATAATAGATGGCGTTACCTTTTCGAGCCGGTTATTGTGCAAAAGCTAGTTTCTTATAGTTGTAGTATTTTAATTGAAGTATTGGTGCTCATGACTGTACCCATTACAAAAAAATATGAGTTATGTGTTATTTATTAATGTTGGTATGCAAATATTACAAAACAGAACGGCCCGCGAGCTGAGGACGAGGTGGTACTAATGCCCGCCGCCGCGGCTGAGGCTGGCTGGTGAAGCCGGCCAGCAAGCCAAAGCTGCGGTGGTGAGCGTAAAACACCATCTGTGACGATAAGAAAGAAAGAAAGAAAATATATTTATTTGTCGCAGAGACATGACGTGCATACAAAATGAAAACAGTTAACATAGGTACAAAGCATAAGAAACATTTGTAAGTACAATAACATAAAATATACAACAGTAAGATTTTAAAAATAACAAAATAAAACAGAATTTAAGTAAAAGATTCGTCAGCTTGCACGTCGTGACTGCGACAAACAGGTTCCCACTCAGCATGATGCTGTGCTATGGGGGGGGCACAGCACAGCGCTGGTTTTCAGTGGTCACCCGTAAAAAAACGTACGGAAGTCAAGACAGCGTAAACATTTTAATACATGAATAAGGAAAATAAAACCAACAGTACCTGCATATAAAACAACCATAAGAAATATCATAAACACTACAAAAACAATAAAAAATAATTGGGAGTATGAGTGCAGGCTAAACAAAAAATAGACATAGATGCATAAGCTCGCGTGGGACCGCCGCGCCGGAGCCCTGCAGTGCTGGAGCCGTGACAGAAACTATACCTGCTGCATATTGCACGCTGCTTGAAAGGAGAACGAGAGATATAAATCATATAAAGTGTGTAAAAGATGGCGCTGGTAAGGTTTTGTCTAAAGATGATGAAATAAAAGGGAGATGGAAGATTTATTTTGAAAAGTTGATGAATGAAGAGAATGAATGGAGTGGTGTGCTTAATGAGGTACAAGTAAATATGGGTTTGGTGAAGGAAATAAGCATGGATGAAGTGAGGAATGCAGTTCGAAGTATGAAAAATGGAAAGGCCATGGGCCCTGATGAAATACCAGTGGAAGTATGGAAGTGTTTAAAAGAAGACGGATGTATGTGGCTGACTTTATTTTTCAATAAGCTGTTGAGCGAAGAAGCAATCCCACGAGAATGGTGCAATAGTTTGCTAGTGCCCATTTTTAAAAACAAAGGTGATGTGCAGGACTGCAACAACTATTGAGGGATAAAGCTCATGTCACATAGTATGAAAGTTTGGGAGAAAGTAATAGAGAAAAGATTGCGAGAGGAGAGTGAAATTAGCCAAAATCAGTTTGGATTTATGCCAGGTCGAGGAACAATGGACGCCACTTTTGCACTCCGCCAATTAGGTGAGAAGTACAGACGTGCGCACAAGAACTTGCACATGGTGTTCATTGATCTAGAGAAAGCGTATGATAGGGTACCTCGGGAAGTGTTGTGGTGGGCCTTGAAAGAGAAAGGTATGCCTGGGAAGTATGTAGAGTTAATTCGTGCTATGTACAGCCAATCTTGTACCTACATCCGGTCAGCTGCTGGCAACACCGACGAGTTCAGTGTGGCTGTAGGCTTGCATCAAGGGTCGGCTTTGAGTCCTTACCTCTTCCTGTTGATTATGGACGCTTTGAAGTCGGACATACAGGAAGAGGCACCCTGGTGCATGCTGTTCGCCGACGACATTGTTCTTGTTAGTTAAAATGGACCAGAGATCCAGAGCAGATTGGAGAAATGGCAACAGAAGCTGGAGAATATTGGCCTGAAAATCAGCAGAACTAAAACCGAATACTGTTCTGCGATTTCGGCGGTCTCTCCAGTCCTGGAGTCATAGCGCTAGATGGCGCGTATAATACAGTACACAGATAATACAAAATAATTAAATCCTGACACCAGAAGAGATTCTAATTATGTTGTGAAGGACATGCTTTTACAAAATTCGCAAATGAAAATTCTCAGTGGAGAAATTACTGTACCACATTTCTTGAAGAAGAATCGTCCGCAGTTATCATAAGTAGAGGTAGAAAATTAAAAATAAAGCCATTCTAAGTAACGTTTTTGTACCTACTAATATACTCGGATCTGTTAATATATTGCGGTCAATTCCATTGCGATTTAACTGTACCAGAACTAATGAGACTCATTTTATCTTGCATAAACAGAATGCCAGTTCCATGGAACTACTGGGAGAAAAAAATCCCAGTAGTCCCATAATGAAACTAGAGAATGGAACTACTGGGATACGGCGGTTTCTTCCTGTCTGCTCCGACTTTCGGTATCTCGGTTCACTCGTGCAAAGCGATGGCGAAATAGATCGTAGTGCACAGAATAAACATTGGATGGATGAAATGGCGGCACTTGCATGTGGCTGAGATAAAAATGCTAAGGGGGATGTGTGGTGTTACGCGAATGGATAGAATAAGGAATGAGTACATTGGAGGAAGTCTGAAAGTGGCGCCGGTGACTGAAAAGATGCGTGGAAATAGGTTGTCGTGGTATGGGCATGTGATGCGGAGGAATGAGGAAAATGTCGTGAGGAAAGTTTTGAGTATGAATGTGGATGGGTATAAGGGTAGAGGAAGACCAAAGAAACGATGGATGGACTGTGTGAAGGATGATATGGCAATAAAGGAGGTATCTCAAGAGATGACAAGTAATAGAGAGGTATGGAAGAAGAAGACGTACTGCGCCGACCCCAAATGAATTGGGATAAGGGCAAGAGAATGATGAGTGTCTAACATTTTAGGAGTTAATTATTATGTTTCTTTGTTATGCCTATTTAAAATATGTTTTAATATCATTATGCGTAAATAAATGTATGCTTTTGAATGTTATGCTTAATCATTATTATGATTAGATAACGTATGTTTAAAAAAACATGCGTAAGCTGTTATGCGTAAATAATGTTAGTCGTAAATATAATTAGGAGAAACAAAAGTATGCAAAGTTATATTCGGTCTTAAAATTTCATGCAAATGGATTGGGAACCGGTACGGACATTTAATGCGTAGACCCTATGACCAAATCGTGAAATAGGGCCTATCTATGGTTACAAAAAAAGGAGGGCGAGGTAGACCGCCAACTACCTACCTGATTGACAAATGTTCGAAACGACGTTCAAAAACTTGACCTTACGGATGGCGATGCTTACCAGCGGAGTGAATGGTACCGCAGGATTAAAAAAGCAGACCCCGACTAACGGGAAGAGACGAGGGACAAGAAGAAGAAGAAGATAATATTTAATTTAAGTACTTACAAAGACAGACAGTGAACTCGTACACTCACATAATACACTTAACCCGATTCTAAAGCAATTTTGTGGTGAAATAAAAATGAAATTGCCTCTAGTTTTGGCAAAAACCAGTACCCTCTTACAAGTAGACTACGATTTTGTTTGTATATAGTAAATATAGTTAAATCTCTTTGCTTTGGTAACAACACTAAAGATAAAAAAAATATTGTCATACAACGTTGCAATGTTTACAGTCTTTTGGGCACAAGATTGATTGGAATATTTTGAAGATAAATGTAATCCAATTTTTTTTTTTGATATATAACTTTTATCTGGAAAATAAATACTTACTTATTTTTAGGGTTTCGTAGTCGAAAAGGAACCTTTATAGTTACGCCGTGTGGAGAAGAAAGTAAATTGCAAAAAAAAATGCATGTTTTTTGCATCTTTTTTTTATTTATGAATAACTTGAGTTTCGTCGTATTTATTATGTGGCGTAATAGTCTGACTTGTTTAGCATCCATTAACAAACGCCAGTTTGGTCTGTTCATATGCTTATTATTCTAGATGAAATTCATATTTCAGGTTTTTTGTGAAATTTTCCCATTTTGTTAAAGTATTTTGAAAATACCGGATAATTGGGCATAAAAATGTTCAAGAAAATCACATTAGTAAATAGACAAAAAAAAAACATTCGCAATACATTAGAAAATCGTCTCACAGCTACAAAGCTATCGGGCATGCTGTGTATTAAGTTTCTTATGGCATGTTGCGGGATATTGGTCCATTCTTCCACTAACGCTGTTATTTTAGAACTCGAAGTATAGCTGGGCGGGGGCACTTTCCAAGCTCGTCCCAAGCATGTTCAATCTGATTCAGGTCCGTGTGGTACATTGCCTGACTTTCTCGTAAACGCACGTCATCGGCGCGTATAAAATAATACATCATCAGTTCGCGCGGATGCGACGATACAGACGCGATGCGAACACGCGTCTTGCAAGCAAACCGAGCAACCCTACGTGTTATAAATATTAAAAGATTACTTAAACACGCGTCTTGCAAGCAAACGGAGTAACCCTACGTGTTATAAATATTAAAAGATCTATTTTTAACTTAACCATATCGTTCCTTAATTAAGACCTGGATAAATGGCTAACTCTCAATTTTCATTCAAATCTAATTGGTGGTAAATAAATAAATAATAAATAAAATCTGTAACAATTGAAATACATAGGTTGGGATATAAAGAAATTTAAATTCTTAAATCAAAAATATATAAGCTGGAACACTGGCAGAACCAAGGTTCATCGAATGCGATGGTTTGACATTATAATCTGTACGGAAACTACCCGACCACGTGTGTTTTATCTTCAGATAAAAATATTTCGTGATTGAAAAACCGGCTCTAAACACATAGCGACTAAATACACAATGTTGTTATACAATCTACTTATTAGATAATCGTTAGGTAAACATTTAATTCGGAATTGGAATTTGACCGTAGACTTTGACACTGCTGAATCGTTAGTCATCGTGAGTCGACAGATCAGTCTGTCATATCATGCTGATAACATTATAAAAACGATCACACCCATCTCCCACCCCACAGTTGGCAGTGACCGGGTCGGCATCATGATCGGTTTGCTCGTGCTCGCGGCCTTATTAACCGTTCTATTTACTCTATTATATTCAATAACGACAAAGAAGTTCAGTTACTGGGAAATCAAGAATGTGCCTTACGTTAAACCACTGCCCCTTCTGGGCAACTATGGAAAATACATCTTACTAAGAGAATATCCTGGACAGGTGATACAAAGACTATGTCAAAAGTTCATTGACCAACCTTACTTTGGAGCTTTCTTCGGCACGGAACCTGTTCTCATCGTGAACGATCCTGAGATCGTGAAACAAGTGATGACCAAAGATTTTTACTACTTCAACGGCAGGGAAATAACCAAATTCATTGACGAGGAAGTTGTCACACAGAATCTGTTCTTCAGTGGTGGCGACAAATGGAAGGTTGTCCGGCAAAATCTGACTCCTCTCTTTTCTTCAGCAAAGATGAAGAACATGTACCATTTGATAGAAAAGTGTGGTTTTGACTTCGAAGATATGCTGGACCAAGACATCAGCATGTCCGACATCATTGAAGTGAGAGAAACTTGTTCGAGGTATACGATGGACAATATATGCTCCTGCGCGTTCGGTGTGGAGTCTAACACCATGAAAGTAAAAGAAAACAACCCCTTTAAGTTAGTAGCTGACCAAATATTCAGCAATTCAAATGTGCGCGGTTTCAAACTCGTATTTAGGTCGATATGGCCTACCGTTTTCTACGGAGCGGGACTGCAAGCTTTCCCATCAGCGGTAGACAAATTCTTCTCAAAAATGTTGAAAGAAGTTTTCCAAAGCCGAAACTACGAGCCATCGCAGAGGAACGACTTTGTGGATCTGGTCCTGACTTTAAGGAAAGAGGAGTTTTTAGTTGGAGATAGTTTAAGTAATGTAAAGACTGGCGATAACAAGAAGGTGTATTTGAAAGTGGACGATGACTTGCTGGTGGCGCAGTGTATTGTGTTTTTCGCGGCGGGTTTTGATACGTCAGCTACTACTATGGCCTTAACATTGTTTGAGCTGGCGAAGAACCCGGAGGCGCAGCAGCGAGCTGCTGAGGAGGTGGACGAGTTCCTGCGACGTCACGGGAACAAACTGAAGTACGAGTGTGTGACTGAGCTGCCTTACTTAGAAGCCTGCATGTACGAGACCCTGCGGAAGTACCCCGTTCTTGGGAACCTTACTCGCGAGGTCATGGACGACTACGTCCTCCCTACGGGCTTGAAACTTGATGTAGGTGTCCGCGTCCATATTCCTGTCTACCACCTGCATCACAATCCTGAGTTCTTCCCTGAGCCAGAAGCATACAAGCCAGAACGTTTCCTACCTGAAAATAAAGACAACATCGTCCCTTACTCGTTTTTGCCATTCGGAAATGGACCCAGGCTATGTATAGGTAATTATAATGTTAATTAATGCTACTCACACATTAAAAATAATCATTATCTATATAGACTGACTAGACTAGTCAGTTCCACTTTTGACAGAATTAGTTACGTGTTGTAATCTTTCGACTGTATTCATACAAAATCTTTTAAGTTTGTTCTTCTGTTATGACGGCACGTTTGGTTGCTGCGCTGCGTGCCGCGGTTTCGATTTTCGCACGGAACAAATATTTGTATGGCCCACAGGTTGTTGTTCCGGATTTGGCTGTTAGTATATGTGAATTTAAATGTTTGTAAACGCACCAATTATATAGGGAAAATAAAGCAGAGCAGCGTTTAAAAAGAAAGATGATCTTACTTGGTCATTTGGCCCTTATTTAAAAGAGTATCCATGGAGTCTCTATCTTCTCCATAAAGATCTACGCTTTGGACTGGAAACTACAGTTTTTTCACAGTTATAATGCTTTATGGTTGAACTGTAACTTCATCTTTTCGTTTTTGACAATATAAAAATGCCTGTAAATAGTCGGTTTGAAATTAATGCTTTGAGTTTGAGTTTACAACGTTTTAGGGTTTTAGGTGTTACTATTCCACATCGTAAATCTTTAAAAAAAGTGTCACAAAAATACTTTTAATTAATTTTGTTTTTTTTTTCAGGAATGCGTTTTGCAAAGATGCAATCCTTGACTGGTCTCGTCACGTTCCTGAAGAAGTACAGAGTGGAACTGGCTGATGGCATGACAAAGACTCTGACATTCGAGCCTAGGACCATAACTATACAGCCCATGGAACAAGGTATTATGCTGAAGATGTTCAAACGCGAAGGTTGGGAGGAGAGAAGATTCGTTCGAAACGGGAAGAAATAGACTTTATACTTGAGATAGTAGATGTGCGAACAGTGGTTCATCGCCCATACATTTTACAACATAATGCGAAAAAGAACATATGGGATTATCTTTGGTGCTCTCAGCATTAGTGCTCTTTAAAGCGGTGCTCAATAGAAAAACTTCCATATGTCGTGCCAATATAACAAAAATGTTTTTTTTTAAACAAATTAAAATTGAAGAGTATTAATTATTTTAAAAAAAACATGTGGTGTAGATGATGAGTGCGATGACGATATTATGGCTGCTAAGGACCAGTAATGGTCGCCGACTTGTATTTAATTATGATCTCATTTTCGGTATCAGCACCCCTGACAATTATGAAAATGACAACCATAATAAATGTATCTTTCTTATCAAATAACAATTCTTTCTTAAGGAAATATTCGCATTTTTCAGTCGTCATATTGTTTGGTTGTTTAAGGCTCAATTTTCGGCATCAGGTATCGCCAGTTAAATAATTTATGTTCAATAAGTAAATTACTTAACTTCATCAATATCGTCGATAAACCGCGCTTGTCCTAATTTATTTGGGGACTGTGCAGCATGTCTTCTTCTAAATGCCTAACTTCATGCCTATGTACATATTATATATAAATGAAAACAAAAAGGACACAGTGGGTGAGGTTCAATAAAACCATATTAATCTAAGTTAAACTTCGATTTGTGCGATAATGTTTAATTTAAATAATTGAATTGATAAACTTTACGACTTTTTTACATTTTTTATAATTATAAGTTTTTAAAATTAAGTTAATATTAGATATTCCATTAAATAATAAATGTAATATAATATAAACAATAAATGAGCTTTAATTAAATAATAGTGGTTTTGTTTAAAACCTTATGTATCCTTCCGCTACTCTCGTATCTAATATTCACTTTGAATTGTATGAAGAGTAAATCATCATCATCTGCCGAGCCTTTTGTTACAGCTATGTTAGGATCGGCTGCTAGAAAATTCAGAAATCGCAAAAGAACTAGTCACACACATTTCGTAGGAAGTACTTGGTAATGATTGTGTATCAACGACTGTCACGATCTGCAAATGCTTAAAATGCCTTCCAAGACACGGATGGGCATTGGCATCGGCAAACGTACCTTCGAACGACCCATGCGGCTGATATTGGATACACATGAACCCTTATCCTAATATATATCTCCTTTATCTAAAAATGCATTAAATTAAATGGCAATGATAAAAACTAATCGTTTCAAATCTGCCCTCTTGTCGGCTACATGCAAAGGTTTGCTTTGTTTTATAAATTTACCGAAAGATACCCTGCAGTTGTCAGCAACACGGGTTCTAAAATGAACGCCCTTGTCGTTCTCGCGTTCTTATCTGTTATATTTGCTTTATTATATTTAATATCTACCAGAAAGTTCAGTTACTGGAAGAAAAAGAAAGTGCCCCATGTTAAACCACTGCCCCTTCTGGGCAACTACGGAAGATATATTTTGCAACGAGAGTATCCCGGTCAGGTGATACAAAAACTTTGCCAAAAGTTCAGTGACCAACCTTACTTCGGAGCTTTTTACGGCACGGAGCCTGTTCTCGTTGTTCAGAGCCCTGAGATCATCAAACATGTGTTAACTAAAGATTTCTACTACGTCAACGGCAGGGAATCGACTAACTACGCTGCAAGTGAAGCAGCCACGCAGAATCTGTTCTTCAGTGGCGGCGAGAGATGGAAAATAGTCCGACAAAATGTAACTCCACTCTTTTCTTCCGCAAAGATGAAAAGTATGTACCATTTGATCGAGAAATGTAGTTTCTCCTTGAAAGACATGCTAGACTATGAAATAGGCATATCTGACATCATTGATGTTAGACTCACTTGTGAGAGGTACACTATGGACTGCATATCCTCGTGCGTTTTCGGAGTGGAGACCAACACCATGACACCAGAAAAGAACAATCCCTTCAGATTTATAGCGAGGGAAATATTCGAGGCCTCACACCTTCGGGGTTTTAAAATCACTTTTAGAGCCCTATGGCCTGCAATTTTTTATCGCTTGGGTCTCCAACTGTTCCCTCCAACGATTGACCAATTTTTCTCGAAATTGCTGAAGGAAGTGTTCGAAAGTAGAGATTACAAGCTATCTTCGAGGAATGACTTTGTTGACTTTGTCTTGAATTTAAATAAAGAGGATTATATAACTGGGGACAGTATTAGGAACGCGAAGACTGGTGGTGATCAGAAGATACAGATGAAGGTAGATGATGAGCTGTTAGTGGGACTGTGTGTCGAGTTCTTCGCGGCGGGTTTTGAAACATCAGCAACCACCATGAGCTTTACATTGTATGAACTTGCGAAGCATCCACAGGTTCAGCAAAAGGCGGCCGACGAGGTGAATGAGTTCCTGCGACATCACGGGAACAAACTAAACTACGAGTGTGTGCATGAGCTGCCTTACTTGGAAGCCTGTATGTACGAGACCCTTCGGAAGTACCCTGTACTGGGTAACCTTACCAGGGAGGTTATGGATGACTACATACTCCCTACAGGCTTGAAACTGGATATAGGTGTCCGAGTCCATATCCCAGTATACCACATACACCACAATCCCGATTACTTTCCAGAGCCAGAAAAATACATGCCAGAACGATTTTTGCCTGAAAATAAAGACGATGTGAAACCTTACACATATCTAGCATTTGGAGGGGGTCCTAGGCTATGCATAGGTAACTATGTCTTACTAAACAATTAGTTTTATCTGCGCTTCTATGAACCATGGTCCAATTCTTCTCTTTCTTCACCTCCATTCACTCAGGTGCCATTTAAACGGGTGCCCAATGTGGAGTACCTCAATTCTTCTCTACGATTAGAGGTTTGTCTTACAGCAGTGCCATAGTGTTGTACTATACTTCTATGAGGTCTATTATATTGATAACACAATTCTATTCGTATTTCAGGAATGCGTTTTGCAAAGATGCAAATTATATCAGGACTCATCACGTTCCTGAAGAAGTACAGAGTGGAACTAGCTGATGGCATGCCAGAAATCATCACGTTTGACGCAAGAACCATATTGATACAACCTAAGGACCAGGGTATCATGCTTAAAATGACTGAACGTAAAGACTGGGAGAGGAGGGCCTTCGTTCAGGAGAAAAGCTAAATAATAAGTATCGCATGAATATAAAAGCTTTGGAGACATTCTTCGCATTTTGGAGCATATGGGAATAAGACCGTATTCTACGTTTGTGTTTGATTCGTTAGTTTTTTGCGCGTGACAACTTACGCAATTATCTAATGTTCTGGGATCTAATGTTATGCTTTGCCTAGACATGTAAGAGTGACTTATAAACAAGCGGACAGGATAAAAATCGGGACAAGTGAACTAAGCAGTGCTAATTATCTCACACACCAAACAAATGTCACTTTCACACTCACACCCACACTCACTCACACCTACACTCACTCACATACTCACTCATGATACACATACCACACGTACACTTGCGATTTGACGCTTTTCTGCAAAGCGCTCATTTATTTGCAGATCATTATTTGCTGTTTGTATAATTTTTAAGTTACCCTCTCTTTTTATTTTTTTTTAAATATTTTTGTATATTTCTATCAATTTTTTTTAATTTTGTTTTGCCTTTATAGTTTACATTGTCTACATTTTCAATTGCTTAAAATTACAAGTGGAAGTGCGGAGTCTCCTAATACAAGCAATTCCTTGCTTAAAAGGTCATCTCCAATTATATGTTTTTTATGTGCCTACTGTAATTGAAATAAAAGTTTTTTTTTTTTTTCTGGGAGTCAATCCATTCAAAATCAAAGCATTTATTTCAAGTAGGCTAGTTAGAGGCACTTTTGAATCTAAAACGTTGTAAACTGAAACTTTAAGCATTTATTACAATTGGACCAGTTACAGGCACTTTTGGATTGACAAAAACAAAAAGATGAAGCTACAGTCCCAGTCACAAAACATAATAACTGTGAAAGTACTGTAGTTGCCCATTCCAAAGTGTAGATCTCTATGGAGAAGAATGGGCACGAAATCCCATGGACACTCTTTTAAACCAGAATATTGTTTTAAAAACTTACATTACGTTCCAGTCGTAGGTTGTACTTAAATTAATAAATCGTTCTATATCATAAACCAGTGCAGCAACTTTTAGAGGAAGAAGCACAACTAGAGTTTATTAATTGTTTTTAGCACATTTAAGAGATAACAGCGACGTTAACAAGAAGATCATGCTAAAGTTGTCGAAATAACTACTTTAATCTTCATCTTGAGTTTTTTTTTTATACTTTTATCATGTCCTGATTATATAGATGTTGAATAAGCAGTATGGATGGAACAAGGACGCTGAAACGGTTACCATGTATTCAGTACATCATTATTACTATCATCATCATCATCAGCCTATAATGTTCCCACTGCTGGGACACAGGCCTCCTCTCTGTGAGAGGGAGTGGGCTGTAATCCACCACGCGTGCCCAGTGCGTGTTGGTAGATGTCACATGTCTTCGAATTTTCAATTCTAGGACATGCCGGTTTCCTCACGATGTTTTCCTTCACCGTTTTTGAGAGCAGCAGCAGTTTTTTAGTTTATGACTATAATAAAAGAATATGTAACCAGAAAGTCATTGAATTGGATTAAATGAACTTAGAGGGTAGTATTGATCTTCTTCTTAGCGTGTCGTGTCGACGGCAAATCGCTAAATATATTTAGCCCAAAACTCAGCCAAGCAAACTCCGCTCGCTAGTATTGATGATTTAAATGATAATAATTATGTAAAATACAAACATCTAATATATTTTTGTTTATGTATTATATTTATTTTATACATGTATATGCAGATAACTTTACTTTACATTTGACGACACGGTTGCCGCAGTGGCTGAGCGATCGACTGCTGCGCTGCGTGTCGCGGGTTCGATCCCCGCACGGAACAAATATTTGTATGGCCTACAACAGATACCTAGTTGTTCCGGGTTTGGCTGTTTGTGTATGTGAGTTTAAATGTTTGTAAACGCACCCACGATACAGGAGACATTACTAGTGTGGGGCACCGTTTTTCTTAAAAAAAAAAAAATTGTTTATGTATTATATTTATTTTATACATGTATATGTAGATAACTTTACTTTTGTTATTTAAAATTTTTGTGTAGTACACCACTGACTACCCCCTTTTTTATTTTAATTCCATAATGTCCATCCAAAGGTTGTCTGGAAGATATCGCTATCAGCGATAAGACCACCGTTGTAACCATAAAATTGTTAGTTTTGTAAGCCCGTTATGTTTAATTTTTGGTGTACAATAAAGTTTTATTCTATTCTATGTAGCTACATACGTGTTTCGGTCGCGATGCATATTGTGTTTAACAGACAGCCTGATACGGCCGGCAAATAGCAAAACACATGCTGTTCGTATAGTTAAACGCTCTCCATGCGTGTATGAGACAGTGTCGACAATTTTTTCCTACTTGAAACACTGTATGTTAATAGGTATATTTCATCGTACTCATAACGATCAGCGTTAAAAACGTGTAAAATAATCCGTTGATTTTTTTACATGTTTTCATCACGTTCCGTTGAACGTGATGTTTTCAGTGAAGTGCATTCGACTTTATAATTTGTTATCTCAATACTTATATAATCAGTATTCCGCTCAGTTCGGGTGCTAATTACATTACAAGTGTTGTGGACATAATGAAGTAGCGTCTATACTATATCTTTGTTTATTTTTAGGGTTCCGTACCTCGAAAGGAGAAAACGGAACCCTTATAGAATCACTTTGCTGTCCGTCTGACCGTCTGTCTGTCTGTCTGTCAAGACCCTATTTCTCAGGAACGCGTGAAGGTATCAAGCTGGAATTTATGTCAAATACTCAAGTTTACTGTCCTTGGATCTGTAAACTTGAGAGTTTACTGTCCTTGGAGCTGTGAAAAATTCAAACTTCTAAGCCAGCGCATTCAAAAGATACAGCCGTTTATGCCGCAAATTTTCGACACTCGCAATGGAATCAAAACCTACTGGGTATTTCCCTTATGCTCAGAATCTTGAAATTTTATACGAAGCAACATCGTATAGCACAGATAATGGAAAACTTGCGAAAACCGTATATTTTTAGTTACATCATATAATAAAAATATTTTTGATATTTTTTGTACGGAACCCTCGGTGTGCGAGTCCGACTCGCACTTGCCCGGTTCTTTCATTATCAACGTTTTCAAGATACTCACTCCGTGCAGTCGACAGCAACACGTGTGAAAACATGAACGCTATTTTTGTTCTTGTGTCTTTATTGTCTATAATCTTTTATTTGTTGTATTTAATATCAAAAAGGAAGTTCGGTTATTGGAAAAACAAGAATGTGCCTTACATTGAACCAGTGGCCTTTCTGGGCAACTACGGAAGTTATATTTTGCAACGAGAGTATCCCGGTCACGTGATTCAAAAGCTTTGTCAGAAGTTCGTCGATCAACCTTACTTTGGAGCTTTCTACGGCACCGAGCCTGTTCTCGTGGTGCTCAGCCCCGAGATCATAAAAACTGTGTTAACTAAAGATTCTTACTACGTCAACGGCAGGGAATCATCCAAATACTCCGAACGGGAATTGGTCACACAAACTCTTTTCTTCAGCGCTGGTGACAGATGGAAAATAATCCGACAAAATCTGACACCCCTCTTCTCTTCCGCGAAGATGAAGAACATGTACCATTTGATAGAGAAGTGTAGCGTCGTCTACGAAGATATGTTGGACTATGAAATTTGTATGTCTGATGTCATCGAAATAAGGCACATTTGTATGAGGTACACCATGGACTGCATATGCTCCGCTGCTTTTGGAGTGGAGTCCAACACTATGGGAAAAGACGAAAATAACCCCTTTCGGTTCATGGGAAACGAAATATTCGAGGCTTCAAACTACCGTGGTTTCAAAATTACTTGCAGGGCTATTTGGCCTGCAATTTTCTATCAATTGGGACTTCGAGTTTTTCCTCCAACGATAGATGATTTTTTCTTAAAATTGTTGAAAGGAGTGTTCCAAAGCCGAGACTACAAGCCATCACCGAGGAACGACTTCGTGGATCTGGTCCTGACTTTAAAGAATGAGGATTATATAACTGGGGACAGCATAAGCAATGCAAAGACTGGAGCTGAGAAGAAGGTACAATTGAAGGTGGATGATGAATTATTAGTGGCGCAGTGCGTTCAGTTCTTCGGAGCGGGTTTTGAGACGTCTGCGTCTACCATGGCCTTCACTCTCTTTGAGCTGGCGAAACACCAGCAGGTGCAGCAACGAGCGGCCGAGGAGGTAGACGAGTTTCTGCGGCGTCACGGGAACAGATTGAACTACGAGTGTGTCCATGAGCTGCCTTACTTGGAAGCCTGTATGTACGAGACCCTGCGGAAGTACCCCGTTCTTGGGAACCTTGCTCGCGAAGTCATGGACGACTACGTCCTCCCTACGGGTTTGAAACTGGACGTAGGGGTCCGGATCCACCTACCAGTCTACCACATGCACCACAATCCTGATTACTTTCCGGAGCCGGAAAAGTACATTCCAGAACGTTTCCTTCCTGAACATAAAGACGACATAAAACCTTACACCTTCTTCCCGTTCGGAACGGGTCCCAGGCTGTGCATAGGTAATTATTATTTGTTACATAGTCTTAAGGGGCATTGTTTAGGTCACAAATAGTCCAACATCACCTAGTTTCTTCGGTAACTGACCGAGGTTCCTAAATATGTCGAGAATTGACAACGTGTTAGTGACCTATCAGCCGCCATCACTTGTTCCGTGTTCTCCTATTATTTATTTGTATATTTGGTTAGCCAACAATTGTTTACACAGTACATTTACAATTTCATTTTACCTGCATTTATAAGTCTAACAATTAATTACAGGCTAACACCACATGCACAATTTGTGGTAATACACATTGTCATCACGCAGTTAAACTTTGCCTTAACATAAAACTCAGCAATTAAGTTGACAACAACCATTGACATTAAAAACGCAGCTATATCTGTATAATAAGTCAAACTAACGAGATCTATCTTTTTTCAGGAATGCGTTTCGCAAAGATGCAAGTAATATCCGGTCTCATCACTATCCTAAAGAAATACAGAGTGGAACTGGCGGATGGCATGCCAGAGACTCTGACTTTTGACGCCAGAACCTTACTGACGCAACCTAAGGACCAGGGTATCATGTTGAAGATGATCAGTCGCGAAGGTTGGGAAGCGAGGAGATTCGTCCGAGAGAAAAATAAGACATAAACATGATATTGGAACAGTTAACGTCCTGAGGTCACATTAAGAAGTGTTTTAATCACCATGATTTTTGTATAGCGTTATCTCTGTCTTAGACAATGTTGGCTCTACGGGTCACATGTATCAACGTGCCGAAAACTAATTAAATGATATATAAAACGAATATGTATTTATTATGGCTACCATTTCAATACGGAATGACATTGAATTTCGTTTCAAGGGTCCTCTAGCTGTATTTCTGATGACATATACACATACACATTATACACTTAGCATATAACAATAAAATTATTATGTTTTTGAAAGTAATAAATCAGTCAGATGATAAACATATTATTTTAATTGCTTTTACGTAATACATATAATTTTATCTTTCCATTACCACGAGTATTTTTATCACTATATTTTGAAACCCGATTAATATAATTATTTTTATTTTTAATAGGTAGATTTTCATAAATAAACTATAAAGGCACGGTCATCGTATTCGTAACGTATCTTATTTGGAACTTTATAAAGTGAACGAATTGATCTCTAGTGCAATACTAAAATTGTCTGAATTTCGGCGGCATTACTCCAAAAGGTTCCAGAAAATTCAAGTCAGTCTTGTAAATAAAATGGTTTCTCATATTTCAATGACTTTTTTCAGAATGCAAACTTAAAATTAACACTGTTCCTGCGGCTACGCTAGATTAATACTTACTTCCAGTGCTGTACAAGTCACATACTTCCCGTATCAAGAATGCCTGATATGCGTTACGACGTCTATTTTCCCGTACGTAACTTGACTTTAAACCATCACAGAGACATGGAAAGTCTACAGATATTTTTGTTGTTGTACTAATCAATAGGTTACATCCTTGTGTATATATAGCTGCAGTCGCACGGGGTTTTAAGCAATATCTTAAAAGTTACAGGTATTTTGGAAAAGGTTGATATTACGGGAAAATACTTGTCGTGGCGCATGCAACAGTCACATTGCTAGGGATGGGGTGTAACAAGTAACATATTTTTCTGTTTCAGATTTATTATTGTTTATTCAGATCGTACACAATCAACGAAAACTATATTTTTTAACAAAAGTAATAATTAATTATGTTAACAAAAACAGTAACTTCTTATTTTATATTATTATTTATTTTACTAATGGTCATACACAATCAGCAAAAACCATTTTTAACAAAAATAATAAGTAATTAGCTATGTTAATGTTAACATTTTAACAAAAACAGTAAATCTTTATTTTATATTATTATTTATTTTAGGTGCTTATAAAAGCTAAATTTTAAAAAAATCTGTGACGAATAAAATACCTATCGCGTTCTGTAAAAACGTGTTTACTGGGCACAACACTACGGCTATCTGAGGGCCGCGCGCGCGTACGTTCAGTGCGGTACGGGGTTGAGAATACGGCCAAATAGTTCCCGTATCGCACTATTGTAAAATAATTACCTTTCTGTGCGTTACGAAAAAATAATTCCCGTACATTTTTATTCGTAAATTTTAATATACTTCAAGCAAGTACACCGGCAATACAGGTGTCTCTTTTTTACTTGTACGAATACTTGAAGTAATCACCCCCGCACGGAGTGCAAAACAAGGACAACTAGCTGCCGCACAGAGCGAAGCTCAATTACAACCAAATACTTCCCGTAACGCACTGAATTTGTTAAAATACCTAGTACCAAAATACTCATAATTTAGGTACATACCAAACTTTTAGACCTATTTACAAATTATACAAAACATTTTACGAAACATTAAATATTATGCTTTAAACTTCATATTCTTTCAGAATTTGATATACTCGTGTGTAGGGTCTGTTTCCTAGGATAAGATAATAAAATCAGAAAAAAAATATGAAAGACTAAATATCATCGATAAAATAAGAACAAAGCTAGCCATTACAAATGGGTTAAGAAGTCAAAAACTCATTTATTGTAAAGAACACTAGTAAAGAGCCCTTTCCTCAGTTTATTTTTTAAATAATTAATTGCTGGTTTGTTTCAGTATTTTATTGAAGATTTTGAGAGGCAGTACCTCTACATCTTGTAATGGCCAGTTTGGTGGGATCTCTAGAGATAAACTTTTTGTTTTCTATTACTTAAATATCGTCGAATCCGACTGTGCTGGGCAGCGTTCGGGAAGTGGCGTGGTATCTTCTCGTCCAACTTACCGCAGTGTCTGAAGACGAAAGTCCCGGTGTGAGTCCCGAAAGTGTGTTGCCAGTGATTAAATACGGGACCGAAACGTGGTCGTTCACAATGGGCCTTATCAGAAGGCTCAAAGTCACCCAAAGGGCAATGGAGAGGGCTATGCTTGGAGTTTCCTTGCGTGATCAAATCAGAAATGAGGACATCCGCAAGAGAACCAAGGTTACCAACGTAGCCCGAAGAATTGCCAAACTTAAGTGGCAGTGGGCAGGGCACATTGCTCGCAGAACGGATGGCCGGTGGGGCCGATGATGAATGATGACTTAAATAAACATATTCGGGTGTTTTTTATCAAACATAGGACTTCTATCTAAACTAATATTATAAAGAGGAAAGATTTGATTGTTTGTTTGTTTGTTTGTTTGTTTGTTTGCATTGAATAGGCTCCGAAACTACTGAACCGATTTGAAAAATTCTTTCACTGTTGGGAAGCTACACTATCCGTGGGTGACATAGGCTATATTATGTTTTCAAAAAAATTAGGGATCCTTACTAAAACTGCAATTATGTAACCCAAGGTGTATAAAAATTACCTAAAATATTCTTTACATCGCGTGCGCTGCGAAAACTATTGATGATAGAATAAAATAATGTATTACGACTTTGCAGAACACATCATTATTTACAAAAAGTGTCGCGACAGCATATGTCTAACTATTATATTTATGCCACAATAAGTGTTCTTTTATTTAAAAAAAAAATATTTTAATGCCGCCGTTAGAAAAGACTCTGTATTTGTATCTTGGTATTAATCCTTATCAAAATAAATTACTTCATATTCAAGACTGCTTCAATACCTTTATATAACTTTTTGAATTATTCAATTCGGACATTCCATTCGAAAGATATCAGGAGTTTAAAAATGTAAGTATTAGAAAAAAGTTGCGTGGTCGCCGCTCACCCCGCTCAGCTGGCTAGGCATCACCTTATACGATGTAGGCGTCACTGGGGTACGGGCCGTACGGGAGGGGAATATTCAAACTGTTTATAATTTTTTTTTAGTTCATCATCATTCATCATTTCAGCCAAAAGACGTCCATTGCAGGACATAGACCTCCCCCAAGTGTCGCCATTGACATAAGGGGGGGGGGGGTTTTGACATAATCGCCACGCTTGGCAGGCGGGTTGGCGATCGCAGTACAGTTGTTACAAAAGCCCACAGAACGCTGCTGCCCATTCTCTGGCAAGTCCCTTAGTCGCCTTTTACGACACCCACGGGAAGATATGGGATGGTGCTATTCTTTACGTCCGACACCATACAGAACCAGACACCATACAAAATTTCAAACCACAGAGATTTTTTTTTAGTTACCTGACGCAAATAGAAGGGTTTTTAGGGTTCCGTAGCCAAATGGCAAAAAACGGAACCCTTATAGATTCGTCATGTCTGTCTGTCTGTCTGTCCGTCCGTATGTCACAGCCACTTTTTTCCGAAACTATAAGAACTATATTGTTGAAACTTGGTAAGTAGATGTATTCTCTGAACCGCATTCAGATTTTTACACAAAAATAGAAAAAAAAACATAAATTTTGGGGTTCCCCATACATAGAACTGAAAACCAAAATTTTTTTTTAATCATACCCCTACGTGTGGGTTATCTATGGATAGGTCTTCATTTTTAGGGTTCCGTAGCCGAATGGCAAAAAACGGAACCCTTATAGATTCGTCATGTCTGTCTGTCTGTCTGTCTGTCTGTCCGTCTGTATGTCACAGCCACTTATTTCCGAAACTATAAGAGCTATACTGTTGAAACTTGGTAAGTAGATGTATTCTGTAAACCGCATTAGGATTTTCACACAAAAATAGAAAAAAAACAATAAATTAAGGGGGTCCCCATACTTAGAACTGAAAACCAAAAATAAAAATTTTCATCAAACCCATACGTGTGGGGTATCTATGGATAGGTCTTCAAAAATGATATTGATGTTTCTAATATTTTTTTTTTCTAAACTGAATAGTTTGTGCTAGAGCCACTTCCAAAGTGGTAAAATGTGTCCCCCCCCCCCTCTAATTTCTAAAGTAAGAGGAGGAAAATTCTGAAAATATTTAGGATTGTAGAACGTAAAAAAAACTATCAACGAAAATTGGTTTCAATAAGATATGATGTTCAGTTTTTGAGATATGGGATTTTTTCATCAAACTGCAGCAGCAACTTTGTTTTTCATAAACATACTATTAATAACAAATTTAGTTTTGCGGTTGTGTGGAAGTTTACTCACTAATACTACTAACTAATGAATGACAGTTCAAAATATTGTTATTATATTGTTTGGAGCTATGGAACCCTGTGTGCGAGTAAGACTCGCACTTGGCCGGTTTTGAGTTTTTTTCTAAACTCATATACAATATCATTTTTTTCTAAACTGAATAGTTTGCGCTAGAGCCACTTCCAAAGTGGTAAAATGTGTCCCCCTCTAATTTCTAAAGTAAGAGGAGGAAAATTCTGAAAATATTTAGGATTGTAGAACGTAAAAAAAACTATCAACGAAAATTGGTTTCAATAAGATATGATGTTCAGTTTTTGAGATATGGGACTTTTTCATCAAACTGCAGCAGTAACTTTGTTTTTCATTAACATACTATGAAAAACCATTTTAGTTTTGCGGTTGAGTAGAAGTTTACCAACTAATACTATTAACTAATGAATGACAGTTCAAAATATTGTTTGGGGCTATGGAACCCTGTGTGCGAGTAAGACTCGCACTTGGCCGGTTTTTTATGTTTGTGTATTGTTAAATACCCGTGCGAAGCCGGGGCGGGCTGCTAGTAATGTATAAGCTAGTAAGATTACGTAAGCCAAAGTTTTTTAATTTAGGTCTACATGAGTGGAGCGGTCCAACGCCGCAAATGGCTCTGACACTTTTTTTTGGGTGATAAATACTATTTATACGAAGGTAGTGTTACCCCATACATGCAGACCGTATTTGAGTATTGAGCCAACGTACTACGCAGCCATGGCAGTTTTTGTACTTGACAGATTTCTAAGACACCTTTGAACATAAAAAAACTTACTGGAGCATGGCGATCCTGTCAGGACAAAACGCTGCAATCCGGGTACGTTATATGTTTGGTATGTGGGAACATAACTTTATGCGATGTCAGGTTCGATCTACAGTTACAGTACTGAATCCCGATATTCGGACAAAAATCGACAGAAAGACAGAAATCTTTTGGCTAAACGCTGTAATCTAGCTAGATTGTAGCATTTTTTTTAGTGATAGGTAAAAGGTTGCGGGCACGCAAGTGATACGTGCGCACATCAATACAGCGGTTTTACGTCTTAGTATTTTGGAAAAATAATGCAAGCTTAACAAAAAAAAATGAAACTGCTTTTATTCGGGGTTTTATCCGTGTTACAAACTATGTAAAACTTTCGGCAGATGTAGCTCCCATATGCAATTTTATATTTTCATGTAATTACTTGTTATTACTTTTTCATCAATCACAAGGATACTTTTACCGACAACTAAACACACATATTTTACACAAAGGCTGAGTATTACGTAATGCGAATAATATTTAAGTTGCGTAATAGCATTTCAATTCACACCGGCGAAGCTGCAAACATGAGCGAGGATGACATAAATACATACACAGACTATAATAGTAGATTATGCACCGAGGGGCTAAAGTTGTGTCTTATGTCACGGGCGTCATATTGAATCTCGAGCAAAATGAAGGATTCGGGATTTAACTCACGAGCAAAGCGAGGGAGTTAATACAAGAATCCTGAATACAGCGAGGGATTCAAGCTAGCCCAAGGCAAAGACACCTTTAGCCCAGAGGAGGATACTCTACTTTTTACACCTACTGTGAGAAAATAATAGCCATAGTACGAAAAACGTTCGGATGGCACTTATTTTGTTCTTCCCAATCACTTGACGGGTGCATTTTCCACTACTGAACGCTACAATAAATCGGTTAGTGTTTATGTTAGGAGGCCGCAGAGCTTGATACTTTTCCACAACCTTTACATATGCTCCGCGGATGACAAATGACCTTTCCCTTTTGGTTTTAGTGTCTGGCAACTTAATCTATAACACCTCTTCTGAGTGTTTTTCTATATCTTGGACCTTCATGTTTACCATTTCTTGACAACGACAAGCCCCATTCACTCCAATAATTAAAGCCACCTGTAACAAAAATAAAAATAAATTTTACTAACAACATACGTAAATTCAGTAAGTATACATAAGCGTTCTTGTTGCTATTTGCTACCATGCTGTATTTTATTTAGTTAAAAATAAAATGATGTACTTACTTTTACGGCAAGATAACTATGATCAGGAGCTTCATTTAAAAAAGTTTCAACATTCAAAGGTGTGAAAACTTTCGATTTCTTTGATTGGTGACTTTCCGATTTCCTCTTTAAAAATGCTAATAGCTTAGCGTATGTCTTGATGTCTATATTGTGTTTCATGCTTATTGTTGACCTAAGCATTGAATAAGTACACCATAGGCTACTTGACTTCTGAGTACAAGATAAATGCTGAAAATACACTAATAGAACTGGTTCCGAAATGGACTTGACGCCTTTCGTACTTTTCCATTTTTAGAAATTGTTGTAGGCTTTTATATAAGTTTTCTTTGACTTTTCCGGCAGTAAATCATTGGAAATATTATTAGCTTCGGTTGTAATAAATTCAGGAGTACAATCACTTTCATCACTCGACATTTTATAATACTTTGTTGATAAATTTAAAGTTTAAATGCCAAAAGTTCGCGCCTTTATTGCGTCTATCAATAAGTAGCCAAGACACGATCAATTCGATTTTAAAAAAAAAAGTTTCTTCTACTGTTTTGTCGTGTGTGTCTATTGATATCACTCTCATGGAAGTGGCGTTTGTGTAAACTAAGCTTTATACAGGGCTGGTAGAATGGTTTTGGATGATTGGCTGTATGAATTTTGAATTTAGAACGTCATTGAAGACGCTCATGAAAATAGAGTATTTTTGATAAAATGTGATAAATCGACTGTAGTACAGAAAGGTTTTATTATTTATTTATTTAATCACAAAATCCACAGCAATCTTTGCGCAGTTTACTTAAAATAAATTAACTAATGTTACAGCCAATGTTACGGTATTACGGCGCGGTACAGTATTTGTTATTATTAATGCCAGTTTTAATGTTAATCCATTCCTTTTAAAAAATGGTTCGTAGTTATCTAATTATTCTTACAATATTATGTCTTCGAAAACATGGCAACGATATGAAGAAGCAGTCGTTATGATTTTGTAGGAAATCGAGAATATCATCCACGTGTAGTAAGGGTATTGAGAATAGCTTTCCTCTTTCTGGCACCAAAGGGTGTTTGTTAGTACTATACTGCCAATTTAGCTGAGCATGTGAGATTCCAAATTCAAATCACATTATTGACCAGCGGGTCATAATGAAATCCAGTACAACATTATTGACCGGCTGTGCCCCCGGCCACTAATGACTCACTTTAGGTTAAGGTTGCTTGACATATAATTTGACATTTTCGAGCAGGTGGTGTGAAAATGTTTTTAAACGCACCCACAATACAGGAGAAATTTCTAGTGTGGGGGCCACGTTTTAGAAAAAAAAAAATCTTCTGATGCACTTTTTCCTTCGAGGTCTTCCTTGCAGTTTTCTATAGCCAATAACAATACTAACTTTCGATGAACCAGTAACATCTTACATTCTAAGAATAATTCTTCATAATCAATAATTCTACAACATGTTTTTGTGTTTTTATCAACTAATAGTTTCATAAATCTGATTTGTAATAATTTTATTTTTTCTTAAATGTGTTACCATAGCATGCCAATCCAAATGAAAGTAGCGAGTCCACCAGCGCATAGTAGACCTTGTACAAAGTGGCCCTATCCAGTACAAAACTAAGGTGGTGGAAGTTTATAAGCACTAATCGGAATTTGTCACAAAGGTGTGTTATGTGTGTTTTCCACGAGAAGCTGTTGTTGCTGTCAGAAACTTTTTTGTCAAACATTGGTTTGTTAGGTGGTTGTCCTTTAGCCAGCTCATTTTTGAATCTTAGGTGTTATTTGATGAATTTTCGAATTTAATATATGGTTGGTCTGGTACAATAACCGATACGTCAATACTCAATACTTTCATTGCATTCCACATTTTATTCTTAGGTAGTAAACTTATAATTAGATTATGATTAACTTATATTATCAAATAAGTTAATTTGGAGAGAGACAACATTTTCATAAAATAACATTAAAACTACTATAAAACAAACTACTATATTAAAATAATGATGTAGGTACTTTCTGAGGTAAACTAATAGTTTAAAAGTAAAATATAGGAAGGTATATATTGAGAGATGTTTTTAAAAATAATTTATAAATCATCATGCCATCTGCAAAGAAGATACATTCGTGTGCTGTTACTTGAGGAACATCATTGATTTATATTAAGAAAAGGAGTGGCCCTAGGACTCTACCCTGGGGCACCCCAAATCTATTTGTTTCAAAAGTTGATTGAGATGGGTAAGACACAATTTTATCATTTAAGTTGTTAATTTCAACGAATTGCTTTCTATTACTTATGTAACTTTTAATCCATTCCACTGCTTTATCATGAATTCCAAATCTTGCTCAACAAATGCGAGCTATATGTAGCTCGCATTTGTTGAGCAAGATTTGGTGATCTACAAAATCAAAGGCTTTGCTCATATTAAAGAATATGGCAGCCATGAATACCTTTTTCGGATGGGAAATCATGACTTCAATGACAATGACTTCTCCCGCTCTGGGCGGAGCGGAAGGGAGTGTCAGACTTGACTGACTAAAACCCATCCATGTTCCTTCTTAGCCCTTTGTGTTCCAGGGCCACGGTATCTCTTTCGAACAACCCGCAGCCCTGGCAGGCATCGGCTCTCTCGGACCCCTTCCGATTTGCTGACATCTCCTTGATGCGCGCGTGTCGGCACGGCCTGTTGTCATAAGACGGCCGGACGGTGAGCCAGCCCATTATTCACCGTCCACAGGCCAGCCATGAATAACTTACGACAAGGAAAACTAGAATTCTCTAAAAACAGTTAAATCTGAATGTTTCTAGTGGCATGGAATAAATAAAAATAAGAAGGAACGCTGTGATTTTCTCCCGGTTTCAACTCTTCATCCCTGATTCATCTTCATCATTGACTTCACCCACTATTCGGTATAGGCTTCTCTTTGCTTGTGGAAAACTCCACGTTCTTGTACCAGCCTCATCCAGGATATTCCCATGAATTTTAATTTTATATTCTTCTTGTTTGTTTAGCAAACTAGTTTTCACTTGTGTACCATAAGGTATCGTAAACTTAGTATATTCAGCTCTTTTCTTATTTATGAGTAGTTTATTAACAATAAGAGAATTAAAAACTTTTGCAATGGCGCTATTAACATCGCCAGTAAACCTAAATAGCTGCTGACGATATAAATAAAAGCTGTCAACAAAAATCCGTCCACAATAAACATCATTCCACTTTCTTTTTTGTTTTTCTCTTTTCTAATTACACTAAACTTTATACTATCGTTATAATCTGCATTCTTGACAGTTCGGCGGTAAAAGTTACACCGATAAACTCGATCCTAATCTAACCTAACCTAGTCTAATCGAACCTAATCTTATGATTAGGAAGTCGCTGTATAAATTCTAATCAATATTATGCGAAAGAGGTATAGATTACCTCTAGTTGTCAGCAAGGCAATTGCCAACATGAACGCTCTTCTCGTTCTCGGATCCTTAGTGATAATAATCTTTTATTTCTTATATTTAATATCAAAGAGAAAGTTCGGGTACTGGAAAATTAAGAATGTGCCTTACGTTGAACCAGTGCCCCTCCTGGGCAACTACGGAAGATATATTTTGCAACAAGAATACGCTGGACAGGTAACACAAAAACTATGTCAAAAGTTTATCGATCAACCTTACTTCGGAGCTTTCTACGGCACGGAGCCAGTTCTTGTGGTGCACAGTCCCGAGATCATCAAACAAGTGTTAACTAAAGATTTCTACTACGTCAACGGCAGGGAAGCATCCAGATACGCCGAAAGTGAAATGGTTACCCAAACTCTATTTTTCACGGGTGGCGACAGGTGGAAAATAGTTCGACAAAGTCTGACTCCACTCTTTTCTTCCGCAAAAATGAAGAACATGTGTATCATTTGATAGAAAAGTGTAGTATTGTCTTTGAAGATATGCTCGACTACGAAATTAGCATTTCTGATGTCATCGAAATAAGGCAGATTTTTATGAGGTACACCATGGACTGCATATGCTCCGCTGCTTTTGGAGTGGAGTCCAACACTATGGGAAAAGAAAAAAATAACCCCTTTAGATTCATGGGAAATGAAATATTCGAAGATTCAAATTATCGTGGTTTCAAACGAGTTTTCAGGTCTATCTGGCCTGCCGTTTTCTACCGTGTGGGACTCCAACTGTACCCTCCAACGATTGATCAGTTCTTCTCAAAGTTGCTCAAAGATGTGTTTGAAAGCCGAAACTACAAGCCATCATCAAGGAATGACTTTGTCGATTTGGTCCTGACTCTAAAAAATGAGGATTATATAACTGGGGACAGTATAAGCAATGCAAAGACTGGCACTGACAAAAAGGTACAATTGAAGGTAGATGATAACTTGCTAGTAGCACAGTGCGTTCTGTTCTTTGCTGCAGGTTTTGAAACTTCAGCTACTACCCTGAGCTTCACTCTGTTTGAGCTAGCGAAGAATCCGGATGCGCAGCAACGAGCTGCCGAGGAGGTGGACGAGTTCCTGCGACGTCATGGGAACAAACTGAACAACGACTGTGTGAATGAGATGCCTTACTTGGAAGCCTGTATGTACGAGACCCTACGGAGGTACCCTGTACTAGGAAACGTTGCTCGTGAAGTAATGGACGACTACGTCCTCCCTACGGGCTTGAAACTGGACGTAGGTGTCCGCATCCATCTTCCAGTCTACCACATGCACCACAATCCTAAATATTTCCCGGAGCCACAGAAGTACAAGCCAGAACGATTTCTTCCTGAAAATAAGGATGATGTTGAACCTTATACATTCTTCCCGTTCGGAACAGGTCCCCGGTTATGCATGGGTAATTATAATTTCGTGGTAAATCTGACATTTCGTACTTTGCCTCATCTAATCGGACAGAACGTATAGTTATAAGTTTTTAAACTGACATGGTCACTAACACTATCAACAACACTTGTAACGGGATATTTACCATGTTTATTATTTGTTATGAGTTCCCGATATTTCGGCGCTGTTGCAAACGCCATGATCACGGATAAACTGAAGTTATTGCGGGTGGATGTTTATGAGCAGACAAAACGGTCTACCCTCTTTCTTGTTCGTTTTTTGCGCGCCGTACCACTACCACTGTCACTCACAACTCGATTCTGTTCCCGACACACGAAACTCACTGTGTCCACTCGCGAACTTTTTACGGCACTCTTTCGGTTTTTACACAGTTTAACCACTGGATTCCAGGCTCTTGAAAGTTGAAACCCATCCTCCCGATTGAAGTTCCTATATTTAGTCATTTCAATAGCTTCTCTAACCAGTCTGGGTATATAGTGGCGTTCTGTCGAGATGACCTGAGGGTTATGTAACTCAATCCAGTGGTTCGATCCTGATTCAAGCAGATGTTGAGCTATGGCCGATTTTTGGGTGTCGTTATTTTTCACCGCCCTGAACAAAAATAAAAAATAACAAAAACAAAATAAAAATAGAAAAAATATAGATGGAATATCGGGAACTCATAACAAATAATAAACATGGTAAATATCCCGTTACAAGTGTTGTTGATAGAACGTATAGTTTATTCTAATCTACGTAGTGCGAAACTAATAAATGATTATGTAGGACGATCGACGTGTTCGTTAGGTTGGTACGAAGTCCTGTGTTTCCCCATACTCCATGTACTATAGCCATGTTTACCATACTTAAAAAAAACTTTTCCATTTTCAGGAATGCGTTTCGCAAAGATGCAAGTAATATCAGGTCTCATCACTATCCTGAAGAAATACAGAGTGCAACTGGCAGATGGCATGCCAGAGACCCTGACCTTGGACTCCAGAACCTTACTGACGCAGCCTAAGGACAAGGATCTTATGTTGAAAATGATCAATCGCGAAGGTTGGGAATCGAGGAGATTCGTTCGACCAACAAAATAATAAAGCGATGATTATTTCTGAACGCACCCTATGCATGAACAAATGGATGAAAAAAATTACACTAAGTTTGAAAAAAAATTATGACTCTCTCGAAAGACGAAATCCAGTGCTTTCAATTAAAACCTACCCACCAGATCAAATAACTAATAATGTTTCCACTATCTCCATTTTAATTACAATAGAATAGTAATTTATTTCTCTCATAAATTTTGGAACATAGTATCTAGGTCATAGGCAAATTCAAACCTTTGTGAGAACTGGAGTCTATACTGGGTTCGAGACCTGTATGATAGATCTCTAGACTCAAACCCCTTTTTTTTTTTTTTTTTTAGGATGGGAAATCGTCATATGACTTCTTCCGCTCTGGGCGGAGCGGAAAGGAGTGTCAGACTTGACTGACTAAAACCCATCCATGTTCCTTCTTAGCCCTTTGCGTTCCAGGGGCACGGTATCTCTTTCGAACAACCCGCAGCCCTGGCAGGCATCGGCCCTCTCGGACCCCTTCCGATTTGCTGACATCTCCTTGAGGCGCGCGTGGAACACGAACGCGCCGTCGGCACGGTCTGTCGTCATAAGACGGACGGACGGTGAGCTAGCCCATTACTCACCATCCACAGGCCCGCGCCTACGGTGGCCGGGGGCCATTGGTTGCCCCCCGACGCCCGGGGCGTCTCCCGCGGCGGCTGGGACGTGAGGTTCTCTCCCTCTCACGTTCCGCCACCTCCTTCGCTAGCATGACTGCTTCGCAGAAGGAGGCGACGGCTTCCCATTCCCTCTCGCTCCGGACCGTGGATTGAACCAGAGCCGGACGCGAGAGGTCGCCGCCGCCAATCGCCGCTACGAGGACACGGCGGTGCTCAGCCCAAGCGGGGCATAGCTCCACAGTGTGCTCCACCGTGTCCTCCGGCCGATCCTCGCAGTGGTGACACCCGGGCGTTTCCTCCCGCCCGATTCGGTGCAGGAACCTCCCGAAACAACCGTGTCCGGTGAGGACCTGCGTCAGGCTGAAGGTGAGGGCGCCGTGGCGCCTCTCTAGCCACTCCTCAAAGAGGGCCTTATCGCCACTATTGTGGCGTGCCCTGCACGGGGTTGCGACAGTCGCTCTCTCCATGTCGCCATGAGATCGCGCTGGAGGTCTGTCCGCTGAGCGACAATTTGCCGCGGCAGCGGAGTTTCCCCCCGGCGTAGTGCCTCCGCGCGCCATTCGTGCAGGCACGCGAGGACTATCGCCTCCAGATCCCATGGCGGCAATCCGGCCAAGAGGCTCGCCGCCTCGCCGGAGATCGTGCGGTACCCCCGGATCAGCCTTACGGCTACCACCTTCTGGGGCGCGTTCAGGTTATGGGCGGCTCGCCGCCTCAGAGAACGCGCCCACACCGGGGCCCCGTAAAGGGCCATGGACCGCACGACCCCCGCGTAGAGCCTGCGGCAGGAGGCGTTTGGACCCCCCAGGTTGGGCAAGAGCCGCTTGAACGCAGCCCCTGCCCGTTCCAGTTTGGGGGCCAAACGTCGGAAATGCTCCACGAAGTTCCACCGGCTGTCGAGAGACTCAAACCCCTCAAATTACAATATTAAATTGCACTTACATACTACAACATTGTAAAAACTCTCAGTAATGAGAGGAAGAGAATAATATACAAAACAAAAAGTGATGTGCTAAGAGTGTCTTTGGAGAGTGTTGCGTGCTGTAAGTCCTCACGCCCAAGCCCGCATAGGGCAGTGGGTATGAGCACCTACTTGCCCGAGAGTATGTGTGTGCAAGTGCATGCATGTGTGTGTGTGTAACAAGGTTAAATGCCCTAGTAACTATGCTACTGATTCGAGTCCCGAATCAATAATAATAAAATGAGTAGGTGTTTTTTTGTTTTATTATTTACGGAAATTGGTAATTATGAACCATCCATGTTTTCAACGCAACCTGTGTGATGCTCGCCCTATTCATTATTATGCCCTATTATTTTTATGTTATTTTTATTTTTTTGCGCTTTCACTGATACGAACAATCACAAACGTTAATTCGATAATTTCTTATTCCCAAAAACCACGACTTTAAACAACAAAGCAGATTAACTAGGTGCCGTAATTTAATTTGATTGTTTATGTCTTTTGTAACAACCTCCTGAATTTTGAAGAGGATAAAAAACAACAACGTGTATAAATTTTCATATAATACCTACCAATTACAATTCGCTTAATAATATGATATATCATTATAATCTGCTTTCTTGTCAGTTGGGTAGGTATGATAACACAGATATCCTTTGAATGGGAATGGCCAAAGACTGGTTGCGTTGGCTTATATAATATTTTTATCAACATGATACAAGAGATGCCAGCTGCCCACAGTTGTACATAACTCGGTTGCGAACATGGACGCACTTCTCGTTCTCGCGTCCTTAGTGACAATAATCCTTTATTTGTTATATTTAATAACGAAGAGAAAGTTCGGTTACTGGAAAATCAAGAATGTGCCTTACGCTGAACCAGTGCCCCTACTTGGCAACTACGGAAGATATATTTTGCAACAAGAGTACCCTGGCCATGTGCTACAAAAACTTTGCCAAAAGTTCATCGACCAACCTTACTTTGGAGCTTTCTACGGCACGGAGCCTGTTCTCGTTGTACAGAGTCCCGAGATCATCAAACACGTGTTAACTAAAGATTTCTACTACGTCAATGGTCGAGAATCAACTAATTACTCTGAGAGTGAGCTGGTTACTCAAACTCTATTTTTCAGCGGTGGCAACAGGTGGAAAATAGTTCGCCAAAATCTTACTCCACTATTTTCTTCCGCAAAGATGAAGAACATGTACTATTTGATAGAAAACTGTAGCATCGTCTTCGAAGATATGCTGGACTACGAAGTTAGCATGTCTGACGTCATTGAAATAAGAACCATTTGTATGAGGTACACCATGGACTGCATATGCTCCGTTGCTTTTGGAGTGGAGTCCAACACAATGGGTAAAGACGAAAATAACCCCTTTCGGTTCATGGGAAACGAAATATTCGAGGCTTCAAATTTGCGTGGTTTTAAAATAATTTTCAGGGCTATATGGCCTGCAATCTTCTATCGACTGGGACTTCAAGTTTTCCCTCCAACGATTGATGAATTCTTCTCGAAACTGTTGAAAGGAGTTTTCCAAAACCGAGACTATAAGCCATCACCTAGAAACGACTTCGTGGATCTGGTCCTGACTTTAAAAAATGAGGATTATATTACTGGAGACAGTATAAGTAATGCAAAGACTGGCGCTGACAAGAAGGTACAATTGAAGGTGGATGATGAATTGTTGGTGGCGCAGTGCGTCCAGTTCTTCGCGGCAGGTTTTGAGACTTCAGCATCTACCATGAGTTTCACTCTGTTTGAGTTGGCAAAGAACCAGGAGGTACAACAACGAGCAGCTGATGAAGTGGCCGAGTTCCTGAGACGTCACGAGAACAAACTGAACTACAATTGTGTGCATGAGTTGCCTTACTTAGAGGCCTGTATGTACGAGACCCTTAGGAAATATCCTGTGATAGGGAACCTGACCCGCGAGGTGATGGACGACTACGTCCTCCCTACGGGCCTGAAACTAGACGTAGGAGTCCGCGTCCATGTCCCTGTGTACCATATGCACTTCAATCCTAAGTATTTTCCGGAGCCGCAGAAGTATAAGCCAGAACGTTTCTTTGCAGAAAATAAAGATGATGTTGAACCTTATACGTTCTTCCCGTTTGGATCAGGGCCAAGGCTGTGTATAGGTAATTTTAACTACTTCGATTTTTATCAATACTCATACCCAAAGTTTGGTAATTCAACCTGTTAAGCTGCTAGGCAGGCCACTTGCTGCGATGCATCAGTATTATGTACTGCAACTTGCCAAAGACCTAGAACTTGATAGGACCTAGGATTTACTCTAGATAACTGCTTCAAAGTTTTTAATAGACAAACAAAGTTCTTACAAATCTTACTTATTCTTTAGATATTTTAACAGGTCATAAATCAGTTAATTTTTCATTTGAATCTGTTTTTCAGGAATGCGTTTCGCGAAGATGCAAGTGATGTCAGGTCTCATTACGATCCTGAAAAAGTACAGAGTGGAACTGGCTGATGGCATGCCAGAAACCCTGACCTTAGACCCCAGGACTTTTTTAACGCAACCTAAGGACCAGGGTATCATCTTCAAAATGATCAAGCGAGAAGGCTGGGAGGAGAGGAAATTTGTGCGATCGGACATCAAGTAACAAGGTAGTAGCACAAGGACTGACTATTACGTTGGCCTAAGCCTAAGCTTTGCCATGAAAAATGGCAAACCACAGTCCTTTGGGGTCATTACCCGGGTGGCATAACGATGCCTAATTCTAGTTCGTTGTTAGGTTTAGTTTAGACGGAGCTAGTTTAGATGACCAAATTGAATGATGTTTTTTTCCGTCTCTTTACGAATTTCAGTTAAGTTGATTGTTTTTTTTTATATGTTTCGAGTTGATTATTTTTAAATATAAGTTTTTACACCAACATTGAAGTATATTTTCCTTCCATTATATTAAAATCATGTGTCACTATACTCATCAGCTTAAAAGATATGATAGTTTTGGATCCGAGTAAAGTTGATGTTTCCAAATATAACAGTGATATTAGTGACGTTTGACCAACCCGCACTGGGGCCGCGTGGTGGATTACAGCCCACTCCCTCTCATAGAGAGGGGCTTGTGTCCCAGCAGTGGGAACATTATAGGCTGGTGATGATTAGTGCCGTTTGAAGCCTAACCGCATTTAGGTAAAAAAGAGATTTTAAAGACGATGGAGGTAATGACGGATGCCTAGCACAATATGCAATTGCTAGCTGTTCGTCATAATCTGCAATATATCTAAATCCGTTTATGAAATAATAAAAAAAATCGACAAAAATCGTAAAACAGTTTTTATTTTACGCTTCTTAGTTGTGGTATATCACATAAGTCCTAGTCAAGTATCAATTTTACATCGTGACTAGACATTGACGAGGCATTCCAGCACATCATTCATCATCATCATTTCAGCCGAAAGACGTCCACTGCTGGACATAGGCCTCCCCCAAGTGTCGCCACATTGATCGGTCCCGTGCGACTCACATCCAGCGGATCCCCGAAACCTTCACCAGGTCATCGGTCCACCTAGTGGGAGGCCTTCCAACGCATCGTCTCCCGATTCGCGGTCGCCATTCCAGAACTTTTCGGCCCCATCGGCCATCTGTTCTGCGAGCAATGTGCCCTGCCCACTGCCACTTAAGTTTGGCAATTCTTCGGGCTACGTCGGTAACCTTGGTCCTCTTGCGGATGTCCTCATTTCTGATTTGATCACGCAAGGAAACTCCGAGCATAGCTCTCTCCATTGCCCTTTAGGTGACTTTGAGCCTTCTGATGAGGCCCATTGTGAGCGGCCACGTTTCGGTCCCGTATGTAATCACTGGCAACACACACTGGTCATAAACTTTCGTCTTGAGACACTGCGGTAAGTTGGACGAGAAGATTCCACGCAGCTTCCCGAACATCATCCATAAATACGAAAAAGACAAAATGCATAATAAAGACAATAAATCAAAAAGTATCGAAGCAAAAATAATAAAATTCACCAAAAAAAAAAAAAAAAAATTGGGTGGTCCCTTATGAATTTTATTATCTTTGCTTCGCGCAAGCTTTATCTACTAAATGAAAAAAAAAAAACTTCTAAATCGGACCAGTAATCACGGAGAAATAAGTGAACATACATGCTTAGAGATGCTGATCGAATACATAACCACCACCTTTTTAAGAAATCGGTTAATAAAAAACAAAACTGCTTCGTTGTAGAAGGTTTGCTGGCTCTTAACTTATGTTTAGCATATTAAACTGTATTCATTGTAAGTTAAGTGGCGTTTAACTTATGTTTGTCATTATGTATCTCTATTACTGAACAATAAACATGTATTATTTGTTATGTTGATAAGTTTTTAATAAAAAACACACGTAGTGGTCTGTACAGTGGCACTTTGTACAGTGACTCAATGATAGTCATTTTTTTATTGTGAATGGCATCTCGCAGTCAGCCTGGAAGGTTGTCGTCAGCTTAACCGGACTATCATGTGGGTGCCTTGAGTGTAAGGCCTCCAGCCAGGGCATAGAACTACTTACAAACTAAGCGACTACACGCTAAGGGCACCTCCTGTGGGGTACGAGCCTCAGCTAAGGGCGTCGACAGCACCAATGATAGTCAAGAACTAAGTATGCTAAATAATATACTTCAAATACAATATAACATCACGCCTGTAATCCCGGAAGGATTAGGCAGAGGTGTACTAATTATTTTTATGACAAAGTCATGTAATGGCGCCATGCATCTTTAACCTGCGGCACGCGCGGCTTTTGGTTGCCGGCGGCAGTTTGCTTGCGGCTTCGTACAGAGTGGTAGTGTCGTTGCAACCGCATCTGCAGGCCGTTCCGATTTGCGACCTATCAGGCAAGGCGGTCTGAAAGCCGGCGACATGTGTGGATACGCCACAATAGGGGGAGCAGCGGTGGCCCAGTAGTGGCAGCTCCGACTTACGAACACGCCGTGGGTTCGAACCCAGACAGACGCATTACTTTGTGTAATTTATTTCATCACCGCTGCCCTCAGAAACGGTGAAGTACTGCTGAATACACATTATATGCTGATGATGCCATCAACCGGGCACAAATCCAGACTCCGTGGCTGCTACTGAGAAATTCCTGATGGAAGAACCCAATAACACTTTGCCCGACCCGGGAATCGCACCCAGGACCTTGAGCTCAGCAGCCGCGCTTGCCGCCAACGAGGCAGTATTTAAATAATTTTGATATCTAACCTGAGGGCTAGACAAAAACAAAAACAGATTTTCGAAATTCGTTCTTATACTTCTAAATTAAATCAAATCATCTATTTCATCCATAATGTAATAACATAACTGGTGGTCAAATAAACAAATAAAAGACGCAATTATGGACCCTGTCGGGCACAGCAAGTTTTAAATAAATAGAGAGAGGAAGAGTGCTTCTCTAATTTATCTTAGAAAAAGAAGAAAAATTACAATTATTATAATTTCGAATTATTTTATATCTTATTTATTCGCTCACAATAGGCCTCATTACAAGACTTAAAGTCATCCAAAGGGCATTGGAGAGGGCTATGCTCGGAGTTTCCTTGCGTGATCGAATCAGAAATGAGGGCATCCGCAAGAGAACCAAGGTCACCGACGTAGCCCGAAGAATTGCCAAACTTAAGTGGCAATGGGCAGGGCACATTGCTCGCAGAACGGATAGCCGCTGGGGTCGAAAAGTTCTGGAATGGCGACCGCGAACCGGAAGACGATGCGTTGGAAGGCCTCCCACTAGGTGGACCGATGACCTGGTGAAGGTTGCGGGATTCGCTGGATGCGAGGCGCACGGGTCCGGTCAATGTGGCGTCACTTGGGGGAGGCCTATGTCCAGCAGTGGACGTCTTTCGGCTGAAATGATGATGATGATTATTTAAATTTCCGTTTACTTATTATATTATGCATTCAAGTCTATATATTCATTCACTACTCTACTATAGAAGCTTGCCCTAGGTTTCATTCGACTATTTATGTCGTAACGTAAATAATTAAAATGTTCGTTATATGCAATATGGTACCTATTGTAAATAAATTACAGGTTTGACATGTGTATGTTAAGTTATTATTGGTTTTTTGTTTGTTAGATTATGAAGAAATCACTAATTAGCAAATATACAAGGTGTTGTTTTGCATTCTCGTCAAAATTCAGGAGGTTGTCACAAAACACATAAACAATCAATTTAAATACACGGTACCTATTTAATTATTAATGGACGCTGATTTTTTTGGTTGTTTAAGTTTGTCAGTATTTCAGAATAACCCCCGTAACGTGGTTTAGGGAATAAGAAATTATCGAATAAATGTTTGAGATGTTTGAATGTGTGAAAGCGCGGTCATAGGTCGAGAATCAGACAGGCTGCGTTTAAAACACGGGTGGTTCACACTTACCAATTTCCGTAAATAAGAAAAAAATTAAATTATTGATTCGGGACGAGAATCATTAGCATAGTTACCTCCTTGAATTTGACAAGGATGCAAAACAATAACTTGTATAATGGTAGAATATATGCAACGCCGCAGGCGATCCCTTATTAATTTCACCCCACACAATACTATTATAACTAATTTGTACAAAACATTAAATTTAATTGACACAAATACAGAAAAAAATCGTCAATTCATTTTTTATTTTAGTTTATTTAGGTAACCAACAGCGATACATAAAAACATGCCTATTACAGTTGTTATGGCCAATTATAGGTGTAAGGAATGCAGGCCGCAGGGTTGAAATAACAACACACTTGATGAGCGATTATTTAAAACTCTATATTGTCAACACTCCAAACTATATTTACATCAATTAACACTTATACTAACACGGAAAACACAATTTGAAGCTACTAATTTAACATAAACACAATACAGAGAAAAACTTTAGGCACACAAATACAATAACTATACGACAAACGAGATACAGAGTAAGCGCGATGCTTATCAGAGGAATTTTGGATGAAGACTGCTCGTTAATACTCTGGGCCGCCATATTTATACTTGCGTACAAAAGCACAAGTGCTGGTGGGGCTATGGCGGACTCCCACCTATTATCCAATCACCTGTGCGAGAGAGCGTAAACAAGGTCATAAAACCTCTCCCCGCGACACCCCGCCTCTTACCCCTGTGTCCTAATTTCTAATGGACTCGCCCAACGAACCCGGATCTATAATACAATGGGGCCTTTTAGCCAATCAGGCGGTTTGTTATGATTGCCTTGTGGGACTTTATCATATTAACTTTTCTTATGTGGCTCTACATTTTGCAAGTAAATAGCTGTTTTTACTTGTTTCCACATTATATGTTACTGTTATTATTTACAATTATGTTGCCCTAGGTCTTAGTGTACCTATTAATAACATTTAAGCCTATGTTAGGGTCTTATTCTAGGAGCTATTAACAAAAAGGTGTATATTTTCTATATACTAATAGCTTGGTGTATAAAAATTACTTAGTTATTCTACTGTGGTCTTAACAGATCGACCGATCATAAATTTACATAATATACTGTTTCCTTATCATGATATAAACTAGATTTGAGATAGCTGTACTCCCTTACATTTCCACCCCCTGTAGAAGGGTTCAACCGACTACACTTCCGTCAGTAGGGAGTACAACTATCTTTACCACTGGCCGACGTAGAACTCCATGCTTTGTTCTTACGTCGACTACTCTTATTATAGAGTCCGCACCAGGATAAACACTTTTAATGACCCCTTTGGTCCACTGGTTTCGTGGTTTACTTGAATCCGTCACTACAACCACGTCACCCACTTTCACATTTGGAACGTTACTTGTCCACTTGTTGCGACGTTGCAGCGTCGGCAGGTACTCGCGCAGCCAACGCCTCCAAAAGAGGTCGGCCAGCGCGTTCACCCGTCGCCACATGCGGCGGGAGTCCAGGTCGGCGGCATGCCGACGTGTGCACGGCGCATCTCCCGCGGCAGTGCCCAGCAGGAGATGGTTGGGGGTCAGCACCACTGGGTGCTCGACGTCACTGCTCACGTATGTGAGAGGGCGGCTGTTCACTATAAGCTCGGCCTCGGCGTGGAGGGTGTAAAGGACCTCCTCGCGGGGGGCACGCTCTCGAAGCGTCGCCTTTAATCTTTTCTTGATCTAGCGCACCAGTTGCTCCCAGCACCCGCCCATGTGTGGGGATGCCGGGAGGTTGACGTGCCAGGCAATTCCGCGGCCTGACACCTCGCTGCTCAGCTTGTCTGGATCCAGGCGCAAGAGGCGCAACTCAGCCTCGTGCAGGTCGTCTGCCGACATCGCAGTTTTACGACGTCGCTTGCGACATCTAACTATGAAAACTAATACACGCGCCATGATATTTAATGCGCGAGTCCATGTGGGTGGTCGCTCGTAGTGCAGCTGTAGATCTGCCTGTGCCGCAACTGTTTGCACACGCTGCACTTTCTCCAGGTCCTGTTCCGCCACCACGTCGAGGTCGGTGTCAGCCGGCCACTGCTCCTGTGGACAGCGAAGAAAAGGGGGACCCGACAACCACTCATTACTATTATTGGGCCAGTCCAATCTGGTGGCCTTGTCAGCGGGGTTCATCGCCGACGGAACCCAGCGCCAGTTAGCCCTCTCTGACCTCCTGTCTATTTCGGCTAATCGATGTGACACGAACCTTTGGAATTCTAACGCGTCCGAGTTAATCCATTTTAGGACGGTTTTACTGTCCGTCCACAAATACACGCTATTTACTTTCGTACCTAAATCTTTTATGATTGTGTCCGCTATTCTACAGGCTAAAACAGCAGCTTGTAATTCTAGCCTAGGGACTGAGGTAACCTTTTGTGGCGCTACTCTCGCCTTACCTAACACTATAGCGACGTCCCTATTTCCCTCTACGTTATATCCCGCTAAATAAGCTACTGCCGCGTAAGCGGATTCGCTCGCGTCACCGAACACGTGTAATTCTAGGTGTTCTAATTTTAGGCCGTACCACCTAGGTACGTGGGACACTCAGAAAGTTTTGCGAAACTAAAAAAAATTGTTCTATACGTACATATATTTTTATTAAATCTTTTCAAAGTACTTTCCACCAGCCTCTATACAAAGATTCATGCGCCTAAACCAGTTTTCAAAACACTTTTTCCAGTCCGCCGCAGACACCTCGTTTACAGCCTGCTCGAACCCAGCCAGCGCATCTTCCGGCGACGAAAATTGTATCCCTTTGAGCTGATTTTTTATTTTTGGGAATAAAAAGAAGTCACACGGTGCTAGATCAGGGCTGTAAGGAGGGTGACCCAGGAGTTTGACTGGCGTGCTGTCCAGGAAGTCCCTCGTTTTGAGTGCGGTGTGCGCAGGTGCATTGTCGTGGTGGAGCAGTAGCCCGCGGAGCCCTGTGTTTGGTCGCTTGTTGCTTATAACAGAGAAAACTTCTGGCAAACATTTGGAAGTATACCATTCGGCATTAATGCTTCTTTGATCCCGTAAGGGAATTGATACCAAGTGGCCAGTCAAATTAAAAAAGCTAGCGATCAAAATCTTACCCCCGCTTCTAGATCGCTTCACTTTGGTAGGCGTTGGCTCATTTTGAAACACCCAAACAGTCGACTGGCGCTTGGTTTCTGGGTCGTATTGATAAATCCAGGACTCATCACCTGTAACGATGTCGTAAACACGCCGAGACGAGCCTGCTTCAAATTTGTTAAGCATATCACGGCACCATTCCACCCGGGCCTGCTTCTGAGCATCGGTGAGGTTGTGCGGCACCCAGCGTGATACTATCCTCCTCACGCGAAGATGGCTGTGTAGAATCTCGTGAACGCTTCCCGATCCAATCTTCAATATGTGTTGAATCTCCTGATATGTAATTCGCCTATTGTCTTGGATTAAATTTTTCACTGCTAGCACGTTTTCTTCGGTAACAGCCGTCAAAGGGCGACCGCTTCTTTCGTCATCCCCCAAAGTTGGTCGACCGCGCTTGAATTCGTTATACCAACGATACACGGTTGCCTTGGAAGGGCCTTCATCCATGAATGCCATTTGAAGTCTATCGTACGATTCATCCGGTTTCAGGCGACACTTGAAATCGTATAAAATCATAGCTCTAAAATGTTCCCGGCGCAGATCCATATTTCAGTGAGACACAATACTTTGAATTAACTCGCAAAAAATGTGGAGGGAAATTTTGAAATTGGAACTTACTTATTTTTACTTATAAATAATCACATTTTCGAAAAACATAATAACTGGCCAGTCTCCCATATATAAAAACTTTTTTTCGCAATACTTTCTGAGGGGCCTGGTATAGTTATTTGGTTAAGGTGGTAAAGGTTGTGCAACCATTCGAACCACATTTTGGCCTCCGCATCTTTTAATTTTTCATCCCATTGTATACCCGTGTGCCATATCCTTTTCATGAGGATGCGCGATTGTATGACACACGGATACAAAAAACCTAACGGGTCAAAGATTGACATAATAAATCTTAAAAACTCTCTTTTCGTCGGAACAACAAGACCCTCTATTATGGGTTTAGGTAATCTCTTGAATGATAGGTCAAAGGCCAGCTCGTCTTTGTTTGGTGACCAAATCATTCCTAGGGTGCGTTCCGTAGCACTTTCGCCCTTGTCTAAAGACACTCGGTCAGGCATCTCAGCACTTAGTTTGTCGCGCAGCTCTGGAGAGTTCGTGACCCACCCCCGTATATTAAACCCGCCTTTGGCGTGGACGTGGGTTACATCCTCTATTAAACTGTTGGCCTGCGCGGCAGACCAAGTACTGTCTAGGTAGTCGTCCATATAGTGTTTTGTGTGTATGGCGGCTACCGCTTCGGGGTACATATCTACATATCTACTCGAATTCTTGTTGAGAATATAAATTGCCGATGTTGGCGATGACACGGCCCCGAAAATCATAGAATTCATGACGTAAACTTCAGGTTCTTTGTTGGCATCAGACGACCACAAAAACAATTGAGCCCCTCTATCTTGTTCTCTTATAAATACGCGTAGGAACATATCCGCTATGTCCCCAGTGAACGCAACAGGCCCTAATCTAAATTTAAACAACACGCCTAGCAGGGAGTTGAGTAAATCAGGCCCGGTCAACAAATTGTCATTCAACGAGGTTCCGTTGTAGCTAGCTGCGGCGTCAAATACTAACCTCAACTTTCCCGGCTTGTTTGGATTCGTTACCCCGAAGTGGGGTAAATACCACACCGAATTAGATTTGACACCGCCTTCTACCTTGCTTGCGTACCCCTCAGCTATCAACCTATCTATCTGTGCTGTATAGGCTGAGGCGTACACAGCGTCTTTACTTAATCGACGCTCAATCCCCGCTAGACGTTGACGCGCATATTTATAATTGTTGGGCAACTGAGGGTCGTCCCGACACCATAATAACCCTACCTCCCACGAGCCGCTCTCTGTCTGACGGCTAGTGGAGTCTAGAATAGCCTTAGCTCTCTCTACGTCTTTATGCTTTCTAGGCACTTCTACTATTCCTATAGCTTCTAGCTCAAACTGTTTTTTAACCAATTCGTGTAGAACATTAGATGGCTCTATTACACAATTTAATGAGTGCTCGCTAGTGTCTCTATAGCTACCTACAGGTCCGTGCACAACCCACCCTAAACTGGTCAAAGAGGCAACTGGCTTACCGGATTTCCCTCGGCGAGTCTCCTGGCTGGTCAGCAGCTCCCAGTTGTCCTGACCCAGCAACAGTAGTGGTCTGGCTCCTCGCATTTCCTCACAACCCAAGTCGCGAAGGTGGGCGTGGTCTTGTATTACTGTGGCAGGCACTCTTTGCGCGGGTAAGTCCAGGCTTTTTAATGTTCGACACTTCACTTTATGTGTTTGCCCGTTTGGTCCACGCACTGACACACTGATTACTTTCGACGTTTCATCGACAATCTCTTGACCGCGCGCACTGTGCAATGTTATAGGTACCGTTTTTCCACTGGCGTTTTCAGCTATCGAGTCGTCTATCAGTGATACGGTTGCCCCGTCATCTAGTAGGGCATAACAATGGTTTTCTCTACCGTTCACTGTCACACACACTGGCATTATCTTCAATAGCGCCTTGCCTGTGTAATCACTGACATTTGTGACGCTCTCACCCTTCCTGTCGGCATGTAACAATGTGTGGTGTGCGTAGTTACAAGACGTGCACTTACTTGCTCGACAGAAATTCTTGCCATGTTTCTTTATCATGCACTTGAAACACAATCTATTTTTCTTTACGTGTTGCCATCTCTCTTCGACGCTCAACCCAGTAAATTTCTCACACTTGGGTAACTTGTGATTCTCCCCACATAGCGTGCATGGCTCTTCAGCCTCTTTCGCTGGCTGCTCATTGTTGGAATTGACGTGCAAGTACTGGATGTTCTTAGTAGGCCTCGCTGTCTGTACATTAGACCTATTCTTAGCGGCGCCTGTTGACGGTGTAGTCATTTCAATTTGCAAATAATAGGACGTAGCTCGGGCTAGATGACTTAGAAATTCTGCGAGTATTTCTAGGCTTGGTGCCACTCGCACATCTATGCCCTGGGTTGCTGCCATGCCCATCGCAAAATCACCGTATTGAGCACGTTGTACAGAGGTAAGTTTATTAAGTATTTCACTTACCAGCTGTGGATTATTCAGATATCCGTTCGCTTTCACGCTTTTCAGCAGTGATACACAATTCCTCACTGTCGTCGAGAACTTTCTGAGCTCACGGCCACTCTCAGTTACCTTAGGTAACGCACGCACTTTTTTAAGGGCACACTCGAGCACTAGATTAGGGTGCCCGAACTCTTCATCGAGCGTCTTCATTATTTCAGCTGGATTTGTAGAGGTACGCAATAAATCCTCCACTGCTATCTTTGCGTCTCCTTGCAACGACGTTTTCAGGCGCGCTAGGTTCTCATGCGGCTTGAATTCGTACATCACCGTCGTGTCGTGGTACATATTTTTGTATGATAGCCACTCTGCTGGGTCGCCTCTAAAAAATGGCAACTCATAGGCCTGTCTTGGCACCGGTCGCGGACGCGCTAAGCTAGTTATAGCGTCGGCCAGCTGGTCTATCTTCCTGTCACGTGACCTGCTCCTGTCTGCGTCTTCGGCGAACGTGTTTCCCCACTCAGGCACTTCTCTAGCCTGCTCTCTCGATCGCGGGGCACTGACCGTGGCCTGGGGAGTGTCGTTCCCTAGGTACGGATGTTCGCGAAACTGTACTGACGCGGGCGCACACTGAGGGAGCGCAGGTATACGGTCGGACTTTGGCGCGGGCGCTGAGACCTCACGGGAGGGCGCGGGCACTCGACGCGGCGATGGGTCGCGACACGCTGCGGGCGTGTTTATCTCTCTTACTACGGGAGTCATCTCCGAGACCCATTCCTCTACTCGTCGCGTCGTCCCCTCTTCGTCTGAGTCTTCTTCCACTGCGGCGTCTATCTCTGCGAGATCAGCTTCTAGCTTCTTCTTCACCAATTGCTCCTTCATGCGCACTATTTCCCTCTCAGCCTCGTATTCTACCCTCCTCCGAAGGTGATCGGCACTTCTGTGGCCGCTCCTCGAGGAGACGTGGCTTGTATCGGATCTCGCCCTGTGGGTTCTCTCCGATCTCGCAGGCGGAGTCATTCCTCTGTAGTCGATGACACGACCACCGGGACCCGCCAACGGGATCACAGGAACGGGAAACGATGTCGACGTATGTGCGACAGAAGGCGAGCCTGGTGGCCTTTCTGATGGCACACCTGAGTCAGCTTCTAGCTCTCGCCGCCTGTTCATATCTGCCTCTAGCTTGCGCAACTTACTCCTTGTCGTGATGGTGCTTTTCTCGCTCATCTTGCGTGCTCAGCAGATCCGTTGCACGAAGGACCAAAAATTGTAAGGAATGCAGGCCGCAGGGTTGAAATAACAACACACTTGATGAGCGATTATTTAAAACTCTATATTGTCAACACTCCAAACTATATTTACATCAATTAACACTTATACTAACACGGAAAACACAATTTGAAGCTACTAATTTAACATAAACACAATACAGAGAAAAACTTTAGGCACACAAATACAATAACTATACGACAAACGAGATACAGAGTAAGCGCGATGCTTATCAGAGGAATTTTGGATGAAGACTGCTCGTTAATATTTTTTTTTTTTTTTTTATGAATGGCATCTCGCAGTTCAACCTAAGAGGTTGTCGTCTGCTTAACCGGACTATCCTGTGGGTGCCTTAAGAGTAAGGCCTCCAGCCAGGGCATAAAAACTTACAAACTAAGCGACTATACGCTGAGGGCACCCCCTGTGGGGTACGAGCCTCGGCTCAGGGCGTCGCTGGGGGAGGACTGTACGGGGACAGGCTGGATCTGAATGATATCATTATTTAGGGGCTGATTTAAAACTACTGGCACAGCATCGCGGGCTAGCTCGAGCGAGGGTCGGGGAGGGCATGGACCGGGACGTCGCGACGGACCTCGACGGCGAGGTCGGAAAGACGGCGGTTTGTGTCTGTACTTATTAAGAGTGCTAGTCTCTTTACTACTCTCCTGGAGGAGGGTGATAGCATCATCGGAAGTGACGAGGGTATGCCGAGGACGGCGTACTGTACTAATGCGCGAGGGTTCGTAACGGGCGGCCGCTGCGATCAGGGGATTACGGTGTTTACTGGCGTTATCGAAGAAACGCTTCGAAAGACGTTTCATAAACTGAAGGACGGTGGGCATTCTAAGGTCTACGTGTAGACGGTCGTTACGGACATAAAAAGGGGCTCCCGTGACTCTACGTAAGAACCGGTTCTGCAAGGTTTGCATCCTATGGATGTATTTAGGCTTGGTGTGAGCGTACACAACGCAAGCGTACGTCATAATGGGGCGGATCACCGCGGTATAAAGGCGCAACTTGCACTTAAGTGACAATTTGCTTTTTGCCGAGATCATGAAATGAAGCCTACCCATAGCAAAGGCAGCTCGGTCGCGAGCTGCTTTGATGTGCGCCGCGAAAGACAGGTGGTTGTCAAGTAAGACTCCTAAGTACTTGGCTTGCTTCTCCCAAGGGATAGGCTTACCGTACATAGTGATCGGGCTGAGCTCGGGTGGCTTATTCTTACGCGGTTTAGAGAAAAGAACTGCCTGGCTCTTGTCGGGGTTCACCTCGATTCTCCATTTCCGGAACCAAGCGCCTAAGACGTTGGCTGAGGTTTGGAGGGTGCTGTAAATAGCGTCGTGACTACGGCCAGTGTAATAGATGGCCGTGTCGTCCGCGAACAGGGCTAACTGTGCCTTCTTGCTCTTGGGGATGTCACTGGTGAACAGAGTAAAGATAAGGGGAGAGAGCGGGGAGCCCTGAGGGACTCCGGCTCTAATGGGGTGGGGGGAAGACAGTGCCTTCCCGATGCGATAGCGGAAGGTGCGATCCGACAAAAAGTCTCGTAAGATGAGCACGAGACGGTCTGGCACTCCCAGTTTGTACAGCTTATATAATAAGCCGTTGTGCCAGACTTTGTCGAATGCCTTTGCTATGTCGAAAAACAACACACCCGTCATCGCTCCCCGCTGGAAGCCAGCGCTCAAGTGTTCTACGATGCGGTGGGCCTGTTGAATGCAAGAGTGTCCGGTCCTGAAGCCGAACTGTTCGTTGGGGATGAGACTCTTAGCCTCGGCGAAGTCTTTGAGTCGCTTATACATAAGTCTCTCGTAGATTTTACCGAGTGCATTCAGGAGACTGATAGGTCTGTAGCTCGAAGGCTCAGACTTGGGTTTGCCTGGCTTGGCGAAACCGATGACAGTGGCCTCTTTCCATATTTGGGGAAACGCGTTGTTGCTCAGGGCGCCATTGAAGATGGCCGCCATTAACACGACGAGCTGAGTGGGGAGGAGTTTGAACACCCTATTGGTGATTCCGTCGGAGCCGGGTGCTTTCCGCGGTTGAAGTTTGCTAATGATGTCTTGCACTTCGTCAGCTGTGACCGGAGGCAGAGGATCATCAGGGTCTTCTTCGGGGGGCAGGGCGGCTCTACGTTCGACGAATGCGTTCACCTCATCGAGATGTCGCTTGTCTACTGGTTGCGAGCTGGGGGAGCACTGGGACTCCAGGCTGTCGGCTAGGCATTCGGCCTTCTCAGAGTCGTCGAATGCGACGCTCTTATCGGGTCGGGTGAGGGGAGGCATCGAAGCCTCTTCGGTGGAGCGCATCTTGCGTTGCAGCTGCCAGAAGGCTAGGTGGGTAGGCTCGAGTTCGCTTAGCGTTTTTTCCCATTGATTATTACGAAGCTCACTGGTGCGATCCTTTACAGCACGCTGTAAATTACGCATGTGGGCTTTGTTTGCCTCGCAGGGAAAGCTGCTGTAGGCACGGATGGCCGCGTTCTTTTCGTTTATCAGTTCACGTACGTCAGCGGGTAGTATCCAGCGTTGATCGCTCATTGCTGGGACTTCCCGTGAGCAGTCCTTCAGTACGGATTGCACGTGTTCTGTAAACGAGTTGATGGCGGCCGTCGTGTCTGCGACTGAGACTATGTGGTCGGGGATGGCCTCTAGGTGAGGCGACGTGGTGGATTTCAGCTTTTCGCTGACTTTCCTCCAGTCGGTTATCACTTGGGTCGGCGGGGGCTGGCTGGGGTCAGAAGGACCCGAGCGAGGAACTAAGTGCATGAGCACTGGTCGATGATCTGAGTTAAGCTCATGTAAAGTCTCGATGGAATGCAACTTAAGGTTGACATTCTTGAGTAGCGCTATGTCGAGAACGTCTGAACGTTGGTCGGGGTCGTGGGGATAGTGGGTGTGCTCCATAGGAGCGATGGGATCGAAGTTGAGGGACTCGCCCAGGTTATACAAGTGACGTCCTCTGGCAGAGGTCGTCGTGCTGTTCCAGGCGGGGTGTTTGGCGTTGAGGTCGCCCGCTATGATAACGGAGTCGCTCAAGCCGAAGAGGGCGGCAAGGTCTTTGGTGAACAAAGTGTGCTCCTCGGACGTGCCGCCGGGAGGGATGTACGCAGAGGCGATAGTGATCGGTTGATGGCCGGTCATGCCTAGTCGACACACTGAGGTCTCGAGTAGAGACTCCATGGGAGGGGGATCTAAGGGGATGCAATGCAGTTCTTTCCTATAATAGATTAGAGTCCCGCCCTTGTGGCAACGTGACCGATCGTTGCGAACTATGCGATAGTTGGCAATTCTCGGATCGCGGTGACTGGGCTTGAGGAAGGTCTCCTGTACGAGGAGGATATCAATTTGATGGTCGCGGAGGAAGGTGGCGATCTCATCACGCTGGCCTCTAATGCCATTGGCATTAAAGTACCCTAATTTTAGGGATCGGGGTTTGGTGCACGTTAATCTCGTATTATCCATTGGAGTTAGTCGAGGTTAAGGTTGCGGAGGAGGTCGCCTAACTTGAGTAGGGACTTTAGGATAATTTTAAGTTTATCACCACCAGTGTTAGCCGCCCTGAGATCAGCCGCCATGCGGTCTGCTTCGGGGGTGACTAACTCTGCTAGCGACTCTAAAATTACGTTGTGCTGCTCGTTAATACTCTGGGCCGCCATATTTATACTTGCGTACAAAAGCACAAGTGCTGGTGGGGCTATGGCGGACTCCCACCTATTATCCAATCACCTGTGCGAGAGAGCGTAAACAAGGTCATAAAACCTCTCCCCGCGACACCCCGCCTCTTACCCCTGTGTCCTAATTTCTAATGGACTCGCCCAACGAACCCGGATCTATAATACCATGGGGCCTTTTAGCCAATCAGGCGGTTTGTTATGATTGCCTTGTGGGACTTTATCATATTAACTTTTCTTATGTGGCTCTACATTTTGCAAGTAAATAGCTGTTTTTACTTGTTTCCACATTATATGTTACTGTTATTATTTACAATTATGTTGCCCTAGGTCTTAGTGTACCTATTAATAACATTTAAGCCTATGTTAGGGTCTTATTCTAGGAGCTATTAACAAAAAGGTGTATATTTTCTATACAGGGTGTAACGGAAAGGGTATATACATACTTATGGGTGTGCTACAGACCATCAAACTGAACATGTTTCTCCACAAAGAAATATCGTCATAGCGAAAAAAATATCATCTGCCCCATACATTTGGGTCGAATAGGTATTGAAATTTTGTATGGGCCAGCAGATAATTTTTTCGTTATTACAATCTTTGTTTGTGGAGAAACATGTTCAGTTTGATGGTCTGTAGCACACCCTTAAGTATGTATATACCCTTTCCGTTACACCCTGTATACTAATAGCTTGGTGTATAAAAATTACTTAGTTATTCTACTGTGGTCTTAACAGATCGACCGATCATAAATTTACATAATATACTGTTTCCTTATCATGATATAAACTAGATTTGAGATAGCTGTACTCCCTTACAATAGGTTTCCCTGTATAACTGGGATATATGTATAATACATGCGAACGGACTAATGCCAGATATTTCCAATTAAACAATACAAAAGTCAAATTAAATAATTATGCATTGTATAATTATTATTATTATTCCGTTTATTCATTAAATTAACATACATTTACATTTTTAAATATTTTTACAAAAATATATTTAAAAAAACATTTAAAAATATAAAAATAGTAGCCCACCGGTATCGGGAACAGGGTCCAAGCTACCGGTGGTTAGGGCTGCAGAGACAGGAACCTCCTCACAATGCGGGCCGTGTCAAGGAGTACTGCCTTCTGAATCTGGTTCTTGATCCAACTGCCAAGTGAGAGCTTCGACAGATGTTCGTCGAAGCTTTTAGCCATAAGGCCATTGGCCGTTACGACAATCGGCACAATGATAGCCGAGTTCACATTCCACATGCTGACAACCTCGTGTGCCAAGTCGAGATATTTTATTTGTTTCTCTTTCTCAGCCTTCACAAGGTTCTCATCATGCGGGATGGTAACATCGACTATCATTACGCGGCGCGCTGATCGGTCTATCACCACTATGTCAGGCTTATTGGCGACAATAGTCCTGTCAGTAATGATAGGCCGATCCCAGTACAGCGTGACATGGTCTTTCTCGAGAACTGGGTCGGGCACATACTTGTAGTACGGTACCTCAGAATCCACAAGTTCATATTTCAAGGCAAGTTGCTGGTGAATAATCCTGGCTACTTGGTTATGCCTGAGTAAGTACTCGCCGTTAGCCAGACGAGAACAACCAGAAATAATATGTCTGATGGACTCACCCGGACGGTGGCATGCCCGACACACGTCCACTGTCCCGTCCTTCATAATATTTTTCCGGTAGTTGTTCGTCAGCATAACTTCGTCCATAATCGCACAGACAAAACCTTCAGTTTCCCCAAAGAGGTCGCCGAATCGTAGCCAGGACACGGACGCTAGAAAATCTACATCGGGCCCATGAAGAGCCTGGTAGAAGCGCCCGCGAAGCACCTTGCCTTGCCATACTTCCTTGCGGTCATCAGTAGTAAGTACTACAGGTTTGCGCCAGTTCTCTTTAGCCATGGACAGCGGGGTGAGTACCTTATCCACTGCGACCACATCACGGTGCATACCCACCTCGGCTTTCAAAAAATATTCTCTGAGGCTGCACACCTCGCGGTTGTGGAGGGTCTTCGCGTTTAAAAAGCCTCGACCCCCGCACTTCCGCGGGATGTACAGTCTCATCACCGATGATCGTGGGTGATGCATCCGGTTTGCGGTCAGCAATGAACGGACTCTCCTGTCTAGGGCGTCCAGTTCGGTCTGAGTCCATTTGAGTATGCCGAAAGAGTACATTAAAACTGGCATGACCCAACCGTTGAAGGCGCGCACCTTGTTTCCGCCTGAAAGAAGGCTGTTTAATACCTTCTTCAGGCGACCGAAGAAGCGCTCCCTCAACGACTGCTTCATGTCAGCTACGTTAATGCCTAACGCTTCCGACATACCCAAATACTTATAGCTTTCGGATGAGGAGAGAGATCTTAGGTGTATGGAATCCGAGAGTTGGATTCCCTCGGATTCCATAATCTCTCCTCGCTTTACATACATGACTGCACATTTGTCCACACCAAATTCCATCCTGATGGCGCTACTGAAAGTTTCAGTTACTTTCAGTAGCTTCATCAGTTGCAATTTGTTAGGGGCAAAGAGTTTCAGATCATCCATGTAAAGGAGGTGAGATATGACCTGACCACCTCTCCTCAACCGGTAGCCTAGGCCTGAATCCTCCAGCAATGTGCTTAGAGGATTCAGGGCTAGACAGAACCAAAGTGGACTCAGACTGTCGCCCTGAAATATTCCCCGTTTAATCCATACAGGCTCATCGTTCCCCTGAATCTGTCGACATCCTGGATATCGAAGGACCGTCTTCCATTGCCCCATACACGACTCAAGAAAGGCGCGTAGAGTTGCATCAATCTTGTACAACTCCAGCACCCTCATGAGCCACGTATGTGGCACAGAGTCATAGGCCTTCTTGTAATCTATCCAACATGTCGACAGATCTTTGCGGGATCGACGAACCTGTTGGCTAATGGCCATGTCGATGAGGAGTAGCTCCTTAGTTCCACGGGACCCGTTCCTACATCCATTCTGAGAGGCCGACATAATAGAATTATTAACAATGTGTTTGTTAATTTTCTCTCTCAAAATGGATGTAAGAAGTTTATAGACCGTCGACAAACACGTGATCGGTCTATAATTCTTGGGTTCCGCAGGACTACCTGACTTATGGAGCAGGTGGGTAACACCCGTTGTAAGAAACTCTGGTAGCGACCCAGACTCTAAGCATGACTGGAATTGAGATGCCAGGCGAGTGTGTGAACTACTTAGCCATTTGAGCCAGAAGTTGTGCAGTCCGTCCGGTCCCGGAGATTTCCAGTTCGGTAACGGACGAACTGCCCTGGCAACATCTAACGGGGTTATTGTTATTTCTTCCATTTGTGGGATTGATTCACACACTCGCTCAACATCTCGCATCCAGTCAGCCTCCGTATGACAGACGGGCACCGACCAGATGCTGCGCCAGAATGAACTCGTGGCAGCATCATCCGGGCGGCACACGTCCGTCACACTTTGTTCGGGTCGCTCCCAAGCTCTATATACCCACCTCTCATCACTCTGGAACATGCGATTCTGCGAGTACCGATCAACACGCTTCTTATACCGCCGAATACGGTTCGCCCATGCATAAACTTTCTGCTTCAGGAAGTCGATGCGCTCTGTGACTCGGGACATGTATTCTTGAGGGCTGATTCCAGTCCCCAAGAATGCCCGCCTCACAAAGCGCATCACACGTGGGCGTGTATTGCCCTCCCTGAAGCAGTATAGTTTGCCGATGAGTACCCTGGCCCCGTCGATACGGCCCTCGATCCTGCGTTGCCAAGCTGGTACGGCTGGTTTTGGTCGAGTAGCTACGTCAAAATTTGGGAATTTGACGTTAGCTAAACGACAAGCCGCTACAGCCCCACAATACAAGATCGAGTGCGTATCAACGAGGTTCTCACTACGCTCAAAAATATTTTTGAGTTGTGAGTCCAAGGCACACACCAGCGCCCTATTTTTCTTATGCATGGGTAACCGTGGTAATCGGGGCCTAAGTTGGGCAGGAGTGAATCGATACTCGTGAAGCGCATCTTCCAGAGCGCTCCTCAAACGTTCGTTGCACTGGCTACTTACCGTGGCAACCCTATCATCCTCCTCTACAGCACCAAGATTGGACCGCGGTGGTATTGCGTCAATAGTTGACGCTTGCACCGCGATTTGCGCCGGAGTCAAGTCGATGTGGTTGCTCGGTACCTCTGAGCGCAGCCTATCAAGTGCAGCGTCGTCCAACATGTGATTGCGTTGGATGACCCGCGCCTGATCCGACAACCGTTGGGCCGAAACGTTGACAGTCGGTTCAAGTTCCTGAAACATAGACAGCATCCTAACACGGTACGCAGTGAGGTTAGTTCCCCCCTCTATAGACCCATAGTATGCGCGCATGACGTTCTCATTAATGGAATAAGTCCATCTCATGCGCTGCACACAACCACCGGCAGCGGGGACCCGGCTCGGGACCGGTTGGCCCCTAGGTCCGAAGCTTGACGGTGGCCGGCCTCGCCCCGGCCGACGTACAGGTGTTGGCGACGTCGGCGGGGAGAAATATTCGTCGCTGGAGCTCGACGCGACTGCCGCTGCCGGTGACACAGGTGATCCGGGGTCCGGCGGCGGCGAGGCGGAGCTCAGCGACGAGTCCGGGGGTGATGGGCGTGCGCGTCTCGAAGCTGCTCGGGTAATCATTCCATCAGCTGTCCATTTTCTCGTATTTAGGTTTTTGATGTATTTTGAATTTTGTAGTGACAGACGTCATGTTGCTGTTGAACCAGTTTTCTTTTCCTTTATGCTCTTCTTAGGTTTATTTACAATTTTTAAATATTTAAGTTGTTTGTATATATAAGTATATATAAGTAAGAATTGTTGTACAAAATGTGTAATAAATCCAAAAATATTTATATAAGAAATTCGATGATACAACTGATGACTGATGACATATGGGGTTGCCAGCTTATTTATTATTATTCCCTTTATTCATTTTACAAACATACGTTTTACATTTTTAAATATTTTTATAAAATTATATACAAAAACATTTAAAAACATAAAAAATAGTAGCCCACCGGTATCGAGCACAGGGTCCAAGCTACCGGTGGTTAGGGCTGCAGAGACAGGAACCTCCTCACAATGCGGGCCGTATCGAGGAGTACTGCCTTCTGAATCTGGCTCTTGATCCAACTGCCAAGTGAGAGCTTCGACAGATGTTCGTCGAGGCTCTTGGCCATAAGGCCATTGGCCGTTACGACAATCGGCACAATGATAGCCGAGTCCACATTCCACATGCTGAGAACCTCGTGAGCCAAGTCGAGATATTTTATTTGCTTCTCTTTCTCAGCCTTCACGAGGTTCTCGTCATGCGGGATGGTAACATCGACTATCATTACGCGGCGCGCTGATCGGTCTATCACCACTATGTCAGGCTTATTGGCAACAATAGTCCTGTCAGTAATGATAGGCCGATCCCAGTACAGCGTGACATGGTCTTTCTCGAGAACTGGGTCGGGCACATACTTGTAGTACGGTACCTCAAATTCCACAAGTTCATATTTCAAGGCAAGTTGCTGGTGAATAATCCTGGCCACTTGGTTGTGTCTGTGTAAGTACTCGCCGTTAGCCAGACGAGAACAACCAGAAATAATATGTCTGATGGACTCACCCGGACGGTGGCATGCCCGACACACGTCCACCGTCCCGTCCTTCATAATATGTTTCCGGTAGTTGTTTGTCAGCATAACTTCGTCCATAATCGCACAGACAAAACCCTCAGTTTCCCCAAAGAGGTCGCTGAATCGTAGCCAGGACACGGATGCTAGAAAATCTACATCAGGCCCATGAAGAGCCTGGTAGAAGCGACCGTGAAGCACCTTGCCTTGCCATACTTCCTTGCGGTCATCGGTAGTAAGTACGACAGGTTTGCGCCAGTTCTCTTTAGCCATGGACAGCGGGGTGAGTACCTTGTCCACTGCGACCACATCTCGGTGCATACCCACCTCGGCTTTCAAAAAATATTCTCTGAGGCTGCACACCTCGCGGTTGTGGAGGGTCTTCGCGTTTAAAAAGCCTCGACTCCCGCACTTCCGTGGGATGTACAGTCTCATCACCGATGATCGTGGGTGATGCATCCGGTTTGCGGTCAGCAATGTACGGACTCTCCTATCTAGGGCGTCCAGTTCGGTCTGAGTCCATTTGAGTATGCCGAAAGAGTACATTAAAACCGGCATGACCCAACCGTTGAAGGCGCGCACCTTGTTTCCGCCCGAAAGAAGGCTCTTTAATACCTTCTTCAGGCGACCAAAGAAGCGTTCCCTCAACGATTGCTTCATGTCAGCTACGTTAATGCCTAACGCTTCCGACATACCCAAATACTTATAGCTTTCGGATGAGGAGAGAGATCTGAGGTGTATGGAATCCGAGAGTTGGATTCCCTCGGATTCCATAATCTCTCCTCGCTTTACATACATGACTGCACATTTGTCCACACCAAATTCCATTCTGATGGCGCTACTAAAAGTTTCAGTTACTTTCAGTAGCTTCATCAGTTGCAATTTGTTAGGGGCAAAGAGTTTCAGATCATCCATGTAAAGAAGGTGAGATATGACCTGACCACCTCTCCTCAACCGGTAGCCTAGGCCTGAATCCTCCAGCAATGTGCTTAGAGGATTCAGGGCCAGACAGAACCAAAGTGGACTCAGACTGTCGCCCTGAAATATTCCCCGTTTAATCCATACAGGCTCATCGTTCCCCTGGATCTGTCGACATCCTGGATATCGGAGCACCGTCCTCCATTGCCCCATACACGACTCAAGAAAGGCGCGTAGAGTTGCATCAATCTTGTACAACTCCAGCACCCTCATGAGCCATGTATGTGGCACAGAGTCGTAGGCCTTCTTGTAATCTATCCAGCATGTCGACAGATCCTTGCGGGAGCGACGAACCTGTTGGCTAATGGCCATGTCGATGAGGAGTAGCTCCTTAGTACCACGGGACCCGTTCCTACATCCATTCTGAGAGGCCGACATAATAGAATTACTATCGATGTGTTTGTTAATTTTCTCTCTCAAAATGGATGTAAGAAGTTTATAGACCGTCGATAAACACGTGATCGGTCTATAATTCTTGGGTTCCGTAGGACTACCTGACTTATGGAGCAGGTGGGTAACACCCGTTGTAAGAAACTCTGGAAGCGACCCAGACTCTAAGCATGACTGGAATTGAGATGCCAGGCGAGTGTGTGAACTACTTAGCCATTTGAGCCAGAAGTTGTGCAGTCCGTCCGGTCCCGGAGATTTCCAATTCGGTAACGGACGAACTGCCCTGGCAACATCTAACGGTGTTATTGAAATTTTTTCCATTTGTGGGATAGATTCACACACTCGCTCAACATCTCGCATCCAGTCAGCCTCCGTATGACAGACGGGCACCGACCAGATGCTGCGCCAGAATGAACTCGTGGCAGCATCATCTGGGCGGCACACGTCCGTCATATTTTGTTCGGGTCGCTCCCAAGCTCTGTATACCCACCTCTCATCACTCTGGAATATGCGATTCTGCGAGTACCGATCAACACGCTTCTTATATCGCCGAATACGGTTTGCCCATGCATAAACTTTCTGCTTCAGGAAGTCGATGCGCTCTGTGACTCGGGACATGTATTCTTGAGGGCTGATTCCAGTCCCCAAGAATGCCCGCCTCACAAAGCGCATCACACGTGGGCGTGTATTGCCCTCCCTGAAGCAGTATAGTTTGCCGATGAGTACCCTGGCCCCGTCGATACGGCACTCGATCCTGCGTTGCCAGGCTGGTACAGCTGGTTTTGGTCGAGTAGCTACGTCAAAATTTGGGAATTTGACGTTAGCTAAACGACAAGCCGCTACAGCCCCACAATACAGTATCGAGTGCGTATCAACGAGGTCCTCGCTACTCTCAAAAATATTCTTGAGTTGCGAGTCCAAGGTACACACCAACGCCCTATTTTTCTTATGCATGGGAAGCCGTGGTAAACGGGGCCTAAGTTGGGCAGGAGTGGATCGATACTCGTGAAGCGCATCTTCCAGAGCGCTCCTCAAACGTTCGTTGCACTGGCTACTTACCGTGGCAACCCTATCATCCTCCTCTACAGCACCAAGATTGGACCGCGGTGGTATTGCGTCAATAGTTGACGCTTGCACCGCGATTTGCGCCGGAGTCAAGTCGATGTGGTTGCTCGGTACCTCTGAGCGCAGCCTATCAAGCGCGGCGTCGTCCAACATGTGATTGCGTTGGATGACCCGCACCTGATCCGACAGTCGTTGGGCCGAGACGTTGACGGTTGGTTCAAGAGTCTGAAAAAGAGACAGCATCCTATCACGGTACGCAGTGAGGTTAGTTCCCCCCTCTGTAGACCCGTAATATGCGCGCATGACGTTCTCGTTTATAGACTGAGTCCATCTCATGCGCTGCACACAACCACCGGCAGCGGGGACCCGGCTCGGGACCGGTTGGCCCCTAGGTCCGAAGCTCGACGGTGGCCGGCCTCGCCCCGGCCGACGTACAGGTGTTGGCGACGTCGGCGGGGAGAAATATTCGTCGCTGGAACTCGACGCTACTGCCGCTGCCGGTGACACAGGTGATCCGGGGTCCGGCGGCGGCGAGGCGGAGCTCAGCGACGAGTCCGGGGGTGGAAGGCGTGCGCGTTGTGACGCAGCTCTGGTTATCATCATTTCATCATACCATTTTTACAGATTTTTTTCGTGTATTTTTCCTTTTCGTTCTCGCCTTATAACTTTGACAGACGTCATATTTCTGCAGTCTTGATTTTGGCTTATAATTGTTGTTTTTTTGAGATTTTTCCAAATATTTAGGGGTTTAAGAGTTTTCGACCCAGTTTAAACACTGTTGGTTTACTATTTGTGTATAGAAATAAATATTTTATAATAAAAAAACGAATATGAATGATTTGACGTGTTGACACACACAGAGTGATTATTATTATTATATCATTTATTTCAGGCTACGCCCATAGTGTTAGTAACAATGGTCTTAAATGCTAGTGTTAGTAGAGATACATATAATAGGGATTTATTAGGTGTGGAGTTTCATCCAATGTCGCAGGATTGGAGACTCCCACCTATCAGCGAATAAACTCAAGAATGTCCGTAATCAAATTTAAAATAAAATGAGGTCATTTCAACTTAGTTCTTAGGCCTTCAGTTATTAGGCAATATGTGGGATGATTCGGCTAGACGAAACAAAAACATAAAGATAGAACTATTGTATTGGTAAAATTACAATTAATTAAAAAGATATAAATCTAGAAATGTAAAATTATTGATAAGATATTTTTATTACGTCAAAGGATTATAATTGTCAAGGTGACACTGATATTACAACAAATAATCTAAAAAATTATGTTTATTTGTCTCCATCCTTGTAGAATGAGTGTTCTTTTTTAAAAACATTTTGGACAATTTTGGGAAAACTGTCTGATGTTATTCATTTGCTTTAGAAGACGCATTTTTTAGTAGCCTGTCCTGACCCACTGTTGGGCAAAAGGCTCCCCCCTGAATGTCCAGTTTTCTTTAACTTTTTCCTTCTTCGACCAATCCGAATGAGTCCAGATCGTTAGGCCAACGTGTCTTGGGCCTGCCTCAGGTACGAAGCCCGTTTTCATGCACCTACTTTGACTATCTTCGCCCGTCTGGTCCGGCTTCATTCTAGAAACATGACCCGCATTACTCGCAAATAAAAAGCATATTGTCTGTCACGGATCCTCTCTATATTCAAATTAATGTTAATAACATAGCCAGTTTTTTATATTAAATTATAAATGCCAATCATACAATAATATTTACATTACTGCTGGCTCCGTATCTTAAAATAGCGTGTGAGTGACATTCAAGTTCACTCCTACGAAGTGACACGTGTAAGTTTCGGTGATGCTCGACTTGTCGCAGAGTTGGTGCCTTTAGACAGAAAATAAATGGGTATAGAAGGTTAGAAAATCAGCCTCAGACATCGAGCGAAAATGCACGCAAAAATACACGCGTCAACACAGACCGATTGCAACTTGCATTCTTATATCAAATCAAATCAAATATTTATTTGCATAATACAGGTAGGTATAGAAAGATGTTACAATTAGATATAGAGTGCAAAATCAAAAATCAATTTTATTTGTGTAACATAGGTAGTGAATACAGTTCTTAAATTAAAGATCATAGGTCGCTATGTTATGCCAAGAGGCGTACAAATATAGGGTTGCATGTGAAATAAAACAATATTAATCATGCGAGAGGTAAATACAAATTATTTGGTAGATTATGTCAAAATTGATAAAATGATGAATAAATAAATAAAAACAATAATGATAAAATGTCACAATATGAAGTAATTTCTACAGTCAATGTTCAAATAATTAATCATAAATTACCATTAGTCTCAATATCAATTAGAAATTGTCTAAATTGTGTGTATTCTCCAGTCAGTTAATACATAAGTCTAGTGCACTGTTTCATTGCCTAATTAGATGTGCAAATATATAGGCAGTCTAGTTTTTCAAATTACAATAGTTCTTTTATAACATTACAAACTTATGTTCGAAAATAAAAGCTAATAATAATAAATTCAGAATAAGTACCAAACAAATCTTCAAGGGAAAGTATGTACTTCGGGAAATCATCGTCTATCTTTGGTGAGAATATTAGTTGATGAGATCTGATACAGAGATGTGATAAATCTATGTTTTCTCTTATGATTAGAGATCTTCATGTCTGATTGGAGACTCTATTTAATCTCTTTATTAGAAACTATATTTTATCAGACAAAAAGATAAATTAATAACTCTATGTGATTCCAAATATTGTTCAAAAGTTAATCGCTGCCCTCTATGCTACTATCGGAAGAACATTACCGAAGCGCAGACCTTTTCTAGTTTGATATCGCCATACGTATGTATTTATTTTCACTTGTTCTATACATCGGCCCTTCTGTATCTATCTTAGTTTATGCTTGAACCACGAGTTATTCTTGTAAGGTCGTAGTCCAAACCTCCTTGACTAAATACAGTAAGGTTACGAACTTTGTAGGGGTGTCCCGTGTCACATAGATGGGTAGAAATGTGGGCCGCCATGACATGACTGATGAGACCCTCGTGTCGTTCGCAGCTCTTCTACAAACCAACACACGTGACATAGAGAACTTTTACAGGAAATGATCAGAATTTTAGGGTTTCGATATGTTCGTTACAAGGAGCAAGCCCCGACAGATTTTTAGCAGACTCACAGAAAAGTCTCCAGAAAGAGATGGCGAGGCGACCTGGACGCGTAAACAGTTAAAAGTTATTAAATAGATACTAACTGCTGAGCAAGACGTCCTCGGTTCGATTTCCGGGTCGGGCAAACTGTTATTGGATTTTTCATCAGGAATTGCAAAGTAGCAGCCGCGGAGTCTGGATGTTTGCTTGGTTGTTGGCAATAGGCTCGCGCCTATTATATGGTACTGCGAGGGCGAGATTTGAGGTGGCACGGGAAAAAGCGCATGGAAGTAATTGGGAGAGGCTTTTTCGCAGCAGAGGGACAGTACAGTCTATTAGCAGCCGTGAGGCACACAATAATTACATTTTCTTTTTGTATTCACATTAATAACCCTCTTTTTTTTCTTTTGTTTAGATTTAAGTATTTTTTGTTAATTTTTGTTTCATGTTGTGTGTACAGTCTCCAAAGGAGATAAGTAACCAGTTTTTCATACAAGCAGTATAAGAATCTGGTTACTTATCTCCTTTGGAGACTGTACTTGTGGCATGTGCCAAATAAACTTATTTTCTTTATTTCTTCTTTCTTTCTATAAAAAAAAAAAAAACGTAAAGTTCACTATGTGGAGCCCTGACACAGCCAAAAGCAGCAGCAGCAGTCAGCTCCAAAGTAAATTTACTTTGGAGCTGACTGTACTGTTAGCCTGCATTATGCCAAAGAAGGCAAATGGCTCCCCTATATGTTTTAGTTCTTTCGGTCCAGGATCTTCTACGAGGTCTGCTGCGATGTCTGATGAAATGTTGACTTATGTATGTGAGCGGGGTGAACTCACCCCGCTCACATACAAGTCAACATTTCTAGGGGGTGAGTTTACTTTGGAGCTGACTGTGCTAAACCGAATAGAAGAGCAAAATGTAAACTGAACTACCTACCTGCTTGTCGGTATAAATTATGCAATCATAAAATAATATTTTATCCATCAAAGATGTTCTCATAAGTGTCGGAAAAATACTGATCATAATATAGACATAGGCAGATCAGATATTTATTATGTGCAATTTAAGTGCGCAAATAGTAAAGTAAATAGGAAATACTTATGTTTAATGAAGTATTTATGTAGCTTGCCTTGTACCTGATAGCGGTGGACGAATCATTGCGATGACTTGCAGCCACGTGCCACAAGACCATACACCATCACAAAAAATAGCATAACTATACATAACGCCTGTAGATCCCCGAAGAATTAGGCAGAGGTGCAACTTATAGTATAACCACCCTTCGCCAGTTATTTTTGTCCCATGTAGGAACGAGTCTAATCATTGAACAATTTACATATTTTAAAAAGTATTACAAAATATGTACATTTAGGCGCAGTAGTATTAATTCTCATACAATGGTACAATTAGTACTTATAAGTCAACTATAACTAAAAGTAATATACCTATTCACAGTTGCAAGTAATTTTAGTTCAGGGGGGTTACTATGACCGTCTCTTTTTCACTCTGGAATAGGAATGGAACAATAATGTTTTAAGACGTCATGGTACGGGCACAGTTAGTAAGTATGTTTGGTAGCGACCTGCCCGATCAAGGTTTATTTAAACCTGTGTTTCAGGCCATCACTTTACATAGCACAATTTAATTAGGACAGAAAAATAATAAAATAAATCCGGTGGATGCGAGTCGCACGGGACCAGTCAATGTGGCGACACTTGGGGGAGGACTATGTCCAGCAGTGGACGTCACAAGTCAAAAATATTGAGAAACAAAGTATTGAATGTAATATTTGGACCGCCAAGTTTTATAAAGAGACTAGCTGCTGCCCGCGACGTTCGCGGGGTTTTTTATGGATATGAAAAATAGATGCTGGCCGATTCTCAGACCTACCCGATATGCACACAAAATTTCATCAAAATCGGTCAAGCCGTTTCGGAGCAGTATGGCAACGAAAACTGTGACACGAGAATTTTATATATTAGATACCTACTTTCCCACTGATAAGAGTGCAGCTTGGTTATATCACATTGGACTGCCATATGACTATCTTTACTGATAAGCTTATAATTTATTAGCGCATATAATTGGTTTTATATCGCTAATCGACTAGAATGCCTCTTACTTAATGATTAGGTCATATTATCGATTGCGCACCATATTCTCCTCGTGCGATAAAGTTGAGAAAGATAATAAATCAAGATCATATCTCGACTTGACCGCACGTGGATGTCGATCAAACGAAATCTATATAGATACGGACTAGTTATCTTGTATTTTTAACCGACTTTCTAAAGGAAGAGGTTCCCTGTTCGACTTTATGTATTTTTTCTTATGTATGTTCACCGATTGCGCCGCTAATTGCGGACCGATTTTCAAAATTCTTTTTTATTTAAATCCTGTACTCTCTCTTAGTGCCTCCATCACTCCCTCCAGGTGGTGTAGGTGTCGGTCAATGGGCTCCGAGTATTGGAAATATGCGGAAACCAGGTGCACGTCCCATTCCGCCAGATGCAACACGAGACAGTGCTCGGTGCTGAGGTGGTGAAACACCGCGCAGGACATGCCGCGCCGATGAACGTATGCGCCCGCTTTGGAGAGGGGCCCATTCTGCAGATTCCATTGTCGCCAAGTTAGGATCTGATGATGGGATCCCGGGAAAATCGAGGGCAACCTTTAAATTTAATAGGCACATACAATGTTTTTCATATAGTTTCCAACGCAATTCAGTAATTTTTCCTGGTAATCATCATCTCGTGTTGCTGAGCTGATGATGGAAGGTATAAGTCAGGATCTGATGATTGGATCACAGAAAAATTATGGGAAACGTTAAAATTTTATGGAATTGTTTGAAACAGTATTCTTCCCATTTGATCCCGTGCTCATGGATAGGATCTGATGATGGCATTCTGGCCAAATAGAGGGAACTCTCCAAATTTTATAGGCACACTTCTCCATTCTGCCTGGTAACCATCATTTCATGTTGCTGAGCTGATGATGAAAGGTTTAAGTCGGGATCTGATGATGGGATCCCAAGAAAATCAAGAGCAATGCTCAAATTTGATGGGCACCTAAAACTTTTTTTTAACCGACGCGCGATGTCTAAAAGGAATTATCAACTCGTCTGAATGTTTAGTTTTATCTTCAGCGATTTCTTGCCAATTGTGAACCAATTTCTATGTTTTTTTTTTGCTTGGATGAATATTGTTTCGCGGTGGTCCTGTTTAAATTAAATGCTGATCTTCGCAGATATACAATGGAACTCTTGTCGTTATTGCTGCAATCGCTTGGATGGGGAGTTTGTTCCGCCAATTCTTCTTCCCAGCTAAAACACTAGGAAGTGGCGAAGGGCGGGCGTTTTGGGGGACTGTTTCTTGTAATTTGGACGTACAAAAAGTGATGTTTATCAGCCTAATTTGAATAAATGACTTTTTCATTACTCATACTCTGAAAGTAGGTCTGAAGTAGTCTGAGGAGCGGGATGCAAGTAATACTTTTCATCCCTAGGGAGAATCGCTTTCAACTGACAGATGTGAAACTATAAAAAAACTAGTTCTATTTACACATGTTTATTGAACCATGTTCCAACTTTCTATGCAGCCACGATGTAAAATTGAAATAACTTAAAGTTAAGTATTCATTAAAAAATATATATATATATATATATTTTAAATAACTTTATTATAATTTAGTTTCTACAATTTCTTTAAAATAACATAGAGTTGGGCAAGACATTCACCATTTTTTCAATGATGAAAATGGAAAATAATGGCTGAACAGCTGGCTGGCCACAGAAAAAAAAACAAAATAGGTGGGAAGCGGCAATCCGAAATAAAATGTACTAATTATTTCTCTAGCTAACTCATGTTTTTTTTTACTTTCCTTGTATTCGTAATGAAAAGCACAGTGTTTGCCTCGGGTTAAAGACTTATTTAGTCCCGAGACGGGGTTTGGCGCCCGAATGAAGTGAGGGCGCCAATAGTTCGAGGGACTAAATAAGTCTTTAACTACTTACTGCGTTACTTTCACCCCTGGGGTAACAATGTACTATTACTACCTAATTCACTAATGTTTACCAATAGTGCTCTATTGACAACGTCATCAAGTGCCAAAACAACCACGTTGCACTGTTTCAGAATTACAAAACAATCATAAAGAGAACGTACCTAAAGCACGTAGTATACTGATCTATAAAGCAATAGACACACGTGCCCACATTGTCTGTACTACGTCGTTGTCTATTTCCCGGAGAGTTTTCAGTTTCCTGTAGCGGCGACGGAAGCGGACGACAGGCTCTTTGATAGTTGCCTCATGTGCCCCACTCCTAACAATGTTTACTGAAGTATCTATATAGGTGGGTATAGACTATCGTTTATCTTTTGTTATCTAGTATGATGAAGAAGATAGAATGCTTACAAAATGTGTAATAATAAGGCAAGGATATACTATTTTTCTTCCTCGTGCCAGTTAAATTAAACAATAGGACATGATTATCTTTGATCAAAGATCTACAAATGACAGCCACATACAGACCAACGGATTAATGTGCTTTCAGAGGCACGAAGGAAACTCAGTATGTAATGATGGTCACCCATTCACGGACCGAACTTGGCAAGAGCAGCTTAACTTGCTAAAACTGCCTTTTCGTTTATCACATAACAAGCCACTGAACTGTGTTATAATTTCAAAATAAATGGATGAAGTCAATTAATAAACTTCTCAAAGTAACTTCACTCTAACAATTTTTAAAGCGCCTAATAATTGCCCAATTTTCAAAGCTTCAGTCAGACGGAATTTGCTCTAAAAATTCAATCAGGCGCACGGAGGCAGGTTCAAAGGTATCGCTTACAAACGCCAGTAATTAAGCAGAAACAAGGGCTCGAATACTTAGCATTTGTAAACAAACAATGTATTTAGTTTCCGGAGGCTGGAAGTGATTAGTAACTGAGAACAAATAGAAAACAATGGAAGAGGAAAAAGAGACGCAGATTGGATTTTAGTATGTACCATCACCAAACTGGGTATCGGAGCACGGTAAGGACTATCCTAAATCCTTGCTTGCAGCGTTAAATCTGGGATCATTAACAGCTTGAAGATGCCTGAGATTTTTCAGCCTAAGCCTGAGATTTTTTTAAAAACAAAACAAATTTTTAAAAAGGGTCGCGTTTTTTTCGGTTAACGTTTTTTTTTTTGTTTAAGTACTATTGATCCGCAAACTATTTGTGTGGACCAATAGAAGTAAGGGTGTTAAACAGATGTGGTCATCGTGTACACGGGATTTTGTTTGAAAAATGAGCCTATTCCCACTTTTCTGATAGTACGAGTAGGTGCTTACCTACATTGTTCGAAAATGTTCGACAGCTAAGTTTTGAAAAAAATCTTCTCCTGTTTAAAAGTATTTTACACAAGTCGTAAACGGACCTTTCACGAAACGGTCAAGCAAGTATTCCGTACATCAATTAACAAATTTAATGAGGCCAAGATTTCTCCTGACTTCTAGGCGTTGCGTTGGTAAGTTCTGGAGTAGGTAGTACTTAAATAGGTCAAACCAATATAATTTGAAGTAGAGAAAACGGACAAAAGACTAAATATGTAATTCTACGAAAAAATTGTTGCTGGGAAACGACTTTTTTGTTGGGGTGTAAAAATTAACTGAACTAATGAACGTTGGCCTACAAAATCTCCGTAAATAGAAGGTTCCCAGGACTTGTGTTCCCAGCTACGATCTAGAACAAAAAAACCGGCCAAGTGCGAGTCGGCCTCACGCACCGAGGGTTCCGTCATACGGTAGTAAGTTTAAAATTATTAAAAATATTTTATTAAATGATGTTACTAAAAATTTACCGTTTTCGCAATTTTTCCTTTATCTGTGCTACTAGACGTTGCTTCGTAACTTTCAAGATTCTGCTTGATACCTCCACGCGTTCCTGAGAAAAAGGGTCTTGACAGGCAGACGGATAGACGGACGGACGGAAAACAAAGTGATCCTATAAGGGTTCCGTTTTTTTCCTTTCGAGGTACGGAACCCTAAAAATTATCGCCATGATGAAAAGAACAAGCGTCTTTCGGATTCGTTAAGGGACACACATCAGCTACACACATACAGTTGCACATAAATATTATTTTATTAGGTGGCTTTGATAGAGCCACCATCTTAGTTTTTTTTTAATACAATTTCCATACATATGGTTTAACAACATATTATGTTCTTGCCAACAGCCCTCTTGGCAATGTACCTACTATAATGTTACGTAACACTAGATTGTAGATAAGAAGTTCTTTGTTTTTGCTTTAAAAAGAAAAAATACATATACATCCTTATCTACTTAGGTATGGAAGCAAAACAAGATAACATTATAACAACAAAGTAATCTCGCAGAAACATCAGAAAGTGAAAACTCAAACGCGTAAAAGTTTGTTAACACACAGGGGTTGCAAACATTGGGAACTTTAACCGAACCCCCAAGTTGTAAAGTTGTGGAGGTCATCGCAGTTTGATATTCTGCACACGAGGGTTTCTATCAGATGAAAGTTGGAACTTATGACTTTTTGATGGTATAAGTAGCGCTTACGATGTTTTATTTTTTCTTCAACCTTTGATAAAAATGGTTAAAACTGTAGAACGAGCTAAAACCTTATTTTCTGAGAAAAAAAATGAGCGTACAGGTTTTCATTGCAACTAGGAGCGTGCACAAAGGAGCTTCTATGAAAAAAGAAAGTTAAGAGGAACGTAACTATCATTTCTGATTGGTGTGATAATGCACTAAGGATATTGTTGGGGCTGCCTCGGTTTTGCAGTCCATCGGGCATGTTCGCAGAAGCGCGAGTACATGAATTTCATGCCATCATACGCAAACGGTGAGCATCGATGTTGCGGCGATTCAGGGGTAGGTTATGTAACCTACCCCTGAATCGCCAGCCAATTAGTGTATTTTAAGTTCATGTGATTTGTTATTTACTAACATAGGATAAGTTCATGCTAACCCTATATGAATCCATGGGTCTGAAATAAAAAGTTTGAATTTGAATAAAGTGAATGCAGGTTGGAAGGGACACCGATGTACAAACGGTTACCATGGATATAATCATAATCATTCTAATCTGAATCCTCCACATAGAAGTATTTCATCGGTATTTTTTTTTAATAAGCCGCTTCCTACAAGAATTTTGCATTCTTGTAGGAAGCCGCTGCATCTGCACGGTAAAAATGAGTAAAAAGCAGAATTAAAAAAAATGTAAATACCAAAATCCCACTAGATTTAAATAACGGCTTGCAACATAGCACTTAAAGCCTCGTATCCACTAGGCAGCATTTGGCGCGCAACATGCTGCACAACATGTTGTTGTAAGTTAGCGCGCAACTTTTGCCCAGCAACGTTGTGTCTAGGCATGATCAGTCGTCGACAACATACCAGAGGAACCAGTGTTGATTTCAGCGGCGGTGGTTATAATTCTATCGAAAAATGCATCAATAAGATAAAAACCACGTTGGTGGATTGGAAATTACTAATTGTTAATTGTGCACAGGGGAGCACGCTTAGAACTAAGCAACATGTGACAGGTCGATGTGACATTTTTATTTTAACTTGTAATTTCTAACCCACCAACGTGGTTTTTTTTTCTTATTGATATATTTTTCGATAAAATTACAACCACATAAGTCAATAAAATCAACACTAGTTCCTCTGGCGACAAGTTGGCGTCGACTGATCATCCATAGACAGACAAGTTGCTAAACAAAAGTTCTGTGCTAACTTTCAACATGTTGTGCAACATGTCGCGCGTAATAGATTATCCTAATTATAAGTGTTGTTATTATCATGAGTTATCCTTTTACTGTTAAAATGTGATGAAATAGTAATGTTTTGCATAACCTAAACTACTAAACTAAAAACTACTAAACTATAATTTCAATTAATTCAGTATGTTTGTAAGTGTAGACTATTTAAAATATTAAGGAATTATGTAGTAAAACATAGAAAATATTATAACCCACCTTTTATGTCGTTGATATTTTGGATGACGGTAGACAGAAATGTCAAAGTTGTTTGTTCACGACTATAAAAGGGGGAGCTCGGAGTGTAAGAGACCTGGCTCCGACGGAATCACCAATAGGGTGTTCAAACTCCTCCCCGCTCAGCTCGTCGTGTTAATGGCGGCCATCTTCAATGGCGCCCTGAGCAACAACGCGTTTCCCCAAATATGGAAAGAGGCCACTGTCATCGGTTTCGCCAAGCCAGGCAAACCCAAGTCTGAGCCTTCGAGCTACAGACCTATCAGTCTCCTGAATGCACTCGGTAAAATCTACGAGAGACTTATGTATAAGCGACTCAAAGACTTCGCCGAGGCTAAGAGTCTCATCCCCAACGAACAGTTCGGCTTCAGGACCGGACACTCTTGCATTCAACAGGCCCACCGCATCGTAGAACACTTGAGCGCTGGCTTCCAGCGTGGAGCGATGACGGGTGTGTTGTTTTTCGACATAGCAAAGGCATTCGACAAAGTCTGGCACAACGGCTTATTATATAAGCTGTACAAACTGGGAGTGCCAGACCGTCTCGTGCTCATCTTACGAGACTTTTTGTCGGATCGCACCTTCCGCTATCGCATCGGGAAGGCACTGTCTTCCCCCCACCCCATTAGAGCCGGAGTCCCTCAGGGCTCCCCGCTCTCTCCCCTTATCTTTACTCTGTTCACCAGTGACATCCCCAAGAGCAAGAAGGCACAGTTAGCCCTGTTCGCGGACGACACGGCCATCTATTACACTGGCCGTAGTCACGACGCTATATACAGCACCCTCCAAACCTCAGCCAACGTCTTAGGCGCTTGGTTCCGGAAATGGAGAATCGAGGTGAACCCCGACAAGAGCCAGGCAGTTCTTTTCTCTAAACCGCGTAAGAATAAGCCACCCGAGCTCAGCCCGATCACTATGTACGGTAAGCCTATCCCTTGGGAGAAGCAAGCCAAGTACTTAGGAGTCTTACTTGACAACCACCTGTCTTTCGCGGCGCACATCAAAGCAGCTCGCGACCGAGCTGCCTTTGCTATGGGTAGGCTTCATTTCATGATCTCGGCAAAAAGCAAATTGTCACTCAAGTGCAAGTTGCGCCTTTATACCGCGGTGATCCGCCCCATTATGACGTACGCTTGCGTCGTGTACGCTCACACCAAGCCTAAATACATCCATAGGATGCAAACCTTGCAGAACCGGTTCTTACGTAGAGTCACGGGAGCCCCTTTTTATGTCCGTAACGACCGTCTACACGTAGACCTTAGAATGCCCACCGTCCTTCAGTTTATGAAACGTCTTTCGAAGCGTTTCTTCGATAACGCCAGTAAACACCGTAATCCCCTGATCGCAGCGGCCGCCCGTTACGAACCCTCGCGCATTAGTACAGTACGCCGTCCTCGGCATACCCTCGTCACTCCCGATGATGCTATCACCCTCCTCCAGGAGAGTAGTAAAGAGACTAGCACTCTTAATAAGTACAGACACAAACCGCCGTCTTTCCGACCTCGCCGTCGAGGTCCGTCGCGACGTCCCGGTCCATGTCCTCCTCGACCCTCGCTCGAGCTAGCCCGCGATGCTGTGCCAGTAGTTTTAAATCAGCCCCTAAATAATGATATCATTCAGATCCAGCCTGTCCCCATGCAGTCCTCCCCCAGCGACGCCCTGAGCCGAGGCTCGTACCCCACAGGGGGTGCCCTCAGCGTATAGTCGCTTAGTTTGTAAGTTTTTATGCCCTGGCTGGAGGCCTTACTCTTAAGGCACCCACAGGATAGTCCGGTTAAGCAGACGACAACCTCTTAGGTTGAATTGCGAGATGCCATTCATAAAAAAAAAAAAAACAAATGTAAGAGACCATTCTGGTTTGAGACATCGACCAGAACGGAGCTCCGGCCTACAGGTAAAAGTTAAGTTATTTCATTGCTGTTAATATTATATTATGATTACTATTTTTAAAATGTTTGTTGTTTTACCATTGTTATTATGTTGGATGGAATGATGGTCATAGACCATCATTTACATGAATAGTTTGGTGTTTTGGCTAGTTTTTGCTATAGTTATAACCAGCGTATTATATAATATTAAATGTTCAGTACAAATTTAAATGTTTTGATATTAAATTATTATAAATTATTTAATGGCGTATTGACTTAATACCCTTTGCTATTTCCTTTCATTTCTAAAACACTTTATTTAAAATTCAACTACTAAACCAGTGGGATAGTTCAGACTTTCTTATTTTCTAAAAATTATACTATAGGTTTTTCATTCTCTTTTGAGAGTTAGTTTCTGCTTCAGCTATTATCAGAAGTGGGATGGTGTCCGGTTCACTATGACTAATACTTGCTTATTATTTTTACAGAATGGAAATCCCAGTTTTGCAAGACCTACTGAGGGCCATCAAAGATGCTGTTTCCGGAGGCCATCATAAGGAAGGTGACGTCGCATTGCCGATCTTCGATCCAGCTAAAAGTGACCTGGGTGCCGAATCATGGTGCGGCAACATCGACGCTCTTGCTAAGGAGTTTGGATGGAGCAGCATCGCAACCGTGGCCAAAGCCGGTAAGGCCCTTAAGGGATCTGCTTTGTTGTGGTTCGAGACGTGGGATCCCGCGGACGGTCGTACTTGGGAAAATTTATGTTTAGAACTAAAAGCGTTGTATCCCGAAAAAAAGAATCTTGCAGAGAAAATGCAAAAAGCTATACTGTATTCTTCAGAATCTGCAGATTCCTATTGTGAATACGCTAGAGAGAAAATTAGGTTATTCCGTAATACTAAAGTTGCATTTACCGACTCACAATTAATAGAATTAGTTTGTGGTAGTATATGTGACGTTAATGTAAGAATGGCCTCTTTTAACAGCAATGTCAAATCTACATCGGAGCTAATTTCCTTATTTACTTCCTATACCAAAATAAGGAAACGACCTTTAGAACATGAAGGTAAAAATTCTTCTAGTACTAATCCTTCTAAACGTCCTAAAGTAGATTCGCGGCCTAACGACATAAAATGTTTTACATGTGGCAAGGCTGGGCACACCAGGGCACAATGCTTTAGAAAAGATTTAGATAAAAATAATGCACAACAACGTGAACAAAAATCTGGCACTTTGGCAAGTAAATTTTGTACTTACTGTAAAAAACCCGGTCATAACGATTCGATTTGTAGGTACAAACCTAAAAGCGACTCTGATACAACTAAACAAGTGGTTAATTTTTTAGACCAAGCAAATTGATACTGACGGCGGTATCAATATATGATGTAGCCATAAATTCACTTGTAGATACTGGAGCTAGTTGTAGTATTATCAAAGAATCAATAGCAAAACGTCTTGGCTGCCATTTTAGCCCGTGTTATTTAAATCTATGCGGTATAGGAGTCGGTAAATTACAAGTACTTGCTAAAATTGTAGTACCTGTTAAATTTGAAGACTTGTGTGTTGAGTTAGATATTTTTGTTGTTAAGGACACTGATTTTGGCTATGATCTCTTAATAGGTCGAAATGTTATTCAATACCCAGATATAGAGATCGTAACAGACTGTTTAGGTTCCCGATTAGTCCGGAAAACTGCCGATAAATGTAACTTAGACATAAATTTTATACGGGAAGATTCAAATTCATTTTCGGAATTTTGGGTAGCAGTGTCGCATTTGGATTCTGTAGTGCAGGATAAAATGAAATCCATTTTTGTAAAATATCCCTCTGTTTTGAAGTCTATTGGCCATGTCAAAACCGGTGAACTTGAAATAAAACTAAAAAAGGATGAGGTTGTCTATTACAGACCATATCGATTAGCCCCAGTAGAAAGAGAAAAGGTTCAAGAAATAGTCCAAGAATTATTAGATAAACAAATAATTAAGGAAAGTAATTCTCCCTTTGCTAGCCCTGTGATTTTAGTTAAAAAAAAAGACGGAAGTGATAGAATGTGTATAGATTATAGAGCCTTAAATAAACTGGTAGTAAAAGATAGATATCCTCTCCCTTTGATTGAGGATCAAATTGACAAGTTAGGTCATTCTCAATATTATATTTCACTTGATATGAAAAATGGCTTCTATCAAATTCCCGTATCAAGTAATTCAACTAAATACACTGCTTTCGTAACACCGGATGGGCATTATGAGTTTCTGAAAATGCCATTTGGGATTTGCAATGGTCCATCGGTGTTCCAAAGAGCAATCACCAAAGCCGTACGCCACTTAAAATTTTTACTTGTATACATTGATGATATTTTAATTCCCTTTAATACAGTAGAAGAAGGACTAGACTATTTGGAACAGACAGTTTCGGCTCTTAATTTTTCTGGTTTTACGGTCAACCTCAAGAAATGTAAATTTTTTGTAGATAATATTGAATATTTAGGTAGACATGTATCGCGGGATGGTGTTAGGCCAAGTGAAACTAAAATTAATGCTCTAGTTAATTCTCCAGTCCCCAGTAATGTTAAACAAGTCCGCCAGTTTATGGGCCTATCGAGTTACTTTAGAAAATTTATCCCCGATTTTGCTTCACGGACAGCATGTATTACCAATTTAACCAAAATTAATAAAAAGTGGGAATGGGGTGTTGAACAGGATACAGCCCGAAAGTATGTAATTGATCATCTAATTTCCAAACCGTTATTAACTATTTTTGACCCTTTACTCCCGACAGAATTGCACACTGATGCCAGTTCCATAGGCTATGGGGCAATACTATTACAAAGAGTATGTAACGTTAATAAGGTCGTAGCATATTATAGTAAACGAACTACTCCTACAGAATCTAAGTATTGCTCTTACGATTTGGAAACTCTGGCCATCTTCAATGCTCTTAAACATTTCAGAGTTTACCTTCTTGGTATTGAATTTACAATTGTCACAGATTGTAACGCAATCAAATCCACCATGACAAAGAAAGATTTATCTCCTAGGGTAGCTCGTTGGTGGACTTTTATGCAAGATTTTCGCTTTAATATTCATTATAAAAAGGGTAAATTCATAAGTCATGTTGATTTCTTAAGCCGCAATCCCATAGGGTCCTCGATCCCCTGTAAACGTAATTTTCCAGAAATTAATTTGATTGAAGTCCCCGACCCCGTTAGGCCAGATTCATGGTTAAAAATTGCCCAGTCAAATGACTTGGACACTCAAAACCTAATATCTCAATTACAATCGGGATACCTAGATTCTAATCAATATATAATTAAAAATGGTCTATTACATTACAAAACTAATCCCGATGCGGAGCCGAAAATGTTTGTGCCAAGGGGTTATAGGCTGGGTATATTGAAACTGTTTCACGATGAAAACTGTCATGTGGGGTTCGATAAGGTGATCCATAAAGTTAGACAGTATTTCTGGTTCCCTGGAATGGCGGCTTTTGTTAAAAAATATATTTACCATTGTTTGATTTGTATTGAAAAAAAGGGATGTTCTGGCCCAAAACAAGGGCTATTACATCCTATTGATAAAACCGCTATACCATTTCATACTATTCATCTAGACTGTACCGGGCCTTTTATGTCAACCACGGAAGGCTTTAAATACATTCTATTACTAATTGATGGCTTTACCAAATTTTGTTTGTTAAAGCCCCTTAAAACTCTAAATGCTCGAGAGTTAATTCCTATAATAAGAGAAACCGTTACTTTGTTCGGTACACCATCTTTGATAGTTTCTGATCGTGGTACAAATTTTAGTTCGAATCAAGTCCGATCACTTTTTAGGGAGCTTGGTATCGAACACCACATGATAGCTACAGGTACTCCCCGAAGTAATGGGCAGGTCGAACGTTACGTTTCTACAGTAATCAATATGCTTAGTACTATGTGTAATGAAGGGTCAGAATGGTCGAACGAACTGCCAAAAGTACAGCAGTCTCTGAATACCACTGTGCAAAAATCAACCGGTTTCTCTCCTTTGCGATTATTAGTTGGTGTCGAAGGAAACATACCAGTTGTACAAGCCCGTTTAAATGAAGTTATTGGTGAAAATATAGATCATAATATCGATGTACTGGTCGATCGTCAACTTGCTAAGCAACGTTTATTGAAAGTCGCGGAAAAATTTAAACAACGGTTTGACTCTGTTAGGCGGAATAATAAAAACTATAATATAGGTGATTTGGTTTGTGTTAGTCAAGACCATCGACGTAACGATAAATTAAGTTCAAAATTTAAAGGTCCCTACGAAGTAAGCTCAATCCTCCCCAATGATCGTTATTCTCTGAAAAGTCATGGTAATAATTTTAGAAATATAATTGTGGCTAAAGAAAAATTGCGATTCTGGCCTGGAGAATGGGTAGACGAAAATATTGCTGTTGAAAATGCCTTGTAAACAAAAAGTTATGTGGTGTAATTCAAGCATATAAATATAGGTTAAGCCTTGTTATTACATTTGCTTTGATTGTAATCTATCTTTGATCTTAACCACGATGAAATGTGGTTTATATTGTTCTATTAAGCATCTTGTTTTATGTGATCTATAATTATTGATTGTGCTGTAGAAATAATCAATTTCATGTACCTACAATGTTTATTTATCCGCTGGTAGCCTCCTATTTGGTGCCGAGTTATCTCACCGACAGCGGGTGAATGTGACTGGCATGTCTATGTAGCTGGCTAATGTTTATTTATCCGCTGGTAGCCTCCTATTTGGTGCCGAGTTATCTGACCGACAGCGGGTGAATGTGACTGGCATGTCTATGTAGTTGGCTAATGTTTATTTATCCGCTGGTAGCCTCCTATTTGGTGCCGAGTTATCTCACCGACAGCGGGTGAATGTGACTGGCATGTCTATGTAGCTGGCTAATGTTTATTTATCCGCTGGTAGCCTCCTATTTGGTGCCGAGTTATCTCACCGACAGCGGGTGAATGTGACTGGCATGTCTATGTAGTTGGCTAATGTTTATTTATCCGCTGGTAGCCTCCTATTTGGTGCCGAGTTATCTCACCGACAGCGGGTGAATGTGACTGGCATGTCTATGTAGTTGGCTAATGTTTATTTATCCGCTGGTAGCCTCCTATTTGGTGCCGAGTTATCTCACCGACAGCGGGTGAATGTGACTGGCATGTCTATGTAGCTGGCTAATGTTTATTTATCCGCTGGTAGCCTCCTATTTGGTGCCGAGTTATCTCACCGACAGCGGGTGAATGTGACTGGCATGTCTATGTAGCTGGCTAATGTTTATTTATCCGCTGGTAGCCTCCTATTTGGTGCCGAGTTATCTCACCGACAGCGGGTGAATGTGACTGGCATGTCTATGTAGTTGGCTAATGTTTATTTATCCGCTGGTAGCCTCCTATTTGGTGCCGAGTTATCTCACCGACAGCGGGTGAATGTGACTGGCATGTCTATGTAGTTGGCTAATGTTCGCTGATTTACCTCTGTTTTTTTTTTTTGTGGTTGGTCTATCTCAATGGCAGCGAATTGAATGTGGACCTCCATGTTTATGTTACTATACCCTAAATAAGAATGATTTTTATTATTACTTTCTTTGTAAAATACCACCTGGCAATACTTCGAGGACGAAGTACTGTCAGTATGGCCGTAATAGATTATCCTAATTATAAGTGTTGTTATTATCATGAGTTATCCTTTTACTGTTAAAATGTGATGAAATAGTAATGTTTTGCATAACCTAAACTACTAAACTAAAAACTACTAAACTATAATTTCAATTAATTCAGTATGTTTGTAAGTGTAGACTATTTAAAATATTAAGGAATTATGTAGTAAAACATAGAAAATATTATAACCCACCTTTTATGTCGTTGATATTTTGGATGACGGTAGACAGAAATGTCAAAGTTGTTTGTTCACGACTATAAAAGGGGGAGCTCGGAGTGTAAGAGACCGCCGCCCGATACGTCCCCACCAAAATAGGGAAGATTCGCCGACCTAGGCATATCCTCGTCGAACCCGATGACCCCATTACCCTCCTTCAAGAGAGCAGTAGGGAAACTAGCACTATTCGTAAAAACAAAAACAAAAACCGATCCGTGTTCCGGCCTCGCCGCCGAGGCCCCTCGCGACGCCCTTGTAACATCACCCCCCCCCGACCCTTGCTCGACGAGCCAGCCCGCGCCGCTGAGCATGTAACGTTAAATTCCCTAAATAATAATATTATGACCCAGCCTGTCCCTTGCTGCCCACCCCTCAATAACGCCCTAAGCCGAGGTCCGAACCCCACAGGGGGTGCCCTTAGCGAGCGGTCATTTAATTGTACTTAGTTTGTAAGCCCTGGCTGGGGGCCTTAAATTCATTTGAGGTCACCACAGGATTGCCCGGTTGAGCAGAAATAACCTTAGCAGGTTGATCTGCGAGTGGCCATACCAAAAAAAAAAAAAAAAAAAAAAAAAAAATGTAAGAGACCATTCTGGTTTGAGACATCGACCAGAACGGAGCTCCGGCCTACAGGTAAAAGTTAAGTTATTTCATTGCTGTTAATATTATATTATGATTACTATTTTTAAAATGTTTGTTGTTTTACCATTGTTATTATGTTTGATTCCCATTGTTATTATGTTGGATGGAATGATGGTCATAGACCATCATTTACATGAATAGTTTGGTGTTTTGGCTAGTTTTTGCTATAGTTATAACCAGCGTATTATATAATATTAAATGTTCAGTACAAATTTAAATGTTTTGATATTAAATTATTATAAATTATTTAATGGCGTATTGACTTAATACCCTTTGCTATTTCCTTTCATTTCTAAAACACTTTATTTAAAATTCAACTACTAAACCAGTGGGATAGTTCAGACTTTCTTATTTTCTAAAAATTATACTATAGGTTTTTCATTCTCTTTTGAGAGTTAGTTTCTGCTTCAGCTATTACGCGCCAAATGTTGTCTTAATCATTAACATGACCCTGGTGTTATGCTTCGACGAAAATTATTTCCCATAAATTTATTGCAGTAATAGATAAATCCCTCAATAGTTGAAGTATTTCACGCATGTGGAAATGCGTGAAATACTATGGAATATATGGAAGTTTTCGATACATTTAATTTATACGGTATTTGGTACTACTTAACATCATAACTTATCATCACTCCTGTATCTGACACCCGAAGGGATAACATACGAGGCTTAAGGCACAGTCATGGTATTAATAAGTAGTAACTCCTTGGTAACAGATTAATACTGATAAAACCTTAAAAAAAATAGCAATGTTTGCAAACCACACCTTGCAGCCACACTTTTAAAAGTAAAACTACTTTTACAGAAAGAAAACTCTAAGCAAGATCGCAAACTATTTTTAAACCGCTCTCACAATATTCCCGTTTAAAGATAAATATTGTCACAAGTTTGTTATTTATCTTGAACTAGAAACACACCTGAACACTTCGTAAGTTTCACGCGAGTGGATGTTAAAATATCTAGCGGGAATCTGGGACAATAGAACTAGTCTGAAAGTGGCGCCGGTGACTGAAAAGTTGTTCGGTAATCAGATAGCTTGGTATGAGCGTGTGATGCAGAGGAATGAGGAGAACGTGAGGACAGTTTAGAGTATGAATATGGATGGCTATAAGAGTAGAGGAAGATCAAAGAAATGATGGATTGACTGTGTCATCATCAGCTTATAATGTTCCCACTGCTGGGACACAGACCTCCTCTCTATGAGATGAGGCTGTAATCGACCACCCGGGTCATGTGCGGGTTGGTAGATGTCACATGTCTTCAAATTTTTAGTTCAAGGACATGCTGGTTTCCTCACGATGTTTTGTTTCACCGTTTTGAGAGCAGCGGTGATGAAATAAATTACACAAAGTAATGCAGGCAGGCGCATTACTTGGGTTCGAACCCACGGCTTCCTGCTCGTAAGTCGTGGCTGCCACCACTTACGAGTTGCTGATGAACTGTGTGAAGTATTATAATTATGTCAAGAAAGGAGTTGTCTGATGAGGTGACGAGTAATAGAGAAGTATGGAAGAAAAAGACATGCTGCGCCGACCTCAAATAATTGGGATAAGGAAAAGAAAATGATGGTGAATTTGGAACTATGGCACAGTGGGACTAGTGTCTAACGGCCGTACCTACACTTTGAGAACAAGTTCAGAATTTTATGTGAAACTAAATTTATGCTCGTGCCTTCGCGAATGTCGAAAAGTATTCCATGGGTACGATCGAAAGAAAGCGTCATACATGCCCCAACACAGGTCATTGTCTACCTCAGGTCATTCTCCTGCCTTCATCCCAAATTATTTCATTAATTTTATAAAATTTAGGTCATTAATATACCCCTATGCCGAATTTCATCAAAACCTGTGGAACTGACAGTTACTATTGCATGTACTTATAATTTTAGTATGAACTCATTCTTAATAATCTTAGAGTGCCTGAACTCCACCATTCACCACCATTTCAGCCCAAACGACGTCCACTGCTGGACATAGGCCTCCCCCAAGTGGCGCCACATTGACATTTTGGGGGGTTTTGCCATAATCGCCACGCTTGGCAGGCGGGTTGGCGATCGCAGTACGGTTGGTACAAAAGCACAGAGAACGCTGCTGCCCATTCCCTGGCAACTCCCTTAGTCGCCTCTTACGACACCCACGGGAAGATATGGGATGGTGCTATTCTTTACGTCCGACACCATACAGAGCCTGAACTCACGAAGACGCAATAAGCAGTTGTTTGGATGGGTGTTCTTTTCTTCTTAACAGGCGTTTTAGTGGGTCAATTCCTACTGCTATTTACTTTTATTCTGATAGGCTTGGTGGGCAGCAACGACCTTCGTAGTGGTGAGAAATGAGAACTCTCTTCTCTCACCTCGATTCGATTCGATTCTGGGCTTTGACGGCATGCAATTAAAGAGAATGATGTGAAACAATGGTCTGCTACAGGTTGATGATGGTAATCATTCTAATAATATGGCTTTCGACTGAAACAACAATCTATTAAAATGGAAAGTATCGTCAAAGATGTGTGGCTAAATAAAGAAATAACGATTCAAATATTGATGTTGTCTATTCACATCTGTTCGGGACTAGCCGACCCCCGCATGCGTTGCAATGCACTTGTTCCTACCCGTACCCACTACTTACCTACCTACCTACTACCAACCAAACTACCTACCTACCTACCTAAAAACCTTCTACAAAGTATCAGAAAACGTTTAAAAAAAAGATGAATGAAATCGGTTTAGTAGTTACGGCGCGGCGTGACCATGAGAAATGGGGATTCATTTTTATATATACAGCAAGATTTTTTAGTCACCGTCCAATTTTTTTCTAGGCATTATGTATCATTCATTAACTCCATTTTTGAAAAAAATCGACGTGTGAAATTTTCATATTTTCATATGAAATCATTTTCTCGAAAAAAAATTCCGCGCTGCGTGGTCACTAAGTTAAACGTTAAAAATACTACTCTTGCCGCGCAAACATTCAATGGAAAGGGGGCGGCCAGCCCGCGAAGTTACCCAGCGTGTACCTACGCGCGGCGGTGTCCATGATATCTCAATATTTTTGTATTGAGTGATACTAAAAGAAAAAACACGTATTCAATGGTTTTCGCCAAAGATTAAAATGTCTAAATTTGGAAGGTGACTAAAAAATTATGCTGTATAGATTATTTTATAATAGTCGCACGAGTCGACCTATAAGGTTAAGCTGTGCTTGCCGAGGTTGGTCTGTTGATGGGTGACCATAATTACATACCGAGTTTTCTCCGTGCCTCGGAAAGCACGTTAAGCCGTTGATCCCGGCTGTTATTTGTAGATCTTTGACAGTAGTTACGAGTAGTCAAAATTCTGACATCTAGTCTTACTAAGGGGTATCGTATTACCCAGTTACTGGGTTGTGGAGGTCAGATAGGCAGTCGCTTCATGTAAAATACTGGTACTTAGCTGCATCCGGTTAGACTGGAAGCGACCCCAACATAGTTTGGGAAAAGGCTAGGCAGATGATGATATTATAGATTACTTTAATGGGTGTTACTTATATTTCTTTTTAACCCTTAAAACAGACACTCATAACCCAAACAATTAAGGTTATTAAGGCATTCAACCCTTGCTCACTCGCCCGTCAAACGCGATTGATTTTAAAAGCCCGCGTAAATGTCAGTGTGTCATAGATATAGGTCGTTCTCTCTGGAATTGGGTCACCACTCACGTTTAGTGTCAAGAAGCGTATAAAAATGACCAGAAATCCAACTAGGCTTTTTTTTGTGAAATATAACGAGGGCGTAAAAAAGTTTTATTGAGTTTTTCCATTAGGAATTTTTCGGTGGCAGTTATCAAGTGTGACTACATGGGACTTAAACATAACTAGCGAAATCAACATCATCATCATTTCAGCCGAAAGACGTCCACTGCTGGACATAGGCCTCCCCCAACGCCACATTGACATAAGGGGGGTTTTGCCATAATCGCCACGCTTGGCAGGGTTGGCGATAGCAGTACGGTTATTACAAAAGCTCAGAGAACGCTTCTGCCCATTCTCTGGCAAATCCCTTAGTCGCTTCTTACGACGCCCACGGGAAGATATGGGATGGTGTTATTCTTTACGTCCGACACCATACAGAACACGAGTACGAGTAGCGAAATACGAGTGCCCTATTAGTATCACCTTTTTTTTACGGATTGTCATTTGATGATTTCAGTCACACAAACAAAACCTTCGGTTTCTCCAATGAGGTAAAATTCGTAAGACGGATAGTACCTAATAGTTCTTTTTTTTTTGGATGGGAAGTCATCAAATAACCCCTCCCGCTCTGGGCGGAGCGGAAGGGAGTATCAGACTTGTACTGACTAAAACCCATCCATGTTCCTTCTTAGCCCTTTGTGTTCCAGGGCCACGGTATCTCTTTCGAACAGTCCCGCAGCCCTGGCAGGCATCGGCCCTCTCAAGCCCCTTTCGATTTGCTGACATCTCCTTGAGGCGCGCGTGGAACACGAACGCGCCGATTGCTATCACCCTTGATTTCAGTTTTGAAACTGATATGGTCACTAACTCTATCATTGACACAAAAAACGGGATATTTACCATCATCTGCCTAGCCTTTTCCCAAACTATCTTGGGGTCGGTTTCCAGTCTAACCAGATGCAGCTGAGTACCAGTATTTTACATTAAGCGACTGCCTATCTGACCTCCACAACCCAGTAACTGGGTAATACGATACGCCTTAGTAATACTGTATGTCAGACTTTCAGTATCAAGTCTGTATGTCAGACTTTTGGCTTCTGACAACTCGTTACGACTGTCAAAGATCTACAAATGACAGCCGGGACCAACAGCTTAAGGTGCTTTCCGAGGTACGAAGGAAACTCGGTATGTAATTATAGTCACCCATCCACGGACCAACCTCGGCAAGCACGGCTTAACCTTAAAGATCGACCCGCGCGGCTGTTATTATTTAGCCACGAGCTCCTCCAGGGTAAAATACGGGATATTTACCATGCTACACATTCACATTTTGTTATGGTTTCCCGAATTTCTCTACGTAATACGGAATTACGGATATGTGTACTGTGTTTGACCTGCACAGTTATTTTAAGTTCATAGTTATAATTTTTGTGGTATGAGATGAGAGAGTTTTTGTGTAAGTTGATGTTTCATTGTAGCACAGTAGCAAATACCTACTAAACTGATTTAATAAAGAAGAGAGTAAATTATCCAAATGAAGGGCTTCATAAAAAAACATTGTTTACTCGAAAATGGTCTCATCAAGAGGCCCTTCAAGTTGATTAGCGTTTTAGAGATAAACTTGACAAATCCGGATATTTTTTCTAACGTTTTTTATTCGTAATTAAGTTCTCAGTTATAAACGTAAAAGATTCTTGTTCTTAATTAAATGTTTTTGGCTTCTTCAAAGTTTATATACCTAAAATGAATAAGTAAGTATACTGCCTACAAAATAAACTGCCTATAAAATATACTGCCTGTGTTCTGTGTTATGCCGGACGTAAAGAATAGCACCATCCCATATCTTCCCGTGGGTGTCGTAAGAGGCGACTAAGGGACTTGCCAGAGAATGGGCAGCAGCGTTCTCTGTGCTTTTGTGACATCCGTACTGCGATCGCCAACCCGCCTGCAAGCGTGGCTATTATGGCAAAACCCCCTTATGTCAATGTGGCGACACTTGGGGAGGCCTATGTCCAGCAGTGGACGTCTTTCGGCTGAAATGATGATGATGATTATGATGACTGCCTACAAAAAGCAAAAACAGCAAATAATATAGTAAGGACTGTCTCGTTGGTCTAGAAGTGGCAAGTGCGACTGCTGACCCTGAGGTTCGATACCCAGGAAGGGCAAAGTGTGTCGGTTTGCCCGTCAGGGATTTCTCGGCAGCAGCCACGGACTCTGGATTCGTGCCTGCTTGAGGGCAATAGGCTCGCACGCGTATTACATGGCACTTAAACATTACTGGCGACATGTCGGAGAACTATAAGTTCCCCCTTTGTTTTTACGGATGTGAAATCATCAAATGACCACTCCTGCTCTGGGCGAAGCGGAAGAGATTCTCAGACTTGTACTGACTAAAACCCGTTCATGCTCCTTCTTAGCCCTTCAGCCTTCCAGGGCCGGTATCACTTTCGAACAACCCGCAGCCCTGGCAGGCATCGGCCCTCTCGGACCCCTTCAGATTTGCTGACATCTACTTGAGGCGCTTGTGGAACACGAACGCACCGTCGCGTCGGCACGGTCTGTCGTCATAAGACGGACGGACGGTGAGCTAGCCCAATACTCACCGTCCTTAGGCCCGGACTATTAGGTGCACTTCAGCCTTACACTTCGGGGATTATAGACGTGATGTTAACGGTGATAATCATTATTATAGGTATAGGCTATTTTTTTCCATATCTTTTCTTCAGAAGCGCCATGAAAAAATATTTCTATTCACTCGTCATTGTAATATTCCGATTAAGAACAGAGGAATCCAAGCTAACGAAGTATGATAGTAAATAATAAATACGGATATTTCAGCTAATTAAAGAAGGAGACACGTGGTGCATACATAAAAAAATATATATTTACGTTCTCGTTCGGAGAAATATCTTTGTGTAATAATTCAGCCCGCGCTTTTACCCGCCTTAAAATCAACGATAAAATATAATTTCTGTTTGCGAATGTTTGTTTTTTTTCTTTTTTTGTTATAATTTAGGAGCTAGATTTATAGTAATAATATTCTTGATATAATAGACAACATGATCAAGTATCATTCACAAGAAATACTTACAATTCTCAATTTTATAAATATGAATTACTATGTCAAAGTACCTTGTCGAAGAATCAAATAAAGCTTCAACATGATTTACGCCCAGCTGAATGGAAGGTAAGTGGACATAATTGTCCCCCTGACGCTGGGGTAGCACGGCTCAGTAGCCACCCATCCAAGCGACTAAGCCCGCCGCATGTAGCCACCTGTGGCTATTTGCGTGTTTATAGGTTAACTGAGGACAGGTCTACTACACTATTGCTCTATTAATTAATTGCTAGCGGTGAAATTCACTTTTTGAGAGACTCAAGCGCGACTGCTGAGCAGGAAGTCCTGTGTTCGATTACCGAGTCGTGCAAAGTGCTATTGGGTTTTTCCATCAGGAATTTCTCAGTAGCAGCCACGGAGTCTGGATTTGTGCCCTGTTGATGGCAATAGGCTCGCAGGAATTACACGGGACTTGAACTGACTGGCGAAATGTGGGTGTACTATTAGGTACACCTTTGCCCACCCTTTCGGGGATTACCGTCGTGATGTTATGTTATGTATTTCAGAGAGACTCTGGACAAAACAAAAGTAAAAGCGTTTCGCAAAACGAGTTTCTACAGAACTGATAATTTATCAACAAAATCTTGAAGAGATGTTGAGCATAAGCTCAACATCTTTTCATTTTTTTCATTCATTCATGAAAAATATTTAAGATTTTATATACTTATTGTACCTTATAAGGGCCTCTGAGTCAGTTATAACCCTAATGATAATAAAATAATCTCGTTGGCACTAACTATGTGAAAATAGCTACAGACAAAGAGATTTATTTGACATATAGAGCGGAACGGACATTGGGAATATTTTCATAAAAATCATCCCGAACTTTTTTTTTAATTATTATTATTTAATTAAGGTTCACCAACAGTTGTTACAGATATTATACAGATGGGAACATATAAGTAATTGAGTCTAAATCTAACTGCACAACCAATTACAGGCAAACACCACATGCAAAATGCTCTTTGTAATTATATAATTTTATTTTAAAAGACTTAATGTACTTCATTCTAGTTATTTATATTTAGTACATTACTTCCGCGGTCTATAATGACTACTTTGCTGGTCGCGCTGATTATGGCCGACAGTGCAGCATAGCGCAGCTCCAGGCCGACACGACGCGGTCAGCGTGCAGCACTTGATGGACGAGCTGAGATAAAGGCCGAGACCGTAGGTCGAGGCCTTTACAGCGAGGACAGCAAGGGCTGCAATGATGGCCAAGCTGAAAGGCCTAGAGCGTAGCTAGGCTAGCTCGAGGCAATCATAGCGTGACCAGCGAAGCAGTCATTGTGGGCCAAGGTTTGTATAGTGCTTTACTCAAAAATGCAAGTACCTAATCTAAATATCCAGCAAGTAATTTAAATAAAAAATATATTAATTACAATTTTCGCTGAACCGCGCTTTTGTTACTACTTTTTTTTTTTAGCAATGTTAGTTAGAACTATACAGCCTAATATGGAATAAAATCTTTTTGTACCTATCTCTATAGATACAAACAGCTATGTTGTAAATAAAATCTTTTTGGATTTGATTTTTTAAAACGTTGAAATGTCAAAATAGCGGCCGGCAAAACATTGCCGGCCTGTTAGAGCGGCCAGCAAAACTTTGCCGGCCGCTCCTTGAAACAGAACGGCAAGGTCGACTTTGCTTAAACAAGGTTGTCAAAATAATGACCACATTACATGCATTTTTGAGTAAAAATACTAATTACGTCTGAAAAACGTCGATATTAAGTCTGCGTGGACGTCAACCAGGTCGCTGCGTTCGTTTACAAGTTTGCACATGCGGGGTATAGGTGAATTAGCACCAAACACTGTACGGCGAAGAGGGGGAGCTAAAGGTGTCGAGGTGGTCTACGGGGTACTCTGAAATTGAACTTACATACTAATTGTGGGTACAATGGTGTTATTGAGCAGTTTATATTATGCGAATCCCAAATCCAGCAGCTCCCTTCGAGCTTGCAGGATACTCATTTTGTAGCAGCCTGAAAGTTTATCAAGGTAGGAGAGATATTTGAATTGCCTTGCCTTTGAGTACCCTAGGTATCGGATAAACCTTTTTTGTATTCGTTCTATTCGCAGCGAGTGGGTTGCGTAGTGGGGCTTCCATATCACACTGCAGTATTCCAGGATGCTTCTGACAAGGCTATTGTAGAGAACTAATTTAGTATGTGGGCGTTGAAATACCTTTCCATTATGAATAACAAATCCAAGCATACGTTCGGATCGACTGATTATGTTCTCAATATGTAGTATAAATGTGAGTTTAGAGTCCAAGATAATTCCCAGATCTCATACTACATCCATCTCGTATAAGTTCACTTAGTTTATTTGGTACGCCGAATTCACTATATTTACTTTCCTGGTGAATTTTATGTGGTTACATTTGGAACTATTCAACGAGATTTTAATATGATAACACCAGACAGATAATCGGTCAATATCTTCCTGCACGACCTTGAAATTTTCGTCTGCAAATAGGATTGCATGATTTTGACGAATGGTACCTGACAAGCGAGCGTATGGACACTAGACAGACTGATTTGTTTAATTTTTGATATGTAGTACGAAGTATTGAATTACGATTTTTCGATATAATGAATTGATAATATTGATTTTGTTCGGATAATATAAAATTAGTCTGTCCCACCCGAACCGTAATAAAGAATCGATTGTTACTTCATTCATCAAAATCGGCTTTAAACTTTAGGCGCTACGGTGGAACATAAAATATTGTGAAACATACATAGACTGCTAAAATCATAACCCTTCCTTTTGCCCTAGTTGGGTAAAAAGGCAAGCATGAACGTGGCAGAATAACTGTTTAGGATACTTCGAATAACCAGGCATATTTTAGATAGAGCCTAGTTTTAATGATGACACTCTTTCACAAAAAATAATCCTCTTTTTAACCGACTTCTAAAAAAGGAGGAGGTTCTCAATTCGGATGTTTGTATTTTTTTTTTATGTTTGTTCGCGCATAACTCTGTCGTTTACCAACCGTTCTGAAAAATTATTTTTTTGTTGGAAAGCGTATACTTTCCAAATGGTCCCATGAAAATTTTATCGAAATCAGACAAGCGGTTTTGAAAAAATCTAAAATTTCTAACTTTTTGTTTACTCTGCATTGCGTTTTTAACCGACTTCTAATAAAAAGGAGTAGGTTCTCAATTCGGATGTTTGTATTTTTTTTTTTATGTTTGTTCGCGCATAACTCCGTCGTTTGCCAACCGATTTGAAAAATTCTTTTTTTGTTTGAAAGCGTATACTTTCCAAATGGTCCCATGAAAATTTTATCGAAATCAGATAAGCCGTTTCTGAAAAAATCAACAAAAATTATATTTCTAACTTTTAGTTTACTCTGCATTGCGTTTTTTGTTCGCGCATAACTCAGTCTTTTACGAACCGATTTGGAAAATTATTGTTTTATTCCAAAGCCTATGCTTTCCATTTGGTCCCATAGTCACCAAATGGGGATCTGATGATGGAATCTTGGCGAAATCGAGGGAACTCTTCAAGTTTTATAGGAAACGTACAGCGATTTTGGTATTTTCTACAACAAGTGAAGCATTTGCGTTCAATAAGAACCATTCTACCTAATCTGATGATCTGATGATGAAGCCAAGAGACAAGCACTGGAACTCCATAGTAAGACAATGTATCTTAGCTGTGTTTGGGCTTGTTGGAATTGTAACGGTGTGCACTTTCCACGTGTACCACAGACTAACTTTTTGACTTTCCTTATTCAACCTAAGTAACAAGTGGGTCCTCTGCTTTGATAGTCTGTTTTCGCGATGATCAGGGTTCTTATTCAAAATGCGTTGATGATTCCTTTCCCTTATTTCTTTTAATCGTTTTCATTTTTCTCAGTTGCAGTTCGACGCCTTTTATCACACGAGAATCATCTTTACTAGGCCTATCCATATTTTATTATTAGATTTAAAATATGTCACTAAAAATTAACAAATAAAAATATTTTTTGCAAAAAAAGAAACCGACTTCAAAAAACACTTAACGCACTAAAAAGTCAAAAATAATACTACAACCTACCTATATTAATAAACCTAACCTAACCTACGATTAACCTATAACAAAAATTTAATAATTCTTTGGAGTCGGTGCCAAACAATATACGATACCTACCTAAATGACTATATACAGACTAAGGCCAGAAAAAAGCAAAACATAAATCTTACAGCTTCTAAATATTAATTCATTCATTAATTCTAATTACATTGCTTGGCACCGACTCCAAAGAATTATTAAATTTTATTATAGGTTAATCGTAGGTTAGGTTAGGTTTATTAATATAGGTAGGTTGTAGTATTATTTTTAACTTTTTAGTGCGTTAAGTGTTTTTTGAAGTCGGTTTCTTTTTTTTTTGTTCGCGCATAACTCAAGTCATGTACGAACCGATTTGGAAAATTATTTTTTTATTTCAAAGCCTATGCTTTCCATTTGGTACCATAGTCACCAAGTCGGGATCTGATGATGGAATCTTGGCGAAATCGAGGGAACTCTTTAAATTTTATAGGAAAACGTACAGCGATTTTAGTATTTTCTACAACAAGTGAAATATTTGCATTCAATGAGAACCATTCTACCATCAAATCTGATGATGAAGCCAAGAGACAGGCACCGTAACTCTTGTTGACTTGTTGGCTTGTTGTAATTGTAACGGTATGCATTTTCCAGGTGTACCACAGACTTGACTTTCCTTATTCAACCTACGTAACATGTATGTCCTCTGCTTTGACAGTCTGTTTTGGCGATGATCAGGGTTCTTATTCAAAATGCGTTGATTATTTCTTTCCCTAATTTCTTTTGATCGTTGTCCTTTTTCCTTTTTCTCAGTTTCAGTTTGACGCCGTTTTCTCATACGAGACGCATCTTTACTAGGCCTACCCATATTTTATTATTAGATTTAAAATATGTCACTAAAAATTAACAAATAAATTTTTTTTTGCAAAGAAAAAAAACGACTTCAAAAAACCCTAAACGCACTAAAAAGTTAAAAATAATACTATAACCTACCTATATTAATAAACCTAACCTAACCGACGATTAACCTATAATAAAATTTAATAATTCTTTGGAGTCGGTGCCAAGCAATATACGATACCTGCTTGACTATATAGACAGGCTAAGGCCAGAAAAACAAAACATCTTACAATTTCTAAATATTAATTAATTCATTCATTCAAATTATATTGCTTGGCACCGACTCCAAAGAATTATTAAATTTTATTATAGTTTAATCGTCGGTTAGGTTAGGTTTATTAATATAGGTAGGTTATAGTATTATTTTTAACTTTTTAGTGCGTTTAGGGTTTTTTGAACTCGGTTTTTTTTTTTGCAAAAAAAAATTTATTGAGTCTAACTTTGTGATCGCTTCATCATCATCATTATATCAGCCCGGAATCACCCATTGTTCGGTAGTTTATGGCCTGTACCACAATTAAATATGACCACAGTTATCTGCTGGCCTACCATGACCTCGTAAAGCAGTATTGTTTTACTCTTATTCCACTGTGGGAAAGAGACGGAGCTGTACAGGATGTCTAGCGCCATCTCTTTCCAACACTGGAAAAGGAGTAAAACAATAATGTTTTCAAACGGCATGGTACACCACCAGATATGTCGCTTTTGTTATCAAAAATGAAAGTTTCATATTTGTGCGACATATCAAATAGATACCAAAACTCGAACTATCAATATTGTATTACAAATTTTTTTTGCCAAAAAAAAACCGACTTCAAAAAACCCTAAACGCACTAAAAAGTTAAAAATAATACCATAACCTACCTATATTAATAAACCTAACCTAACCGACGATTCACCTATAATAAAATTTAATAATTCTTTGGAGTCGGTGCCAAGCAATATAATTTGAATTAATTAATGAATTAATATTTAGAAACTGTAAGATGTTTTGTTTTTCTGGCCTTAGTCTGTCTATATAGTCATTCAGGTATAGTATATTGCTTGGCACCGACTCCAAAGAATTATTAAATTTTATTATAGGTGAATCGTCGGTTAGGTTAGGTTTATTAATATAGGTAGGTTATAGTATTATTTTTAACTTTTTAGTGCGTTTAGGGTTTTTAGAAGTCGGTTTTGTTTTGGCAAAAAAAAATTTATTTGTTAATTTTTAGTGACATATTTTAAATCTAATAATAAAATATGGGTAGGCCTAGTAAAGATACTTCTCGTATGAGAAAACGGCGTCGAACTAAAACTGAGAAAAAGGAAAAAGGACAACGATTAAAAGAAATTAGGGAAAGAAATGATCAACGCATTTTTAATAAGAACCCCGATCATCGCGAAAACAGACTGTTAAAGCAGAGGACCTACATGTTACGTAGGTTGTATAAGAAAAGTCAAGTCTGTGGTACACCTGGAAAATGCATACCGTTACAATTTCAACAAGCCCAAACACAGCTAATATACATTGTCTTATTATGGAGTTACGGTGTCTGTCTCTTGGCTTCATCATCAGATCTGATGGTAGAATGGTTCTTATTGAACGCAAATGCTTCACTTGTTGTAGAAAAAACTAAAATCACTGTACGTTTTCCTATAAAATTTGAAGAGTTCCCTCGATTTCGCCAAGATTCCATCATCAGATCCCGACTTGGTGACTATGGGACCAAATGGAAAGCATAGGCTTTGGAATAAAATAATATTTTTTCAAATCGGTTCGTAAATGACTGAGTTATGCGCGAACAAAAAACGCAATGCAGATAAACGAAAAGTTAGAATATTTAGATTTTTGTTGATTTTTTCAAAACGGCTTATCTGATTTCGATAAAATTTTCATGGGACCATTTGAAAAGTATACGCTTTCCAACAAAATAAGATTTTTTCAAATCGGTTTGTAAGCGACAGTGTTATGCGCGAACAAACATAAAAAAAAAAATACAAACATCCGAATTGAGAACCTCCTCCTTTTTTAGAAGTCGGTTAAAAATCAAAAGGTTACAAGCAAAGCCACAGAACGAAGCCAGTAGGCAATAAATCAAGAGCGGTAGGCCTAACAGGGATCGTCAACTTTGTTTGCACAAGTACTTACTTAAAAGGGTCGTTTGATACATACGTACTTATGTGCCCTATTTGTGTGTAGGTAGACGGTTCGAGTGTCGTTGACGGCATAGTATCTTGTGTATAGAAGGTATTTGATGGTAGGATTCATGTATTGTTATTTGAATATCCAGGTTGGTTGGCAACCAGGTTAGGTTATACCAGGCAGGGTTGGCAAAGTAAGTATTAATTCTTTTATAAAACATTGCCCCACACTAGGAATTTCTCCTGTATCGTGGGTGCTTTTACAAACATTTAAACTCACATACACAAACAGCCAGACCCGGAACAACTATCTGTAGGCCTTACAAATATTTGTTCCGTGCGGGGATCGAACCCGCGACAGGCAGCGCAGCAGCTAATCACTTAGCCACTGCGCCAACCGTGCCGTCAAAGTATTATTTATAGTAAGTGTTTTTATACTTTAATATGTATTCTGTTTTATGGGCCTAGTTGCCTGAAATAAAGGATTGTATTGTATTGTTATTAAATGCAAAGTGGTTTTGATAATACTGCACCTTTAAATTATTAATTAATCTATATTCTATGCATGAAAACATAAAGATTTAGAAATTACTTTTGGAATGTTTTCCACATCTTCTATTAATAAAACTATTAAATCCCAAGCTCACAAAGTTGGGGTAGTTTTACAACGCTTCGTATCGAGCTACGACGAAGTACGCATCAAGCTACGGCGTAGTACGCAGCAGGCTAAGACGTAGAACGCAATATGCGGCGCAGTACTCGTAAACACTTTCATAAAAACACGTCGTCACCAGTTTCAGTGATAAGAACTCCGGACTTGCTGCGTTCCCCGGACAAGGTCCACTGGTCAGCACAAGAGAAGTGTGAACAAAGGGAGGGCTACTAATATACTCTTAAGCCTTATTTATTTACACAAGTTTGTATTTAGGTACCTTACATGTCATTTGATTCTTTATTGCTCTGTATGGTATCGGACGTAAAGAATAGCACCATCCCATATCTTCCCGTGGGTGTCGTAAGAGGCGACTAAGGGCCAAGGCCCTTAGTCACAAAAGCACAGCCAGAGAATGGGCAGCAGCGTTTCTGTGCTTTTGTGACAACCGTACTGCGATCGCCAACCCGCCTGCCAAGCGTGGCGATTATGGCAAACCCCCCCATGTTATGTCAATGTGGCGAAACTTGGGGGAGGCCTATGTCCAGCAGTGGACGTCTTTCGGCTAAGGTGATGATGTTATTTGATAAGGTATACCTACATCTATGGATGGGCCATTATAGCCAGAAATCAATGATAAAATAAATACAAAATTAATCAACATGTTCTTCAATGGTAACCCTACATATTTTGCAGGATGCAATCGTGTAGCTGTCTTATTCTTTTTTGTAATTACTTACTTTTCCGAGTTCGGAATACAAAACTGTGCTGACCTCTGTTGTACAATTTCTGTCAGTAGGAATGTGGGCGGGTAGGTACAATTAATACAAAGTTAATAGAATTATTAGACTTGTCATAGTATGCATTTTTCATGTAAAGCTGATCACAAATCTATAACTACAGTGTCTACAGTAGCTCTTATTGTCTCTATGAGCAGCGGTGGCCCAAAGGTGGCAGCCCCGACTTACGAGCATTGAGTCGTAGGTTCGAACCCAGGCAGGCGCACTACTTTGCGTAATTTATTTCATCACTTTCATTTTTAGTTACTGTAATTGGTGGTAAACCGTTGTAATTAAATAAATAAATAAATCACCGCTGCTCTCAAAAAGGTGAAGGAAAACATCGTGAGGAAACTGGCATGTCCTAGAAATTCGAAGACATGTGACATCTACCAACCTGCACTGGGCCGGCGTGGTGGATTAAAGCCCACTCCCTCTCATTGAGAGTAGGCCTGTGTCCCAGCAGTGGGAACATTATAGGCTGATGATGATGATGATATGAGACCGCTAATACAGACAATATACAGGATGTAACGGAAAGAGTATATACATACTTAAGGGTGTGCTACAGACCATCAAACTGAACAAATTTCTCCAGGGGACAAATATCGTATTAGCGACAAAAATATCAGTTGCCCTATACATATGGTCGAATAGGTATTGAAATTTTGTATGGGGCAGCATATAATTTTTTCGCTATTACGATATTTGTCCGATGGAGAAACTTGTTCAGTTTGATGGTCTGTAGCACAACCCTTAAGTATGTATATACCCTTTCCGTTACACCCTGTAGGTCAAACTTTACAATAAATTTTGATGCGGTTCTGTTTTGCCTCGTCTCACTTCGTCGTTACACGTGTTTCGTTTAGGGGTGGCTTGCTTGTTATCTTGTTATTAAATAACTGGACTTGCATTTTTGTGTGCGATAAACTAATATAATAAAAAAAAACGATAACTATTACAACCCAAGTTGCGAGTTAAAACAAGATAAGATAAGATTTCTTTATTTGATTTAACATTGTATACATACAAGAGCATGCAAGATGTACATCGTTTGAGTCCAATCATGTTTAGCCGTAAGTAACGGCGTGCAAATATTTCACGTAACATTGTAAAGAATTATTAATAAAATTAATCAAAAAAATACTTAGAATAGGCACTTAAAAGTTTTACAATTGTGAAACTCTTTATCTCGAGATATCTATTAAAAAATATTATGCAAGCAAGTACCAATGTGACATTTGCAAAATCATACGTACTTTCTAAGTAGTTTCCACACTCAAATTAACTGACTGGTGAAACCCTAAACTTCGCAAACTTCGGTCAGCTGGCCTACTATGACCTCTTTAGAGGTATTGTTTTACTCTTATTCCAGTGTGGGAAAGAGACGGAGCTATACAGGATGTCTAGCGCCATCTCTTTCCCACACTGGAAAAGGAGTAAAACAATAATGTTTTAAGACGTCATGGTAGGCCAGCTGAAATTGTCAACACGCATTGAGCAGGCGTGGTGATCATATTCATTTCTTTTCTCTGTATGGGAAGAGACATTTGCCCGATATTTATTTAAACTTCACGTACATTGATATTCGGGACATCACAGGCAGAGGAGCAGGAGGAGGAGGCAGGGAAAGGAGGGACAGGAGGATAATTATATGTATTATATGTATTAGTATGTACCTATTTATGTATATCAGTTTATGTTAGCATAATGGTATTTTTCTTTATTTTTTTTGTACTCTACCACTATGCTGTCCTATTTGACCCAAAGGTTGACTGGTAGAGAATGCCTTGTGGCATTAAGTCCGCCTATGTACCCCCGATGTTTAAATAATAAATAAATAATTATCCAACTTTACGGTAAGCCACGTTTGTCTAGGTTGGTCCGCGGATGGGATCCTTGACAGTCGTTAAAAAGTCTGTGGCCCGAAACTGTGACAACCACATTTACATCTCCGTCAGTCTGACGATTAATAATTAATAAAGGGTATCGAATCACCTAGTAGTAACTTCAGCGTTGTGAAGGTCAGTTAGGCAGTCGCTCCATGTAAAATACTGGTGTGGTTAGACTGGAAGCCGACCCCATCATAGCTGGGAAAAGGCTAGGCAGATGATACAGCAAAACCCCGAAAAACCGTAACCTCTAAGAATACCGATTACATCTCTTGCAGGTACTAAATCGTAAGAAATTCATTAAAACATTGATCAACAGGTATCAAGGAAAATGCAATTTAATTTAAATAATATATGAATAATCAATAAAGGCAGGTAATAAATTAATTATTGACATTGGAAGATATTTCACAACATTAATAATTCTTTCTCGACAAAAACGCACGGAAAAGTGTATTACGATAAAAATAAATCCTTGGCAATGTCATCATTATGTCATCACATGTCAATATTAAAAGTTGTTGTGAAAAATATAATATTTGCGTGTCTTAATATAGATATAAAGGCTCTTGCCCTACCCATCGGAATTTCACATGATATGTAGCACCAGATTTAATTACATTAAGAAAACAGACGCTAGACGTCGGCGATCCGTCAACGCGTTGTTACGCGGAACCTTCCTTGACAACCACCCAAGTCAATATGGCTGCCCGCAACGACTTGGCGTTCTGCCAGAGAGAATTGTAAACCGCTCCTCTCTCGTCTGTGGTCACAGTTTAGTTTGCAAACGTCAATCATAAAATATGAAGCCCCTTTGCAGAGGCGCCGTCAGGTTCATTGTATGCAACTATTTTATTTTGACATGGTGATTTGTTTTAGCAAACTTGTTTCCGGTAGTAAAAATAAGAATCATAGGATACTATGTATCCTATGATTCTTATTTTTACTATATAATATTTTTAATAAGGATACTACCTAATGCCTAAGGCTAGTTAACTGATTTGGCATTATATTGCCTGAAACAATGGTTTTAGTAAACTAGTTGATTTTAATCAATATTTATTTGATTTTGGTGACAACAGTTATTCTATTATTTTATTGTATTTTCTTAATTAATTCTTGATGTATGATAAATTGTATTTTGTGCTCTTTCCAATGTATAAAGATTTGTGTTTTTATTGTACTAAACCTACCAAGTAATTTTATAATTATCCTTCTAATATTTTAGATGCGAAAGTTGGTTACTCTTTCAGGCAGCAACTACTGAATATCATCATCATTATCAGCCTATAATGTTCCCACTGCTGGGACACGGGCCTCCTCTCTATGAGTGGGAGTGGGCTGTAATCTACCACGGGGGCCCAGTGCGGGTTTTTTAGATGTCGCATGTCTTCGAATTTTTAGTTCTAGAACATGCCGGTTTCCTCACGATGTTTTCCTTCGCCGTTTTTGAGGGCAGCCGCGGTGATGAAATAAATTACACAAAGTAAAGCGCCTACCTGGGTTCGAAACCACGGCTTACTGCTCGTAACTACTCGTAAGTCGGGGCCGCCACTACTTGGCTACCGCTGCTCTCTGCTAATGCTAGACTGAATAAATCTGGATGAAATTTGGCACAGGAATATAGATAACAGTCTACAATAGTTATAGTTTTTCCCGGTACCACGATCCCGTGGGACGATTACTGAACAAGACGCGGGCAAAGCCGTATAAACAAGCTAGTTAATAAATAAACTAAACCAATTCATAAACAATTTGATTAATAGTAGATCATGCAAACAAGGACTAGAATGCTGAATAATACATAGCTTTGTGAACGTCACAAAAATTCCAAAATTGCAGATGACCATCAGATGACCATTTATGCACACAAATAATATTAAAAAAACTCCATTTGACGTAAGATTATAACCAAAATCTACGTATTTCAAGATTTCTCAATAATAAATTAAGTTACTAAATGCGCTTTATTAAGGACGCGTTTGCAAAATTGACAGGCGTCGCATCGAACTACTACATTGACACGTGTCAAGTGAACTAATTTTGAAACATTAAAAGTTTTTATTTCTCTTACTTCTATGTAATACGTACTTACCTCCGGACTTCATGGAGTGACCTGAAGGTGTACTTCGGCGACTGCTACTGGAACTTTTCGACGAGTTGAGCTAGGTGTGCCGAGTTTGGGGTCGTTTTGTTAGTTATGATGAGTCCTTACCTCCGGAATTGATGGAGCGACCTGAAGGTGTACTTCTATGCCTGCTACTGGAACTCCTCGACGAGTTTGTGACACTTAGGTATGTTTTTTTTCTTAGATTTAGAGTTACTATGTCTGCCTACTTACCGTATTTTTAGAAATCTTAAAATATATATGTTGATAGTAGAACAAAATTGTTCCTAAACTCAAGCCGATTTCGTAAACATGTCAACGGAAGATCGTTATTACAATATAAAAAAACAATAACTTAAAAAAAATGTTTCATAAATTTGAAGATAAAGAACCAATCTATCTGTATTAGTTATTAATTATATTTGATTTGGTTTAGTTTAGCCACAAAATGTACCGAAAATCAGCAAAATTTGGGCCGAATTGTAAACGCGCCCTTAAGGAAGCGAAACGTAAAAAGTTTCTAATGTATCTTTACATTTGATACTTTTTACGTTATATTGATGCTAGCTGACCCGTGCAACATCGTCTGCGCCACATTTTTCCCGTTTTTGCAACAGTTTTCATTGATGCTCAGCTCCTATTGGGAGTAGCTTGATGTTAAATAGCCTACTTTGATAAATGGGCTATCCAACACTAAAATATATTTTTTTCAATACGAACCAGTAGTTCCCGAGATTAACGAGTTCATCCAAACAAACAAACAAACTCTTCAGCTTAATATTATAAAAAAATATTAGTTTAGATTATACGAACTACGTCAATATGGGACCGATGATATCAACTCAACAATTTATGAAGTTAGTGTGGGATTTAATTATTTCGTGTGGACATTTCATTTGAATATTATTAACATTTTTTACATATGAAGGGATCGGTGACGCAGGCGAGTTTGCGTTTAATTACTTCCTATGTTTTGGTTCCGTGTTTTATTTGAATGAAACACGACATTTTTAGTTCCTAAGGAATGAACGATAAAATGTATTTTCGCCTTATCAACACATGATTTTTTAAATTTTTAAGTTGAAATATTTATAAGGGTATCAACACCAGAAACAAATGGTTGTATACTCGTTAGTATTTTTGTTTCGATTGTCGATATCGATTATTAACACCTGAGATTTAGCTGAGGTGTCAATGTCCTGGAAAGTCCCTACATACATATACATTATGTTCGTTAGGGTTCAGATTTAAACCTACAAGCAGGTAGACACGGAACAGTACAGTTCATTTTGTTTTTTCTTTCATCTCTTTCAATAATGGTGGAAAAAAACAAACGTGAAGAAACCGGTATGTTTTTGAACCGAAAAGTTCAACGACGTGTGACTTCCACTAACGCGCACTGCACGCGTAGCATGACTACTGTAGAAACGGGTTATGTCGACGGAAGGATCGACAAAATGACACATTGTCATTGTCTATCTGTCATTATGTCGATTTTTTCGTAGACAAAACTTGTTTCTACAGTGGTCATGCTACTCGTGCTGAGTCCGTACCATGAAGTCTTAAAACAATCTTGTTCCATTCCTATTCCAGAGTGAAAAAGAGACGGAGCTATACAGGTCTTCTAGCTCCATCTCTTTCCTACTCTGGAATAGGAATGGAACAATAATGTTTTAATCGTCATGGTACGGGGATTGGTCCCGTGTGGAGGATTACAGCCAAATCTTTCCGTCCCAGCAGTGGGATCATTAAAGCCTATGATGCCTATGCAAATGCGTAGAACCATGCATAGTATTAAAGTATACTCATTGAAGGTTTTCAGAATTCAAGCAACCCGATCTCTTGACGATAATATTTGTAATCTCACTCAATTCTTCTATTTTTATTTTGTTTCTATTTCTCAGTAGCATACAGGGAGTCTGGATTTGTACCCGGCTGATGGCAATAGGCTCGCTCCCTTGGGACTGAAAAAAACATAACTGGCGAAATGTAGGTATTCTTGGGAACACCTCTGCCGAACCCTTCGGAAATTACAGGCGTGATGTTGTTATGTTCTTCTAAGTCTGTCTATTTCTTTTTAGATTCTGATTTAAAAGAGTGTCCATGGAGTTTCTTGCCCATTCTTCTCCATAGAGATCTACGCTTTGGAATGGACAACTACAGTACTTTCACAGTTATTACGTCTTGTGACTGGGACTGTAGCTTCATTTTTGAAGTGAAACTTCTTATACGACTTCCAACAAGGTTGCGTTAAACGTTTAACACTACCATGGAGCCCCCTCCATGGTAGTGTTAGTGGTAGTGTTAAGTGATACCCCTATGAAAGCACTGTTGCGTTAAGTTTCACTTCTTCCGCGCGGAGGGACTCCACGCACTATTTTTTATTGTTGTTCGACTATTCAAAAGTACCTGTAACTGGCCTACTAGAAAAAAATGAATTTGATTTGTTTTGTTTTTTTTACTTTAAACATGCCACTTAGTGAAAAAAACTGCCAGCTATAATTTTATTTCTCCATCAAGTATTTCTGAAGAAGCGTGTAGCGGAACTTGGTAACAAGTTTCCAGTTCCTTGTTACAATATCATTGTAGGATCGTTCCAGGAAACATCTCGTTATCCCTATTTCCTCCCACTAGAGGTTAAACTACCTCCTCTGACCTTGTTCGAAGAGGTTGTAAACTTTTGCATAGCTCTAAGTATTCGCTTCGAACTTTCGATAGTAGTTTATAATGTAGAAGATACTTGTGATTCTTGTTTGAAGGAGGTGTCTGATGAAATGACGAGAAGTATGGAAGAAGCAGGCATGCTGCGCCGACCCCAAATTAATTGGGATAAGGGCAAAATAATGATGATGATATTGATTATCTAAACTTATATTATAAAGAGGAAAGATTTGTCCAATCCATCCAATCCAATCTCCAATTATTTTCAATAAAATTCCACGACATTTAAAGAATCTTAATAATAATAATATTATGAAGGACGGGACGGTTGACGTGTGTCGGGAATGCCACCGTCCGGGAGAATCGATCCGACACATTATTTCTGGGTGTTCTCGTCTGGCTAACGGAGAGTACTTGCATAGACACAACCTCGTTGACAGGATTATCCACCAGCAACTTGCTTTGAAATACAACCTTGTGGAATCAGAAGTGCCGTACTATAAATATGCACTCGACCCAGTTCTCGATAGTGGTAATATCACGTTGTATTGGGATCGACCTATCGTCACTGACAAGACTATTGTTGCTAATAAGCCTAACATTGTGGTGATAGATCGATTGGAGCGTCGCGCAATGAATGTTATATAACGGTCCCACATGACGAGAACCTCGTGAAAGCAGAGAAAGAAAAGCAATTCAAATATCTAGATCTGGCTCGCGAGGTTGTCGAAATGTGTCATTGTGCCGATAGTCGTGTCGGCCAATGGCTTAATTGCCAAAAGCCTCGACCAACATCTTAGTAGGCTTTCGCTTGACAGCTGGATCAAGAGCTTGATTCAGAAAGCAGTACTTCTGATGGACACGGCGCGTATTGTTAGGAGGTTCCTCTCACAAGAGCCCTGACTACCGGTAGCTCGGACCCTGTTCCCAATGCTGGTGGGCTACTATTTTTAAATGTTTTTTTATATCACTTTGTAAAAATATTTAAAAATGTAATTAGTATGTAAGTAAATAAATAAAGGAAATATGTTTAAAAAGAAATTAAAACAATTTTTAATCCATAAATGCTACTACTGTGGAGTAGTAGCATTTATGGATTAAAAATTGTTTTAATTTTTTTTTTAGCTGAGTTTATGGAGGACAAGACATTTTGATTATGATATATATATATGTCGGAGTCGGAGTCATTATTACGGATACAAGACTGACTATGAATCGAAAGCGCGCCAAAGGTCAAGCGACCTACTTACCAGTCTACCCACACCTAAGCGCGCTTACTACAGAGTCGTGATGTTTCGAGCTCCCAGCGAGGCGGACAGTCTGAGTCTGACCACCGCGGAGTCAAGACGTCCCGAAACTGTAACTCGATTCATGGTGCCTAGTGTTATTGTGTTGGATTGTAATTTCAAGTAATTTGTTAGTTCGATAAAAGCAGTGTACAGTGTGTGTGTGTTTTCATTGCACGAAACCCATGTTCTGCCCACATGGTGAAAGTCTAAACGGAATAAAATCATCAGACTGCGACATCAGAAGTGCGATCAAATCGTGCTAATGCAATCACACGCGAGAACAGTGACAATAACAATCAGTGACGGTTACTTTTTGAAATGCAAAACGTATAATTGCACTCGCGATACGAACTTAAACTCAGTCAGTGAATAGCAAGCTAGTGTTGGCGGTTAGTGTTTTTGTTAAGTGTGTTAGCGGATTTTGATCCTGACAAAACATAACATATCATCACGCTTGTAATCTCTGAAGGGTTAGGCAGAGTGTACCTAATAGAATACCCACATTTCACAGAGTGCGATGCGCGCTAGTAATGCGTCATCCATCGCTGACTTTTTTTGTGTAAAATCTGGTTCTTCTAACCTAACAGACAGATGTGTTGCTGGGGAGTTTGTTCCGCCACTTCTTCTTCCCAGCTAAAACACTTAGGAAGTGGCGAAGGGCGGGCGTTTTGGGGGACTGTCTCTTGTAATTTTGACGTTCAAAAAGTGCTGATTATAAGCCTAGTTTGAATGAAGTGACTTTTGATTTTTTCTTGTTGAGTGCAGTGGAAGGAATCCAGCTTATTTGGACGTTAAGCAAGGCGTTGAAGGGCTCCGCATCTACATAGTGTAACATAGTGTAACACAGTGTAACAAAGTGTAACAGTGCTGTAACAGTGTGCCGCGGCACACTGGTGTACTGTGGTCATTAGTTGATGTGCCTCGGAAAACGAAGGTGATTTTCCATCTACGGTGTACCTCCAAAATGTACTACCGAATTTCTAGATGTACCTTGAACACAAATGTTTGTGAAACACTGAGAACCTATCCAGGTTTGACGTGGGACCAGTTTAAATAATTGTTCAAGGCCAGATTCGCGTGTGCCGTAACTTTTACGACTACCCTCATTAACCTGAGTAGTGACAAACCAAAGGAGAACTCCTAAAGATAATGCGCACTGACCATGACGAAGGAAAAGAAAAACGTCACAAGTATTCATCGCTACCGCAAATCAAGTGCCATGCTTGCGGACTAGGGAGAAACCAGGACTCAACGAAGCGGATTGTCGCACGAAGAAGCCGCTGCCTGTGCCGGCTGCTACGGGCATCGGGCAAGCGACAAAGGGCCGCGATGGCCTTGCTGTGCGTCAAAAGTGTCATGCCGGTTCACGTAGCCGTCCGGCGTACGTGCGTTGGTGGCGGCATGCAGTGCTGGCAGTATGCAGCGGGCCTGCTGACGGCGGGGTGCCGAGCCGCGTCGAAGTCTGCGTCGTACAAGCAACATCGCGGGCACGTTGCAACACAGGGGTGAGTTGTTACGGTTTACTAATTATTCTGATTCTGAATACTTGTTGGTGAAAGAAAGTTTTCCATCGAAATTTAATGGCAAACATATTAGTCACGTTGTTGCTAAGACTGGTATAGTTCAGACGCGAGTATTCAGTACAGAACAGATTTTGTGTTGTGTAGTGATTAACGATTACCATATCGAAACTTTGTTGCAATGTTTGCCTGAAAATTATTTACAAAGTGACGTCATGTTAGGTGGCGAGATTTTAAATCGGGGTTTTGTTGCAAACATAACAGCTAGGGAGTTTTCGTTAGCGAAAATCCTTTGTGTACATTCGGTGAAGCATAATAATGGTAACAAGTTTCAATCGGTTTTTAACTGACATCGCAGCGAATGTACCTAATTGGCAATGAGTAGCCAAAACTTAAGTGCTAAGTTCAGGCGTCTTTCACCGTCATATTCAACGCGATGGTATGTCTAAATGCGTACCCTATTTAGCTCGTGTTCTCCGATGGTCGGTAAACAGTAATTTCCGCGACCCTTATCGTTCACCTTGATGCTAAAAAGACGACTGAAAAGCTTTTTGATTATATTTAGTTCCCGGGAAAGTCTCAGTATGTTTGAAAATTCGTAAATAGCTGCGTTACGTGCTAAGTAGCGAAGTCTCACTCCGTTAAAGTACAAGCCGAATTGCACCCGGTACCTAAGGTGACGAGCCGGTGGTACACGTTTCGTATAGACGCGACGAGTTAGCTTAGCTCAAGATTACAAGTGTGCCGAGTTGACGAAACGATGGCGAAATTTAAAAGTTTTGCGATTGGTGATTTTGGGTTGTTAAAGATTAAAGGTCTGTTTAGAGTGATTGAGGTTTTAAACGGTAATCCTTAACACGGAAAGCTTTAAATTCTAAGCGTACCTACAGATACGCACGCGGTAGGCTAAGGAAGATGCCACGGGTCACGTACCAGTCGAAGTGCTAGAGGGGGATCGCTACACATTGAGATCATTAAGTTCTAAGCGTACTTACAAGTATGCACATGATGGGTTAAGGAGAATGCCCGAGGGCCAAGTACCGTTTGAAGTAAATGATTTAGAGTTGAGAGATAGTGTGGAATCTTGGTTCGGATGGTCAGACCGTACCAGTAGCCATTTCGTAGCCGTAGTCCGTTAGAAGTCGGTGTCTGCTTATAGTAGTCCGTGGATGCGCGGTGCGCGGGTGGCTCTGGCGGAGGTCGGGTCTTGTAGAGACCATAGAGTCATGCATGTGGGACTCGGCGTTCTTGAGGAACGTAGTAAAACAAACAGAGGTTTGTTGGGGGCCTGAGTGTTGCCCATAGGCCACGGATGAGATTCCTGCTTTGTGTGGTAATTAGGTGGATGAAGAGGTACTTGGTTGCTCTTGCATTTTAATTGACCTAATTGTTTGTTGGATCTAATTTTAGTTTTGATCTATGCGCTCGATGTGTGAGAGCAATGCGATTGCTGGTCGGCTAGAGAGCCGTGGCGTTAGTAGCTTTACTCGAGGGTTTCTATAAGCTTGGTAGTTTTTTTGTTGCAGTAGAGTTTTAAAGGTTGATTTGAACGACTATGGTACATGGCCCAGGGTTATCATTATTGTATTTTTGATTATTTCCAATCGGTTCGGTTAAAACGAAACGGCTAGTTCTACAATGTTCTTATTTTCACCACCCCGTTGAATCTAAAGTTTGGTCAGCAGTGACCGAGTGGAACAAATTTCTGTCGTGGAGTATTTGTTTGCAGGGTACCCATCACACGAGGACGTGTGCAAGCAGGATGGCCGTGTCGGAGTCGGAGTCATTATTACGGATACAAGACTGACTATGAATCGAAAGCGCGCCAAAGGTCAAGCGACCTACTTACCAGTCTACCCACACCTAAGCGCGCTTACTACAGAGTCGTGATGTTTCGAGCTCCCAGCGAGGCGGACAGTCTGAGTCTGACCACCGCGGAGTCAAGACGTCCCGAAACTGTAACTCGATTCATGGTGCCTAGTGTTATTGTGTTGGATTGTAATTTCAAGTAATTTGTTAGTTCGATAAAAGCAGTGTACAGTGTGTGTGTGTTTTCATTGCACGAAACCCATGTTCTGCCCACATGGTGAAAGTCTAAACGGAATAAAATCATCAGACTGCGACATATAATTGTGTGTTAGTACGTAAGGAATTGTATGTTAATATGTAATTGTGTTATTTAATTTAAAATTTGTGTCTATTGTTTTGACATGCCTAACTCGATTATTATTTGTATGCTCTCCGGTAAAATGTAGCGAACTAACCATTTTATATAACATCTTATTGTAATGAAACCTACATTTACGAATAAATCTACTAAGGTAAACGGCCCAGAAACTGTGAAGTTTTGAACTTCACTGACTTTGCAGGTTTGCGATACTAAAACTAGAAACCTTACAAAAAAAAAATACATGACTAGAGAGATAATTTATACAAGTTTTATTGTGATATTCTTTTATTTAATTAGTATAAATTTTCTTTAACAATGATAGAAAAATATAAAATAAAGGGCTAATTGTACCAGTACCCGGTAGATTTGTACTAGTAAACGTTAAATGGTCCCTGAATCCGGTAATATTCAATGCGAATTTGAACTCTATTGGTTTACGTCAAAGTTCACAGAAACACTGTTTTTGCATTTCTGCGTAAAATAAGTGAAGAAGGGTTATCCAAAGAAAATAAATTTTTATTGGCAGCAGCTGAAATTGTGGCTCCTTTTTTGACTGCCTCCATGGCGTTTAATATGACCTTCTGCCTATCAGTCATGGCTATCTGAAAAAAAAAATAACACTGGTCTTGAAAATTTCTGAATTCGTATCAATAGGAAAATATAAATACTTTTAAAATATTTTAACGACCGGACATAAAAACTGAAAAAGAAACGTGGCGTACGGTAAAAAACGAGTGAGCCTTACAGTAGTCTCATATGATGTGTAACATATGACATCGGCTTCGACTTCCGACTCCAGATCCATGTCTATGTCCAAATACAATTCAATTTGACCACACACTCACCACTTACCAATCAATCAATCACTCCCAGAAGCGATAGTAAAGATGTTACACATCAAAAACTAAACAGGCAACTGAATCCAGGTGATTACAGAGAGGCCAGTTCCCGCTTCGTTGGAAGACGGGGAAGCTGGTCCTCATCCGGAAGCCGGGGCGCCCTGTGGACTCTCCGTCCGCATACCGGCCCATTGTGTTGCTCGACGAGGTGGGCAAGCTCTTTGAAAGAGTCATTGCCAACCGCCTCGCCGGGCACCTTGTGGGGATGGGGCCGGATCTTGCGGAAAACCAGTTTGGTTTCCGCAGAGGGCGCTCGACGGTGGACGCCATCATGCGCGTGAGGGCTCTCACGACGGGGGATGCGGTGTCCAGGGGTGGGGTTGTCTTGGCGGTGTCTCTCGACATCGCCAACGCCTTCAACACCATGCCCTGGAGCTGCATTAGGGAGGCACTCCGGTATCACCGGGTGCCGACCTACCTTCGTCGTGTGGTCGGGGACTACCTGACGGATAGGGCCGTCATCTACCCCGGTCGCACCGGAGAATGGAACCGGCGAGAGGTGTCGTGCGGTGTTCCGCAGGGATCGGTTCTGGGGCCGCCCTAGTGGAACATCGGCTACGACTGGGTGCTGTGCGCCGACCTCCATAGCGGTGTCAGCGTAGTTTGCTACGCTGACGACACGCTGGTGCTGGCACAAGGGAGGTCGCACGAGGCGGCGGCCGAACTTATGGCACGCGGGGTTGCGATAGTCGTGGAGAGAATCCAGCAACTGGGTCTCGAGGTGGCATTGCACAAGTCCGAGGCCATGTGCTTTCATGGGCCTCGGAATGCGCCACCGTCGGGATCCATACTGACGGTAGGAGGGGTTCCCATCGGCGTCGAGTCGACGCTGAAGTACCTAGGGCTTGTCCTTGACAGCCGGTGGAACTTTGTGGAGCACTTCCGACGTTTGGCCCCCAAACTGGAACGGGCAGGTGCTGCGTTAAAGCGGCTCTTGCCCAACCTGGGGGGTCCAAACGCCTCCTGCCGCAGGCTCTACGCGGGGGTCGTGCGGTCCATGGCCCTTTACGGGGCCCCGGTGTGGGCACGTTCTCTGAGGCGGCGAGCCGCCCATTACCTGAACGCGCCCCAGAAGGTGGTAGCCGTAAGGCTGATCCGGGGGTACCGCACGATCTCCGGCGAGGCGGCGAGCCTCTTGGCCGGATTGCCGCCATGGGATCTGGAGGCGATAGTCCTCGCGTGCCTGCACGAATGGCGCGCGGAGGCACTACGCCGGGGGGAAACTCCGCTGCCGCGGCAAATTGTCGCTCAGCGGACAGACCTCCGGCGCGATCTCATGGCGACATGGAGAGAGCGACTGTCGCAACCCCGTGCAGGGCACGCCACAATAGTGGCGATAAGTCCCCTCTTTGAGGAGTGGCTGGAGAGGCGCCACGGCGCCCTCACCTTCCGCCTGACGCAGGTCCTCACCGGACACGGTTGTTTCGGGAGGTTCCTGCACCGAATCGGGCGGGAGGAAACGCCCGGGTGTTACCACTGCGAGGATCGGCCGGAGGACACGGTGGAGCACACTGTGGAGCTCTGCCCTGCTTGGGCTGAGCACCGCCGTGTCCTCGTAGCGGCGATTGGCGGCGGCGACCTCTCGCGTCCGGCCCTGGTTCAATCCATGGTCCGGAGCGAGAGGGAATGGGAAGCCGTCGCCTCCTTCTGCGAAGCAGTCATGCTAGCGAAGAAGGTGACGGAACGTGACAGGGAGAGAACCTCACGTCCCAGCCGCCGCGGGAGACGCCCCGGGCGTCGGGGGGCAACCAGTGGCCCCCGGACACCGTAGGCGCGGGCCTGTGGATGGTGAGTAATGGGCTAGCTCACCGTCCGTCCGTCTTATGACGACAGACCGTGCCGACGGCGCGTTCGTGTTCCACGCGCGCCTCAAGGAGATGTCAGCAAATCGGAAGGGGTCCGAGAGGGCCGATGCCTGCCAGGGCTGCGGGTTGTTCGAAAGAGATACCGTGCCCCTGGAACGCAAAGGGCTAAGAAGGAACATGGATGGGTTTTAGTCAGTCAAGTCTGACACTCCCTTCCGCTCCGCCCAGAGCGGAAGAAGTCATTTGATGATTTCCCATCCTAAAAAAGGTGATTACAACACAAACAAGGTACATAGAAACTGCATTCTGTTGATTCGAAGGAAAAGAGAACTTAACACCAAGGAAATAAGGACGATGATGGGTTTAAATGCAACTTTTAATACAAGTCCCAATATCCGGCAACGTATTCTACAGTTTTAAAGGAAAATGAGACCTATTGTAAGGCAATAAGTACACAATAACGGGTTTCGGTACAACGTGTATTACCGGGTTCACCATGTACCAAAATCCGGTAAAAAAATACGATTTTAACGGGTACTAGGTCAAGAAGGGTTTGTTGGTACCAATAGATGTGAACGGCAAAATAATTTATTTCTCAATTAGATTCACCTCAATTTATAGGTTATATCGCAATATAATATACTCAAATATTTTAGAAAATCAACACTCTTACCTTAACGTGATCCGTCTCAGTATGGCTAGCTCATCAATGCGACGTGGTGGTTTCGTAGTTCACTGACAGAACTTTGAACTTCCATAATATTTTCACAAAGCAAACTTTTGTCAACGCATGGTTTTGACGCCATTAAACTGTTTGGACAATGTTGCCATTACAATTGTACAAAATATTACCGAGAAGGTATTGCCATTCGCAAACTTTTCTTATACATTCGTAGAAAAATGCAATAATAAAAAAACCGACTTGTTAACGGGAACTAGTACACTAACGGGAATACGTACTTTTACCTTAGTCTACGACCACTAGGAGTGGAGCAGCAATGAAAAATGTTGCGAAAACGGGGAAAATGTGACACAAACGAAGTTGCGCCGGACAGCTAGTTAAATCATAAAAACTACGCTGGTCGATCTTCAAAGTTAAGCCGGCTTGCTTATGTCGAGACATACCGAGTTTCCTCCGTGCCTAAAGTAAGTTCGGTCCAGTTTTCATTTGTAGATCTTTGACAGTCGTTACAAATAGTCAGTGATCCGAAAGTCTAACAAAAGTTGGGAAAAGGCTAGGCAGATGATGATCATCATCATAATAATGAGCTGAAAGGTACATTCGATTCCAAGCATCGCCAAGACAACTAGTCCTATGCGTCTTGTTATTTGTGCCCTTTTGAGTTATGCAAATAAATATTATGCAATATTTGCTCATCGATTTATAAGTATAACCAACCGAGCCAATAAACTGCACGCAGAATATATTGAATCATTAATATTACCAAGGCTATGATGCTGCATAACTGTTCATCTCCAAATACATTTACCGATGCTTATCTAAATACTATACTTACTAATATTTTAAAGAGGTTAAATTTGTTTGTAAGTTTGTATGTATCTTCGGTACTACTGCACGCGTAGCATGACCACTGTAGAAACGAGTTTCGTCTATGGAAGAATCGACATAATGACAGATAGACAATGACAATGTGTCAGTTTGTCGATTCTTCCGTCGAAGTAGCCCGTTTCTACGGCGGTCATGCTACGCGTGCAAATCAGATTCCGAAATTTCTTTCACTAAGCTTTATTATTATACATTTAAAAGGATCCCGTGAGTGTCATAACCATAAGTCATAACGGGGGCGAAGCCGCTAGAAAAACCAAGTTACGAATAAATTCCCTGCTGCTTGTCTAAACACACATTAAATAATCAGCTTGGAACATGACGTTCAATCAATTTTATATGCAAATGACACTATTAACATAACTACGTTGGTACATAAAATTAGGCTGTTTTATAACCGGTCAAGCGGTAGGTAGGTATTCTAGAATTGCAAAGTTGCAAGGATTTTAATAAACCTTCAAAGTTAATTTAGATACTATCTCTATCGGATATTTTAAAAAACAGAATCTTTGTTTGTTTTTGTTTTCATTCACTACTTTTCTGGTGATGATGTTATTTCATTATTTTTGTTATCTTTGTGGTTTCTTTTTTTTGTTACCTTTCTGGGTTCTGTAGCCAAATGGCCAAAACGGAACCCTTATAGATGCGCCGTGTCCGTCTGTCTGTCTGGCCGTCCGTAAGTCACAGCCAGGAACTTAAAAACACGTTCGTAAAGGTTACAGAATTATAAGTGTTACATATTAACACTTATTAACACATATAAAAGGTTACAGTTTGATTCTGTAACATTATTGTATATGTTACATTTAAAAGGGTTTTTCTGTTATAACTGTTTAAGAAAATAGTGTTAAAAACACTTATTACGGTTACAGTTTGAGTCCCTGGTCACAGCCACTTTACTCGCAGACTGTTAGTTAGCACCACACAGATGAAATTTGGAGAGTAGGTGTTTTTTATGAACTGATATACAAAAATAATGTGGAATTTAGAAGAAAAAAATATAGGTGGCTCACCATACATGTAACGAAGAGTTGAACAAAAAACAATGTTTATAAATATGTGGGATGTCTATTGATATAATTATTAAAATTTTGCTAGTCCTGGAACACAGTATTTTGGGCGTATTTCTTTTGGAGTTTGTAAGGAACTCGGGCGAAAGATGTCAGCCGCATGTCAGATGAGAAATTGGCTCAAAGAACAACCGAGTGGGTCGCATTTTAGACGACTTCGCGACAGATCAAGGCGGACAAGGCAGATGGCGGCACAAACTTGACATCTATCGAAAGGAATGCTGGCCTACCTTCATGGTAGGCCGGTCTTAAAGCAGTATTGTTTTACTCTTATTCCAGTGTGGGAAAGATGCAGAGCTATACAGGACATGTAGCGCCAACTCTTTCTCACACTGTAAAAGCGTTGAAACAATAATGTTTTAAGGCATCATGGTAGACCCCCTGATCAGCACTAACAAAAGAAAGAATTATGTAGAAACGGAACAGCGTTTGCCCTGCAATGCGACAATAAAGCAATGAAAACTGGACAAAGTACCTAGCATGAGCTAGTTAATTAATTGTCCTCCAGACCCGGTTTTCGGTCACGGCAGCGGCGGGCAAACTCAGCGGAGATAAGCCATCAACGCGGGAGATGATATAGTGCACAACTCCTAAGTGTGTGCGTAACCACAGGTATACTCTGTTCCTTTACTCTCATAGTCCGATTAGACGGCAATCCTATACGACAGGACGGCAATCCGATACGACCGGACGGCAATCCGATACGACCGAACGGCAATCCGATACGACCGAACGGCAATCCGATACGACAACACTGCTAGCTAACCCCTACTATCATGTAACCTACAATGTGTGTGTTTGTATCTCATCTTCTGACCACATAAATTATCTTATCTTAATATTATGTATCGTCAAACAGATTTAAAGATTCATTGAGAATTTTATGAATGGTGCTAATTGACTAATCGTCTTGATATTATAAAACAAGATAGTAATCTAATACTGCCTGATAGACATCTGTATTAGTCATTAATCTAGATTTTAACCATACAATACCAATTCATAAAATAAAATTCTTCACATATTTCATTAATATTTATACATAATACAATTATTCATCTTAGAACGTCGTGTAGTCGCGGATCTGTTCAATCGATTATTAGATCCGGATACATAAATTACTATATACAAATACTTCCTTCATGAGCCTTCTATTGAAGCTGACGTGTATTATTGATATCAAAGTCAACGGAAAGGATACGATCCTTTATTGGTGTAGTCTAGATAAAACAATGACTATTTTTATCTATGATTCAATCATCGCCATTGTCGAGGTATGCAGGTAACACTTGCCGGTAAGTAATTTACACTAGTAGCACACTTGCCAGTAAGTAATTTACACTACCAAAGGCAGTGCCCAAAAAAGGCAAAAAAAGCTATTAAGTAGTGTCTATGAGAATAACTTATGCTCACAAAAATAATTTAACATCGTTAACGCCTTACGGCATTTCATACAAACTTTCAAGTCCTTTTTTCCGAAAAGACTAAACCGATTTTATTGATACTTCATACACATAAGCAGGATACATAGGTCAAAAAAGTTACCAAAAAAGCATTTCCGAAATGTCTATAAAAAAAATATATAATCGGAAAATTCTGTTTCGATAGATACTTTAAAATCGGTCTAATTTAGCTGTTACACTATTTTTCGAAAATTTTAGTAACTTTTTAGGGCTATTTATCTTACTTATGCGTATGCAGTTTTATTAAAATCGGTTGAGATATTTCAGAAAATAAGGACTTGATAGTTTGTATGAAATGTCAAGGCATAAACGCTCTTAAGGGGCGCACCGAGGAAATTTCGAAATAATTGCGTTCGTTTGATACCGTGCTGCATCGTTATTACTTAACCTTTAGTTATGAAGTTAATTTGTAAGAAATTCAATGATTCACTCTATAAATCATACACTTTAAAAACACGATTACTTGTAGTTTTCTCGATAGAAAATAATGCCAAAGTAATCTCTAAAAAAGAAAATAAATCCTCAGTACGGCGAAAGACCTTCACGGAAGGTCATCAGCTTTTAAATAATAACAAAACTACATGTTTTCTATAACTTATACATTTTAGATTTTCAAAATGTGTATTGGTTTGAATAATATGAAGGAAAAACCTAAATTAGCGCGCGTTCCGCCCATTATAACTAGAGCCGCCACTCTTCCCGGAGCGTCGCGCGCGCCTGTCTTACGCACACATACACGAGCGCATGGATACCTACACGATGCGCCCTTAAGTACCTTAGCAGGCAAAATTATGCAGCGTAAGCGTAACCATATAATAATATAATATTGCCTGCTTGAACACGGGCATCCTCACTACGAGAACTGTGTGTCTGTCAAATCGCTCTGGGTTCTCTCAGAGAGTGGTTAATTCTTTGTCAAATGTTTTCGATTTTTTTGTTCTACGTTATATGCCTGTTTCCGTTTTGAGAGCAGTGGTATTTTTTTTTATTCTAGATAAAGGGCTCTGTCACAAATGCTATTATATTATGTTTGGATAGCTTTAGAAATAACAAATAATACAAACTTTAACTAAATCTCAACAAAGCTAGTCTGTAATTTGCTCTAGGTGTGTCAGAAAGTTCTGTAAGCTCTGTATGGTGTCGGACGTAAAGAATAGCACCATCCCATATCTTTCCGTGGGTGTCGTAAGAGGCGACTAAGGGACTTGCCAGAGAATGGGCAGCAGCGTTCTCTGTGCTTTTGTAACAACCGTACTGCGATCGCCAACCCGCCTGCCAAGCGTGACGATTATGGCAAAACCCCCCAAAACGTCAATGTGGCGACACTTGGGGGAGGCCTATGTCCAGCAGTGGACGTCTTTTGGGCTGAAATGATGATGAATGATGATGTGTCAGAAAGTCGGCGCAGGAAATAATCTACATGAAGTAACACGAGAATAATTATTCCGTTTTAGTTTCAATTCTCAAATACATTAAAAAAGTATACATTTTACCTAAGAAACTTCCACAGTCCTCGTACCAAGGTAATCCAGAGTCGTCTCTATAAGGTACCATTTTCATTTCCATAAACTTAGTGTCACCAAGGTCAGTGTCCGCTACATAAACATCAACGACACCCCTGGCACCTCTAAGCCCTTCGCCTCAGAGTACATAGTATTAGCCCCAGGTTGGCTATCTCTGCTACTAAAGGAAACTTTTAAAAGGTTCCTTAAAGTACTGCAGTAGTACAGTCTCATGTTCTAAGTTAATTGTGTCTAACCGGGCTTGATTTAAGAGCGTTTTCACTTTACGGCATTTCATACAAACATTCAAGTCCTTGTTTTCCGAAATGACTGAACGGATTTTAATGAGAACTTAATACGGATAAGCAAGACACATAGGTCTTAAAAGATACTAAAAACATTTTCGAAATGTCTTTAAAAACAAACCGGCCAAGTGCGAGTCGGACTCGCGCACGAAGGGTTCCGTACCATTATTTATAAAAACGAGAAAAAAATCACTTCGTTGTATGGGATTAAATATTAATTAAATATTTATTTTATTCTGTTTTTGGTATTTGTTGTTATAGCAGCAACAGTAATACATAATCTGTAGAAATTTCAACTGCCTAGCTATCACGGTTCATGAGATACAGCCTGGTGACAGACGGACGGACGGACAGCGAAGTCTCAGTAATAGGGTCTCGTTTGACCCTTTGGGTACGGAACCCTAAAAAAGATAATTGAAAATTTCTATTTCTACAGATAATTTATAATCGGTCTGATTAGCTGTAACACAATTATTCGAAAATGTTGTAGTAACTTTTTAAGACGTATGTATCCTGCATAAGCGTATAATGTTTCATAAAATAGGTTCAGTCATTTCGGAAAATAAGGACTTGAAAGTTTGTATTATTTATTTATTTATTTTATTCACAAATAAGTTTTTTACATGAACTTAAACAAGGCACACAATTAGACCCCTGGGGCCTGACTTAGCATGTCATGGCCTGAGAGTTGATCAACGCGCTACTAACAGTTAATCAAGTTGATGTAATATTCTTTCAGCTTACGCTTTATGTTTCTTTTGTTCATTGAATCTCTAATGTCTATGGGTATTTTGTTAAGCAAATTGGGTATAGGCTTATTGGGTATGAAATGCCGTAAGGCGTAAACGGTCTTAAATAAAGTCATCGAACAGCATTATTTTGTTTCATGGCTTGTTTGCTGTGATGTCGAGTCATAGAGAAGTATGGAAGTAGAAAACATGGTGCGAAGACCACAAATAAATTTATTTATTTACTGTTTTGGATTTAGCCTTCCTCGTTGGTCTATTGGACGCAAGCTCGACTGCTGACCATGAAGTCCTTGGTTCAATTCCCGGGTCGAGCAAACTGCTATTGAGTTTTCCACCAGGAATTTCTCGGTGGCGGCCACGGAGTGTCCGGTTGATGGCAAATATAGACTCGCCCTCTATTACATGGGACTTAAACATATTTGGTAAAATGTGGGTGTACTATTAGGTACACCTCTGCTTAACCTGGGGATTACAGGCGTGATGTTATGTTATGTATTGGATTTGATCACGACTTTAAATCGATGACTTCAATTCATGATACGACGAAATTCAAAATCGATTTTTCTTCCAAACTACATCAAGAGCATCAATAACAACGGGATATTTACCATGATTTTTTTTTTGAGTTCCCGATATTTCGGCGCTGTTGAAACCCATCCTCCCGGTCAACTGTCAAGAGCCTGGAATCCAGTGGTTCAACTTTGTAAAAATCGAAAAAGTTCAGTAAAAAATTTGTGAGTGGACACATTAAGTTTCGTGTGTCGGGAACAGAATCGAGTTGTGAGTGACAGTGGTAGTGGCACGGAGTACAAAAAACGAACAAGAAAGAGTGTAGACCGATTTGTCTGCACATAAACACCCACTCGCAATAACACCAGTTTATCCGTGATCATGGCGTTTGCAACTGCGCCGAAATATCGGGAACTCATAACAAATAATAAACATGGTAAATATCCCATGATAATAAACATTTTATAGATAGTGTTAGCGACCATATCAATTTAAAAACTTACATCAGGAGTTCCAAATCGATATTCCTCCTGACAGTACGAGTATTTCAACTCTAGCTCAATGACTGAGTTAATCTATTCTTAACAAGTCATTCACAGGTTGCCTTATCGTATAGATAGATCATAAAGAATTGCAAATTGCTAATATCCTGTCAACTACATACATTAATAATGTATTCTATTTCTACGATACCAATCTGAATGCTCCAGGCGCCTCATAAAAAAATACTTTATTCATGGAGCCCTGGAGGCCTAGGTCACCAGTCTCGCAAGTGACACATACATGAACACGTGACGGTCATTTCTCTACCAAGGTTGACTTTGATCTAGTCTGAAATAACTGTCACAGAATAGCTAAGGACAGAAGGCCCCCTAGACAAGACACAAGGGAAATTGCTTTGAAAACGTTTGGTATGTACAAGGACTTACGTATGTCAAAGTAAACTTTTAAATAAAATAAATTAATTGTGTTTTTTTGAGGCAATATTACAAAATACAACAATGAAAGACAAATAAAATAGTAAAAACAGTAAAAGAAATCATTTAAAAAATCGATAAAAGTATCATTTTAAAATAATTGAAATAAAATCGTTAAAATCATTAAACCCTTTAAAATCATTCAATCATTAGTACCATTAAAATCATCAAAATAATTGGGGATAATACTGGGTAAAGAAAACGAAATTCTGTTTGTCCGTCAGACAGGTAATACAAAAATATTAGACACGTATTTTTTGTTTTATCAAAAAATCACTTAGTTAAAACTCATTAAAGTTGGAGAGTGGGGGCTCACTACGTCACAAGTAGGTATAAAATCACCTACAAGTGACGTCATGCGCCATTTCAACTCAATATATCACCGTAATTTTATGACCACGACTTTTCAATAATCTACCCGACAGACACAGAAAAAAAATTGTGATCATCCCCTATTGAAAATAACTAAAAATAATAAAACAAATTCATAAAAATAAAATTCTCGGTAGCTCATGTCAGTACTTTTTTTACTTTGCCATCATCCTTATGGCTGAGCCCTAGGGTTGGAAGACTCGCCTCGTTTGTCTAGAAGACGCAAACGCTATTGCTAGACATGTAGTCTTGGGTAAAGTTCTGTTGTTGTGTAAAAGGTGCTGTGGGGATTTACTGAAGAAATTTTGAGAAAGCGTAGATTTATGACCATTTAACGCCAGTAGGCTCGCCCTCTTTTACATGAGACTTTAACAAAACTGATAAATGGAATTACAGATATATTATGTTATACATAGACACGCTTCACGTACACCAAATGCTATACTACACTTTATGTGCGTGTGCCTGTTTCCATCCGTTGTAAGAAGCTATGCTTCTGTACCTGTACTATTCTGTGTGCACAAACGTGACGGCTTGCCCAGACACAGTATGGCTTAGAAGAACGTGTGGCTAATCTATCAATCACGTCAATGTCAATGTCAGAAGTGAAATATGTCTGGCCAATCGTGGTTTGACATTCATATAATAGGTAATTATATTACGTTGGTAATAATTCCAAGAGGTTGGCAGCCTTGATGGTCTAGTGGCTCGGTTACTGAACGGTGGCGTTTGGCCTGTATCACTGGGTCTCATCTTGTTATTGAGTTTTTAATTTTAACTGCAGCCTATGTTCTTTTTATAAAAAAATGACTTACCCGTCTTAAAATCTCTTAATTTTCTGCCTAGCCTTTTCCCAAGTATTTTGGAGGCCCTATAGACTAATCGGATGCAGATGTAAATCAATACATTACATGGAGCAACTGCCTATCTGACCTTCAGAACCCAGTTACTACTAGGTGATTTGATAGCCGTTGGTAAAAGTGGTTTTCACTTTTTGGGTAATACGATAGCCCTTGGTAAGACTAGTTGTTGGACTTTCAGGCCACTGGCCTGTAACGACTGACAAAGATCTACAAATGACAGCCGTTACCAAAGGCTTAGCGTGCTTTACGAAGCACGGAGGCAACTCGGTATGTAATGGGTGGTCACCCATCCCATCCCCTACCCAAGCAGGGCTGAACTTAAAGATCGACCCAAGCGGCTGTTATTATCAAGACACGAGCTCCTATTAAATGTCATGGGAGTTAAAAACATTACTTTAGCAAAACGAAAATGCTCGAAACCCCACTGGGAATACGCAGGTGTAAAGAAGTCTTCACAAAGAAAAAAAGTATCGGTAGTTTTTCCAGGTGCAAACATCTCCAGAATGATAAATGCTTTCAGAAAAGTTAGCGGGCATTACTCAGTTGGTTATTGTTTACTCCCATTCCGCCTCGAGCAAAATTACTGCGAGCTTTTCTGAGCTCCTACTTGCAAATACCGAGCTGGTATTTAAAATGCACAAACATTTTTGAAACATTATCTGCCTAGCCTTTTCCCAAACCCTCTTGGGGTCGGCTTCTAGTCTAACCGGATGCAATTGAGTACCAGTATTTTACATGAAGCGGCTGCCTGTCTGACCTCCACAACCCAGTAATTCCGTAATAAGATACCCCTTGGTAAGACTGGATGTCAGACATTTTTAAAACAAAGACGTAATAATAAGCACTTTTTGTACGCACTATGCAGTTTTATTTAAGGCATCGTCCTAATAGAACGCGAATGCGCGATCATCGTAGGTTCGCGCGAATTTTACTCGTACGAACGCGCGATTAAACATATTGAACTCGATTAGGTGTCCTAACCGACAATCGCACGACGCGGTCGCGCGACTCAAATGTTTGTAAATCTATTTGCACGAACTTAGTTCGTACGAATGCGCGATCAAACATATTGAATTCGAATAGGCGTCCTAATTGAAATTCACGCGACAATTGCGTCGACGGGCCGCTGTGCCCGCGCCCCTCGCTCGCTCGCGTCGTCAATTCGCGCGATGATAGGACAACCAGTTTTTGCCATCGCGCGAACACGCGATGGTCGCATCGCTTACTCGCAAGATGATCGCGCATTCGCGTACTATTAGGACGATGCCTTACACAATTGGTGTTGTGGTCGGAAAACACTACCGCTTACACTGAGGTTTTGGATTCGTTTGACAGGTCAAGCTAAATGTTATTGCGTTTTTCCATCACGATTTTTTTCCGTAGCACCCAGGAGGCAGGATCTGTGACCAGTTGATGGCAATAGACTTGGCCCCTATTACATGGGACTTAAACATGAAACACATGGTGAATGTGGGCGTAATAATTAGCTACACCTCTGCATAACCCTTAGAGTAATACAGGCGTAATGTTTAATGTGAAAACAATGGCAACACTGGAAAATTGTATACCTATTACTAACCTTTAGCAGCCATCGAACCTAAATCGGAGATTGACGAGCAGCGGTCGTTTATTCCCACTAGTTCGATTCATTAGGTCGATCGTCGAACTAGTGTGAATTTTTTTCCTCCTTTGTTCGACCGTCGAACTAATTAGATTTAGTTTATTGGTATTTGCAGAGCTATTTTACTGATACTCGACGTAGCCCTGCTACGCGGGGCTCCTATTTCTGTCTGCAGGGTTTACATTAACCTAACACGAAGGGGATGTGTCCGACTGTCCGAGTCGGGGTGCCCCAAGTCCAGAGCTCGCTTCGCTCGCTCTTGTATCCAAATTCTCTGGGTCCAGTTAACCCCTATCGAAAAAGAAAGAGTAGACTATTTTTAAATCTAATTAGTTCGACGGTCGAACAAATGAGGAAAAAAATTCTCACTAGTTCGACGATCGAACTAATGAATCGAACTAGTGGGAATAAGCCGCAGTGGTAGTCCAGTGGTGGCAGCCCCGACTTACGAGCAGTAAGTCGTAGGTTCGAACCCAGGCAGGTGCATGACTTTGTGTAATTTATTTCATCACCGCTGCTCTCAAAAACGGTGAAGGAAAACAGTGTGAGGATACCGGCATGTCCTAGAACTTAAAATACGAAGACATGTAACATCAACCCGCACTGGGCCCGCGTGGTGGATTAAAGCCCACTCCCTCTCATTCAGAGGAGGCCTGTACCCAAACAGTGGGAACATTATAGGCTGATGATGATGAAGACTGATGATGCACCTAAATCTGATTAATAGTATGACTTCTTTAATTGCGCAGTTGAAGGAGACGTTGCTTTTATGAAAAGCATCGATTTGTCAAACTTGGTACCTAAATTTACTTTGATTCTGTGTTTTCCCGCCTGCACAGAAAATTTGTTGTAGTGTACACAAAATGTCTCACAGATATGATGCCAACTGTGTAGACAAAACTTATCATCATCATCATAATTTCAGCCAAATGACGTCCACTGCTGGCCATAGGCCTCCCCATAGAAGGGGGTGTTTGGCCATAATCGCCACGCTTGGCAGGCGGGTTGGCGATCGCAGTACGGTTGTTACAATAGCACAGAGAACGCTGCTGCCCATTCTCGGGCAAGTCCCTTAGTCGGCTCTTACGACACCCACGGGAAGATATGGGATGGTGCTATTCTTTACGTCCGACACCATACAGAGCAAAACTTATAAAACACATATTCCGATGATACCCAGTTACCCAGTTGCCCTAGAATAACATTTATGCTCCATCCATCCCTAAATATTGTTGTGGTCAGCTTCATGACAGCATGTAGCATATCTATCACAGGTAACCGTGGTTTATCCCCGTTCCACAAAGATTAATGTCCCGGAGCAGCCTGCACGGCCGGAGTAACTTATGGCTCAGGCTCGTGTTAGACAGACAACAGATACCGAACACGTTGGTCTCGTGTGTTAACACCTTTAGTGACGTTTATAATTATGATGGGTCTACATTTGACGTTGATTAGTTGAGGTCTGTGTCCTGGCTTAATAATAACAGCCAGGCTTATAGAAGGTTTAACTATGCTAGCTAGGGTTCGTACGTGGATGGGTGAGCATTCATTATATATGGAGACAACTGGGTGCCTCGGAACGCACGTCGAATCTGTTGGTCTCAGCTGTCATTTGTAGATCTTTGACAATCGTTACGAGTAGTCAGAAGCCCAAAAATCAACTAGTGATATTAAGGGTTAGACAACGTGTAACGTTAAATGTGCAAAACCTGAAAATAGTATGATCAGAATAACGAGCAGAATCAATTGAATCACTTTTTAATATAGGTCACATTTTTCAAAAAATCTTCATTTATAATGTTGCCCTGTCTATTTGTTCATAGGTCAAGCCATAACGTGCGCAAACCCGCCAAAATTGGTAAACAAACAGATATGCATGTCGTCCAATTTAAATTTACTCATACGCGAGAAACAAAGAAAGAAACGATCAGAATTGCCAGTAAAACTAAAACAGCACATAAAACCTTTACGTTTTTTTAATGATTTTTTTTCTCTCATAATTAGGTCAATTGAATTAAAAATCATTTGGGGTGTCTAAGGTTTTGCGCATGTAACGTTACACGTTGTATAGTGTTAGCCAGTCACTGCTTGACTGCCTACCTGACCCCCACTACCTATTGTGACGGAGTTTTTATACCCGAAATAAGAGTTGAGTTCTACTAATCACCTACCCAAAAGCCACACCTATCAGTGGGCATAACGTAAGCAGTGTGAAAGTATTTAGCATGAAATTGCATAGGAAGACCAGATAGCAAAATCAAAAAAATTTACAACTATTTATGTATGTATCTCTCTCTCTCTTTTTAAATCTTCTCTCTGAAGTCCATATAATCTTTTAAGTCATCATCGAATCATCATCATTTCAGCCCGAAAGACGTCCACTGCTGGACATTGGCCTCCCCCAAGTTTTGCCATAATCGCCTCGCTTGGCATGCGGGTTGGCGATCGCAGTATGGTTGTTACAAAAGCACAGAGAACACTGCTGCGTATTCTCTGGTAAGTGCCTTAGTCGCCCCTTAGGATACCCACGGGAAGATTTGGGAAGGTGCTATTCTTTACGTCCGACACCACACAGAGCAGAAATCTTTTAAGTAATACATATTTGCTTACAGGAAAACGTAATGTCCAGCGAAAGTTGTTTGAAAGTAGCGAAGCCTAACATCCCGGCGGGTCTAATAATATCAATTTCAGCTGTAATCATAATACCATTGCCTTCTAAATGATTATACCCGAAATTAATAAGTATTATTTTTCTGTTGAGAAACCTTTAAATATTGTTGGGATACTGTAAGTGCGGAGTTAGCTCTCGCGTTTCTCTCTTCCCCTCTGATGAATAGAGACTAGAGAGTACTAGAGAGTACTTGTCAAACAAAAGTGCACTGTCTATTTCTTTACTCGCTAGCGCACACTTTTGCAATATTATATCTCCTACGTACCTGCTTGGCTTATCTGACTGGCTTGGCTTATCTGAGATTGGCCGCCGTAACCGAAATTCGATCGGGAGGATATCATTATGCAAGACTCGTAACCACTTACGCATTTACACGGGTTTGCTCTATGTAGGAAAGGACCTTGAACATAGTTGAACGTGTCGCCTGTTTCACTCGAAGGGGGTAGCTAGCGGTGTTCAAATTGCCAATGTCAAACTCACTACAAAAACTAGTTAAAGTTTATAATAAACCCACCAAATGGTCAATAAGTAGATGAATTGCTTTAAGGGTACGTGCACTCGCTGCCCGGGATAAGTGAGCACTGGTCGACACGAATCCTTAAAGCTCACTCTACGTCTATTAGTATCACAGATCTAGTCTGTTATGTTTACTGGGCTTGTACTTGGGTTACTACTGAGAAATTACTGATCAAAAAACCCTAAAAAACACTTTAGTGGACCTGGCATCCAAACCGCGAAAACAATCTAGTCAACTATGGATAGGATTGAAAAAAACTGGCCAAGTGCGAGTCGGAATCGCGCACGAAGGGTTCCGTACAATTATTTATAAAAATGAAATATTTATAAATATTACTTTTTTGTATGGGAGCCCCCCTTAAATATTTATTTTATTCTGTTTCTAGTATTTGATGTTATAGCGGCAACAAAAATACATAGTCTGTGGAAATTTCAACTGGCTGACTATCACGGTTCATGAGATACAGCCTGGTGACAGACGGACGGACAGCGAAGTCTCAGTAATAGGGTCCCGTTTGACCCTTTGGGTACGGAACCCTAAAAACTACCAAACCTACCTATCTTTCGTCAAATCCTTTGAATTCGATAAAGAAATACAAAACGCTTTGAAAGCGACTGCCATTTCGCCTAGGGCCTCGTAAGATGGATGGTAAGTACGCATAAACGCATTACTCCAAATAAACAAGCAGCATAAAAAATACAAGATACTTACACAAGGTTGCAACTAATACCTAGCAGAGTTCAAGGTTGGAACTAATGCAAAAACAATTAAAACATCTTTCTCCGTCCTTGCAACCTTGAAATACCACAAACTTTTTCAGCACATGACCGTGCGTAAGATTTTTTTCTTCCTAATTGAACTTATTTATCTTAATGATAGCAGAAACAAAAACATCAGGAAGTGTCTATGCTTCGTGAAAGTTCGTTACATTGTGACCTTCGAACGGTAGGAACATTACAATTGATTGTTGCTACCAGTCATAGATATTGTGGTTAATTATTTTTAATCCTGAACGCTATTTTTACAAACATAAAGTTATTTTTAGGGTACCCTTTGGGTACGCCCAAAGGGTCAAACGGGAGCCTTCGCTGTCCGTCCGTCCGTCCGTCTGTCACCAGGCTGTATCTCATGAACCGTGATAGTTAGCCAGTTGAAATTTCAGCAAATTATGTATTTCTGTTGATGCTATAACAACAAATAGTAAAAACCGAATTTAATAAATATTTAAGGGGGGCTTTCATACAAAAAGTGATTTTTTTTCCTCGTTTTTTAAATTAATGGTACGGAACCCTTCATGTGCGAGTCCGACTCGCACTTGGCCGGGTTTTTTTTAATGGAAGAAGCAAACGAGTTGCAACCTTAAGTAGAAAGGAACAAGGACAGGAGTCAGGAAGATGATGGTTTAACAGAGCTAAAATACAAACTGGCGTTTTAGTATGATTTTGAATTTAACCAACTCATCATCATCTGCCTCGCCTGTTCCTAACTGTATTGATTTCAGCTTCCAGTCTTACCGGTTGCTGATAAATGCAAGTCGTTTACATGGAGCAACTGCCTGTCTGAACTCCGCTACCCTGTCACTGGGTGTGGTACTGCCTTTGCAATGACTGGTCTGCTAGCAACGTGGTTTACGAGGTACGTACGGTGAGGTTTCGGTGGACAGAAATGCAAGGCTCGATCTTAGCAAAATTTATCATCATCAGCCTATAATGTCCCCATTGCTGGGACACAGGCCTCCTCTCTATGAGAGAAGAAAAAGAAGAGTAGGCTGTAATCCACCACGCAGGCCTAGTGCGGATTGGTAGATGTCACATGTCTTCGAATTTTTAGTTCTAGGACATGCCGGTTTCCTGACGATACTTTTCTTCACCGTTTTTGAGGGCAGCGGTGATGAAATAAATTACACAAAGTAATGCGCCTGCCACGGCTTACTGCTCGTAAGTTGGGGCTGCCACCATTGGGCCACCGCTGCTCTCAAGATTTATCAAACTGTATCTAAAAATTAATGCATTTTCATTCATATTGTGACGCAAAGATAAACCAAGTTGCTAAATTACACTTGGACTACTTAGTACACTTGTCGCTGAGAAATAAAGGCACTGTCATCGTCATCTGCCTAGCCTTTTTCCAACCATGTTGGAGTCGGCTTCCAGTCTAACCGGATGCAGCTGAACACTACTATTTTACATATGGAGCGACTGCCTATCTGCCCTCCACAACCCAGTTGCTACTGGGTAATACGATTCCCCTTGAAAAGACTAGTTGTCAGACTTTCGGGCCACTGATAAAGCTGTAACGACTGTCAAAGATGTACAAATGGCAGCAGGACCTAGAACGGCTTGACGTGCTTTTCGAGGCCAGGAGCAAACCCGGTATGTAATGGACCTGAACCTAAGCTGAAGAATGATCCGAGCGGCTGTTGTTGGCTGGATCTCAATGGAACAGTCCAGTCTATAGTAGCAAAAATCTAAGTCGAGCTTTGGGACAAAAAAAACAAACAAAGTAGAAAATCCTCGATTAAGCTCCTCTAAAAAAATAACGTTATTTTCACAGTTCCCTGGAAGATGTTGTTATTTGTTGCTACAAATAACAACGTCTTCCAGTGAACTGCCGCTAAGGTCGAGTGTCGATATACAGTCGGGTCACGTCCCTGGTTATCGAGCGCCGGATTATTCCGATCCCATATACCGGTTGCGGGCAAAAGGGAATATGTAAGAAAGAAATATCAACTATACAGGATGTAACGGAAAGGGTATATACATACTTATGGGTGTGCTACAAACCATCAAACTGAACATATTTCTCCACAAAAAAGCACACCCTTAAGTATGTATATACCCTTTCCGTTACCCCCTGTATAAGGTCTATCAAAATAAATGGATAGACTTTTAGAAATCATTCAGACCACCAAAATAAGGGCAAAAAAAGGGTAAGGGTAAAAAGTATAAGAAAATGCATTAAGTATTATATGTGTACTTACTAGCTAGAAAAAAAATGTTAATGTTTTATTAATTTAGGCCAAAATGAAATGACTTTCATTAGTGTTTTCCTTGTTTGGATTAAAATTTGTCCATCTATTTTAAAATTTTATTGTTTCGTAGTTTATTGTTCACCACAGAATACATAAGCAATTAAGCACTTCTATAAAACCCGTATTAAAATAAAAATCATATAAATAATAATCTAATTATTTAATCTGTATATATCAAAATGAATCCCTATTTCCCTTGAGCACGCTATGACTTGAGAACTACTTATACCGATTTGATTAATCTGTTTTTCAAACGTTTTATAATACTTTGTAGAAGGTTTTTAGGTAGGTAGGTAGTAGGGAGATAGGTAGTAAGGTAGGCAGGTGGTAGGTAGGTATTAGGTAGGTAGGTAATGGGTAGGAAAAAGTGCATTACAACGCATGCTGGGATCAGCCAGTCATATATATAAAATCCTTTAACTTATCTTGAACTTTAAACAGTAATATTAACGTCAAAATAAGATTTTAAATAAACTTAATCTTACCGTAGGTACCTATCAACTAGAACACTTTGATTGCGTCAGCGAATTCTACATTATTACCTAATAGGTACCTGTGTTTTCCACAAGTGGTAACAAGGAAATCCTTATGTCACATAAGCAAGCGTTCGTCTTCTTTGGCTGCGTCATTACATTGCTGACGTGGAGATACCCAAATTTAAAGACGAAATAAACAAAAAAGATAAATTAACGTTCACGCCCACATAAAGCAATTTTAATATTATTGCTATAGACAGAAAAGCGAGGCAAAATCATACATAACATAACATCGTGTCTTTTATCAATACTCGAAGCTTTTGGCCCAGGTGTACCTAACAGTTCACCCACATTTCGCCATTTATGGTTAAGCCGCATGTAATTATTAGTAATTCATTTATTTCAGACATAGTCCATACATAATATTAAAAAAATATTATTAAAAGATGTAGCGACCCTAGCGAAGCAAAATGCTGATGTGCACTTTTGATAGCTGCCGCGCCGGGAGCCCGCTCGCCTCGCTAGTCGCTCTCATACCTTCGCCCTGCCACGTCATATTTCCCAATTCCCATACCCCCTTTTTTCCTTTTTCTTTGCCTTTTCCCTATTTTCTTTTTTTTTACTTTTTTTTCCCTTTCCCATAACACGCACAACAAAATCATAAAACATTACATTAAAATAATCAAGAACAAATAAAATTATACGTACACATGTCATTAGAATTACATAAACAATGTCCATTAATATAATTAAATGATATGGAATAAAATTAAGTGAAATTAATATAACACATTAAACAATCATTATCAAAATTAGACATACACAATAATCATAGACCTAAATTAAATAATACGAGGAGAGGCGCTAACGTGAAGCTGCATCCACCTCTGTCTCAGGGAAAGGTCCCACCGCTCGGACAACACCCTCAGAAGACCGTTCGAGCTGCCCCGTAGGCCACTTAAAAGTGAAGCGCTCCGCTTCCTTATTACTGCGGAAAAAATATCGGTCCGCGCCTCAGCAAATATAGTCGAAGCACTACAAAACTGCGGAAGCCGTAACAGTGTCCTAAAAGCATTGTTGTACTACACGCGCAGTGCCCTGTACGCCCGCTACGTAAAGTTGGTCCACGGGCTGCTCGTGTAAAATGACTGAAAATAGCTTTATAAATAATAAACAGGGGGCGACCTTATTACCATCTGCCGGGCACAAATCTAGACTCCGTGGCTGCTACTGAGAAATTCCTGATGGAAAAACCCAATAACACTTTGCCCGACCCGGGAATCGAACCCCAGACCTCATGCTCAGCAGTCGCGCTTTTGACTACTACACCAACGAGAATCAAATCATAATTTACTCGTAAAAGCTGATTAGTTACTGTGGGTACAAGTTCAACTTTTTCTCTGTAATTTCTTTTGATAGCGTCTCTACAGGGTGGATCTCGAACTCGACGCACCAGCGCGGCAGCATTACACACACAACCCCACATATATTATATTTTTTAATCATTGCACTATTGTAGACGACAGCATTTTTTTTTAAATTACTGCTGAAGAATTTCTATGTGGCGTCTTCGGTATGCTGCGCGCACGGCGATTTAATCAAGCAATACAAATCCAGTTTGTGAGGATCTCTATGAAGGAGAATCTCTAACTGACATCAATACGAAGCGAGGCCTGGTCGAAATGTCTTTGGCATTAAGTCCGCCTCTGTACATTGTACTTGAAGTGTTAAATCCATACTAATATTATAAATGCGAAAGTCACTCTGTTTGTTTGTTTGTTTGTTTGTTTGTTTGTTTGTTACCTTTTCACGACTAAACGGCTGATTGGATCTTAATAGATTTTGGCAAGAAGATAGATTTAAACCTTGGGAAGGACATAGGCTATATATTATCACGCTATTAACATTGGGAGGTGAGCAATATTGCAATTTGTTCATATTCCTCAACTGATTGACAACTGACAACTGTCATAACAAACATTAGAATAGATCGGCTATTTTAGAACAATTGTCACCGAAGTAAATAGCCTGACGGTTTAGCGGTTGACCTGTGAATCATAGGTTGCAGGATCAAACCTCAGCCAATATGCACTTAGTATTGTTTTATTTATTTTTTGAATTTTTGATGCTGTATTATTTACAAAAGTAACCATGGTTCGATCCCCACCCGGTTTTCACTTTTTGTAAGTAGGTATTTTGTTTTTTTTTATGCTTTAAGACTTCCTAATCATTACCAAATCCATACTAATATTATAAATGCGAAAGTCACTCTGTTTGTTTGTTTGTTTGTTTGTTTGTTTGTTACCTTTTCACGACTAAACGGCTGATTGGATCTTAATAGATTTTGGCAAGAAGATAGATTTAAACCTTGGGAAGGACATAGGCTATATATTATCACGCTATTAACATTGGGAGGTGAGCAATATTGCAATTTGTTCATATTCCTCAACTGATTGACAACTGACAACTGTCATAACAAACATTAGAATAGATCGGCTATTTTAGAACAATTGTCACCGAAGTAAATAGCCTGACGGTTTAGCGGTTGACCTGTGAATCATAGGTTGCAGGATCAAACCTCAGCCAATATGCACTTAGTATTGTTTTATTTATTTTTTGAATTTTTGATGCTGTATTATTTACAAAAGTAACCATGGTTCGATCCCCACCCGGTTTTCACTTTTTGTAAGTAGGTATTTTGTTTTTTTTTATGCTTTAAGACTTCCTAATCATTACCAAATAGTGTTATACATCCTTTTAGTTATCATTAACCATTCAAACTATAGTTAAACAATCATTTAGCCTCTGGCCGCAGTAAAAGCCAGCTCTTGGATCACGGAAAGCGTAAGTTATGCGTTTAGAAATTTCTTTAAAAAGACTGTGAGCATTGAGTACTCTGATCTTACGGTCCCACGGTCCAAAGCTTCAATTCCCAACGGCTCGAAAATATAAGTAGTTACCGATAAGATTACTTTATTAAAGCTGCTTGAGCTTCCCCGTGGCAACAGCGACAGTACCAGTGTCCAGCCCTTTTAGTTTATATAGTTTTGTTTTCGTAAATTTTTAATTATTTAGTAAGAAAGTAATATCATCATCATTCGTCATTTCAGCCGAAAGACGTCCGCTGCTGGACATAGGCCTCCCCCAAGTGTCGCCACATCGACAGGTCCCGTGTGACTTGCATCCGGAGGATCCCCGCAACCATCACCAGGCCATCGGTCCACCTCGTGGGAGGCCTTCCAACGCAACGTCTTCCGATTCGTGGTCGCCACTCCAGAACTTTTCGGCTCCATCGGCCATCCGTTCTTCGAACAATGTGCCCTGCCCACTGCCACTTAAATTTGGCAATTCTTCGGGCTACCGGGACTTTGGGGTAAACTTGGTTCTCTTGCAAATGTCCTTATTTCTGATTTGATCACGCAAGGAAACTTCGAGAATAACCTTCTCCATTGACCTTTAAGTGATTTTAAGCCTTCTGATGAGGCCCAATGTGGGCGACCCAATCGGTCCGGTATGTAATCACTGGCAACACACACGGGTCATGGACTTTCGTCTTGAGACACTGCACGAGAACATATCATGCAACTTCCCGAACACTGCCCAGCCGAGTCGGATTCGACGGTTGACCTCTTTCTCGAAGTCAGACCTACCCAACTGGACCGTTTGTCCCATGTAGACATAATCGTCTACAACTTCGAGTGTAGAGTCTCCGATCTTGATAGGAGTGGGTGTTACATGGGCATTCAATATGACTTTGGTTTTTTCCATGTTCATTTTAAGACCCACTCTTTCGGACGATCCACTGAGGTCATCGAGCATTGTACTGAGGTCCTCTATGGTCTCAGCCATGACCACTACATCGTCGGCAAATTGAATGTGAGAGATGTACTCGCCATTGACGTCGATGCCTAGCCCTCTCCAGTCCAGAACCTTAAAAGCATCTTCCAGTGCAGCGGTGAACAGTTTCGGAGATATGACGACTGTTTCACTTCCCTGTCACTATCACTGTCCATGTCTCTCAGGAAAGCTAAATAGTGAATCTCATCAAAATGACTGCTGGGCTAAGGGCTCCCCCATAGTCTTACAATCTTCTCTCCGTGCGATTTTGTGGTCAGAAATTAATGGTCGAAAACCCAAAATAAAAGATTACCCGACCCGGGATTCGAAACCAGGACCTCATACTCAGTAGTTGCGACCACTAGACCAAAGATACAGTATATTAACAGCATCTATCAGTCTGTTTTAACTTTTTCACGCCTTAACTGGTAAACGGATTTGTATCAAAGCCAGGTCATGACCTGGATAAGGACATAATAATACTTTCATTTATACATGAAAGCGCTATACTATTCACTCACCGATAAACCACTCAAGAACTACTAACTACCACTTTTGACCTATTTAACTTGAAATCTCGCAAGTAAGTTCTTAGTAAGGCAGAAAGGGATTTTTGGAAATTCCACCCCCAAGTGGAATTAATGTCGGGTTAAAGGTTAAGTTTAGGAGAATATTTGTAATTTTTAAAATGAGGCATGAATGCACAAAATCACGATTTACGTTTTTGGAAATTCTATCCCTAAGCCCGGTTTCATAATGAAAGTTGATCGACATCAACTTTCAACATAACCTTTTTTTACAATAGTCGGTAGCGTGTTTGTATACATTGAGGAGTTATACTCGGTTTTCGAAGTTTTACTCACAAATGAATAGGAGATCACACTTGAAGCAAGTTCTTTCAAACGAAAATAATAATTTAAAATCAATTTAGGTCGCTAGGGTCGATCTTCAGTTTAAGTTGTGTTTGCCTAGGTTGGTCTATGGATGGGTGACCACCCATTACGTATCGACTTTATTGTACTTTGGAAAGCACGTTAAGCCGTTGGTCACAGCTGTCATTTGTAGATCTTTAACAGGCGTTACAGGTAGTCAGTGGCCCGAAAGTCTGACAACCAGTCTTACCAACAGGTGTTGTATAACCCAGTACTAACTGGGTTGTGGAGGTCAGATAGCCAGTCGCTCCATGTAAAATCTTGGTATTCAGCTGCATCCGGTTAGACTGAATGTTCCCAACTTAGTTGGGAAAAGGCTGGGCAGATTGTATTAATACTGGAGACATCTGGTAACGAACTTCAAACAAAACATTGGAATCAAGAACCTCCTGACTAAAATACTTATTTTAAGCAAATCACGAACCTAACGCGTACGAAGTCGCGGGTAACAGCTAGTAAATAAATAAATGTATCGATGGCTCGATGCGTCGCCGTTTTTTTACGAATTGGAAATCATCAGATGAACCCTCCTGCTCTGGGCGGAGCGGAAAGGATTGTCAGACTTGTACTGACCAAAACCCATCCATGTTCCTCCTTAGCCCTTTGTGTTCCAAGGCCACGGTATCTCTTCCGAACATTCCCGCAACCCTGGCAGGCATTGGTCCTCTCGGACACCTTCCGATTTGCTGACATCTCCTTGAGGCGTGCGTGGAACACGAGCGCGCCGTCGTCACGGCCTGCTGTTGTCAAAAGAAGTACGGACGGTGAGCTAGCCCATTACTCACCGTCCACAGGCCCGCACCTATGGTCGGTGGTATGGTGGTCGTGGCCGGGGGCCTATGGGTGGCCCCCGACGACGACGCCCGGGGTGTCTCCCGCGGTGGCTGGGACATGAGGCTCTCTCCATCTCACGTTCCGCCACCTCCTTCGCTAGCATGATTGCTAAGCAGAAGGAGGCGACGGCTTCCCATTCCCTCTCACTCGATGTGTCGTATTTAGTACTGAATACGTGGTAATCATGCGTGCTTCGATGTTCCACCTTGTTTGGTATTTTAAATCTTAGTTTGTCTCTATTGTTTGTGGTGCAAACGGTCTTTAATGTCTAAACAATATGGCGAAAGGTCAATCCTATTCTTATGCCGTTCGTAAGTTCCTAGTAAAAGTGGGCGACATTCAGGTGTCTTAGTCACGCGCGGGCGTACTGTGCTGTTCTAAATGTATCGCAACTAGCAATAAACGGACAGCGTTTTAGTAAATCATGTTCTTATCAATCTTGTGTTGGCATTTAAGCTAAAATATTAGCAAGCTATGCTTTTAGTCAAAATCAAAGTCATTGAAATTAACCCGTAATCAGCTGCCTACTTATACTTATTGTATGTCTAGTATCTAATAGTGAAATTTAAGCCGTGAATATTTAATTTATAATCTGTTATCAATTTAATTTAAATTCAATTTAATTAATATTATTTGGGTTCTTATGATTTGACTTTAACTTAGTATATTATTTAACTTTTTTTAAATAAATTGTATGACGTTGAACGATTAATTCAATATTGTTTGTTTTGTTTTTATAATGTAATGTAAAATATAATTTGTAATAAGAATGTTGTGCATGCCTGTTAGTGACCTATTTACACAACATCTAAGACTTGTGATAACTTTGTGAAAATCATTGTAAATATGTCGTTGGTGTGCCTTGCTTAATAAATAAATAGTTAGTAGCGTTTCCAAATACCGCGATAGTGATTACTCTATACGGAATCGCTTCCTCTTTAACGGAAAGGATTCCCAAACACTTGACTGCATCGTTGGTCAAGTGGTTAAAACCGCTAATGCTGAGCATGATGTATTGTGTTTGACTCCCGGGTCGGGCAAAGTGTTATTGGATTTTTCCATTAAAAATTTCTCAGTAGCCGCCACTGAGTCTGGATTTGTGCCCGGTTGATGGCAATAGGCTCGCCACCTATTACATGGGACTTAAAAACGTATCTAGCGAAATGTGGGTGTACTATTAATTCCCTTCGGAGTTAACAGGCGTGATGCAGCAGAAGATTGTAAAAGTATATTTGCATTGTATAGATTCAATCTCTTAGTATTATGTAATTGCATAGCACATGTGTGAGTGATATGTACTGTAAAGCCACCATTTACTGAGTACCTACATCTTTCATTGACGCGAATATACCCTGGTGGTTGAGTGAATGTCATGCTCACTTAAATGTCACGCTGATGGTGGCGGGTGTGTCGGGTCATTTAGTTCCCTTCAATATTGTTGAGTTGAATGATGGCTGATGATGCATGCGTCATGTTCGTGAACGGGCGCTGTCAGTTGTGACTGGTCATCTCTTAGCTGCCACGGTTTATTTTAATTACTTTATTTTTGGATTACTGATTCAATTTTTACTCTGGACGCTCTTTACTTGCCCGTATTTCTACATCGTTTTCACATATATAATTCTTAACATGAATGATGTAACCAAGATTTTGATTTAAAAGAGTGTCCATGGAGTTTCTTGCCTATTCTTCTCCAGAGATCTACGCTTTGGAATGGGCAACTACAGTACTTTCACAGTGATTATGGTCTTGTGACTGGGACTGTAGCTTCGCGTTTTTTTGTTTTTTGACTTTCAAAAGTGCCTGTAATGGTCTAATTGAAGTAAACGCTTTGAGTTTGAGTTTTGATTTTGATGTGTGATTCCCAAAAAACTTTTGATAAAGTTATGTAGTCATACTTACCCGTCCTCTTTTATGTAGGTATCTTCCGTACCTTTTCCATTAAATGCAAAATGCAAAAAAAAACCTAAAAAAAAATATCTGAAGGATAAATGTTGCTGTATGACAGATTTGGCTTGAAAATAAATCAAACTGGCTTATTTATTTTCACAGGTTTAGGTTTTTTGTTCTTTTTTTAAATCTGCTGTAGAAAACTACTCTGTGTTATTCCAAGATTCGAGTTTAAACCAGTTTGAAAGAAGGTTAGGTTGTTTTAATAAGGGTGCCATATTAGGTTTCAGAACTTGAAATATAACAAGGAAAAAGGAGTAAATAATTGCATGACGAATGACTAATTGCGTGACGAATGACAGGGGAGAATAGAAGAAAAAAAATACCGGTTAAGTGCGAGTTGGACTCGCCCACAGATGGTTTCGAACGTGATCCTAAAGGGTTCCGTTTTTTCCATTTGAGGAACGGAACCCGAAAAACATAATATTGCGCTGACTCGCGAAGAAATCGTCCCGAGTCGTCACGTAAAACATTTTTTTTTTTAATTTAAAATAATACCTATTTATTTAAATTGTATGCACTTGTGGCATGTTCCAAATAAAAGTTCTTACTTTTAATTACCCTGTTACTAAGCTTGAACCAAATCAAGTCTGCTGTGGGCGGTCCCGTGCTGCTCGTGCACGAAGGTATCCGGATGACACCTAATCGAGCGAGGTGGCGGGGCATTGTGAGAAGCACTACATCTGCAACAAATAGTAGCAACACTTCATGACGAACACGACTGCTCTGTCAAGAGCGTAACGACTAAGAAGAAGAAACTTGAACCATATTATAAGTTACCATATTTTCAATGACTTTACCTTCCTAAATAAGTTAATATATACAGTCTATCAAATTATTTAGGCCCAGCTTATTACAGCCTAGAGCATGTCCATAAATTGATTTCGTTCGTATTTTGGATACAAGGAACCAATTCCGTTAACCATTTAAGTTACCGATTAGAATACTTGTTTGTTTATGAGTTAATATCTAATAAATACAAGTTCCAATCAACTTGTAACAGGAACTAATAGACACTAGTAAGCCTACTTAAGCACGAGTTTGATTGCGCAGTAAAATTTGGTTGTTGACAATTTGTATTTCAATTTGTTCCAAATATCTTAGAGATTCTACTTCTGTATCCTAGTCTAAGTACTAGTTGTAAAGGTTCTGGGTTGGCAAAGATATATAACCAGATTCACCATATCTTGTTGGAACTGGATGTATAAATATCAAGCAACACCAAAGCGCATTTGCAGAAGCGAGTGGGTGACGAATACGTGAAGCAAATCGTTACATGAAACAGGTGAGACTGTATCGTGTGTGATGCCACTTATACAGTTTTAACAAAAATAGTCATCCCTGAAAGGAGGAGCTCATGGCTAAATAGGTAACAAAAGCCGCACGGGTTGATCTTTAAGGTTAAGCCGTGCTTGATACGCTTCTTACCGGAACAAAGCAACGCTGTTAGCGAGCAGAAATCTATATATACTATAATATTATAAAGTGGAACGATTTGATTGTTTGTTTGTTTGCATTGAATAGGCTCCGGAACTACTGGTCCGATTTGAAAAATTCTTTCAGTGTTAGATAGCCCGTTTATCGAGGAAGGCTATAGACTATATATCATCACGCTACGACCAAAAGGAGTGGAGCAGCAATGAAAAATGTCGCGAAAACGGGGAAAAAGTGGCGCAGACGAAGTTGGCACAACTAGTAAGTTCATAAAAAGCTCTATTACTACCACACAGTCGTAACTAACCAATGACCTCCCCCTGTCTTATCACACATGATTACTAGAGGTCAGGGCAAGTAACATAGGTGATACAATCAGATAACAATCACCAGCTAATAAAATACAATATCATTGCCAATATGGGACATATTCGCTTGGTTCCGGTATCCGGTACGTGACTATCGTGACCACTGGGTACATGGACTTATGATATCACTAGCTGTTAGCCTCCGACCTTCGTCCGCGTGAAATTGTTATTAAAAATATATTATTTGTATATCTGAATCGGATTTTGTTAAGAATTTCATGGATTTTCATTTTTTTTTGCACAGAACTGTTATTCTTTTTATAGGACTTCTTATAACATCGACTATCTGCCAGTGAAGTCCCGACAAAATCGGTCCAGCTTTTTCCGAGACTAATAGGAACAAAAAGACAGAAAGATAAAAAAAAAAAAAAATGTCTGGCACTCCTTATAACATCAACTATTTGCCAGTGAAGTCCCGTCAAAATCGGTCCAGCTTTTTCCGAGATTAATAGGAACAAATAGACAGACAGATAAAATTAAAAAAATAAACTGTCGTGGGTGCCGCATAATTATACTTTCATACGCAATTTTTTTTTCTAAATTACGAACGGACACTTCAGTTTTATTTTTTTGTATGTAAGATATACATATAAACCTAGTCATTTTAATTGATATGGCTAGTTTACGATGTAGTTATAAGCATGTTAGGAGTAATTGAGCTCGTTGTAAGGAAATATATCGATTTATAATGCTCAGTAACAGCATGGAGGCTGAATTTGTGTTCTGTTGATGATAATAACCTCTATAGATACTTTTTGCCTTACCCTTTAAAGATATACAGGCGTACTTTATTTTTATCTTAAGTTTATGTGATTATTATAGTTTAAAATTATATGCTTTACATTGACGTCATTTTTTTAGTATTTTTCTTTTTTCTGACCATCCGTTCCATTTGATACCATATCATGGAAATGCACAAAAAATAAGTAGTTCACCATCTTTTAGACTCCGCCATATTAGATTTAGAATGAAATCAATTAGCTAAGCCTGGATTGTGACTAAATGGGGAGAGCGGATTCCACAACACAGAAGCATTAGATAGCGAAAAAAATACTTTCTCATTTCAAAAGATTAATTTAGATAGGTACTTTTAATTCTTTACTAAACAATGTAAAAATCAAGCACTTATTGGGAAAGGTATTTTTTTTAGTATCAAAACATTCCGTGGACTTAAAGGAACATACAAAAAAATAAATTAGCCGAATTTGTCCAGCCATTCTTGAGTTATGCGCTTACCAACATTCATTTTTATTTATATAGATAGATATATAGATATAGAAGATATATAGAAGAAGATAAATGTGCTAAAAATCAGTTTTCAAAAGAAATAAGTACGCACAAATTAATATCATCGTTAATAAATGGATGACAAAATTAACGATGTGGAAAAATAACGAAGCTTCGGAAGACTTTTAACGATGGTCGCGAATGAAGCGGCTCATGAGCTGAAGCGACATGGAAACGTCATTATCGGTGACTACAGAGCGTATTGATGAAGGGTGGGTTACATTAATGGGAAGTTAACATACTACCATCATCTGCCTAGCCTTGTCCCAAACTATCTTGGGGTGGGCTTCCAGTCTAACCGGATGCAGCTGAGTACCAGTATTTTACATGAAGCGACTGCCTATCTGACCTCCACAACCCAGTATCTGGGTAATACTATAAACCTTAGTAAGACTGGAAAAATGAAAACCAACAATGAAATTTTTTTCCTATAGCTGGGACACAGGCCTCCTCTCTATGAGAAGGAGTGAGCTGTAATCCACCACACAGGCCCAGTGGGGATTCGTAGATGTTACATGTGTTCGATTTTTTTTGTTCTAGGACATGCCGATTTCCTCACGATGTTTTCCTTCACCGTTTTTGAGGACAGCGGTCATAAAATAAGTTACACAAAGTAATACACCTGCCTGGGTTCGAACCCACGGCTTACTGCTCGTAAGTCGGGGCTGCCACCAATGGGCCACCGCTGCGCTCAAGTAAGATATACTTATAGCTAAACACTATCGATTACCATAAATACAGCGCTAGTGGAAGTTGTAAACCTATTAAATTATCTAAAATAGTTTTGGGCTATAAACTTTAGTTAAGTGACCGACCTCGGCTGGTTCATGATATTACCGAGAACTTAGATTAGTCAGTGGCCTCTATGTTATTCTAATTCGAATTATATTTTATCGAAATATTTTTTTTTTAATTAATTGATTCTTGGTACCTTAGCCCTTGACGATCCAAATCAAAACATCAAAACGTAGGACGTCATCATCTGCCTAGCCTTTTCCCAAACTATCTTGGGGTCGGCTTCCAGTCTAACCGGATGCAGCTGAGTACCAGTATTTTACATGAAGCGACTGCCTATCTGACTTTCACAACCCAGTAAATGGGTAATAGAATACCCCCTGGGAAGACTGGATGTCAGACTTTTGGCTTCTGACTACTCGTAACGACTGTTAAAGATCTACAAATGACAGCCGGGACCAACGGCTAAACGTGCTTTCCGAAGCATGATCGATACGTAGTACGTATTGCGTACTAAAGTGTTACGGAGGTTTTAACAGAGAAAATAAAATTGCTTATTAATTACTCCGGCTTTTAGACGCAAGTAAATAACATAACATCTGAACTTTACTCCTGTAGTTAGAGAGACAAGTATACCTAATACTACACCCACAATTCTCCAGTTATCTGTTTAGTCCCATGTAACAGGGGGCCACCCTATTGCCATCAACCGGGCCCAAATCCAGACTCCGTAGCTGCTACTGAGAAATTTCTGATGGACAATCCAACTAACACTTCCCCGACACGGGAATCGAACCCAGTATCTCATGCTTAGCAGTCGCACTTGCGACCAACGAGGCAGTCGATGTAGAAGAACATGTTTCTCATATTTGCAAAAATAATAATGTATTCTATTCTATGCTGATACATTTATCTATTCAAGAGATTCATTTATCTCATTTCTGTATGGTGTCGGACGTAAAGACTAGCACCATCCCATATCTTCCCGTGGGTGTCGTAAGAGGCGACTAGGGGACTTTCCAGAGAATAGGCAGCAGCGTTCTCTGTGCTTTTGTAACAACCGTACTGCGATCGTCAACCCGCCTGCCAAGCGTGGCGATTATGGCAAAACCCTTCTTATTTAAACTTGGGGGAGGCCTATGTCCAGCAGTGGACGTGTTTCGGCTGAAATGATGATGATGATGATGACATTTATCTGCATTTATCTCGTGGCTTAATAATAACAGCCTCACGGGTCGATCTTTAAGCTTAAGCCGTGCTTGCCGAGGTTGGTCCGTGGATGGGTGACCATAATTACATACCGAGTTTCCTCCATGCCTCGGAAAGCACGATAAGCCGTTGGTCTCGGCTGTCATTTGTAGATCTTTGACAGTCGTTACGAGTAGTCAGAAGCCAAAAGTCTGACATACAGTCTTACTAAGGGGTATCGTATTACCCAGTTACTTGGTTGTGGAGGCCAGATAGGCAGTCGCTTCATGTAAAATACTGGTACTCAGCTGCATCTGATTAGACTGGAAGCCGACCCCAAGATGGCTTGGGAAAAGGCTAGGCAGATGATGACATTTATCTGCCTTTCATCAAAATTGGTTTGACAGTTCCGAGTTAAACTTAGACAGAAACACAAGCAGGTGTTTTGCTGTGATTCTGATTATAATCGGAACTTACAATGACAAGAAATATTTCCTACATCCGTTGGCTTAGTAAAAAGGTTTAGTTCCATATATGCAATGGTATTGTAATACATTATGTTCTTAATCGGACAATTAATAACTTATTATATCAGTTATTCCATTGTTATTATTAAGTGTATAGAACTTATAGGCACAGGAATAGAAAATGCTTGGAGTACCTAGTCGTTAAACCTTTTTTTACATCCTGTACTTGCAGGTACTGGTTGCTATTTGGGCAGTCTTTACGGAAGATTTCCAGCTCATGCCGTCATCACCGCCTGGTCCGAAAAACCAAGAGTAATTTATTTGTCCTACAGTGGGAAAATCAAGACTTATTATTATAATAATAACGTGTATGGTGTCCTAAAGTTTTGGCTAGTTACAACGGCGTAACAACTACATACTGAATGTAATAAAATATTATATAATGGTGTGATCAATAGTGTTAATGTGTTAAATATAAATTGTCTGTTACGAACCCGCAATAAAAAACTGCCATCGGCAAAAAATACCAAAGTAACAATCCACGGTATTTTAATAAAAAAAAAAAACTACTAATAATGGTCTAGGTACTAAGGTCTGTGAAGTTTTTAAACCGGAACTGTCTAATTAGGATAATTAGGGTTAAGTAAAAAACAATGGACACGAATTATACAATTATCCCCAGAATAAACACAAACTAGACCACAGATTGTCCACCAAGATAATTTTTCGAACGTACATTTTTTTACAAGAGTTACGAACTACGGTAACTTAACCGGAACTACGTCAACGATAAACTGGTTAAAATTGAAGACAAATAACAAACTATTATTATTTGCTATGTTTAGGAAATTACAATTCAACATTTATAAGGAACTATTACTAAATCTCCCGATTCGATTTATTGCACGTTTTCAATTTAGTTGAAAATTCTAATAACAATTAGCAAGATATTAAAATTACGTTAGTGTTTTTCCTACTTTACGTTTAACGTTTAAAATAATGTTGAAAAAAAAACGTAAGCCCAATTTTTCTCTACAGATTTCTATGTGCTACAAGGCGTTGTCAATTCCGGAATTGTGCCGACAACCGCAATGATTCTGAGAATGCAAGTCTGTCAGTCGGACGATGATTGATTCTGACACCCGAGGTGAAGCCACTGGGTTTCCCTATGTCACAAGCAAAGCCTATGCTGGTGGCGCTCCGATTAACTCGACGGAATAATTTCAAATTACCGCCGGTAGCCGGTACATAAATTGTTCTGGGATTTTTGCGGTTTCTTTTAACATTTAATTAAAAGCACAATAATTAATTCATTTTAATTGAATGTGTTTTACACAAGGAAATGAAACGAATGTGACTTTAATTTAAGATAAATTAAGGAAGTGTGATTTGATTTTTTTTTTTTTTACCACCAACCCGCACTGGGCCCGCGTTGGTGGATTACAGCCCACTCCCTCTCACAGAGAGGAGGCCTGTGTCCCAGTAGTGGGATCATTATGGGCTGATGATGAGTGATGATGAGTTTTTTTCTTAACTAGCTCACATAGTCGTCGTGTAATGACCCTACTGCTGAGACCACCTCCAATTTCGACTCTCCTAGTATCTTCCCAAAACAACTATTTTAAGTATGTCCTCTCACGGCTATTAAAATCACAGTCTCAGTGAGGATGTCATTGTGATGGCTAATATATTTTCTGTCCTCGTTAGAGTAAATTGTAGGGAGAAGTAAAGACGGCTCTCACACCCATATAAATAAATAAGTCAGTGATTGCTCCAGTACAAATCAATAATAAAGATACGATTTTTGTAGTTTAGTATCTTCTTGAAGTGAGAACTGTCAAAAGTTATAATTGTTGCCTTTGATTTCTTTGATGGTTCCTACTTCGTTTAAATTCTTGGCAATTCATAAAATGCATTTACACATTGCATATATGTGATTACTTCATCATCAGCCTATAATGTTCCCACTGCTGGGACACAGACCTCCTCTCTATGAGAGGGAGTGGGCTGTAATCCACCACACAGGCCCAGTGCGGGTTGGTAGCTGTCACATGTATTCGAATTTTTAGTTCTAGGACATGCCGGTTTCCTCACGATGTCTTCCTTCACCCTTTTTGAAGGCAGCGGTGATGAAATAAATTACACAAAGTAATGCGCCTGCCTAGGTTCGAAACCACGGCTTACTGCTCGTAAGTCGGGGCTGCCACCACAGGGCTACCGCTGCTCTCCGATTCTGATTACAGAGACTCAAGTAATTACTTTAACTTGACCACGGGTTTTAGTCTTTTACTAAAAGTAATAATGCGGCTTTACGTAGATATTTTAATATGGATGTATATGGTTCCTACATCCAAGGCAGTGACCCTGGGTTTCCCAATGCCGCAAAAGTAATGATTGTCTCTCTGAAAGTCCGTATAACCGGTTGACACATTTCCAAACAATCGGCACGGGTTCGTTCCGGTTTTAGAGACGTCATTGCGGTTTTTATATTAATAACGTATGGATGGCGATAATCAGTTAATTTATTTTTTTATAATTTTAAGTTTTATGCAAAGAATATCAGCCAGTGTTGAAAGACCCTACACAGTTACTACGAATATTTATAAGTACGATTATTTTCGTTTAATTTGTCCTTATCTGTTTACTCAATTCATTTCTAATGCCAAATTATGGTAAACCCAAACAGGGTTATTGGTAAAACACCAACAACCTCTTATGAGGTCATTCTACTCATCATTATGAACAACTTTTACTATGAGACCAAACCCGAAACCGTGAAAAAAAACCGGCCAAGTGCGAGTCTTACTCGCACACAGGGTTCCATAGCTCCAAACAATATAATAACAATATTTTGAACTGTCATTCATTAGTTAGTAGTATTAGTTAGTAAACTTCCACACAACCGCAAAACTAAATTTGTTTTTCATAGTATGTTTATGAAAAACAAAGTTACTGCTGCAATTTGATGAAAAAGTCCCATATCTCAAAAACTAAACATCATATCTTATTGAAACCAATTTTCCTTGATAGTTTTTTTTACGTTCTACAATCCTAAATATTTTCAGAATTTTCCTCCTCTTACTTTAGAAATTAGAGGGGGGGGGACACACATTTTACCACTTTGGAAGTGGCTCTAGCGCAAAGTATTCAGTTTAGAAAAAAATGATATTAGAAACATCAATATCATTTTTAAAGACCTATCCATAGATATCCCACACGTATGGGTTTGATGAAAAATTTTTTTTTGGTTTTCTGTTCCAAGTATGGGGACCCCCTTAATTTATTGTTTTTTTTTCTATTTTTGTGTGAAAATCCTAATGCGGTTTACAGAATACATCTACTTACCAAGTTTCAACAGTATAGTTCTTATAGTTTCGGAAATAAGTGGCTGTGACATACAGACGGACGGACAGACAGACAGACAGACAGACAGACAGACAGACAGACAGACAGACAGACAGACAGACATGACGAATCTATAAGGGTTCCGTTTTTTGCCATTCAGCTACGGAACCCTAAAAATCAGTTGTGCCCTACATTCTGACGAGATAAAGTACGGAACAGCAGATTTTTTTTTGCGATTTTAGGTTTGGGCCCATAGTAAATGTTGTTCATAATGATGAGTACAACGACCTCTTAAGAGGTAGTTGGTGTTTTACCAATAACCCTGTAGAATAAAGGTTACATTGAAATCCGAGCATCTTCTATTTCCTGAAACCACAAAATTGCAAGCTTTCCCGACCCACTAATATTTTACGCAGTATAAAAGCGAAATGAGATAAAATATAATGCTTCTTCTTACTCATTAAACTTTGATGGCTCGCTGGCGAGATAAGCGGGACATAATACGTCACTTTTTATCCTCATCAAGTAGAAAGAAACGTGGCCTAACGTGGCTAATAATGCTTTTATACAATGGTCCATGCTGGATATACACTTAGTCGAACATTGCTCTTGAGAAGAAGCAATGTTCTGAAAGATTATTGTTGGTACCGTTTTCTTTTTGCGGACAAGGAGGTCATGAGTGAAATGAGGCAAGTTTTGATACCTGAATGAGGTAAAAATTAATAAATATATAAAGCTTTTATTTGTTTCCTTACATTTCAAATTCATGCATAATCATTACAGACATCAATTATTCAGCAGAGCTTTTAGACATCCAATTTATAAAGCTGGCATCATTTTTTTTCAAATTCTATTATAGTTCATTGCATTAATATCAAAAGAAAATAACGGTAAACAGAATTTACATTACATTCATTCATTAAATTCATTATTATTATATTATATTGGCGATGATAAGTTAATATAAATAAAATAATATTATGCTGAATTTTGGTTAGTGCTAAAAGACCCTAAAAAATTGTACACCTCGAATTCTTTTTAACGCATAATCAAGCATATTTTGGTAAATTTTTGATTCTAGTACATTTCCGGTTTCATAAAGATGTTTTTCATGCAACTTTTTGTTTGTGATAAAATAAATGGCACAAACTAAATTACCTTAGTCATCCTTTTCAAAATGAAAAGATTAAGAATGGGTTACTTAATCTATGCTGAGATTGGTAACGTATGTATCCATATAATGTATCCAGTATCCATTAGGAGCTCGTGGCTAAATAATAACAGCCGCAAGGGTCGATCTTTAAGGTTAAGCCGTGCTTGCCGCATGGTTGACCATAATTACAAACCGAGTTTCCTCCGTGGCTCGGAAAGGTTGAGGCGTTAGTCCCGGCTGTCATTTGTAGATCTTTGACAGCCGTTACAAGTACTCGGAAGCCAACAGTCTGACATCAAATCTTACTAAGGGGTTTCGTATTACCCAGTTACTGGGTTGTGGAGGTCGGATAGGTCGTCGCTTCATGTAAAATACTGGTACTCAGCTGCATCCGGTTAGGCTGAAGCTGACCCCAAGATAGTTTGGGAAAAGGCTGGGCAGATGATGTATCCAGTACCTACCCATCCAAGTATGCAAAAACTTAATAATAAAAGAGCACAACACGCAGAAGATATGACGTAATAAGTCGTATAAAGGATTTTGTATGCAAGTATTACAGAACTTTAATTGTTGTCAGGTGTACAAGTTTTTTATGATTATTTATTTATTGTTGACTGTGGCACGCCCCCGGCGTTGTTCAGGCAATTTTAATTTCAATTTTAAAAATCATGTGTGTGATTTCGATTAAGTTAGTACTGATAAGACATGTTAGAACAGTGATCAAGGCTGCTAAGATATCTCTAAGTGGATTACCTAGGCTTTAGCGTGATTGCATAATTCCCCACTCGGTTTAAATTATTTGGACAGAGCAATAATAATACCATAATCCAAATCAATATTCAAAATGAATACGTGACTCCACCTGCCTGTTATTTTTGCAAGCATTAAACCCCCATAGGAAAAGGCAGTAATTTAGGAATAATTATGTCGTCGCAAGCGATTCAAGATGGCAACCTCTTTTTAAAAAATATTTTTTTTCTACCAAGTTGGTAGTACCAACCCGTTGATTTCATAATGTTGGTCAAACTGTTACTTGATTGTCATTGGTTGATTGGTTAGTACAGTGGACGCCGTGCGGTGGCGCTTGAGTCTTGAATTCTCCCGCCAAAAACACGTGGACAGAGTCGATCCAGAATTCTAGACTGGGATTTTGTTCTGTTGAAATAATAATCATAAATCTTTATTTATCTCGACATCATTACATAAGGCGCTGGTTCACACTTGCACAATCTTATATGGAGAAAGGTGTCTGCTATAGGGAGATCCTGAGGTACAGATCACCTCTCGGGCTTATAAGTAAACATTCCATTTTTACAAAAATACAAGTCAAGATAAAATATATAGAACTGAAAGTAGTAAGCATCAAAAATTAATAGGTTGTTTGAAATTCAAACAAAGGAAAATCAAAAATATGGAATTATAGAAAAACATAAAATAACTGAAACATACTATAGTTCCAAAGTAAAAATAAACATTTTTAAAGGAAAAAAATAAAATAAAATAACATAAAATAAAAAGAAATCATACGATCGAAACTGACACGTCTACCGTACAAGCCCTAGTTCCTTAAATTGCTACTTACTGTAATAATCGAGTAATAAACTTGACTGTGATTTGTGTTTAAACCTCCGTTCCTTACCTTCTTCATGGAACCCGAATAAAGAAACAATAATGGTGACGCCCCTGTAAGCCCCTGTTATCGTTACGCCCACGCTCTCGCCGTCAAATATAATAAATAAAAAAGTTTATTTCTAACATTTAAAATAGACAGACAGACGGTCATCGATGTTAACACTATGCATTTATTTGTATACAACAAAGTTACATGAATAGGTAAAAATATTGCCTTCAATTATCCTTTACTTAGATATGCATCAGTCCAACCATTATTTATATTACGTTTATTTATACTTCAACCAACTTATCTGTGCAGGTGGGAAAATACAGAACTAAAACAAATGTACCAAGTTTGACGTAACGATGCAAATTTACTTGACAAGCAACGCCAGCTTGGACTGCACGCTTAAACTCGTCATCATCATCATCATTTCAGCCCAAAAGACGTCCACTGCTGGACATAGGCCTGCCCTAAGTGTCGCTACATTGATATTTTGGGGGTTTTGCCATAATCGCCACGCTTGACAGGCGGGTTGGCGATCGCAGTACGGTTATTACAAAAGGGATCCCTTCTTTTCGCATAATATGCTTTGTCCTAATATACTTCGGCATAATGGTTTTGGCACAATTTGTTTTGGCATAATAATACTTCGGCATAATTTTTATAGGCATACATTTTATGTTGGCATAATCATCTTAAAGACTAATTTATTTTAGCATAAATTTGATTCGCATAACATTAGTAGGCCTAATGACTATTAGCATAATAATATTTAGGCATAAAATTAATATAAATAACAAAATCAATTGTCATGAAAATGATTTATTATACTTAAGATTATGTAACTTAAATGATTTTTCAATCGTGAGATAACTTTTATCTGAAGAATATATTAGATGTTGTGAGACTTTGGGTGGAAATGGTGGTCGTGAACTTGTAGTGCCCCATACATAATTCTAATCAAACCAATTTGCTATAGTTTTTGTAACAATCAAATTATATTGTTGGTTAAAAATTTAATATGGTGTGCAACAAAAGTTAGTGACAGAACCATCATTTCAGCCCTTTTAACGTCCACTGCTGGACATAGGCCTCCCCCAAGTGTCGCCACATTGACATAACATGGGGGGTTTTGCCATAATCGCCACGCTTGGCAGGCGGGTTGGCGATCGCAGTACGGTTGTTACAAAAGCACATAGAACGCTGCTGCCCATTCTCTGGCAAGTCCCTTTGTCGCCTCTTACGACACCCACGGGAAGATATGGGATAGTGCTATTCTTTACCCCCGACACCATACAGAACTCCGACACCATACAGAACCGAATCCGAACCGTGACAGAACCGAATCGCTGCAAAACCGACTCCACGTAATCTTGTTTGTCCTACCCCTAGAGTGTAATTTAAAAACGCGTAGGCGCGGAGGGCCGAGGCGGCCCGCGGGCTGAGGAGCAGGCGGCTGCGAGCGAGCCGCCGCGGCTGAGGCTGGCCGGCAAAGCCGGCCAAGAAGCCGAAGCTGCGGTGGTGAGCGAAAGCCGTCTGCGACGATTAGCACGTGTGGGGCCGCCGGAGGCCCGCAGCGCCGGAGCCATGACAGAAACCCTGGCTGCTGCATGTTGCATGCTCGCTTGAATGCTGCATGCTGCATGCTTGTTTGCATGCTGCATGCTTTTTGTATTCTGCATGCTTGCTTGCATGCTGCATGCAAGCAAGCATAAAAACAAGCGTAAATAAATTTATGATTTAGGATATTATGCTTAAAAAAGTTATGCTTTAGAACTTTATGCTTAATAAATTTATGCTTTAGAATATTATGCTTAATCATTATTATGGTTAGAGAAATTATACTAAAAAAATATGCGTAAGCTGTTATGCGTAATTATATTATGCGAAAATATAATTATGCCAAACAAAATTATGCTAAGTTATATTAGGTCTTAAAATTTTATGCAAATGGATAGGGAACCATTACAAAAGCACAGAGAAAGCTGCTGCCCATTCTCTGACAAGTCCCTTAGTCGCCTCTTACGACACCCACGGGAAGTTATGGGATGGTGTTATTCTTTACGTTACGTAAGACACCATACAGAGCAAAGTGATCATACTATAATGTGTATATGGTATTATGTTACTGGCTGCAGTTTCCTCGTTTTCTAAAAAATAATATAAGTGATTTAAACGGTTAAATGTATACCTACTCAATCGAATGCGTTCGTTGTAGTAAAAAAAAGAAAAAAGATAAACGTCTTTGTTATTATTTTTTCTTCCTCGATGAAATCATTTTCTGATTTCAATAAATTATGACTTTGCGATAAGAGGCCTTGAAGTGGGACAGATAATGTGCAGTATTATATGTCTTCATATTATTATGATAGGTACATACGTTTTTGTGTTTAGTAAAAAGTATTGCACCGATTTTTTTTCTATCTCAAATATCACTTTGATTTGTTTTTTTCAATTCGTATATTTTTCCACTTGAAAGCCGTCGTGACAGTTACCTTCATTCATTTTGTTTTTTAATTTTAGGTCTTTTCCTGGTAATTATATTGTTAGGATTTTGTTGAATATTGGATACTTTCAGTGGAAGTACGTGCCGCGATTCAGCCAGCACCGTCGTAAAATATCCGATTAAGTTTTTTGGCTAAGAAACTTTGTAATGTTGCCAGTCCCATTATGCAGTCAACTTTTTATTTTTTAAAAAAAGATAAATAAAACCTTATGAGATTATCGGAGGATTTTCGATACAAGCTTGTTTTGGGGTTTTATGACGTTAACATGTGGGCAAAGTTGGGTATTGGTGAACATTTGTGATATTGTTCTGAAGTACCTACACCTCTCTGTGCCTAACCCAAACTGAATACGCCAAAAGATCTTTTTACAGATTATAATTTATTATTTCGTGTTCAAAGAAGAATAAAAATAAACCTCTACTGTTCGATTAAAATGTGACACAGACGAAATTGCGCGGGATTTATAGTATTTTGATAAATATTGATAGTATTTTATAAATCCTTAGTATGTCTTATTAAATTATTATTTTTTACAGATACTACCACTGTTTGTCTCTGCATCACCCAAAGGTTGACTAGCATGCCAATGGCATGAAATCCGCTTCTGTAATAACATTGTACTTGAAGTGTTAAATAAATAAATAATAGTCTACCCACATTTCGCCAATTATGTTTAAGTCTTATTTAGGTAATAGGGGTCGAGTCTATTCCCATCAATCGAGCACAAATACAGTCTCTGTGGCTACTACTGATGGTAAAATCCAGTAGCCCTCTGCCCAATCCGGGAATCGAACCCAGAGCCCCATGTTCAGTAGTCGTGATTGCGACCACTTGACAAACGAGGCTGTCTGATGAGTCTGACCAAAGATGAGTCAGGCAGATACAAATGCAAAGTCAGGCATGTTTGAACCGAAAGAGATACCGTGGCCTTGAAACACAAAGGGCTATAAAGGAACATGGATGGGTTTCTAGTCAGTACAAGTCTGACACTCCTTTCCGCTCCGCCCAGAGCGGGAGGAGTCATTTGAAGAAAAAAAAAAAGCGAGTGTGAACAAGATTTTTAGCTTTTAAATTATTAATTACAGACAGAATTAAATGCATCGATATGCGTTTTCAATATTACAGGAAGTTATTTATACAAGTGCTTTAATACTGCATTAGGCGCACAAAACCGATATTACCTACATCGTGTTCCTTTGTCTAAGATCAAGATTAATTAATTCAGTTTAGATAAACGCGGGTTTCCGGTAGCGGTGTTAACAAATGACAAGCTATTGTCTAGTAAGTCTAACTACCGTATTATGTATCAGACAAGACCTTTGCCGTTCCTACGACCGACGGCATCATTAAGGCCCTAAGCACACGGCGTATTTTAAACGCGCAGACGATGCGCGTTTCAGGAACACGCTTTTTCTGCGCCGTAGATTCTTTCGTTTTATATGTAGAATAAAACGCGCGTCGTCTGCGCGTTTAAAAAACGCCGTGTGCTTAGGGCCTAAAACCACATAAGAGCGTTTTCACCTTACGACATTTCACACAAACTTTCAAGTCCTTATTTCCCGAAATGACTGGACCGAATTTAATGAAACTTCATACGCATAAGCAGGATACATAGATCTAAAAAGTTACTACAACATTTTGGAAAAAATGTTTTAAAGCTAAAATAGACCGATTATAAATTATATAGAAGAAACAGATTCAGAAAAGAGATCCAATTATCTTTATTTTTAGACATTTCAAAAATGTTTTTTTAGTAACTATTTAGACCTCTAGCTCGCTGTATCCTGCTTATGCATATTAAGTTTCATTTAAATCAGTGCAATCATTTCGGAAAATAAGGACTTCAAAGTTTGTATGAAATGCCGTACAGCGTAAACGCTCTTAACATACTTCTGCGAAAACCAACATTTTTCCCCTTTTTCGCAACCTTGCAAGATCTGACATCGATTCGTAATGGCCGACAACTGATTCTTATTGACGATCCGATTTTTTCCATCTTGCTCGATCAAAGCGTCATGAAGGACTATATTACTAAATCATCGATCTAATTTAATTGTTACCAAGAATGCAAAGGCGGGCGGGGCTTTCAGTAGCTTTCAAGGTTCGTAAGGAAACCAGGCTTGTTAGTAGTCGACGCGCACCAAACCACGGCGCACGCGCCAATGTTACCGTTACAACCTATTTGGAGAACATAGAGGTTGTATAGGAACATCTTAGATAAATAAATTAAAAAATAACATTAAAAAAATCAAGCTGTCGAGTTCGATATACAAAAGTCGAAGCGAACGTGTTTGAATTTTTTTTCGAATTCCGCGCGCAATATTTTGGCGGAATCTCGTGGTGTTGTAAATTGAAAAAAATTGAGGTGATATTTTCGAAGTGTTTTCCCGCTTTTGGTGAGTTGTTATTTTTTGTTCTTATAAATAGTTATAACTGTCTTTTTTTAGTGTTAGTTACGTCATCATCATCGTCGTGAATTTAATAATCGGAAGGCAATTATTGTTTTTGTGCAATATTGTAATGGGAAGTTATAAGGCGATGATGCTTGCGATCGTTATAAAAAACCAGCCATACCTACATTGGCATGACACTGGCAAGAACAATTTTATTTATTTTACATAAGGGAAAATATAGAAATTTGACGTACCTACGTGCAAAATATTTTGAATTTTCGCGCGAAACGAACTGCAAGCGTATGCGCAAGCTCGGATATTATTTCTGACCAGTAAAAATAAAGATAGCCATAGCAAAGAGGAATAAGGAAAACGCATATTTTCCTTTAGTAAAACTTCTATAGAAGAAGAAATGGAGTAAATTATATAAATTTTCGTATTTAGATATGATGCGAATACCTACTCTGAAATATGCAATTTCATGTTGTTTAATAAACGTCCGCAAGTTTTAAATTATCTAATATTAAAAAATGCATTGTTATTGTATGCTAATTATATTAGGAAAGACATTGGATCAAACGGATGGATAGTGCCAGTTAATACACTCGTCGTATGTTTATTATATTTTAACTATATTGCTTATATATTTTTAAGTTCCATAAACAATGAATGTGTTATGTGGTTTAAATAACGTTTTAAATAAAGTTAACTGGTTCTCTTTTACTCGTAGGTTTGTTCACGAGATTTCCACGAAATTATTTATTTTCGAGTAGGATTTTCCGAGATTAAAAAATGGTTGTGTAGGTACCTACACGTAATCGAGGAGAGAAGTGAGAGAAAATTTTAAGTGAAGTGACATGCTCAAGTGTCATTAAGGCGCTGCGCAAACGTGTCTTGTGTCGGATACAAGCTACCAATGAATATTTGATACAGGGTGTAACGGAAAGGGTATATACATACTTAGAAGTGTGCTACAGACCACCAAACTGAACATGTTTCTCTATCAGACAAACATCGTAATAGCGAAAAAAATAGATAAGATGTTTGTCCGATGGAGAAACATGTTCAGTTTGATGATCTGTAGCACACCCGTAAGTATGTATATACCCTTTCCGTTACAACTTGTATAACCAGTATGAAATCAGCCACTCCCTGCGCAAACTGTGTCCGGTCGCCGCTACAGGACACAGCAACTACGGTATCCTGTGACGGTGTGCCGTGTCGGTAACAAAAAGTGTCTTCGTTTGCACAGCCCCCTAATAGGACCTAGATAAATGGCTTTCGCTTTCAAAGTTTTTCGTTAGCTGATGTCAATCCAATACATTTTTTACTTTTCTTCTATTATAAATGCGATAGTTTGAATGGAAGACTGGATGTTTGTTATTCAATTAAGCCTGCTAGCCCACGATGACCTCTTAAAACCGTATTGTTTCACTGTTATTTCAGTGTGGGAAAGAGACGGAGCTATACAGGATGTCTAGCGCCATCTCTTTCCCACACTGGAAAAGGAGTAAAACAATTATGTTTTCAAAATTTAAGTCTTCATGGTAGGCCACGTGATCGGTTGAACGGATCTGGATGAAAGGCACAGATATAGATTTACTTTTTATCTCATCCGTACGATCCCGTGGGTCAGTTAACTAACTACACGCGGGCGAAACCACGGTCATAAGCTAGTATGTCGCATAGATATATATATCTTATATCTTTGTCGTAGACCAACTGTTACCCGCGACTCCGTTCGCCTGGAAATTATGATGTGTAGGAATGAGTAAACGAAAAGCCTAAGTATGTATATACCCTTTCCGTTACACCCTGTATATTTAGATATAAGATAGATTTTCCCTTTGTCCAGGCCCTTACCCCGTTTCGCCCCCGATGTTTTCTAGGCCAGGGACTCAAACTGTAACCGTATTAAGCTGTTTTAACACTGTTTGTAAAACAGTTTCAACAGAAAAACACTTTTAAATGTAACAGATACAATACTGTTACCGAATCAATCTGTAACCTTTTATATGTATTTTTCTGTTAAAACTGTTTTAAAAACAGTGTTAATATGTGTAACTGAAATAATCAATTATAGATTTAGTACGCTGCGTTTATATGTTACACTTATTAACACTGTTAACACTTTTATATCTGTTATAGGTACAAATCTGTTACACATTTGATTCTGTTACCGATTCAACATGTAACACTTATAATTCTGTAACCTTTATGAAGGTGTTTTTAGTCCCTGTTCTAGGCCATCAAATACCTATAGAATCTAGCAATATACCTCAATATATCTCTATGTATAGATGTACCTATCTATTTATTAATTACTTAGCGCAATATAATTACAGTAGCACCAAATAGCTTGCTGTTTGCGATCTCTGGATTATGTTCCGCGACACCTTCACAATCTGATTACGTTCTAGTTTACGTTGTGCGAAGTTTCGTACGCACGGCGACCAGGCTATTGAAAACCAGTTTATGCGGATCTCTCATTATACGGGAAATTTAGACAAAGCGAGGCCGTGTTATAATGGAAATGTATCTCTTGATGTATTTCCGTTTGTACAAGATAAAAAAAATATCTTGTACAAACGGAAATCATTACTCCCAATTATTTGAAGTAGGAGACCAATACTTCCAATTATTGTTAAGTTTGTGTAGTGTGTAAATATTATCATGTAGACTACCTTACCTATTTTTTACAGTCGACTTAAAAAACCTGGGTTGCTCTGTTATGTTTTTTTTTGCTTCTTTTTTCGCATAAATCATATTAATATAATAATCATCATCTGCCTAGCTTTTTTCCAAACGATGGGGTCGGCTTCCGGTCTAACCGGATGCAGCTGAGTACCAGTACTCTACTTGAAGCGACAACACGAAATCTGACCTCCACAACACAGTAACTGGTTAATACGAAACCCCTTAGTAAGACTGGATGTCAGACTTTTGACATCTGACTACTCGTAACGACTGTCAAAGATCTATAAATGGCAAGGAGGAAATTCGGTATGTAATTATGGTGACCCATCCACGGACCAACCTTGGCAAACACGGCTTAACCTTAAAGATCGTCATGTGCGGCTCTTATTATTTAGCCATGAGCTTCTCCGCAAATTCGAAAATCATATCAAAATACGCTATAAAATATACAGCCATATGATAGAACATAAGTACCTATTCGATGTATAGTTATACTGTGGATTATTCTAACACAACACGTATCTTAAAACAAGTCAAAATGATTAGTTTAGCAAAAGTAATAACTTAAGATACGATTTTACGATTTTTTTTTTTTTTTTTTTTTTTTTTTTTATTCTGAAGTTAGAACAGTCAAAGGTTAGAATTCTTAGCTTAACTTTCTTTGACGGTTCTTATTACGTTCAAACCCTTGTCTGTTGCATAAAAATTGTAGCATTAGTAATTACTTAAGCACGAGTATTGATACCTGACTAGATATTAATATGTAAATATGATAACAAACTGTTAATTAACTCTACATCCTGCTTACCAATTAGTTATTAGTTCTTGTATTTGCATTACATAAAGATATAATAAAAGTAGTCAAACAAAGGACCATACTCATGTCTTTGTTTAAAAAACATACAAGAGTAAAAGGCCTGCTTGCTTGCGAACCGACCGGTCCAGCAGCGGGTCAATATCCGTAGCAATGCGATTAGAGGGGACGGTGTTATGCGAGAACGAAGCAAGAATTCAGTAACTAGGTCCTAATATTGTTGCTTAAAAAAATTAATAATCACCCTTTAATAATTTCATCGTAGAATTAAAGGATATTGCTATGGTACCAAGTTATACTCCCAGATCGGTGAAGGAAAACATCGAGAAGAAACAGGCATGTTATAAATCTAAAACATGTGACTTCACACCATTCCAGCGGTAGATTACGATCCACTCCCTATAAAATACGTCTCTGTGAGAGAGCGGAGGCCGTAATCTCCCTGCAAGATCTCAAGCCTATTTTCTAGTTATATGTTAAGTAATATCTTTAACGAAGGAAACACGTTCGCCGCGTTGTTACTATTTCAGCCCTAGGTGACCCAGCGAAGTTTTTCTTCGCCATAAATAAGTGACATCTGACAAGATAAGAGCCTCTTTCGCTGTACTGTAATAAAAAATATAGTTACTCATTGGTGACACGCAAGGGACTAGCAGAAATAGGCTAACTCACACAGTAGACTGATGCTTGAATGAAAAAAAAAATCAATTTATTATAGTGATTAATGGATAATAATTAAAAAAAAAAGTATGTTATATGAGTTTATTATTTAAATACAAAGATTAAAACTGAATGAAAACTAGTTCTATAAAAATACATTTATGAAAATACAATACAATAAATATCCATACATTAACTTACCGACACGATATTAGCGAAATATATCTGTTAGCATAAAAAACGTGTTATTCATGCAGTTTATTTATTACTGTATGCTAAATCAGTTGGTAGAACATGACGTATGCAACTATTAATTAATATAATCCGCCTGTCGTCGACTTGACGATGGTATAATGTTACTATGGGGAAATAATGTAGGCAAACAAACTAAACTCTATTTACTGAAAGCTGGTATTTCATTCAGATAGTTGGTTGTTTTTTTACCAACCAATCATTTCATGAATTCATTATATATGTGTTATAAAGAAAAGGCCTTATAAGTAGATATGTTAAGTGAATTCCATAAACTTACTTACCCATTTCGCATACATAAAGTCCCCTAATTATAATGACTTAATTAAAATACATACTTAAATGGAAGCAACTAAGATAGCGTTGTCTTCAGCTCCTTAGGGAAAAATAACTCAAGCTCAATGCTCTCTCAAGTTTCCGAGTAAAATAATATCCACCGGCATCTAATGGCCTCTAAAGCGAGTCCAATTAAAAAATAATTAAATCTTCTTAAACCAATTACAATAATTGCTTCATGGGTCTAGGCTGAAATACAATTGAACTCAAGATAAGTTACTTTTATAACCTGTGGCTAATGATGAATCGTTAATTTTCAATTAAAAGTTATAAAATTAACAAATAATAGGTACTTGCGTTCGATCAGTTATGTTTTAATAAGTATTTTATGATAGCCTTAGCCTTATTTGAGGGATAATTGCCGCGTCTATGCGCCCTTAGCCTAAAAACCGTGAAGACATGACATGTTATTCCTACATTATCTTAGTTTAACCTTCAGTAATAAATAAAAGTAACCACTTTTTTGAGTTCTTAAACAGCTGAAACGACGACGGTGACGAGAGCTCGTCTGATGATGTCGTTCTATTTACCTACCCAGAACGCATAATATACATACTACTATAAACGTATGCTAGCTTATTACCTTTGCTGGGTTATTTTAATTTCTAACTATTTTAAAGAAGTCCTTTAATTGGCTGCAACGACCACTAAGATCGTGGTCGTTATCATACCGAGAATACTTTTCTTCTTGACTATACAAATCACAAAATTAGTCAGCGGGATCAGTTGACCAGTTTAAAAATGGTCTTGGTCGTTTGATCCCGCTGGTCCTGCCTATGCGGGAGCAATTGATTAAAGAGACAGTATTCCTAAACAAAAGAATCACTAAGCAAATTAAAACAAAGTAATCAAATACCAATTTCCTTTTAAAAACACCAAAATATCTACTTTCATACAACATAATTAAATTGAACAAATGACTTGATCAATTGTGCATAACGCCATCCAACCCTTTCACTGAATTGGGCAAGCTCCTTTGAAGTTCAAGGTTGCACGCAATTTTATTGTTCGTTTCTTGCAAACATTCCTTGCAAGCGATCTGGAAGTGGCAATATGACAGGACAGTTGACGCACGTTTAGCAGAAACTTCCGCAAAGTTTTTATTCAAATCGATCATTACGATCAATTGGTAGGTAGTTAATTAAAAATGAACACGTGGCTCGGTAATAGGCTTTGTAGTTGATTTATTGCGGGGATAATTTAATGCGCTATTATTGCCTTGTAGTACCAGTTAAAGAACTGCCCCCGTATTCACAAACTCTCGGATTCTATTTCGATTCGGAAAGTCGTATGTCTAACTCGCTTGCTTTCGTAATGCCAAAACAAGATAGACGTACGACTTATCGAATCGAAATCGAATCGAGCGTTATTGACTAGGGGGGCCGGATTTTATTTACCGAATAAGTTGTTTTAGTAGGTAATCTAAACTCTCCTTTTTCAGGATCTTGGACAGTCGTTAAGTAGTCAGTGGCTCGAAAGTCTTTCCAAGGGGTATTGTTTTACCCAGTACTGGGTTATGGAGGTCATATAGGAAACCTTTACATGTAAAATACTGGTATTCATCTGCGTCCGGTTAGACTGGGTCTGGAAGCCGATCCCAACATCACCAAAGACTAGGCAGATGATGATGAGTACGAAATCAAAATGGATTAATGTGAAAGATACAGTCAAAATCTACAATAAATATTCTTAATTTAACACAATAATTGATCCAATGACATTTAAAAACAAGGCTACAAGGAAAACTTACAATTTTAGATGTTAATAGACACAATTCAATACAGACAATTTCTTTCAAAATGTTTTTGAAAAATAACTATAAGCTAGAAACACAGTTTCCTTTTATGAAAAATTCACAATGCGGGTTACACATATAGGCTACGAACGGAAAGTCTCCCAAAATTGCTTATTCTTTATTTATCTCGAATCGTATGTTAGACATAAATTACTAAGGGGTTAAAAATTGTAGCGATAAAAATAGGTTACCGCTCTATCAGTTTCATGTTATTGATGACTGAGGCGTGTCTGGCTTCAGAATCGAAGCACGCTTTCTGAAGACAAATCCGGGACCTGATGAGATATATTTCCATAAGTATTGCAGAGGTTACTGTATTTTTATGTAAAGAAAGGGCGAGGTTATATGAAATTTATTCAAATTAAACATGATGTTATTACAATCATCATCATCATCATTTCAGCCCAAAAGACGTCCACTACTGGACATAGGCCTCCCCCAAGTGTCGCCACATTGACATTTTGAGGGGTTTTGCCATAATCGCCACGCTTGGCAGGCGGGTTGGCGATCGCAGTACGGTTGTTACAAAAGCACAGAGAACGCTGCTGTCCATTCTCTGGCAAGTCCCATAGTCGCCTCTTACGACACCCACGGGAAGAAATGGGATAGTGCTATTCTTTACGTCCGACACCCCACGGAACCGGTTATTACAATACGTGTTTTTAATAACAACAGTCATACCCTGGATCAGGTGGCCTACCATGTCGTCCTAAAACATTATTGTTATACTCCTTTTCCAGTGTGGGAAAGAGATGGCGCTAGACATCCTGTATAGCTCCGTCTCTTTCCCACACTACACACTCACACTGGACTAAGATTAAAACAATACTGCTTGGTAGACCTGTTGAAATTGGTCACAATGTAAAAATATTCTTGACTTTGCTAACATCCGCGGCTGTAAAGCGTCAGATGATTAAGATGATACCTTGGATCATGTAGTTTTAAATTTAAAGTTTCAGTTCTGAATTCTAAGTGATTGTTTGGTAAAGTGATCTATTAAGGTGGACGCGACAGAGTGGCCCGCGAAATTGAAATTTTGCTTACAGTTTTTGCAATTTGCAAGTCAATGTCACGTTGCATGTTGATTAAAATATGATTTGCGAAAGTGACAAATATGGCTTTACTGAGCTATAATCATTAAAAATCAGTACAACTCTCCAAGTTCATTTAAGATCATTGAGTGAGAGGAAGGCCAAAGAAAAGATAGACTTGTGGTGTGAGGAATGATATGAAAGAGAAAGGAATAAATGATGCCGTGACATCTGACAGAGGAGAGTGGAAGAAGAAAACGTGTTGCGCCAACACCAAGTATAATGGGACAAGGACAGAAAGATGATGATGAATGAGTTTTACATGAAACAGTCATTCAAAGGAGCTCGTGGCTCATGGCTAAATAATAACAGCCGCACGGATCGGTCTTTGAGGTTAAGCCGTGCTTGCCGAGGTTGGTCCGTAGATGTCTGACCATAATTACATACCGAGTTTCCTCCGTGCCTCGAAAAGCACATTAAGCCGTTGGTCCCGGCTGTCATTTGTAGATCTCCACAGACGTTACGAGTAGTCAGAAGCCAAAAAGTCTGGCATCCAGTCTTACTAACGGGTATCGTATTACCCAGTTACTGGGTTTTGGAGGTCAGATAGGCAGTCGCCTCATGTAAAATACTGGTACTCAGCTGCATCCGGTTAGACTGGAAGCCGACCCCAAGATAGTTTGGGAAAAGGCTAGGCAGATGATGAGTCATTCAAAGGGTAGCCCATTGGCGTTGCCCCTTGCGCTTCCTCCTCAAGATAACCAGTGCCCATGTCTAAACGAAAAGTTAAGACCTAGATTTGAAGCAGGAAATCTTCTTGGTTTTGTTCTTGGGTACTGAGATGCAGTCATCGGATATTATGCAATCGACTTGTCAGTCTTACATGCCTACTGTAAACAAATCTATACATCTATACAAATAAATAAAATTGAAGTGTCTGGTTGTAATATTAAAATAACCGCTTTTTACTACATGCATATGAATGTATATACGGTACATATACCAAAGTAACAGTTTTTACAATTTTTGTCTGTCTGTCTGTTCCGGCTAATCTCTGGAACGGCTGGACCGATTTTGACGGGACTTTCATTGGCAGATAACTGATGTAATAAGGAGTACTTTGGTTTACTTCTATTTTAGAAAAAAAAATATTATTATTCTAAAAATAAACAGGCAAAAACGAAAAAAAACTAAATAACTTTTTTATTAAATTCCACGCGTATGAAGTCGCAGGCACAGCTATTACACAATAAATCTTCATCAAGTAAACCTAAGACCACTGGGTGTCGCGTGCTGATGATAAAAAATATGTAAATAATAATAAAAAATGTGTCAGTGCCATACATGTTGTTAACAACGTACTTTTGTATATTTAGACGACATTATTCGCGTGCATTTGATGTGGTAATTGAAGTATGATTACCATTATTATATAATGAATAGGACTGTTGAACTGTCATGCCAAAATCATGCAAATCATCATTTGTTTAGCCTTATTCCATTGGTGTTTGTGTCGGTATCCAGTCCAATCTGATGCAGATGAAAATCAGAATTTTACATAGAGCGACTGCCTTTGATAGGCAGTCGCTCTATGTAAAATTCTGATTTTTGACGTCTTCTATAACCTAGTTACTGGGTTCATCATCAGCCTACCGGAGTCCACTGCTGGACATATAACTCTTCAATCGTTCGCCACTTAACTCTATTCCCGGCAACGGTCATCCAGTTGCTAGTACCCACCCTGCGAAAATCGTCGCTACACCGAGCCTGAGGGCGTCCCACCTTACGCTTGACGATTCGCGGTCTCCACTCAAAAACATGTCTACCACAACGGTCATCGGTTCTACGGCTTATATGGCCGGCCCATTGCAACTTCATCTTACTTATTCTGTTACTGGATTACACGATGGAAATTCTGTTTCTTAGACTTTCATACTTATTGCGTTACAGTGGTCAGATATTTTTACAACCAGTCGTTCCCTTTTTTAAGACTGGTCGCATTTTCAGTACTAACTGGGTTATGAAGGTCAGATAGGCAGTCGCTTTTTGTAAAATACTGGTATTCAGCTGCATCAGGTTAGACTGGAAGCTGACCTTAACATAATTGGAAAAAGTAGCCTTTCAGTAGATGATAAAATGCCACTACATCTACAAATATAAACAAAAAAACATATAACAAATTACTAAAATCGCGTAGGTCAACTCTCATTCAATTTTGGATACAGAATGCGGAAGCACGAATTTAACGGCATACTACAAAATCTTATGACGCAACTAACGAACATTAATTAACATAAAATATATACATTTTAAACATAAATTAGACTAACTTGGTATAAATGCGTGGGTCCTTGATCACGAGTAACCGCAAGGTAAACGGTATAAAGTAGTTCAATCTGTTTTTTTATGAATAGTAAACAGAACAGTAGAACGGTTGCATTTTATTATTCGTTCAGTGAATAAATAGGATCGCTGTTTTCTTTTTGTACGGTTTTAAATGGGTATTGGTGCCTTGTTTACATTCATCTGCCTAACCTTAATCCAACTATCTTGGGGTCAGCTTCCAGTCTAACCGGATGCAGCTGAGTACCAGAATTATACAGGGAGCGACTGCCTATCTGACCTCCACAACACAGTTAGTACTGGGAAATACGATACCCATTGGTAAGACTGGTTGTTAAACTTTCGGACCCCCTTGACAACCTGTAACAACTTTAAAAGACCTACAAATGACAGCCGGGATCAACGGCTTAACGTACTTTCCGTTATTTTTTAGCCACGAGCGTTTCTTGTTTACATTGTGATAATAAAATATATTCTTGATTGGTATTGAAACACCAATGCTGATCTAATTTTGATTAGTTCCTGCCTAGATATCAACCTTTATGAGTATTTTCATAAACTTGAAGTTAACTTTGATTATATCGATTGTTTAACCATACTTTTTTGGTGTATAAAAGTCTCTTAACTTTAATCATTGTTTAGTAAAAGCCTCCAAGACAGACTACGTCATATAAAATCTTTACTGAGACGGTACTATTTAAACAAAGCATTTTAAACAAATGCATACTAGGAGGAAAAAAAACCCCTTATGTCAATGTGGCGTTGAGGGAGGCCTATGTCCAGCAGTGGACGTCTTTCGGCTGAAATGATGATAATGATGATGATACTGGGAGAGGAGCTCATGCCTAAATGATAACAGCTTTGGGTCGATCTTTAGGTTAGCCTATTATTATTATTATTTATTATTTATTTATTAAACAATTTTGTTACAAACTTTCATTTATGCTTGCATAGGTTGGTCCTAGCTTTGGACCTGTAGCTAAACAGAGGATGCATACTGGGGCATACACTGGACAAATTGTAGGGCTTACATAAAGTTACTTGGTTACGTATTGCTCTCATGATCAGGAACTAACGATGCGAGAACCCTCGTAACTAATATCATTAGATTATTGACATGACATGAAATGTCATTATATAACACATCATCACGCCGGGTCATCTTCGAAGGGTTAAGCCTAATAGTACGCACGACGATCAATCAGGCTATACAGTTTAAGCGGATCTCTCATTATTTATTTTACTATTTATGTACACACAGTAGAAAACACAGGAAAAAAACATGAAATATTAGACATTTCTGCCAGCAGACCTGCGAAAGGAGAAATGAAAAAGAAATGTAGACGTTAGTGTGTGAGAGAAGGAAGAGAAAAATGTGAGTGTGCTCATTGTACTAGAAATGAAAGCAAGACCATGTTAAACTGGAAATGTAATAGCTTGATATGTGGCTTTTGTACACCCACATTAAGCCAGTTATGAAACAACAAAAGCAGATGTATTTTTTTTCGCGAATGGCATAGGGGATGAGATGGGACAAAACCAGATTTTCAATGTAGTACATAAACGACTGCATTATTACATAAGGCTATGTTCAAATATTTAACAAAGTCATTGACACTGATTTGAATCCACTTGTTAATGAAACCTTTGAAGTTATGCAACGAGTTACACAAGAATGAGTGAAAAGAAAATTTGTAGGGGTAGAAACTTAATTTTCTTTCAAATGATTCTTGTGTTGTTTGTTTTTAAGTTGAGTAACAACAAAGAAGAAGAACAGTGATGAATAGCAGCAACATGAATCCGTGGATGGATGGGTCACAATTCATTACATACCGAGTTTCCTCCGTGCCTCTGAAAGCACGTTAAGCCTTTTGTCCCGGCTATCGTTATAGATCTTTGACAGTCGTTACAGTTAGTCAGTGGCTTCAAAGTCTTACCAAGAGGTATCCTTCTCTTATTCTTGGGGGTCTTACCGGGTAATAACCCGGTATGCAGTTACTCAGTGTTAACTACTGGTATTCAGCTTCACCCGGTTTAACCGGAAGCCGATTCTAACAAACTAGAGAAAAATCTAGGCAGATAATGATGACAATTGAAAAGCTTATTTTGGCAAGATTGTAGTGGATTGATAGTAGCTGTTGAATCCGCCACGGGCATTCATACGGTCCTACCCACAACTTCTTAGGCAACTTTAATTAACATCATCATAAGAATTACTATAACAACGAACATGCGAACCTTCACACATCAATGACCACCATTAATTGGATCGTGGTGCAGAAGGGAACTAGTTTAAACTGTTCTGAACTGTGCTGTCATGCGATGTCAGGACATTTTGGTCACCCAATAGACCCCGTAGTTTATAGTTTTGCAGTAACTAATCATACGGTCAAGACCGAGGGTCGACCTCGCCATCGATTGTCTTGTGCGGAAGTTTATCGATTCTGATTTTATTATTATAGGAGATCGATTATTCTTATATGGTGTTTAACTACAACTTTTATAACGAAGAATTGCTCCTGTTTGTAATCATCATTTCAGCCGAAAGACGTCCACTGCTGGACATAGGCCTCCCCCAACGCCACATTGACATAAGAGGGTTTTGCCAGAATCGCCACGCATGGCAAGCGGGTTGGCGATCGCAGTACGGTTGTTACAAAAACACAGACAACGCTGCTGCCCATTCTCTGCTAAGTTCCTTAGTCGCCTCTTACGACACCCACGGGAAGATATGGTGCTAATATATTATGATGCTATTCTTTACGTCCGACACCATACAGAACCAAATCTGTTTGTAATGGGTTTATATTATCAGAAGTTTTCGTTTGTCAGTCTTATGATTTTTAAACATTTTTATCTTATTGATTGTATCATCTACCTAGCCTTTTCCCAAATACGTTGGGGTCGGGGTCCAGTCTAACATGCAGTTCTATTTGATTGTATCTGCTTTTGTCCAATTATGTCGTAAATCGATAAATAAACTTAGAACCCATGAAATGTAGAAAAAAAATACGTGTGGTACTCGGGGACTGCCACGATAAAGCTATTGCATAGCATTATTTTTCAACATAATATGCAATTATAATATTTATGCAATATTTTTTTTTCTTTATATTAATTCAAGTTACACTTTTTGAACGTGGTGACCGATAAGAAAACAATTTTTTTGCCATAAAATTGTTTTTACCATTTTTTTTCAAATTCGATGTGTTAGGTTTTTTTCGTTACGGAATTTCTTGATTCGGTCGCCGCGCACAAATCCGGATTGTTCAAGATTTCACAAAGTCGATTCAAGAATTGCAACATGCAAACAAATAGGGAAACAACAACCAACTTCGTGACCAGCCCAGAGCCACACAGCTGAGCCAGCCCAGTATGGTAAATAAGTAATGTTTATGAAGCCACGTCACGGTGGATTGTGCTGCAGATAGCCAGATCGTGACGGAACCTCGGATATGGGCGGGAGCTTGAATATTAGATAAATCATTTTCATGTCTCGGTACTTGAAAACAATGAGCAACGGCACGCGTTGGATTTAAATATTGTGTCTAATATGCCTGTAGCAGCCTAGTGGTGTGTCCGTCGGAATGCAAAGTCATAGGTCTCCAGTTCAAACCCAAGACACGCACTGATATTTCAGATCCATGTGCGTATTGTATAATTATCACTCGTTTCGGTGAAAGAAAATATCGTGACGAAACGCATGCCCGAAAGATATTTCCCGACGGCATGTACAGCCCTGCTCTGTATGGTTTCGGACGTAAAGAATAGCACCATCCCATATCATCCCGTGGGTGTCGTAAGAGGCGACTAAGGGATTTGCCAGAGAATGGGCAGCAGCGTTCTCTGTGCTTTTGTAACAACCGTACTGCGATCGCCAACCCGCCTGCCAACCGTGGCGATTATGAGAAAACCCCCCAAAACGTCAATGTGGCGACAATTGGGGGAGGCCTATGTCCAGCAGTGGACGCCTTTTGGGCTGAAATGATGATGATGATGATGTAACGCCAGGTCAGAGGCCCATTGATAGCATAAAAACTATGAGATCAGGCTAAGCAGTAACCCCACGATAAAGAAGAAAGAATTCTACAGTAATTTTGAGGACAAACCGTACACCCGCCGTATCCATCGGCAAAAATAACTTACACACAAACTTTCAAACTCTGTACGGGGTAGTACAGGGTATGATAGGATATGAAAGTTTTCTAGAGAATGAGATTTATCAAAAATCTTCCCAGATATCTATCTATACATACAAATAAATAAAATTGAAGTGACTGTTTGTAATATTAAAGTAACCGCCTTTTACTACATGCATAATATGAATGTATATACGGTACATATAGCAAAATAACATTTTTCTTCATTTTTGTACAGACAAAAATGGAGAAAAATGTGATATGTCTGTTTGTTCCGGCTAATCTCTGGAACGGCTAGACCGATTTTGACGGGACTTTCACCGGCAGATAGCTGATGTAATAAGGAGTAACATAGGCTACTTTATTAAAAAAAAACTAAATAACTTTCTTTGTTAAATTCCACGCGGACGAAGTCGCGGGCACAGCTGGTTCTTAATAAAAGGATCCAGTGCAAAATTGCATGCTTCTAATACCAGCGGCTTAACCTGTCAGTACATATAAGCTGGCTCTAGACTAGCATTTCTCACTGACCTGGTTTGTTGTTGAGCAAAGTAGACTATTGGGATTTTTCATTAGGATATATCCAATAGTATCCCAGACTCTGCATTTATGCCCGGTAAATGGCAATTGAGTAGCCTCTTGTTGCTTGGAAGTTGTAGACAATAAGACTGTCGACCAGGATTTTGTGATAATTAACCTTAATTTAAAGACAGTTGAGCTTATTATCTACTTTTTGGAAATTGAAACTAGCTTCAACTTTCTGACTAATGACCGCCTCTTTGGCAATTATAAAGTACTAGTAAATTAAAATAAATGTTTGTTTCGAGTTTGAGTCTGAAAAGAAACATACATAAACATCACGCCTTGTAATTCCCGAAGGGTTAGGCAGAGGCGTAAGGAGTACACCCACATTTTGCTAGTAAAAGCGGGCTCCCCTTGTAAAAGAGGGCGCGCCTATTGCCATCAACCGGGCACAAATCCAGACTCCGTGGCTGCTACTGCAATATAATTCTTTGGTTTTCATGTCATTTTTTATTTTAATTTTGGCATGTTCGAATTACATTTTCTTTTAAACTTTAAGCAATATGTTACCCTAAATTTTGCTGTGCCCTGACAGGGTCACGGTAATTAGCTCTAAGTAATTTATTAACACCATGTTTTTACATAATAGAACGCAAATAAATGAATATGGATACTGTAATCTTCTAATGGAAAAACCCAAAAGCACTTTGTCCGACCTGAGATTCATACCCAGGATTTCAAGCTCTTCAGTCTACTAAACCAACGAAGCAATCCGTCCATCAATAAGTATAATAAGTAACTAATATCATGTCTCCGTATGATCATGAGTTATGTCAGTAACCAGTGGATGTAACCTAATAATGTTGCGATGCAAACCCATCAATTGTTTGCGGTGAAGTTCCAACACAGAATAGAAACGTGAAAAAGGCTCACTTGCAACAATGCAAGGAGAGAACGACAGAAACAAAATTCTTTTCAACAGAGAAGAAAAAAAAATATTCCAATTGATTTGAGTGCTTTTGTTCCCGGCTCGCGTTTTCATCGGTGACTATCTCGCGGGAACGTCTTAAATATAGCCTATGACATCCGAAGTTAACGTCGCTTTCTAATAAGTGAAAAAAAATCGGAATCGGAGCAGTCCAAATTTACCAATTTTACACTACAACATATTATAAACTACAACTGTCTAATACACTTATCGAAATAATTTTGCAGTATAGGTAACTGTTAATAGGGCTCTTATAACAAGCTCACTTAATTGAATCATGACTAAAATTATAACAGACTAACCCGCACTAAACAGTGTATAGTTAGCCTTCACGGATGAGTAAGCCCACTGCATCCAGTTATTCTTCTGTCCGTTGCTACTCCGTGGCACCAAGTATGTGTGGTCCACGGTCACTATCAGTGCCATCGCCCTTGACATAGTCGTGATATTACCCGAATGATACTGTTTTATTACGAATTATGTCATAACAATGTGGTAATAATGGCCTTTTTCTTATGAAGCGTTGTTATCTTTTTAATTATAGACATTAAGACGAGAATATTTGTTTTATTTTTTCTGAAAGATGACGTTGGGATTGGAATTTCAAGCTTGTTCATTTCTAAGATCTAACTAACAACAATTCTTGAAGGTAATAAAATAATAATAAAAACACAGAACAGAAGTAAAACAAGTGAAACGATGGTAGCTGCAAAAGTATAAACTGTAGCGCAGCTAACAACGCCCTTTCCCAGATACAGAATGGAATGATGTTCCATGCTAAAAGTGCTTAATAAGTAATAATTATTCTTGAAGGTAAGCGATTGTTACCTACAAGATTTAAGCAGACCCTTCACGAAACCTACAGCTAACAAAATACTTTTTTTGTACATGTATCAAATTAAGTAACTAAACGCAAAAATTTTGCTGGGAAACGAATTTTTTTTTCGGGTGAAAATTCACTTTTTACGGTAGGTAGGACCCCATGTAACGAACACAAAACATACACTATGTTTTGTGTTCGTTACATGGGGTCCTACCATGGGGTCCTACCATGGGGTCCTACCATGTTGGATGCATTGAATAGTACCGAGGGTCGGCGAGGAAAGTACAAGCAACTTATATTTACAAAAAACTTAGAAAGAAAAAGTTGGAACTTTAACCTTCAATATCTCCGTAACTAGAACATTCCCAGGTATGGTCTTTAACAGAAAAAAATATCGCAATGATGGGGAGAACAGATGCCTTTCGGCTACGTTAAGGGTATTTTACACCCTTTATAGTATTCCTTTGAACCTTACAAATGAGCTGGTAGAATGTAGGTTAACAACTTCGTCATCATCATCATCAGCCTATAATGTTCCCACTGCTTGGACACAGGTCTCCTCTCTTTGTGAGGGAGTGGGCTGTAACCCACGTGTAATACGTAACAAGTTCGTAGTAACGCAGTAAATACCAAAAGAGAAGGACACCTATTCCGTAAATTCCGTATAGTGAAAAGCATTATAGAATACTGACTGGTAGTAGAGTTATTATATTCCTAGAAAACAGTTTCCACAGTTTAAAACAAGCTTATAGTAAAAAAAAAAACTTTTAAATATCGGTGTGACGTCATTTTTTTCGTTTTCTTCCGAAAAAATATATTAGATCATATCATGGGCGTGCATGAAAAATAATTAGCCCGCCATCTTTGGAACTCCGCCATATTGGATTTAGAAAGATGTCACTTAGTTTAACATTATTCAAACTACTAACCAACAAACCAAAAACCCTTCAGTCTCATAACGTTCAAGTTGCAAAATAACATACGGTAGCAAAAAGTTAAAATCTCAAAACGTGTATGCAAAATTTCAGTTCTATCGGTGAGTGATGATAATTGTTATAAAATTCAGTTGCAAGATTTGACCTAAACAAACATACAAACATTGCAAGTTAAATAAAAAGCTTGTAAAAAGCCGTCTGAAAATCTATATTTTGTTTCTCTCATTCCGAACAATTTGCGAAAAAATCAGCCGAGTAGGTCTGCAAACTGTGCGCACACGTACACACTTTATTACTATTTTGTTTGTTTTTTTGTCGCATTGCAAAGGAGATTAGTCAACTTGTTTGTAGATATTGATCTTAGTTCCGTATTAAGTACCTATCTGTTTGATTGATCTGTATCCTGTTTGTTTGTGGTCGAGTTGAGATAATAGTGAACCTCATGATAAAATAGTACCGGAAACTGTATCTTGAGTTACTTTCTAGCTTTGAAATGACCGATGTTGGAGGTGTTTTGTTTTTTTTTTTAATGGCATCTCGCAAATGAACCTCTGAGGCTGGCTTCTGCTTAACCGGACTATCCTGTGGATGCCTTGAATGTAAGGCCTCAAGCCAGGGCATAAAACTTATAAACTAAGCGACAACACGCTAAGGGCACCCCCTGTGGGGTAAGGCCCTCGGCTTAGGGCGTCGCTAGGGGAGGGCAGCAAAGGGACAAGCATGATCTGAGTGATTCCATTATTTAGCAGCTGATTTACAACCACAGGCTCAGCTTCGCAATCTGGCTCGAGCAAGGGTCGGGAGGGAGAGCAAGGGTCGGAAGAGGAGCAAGGGTCGAGGGGGGTAAGTTGGAGGAGTGATTAGGTTTCGGATTTTATTGCCAGTTGGTTTCAATCCATGCACAGAATTGATTTGGTCGACTTTTGCAACACCATATAATAGCAACGCTAAATTAAAAGGAATTAAAAGTTATATATATCTGTCTGCAACTTTACGAAAGTTTATTTTACGAGTCTAGTCAAATGAATTAGGATCATAGTAGATACGGCTCCGCTTGTTTCAGCGGATCATCATGAGACAAAACGTCGTGTTTTTTTCCTCCAAAATATTGACCAAAATCTACTATTCTACTTATAAGTCTGGTCAGGCACTTAGCCCGCAATTCGCTACATAAGCACGATTCCTATAATTCTGCTAAATGTAACAAACAGCCTTTGAAAAACAACACCAAAATTAGTGCAAATTTCAACCTATTATATCATCGACGAACCGCAATGATAGCTCCTTTGCGAAAAATTCTACAAAGGTTTTTTAACGAGAAAGAAATAAAATGAAAAATCCTTGAGCACGAAAATCGTGACTGGAACGCGGAACTACAGTAACAATAAAAGAAAAATGTTTATCGATTTCATCTCAATGCGTTTGATTGAATTGCGTTCTTTTTATTTGCATATCGATGTTTCATCTACCTACATAATATCTGTTACATACTCGTAGATTATCTTTACATATTATAAATTAAAGTCATATTTTTGTGTCTGCCAGAGTAACCATGTATAGAATTATAATTATTTAAAACATGGTATGAAAAGATGGTAAAATACAAAAAAAATGAAGAAGAGCAAACATGTTTTTGCTTAACAAAAAGCCTACTTTACACTTAATATTTCATGTTGTTCTCCTGAACTACGCAACGCATTTTAATGCAGTTTTCACCATTATTTAGCGAATTTATTCCCGAACGTTTATACGTAAATAATAAACACTTATATTGAACTTTTGGAGCACAGAAATAAAGGATTAGAAATCAAAAACTTTTTCAACGACTATTTTTTTTTTTATATAGGCTTGTTTGGGCGCATCTCGCCTGATGTGAAACAATGATACGGCCTAGGGTGCAGCAAGCATGCCTAGAAAAAACAAAAGGAGAAGAAATTACAAAACTTTGTCTCAAAAACACCAAACCTCCACCACTTACTAATGTTTTAGCTGAGGAGAAGAAATGTCAGAACAAACTCCCCAGCAAGATACAAGCATGTAGTTACAAAGACTTTATTTTTTAGGGTTCCCAAAAGGGTCAAACGGGACCCTATTATTGAGATTTCGCTGTACGCCCGTCCGTCCGTCTGTCACCAGGCTGTATCTCACGAACCATGATAGTTAGCCAGTTGAAATTTCTACAGATTATGTATATCTGTTGAGACTATAACAACAAATAATAAAAACAGAAAAAATAAATATTTAAGGGGGGCCCAAACAAAAATATTATTTTTTTCGTTTTTATAAATAATGGTACGGAAGCCTTCGTGCGCGAGTCCGTCTCGCACTTGGCCGGTTTTTTACATTGTATAAAACTTGATGGTTTGTCATATAGTGAAATCCGTGCGAAGCAGGGCCGGGTATCATAATATCAATAGATGTTGAAGTCTGATATCGTAGAACACTTGATAGCCACATGACTGGTCCACATTCCATGTGTTTACTGACCGATATAGGCAGTGACGTTTGATAAATTGGTGCAGGTTACTAGACGAGGCTTGGTTAATTGAAGAGACGGAATTATTAAGGAGGTTCATGTCTTTGGTTAAGGTATTTAGGACTTTTAGGTAGGTGGGTAGGCAGTAGTGATTTATTTTACTGCAGTTATCTTGTGAATAGCTATAACCAACTGGCCGTCCGGTGGCGAGAGTATTATTGAATGAGCGGTTACGTGTGCAGTAATAAATCGGAATTTGTCGGTAAGAAATCTCATTCTAAGCAATTCTATAAAGAATGAGGTGTAAGGGGGGGTGTACCCCTTCTCCTCTGGCACCACTTCCATCAAAAGGTAATGCACCGTTCTTGAGGAAAACTAATTATTGTAACCTAACCTCAAAACATTTTATATTCGCTTAAAAAGCATAGTCGACGTAGCCCCGCTACGCGCGTCTCCTATTTCTGTCTGCACGGCTTACAGTAACCTAACACGAAGGGGAAGTCGGGTCGGGGCGGGGACCCCGCCATCCCCTTCGAACCTAACCTGTCCGAGTCGGGGTGCCCCAAGTCCGATGATCTGCCCAACTATTTTTGGACCCGCATTCCATCATTTTACCGCTCATTCAGTTATTGGACTGCTCAATTATTTTTACAATTGACATTGTGTGATAAAATAACCGATTAATTGTTTTTTTATTACTGTCCATGTTTTACTGTCGCAATAATTAATCAACCGCCATTAAATTAAATAACTGCTCAATATGTTTTCCAACTGATCATAATAACATCTCGAATATTTAAACAACAGCTCAAAAAATAGTTACCTTAGTATTATTACTTTATTGAGTTTTAAATACAATTAACTTGTTAGGTACTATGAGTACGATTAAATTTAATATGGGTTTTCCAATATTACAACGGAAACTCATTTATTAAGAATATGTTTGTATTTAATAGCGCGTTTGTACCAAAGGAATATTTACTACATAAGAAGCACTTAGAAGTATATTATCATTTAGTACACTGGAATTTGTGGTCGCACTGCGTGGAAATGATGTACCTAGGTGTTAGGTAAAGAAGTTATTAATATTATGAATTTGTTCCTACTTAGGTATTTCCACGAAATAATTAACATCGTTTTGATTAATGATGCGTTTTAACTTGAACAACAATAAAAGATAGAATAGGTAACATCTTCTGGAAAATATCGTCAGTCCTGGCTTCCATTCCGTTTTCTAGACCATCATCATCTGCCTGCATTTTCCCAATTATACTGAGATCGGCTTCCAGTCTAACTGGATGCAGCTTAATACAAGTATTCAACATGAAGCGACTGCCTATGTACCCTCCACAAACCAGTTTCAAAATGTGGTGTTGCCCCACAAATGATAGGACACTAGTTATTGCGTCCAGCCTGTCCTGTTGCTAGCACTTCACAGGAGCTCATGGACGCTACGCTACTGAAAGTGCCAAACTCGTCGCCAAATTTTGGGCTGACTCAATTTAAAATGGTGTCGGACGTAAAGAATAGCACCATCCCATATCTTCCCGTGGGTGTCGTAAGAGACGACTAAGGGATTTGCCAGAGAATGGGCAGCAGCGTTCTCTGTGCTTTTGTAACAACCGTACTGAGATCGCCAACCCGTCTGCCAAGCGTGGCGATTATGGCAAAACCCCCCCAACTGTCAATGTGGCGACACTTGGGGGAGGCCTATGTCCAGCAGTGGACGTCTTTTGGGCTGAAATGATGATGATGATGAAATTGTCATCAACACGCTAAGAAGAAGACTAGGTAATACAAACCTTATCGTCTGAATTATACGTGTTGAACATATTTCTATTGCCAATATGCATTTTTACATTATTTTACAATGAAAACGCATTCAACAATCAATTTTACAAACAAACAAAAAACAAATTGATTTTGCCCCTCCCCTCTCCCCCTTAATTAAGAACAATAGAATTAATGGAAACATAAGTCATGGACGGCCAATAGAAATACCTTCAGATAGTCGGTGTGACGAATCAGGACAACATGCGACCTGGTCCAAGGTCTGACTGTAATTGAGCAAGAGGATGACTTTCACTTCTTGCCGTAATAGGCAAAAAACGCAAATTATATTGGTTTGTGCAAAAAAGTCTTGGTAGGCATTGCGCGTGCGTTCTTGCTGAATTTTTCCGTTTATGTTAAACTGTTGCACGCGAATTCGTTCGCGTTGAAATTTTGATGTGTTTTTCTGGGATCAATATTGTACTTGTTAACCTTCCTCTTGAATCATTCTGTATTCTATTGATGAAAACCGCATCGAAATCCGTTGCGTACTTTAAAAGATCTAAGCGTACAGACGGCGGCGGGCTGGAAGCGACTTTGTTTTATACTATGTAAAGATTTTGCTGTCAGCTTATATTTTCTACGAAGTTTTTTAACAAACAAGCTGTCCCGCGCAACTACGTCTGCGGCACAATATCCCATCCCCGTTTTCGCAACATTTTTCATTGCTGCTCCGCTCCTATTGGTCGTAGCGTAATTATATATAACCTACACAGAAAAAAATGTTCTTTTGAACCAAGAACCAACTATGTTTCACCTAATATTTCTTGATCTCAACTATATATATCTTGTACTAAGATAATCCAACTAACGCTTCAAAAATGAAGAATTCTTCAATTTCAAGATCGAAAATCTTTGTTCAAAAGAAATATTATTTAAGTCAAAACTTATGTCTCAAATCAAAACCAATTTATTTCTAACATTAAGAATGATTATTTCTCAGCTGCGCGGATTTGACTCAAAAATTAATTTTTGTACCAATATGGATTCGACCTTGGCTCAAGAATCAGTTCAGATCTCAAATGAATAATTTAAAAATCTTTAAGCAAGTAATATATTTCTTAGTAGAAGATATTACTAGTTTTACACAAGAATCAGTTAAATTTCACAGACAAGTATGAAGACAATCTTTAAGCAAGTAACATATTTCTTGGTAGGAGATATTACTAGTTTCACCCAAGATTCATTTAAATTCACAGTCAAGTATTTGAAGCAAATAATATATTTCTCGGTAGGACATATTATTTATTTCACCCAAGAATTAGTTAAATTTTCAGACAAGTAGTATGACATTCTTAAAGCAAGTAACATATTTCTCGGTAGGAGAAATAACTAGTTTCACCCAAGATTCAGTTAAATTCACAGTCAAGTATTAAGACATTCTTAAAGCAAGTAATATGTTTCTCGGTAGGAGATATTATTTATTTCACCCAAGAATCAGTTAAATTTTCAGACAAGTATTATGGCATTCTTAAAGCAAGTAACATATTTCTCGGTATGAGAAATAACTAGTTTCACCCAAGATTCACTTATATTCACAGTCAAGTATTATAACATTCTTAAAGCAAGTAATATGTTTCTCGTTAATAGATATTATGTATTTCACCCAAGAATTATTTAAATTTTCAGACAAGTATTATGACATTCTTAAAGCAAGTAACATATTTCTCGGTAGGAGATATTATTTATTTCACCCAAGAATTATTTAAATTTTCAGACAAGTATTATGACATTCTTAAAGCAAGTAACATATTTCTCGGTAGGAGATATTATTTATTTCACCCAAGAATTATTTAAATTTTCAGACAAGTATTATGACATTCTTAAAGCAAGTAACATATTTCTCGGTATGAGAAATAACTAGTTTCACCAAAGATTCACTTATATTCACAGTCAAGTATTATAACATTCTTAAAGCAAGTAATATGTTTCTCGTTAATAGATATTATGTATTTCACCCAAGAATTATTTAAATTTTCAGACAAGTATTATGACATTCTTAAAGCAAGTAACATATTTCTCGGTAGGAGATATTATTTATTTCACCCAAGAATTATTTAAATTTTCAGACAAGTATTATGACATTCTTAAAGCAAGTAACATATTTCTCGGTAGGAGATATTATTTATTTCACCCAAGAATTATTTAAATTTTCAGACAAGTATTATGACATTCTTAAAGAAAGTAACATATTTCTCGGTAGGAGATATTACTAGTTTCACCCAAGATTCATTTAAATTCACAGTCAAGTATTAAGACATTCTTAAAGCAAGTAATATATTTCTCGGTAGGACATATTATTTATTTCCCCCAAGAATTCGTTAAATTTTCAGACAAGTACTAAGACATTCTTAAAGCAAGTAACATATTTATCTGTATCTTTTGTTCTATAGGATGTACCTTGAGCATTTTGGCGATTCCGTCGCCCGGGGTAGACCACTAGGAGGTAGACCTCCTAGTGGTCTACCCCGGGCGACGGAAGCGCTGACCTTTGTTAGCGGTTACGGCTGAATGATCCCAACACTGGTGGAAGGGCCTGCAAAGGTCCGCCTGGCTAGTTACCACCCTCCCGCAGAAGACCGGCGCCAATCAGTTCGCTGTGTTCCGTTGGTGCGCGGGAGAGCCAGTGCTACGGGAAGGCTCGCTCCATCGTAGACCTCATCCTTGCTCAGGCAAGCCTCGAGGTCAGGAGAAAAACCTACTTCGAATAGTGAGCCCAGGAGCTTCACGGCCTTATTCCGCCATCACCGTTCTACAATTTAAACTTCAGACGCACAGCTGGATAAAAAATGGAATAAGCTAAAGTCCGTCCGTTTTTCCAATGACTTACGACCATCATACCTTCAAAAAGAGAGTTAATAGGCATCTTCTGGGAATCCATCTTAAATAATAATAAAACATCAGCTTTCGAACAGTAAAAAACCGCAAAATCGGTCCATTCGTTTGGGAGCTACAATGCCATAGACAGACCTATCTACTGATATACAGATTACTACCTAAACTGAATATTATTCCTATTATTGACTTTAATGTAAACAATGAGTGCATAATTTTAACATTACAATAAAATTAAATAATGTGGTCAAACTACAAGTATCTACCTACTTACTACATACATAGTATCTATCTACTTCCCTAATTGACTTGGCTGGCACCGAGTTGTAGGTAGGTATAGTAATTCCTACTGGACATTCCGAATTACCTACCTTAACATTATAAAGCTAGTTCAAAGCGTCGGCGTCGCGTCGGTCCGCTTTCACTCTGTTGCTAAGCCCTATCAGGGTAATTATGTGTAACTTTATCAATCTTATGACCATTGTACCTCAACATGATTAATGCAATACATAACTATGGCTATGAATGAAATATTTGGTACCTAAGTGAGTATAGTAATACCTACCTACTAGGTACCTACAAGTATCTACCTAGGTACTTACTACATACATAGTATCTTTTACTACCTATTACACTTATCTGGCCTGGCACCGACTTCAAATAGATGAGCTTATAATAATTATTTTATTGTTTTTGAGTCCAAAACCAGTTTTATGATCCAGCAGCCACGTCATGGCGAAGTTTAAAATGGGCTTATCAAAAATTAAAACAAAATCATGTCTGTCCTATTTACTGTTGAGGACTTCAGTCGCTGGAAGCCAACCCTGGGTGCATCAGCCATGTCATGATAGAATTTAGAACAGGCTACCTATATTATAGTTAAATCCATTTTCAAAATTTCGTGTCTTTGCTGTTTGCCGTTGAGTACCTACCTAGTTTCACTATCTACCTCCTGACTCCATCATGAGATCAGCTCAATAGTACCTACCAGATTATTGCATTGTTATTAAACTTACATCTGTACTTATGCAAAATTTCAGCTCAATCGGTTATAACTAGTTATAACCGATTGAGCTGAAATTTTGCATAAGTCACAAAAAAGTGCATATTATACAGATGAACCTCCTCCTTTTTTGAATGTCGGTTAAAAATCACTAATAGGTAGGTAGGTATAGGTATTTGTTCAATGTTGTTTATACCTACTGATGCAGCAACGTTCATGAATCTTGATTTAATGACCATCGAAAGTAAAAGCAATATTGTACTAAGACATTTTTCTTAGATATCAATTCTTTGATGCACTTAAATTCATGAATCTTGAGCCAAGATTGTATTCTCTTTGCATTGTTGTACCAAGATAGTATTTCTTGCAGCAAAATTTACAAAATCTTGTTTCAAGAGATTGTTTTTTTTTACTATGAGCAGTGTTGCTATATTCTGTTGTTTACCCGATTATCTGAGACTTGCATTTCATCATCTGCAATCTCATCTTAACACAATCTACCACGCTTTTGATATGGTTTTTGAAACATAAAAGGCATAAATCATAGGCGCCGCGCCGCCAGGATTACTTTCAGGGAGGTGCTGCATCTAAACATTGAGAAAAAAATCCGTTCAACTCGAAAATGTATCATTTTTGAATTATTATTCTACAAATTCTCTGAGGGCCTCGCGCGGGAAGACTTAAGACAATTTGCTTCATCTCACTAATATAAAATATGGATAAGATTAGTAATCAGTGGCGGATTCACACATTGTCGCCCGTGAGCTATTCAAAATTTGCCGCCACCGATATATAGGTACTTACAATTTAGATAATCAAGTTCACAATCATGGCGATGAAACTTTGTGGAAACAAAAAAATTGGTTGTCAGTATAGTCGGTCTACGGAAGGTAATTTTACATGATAACGTGATCTGTCTTATTATATGCGTGCAGCCGGTGTTCATCGATTTTTAAGACGTCATCACGTCAAAATGTTATAATTGAAACTTTGTGTGCCCGAGGAAGCGAACTAACAAAAGGATAGTACCTACTTAAACACGGCGAGAAAAAAGTCGTTGTTTTGAAACATTTTGTGGCCTCATGTAATGTGGTCAAACTACAAGTATCTACCTACTTACTACATACATAGTATCTATCTACTTCCCTAAGTGAGTAAGTGATGAAAAATATTACATGTTGAATTATTTGTTTGGACATAATAACATTTAAGTAAATATGTTTAGAAATGAATCTTTTAATTTTTATAAGACATAAAAAAACCCCTAGTTTTGCCGCCCTAAAATCTGCCGCCCTAGGCTTACGCTCTGCCTATTGGTAAATCCGCCAAATTTATAATTATACATAAACTGAAAGAATGATACTGAAGGATACTGAACTGATTGGCAAGGTGATGAACAAAGTTTGACAGAAATTTAAAAAAAAGCTATGTACTTTCTTTCCTGACAGGGGGGTGCAGGTGCTGCCGGTGCCCATGGCATGAATAAAACAAGCATTTAAACAGAATAATTATTTAAACCGTGAGAAAAAATAAAAACAATTACCTACCTACCCTACTCCGAAATTATAACATATTTTGCGACAAAAGAAGTTCCACTTCAAAATTTGTTTTTCTTAATTATGAATCTACACCATACAATTTCTATAAGTGATGTATTTATTGGGTAAAATAAAAATCAAATACTGGCAACATTTTATTAAACTTGCTGCTGCCAACCGCCACTCACTCAATTCGTTCGTTGCGTCGCGTCGGTTTGGTAAATCATATTTTTGTGTCGTGAATTGCAAATTTAGTGAGTGGATATTACCAAAATTAGTAATTAAATTATATTAGCTGAATAAAATAATGGACGAAAACGGAACTACAGAAAACATGCTGGTATCCTGGGATGTGCCATCAGAAGTCGTGGAGAACTTCAAAAGTAAGTTGTGCATTTTTATGATGATCTATCAATGGGCTTTGGCGGCGGCGGTTCCGTGTGGGTGGGTAGTCCGGTAGGCGATGTAGGTAAGATCTTTATCGTGATACAAAATTTCAATCCGCTCGAAACCGCCGCCGCGTACCACCGACCGCCTCAGTGGCGGGCGGCGCAACTCCGTGTGTCGTCGTCGCATAGGTAGGTATAGGTGCAGTTTCATGTTTTTCCAGCATGCCGTTTTAAAATAAATGAGAACCAAGCTATGTTTGTATTTATGTAGCGACTCGAGCGATGTATGTATTTTCATAGTAGAGCCTCTGCTGAGCTGGGGAATATTCCTGTGAATTATGGAATGACTTTAATAATTGTGTTTTTAATGCAGGACGCCGGAGATATCGACAACGTAATGCAAACCCAGAAAACTAAGGCGGCGGCGCGGAAAGACACCGTGCAACCATACGTGCTCATACAAGGACCACTGCAAAACTTCTCCCAGATATACATCGTAATTGATGATGTCAAATACCACATGCAGTCAGCTGCAAAGGCGTTCGACTTATTGTTCAAGATATAGCACGTTTTTCACGCTAAATATCCCCAAGTGGCTGAGCACCTCCTCATAATCATTCAAAAGAAAGTGTACGAAGTCCATACAGCGTATGATACAGTACCACCATATATAGTCGATGTTTTAAACTTAGATGTGTAAAATTTGGTTTTTAATAGTAAGGTTGAGTTTTATAAAAGTTTGTCAAATGTAAAAAGATGTACTGAGTTACCGAAATTTGAGCTGACATTTGGTCTTATGGACGTGTATAAAGCCTTGCCTAAATGTAATTTCTTGATTGCGTATGCACCGCCTAAAATTTATCTGCTTTGTTCTAAGTTTGACTGTTAGATAATACTTGGTGGCGTCAATTTTGTACGAAAAAAGTAAAATAAATCCATAAAATGCTGTGTACCGAGTGCAAAGCGGATGTTGGTAATTTTAAAAAATACATTTTACATTTAGAACTAATTCATAAAATAAAAAATAACTTTCATTGTCCTATTGAAAATTGTCAGAGAATGTATGGTACAAAGTATCCTTTAAAAGATCATTTGACAATTTTTCACAAATTGTTTGGTAATCGCCGACTTGACAGCCCATGGAAAGTACATCGCATCCGAATTCTGCAATATGTAATAATATAACTATAAATGAAACTCAAACACATGATCCTATAAAGTTAAATAGTTCTACCAAACTTAAATCTAACAGTGAGAACTGTACTAAAGACAGTGAGGATGTAACACAATTTTCTTGAATTTTAATTTATATTGCGATTTCAGGAAAAGTAACGCGGAGCAAACACGTCATGTTTATTAAATATACCGCATAACAACTTATGATTTAGTAGTAAGCTTTATATGATAAAATTGTATAATATAATATTAGGGTGCATCTTATTTTGTCGAATTTTTTTTTTCTTTCGTTAAGTGACTTGAGAAAACAATACTGTAGGTATTTCAGAATTTTTTTAGGGTACGCTACCGCCCAAGGAAAATTTAAAAAAAGGTCATTGTTTAGCTATAAAAAATATGCAGGATTCTGGTTTTTCTAACATTCAAAATGGGTAGTAAAAAAACATTAGTTATTTATTTTAGTTTCATCTCAGATGTTCTTTGGACGGTAGCGAACCCTAAAACTTGAGTAATAATTCTGAAATAAATGCAGTAGTGGTTTTTTCAGGTCAATTAACGAAACGGAACGGTTGCCCGAGAACAACAAAAACATCGTCGAAATAAGAAACGCACAAATGTACATATATCCGCTTGACAGTCCGCCAGTGTAATTTACCTGAGTGATAAGTTCAGAATGAAACCCGTTCTAAATTCAATCTTAATACATTGTATTCTTTATTGAAATATAAAATTTTAGAATTGTATATAGGTATAAGTATATAATTACTTTGTTTAACTGTTGGATACTATAATGTAGTATCCTGCTAATTTTCAGAATAAATGATAAACTTACATTTCACTTTCATTTCATTATTTAGTACAAACATGTTCCTAATAAGTATAAAGGTTTTCGAAAATGATTCCGCTTGTATAGATTAGGTTTGTTTAGGTATATGTTTTTGATTTATATATTCAAGCGTTTTATTCTTGTTGTAAAATGGAACTTAGGTATTCCATTTAAATCACATACGTTTTTCTTTTAGCGTGTTTAATTCTTATTGTAAAGAGTTACATTCTTGTTGTAAAATGGAACGTATTCCATTCAATTTACATATAGCTCTTATCTTATATCGGGTTAAATATCATAGGTATTAAGAACAAGATATCTTACTTTCATTTTTTGAAGATATCGTGTTCTAAATAGCTATCATATTTAACTCGTATACAATAAGAGCTTTAGATAAATTGAATGGAATACGTTCCATTTTACAACAAGAATGTAACTTTTTACGAGAAGAATTAAACACGCTTAAAAGAAAAACGTATGTGATTTGAATGGAATAAGTTCCATTTTACAACAAGAATAAAACGCTCTTGAGTGAATTATCTCAGCTATTTAGAACAAGATATTTTCGTTCTTGGGTCAAGTCATTTAGCTTTTAAAAAAAGAGCTTTACTTTTTTGGTCGGAATATGGGCCTTATTACAACAAGAATAAAACGCTCTTGAGTGAATTATCTCAGCTATTTAGAACAAGATATTTTCGTTCTTGGGTCAAGTCATTTAGGTTTTAAACAAAAGAGTTTTACTTTTTTGGGCGGAATATGTGCGCTATTACAACAAGAATAAAACGCTCTTGAGTGAATTATCTCAGCTATTTAGAACAAGACATTTTCGTTCTTGGGTCAAGTCATTTAGCTTTTAAAAAAAGAGCTTTACTTTTTTGGTCGGAATATGGGCCATTACAACAAGAATAAAACGCTCTTGAGTGAATTATCTCAGCTATTTAGAACAAGATATTTTCGTTCTTGGGTCAAGTCATTTAGGTTTTAAAAAAAGAGTTTTACTTTTTTGGGCGGAATATGTGCGCTATTACAACAAGAATAAAACGCTCTTGAGTGAATTATCTCAGCTATTTAGAACAAGACATTTTCGTTCTTGGGTCAAGTCATTTAGCTTTTAAAAAAAGAGCTTTACATCATTTGAAACGTATTCACTGAAAAAATATTACTTGAAACAAGTACCGAATATTATTTGAGTCAAGATCTTTTGGGTTTTCGATATAAGGAAAGTCGAAATGTCTTCGATTGAGATACAATATGTTTCGAAACAACAGTTTTTAGATTTTAAGTCAAGAGACAATTGAGTTTTAATCTAAATAAGTAATTTTTGGACTAAGAACTATAATATGAAACATAAAATATCTCAATCGAAGACATTTTCGACTTTCCTTATATCGAAAACCCAAAAGATCTTGACTCAAATAATATCACTTGTTTCAAGTATTTTTTTTTTTCTGTGTATAGGAGGGATCTCCTCAATAAATGGGCTATCCAGCACTGAAAGAATTTTCAAATCGGAACAGCAGTTCCTGAGATTAACGCGTTCAAGCAAACAAACTCTTCAGCTTTGTTATATAATTTTATTTATATAATAATAACAAATAGTATGCCTAATTCCCAGTACATAATGTTACAATTTCATATTAGTAGTTTGTTAATTACCTCGATGGTCTAGCGGTCGTCAGCGGTACAGCTGCTGAGTACGAGGTCTTTGATTCGAATGCCTGGTCGGGTAAAGTGTTATTGGAATCGTCCAACAGAAACTGAGGTACAATCCGGAGTTTCAATTTCTGCCCGGTTAATGGCAATAGGCTCGCCCCTTGTAGTATAGGACCAAAATATTACTGGCGAAATATGAGTGTGATTTTATTTTATGTAAAATTTATGTAAAATGATACGCTTTTCCGATTCGCAAGATCATCGTAAAATTTGGTAGAGCACGTTGCTATTTCTTGCCATATTTCCAGTGTCTTTAGATCTCATAAAACCTTTACTCTGTAAATATTTCATAAACATTTTTGTTTCGTCCTGTTTGTACTTTTAATTTTTTTATGCGTTGTTGCTTATCGTTTTATTTTTGCTTTTATTTTTGTCATTTTGTATGCACGTCATGTCCCTGCGACAAATAAATATTTTTTCCGTCGTTCTTTCTTTCTTTCATAATAATTCGGATCTCATTGTTGTATATTACAGGTTCCCCGGAAATTTGGTATCCGGTTGTAGGCACGTTTGATATTTCGTTGCTATTTGATATTTCGTTGCTGTTTGGTATCGTCGCATGGGACGCGGACGTGACAAGAATACATTCATTCATTCGTTCATTCAATGACATTTAGTGAACGAGATTTTCCAAAGTTACATCACTCAACTGTTGTCAACTGTGATTACATGTATTACATATCTAATCCGCATTCCTATAGTATCAATTACTTGGTTTTTCTAGCCGGAACCACAGTGGTATGTGTCCTTAACAGTCCTTGAACTCACAGTTTTAATAGTCGTCATGTCGTGGGTGATATAGTCTATAAAAACCTTATCTGCATGTATTATTGCGATTGAGATGCAGTATGCAGAGTATCATAAGTACATATAAACATACTTGTACAACATTAAATTGTTGTTCTAGGTTTCGCTGCAGGATATTGTATCTGTCTCTCGATTGTGTCTGTACTGTGTTGTCCTACCATACCTATGAAAGATCTGAAAATGCGTAGCTGAGCTTTTAGAGCAGTGGGAGGAGGAAGGCAAGAGTAACCAGTTATGTCGTAAATATAGCCACTTTTATAACAAAGTATCTATAAGGCAGAAGTAGAGATTCTGTATGGTGTCGGACGTAAAGAATAGCACCATCCCATATCTTCCCGTGGGTGTCGTAAGAGGCGACTAAGGGACTTGCCAGGGAATGGGCAGCAGCGTTCTCTGCGCTTTTGTAAAAACCGTACTGCGATCGCCAACCCGCCTGCCAAGCGTGGCGATTATGGCAAAACCCCCCTTATGTCAATGTGGCGTTGGGGGAGGCCTATGTCCAGCAGTGGACGTCTTTCGGCTGAAATGATGATGATGAGAGATTCTTACACCCAGCAGTGGGTAATTTCGGACTGAAATCAGGAAATACCGATCGCGCTAAAATACACACACCCCTGGCAAATGCTCAATTGCCTAAAAACCATCCTTAACAATAGCAAATATTTATACAAAAACAACTCTAAACTGGTATCAAAACAAACCAACACTCGTTGGTTTAACGAAAGTATCATGTTAATTAAAGGAAAATCTTCGCTCCTGTGTTTCTCGCGGTCATTACCGCATATATAACAGCTAAACACTAGTATCGATGGTCTGAAACTCGACGCCATAATGCGGGGAGAGTGGCAAACAAGACATAAATATAAAACAAACAATGATGGTGCGTATAATGTCTTTCTTATACCTCTACCAGTTGTTCGTAAGTCGATAAGGGCGCTTGCATCGCGTCTGTTATGCCTGAGAATAGTCTTAGTCTGATGCGAATTCGATTATCATTTAAGATCATCATATGCCTAGAATTTCCCAAACTATCTTGGGGTCGGCTTCCAGTCTAACCGGATGCATCTGAGTACCAGTATTTTACACGAAGCTACTGCCTATCTAACCTCCACAATCCAGTAACTGGGTAATACGATACCCCTTGGTAAGACTGGATGTCAGACTTTTAGCTTCTGACTACTCGTAACGACTGTCAAAGATCTACAAATAACAGCCGGGACCAACGGCTTAACGTGCTAAACTTGATATGTAATTATGGTCCCACCCACAGACCAACCTCGGCAAGCATGGCTTAACCTTAAAGATCGACCTGGGCGGCTGTTATTATTTAGCCACGAGCTCGTTATTATCATTTAAGATGATAGGAAAAAAACCTCAGAGACTTTTTAAGGAAATTTTTGAACGCCCCTTCGCGTGACCAAGGGCTAGGTGGCAACGCCGCCAGTCTCTTGGACACATTAACAGCTGACAGCGTTGGGAAGGAGTTTTTGATGCCCTTTTATGGTTTAGTTATTTTATTTCATCGTTTTAAATTGCTATAAATTCATAATGTACATATATAGTTAGTTTCCATTATCATTTTGGTTGGAACCATTATAGTAACAAGAAAGAACTATATCAACGCGCATAGCCAATCTGAGCATTGAAATAAACAAATAAACTGAACAGAATCTGCCTAAAATTGCGTGCCACCTAAGTCTGAAAACAGGAAGTTATTCGATATTCATCATACAAGTACTCGCCTCTCATGCTCTAGGCATTTCCTCATAAATTAAGATAAAATTTTACCGTAAAGTTTTGGCTTTCGAATGAAAATTAAGAAACATTATCAATTTCACAGTTTACAATAAAACCTTTAATTTGTTTAGTGTTGACAGTACCCTTTGGCGCAAATGTGTCCATACCGTATATACGTAATTACTAATAGGTACCTCGAAATGGGGAAAACGTACGAAAAACACAATCTGAATCTGATTTCGAACTTATTTATTTCTTTTATTCAAAGTAATCACCCCTGCAATCAATGCATCTTTGCCAACGCTGTGGCAGTTTATGGATGCCCTTCTTGAAAAAATCAGCTGGACGGGAGACAACAAACTCTTCAAAGGCGTTTTGTACTGCCTCTCGGGAATTGAATTTTTTTCCCGCTAAAAAGTTGTCCAAATTTTGGAAAAAGTAATAGTCGGAAGGCGCAAGATCTGGTGAGTATGGCGGATGAGGGAGAGCTTCCAAACCCAACTCATGCAGCTTAGAGACGGTCTGTTGTGCAGTATGGGGCCGCGCGTTGTCGTGAAGTAGCAGTGGAGACGACCGATTGACCAAAGCTGGTTGCAGACGTGCGAGTTTCGCCATCATTGTGGTCAGTTCTTCAATGTACACATCTGCAGTAATGCTCTCGCCGTTTTGTAAAAAGCTATGATGAATCACACCAGCACTAGACCACCAAACTGTGACCATCACCTTTCTAGGGGTCATTTTTCGTTTTGCACATTGATTTGGTACCGAACCAGGATCTAACCAACTTGCTGAGCGCTTTCGATTGTCAAAAAGAATCCATTTTTCGTCGCACGTAACAATTCGGTTCAAAATTCCTTCATTTCTGTGCCTGTTAAGCAGCGCAAGGCAAGTCTCGACGCGTACGTTGCGCTGGCGATCGTTAAGTTCGTGGGGCACCCATCTATCAAGCTTTTTTATCTTGCCAATCTGTCGCAAATGGACCAATATTGTTTTAATGCTAACATCAAAAGCTGCTGCCAGCTCAGCTGTAGATTGAGTTTCATCAGCTTCAAAAATCACCTTTAATTCATCATTGTTGACCAAAGTTTCCGGACGACCACGAGGTTCATTTTTCAAGTCAAAATTCCCAGAACGGAACCGAGCAAACCAATAACGGGTTGTGCGTTCGTTTGTACAGTTCTCTCCGTAAACGTCGTTGATGTTACGGGTCGTTTGTGCCGCGTTGGTGCCACGACGGAACTCATATTCCATAATTACACGAAATTTCAAAGTATCCATTATGAGGAAAAATGTTGAAATGTAATGAAAATACAACGCTAATCAATAAACAAAAGACTGATTTTGTAAATAGAATGTCATATTTTTAAAACAAAATTAATTTGAATTTAGAACTCATAGCCAATCAAAACTTTTTTTTGTTTGAATAAGTCTGTACTGCAATACGGCAATTTCATAGGTAAAGACCTATTATTAGCTGCCCCATACATTTGGGTCAAATAGATTTTGAAATTTTGTATGGTGCAGCAGAAGATTTTTTCGCTATTAAGATGTTTGTCCGACGGAGAAACATGTTCAGTTTGATGGTCTGTAACACACCCTTAAGTATGTATATACCCTTTCCGTTACACCCTGTATACCACGAAATTAAAATTATTACTTTACTAAAGTACCTTCGAAGTTATAACCAGAGCAATTACAGAACTGTCCAAAAAACAAGTTGGTTTGAGTCTGACTCATAGAAAATATAATAAAGCTAAGTAAGAACGTGGAAGAATTAATTCCGTTTGAGATGGCAACTAAGATATTCTATCTAGATTCTTATCTAGAGCAAGGCCAAAGACTTGCCGGGTACTTACGATTTTTTGCATAAACCGACGAATGCCATTTAAACAAGTTCATAGTAAAACGGCACGGTTGGCGCAGTGACTGAGCGATTAACTGCTGCATTGATGAAAATATTGTTATGTCTTTTACTCCAGTCTGTTAATATGGACCGTTCTTAAACTAAGACGTCTTATAATTTTGGATATGAATAGCGACTTTCGTTTCTGACCGTACATAAGACCAATGACATTTTGGGCAGTTTCTGACAAATATTATAATAATGTTTATGACAAATATTATAATAATGTTTCTGTTTCGTTGGTCTAGTGGTCTCAACGCTGCTGCTGAGCATTAGGTTCTGGGTTCGATTACGGGGTCGACCAAAGTGTTTGTGGGTTTTCCATCAGAAATTTCTCAGTTACAGCCCTTAGTCTGGATCTGTTTCCGGTTGACGGCAATAGGCTCAACCCTTATTACATGAAAATTAAACAGAACAGGCACAATCTACTGTAAGTCACCTCTGTCTAGCCCATACTCCCGGAGGGCATCATTTTTTCATCATAATTTTTTGACGGTTTATGACAATATCTAGTTCTTAGTTTTTGTCACTAACATTTTTGTATTTTTTTTCATATTTTTTTTTTATCATTGTGCTTTGTATGTAGATTGACGTTTAAATACAAACACCAGTCTAACATTAACGTTTAAGGTCACAGTACAAGTATAATCACGACCACGGACTTTTCGGAAATTGCAGTGTCGAATGTAGGAAGTAATTCGCTTGTGTTTGCATGTAAATATTCATGTATTTATATACGTTTCTAAAACTACATTTTTGCATAATCAATATAGCAATCTTGGAGAGATTTATTTTTATTTGAATTTAATATCCATTCAATTAAATGTCCATTATTTACAAATTACTAATAGAACTAAAATAGTAATGAAAATATATAATACAAGTAACAAAAAGGGGAAAGAATTACAAAGGTCAATAGGAAGGCAGCATTGCGACGTTGGATGGCAATCCTGATTCTTTAGCCAAAAAAAGGCCAGCCGTCTGGTCACGTGAAGAGTTGACCAACTGTTTAGCGATATCCCGAAATACTAGGTGGGCACTCTGACTTCCTTGACTCTAGTGTTTCAATCCCAATCGTCTCAAACACAAAACTACCAATTAAATTTTAGCCTTTTTTAGCTTTAGTGAATAATGCGCTGATTTTCTGTGTCAATGACTCAATTTTGTTCCTGCATGTTTTCGGCTGGAATTTCATTGCCTGCAAGCAGTCCAATTATTGCCACCCTTCAAATAACTTACTATATCCCTCAGACAATAACACTGGCTACATTTTTTGTCGTTTCGAGCCATTTAAAAGCATAATTCGAGCGTATTTAAATATTAATCAGGCGTCCTTCGATTGTTCATTGTTTAATCATGAATCTACCATTTCTTTTGCATAATCTACTGAATAATTAAAGAAAAATGTTGATTTTCTCACCTTGTTCGGAATTGATGAAGGATTACGAACGAATCAGTTAATTGCTTGATAACTAATGAATTAATGGAACCCGAAGATGAAAGATAAACTTTTTCTTTAACTTTTCTTACCTACTTTTTTTTTATATTACATTACGACCGTCATCACCAGTTATGTTTAAGTCCCATGTAATAGGGGGCGAACCTATTGCCATCAACCGTGCACAAATCCAGATTCCATGGCAGCTACAGATAATTTCCTGATGGTTAAACCCAATAACACTTTGCCCTACCCGGGAGTCGAACTCTGGACCTCATGCTAACCAGTCGAGGCAGTCAGTCAGTTTATATTAAGTATTAGTTATCCCGCCCAACTTCGTCTGCGTCACTTTTTCCCCGTTTTCGCAACATTTTTCATTGCTGCTCCGCTCCTATTGGTCATAGCGTGATGACATATAGACAATAGCCTTCCTTGATAAATAGGCTATCTAACACTGAAAGAATTTTTAAATCGGACTAGCAGTTCCTGAGATTAGCGCGTTCAAGCAAATAAACAAACTCTTCAGCTGTATTATTAGTAGTATAATATTATATAGATTACGGTAACGCAAGTAAGCCATCCTAGATACATATACAAGGTGTTGTTTTGCATCCTCGTCACATTCAAGGAGGTATCGATGCTAATTATTATTATCATATCATTTATTTCAGGCTACGCCCATAGTAATGATTCTCGTCCCGAATCAATAATAAAATGGATAAGTTTTATATTTTTGTTCGCGCAAATTGGTAAGTGTACCACACTGCCCGTTTAAACACGGCCCGTCTGAACCTCGCCCTATAACCGCGCCTCCACACAGACAACCAATCTCAAACGTTTATTCGATAATTTCTTATTCCCTAAACCACGTTAAGGGGGTTATTCTGAAATACTGACAAACATTATCAACCAAAAAAATCAGCGTTCATTAATAATTAACTAGGTACCGTAATTTGAATTGATTATTTATGTCGTTTGTGACAACCTCCTGAATTTTGACGCGGATTCAAAACAACACCTTGTATCATATAAAGAAAAAACGATTTCGTTAACAAACGTACATTCTGCGGAAGTAGGTAACTAATAACGACAGATACTATCAAACACGTATGTTTGTTTCCGTATTCACATGGTAATTGTAAGCACACGTATAATTTTATAGGCGTGGGAGGACCACCTTCTTAATTAATTAAACCTTAAGATTTACCGAATAATCTAATTTAAATATAGAGGCTGTATCTATAAGGTCAGAATCTTACACAAGATACAAATAAACAAGTATTTTATAGGGTTTTTTTTAAGATTTATAGCATGAAATAGAAATTAAATTTAAAAACCTCCGACCAGCTATTTACTACCCCGTGGCTTGGATAAATTTATTTTTGGTTTTTTAGAGGTTTTTAGCTTCGGGGGTTTTTTACATGAAGCGACTGCTTAAGAGCGTTTATACCCTACGGCATTTCATACAAACTTTCAAGTCGTTATTTTCCGAAATGACTGTACAGATTTTAATGAAACTTTCTACGCATAAGCAGTACACATAGGTCTAAAAAGTTACTAAAAAACATTTTCGATAAATAATGTTACAGCTAAATTAGACCGATTTTTAATTATCTACAGAAACAGAAATTTCCAATTATCTTCATTTTTACAAGACATTTCGAAAATGTTTTTAGTAACTTTTTAGACCTATGTATACTGTGTATGCGTAGAAAGTTTCATTAAAATCTGTTCAGTCATTTAGGAAAATAACGACTTGAAAGTTTGTATGAAATGCCGTAGGGTATAAACGCTCTTAAATGACGTCCACAATGTAGTACTCGTAGCAGGCTAGCAGGGTGATACGAAACCACTTGAAAAGACTGACACTTTTTAACTTGAATATACATCCAAGTGTTAGACTTTCGAGCTTCTTACTGACTACGCGTTACACTTTCTGACATCATAATAATACCTAAAGATTAAAAAGTTTTTTTATTATATTTGGACTGCGGCCATCGTTTAGTGAATCTCTCTAAAGTTTGAGCAAAGCTACTGCCCTTAAACCACGATAAAGTATTATTTATTCTTTCTAATGAAGTTTGACTTTCTCGAAAATTAAATGAAAAGTTAATTAAAACTTAACTCGCTCCCGTAATACGCGGCTAAACAAAGTTAATTTAATTAACCAAGTATCGGGGAAAAGAAAAAGATTCCTTTACATAGGAAAATTAAGTTGAATCGCGCAAAAAGGCCAATAAACTTGGGCACGTGCTATTACGAATTCCCCCAATGGAACTGAGGTCCGAGTAAGTGCACGTGGTGTAACTGTAATTGAAAAAAAAACTATCCGTTTCGCAGATCGATAATACTTTCTTAACATTAAGAATGTATTTATAAGGAGCTCGTGGCTTAATATTAAGAGCCGCACGGGTCGGTCTTTGAGGTTAAGCCTTGCTTGCCGAGGTTGGTCCGTGGATGGGAGACCATTATTACATACCGAGTTTCCTCCGTGCCTCGGAAAGCACGTTAAGCCGTTGGTCCCGACTGCCATTTGTAGATCTTTGACAGTCGTTGCGAGTACCTACTCAGAAGCCAAAAGTGTTACTAAGCGGTATCGTATAAGCCAGTTACTGGGTTGTGGAGGTCAGATAGGCAGTCGCTTCATGTAAAATACTGGTACTCAGCTGCATCCGGTTAGACTGGAAGCCGACCCCAAGTTTGGGTAAGGGCTAGGCAGAAGATGAATAACGTATTTATTATCTATGTATGTTACCGATTGTGCTTGTTGCAAACAATTGGACTAAAATGTTATAGGATAATATTATTGTATTTTGGACTCAAAAATCGTAGTTTTTACGTAACGTTTACAACGCGCGCTCATGAAGACCCGAAAAACTAAATAAACAACGCTCAAGACCTTTCAGTGTCATCATAATAATGAAATATTGACATTGATAGCTCTTGAATGCAGTGTAGATGTGTAGATCGTGTTCTTTTTAGAAATTCGTCTTTAATAGAAAATCGAACAAAAGTATCAGCAACCATATTCTCAATCATTTTCAAAGCATAAGGTTACTGCCTGCTCCATATTACAACCTAAAGCCTTGACCACACCAAACAATGTCCAACGACCTACTGAAATATAAACAACAATTTTCGCACTCCATTTAATTGTGAATGCGTGACATTTATTCATCTGTGAAATTATATTATCAACGATACACTATAACCAATCATGCATTGTGAGAAGGACGGAGTATAAAACAGTTGTAGGGCTGTAGAACAATATCAGTAAAAACGTTGAGGTCGACAATGAATGGGTTGACCACACAAATACAATGGAGATGCCAGTAGATGGTACTGAATGCAGACAGTACAGTAATGTCAAAGATTAGATAAAAAAAAATATGCAACACTTCGGTGAGTAGTGAGGTGGAACAGGAATTATTATGCATTCTGTTATACGTCGATACAGAAAAAAAAAATATTAAGGTGCCGATTATAAATTATTTAAGTCGGTTTTCGTGTCTGTCTGTCTGACAGCTTTGTTCTTTTAAATTATGCAACGGATTTTGATGCGGTTTTCGCTTTATAGAAATCTTGATGATTTGTCAATTCGTAAAATAAAATGGGAAGCAGGAGCATGTCGCTGGTAAAATACATACTTTACGTAATATATAGTGGTCGAAAGCGCAAAGGCTGAGCGTGAAGTCCTGGGTTAGAAACCCAGGTCGTGCCAATTTAAAAAAAAAACCGGCCAAGTGGGAGTCGGACTCGCGCACGAAGGGTTCCGTAGCATTATTTATAAAAACGAGCAAAACAGCTTCTTTTTTGTATGGGCCTTAATTTATTTTGTTTTTAGTATTTTTTGTTATAGCAGCAACATAAATACATAATCTGTAGAAATTTCAACTGGCTAACTATCACGGTTCATGAGATACAGCCTGGAGACAGACGGACAGACGGAAGAACGGACGGATAGCGAAGTCTCAGTAATAGGGTCCCGTTTGACCCTTTGGGTACGGAACTCTAAAAAAGAGTGATTTGGGTTTTTTCCATAATTTTTCAGTAGCAGCGACGGAGTCTGGATTTGTGCCCAGTTGTTAGCAATAGGCTCGCCCCCTATTACATGGGACATAAAATTAAATCTGCCTTACTTTTCGGAGATCACTGGCGTGATGTTGTCATGATAAACCTATAGTCACTCATCTTCATTGAGGCAGTTAATATTTATGCAAAGGTAATTAGTAAAGGTTTTGTATGGTGTCGGACCTAAAGAATAGCACCATGCCATATCTTCCCGAGGGTGTCGTAAGAGGCGACTAAGGGACTTGCCAGAGAATGGGCAGCAGCGTTCTCTGTGCTTTTGTAACAACCGTACTGCGATCGCCAACCCGCCTGCCAAGCGTGGCGATTATGGCAAAACCCCCAAAATGTCAAAATGGCGACACTTGGCGGAGGCCTATGTCCAGCAGTGGACGTCTTTTGGGCTGAAATGAATGAATGGACAGCAGCGTTCTCTGTGCTTTTGTAACAACCGTACTGCGATCGCCAACCCGCCTGCCAAGCGTGGCGATTATGGCAAAACCCCCAAAATGTCAAAATGGCGACACTTGGGGGAGGCCTATGTCCAGCAGTGGACGTCTTCCGACTGAAATGATGAATTAGTAAAGATAACAAAAATAGACTGTATGAGGAGAAACGACGTGTGATGAGCATATTAAAACTTGCAACAAAAATAGCGGAACTGCCAGCAATTTCAATTTCAAGTCTTTGTAGGTCACCGTCACCGTCATCGTCATCGTCACCCTACCGAACTACGTACCAGAAAATCCAGATCTCACAATAGTTGACCTAGAAGTCTTAGAAAAAACGAGATGCTAATTTTGATTAAGAATTCTTCTGTCGTATTTTTGCGATCACTTTGATGACATTCGACCGGCATTGTAATTCCAATGAATTTCGTCACCACACTTGGTACAATTTCGTCATCGGTAGGTAGGCTGTCTGTTTGTTTTCAGTTTTAAAAATTTAATTATATTTTTGTAAAAATCTATCAGATAAACTGATAGATTTTAGTCGATTTTTGGAAACATCATCTGTATTTGTGAAATGATCACGATTGCTATTGGCTCCAACAGTGGGCTTAAAGCATATTTAGCTTATTTATAACAATTTTAAATGATGAATGTGAATCTTGTGAGGACCACATTAGGGTGTTACCAGACCAATCGGGCGATAGTTTTACCTTGTAGAAAGTATCGATCGACGTCTACAAATCCATTGTACCATCGATCGATCGATTGGTGTGGTAACACCCTTAGTAACAGAATTAAACAATGGAAAAGCGGCAAAAGGTAGTTACAGTCAAAATAACGTTGACCATGATAATGGTAATTCAGATATAAATAGATGTTAAGAGCGTTTACACCTTACGACATTTCTTACAAACTTTCAAGTTCTTGTTCTTTTCCGAAATGACTGAACCGATTTTAATGAAACTTCATACGCATAAGCAGGATACATCGGTCAAAAATGTTTTTGAAAAATAGACCGATTATAAATTACCTATAGAAACAGAAATATACAATTATCTTTTGAAACCGCCTGCCAAGCGTGGCGATTATGGCAAAATGTCAATGTGGCGACACTTGGGGGAGGCCTATGTCCAGCAGTGGACGTCTTTTGGGCTGAAATGATGATGATGATGATCTTTTGAAATTTTTTTTAGTAACTTTTAGTTAGGTATTCTTACTTTGCGCTCTTAAACATAATCTAGTTTGATGAACGTAGACTTAGCAAAAGAACTGTGTTCAATAAAAATGTATATTATATTATGTATATGTTGTATAGTATAGTATATGTTGTATGGAAACTGTTTTGCAGACTTTTTTAAGTTATTGATAAACAAATTTTGTTTTTTTTTTTAATGTACAAAAGTGTCGTAGCAGTTGGTGTTCTGAAGTTTTCGGTCAACCGAATGGTAAAATGACTTGACTTTATTTAGGTAAAACTACAAAACCATATTTGACGGTCTAAATAGTGAGAATACCAGCTCAATCATAAAGACAAATCGTGATGTCTACTAAATATGTAGGCCAATTACAATAATAATTCCTACATAATCCGTAAAGATATTAATGATACAATATATAAAATGAGCACAATGACGGGCTCCATGTGGCACGTTCATATGTTATGACTTGAGGTAGACAAGTTTACGGCAAAACTGAATTAAAATTCAATATCAATTAAAATTGTTGGCAAATTGGAACCATAAAGACATACTTGGTCAATTATTATGGTGTGTCTGTTTACACATTTTATTGAAGGTTTATTTTTTATTTTTATAGTCTATCGCTAAGAGGAAACTTGATCGAATCAAAGAACATTGGTCAAGAAATTAAATCGTTTTATATGTTTTGGTTTAAGTTGATTTAAATAACCGATGAAGTACTATGTTCGGCTGTTGTAGGTGCTGAAATCCTCAAACAGTGCAAATACAATAACCTCATTGGTAGCTATGAGCTTGAGCCGTTTGTAGTTGAAACACTAGAGCCATGAGGGTCCGAGTGCCCTCCTAGTCTTTCGTGGCCAGAGGGCTAGCCTATTTTTTGGTAAAAAAAATCAGTATTGCCATCCAACGTGCCAACACATGCCCCTCTAAATACGTACAATACGCACATGAATCCTAAAAATCAGAGGTGCGAGAATTATCACTTGCTTCGGTGAAGGAAAACATCGTGAAGAAACCAGTATGCCTGAGAGATATTTCTACTTCATTTCACCATCAAAAAACATCTGACGTTTCAAATCCAAAGAAAGCTTCCATTAAATCAACTAATAACCTTCTAAGATGTTATTGCAGCATCTACATATTAGTTTAATCAATGAATAGCTGTTTAAACTTCAGTCCAATCCGGTGTTACAAATATTACCTCCTATAAAGATTATTACCTCCTAAATTATCTTGCTCGACATTATACAAGGATGTTGCACCGTGTAAACCTAGCTCGCCGCATATTCCCAGGTCTTACGAGATGATTTCTTGGTAATGAAAGCAAAAACAGACATCAATCAAGCTTACGTTACTGATGAGCCTTCTTATTGAATTGAATATGGAACCAGGGGGATAAGCGACATCTAATAGTCCGACAGTTTACTCGACTTTCTCACACCAGTTTTTGATAAATGTTTTCGGTACAATTAGTCGGAAGTCATTATTAACTTCTGACCCATAGGCATGGTCCTAATAGAACGCGAATGCGCGATCATCGTAGGTTCGCGCGAATTTTACTCGTACGAACGCGCGATTAAACATATTGAACTCGTATAGGTGTCCTAACTGACAATCGCACGACGCGATCGCGCGACTCAAATGTTTGTAAATCTATTCGCACAAATTGAGTTCGTACGAACGTGCGATCAAACATATTGAATTCGAATAGGCGTCCTACTTGAAATTCGCGCGATAATTGCGTCGGCGGCCCTCGCACCTCGCTCGCTCGCGTCGTCAATTCGCGCGATGATAGGACACCCAGTTTTTGCCATCGCGCGAACACGCGATGGTCGCATCGCTTACTCGCGCGATGATCGCGCATTTTGTTCTATTAGGACGATGCCTTAACGACGCTCCAAATTAGAGCCTGATTTTAGACTCTATTTGGGAAGCATTTTAGTTCATCATTCAGTGGCGTGTCCAGGGGTCAACAATATGGCAAGCTCTTAAAGCAAGCAGGCTGTTCAGAACAAGAAAATCATGAAGAGTGGTACGTTATAAGAGCAAGCCAACCTTCTAGGCTTGTATGAAAGTATCTCCATCAGTTATAAGAAAAGCAAAACGAAATAGCATCCCGGAAAATTAAAAAAAAAAAACGATGTATCTCTTAAAAGTCGAATATGAAACTTAATTACCGTAATATCTAATATGGCATGATGTTACAATTCTTATTAAAATGTGCACAGAGTTAGTCCTAACACTGACAATGGTTAAGTAATGTTGTCAGTGTTAGGATTCATCATCTCATCATCATCTGCCTAGCCTTTTCCCAAACTATCTTCGGGTCAGCTTCCAGTCTAACAGGACGCAGCTGAGTACCAGTATTTTACGTAAAGCGACTGCGTATCTGACATCCACAATCCAGTAACCCGGGTGTCATTTGTAGATCTTTGACAGTCGTTACGAGATGTCAGTCAAGTCTTACTAAGGGGTATCGTATTACCCAGAATACGATACCCCATAGTAAGACTGGATGTCAGACTTTTGGCTCCTGACTACTCAGGACTAACTCTGTATTAATCGATGGGTAATATAGGTAGATCACATGACAGATGACCATCACATACTTTCCCAAATTACTGGCATCACCACACTTCTGCTGAGTCATGCATCACGTGCGTTTGTGTACAACCATAAATAACCTCGGTCACTGATGTAATAGATAATTATTAGATAACTCTTCTAATTGAGTGACAGTAGGTACCGACAGTACAGTACAGTGCAGTGTAAATACTTGTATATACGTAATAGGAGGCGAGCCTACGGCTTTAAAGATGTCAGGAGAAAAGATTATTTGAGCTAATATTATTAAACTAGCTGTCCCGCGCAACTTCGTGTGCCTCATATTTTTCATTGCTGCTCCGCTCCTATTGGTCGTAGCGTGATATACAAGCCTTCCTCGATAAATGAAATCGGATCAATAGTTCCTGAGATTAGCGCGTTCAAGCAAACAAACAACTCTCCAGCTTTATTGTTAGTATAGATTAGTATAAATATTAGATAAAGAATCAAATTCACAAAGCCAAGTGTTAACAAAAATCAAATTTTCCTCATTTTCTTCAACAGTCTAAAATAGGTTTAACCTTTACAAATGCTATAATGGCATCATAATGAAAAGATGCATCGGTCTGCGAAATTCTCAATTGACGTAAAACGCCGTGAAATTAATGCAAACGCGGAAGTTTATTTATATTTCGGTTAATTAACGTTTTGACATTCGTACGAGTATTTCTTTTTAAACGTTGTTGCCCCACACTAGGAATTCCTCCTATATTCTCCTGAATTTCTCCTATATTGTGGGTGCATTTACAAACATTTAAACTTGCACACACAAACAGCCAGACCCGGAACAACTATTCTATATAAATATTTGTTCGTGCGGGGATCGAACCCGCGACACGGGGCGCAGCAGTCAATCGTTTAGCCACTACGCCAACCGTGCCGTAGTATTGACAGTCTAGTCTAATCCCTAGAAATAAAATTATAATTAAACCGTGGATAACTACTGGCATGTTGCGATGCATCCGGACCAGAGACAGAATGCATAAGAAGTTAAAAACTAATAATGACATCATTTTGAAAATATCCTACTTGCGATACCGGAACTATTGTAATAACCTACTAAAAAAACTTAAAAAACAATATGAGCGAGATCAACTAAAAATGTCTAAAAATAACTCTAAAAACTTTTTTGCTTTTTTCTAAAAGCTTTGGTCTACCATTAAAACAATCACCAACAATAATAATAAAAAGCAGCTACCACTACAACTATTAACTACGCATAAAACCACTCAAGAATCAATAAACAAGACAAACGAATACTTTTCAAATATTGGGAAACGACTATCAAACATGATTCCCCCCCATATTCCTAGCGTTAAGAAAATCTCTAAGCCCCCAATAAACTCTTTCGTTCTCCTACCCACGGACATCGAAGAAGTTGAAAGAACACTTCTAATGTTAAAAAGTGACTGCTCGCCGGGCTGGGATCAAATTAGTGCAGATGTACTAAAGAAAATATCCGTTTCTATAACACCCGTCCTTACCAACTTAATAAATCGTTGTTTTAATTCGGGAGTATTTCCCCTTGCATTAAAAAGAGCTGTGGTACATCCGATACATAAGGCGGGAGACAAAGGCAGCGTCAAAAATTATAGGCCGATTGCGATCCTAACAACACTATCAAAGATATTTGAACGCATTATCAACAACAGGCTTACAAAATACTTAGAAAGATTCAACTTATTTTCTGACGCACAATACGGTTTCAGAGCCGGCCGCTCAACTGACAACGCAGTACTTGACCTGGTTAACTTTGTAGTTAATAAATTAGATATTAAAAATAAATGTTTGACTATATTTCTCGACCTGGCAAAAGCCTTTGACACTGTTTCTGTTCCCCGCCTTGTGCAAAAACTGGAAGATCTTGGTATTCGAGGTGTTCCACTGAACTTATTTTCGGATTATCTACAAAATAGAACCCAATCTGTTAAAATTGGCGAACACATTAGTGGCGAATTGCCAGTTGAATTTGGAGTGCCGCAAGGCAGCATACTAGGTCCCACTCTTTTTCTCTGCTATATCAATGAACTCTGTTCTCTTAAGATTAAAAATTGCCGCATCTCCGCATATGCAGACGATACTGCCCTAACCTTTTTCGCTGACTCGTGGAAGGAGCTTTATCATCTCGCGCAAAATGGTTTCAACAATGTGTGTCACTGGCTATCCTCAAACTCCCTCACTTTAAATGAAGATAAAACCAAGTACATTTTATTCTGTATTCGCAATCAAACTGAGCCTGCCAACCGCACTAGTTATAATATTCTTGCACATAAATGTAATTTCCCTCCAACTCTAAACTGTCACTGTCCCAATATAAATCCTACAAAAACTCTCAAATACCTTGGAGTTGAAATTGACGCAAATTTAACTTTTGAAAACCACATTGGTTTTCTTTCTAAAAGGATACGGAAGCTCACGTACATTTTTAAAGGACTCCGTGACGTGGCAGATAAACAAACAATGAGGATGGTGTACGAGGCTCTAGTACAATCTATTATTGGTTACTGCATTACCACATGGGGAGGGGCTTGTAAAACAAAATTGTTAACAGTAGAAAGAGCCCAAAGGTTGATACTGAAAGTTAGTTTATCCAAACCACGTCTTTTCAATACCATAACGCTTTATGAGGAAGCACAGGTGCTTACTGTACGCCAGCTGTACATATTGCTTACTGCAATTTTCCAACACTCAAACCTACTCGAAGAAACGAGAAAACGTGTAGGTCTCTCCAGGAGAAATTTCGCAGTATGTAGGACGACTGCGGTTGGTACTTCCTTCGCGCAAAGATTCTTCCCTTTCCGAGGAGGTGAATTATATAATAAGCTAAACAAAATTATAAATATATCTAATTGTAGTAAAGCTGAATGTAAAACCAAAATAATTAAATTATTACTAAAGTTAAACTATACTGAAACTGAAAAATTACTTGAGGTAGCAAAGTAAAGTAAGTAGGAAAGGTTAGTCCACATTTTCGTACATATATTAATTTGTAGTTAAGATTATAGTTATAATATAATATTGTATATATCCCTATGTTTATATATATTTCATAAAACATATATTATTTATGTAATAAATGTATACATACCTATATTATATATACTCACACACGTGCACACACACACGCACACACACGCACACACACACATACACACTGTCACCAATTTTGCACTTTTTCCATTGTTGACAATAACTATTAGTGATATTATGGGGGGCCTGGAGCTCTGAAATACAGGCCTAGGCTTAGTTTAGACTCCAGATCTCTCACAAATTACAGCTTTCTGCCAAACTGCCTGTCAACCTTTGTAATAATCTAACAAAACTATGATGTAATTTGTGGAGATGAATAAACGTTTTTTATTATTATTATTATTTCCTTTATTCTTTTTTCATCTTATTTAGTATATTTTTAAATATTTCTTATAAAACAAAAAAGGTAAAAAAAACATTTAAAAATATAAAAAACAGGTTTCCGCCGGTATCGGGAGCAGGGTCCAAGCTACCGGTGGTTAGGGCTGCAGAGACAGGAACCTCCTCACAATGCGGGCCGTATCGAGGAGTACTGCCTTCTGAATCTGGCTCTTGATCCAACTGCCAAGTGAGAGCTTCGATAGATGTTCATCGAGGCTTTTAGCCATTAGGCCATTGGCCGTAACGACAATCGGCACAATGATAGCCGAGTTCACATTCCACATGCTGACAACCTCGTGTGCTAAGTCGAGATATTTTATTTGTTTCTCTTTCTCAGCCTTCACGAGGTTCTCGTCATGCGGGATGGTAACATCGACTATCATTACGCAGCGCGCTGATCGGTCTATCACCACTATGTCAGGCTTATTGGCGACAATAGTCCTGTCAGTAATGATAGGCCGATCCCAGTACAACGTGACATGGTCTTTCTCGAGAACTGGGTCGGGCACATACTTGTAGTACGGTACCTCAGATTCCACAAGTTCATATTTCAAGGCAAGTTGCTGGTGAATAATCCTGGCTACTTGGTTGTGCCTGTGCAAGTACTCGCCGTTAGCCAGACGAGAACAACCAGAAATAATATGCCTGATGGACTCACCCGGACGGTGGCATGCCCGACACACGTCCACCGTCCCGTCCTTCATAATATGTGTCCGGTAGTTGTTCGTCAGCATAACTTCGTCCATAATCGCACAGACAAAACCCTCAGTTTCCCCAAAGAGGTCGCTGAATCGTAGCCAGGACACGGATGCTAGAAAGTCTACATCGGGCCCATGAAGAGCCTGGTAGAAGCGACCGTGAAGCACCTTGCCTTGCCATACTTTCTTGCGGTCATCGGTAGTCAGTACGACAGGTTTGCGCCAGTTCTCTTTAGCCATGGATAGCGGGGTGAGTACCTTGTCCACTGCGATCACATCTCGGTGCATACCCACCTCTGTTTTTAAAAAATATTCTCTGAGGCTGCACACCTCGCGGTTGTGGAGGGTCTTCGCGTTTAAAAAGCCTCGACCCCCGCACTTCCGCGGGATGTACAGTCTATTATTATTCTCTTTATTCATTTTCTTTACATATTGCTTACATTTTTAAATATTTTTACAAAATTATATTAAAAAAACATTTAAAAATATAAAAAATAGTAGCCCACCAGCATCGGGAACAGGGTCCGGGCTACCGGTGGTCAGGGCTCTTGAGAGAGGAACCTCCTGACAATACGTGCCGTGTCCAGAAGTACTGCTTTCTGAATCAAGCCCTTGATCCAGCTGTCAAGCGAAAGACTCCGCAGATGTTGTTCTAAGCTTTTGGCTATTAAGCCATTGGCCGACACGACTATCGGCACAATGATTGCTGTTGTCACGTCCCACATGTCGACAACCTCGCGAGCCAGATCTAGATACTTGAATTGCTTATCTTTCTCTGCTTTCACGAGGTTCTCGTCATGCGGGACCGTTATATCAACAATCATTGCGCGACGCTCCAATCGATCTATCAACACAATGTCAGGCTTATTGGCAACAATAGTCCTGTCAGTGACGATAGATCGATCCCAATACAACGTGATATTACCATTATCGAGAACTGGGTCGGGCGCATACTTATAGTATGGCACTTCTGATTCCACAAGGTTGTATTTCAAAGCAAGTTGCTGGTGGACAATCCTGGCAACAAGGTTGTGTCTATGCAAGTACTCTCCGTTAGCTAGACGAGAACAACCAGAAATAATATGTCTGATGGACTCACCCGGACGGTGGCATGCCCGACACACGTCCACCGTCCCGTCCTTCATAATATGTTTCCGGTAGTTATTCGTCAGCATAACTTCGTCCATTATTGCACAGACAAAACCTTCAGTTTCCCCAAAGAGGTCACCGAAACGCAGCCAGGATACGGACGCTAAGAAGTCTACATCGGGCCCATGTAAGGCCCGGTAAAAGCGTCCGTGAAGCTCCTTGCTCTGCCATACCTCCCTGCGGTCATTAGTGTCTAATACTACAGGCTTGCGCCAGTTCTCGTTAGCCAAGAAGAGCGGGGTAAGGCCCTTGTCTACTGAGACCACATCTCGGTGCATCCCCACGTTGGCTTCTAGGAAGTATTCCCTGAGACTGCATACCTCACGGTTGTGCAGGGTCTTAGCATTTAAGAAACCACGACCCCCACACTTCCGCGGGATATACAGTCTCATCACCGACGACCGTGGGTGATGCATCCGATTTGCGGTCAGCAGTACGCGGACCTTCCTATCTAGGGCATCAAGTTCTGTCTGAGTCCATTTGAGTATGCCGAAAGAATACATCAATACCGGCATGACCCAACCGTTGAAGGCGCGTACCTTGTTTCCGCCTGACAGAAGACTACTTAGCACCTTATTCAGGCGGCCAAAGAAACGCTCCTTCAACGATTGTTTCATGTCGGCAGTATTGATGCCTAATGCTTCCGACATACCCAAATACTTGTAGGTTTCTGTTGAGGAGAGGGATCTAAGGTGTACGGAATCCGAGAGTTGAGTTCCCACGGATTCCGTAATCTCCCCTCGCTTCACATGCATGACTGCACATTTGTCCACACCAAATTCCATCCTGATGGCGCTACTGAAAGTTTCAGTTACCTTCAGTAGCTTCATCAGTTGCAAATTGTTGGGGGCAAAGATTTTCAGATCATCCATGTAAAGAAGGTGAGATATGACCTGACCACCTCTCCTCAACCGATAGCCTAGACCTGAACCTTCCAGCAGTGTGCTAAGAGGGTTCAAGGCTAGACAAAACCACAATGGACTCAGACTATCACCCTGAAATATACCACGCTCGATCCTTATCGGTTCGCTGTTCCCCTGCATCTGTCGACATCCTGGATAGCGAAGGACCGTCCTCCATTGCCCCATACACGACTCAAGGAAGGCGCGTAGAGTTGCATCAATCTTGTACAACTCCAGCACCCTCATGAGCCATGTATGCGGAACTGAGTCGTAGGCCTTCTTATAATCTATCCAACATGTAGACAGATGCCTTCGGGAGCGGCGAACCTGTTGGCTAATGGCTATATCAATGAGGAGCAGCTCCTTAGTACCACGGGACCCGTTCTTACATCCATTCTGAGAGGGAGACATGATGGAATTACTCTCAATATGTTGATTAATTTTAGCTCTCAAAATGGATGTAAGAACTTTATAGACCGTTGGTAAGCAAGTGATAGGTCTATAATTTTTGGGCTCCGCAGTACTACCTGATTTATGGAGCAGGTGGGTAATGCCTGTCGTCAGGAACTGGGGCAGCGACCCTGACTCTAAGGCTGATTGAAACTGGGACGCCAAGCGAGCGTGCGATCTTTGGAACCATTTGATCCAGAAGTTGTGCAGTCCATCCGGCCCTGGAGATTTCCAGTTAGGTAACGGACGGACTGCACGAGCTACGTCCTGGGGGCTGATGATAATTGCCCCCATTTCTGGTATTGGATCACACGCTTGTTCAACCTCCCGGGTCCAACCGCCCTCAGTGTGACTGACAGGCACCGACCAGATGCTGCGCCAGAACGAGCACATGGCGTCATCATCCGGCAGACGTCTGTCAGTCACCCCTTGGTCTGGTCGTTCCCAAGCCCTATATACCCACCTTTCATCGCTTCGGAATGTGCGATTCTGAGTGTATCGCTCCACTCGCCGCTTGTACCTACGAATACGGCTTGCCCATGCACAGATCTTCTGCTTCAGGAAGTCGATACGCTCTGTGACGCAGGCCAAATAATCACGAGAATGAATGTCAGTGCCCGAGAACGCCCGCCTCACAAAGCGCATCACTCTAGGGCGAGTATTGCCCTCCCTGAAGCAGATTAACTTGCCGATGAGTACTCTAGCCTCACCGATACGCCGCTCAATCCTGCACTGCCAAGCTGGAACAGCTAATTTTGGTCGTGTAGCTCGGTCACTGTCAGGAAATTTGACGTGAGCTACACGACATGCCGCTACGGCTGCGCAGTACAATATTGAGTGGGTATCAGCAAGGTCTTCGCTGTTGTCAAAGCAGTTTGACAGCTGCGAATCTAGAGTACACACCAGCGCCTTGTTTTTCTTGTGCATAGGCAAACGAGGTAAACGTGGTCTAAGTTCAGGCGGTGTGGAGCGGTACTCCCGGAACGCACTCTCCAAAGCTCTCCTCAATTGTTCGTTGCACTGGCTACTCACGGTTATAACTTCGTCATCATCCTCTTCACCACCGCGATCGGATCGCGGCGAAGCCCTGGATACATTTGGCAGCTGCGCCGCGATCATTGGCGAAGCAGGCGTAACGGGGTTACTCCGTGAGTCGAGGCGAAGTCGATCAAGTACATTGTCATCCAACATATGGTTACGTTGGATGACCCGCACCTGATCCGACAGACGCTGCGCCGACACGCTGACAGTTGGCTCAAGTACCTGAAACAGAGAGAGCATCCGACCACGGTACGCAGTCAAGTTACTTCCTCCCTCAGTAGCCCCATAATATGCGCGCATGACGTTCTCATTAATGGACTGAGTCCATCGCATGCGCGACACATTTCCACCGGCAGCGGGGACCCTGTTCGGGGCCTGTTGGCCTCGAGGTCCCAAGCCCGCTGGTGGCCGTCCTCTTCCTCGTCGTCGTGGTGGTGATGGCGTCGACGGCGGGGAGAAAAACTCGTCGCTGGAGCTCGACGCAACTGCAGCTACCGGTGACGCAGCGCCCACAGATGTGGCGCGTGCCGGCGGTTGCGAGGCGGAGCTCAGCGACGAGCCCGGAGATGTTGGGTGTGCCTTTTCTTCAAGTCTTGCTCGGTGTCGGGTTAGCATAGGTGACAATATTTTATGATGGTTCTATTGTATGCATTTGTGGTGCAGAGTAGTCAGTTTTCTATTTTTATTTATTGGTTTCATTTTTCTTTCCATGTTTCTTTATGTTAAAATAGTTTTTCGCGTTAAATTTGCATAATAATTAAATAAAAAATTGGTTTGGAAATTTTTTCTGTCACGTCAATTTGACACCCGAGCCACAGATTATTATTATTATTATTTGTTTTTATACTTTAACGTATCTCGGCTTTGTTGCCGGATTTAAAGAATAGTACGGGCCGAAGCCAAGTACTACCCTGGGAAAGTGGTTATATGATGAGATGATGATGTGATTATATTTTGTGATGATGAGTATCCGGGTCTATTAAACTGTGTGTGTGTGGTGACTCGAGGTTGTGTATCTGTGTGTGCGATGACTCGAGGTTGTGTGTGTGTAGTGGTGACTACAGATTCATTTTCATTTTGCAAAAATTTTCTGACAATCCTGCATGTATTCAGGATTGCAGCTTTCTGAAGACTTTGGTATGTGTATGGTGGTAAGTCAAGTATTTTTAAAGACTGGTGAAGTTGTTTAGGAATAACTCCCGTTGTTGATAGCACAATAGGGACTATTGCGACATTACTAAGACACCACATTCGGCTGATTTCTATTTTAAGATCTATATATTTTGAAAGTTTTTCTGCTATTGTATTTTGTAGATTGTGTGTGTTTGGTACAGCAATGTCTATGATTTGTGCGGTTTTGTTACGTTTGTCTAACAACGTGATGTCTGGTCTATTGTAGTGTATTGTTTTATCTGTGAAGATTCCTCGGTCGAAGTACAATTTGTGAGTGGCGTTTTCAAGAACAATTTCGGGCTGGTATTTATAATAAGGAATAGGTGGGGTTGAGATTAAGTTGTATTTTATTGCTAATTTTTGATGTATTATGTTCGCTATTTGATCATGCCTGTGTTTATAATCAGTCTGGACAACTGCTTTACACGCGCCAGTGATGTGCTGAATGGTCTCGGAAGAACTATTGCATCGCCTACATATATCTGTTGTTTGAGGAACTCTCATTATGTGTTTCTGATAATTGCGGGTTTCTATGACCTGGTCCTGAATCGCTATCATAAACCCTTCGGTCTCAGGGAACAGTTCTCCACGCCTCAGCCATTCGTTCGACGCTAACTTGTCGACGTTAGGTAGGTTAAGATCGTGTCGGTGTCTCCCATGCAGTGACTTTTGGGTCCATTCCGCGATTTTAGTCTGTCGGTCAGTCTGTTGTTCATTATTCTGTGTTGTCCTGTCATACATATTCAAAGGGGTAAGTTTTTTGTCATTATACGCTATTGCTTTGTGTAGGGTTGAAGTAGAACTTTTGTTTTCAAAATATGATCTTAATGTTGTTATTTGCTTGTTATGTAGGTTAGTGATATCTATTATTCCTCTGCCACCTTCGCTCCTGGGCAGTGTAAGTCGCTGTACACATGACCTAGGATGATGTCTCCTGTGTTTAGTCAGGGTGGTATTCACGATCCTTTGTAAGTTTTTGAGGTCGGACTTGTTCCATTTGATGATGCCAAAGGAGTATGTAAGAATAGGGATGGCATAAGTGTTAATTGCTTTGATTGTGTTTTTAGCGTTAATCTGAGTATTAAATATTGTTTTTAACCTATGTTTAAATTGCTTAGTAAGTGTTGTTTTTATTTCCTTATGCATAATCTGTTTAGCTTGTAAATACCCTAGATATTTGTACGTTCCGGTTTCGTCTAATGAATCTATTGTCGCGCCTGTCTGCATTTGGTATGAATGTGTATATGTTTTTCCTGCTTTTACTGAATTAATTTTACATTTGTCAATCCCAAACTCCATAGCTATGTCGTTTGAGAATTTTTCAGTTACATCAGCTAGTTCGTATAAATCATCAGGGGAAGTTGCATATAACTTGATATCATCCATATAAAGGAGATGGTTTATTTTACAAACTTGTTGGTCAGTCAGTGTGTCTGTCATTGTATCATTGAATCGGAGTTGGTAACCGGGTTTTAGAGCATTAAGTTTGTTAGAAAGAGGGTTTAATGCTAGACAGAACCATAGTGGGCTAAGTGAGTCTCCTTGGAATATTCCTCGCTGGATCTTAATGAGTCCTGTTTCCACTATTTCTGTTGATGTGTTCAGTTGTAAACGTGTCTTCCATTTTTCTATAATATTACCTAGAAAAAAGATGAGTTGTGGGTGTATTTTATATATTTTTAAGACTTCCAGTAACCATGAGTGAGGTACTGAATCGTATGCTTTTCTATAATCTATATACATAGTGTGTAAATCTTTTTTGGTACGTTGGACCTGTTGATGTATAACTACGTCTATTGTTAACTGTTCCTTACACCCTTGGCTCAACTTCTTACACCCTTTCTGTTCTTCTGTTAATATGTTTTGTGTTTCAAGATGTTTATAAATCATATTAGTAATGCATGACGTAATTATTTTATATATAGTTTGCAAACAAGTAATGGGCCTGTATTTTGCTGGGTTTGATGAATCGCTAGGGTCTTTTGGTAGCATAAAAGTCTTTCCCTCGGTTATGTATGCGGGAAGCGTTGTAGGGTCTTTTATAAAATCATTCACATGATTAAACAGGTGTGGATGTGTATGTGTAAATTTTTTGTACCAGTAGTTGTGTATGTGATCTGAACCAGGCACTTTCCAATTGTGTATTTTATTGAGGACGTCGTGAAAAGTTCCTACATCAACCTGCTCAAAAATCATCGCTTCAATGTTTGAATGGATTACCTCCTCTTCTTTAATCCACTCTGCATCTGCGTTATGGCAGACAGGATTTTCCCATATCCCAGCCCAAAATTGTTTTAACTCTTCAGTAGTTGGAAAAGCTGTATGTGTATTATTATTAGATGTTGTCTGATTGGTTGTTGATTTCTTTAGTGATCGGTAAAATAGTTTTTCGTTATTCTTGAACTGGTTATTTTGTGTTTTACGAAGTGTACATTTAGTGTATCGATTAAGTCTACTTTTTATTACTGTTAGTTTCTGTTTAAGAGTATCTAGATAATGTTCGAGTTGTGTGTTAGGTTGTTCGTATGTTGTATGTGTTCTGTAGTCTTTTAATATAGCCTCCACTGCCTTAATTAGTTTTCTGCTTCTATGGCCCTGCATATATTGAGTTAATCTTCCAATTTTAGCCCGTATAATCTCTATTTTCTGCTCTAGCCTTTTCTGCCATTTAGGTATGTAAACTTGATGGAGTCTACTTCTATTTTCAGGAGGTGTGAGTGAAATTTTACTACCGTTGGCCTTCGCGGCTGTCCACGCAGCGCAGTATATTATTGTCTGGAGGGTTTTAAAATCTGTATCGCTAGTAACATGTTCGGGCAAAATTATTTTGTTAATATAATTAACTACATTCGCTAACCTTTTTGATGTTTTTTGCTTGGGTATATAATTCCTCTCCGTAGGATGAGTGTCTTTGTAGTATTGTAGTGTTTGCGAGAATATTTCATCTATGTCAGGATCTCTTTCTAGGCATGTGTTTTCCATGTTAAGATGTATAGGGTGGTTTGTACCTAAATTACTAAAGTTATTATCATCTGATCGTTCTTCTATATGCTCTGTTTGTGATGTCTCTACATTTCGTATCTCTATATTTAGTGTATCTGTATTTGTGTTTGTGTGTAAATGTACATTTCCTACCTCTGTGTTTGACCTGAAACTATCAGCTTGCCTTTGGAAAGACTCTGTTTCGACTAATTCATTCTCTACTATAGATTTTATAATTTGTAACCGTGCTTCTGGAATCATACTATTATTAACTATTACTCTTTTTTGGTCCGATATGCGCTGTTCTGATAAATGTGATAAATGGGGGTAACATTCTATGAATTTCTCTTTCAAATTTTTTCGCCAGACTGTCATATCTGTCTCCATCTTTGTTACTCTAAAATAACATTTCATGAGCGTTTCATTGAGTTCGTTAGACCATTTCATCCTTCGTTTAGGTTCTGATTGTGATTGCTGGTTTGTGTTTGTTTGAGATGAAATAAACTCCGGTGGTGATTGTAAATGTAAATCGTTGTTGTACGTTTCTAAATGGTTGCTTACTTCAAGCCTAATTGTATCGAGTGTGGTGGGAGGTAATAACTTCTTGGAAACTATTGCTCATCTTTGATCTCCAATTCTTTGCTTGGAGACTATCATGTTTGGGAATTTTTCTGTGAATTGATGATGTAGTGATGATAAGTATGCTTTTGTGTCAGATTCTAAGTTTGTGATGATAAGGTAGTTACGCCAAATGAATTCATTCATTTCTTTACTCCATTTTTTTCGCGTAGTAGTTGAGACAGCAGTGGGTGAAGGATTATTGGCCAAATTAGCCTCCGACACATCATCTGCTTCCATTGGTGATAATATTGATGATGATCTTGATGAATATGAAGGTGGTGATGATGCAATTGATGAAAAGATGGACCTCGGTGAGGACGATGACGAAACCGATGATGTTCCATCATCTACTGAAGGCATATTTGCCTGACTACTTTTTTTTGTTTTCGACCTTGTTAACATATTATTCCCACGAGTAGCTAGGGACTAACAAAGTCGACCACAGCAGAGCCCTGCGTTCACTGCGGTAAGGGTGAATAAAACTGGAGGTCCCCTATTATCCAGAGTTGGCACACTAGCGACTAGCCTCTCCCCTAGCCATGCAGCCCTCGGCGTGTGTGACCTTGGCTTGGATTGTTGTGTATCTCGTTTAGTCTGACTCCTCACTATTATTATTAGTCTCGTTGGTCTAGTGGTCACAAGCGCGACTGCTGAGCATTAGGCCCTGATTCGATTCCCGGGTCGGGCAAAGTGTTATTGGGTTTTTCCATCAGGAATTTCTCAGAGTAGCAGCCACGGAGTCTGGATGATGGCAATAAGCTTGCCCGCTATTACATGGGACGAATAACTGGCGAAATGTAGGTGTACTAATGGGAACACCTCTGCCAACCCTTCGGGGATTAGAACCGTGATGTTATGATGTAATTAACGTTTTCGAAGACTACACCATAACCCAAGTACAAGGTTGTAGGTTGAAGGTTGTTCTCAAGAATGACTATTGAGGGAAGGCCACTTTCAATTTGTGCAAAAAAAAAATATTTAATGGCTATGTCGTGATTTTCAATCGTTTTGTGCCTTTGTCCTAATTGGATTAAGATTTCTCGATTATGGAAATACGAGTAATTACCCTTATAATTGTTGTTCTTTTTCATTATGTCTCGAAACAGCTTTTTTATGATGATTAGGAAAAATGGAATTCATCGACAGTCGAGTTCCAAATTTAAATTTCGAAATGAAAAAAAGATCCAATAGGCTGTCAAATAAGCCACCCACCCTATGTAGGTTGTTGACTAACTGGGTAAGAAATGAAACGGACATACACTCTGTCCCTTTCATTTCTTAGCCAGAAACTTAAACGGAGAAGAACTTCCTACTTCAATAAGAACTAATCCTCTCAAACCGAACTAAAAGACAAATTTTCTCCCAGCATTATAAATAATTAGTTTCCAAGAGCTAGTTACTTAACAGAATTCACCAAGCCGCCATTTTATCACAATAGTGAATAGAGACACGCGACGTCAAATTCATGTAATCACGTCATTGTTACCATCTGGGTCATTGTTATGTATTTATTAACCGAAAATAGGACTCCCTGACAGGTTAATGGCGGCTCCTAAAATATGATTTTTGTTGTTGATAGGCTATTTTTAGGATTGGAGATGCGCAGGTGTTTTTTGAAAGCCTACTGTTCGATTTCTGACTGAAATGCTGAAACTGACAGGCATGTCAGTTTTGTTGTTAGTTCATTTTGGCCAACCAATCTTAGGCGGTCATGGGTTTTGATTTTCACCAATTTGCCGATGTACCAAGCACGGGCATGAACCAAACTGCAAGCATAAAGACAGTTTTGCAGCGTATAAAAGAGGGAATAGAAAAATAGACTAAAACATGTTGCATTTAGGAACATTCGTCTTCAGTTTTTGGAGTCGTTTCCCTTCTGTCATTCATTCAAATGGGTCTGAGTTTTTTTTTTATTATACGCTAACGAGCTTTATTTCTTTCTTATCTTTACTTCGTGACGTTGAAAACTAATAACACAATAGGCAATTCGCGTTCCTACACTTCCAAGAATAGACCTATCAATGTCAATCTTCGCAGAACCGTTTGTCAGCTTTATGATCGCTGCCCATGTTTAGTGAATGCACTTCAATGGGTTAATTGTCTTCATTTTATAAAATTATGTCGTTAATCAGTGATTGTAGTTAAACACTATTATTATCAATTATCTTTAAAATTATTTTATTGCTATTACAACATTCGCATGCTGAGATAGATATTTTTTTTAATTAGGTATAAAGACATTCTTTTCTTGTTTTACTCCCTTCTCTTCTTAGTATTCTCCCTTTGTTGAACTCCAATATATAAGAAGAAAGGTTTGACCTAAATTGGCTTGGCTAGGTTTTGGAGTTCAGATAAGCAGTCATACCTCCACTTGGGTAGACTGGAAGGTGACCCCAATATGTTTGGGAACTAGTCAGGTGATGACAGCAAAGTAGACGAGCTCTTCTAGAAAAACCAGTAGACACAAATAAACTTCAATTACATACAGTAGATTCTCGTTGCACATAATTAAGATAACATAAACTCTGTATGTCACAACACACACTTAAAGAACGGAACAGCTATTAGGTAAGTAACAGACGCTAGAGCGACCTCCGCGGGTCCTTAGCTTGTCACATACGAGTAATTTACGCGTTGTTTCCGTTGACATGAGATTATAAACCTTCTGTCTTATTAAAAGCGAAACGGACTATGACTAGGAAGGCTTTTAGTTATAGCTGTGTAGGCGAAAATAAGTGACGTCAGGCCTTAGGAGCTTGGACAGCCATAATGCCGTATTCTCATTACTGAGCGTCACACACCAGGTAGACTGACGACTGGGCAAATATTTTATGCGGTAGGCCCTAGACCTGAAAGCCAAACAAATGGCAATAATGGAAGAGTGCACTACGTGAGGTCGACAAACGGACGTGCGATAAAACTGTAGTGCTACTCACCATATTTCGAATGCAAGCATGTGCGAAAACTGAAGCCCGACGTCACGCTAGTGCGACAAATGCGTGTACGATTGGATTGGATGGGTTCCAGGATGTGATTTTGTTTTAGGCCCAAAAAAGAATCGCGTGCAATGTGGGAGAGTCGCTCATTATGGGTTGTAGAAGAGAAAAATATCTTCGTGAGGTTCAATAAGTATGGCATTCACTAGATGTCCTTAATGCTCTTCGCTCGCTTCGCTTTCCGCTTTATATGCGACGTTGACGTTAACAGGTGTTCCGTAGCTCTATCTGATTTAATAGATACCTGCTTCAGGGCGTATTGGATAGTGGCGTAGCGTGCCTTGGCGGGGCCCCGTATAAAAATTTGTTTGGGGGCTCCCTTATGATGTGTAAAGATTTCTCACGAAAGAAAAAAAAATGTTTGCACAAAATTAAAAGAAATATTTATTCATCATAATAATTGTCTATCTGTCACTTTTTCCTAAATTTTAACAAACAATTCAAATTAAATATAACACTCTCCTAGCCTTTTTTCGGCAAAATGATTTATTAAATCATTTATAGCTGATGATGACTTTAGTTTTTCTAAAGTTTCTATTAATTTTTGCTTATGCACGTCGGCGGCACCCGAGGCCCGGGGGACCCGTATTTGATACGGCAGATACGGCGGTAGCTACGCCCCTGGTATTGGAGTTTTTCTTTCAAAATGAGATCAAACTATGTCACGAACATGATACAGTTTCGGCCGTATAAGGTCTAATTATTATAATTTGAGGCCATTTACACATGGTGGTGATTAAAATGTCTGCGTACGTGCGTTATTGATCTCATCCGGTGTTGCATGTATCGAAGTATGTGTGTGAGATCTTTTGGGCGTGTTGTGTAGGTATTTCAAGTTTGTTTTAGCTTATATGGTGATTATTAAGTACCTTACTATGTCACTAGTTAATCATGGTAATAGACCTTTGCTACAGGCCGAGACGGTGATTGCGGTAGTGCGGAAAGGGCGTGGTTAACTCAAATTAGAATTAACGGACAAAAATTAAATTTGAGTAAAGTATTAAATGTTACTTTAAATAGTCAAAGTACATTGGTAGATATTTGTAAAGCCCTTGGGGATGAAGAGGCTCTATTCTTAATCGTAAGTCGTCGCCTTCATCGCCTTATAAAAGGATTGGCGTAAGTTTTGCGTTACCTTATGTCAATTTCATACATTTTTTTACTTGTTCATCATCGTTGTCGCTGGTAGAATATCAGTTTGTTTAAGACCTAAGTTAAAGTTAACAGTGCGACTCGCATGCATCACGTACAACAGATGTTTGTAATATGTACCAACAAGTCTGAGAATCAGGCTTAGGGGTACCGTATTTCGAAACTGGGTTATGCAGGTCCATGTAAAATATTAGTATTAAAGTGCATCCTATAGAACTCCAAAACCGACCCCAACATAATTGGGGAAAGGCTAGACAGATGATGATGAGTGCCAACCAAACTAACGTTATTTTCTTATTGTCCACAGAATAATCCAAAATGTTTCACGGAGGCATTTGGACAAAGCTGGCCGGCTTCTACAAGTGGTATGTGCTAGGCCTGGTGTCCATCGGCTACATTCTTGGAGAACTCGGACATTATCTTATTGGTGAGTACAACAATTATTTGTTATCGGTATAGGGAAAACTTAAAGAAGGAGCTCGTCGCTAAATAATAACAGCCGAACGGTTCGATCTTCAAGGTTAAGCTGTGCTTGCCGAGGTCGGTCCATGGATAGGGGACCATAATTACCTACCGAGTTTCCTTCTTGCCTCGGAAAGCACGTTAAGCTGTTGGTCCCGGAGGTCATTTGTAGATCTTTGACAGTCGTTACAAGTAGTCAGAAGACGAAAGTCGGACATCCAGAGACAAGGGGTTTCGTATCACCCAGTTACTGGGTTGTGGAGGTCAGGTAGGCATTCGCTTTATGTAAAATACTGATACTCAGCTGCATCCGGTTAGACTGGAAGCCGACCCCAAGATAGTTTGGGAAAAAAGGCTAGGCAGATGATGATAGGGAAAGCTTAAAAAGGGGATTTTGCAGAAGTATGGCCTACTGAAACATACAGTATCCCTAGCTTTAACTTACTTAGCACAGATCTACAGGGTTCATCTGAAGACAGCCGAAAGATTGTCTGACAAAATAAAGGAATCTCTGATAAAATAAGAATCATGTGACTCCATCCAAGTCGTGGTTGGGTATGAAATCTTCCTTCATTTCAATTGTAACAGGCTAATAAATAGTAGGCTACTAAGTTTTTAAACTGACATGGTCACTAACACTATCAAGAACACTGGAAACAAGATATTTACTATGTTTACTATTTGTTTTGAGTTCCCAATTTTTTTTTATTTAAATAACTCCTCTTCAACGCTGTCAGCTGGCAATGTGTCCAAAAGACTGGCGGCATTACCACGTTGTATGGCAACACTTAGCCTCTGGCTAAGGCAAAAGCCAGCCCTTACGGGAAGCGTCTACGGCGTTTGTAAATTTCTAATGCTTTGAGTACTTGGACCCCACTCCAAGAGTTTTAACCCCAAACGGCCGAAAAAATAGTTTCCGTTTACATTTGCGCCACTTATCTGCTAACACAATTACTTATTAGAATGTTACAAACAAAAAAAGCAAATCCAATTCCCATCTTATTTACAAAAACCCCTCACAAATATTTATGAACCATGAATTTGTATGAATTCGCGACAAATAAACAGATCCTAACAAGAATCAATCTGCATACAGAATGGTACAAACAAATGTATGTATAAATACATACAGTTTGTATGGAAAACAAAGCCGTGGAACGAATGAGAGGTGCATGAATACATCGGTTATATCCCTCGGGAGCCGACTCCGATACTCGTTGCGTTGAATTAACTTTCATAACTGGGAATCGAATACTGATAGCATTATATTGGTATCGGTATTGAACGTGTTTCCCGATAAAAAATAAAATATTTTTTGCGTTTACGCCTTACGACATTTCATACAAACTTTCGAGTCCTTATTTTCCGAAATGACTGAACCGATTTCAATGAAACTTCATACGCATTTAAAGCAGGACACATAGGTCTAAAAAGGGTCTAAAAAGATTTTCGAAAAAACGTTACAACCAAATTAGACCGATTATAAATTATCTATTGAAACAGAAATTTGCAATCATCTATTTTTTTAAAGACATTTCGAAAATGTTTTTGTAACTTTTTGGATCTGCGTATCTTGCTTATGAGTATTAGGTCTCATTAAAATCGGTTCAGTCATTTCGGAAAATAAGGACTTGAAAGTTTGTATGAAATGCCGTAAAGTGTAAACGCTCTTAAGGATTGATTCTTGAAACTCATACACAAGGGGGAAATGACATCGACGCTAAAACTGTGACCAAGTATACAGTGCATCATTCTGAACCCGACATAGACATTTTTCATCGGTAATTTAAAAAAAAAAAAAAAATTGTCTATGCTATGCTTCACAAAGGTGGAACATTTTACATTATAAGCCACTGACGCGCCACGTCGAACGATTTCCTTCACGAAATGGCATTTGGACTGCATTTGGCTCCATTTTCATTAAAATCTGCCGAAAGACATTTCTAGCGAAATATCTATAGACATAGACCTACTTAAGCGTCACCAAGTCGACTACATTCTTATCCTGTGTTAATCTCATGGATGCAATAAGTAGTCCTTAAATTGTTTCAGCATCAGACGTTTTAATACAGATTTTGGGCAGGCTGATTTTTTTAGAACTGAATCAAAAAGTCTATAGCATAAATAGTCCTATGCTCCGTAAGTGACCGTGACCTGACTTCCGTGACCTGAAAGTCTTTAATAGACTTAGGACCCAGGTTGGTTGCAGCAAGGAAAACCTGCTCAGGTGGAGATTCATTAATGACTCTGCCCTGGAGTGTAAATTTGGTGCTGTTCCACAAACAATGCGGCATATCATATCCTGCGTGTCCCGCTGCTTGTTCATTACAGGAACTGATGGACGCTACGGAGGGCGTCAAACTAGTGGCTCAGTTATGGGCCGACACAATTTAGATTGCCATCGACTAAGAAGAAGAAGAAGAGATCCGTAACTTACCCTGAGGAACCCAAACACGAACCAAGTGAAAAGTCACGTAGGTCCACCGTAATCTGCAATAAAAATCAATAAAATTAATATTTCATGGCAAAAGGAAAGAATGAATCGCTAAAGAACTGTGCCACAGCGATCGTGAGAATCAGAACTCGCATTTGATTCACGATACCTTAATGTCTGGCAGACATGATATCTTGGATTATTATAGGAAAAGTTTATTAAGTACCTGCATTGTGATTTTCTTGTTAGATTTTTTTCATTGTCGCATCGCTATAAGAATGCAGGAAGACCTAGCTAGGTCCATTTCGACTCCGTAAACCCCATATTGCGTTAGAGCCGTTTTCCAGAACGTGGTTACAAATATATTAGTATCATCATATGCCTAGCCTTTACCCAACAAATATTGCTCATTTAATAGTACAGGATATCTACGAGGGGAGGTCTATCCGTATCTCATATATATATCTTTAATCAATACCATTCTATTGAAGCAATTTCTTATCATTTTCATATCTCTCACAAGACAATCACATTTCCCTACCCAATTCTCCGGTCCCTTTGGTAACACCCACGGGTGGGTAAGGGGTCCCTGTACTTATTCATGACTAGCTCTCTCTGTACTATACTTATGTATACTCTGTCCGTCTGGTACCCTTTCGGGCTAAAACGGCTGAAAATGTTCGATAGAATCGAATTAATTTGATAGGTAGTTTTTTTTTGTAATACTGACCTGTGCCACTCCTGGACCAATTCCTCCCTCTATTCCTACCCTGGTCTCGATTTTTTGCTTCTTCATGCCAAATAGGACCTATCCTATCTCTATGCCCTCAAAAACGGTGAAGGAAAACATCGTGAGGAAACCGGCATGTCCTAGAACTAAAAATTCAAAGACATGTGACATCTACCAACCCGCACTGGGCCCGCGTGGTGGATTACTGCCCACTCCCTCTCATAGACAGGAGATGTGTGTCGCAGCAGTGGGAACATTAGACTAGACTGCATCGTTGGTCGAGTGATCATGACTGCTCGATGAGGTCATGGTTCAATTCCTAGGTCGGGCAAAGTGTTATTGGGTTTTTTCCATCAGGAATCTCTCAGTAGCAGCCACGGAGTTTGGATTTGCGCCCAGTTTATGGCAATAGGGTCGCCTCCCTTTTATTACTTGGGACTTAAAACATAGACATAAATACTTCTGAATGGAACCAGCATGGATCTCGTGTCCCAGTAACCTAGCCTTCGAGCTGTTACAAGCTAAATGTCAGACGAGGCTAGCGTTTGAATATATTTAGGACAATCAGATGAATGTAGTTTTGATTGGACGGTTCGTTCATGTAAATGTTTTATGAGGAGAATGTTGAGCGCGCAAGAAATTTTTAGTTTTGATCTTCAAAATAACTAAACATTCATTTATTTTCAGGCAAGTTTAACCCATAGAAATACCTAAGTACAATACCTAGTATTACATAATTAAATTAAATCTTAAAAGGGTTTTAAGATTTAATTAAATTATGTAGATTTAATTATGTCACCTATAAGTAGGAACACACTGTGGAATGCAATAAAGGATTGATATAAAAATGCGTTTAAATGATGTACAAGCCAAGGTCTGACGATATTAAAATATGAAACCTATCAAATCAAGTTTTATTACTTTATTATTGGGTTGAAATTCTTAACATTGTGCAATATTACACCAACATTTAACAAAAACTATCAACAGTCTATAAATAAAAATTTAATCGCTATGCCTAATAATGGTCAGTCAAAAAACTGTCAAAAAAATGCGTTTCAAATCAGTCAATAGAAGTAAATTAATCGTAAGATTCGTAAGTCATTATCAAGGCCGTTCAAAGTCATTATCATTGGCACAGCGCACGGCCTAGTTCACATGACGCCAGTGATTCGGTCAAGTGGCGAGTAGTTTATGACAGTATTGCGCAACGTCTGAACGCTCCATAGAATTAACAAAGACTTTTTTTTGTAGAAATTGCAGTGATTTTATTGAAGGTCTATTTCGCGTGGTTGAATTGATTTTACAGGATCGCTTTTTTCTGGATTAGTGGCATGTGGGTAATGGGCAGTCAGTAGCGTATTTATTAAATAACTAAGGGTACAATTTCACACCCGTAATTGCTTGAAGTTAGATATGTCAAAAGTTAGAATTCTTAGCTTTAGTTTCTTTGACGGTTCTTCGTTTAAATTCTTGTGTATTGCATAAAAATGGTTGCATTGAACTTGACTATATGTAGATTACCAGGGTAAGAGCAACGTTGCTTACAAGAATCGCTCCTCCTAGTTTGCGACCTAAGACAGGTCACACTGCGACATATCAAGCTATACATATCCAGTGTAACCTAACCTCGCTTTGTATGAGTTCCCGTACAATGAAAGATCATCGTATAGTTACTGGTTTTGCATAGCTTGATTGGTAGCCGTGCATACAAACGTTTGACACGACAAAAGATCATAGATATTGTTTCGTGTATAAGAAGCGTGTGAAATGAACACTGTTCTTACGGCCTGTCCAATATTTACTGCCTAGAAATAATAACCCTCCTTTTGGGCTTCGCCGCAGTCGGATGAAAAGCATCGTTTAAATTAACATTTTTTAACTATGACTACGAAAATACCCGTCAGACTTAAGTTAGGATCTACTCAAACAATTTAATGAAGAAAACTTTGAGTATGAATGTAAATGGCTATAAAAGTAGACGAAGGCCAAAGATGCGATAGATGGACTGTGGACTATGGACTTTTTTAATACAGTTGCTCAAAAAGTGGCGTATTGCAGGGACGTATAGCGTTCGGGATGTGGGCTATTACACACTCGAGCGTTTTCTTTACCTTTTCCGAACTCATGCGTTCTCTTTCCCAACTGTTAAAATAATGTCTATTAAAAATAAAAAAACCAACCACGGAGTTTTTACTAAAAAAAATCATAGAAGTTTTTTATGATTCATGCAAGTATTTCTATAAAGAAGCTACTAATTTGTTTCAATATCAGATTTTATGATTTGATTCAATAAGTTAGGTTGGGTTTCATTTCATTTTATTTCATATCAATAAAAAAAATCTACTGAAGTATTGGCTGTATGGGCATAGTTCCCTTTGCCTACCCAGAATGGGTGAAGAAAACAAAAAAAATCTCTGCTTATATTCTTTTACGGTTGGCGACATTTTCCAAAAATGTTCTTTATTAAATTGCTTCATTTTTTCGCAACTGTATTAAAAATAGTTGTTCAGTACACGTGCGGAACCGTCATTGCAACTTGTTCCGACTGTCAACCCTCACCTTCGGCTGCGCCTCGGCTCGGGTAGACATTTGTCGGAATTCTTTGCAAATGACAGGCTTTCCGCACTCGTAATGAAATATACTATTGTGTGAAGGACGATATGGTAATAACGGAGGTGACTGCTAAGTTGTCGCGTAATAGAGAAGTATGGAAGAAGAAGACGTGCTGCACCGACACCAAATAAATTGAGATAAGGGCAGGAGAGTGTTAATCTCTGGCTTCAAATATTTGAAGCATTTCATATTTTAACAATAACGAAACACGGGAATGGTAATCTTGTAACAAATAAATGAGTACATTAATACACCGCCAATCTCCAAACTAGTGTAGGTAGTTACAAAGAGACAACTAAGCTACTGGGCCTTTGATTTCTCAATTGAAACAGCAATAGCAATAGTTGTGCAACTAGATCAATTCACTTGTGTGTTCTGAACAAAGCTTGCGGTATCATTCTACATAGCTTGATTAATTGAACGATCTGCTACCCTATCAATAATGTATAACTTACCTATTATGAAACGTAACTGCAATGTGCAAATGTTTTTTTAAGTATTCATTTTATACATTTTGCTGTGCCCTACTGGGACCGTAATTGTACCTAGCTTTAAGCCCTTTGTAAGATCTTCACGCATAATGGAATGCGAATAAAGATATGAATATAATTCATAGATTCCTGACAGAGGAAATTGCCGTCAAGATAGACCGCGGCAAAGGTGGTGTGACGATCTGATCTGAGGCGAACAATGCTTAGGTTTGGATGGATGAAGGAGTGGCTTTTGTCCAGCAGTGGGATACTTGACCGGCTAAGAAAAAAAAACAACCTATTATTGCGTCGACACCCTTGCGCCATCCCATATTCTTAGCACGGTGAGCCGCGCTGGGGCGGCTGCTGCAGGCGCTGAAAACCTTAAACGGCGCAAATACAATAATTTAATTGGTAATTATGTATTTGAGCCGTTTGGGGTTGAAACACTAAGGCCCAAGTGGGCCCGAGTGCCCATCTTGTGTTTCGGGATATCGCCAAGCGGTTGGTCGACGCTTCACGGGACCAGAGGGCTGGCCTCTTTTTTGGTCAAAGAATCAGCACTGCCATCCAACGTGGCAATGCGGCCAGCCTTCTGGGCACTTTTCCTGTCGTGATGGATATGATATATGTATATTTTAATGGATAGAGAGGAAGAGGAAGGGCGAAGAAAATATGGATTGTGTGAGGAATGATATGAAAGAAAAAGGAGTAAATGATGCCGTGATGTCTGTCAGCTGTCAAGCTGCAATGTCAGCTGTCAATGGAAGAAGAAAACGTGTTGCGCCAACACCACGAAGAATGGGACAAGGGCAGGAAGATGATGTTGGTTGTGTATATCATCATCATCATCATTTCAGCCGAAAAACGTCCACTGCTGGACATAGGCCTCCCCCAAGTTTCGCCACATTGACATATTATGGGGGGGGTTTTGCCGTAATCGCCACGCTTGGCAGGCGGGTTGGCGATCGCAGTACGGTTGTTACAAAAGTACATATAACGCTGCTGCCCATTTTCTGGCAAGTCCCTTAGTCGCCTCTTACGACACCCACGGGAAGATATGGGATGGTGCTATTCTTTACGTCCGACACCATACAGAGGAAGTTTGTGTATATTCAGGTGTTGAATTAATAAACTGGGCAAATAAGAATGGAACAGTTTAATTTTAATTCACAGATACATGACATAAGAAAATTAGGTAATCCAACAAGGCAAAAGAAGTGACAGCTACGCTACCATAAAATTACCATAGACAATAATATAGAAGTTGACATAGAGGTTTCGTTCATAAATTCGAACAGATGATGAGTGTATTGGTAAAAACCATCATAGTCGTCCATAACGCGTACCAGAACACCTGGCCACCATAATTGTTAGGGGCATCAAAGATAGAAGACTAAAAGGTCATTGATAGGCCACAACTGCTGTTAAAGGAGGTCCATTAAAACCTCTTTGCCATATTTATGCGTGTTTTAAAGTAAATTGTAACGTGCGAACGTCTTGTGGACAAGAACTATGTTTGTAGGTCCTCGTATAAACCAGAATAATAATGTATTACTCACGATTTTATTTAACATACGAGTTTGTACAACTGTAAGCTTTTGCGTTCGTGTTTTTGTTTGGGATTTGTAAATGAGCCAGGTTTTATTTCAAAAGTTTATACTGGCTTTTCTGTTTAAGTTTCAGACGTACGTGTTTTATTAATTATTTTTACTACCTATTTATGAACAGGCTTTATGCAATGAGATGTAAACACGTAGCAGCAAGCAGTTTTCTCGTAAAATTAACGGGTTCTACTTTGAGCTTAGACCTATTTCGTAATAGTATGGCTTCCAAAGTTCGTGAAAACATCATCATCTGCCTAGCCTTTTCCCAAACTATCTTGGGGTCGGCTTCCAGCCTAAGCGGATGCAGCTGAGTACCAGTATTATACACAAAGCGACTGCCTATCTGACCCAGTAACTCGGTAATACGATACCCCTTGGTTAGACTGGATGTCAGACCTTTGGCTTCTGACCACCTGTAACGACTGTCAAAGATCTACCAATGACATCCGGGACCAACGGCTTAACGTGCTTTCCGAGGCACGGAGGAAACTCGGTATGTAATTATGGTCACCCATCCACACGGACCAACCTCATCAAGCACAGCTTAACCTTAAAGATGTATGAATGATTACTATGTTACTGGGTTTGCCTTTTAGTCGAACCGATTTCATCTCATTTTTCATTGTTTTTGGACCTATATTCTTTATCTTTTTCTGGTTTTTTATTTACGTAAGTCGTAATTAGTGAACGTAATGAGTAAATAATAGCAAAATTGATTTATTTTTCCGATACTTTGTCTCGTAAGCTAAAGTTGCATCTTAATTAAACTTTTATATTTGCGACTGTGTAAGTCCAGGATTGTAAAAAACTTTACTTAAGATATGATGTGCTAAGAAGCTGTTGGTGAACCTATTTTAATGAATAAATAAATAAATAACCGGGTTTGGAAAGGTTGACACTACTGTCAATTAGAACTACCTACTGTTCTTTAGCCCTAATCCGGCAGATATAGAACACTATGTGTGTGTCTGTCTTGATAAATAAAAAACCTAACTATCCCACTGTTTGTTCCTCAGGTACAACGTCGAAAGTAACGGCTGACGATCTTCACTATGGAGACAAGTCCTGCATGCTGAACCTCTCCCACGTCTCGCTGAGTGACCTGCCTGTCGTCTGCGAGAAGGTCAACTCCAGTGATATGTAAGTGCTTTAACTTAAAAACCCTTGCACGGTGACCGCACGGAGGCGGTTGATAACGGAATCAGTGCAAACTGGGCTCATTCTATTAAAACTCCGGACCCTACCCTACCTAGGCCACGTCAAGGTGCGAACATTACACCATGTTGATTGTCGATGGTCCTTCGCCAAGCGAATAATGTTGTTAATCTAAGAAGCAGGGTTTTTGGAGGTCCCTGCAAGGATATTATAAAATATGATAATCACAACCAAACCACTTGATGTTGACGACTTTTTAAAGTCATTAGTCAGAATAACAAGATCTAAAAAAATATTAATAATTATTGTTTTTTTAGATCTTGTTATTCTGACTACTGACTGAAACGTAACAGCTTAAACGTTACCATCCATTACCTAAGTCATAAGACACTTTTATCCCGGTACTACATTCCAGTAGGATAATTCCCGACCGCAACACGAATGAATGGAATGAATGCACGGGCAAAACCAAGTCACGAGATAAATTTAATGATATGTTACAACTTACAAGTTAATCTTTTATTGATATTTATTTATTTAGGATCTCCAACAATGGATGTACACAGATCATGTGAAATAAATAATGGACTCCTTCACTTAAAGAAGACCACAGGAAGTCTAGTTGAATTACATCTTGATATCACATTAAGCAAAGCGATCGTTACCACTCAATTCAATGCGGCAATTTCTAAAAGTAATTTATTTTCCTCCTTCCATTCAAGTAACTTTCTGATCCTTTAATACAGTTAGGACCAAAAGTTGGCTGTCAGCCATCTTTCTTTTCCCGCAGTTAATCTCGTAGCTTCTCCTAATTATACTATTAACTTAATTAATGTCCAAAAGGAGTTTGGATCCATCGTAGCACGTGGCGTTCTAATGTTTCTGTTTACCATGGGTAAAAGGCGTAAGTTTATGTGATTTATATTTTTTTCCTCCGACTCCACACGGTCTGCCACTTTTCACCCTTCTGCTCTATGTTTCTAAGGTTTAAAAGTGGTCGACCGTTAGTGAACTCGGTAGTAAATAAAAACCGGCCAAGTGCGAGTCGGACTCGCGCACAAAGGGTTCCGTACCACTATTTATAAAAACGAAAAAAAACACTTTTTTGTATGGGAACCCCCTTAATTTTTTATTTTTTTCAGTTTTTATTATTTGTTGTTATAGCGTCAACAGAAATACATAATCTGTAGAAATTTCAACTGGCTAACTATCACGGTTCATGAGATACAGCGTGGTGACAGACGGACGGACGGACGGACGGACAGCGAAGTCTCAGTAATAGGATCCCGTTTGACCCTTTGGGTACGGAACCCTAAAAAGGATTTATGTGTGAATGTATGTTTACAAGCTAGTTTGAATGATGAATGATTCATCTTAGCAACTGTAATAGCGTCGGCTTTCAGTCTAACCGGATGCAAATGAAAACCAGTATTTTACATGGAGCGACTGCCTATCTGACCTCCACAACCTGAATGATTTAAAAATGTAAATGACAAATCATAAAAAATCAAAACAAATAATAAAATATGAACAACAGCTCTGGAAGTCATAAATGCTTATAAATCTTAAACTGCGTGCCTACATAAGTTTTAAATAACATAAAAATATTTTACGAGTCACAAACTATGTCATAATTACGAAGGCCACTCAGTGCTGGGAATATCCATCTAAACTAATATTATAGAGAGGAAAGATTTGATTGTTTGTTTGCATTAAATAGGCTCCGAAACTACTGGTCCGATTTGAAAAATTCTTTCAGTGTTATATAGCCCATTTATAGAGAAAGGCTATAGGCTATATATCATCACGCTACGACCAACTGGACTGGAGCAGCAATGAAAAATGTTGCGAAAACGGGGAAAATGTGACGCAAACGAAGTTGCGCCGGACAGCCAGTTAATTATGACAATGACAAATTGTTGCCGTGGACAGGTGGGCAGGAAACTTGTATATAATGCAGGTATATAGATACCTATGTTTATATAAATAGTATCAGGTCGTAAACTTCCACTGTCCTTGTTGCCTGTACATATTTAAACAAGGTGTTGTTTTGCATCCTCGTCAAGTTCAAGGAGGTAACTATGCGAATGATTCTCGACCCGAATCAATAATAAAATGGGTAGGTATATTTTTTGTTTTCTTATTTACGGTAAAGTGTAAAGCTCGTACCATCGTCGTCTTTGTCTCTGTCATCTCTGACCTAGACTAGAGTCAAGAAAAAAAAAAAAAAAAAAAAGTCGGTAAGTGCGAACCATCCGTGTTTTAAACGCGGCCCGTCTGATACTTCCCTACAACCGCGCTTTTACACATACAAACAATCTCAAACGTTTATTCGATAATTTCTTATTCCCTAAACCGCGTTAAGGGGGTTATTCAGAAATACTAACAAATTCAAACAACAAAAAGCAGCCTTTATTAATAATTAACTAGGTAATTTTAATTGATTATGTTAGTCTTTTGTGACAACCTCCTGAATTTTGACGAAGATGTAAAACAACACTTTGTATAATCAAAGCACCATGATTGGTCAATTGCTTGTATCAATGAAATGCCACATTGGTGGATACCTACCTAAATAGCAAAACACAGATGACCTAAAGCTATTAGATTGTTCAAACTACGCGAAACTGTTCTTTCAATGGATACTTACAAAACCTTACAAACTCTAGTTAGACATTCGCGGAATAAAAACGTCATTGGAATTCTAGAATTCTCGCAAAATTGGCCTACCCCAACATTAAATAGCTTATCTATAGATCATCAGCTTCAGTCCATCATGAAGATAAATTAATCTAAATAATGTTAATTAATTCAAAAAGTTATACGATGCTTTTTACCTTCATAGGTGTGAATACCAGATCACATAACACGTTCATGCTACTTTATAATAAAAATATAAGACTATGAATTAAGATCATGATGTAATCAAAAAACAGACTTCACTATTAAATATTCTAATTCAATAATAAATGGGTCAAGACGAGCAAGAAGTAAATTATTCATTCCAATTTTAAATATCGTTCGGATCGTACTGTCCGACTAATGAAGATTGGTCGGATCCGACTCCGGCCTTGACACGATAATCTTCTTTAAGCCAACCCGTACAAACAGTTCTGGGAAATTTTACCGAACCTACCCGTTGTTCCAACGGATCTAAATAAATTAAAAGTTAACAACGATAAAATTACTGGAGTTCTTGCCATATTTTTCTTGTTGTTCAGAAAGGTCAGGCCAGATTTATTTAAACAACAGTTACCTACTTGCTGAACTTAGTCCCTTTTTTTTTTTAAGGATGGGAAATCATCAAATGACTTCTCCCGCTCTGGGCGGAGCGGAAGGGAGTGTCAGACTTGACTGACTAAAACCCATCCATGTTCCTTCTTAGCCCTTCGTGTTCCAGGGCTACGGTATCTCTTTCGAACAACCCGCAGCCCTGGCAGGCATCGGCCCTCTTGGACCCCTTCCGATTTGCTGACATCTCCTTGAGGCGCGCGTGGAACACGAACGCGCCGTCGGCACGGCCTGTCGTCATAAGACGGACGGACGGTGAGCTACCACATTACTCACCGTCCACAGGCCCGCGCCTACGGTGGCCGGGGGCCACTGGTTGCCCCCCGACGCCCGGCGTCTCCCGCTGCGGCTGGGACGAGAGGTTCTCTCCCTTGCACTTAGTCCCTGTTTTACCACCTTTGATTAAGTTCCTGTTGACTTACTTGGCAGATAATTCCGACTGTATAACGTGAGGTCGACAAACGGAAGCGCGATTGACGCTCGTGCGACAAAACTGTACTACGACTCACTCTAGTTCGAATGCACGCTTGTGCGACAAACGAAAGATCGACATCAAGCTAGTGCGACAAACCGAAGCTCGATATCTCGGTAGTGCGACATTTCCATACAAATTCTGTTCCATTTTTAGGGTTCCGTACCCAAAGGGTCAAACGGGACCCTATTACTGAGACTTCGTTGTCCGTCCGTCCGTCCGTCCGTCCGTCTGTCACCAGGCTGTATCTCATGAACCGTGATAGTTAGCCAGTTGAAATTTCTACAGATTATGTATTTCTGTTGATGCTATAACAACAAATACTAAAAACAGAATAAAATAAATATTTAAGGGCATACAAAAAAGTGTTTTCTTTGTTCCTTTTTATAAATAATGGTACGGAACCCTTCGTGCGCGAGTCCGACTCGCACTTGGCCGGTTTTTTTTTAATTTAATCGGTAAGTAGTGGACATTGTGAAATAGGCCCTTACAGATGAAAAGCGTGCAGCAAGCCAACAACATGACATGAACGAACTTACTGCTACTTATGAACATATCCAGATTCGATTCTTGAGCAATCAGGGCGTTAATCAGTGCAGATTAATCGCCTGGGTTGTGGGCGCATATCGAGCAGTTTCGGTACGCACGGGACCTGCATAAAGGCCCCGCGAGGCAAAGGCCCACGACCGCCGCTGCCGGCCGGTACGGAGCAAACAATGAGGAGCAACCTGGCGTAGTCACGTCGTCTATTTCATTAGTAAAGTAGTAGATAAAGAAGATAGTAGAAGTGTGAACATGAACGAAGCAAAAGGAAGATACAAGGCTCCTTGCAGGCATTTTGTAGTTTCTGTATATATCTATAAATGCTTCCTTTTAGAAAAAAATTGAGGAAAAGCCATAAGATCAATAAGGAAACCTTACAATAATTACTTAGTGTTAAATGAAAACGTGATTGACTTTAATTTCAGTCTTTTAAACAATAAATAATCGTGTTAAATCTAACGAGTAATTCAGGTAATACCTATTACATTACATTAATACTCAACCATTTATAACCATTTAGCACACTACTTTAAGCACACATAATGTAGAGAGACAGATGGCCAGAATCGTCACACGGTGGGTGCCTGAAGACGGTCGTCGTCACCGAGGCAGGCCCAAAAAACACTGGCGTGATGATTCACTTTCCTGTCAGAGAAGGCAAAACACCGATAGAGAAAATAATGGGGGAGGCCTTTGCCCAACAGTGGAACAGAATAGCCTAAACATAAAAAAGAATTGGTTGTCTGTAAAGTCGGTTTACGGACGATAGTTTAACGTGACAACGTCATAACAAAACATGCACACTTTTATGAATAGCAAACCGAACGCTCAAGCCCATCGTGCCTTTGGCTCGCTCGTGCAGCGCTCTCGCTCCGAACTCCGATCGTAACTTTACAATGAGTCATCCTTTTTCGTGCGTGCAGCCGGCGTTCATCGATTTATTAGACGTTGTCTCGTCAAAAATGTACAGTGCCGAACTTAATGCCAATAGCATGCTCTACCAATCAATCTTTGGGTGATGAAGAGCCAAACTGTGGTAGGTGCCATTGAGAAAATTGTGATTTTATATTTATGCATTCTTCTTCTTCGCGTGTCGATAGCAAATTTTCATTAAATATATTTGGCCCAAAATTCAGCTATGCGAACTGCGCTTGCTGATGCAGTCATTTATACGTTGATTGTGATGACTTGCAATCCTAAACGCAAACTCGTTTAAACCAATAATGCAGCTTATGAAGATGCATCTTTTATTGCTGCGATCACAAGACTATGATTAATTATAAACTGCGTCTTAATCAACATCGACTTAAGCTAGGGCTGTCATATGTACGATTGCGAAATAAAAACCACGAATTTTTTCGCGCCCACACCAATCGGCTGTAGGCTTTGTTGCTAAGATTTTCTCTCAGACATACTCTAAATTCTTAAACACAATTCTGTAAGCGTCGACAAATGCAACTTTTGTATGAATTATCCTAAGTAAATCGTACATAACCCGTCCAAGACTCCATAGTGAGATTTTAAAAAATCCGTTGCTTTGATTTTGGCCTCAAAAATGTATCTCGCCTCTTCTTGAACCAATTCCCTTTTAAATCTTAACTAATAAAAAACTAATGTTAAAACGCCGACCGGGAAATTTGTACTATTACTATTCCAAATGTCCAGGTAGCCTTCCATGACGTCTTAAAACATTATTGTTTTACTCCCTTTCCAGTGTGGGAAAGAGATGGCGCTAGACATCCGTATAGCTCTGTCTCTTTCTCACACTGGAATAAGAGTAGAACAATATTGCTTGAAGACGTCATGGTAGGCCAGCGCGTCGGCGTTTTAACATTTATGGTAGCCCTAAATACAGCTTTATCATGACCAGAAATACGAGCGGTGACATAAAACAGTTCTTTTATTTAGTAAATTAGTATTAATTACACAAGACTATTTAGATTAGGATCTGTCTAGTGAACCGTGACAAGCATTTCTGTTAACTATTTTAATTAACAATGATATTGAGAGGGTATTATGTCGGTACATAATGCAAAAACATTGTGATTAATACCTACTTGTGCCCAATATACGGAAATAGACTTTTGTTAATGATATCGCCATGACGTTGAGTATCTAATAAACTAATAATTGATTGATTGGGAATACAAATGAACTTTTTATTCGTCACTGCTAACTTAAACGGTTTAAGTTAAGGGGGTCGTGGGGTCCGACTGCTCAGAGCCTTTTAAGGGAATTTCGAAACGCCTAGTTGACGCTTCTCGTGACCCAAAGGCTGGCTTTTACTTTGGCCAGAGGCTAAGTATTTTCCATACAACGTGGCTGTCTCTTGACTTGGATAATAAACTTCGAGGTCACTCCATTAGTCTGGATTTTAGATATTCGTGGAAAGAAATTTCGTTGCGTATTGTCTTGATGAAAGATGGTCACAAAGTATTACAAATTGGTATCCAATGAACAAAAAAAGAAGGAAGGGTAGACCATGTAAAAGATGGAGTGACGACATCCTAGAAACAGCTGGAAACTTATGGCCCAGACTGGCAAAAGACAGAGTCAACTGGAACAGTTTGGAGGAGGCTTTCACCGCAAAAGGCGGCCCTTACACCTAACAATACTAATCATATCTTAAGTACAAACACTAACATCACTAACTAATAAATAAATAAGTACACAGCACATTAGATATTAAATACAAACTAAATGTAAGGGATAAATAAAGCTAAATAAATAAAATTGTCTTGGCGCTTTTTTGGTGGTGCCACTGTTGATTCTGGCTTTCAGGAGTTGCAGAGGTTTGGGAATAGAATAGCTGGATTGCCCCAAAAAAAAAACCGTCCAAAATCCGTCCTATTCGGACTGCGAAAGAAAGAATACCTCTGTATTTATTATAAAGCCTGCCACCTTTAGCTAAAGTTAAAGCCTAAACTCATAAACTTATTGTTAGATAAAGTTGCCAAATGGCTACAATTTGGTTGGAAGCCAGATACCCTGGCAGTGTAAGGACAGTGTTAGAGCCAGACGAGGTCCATCCTTTATCCTGTAATGTGGAAGCTGTGCCAAAATAAAACCAAAATTATCGTTACAACATTGACTCCTAGACAGCAGTAAGTTATTTTGTGTGTGTTATAAAGTTTTGCAAGCATTAACCATAACAATATTGTAATATAGCTATGTTATATTAGTGTGCAATGAACTCCATCTAAATTATGATGATGTGGCATTCTAAGCTAACCCTACCCTACCTACCTACCTACCTGCCCTACCTGCCTACCCTACCTGCCTACCCTACCTGCCTACCCTACCTGCCTACCTTAACCTATCTACCTACCCTACCCTACCTACGCTAGCTACTCTACCTACGCTAGCTAGCCTACTTACCTAGCTACCCTACCTACCTATCTACCTACCAACCAACCCTACCCTACCTTTTAAACTTTCATTGGACTTCTACAAATATTTCAAAACCAAAATTAGCCAAATCGCTCCAGCCGTTCTCGAGTTTTAGTGAGACTAACTAACGTCATTTCATTTTTCCTATCTATAATTGTTATACTGCCTAATAATACAAGCAATGTGATGCAAGCATAGTGTTCTATATGATGCGATGGACACAGCATGCAACGATTGACGTCAATAGTTATGTACGGCTTTTTAGAGCCGTTATTCAACATCTTTATTAAGATGGATGGTAAGTGTGAAAAATGCTAATTATGAAGGATTTTTCCTTCATATCATTTTTTTTTTATCCTTTTGGAGTAAATTATAGCTTGACGAATGACAGAGCAGAATGGAGGAAAGTGACGTGTTGCGCCGCCCCCAAATAAAATGGGGCAAGGGCATGAAAATGATGAATGATGAATTGATGATGATTCAACATCTCTATTAAACTGAACATGCTAAGTAAAGTATATCAAACTACATCAGTTTGTGAGCAGTTGTTGTTACCAACAAGCTTATATGATGCACTTTTGAAAGTCAACGATCATGTGATGTGAGATTTGCGTTTTTAAAAGTTCAATACACTTATAAACTTGAAAGCACCTTTCGAAAACAAGTTTTTGGGAAGTCCCATGACATCAGATTTAAATAAGGTTCCCCGCTAAGGACCACTTATAAAACCGCAAAGAATCCAACAACTTGAAATTAAAGGAAAATTTAATGCAGCTTTTAAACGAGTCTGAGAATGTTGATTAAGAAGCTACGTAATATCAATATTTTTCTCGTGCGGTACCTTTAATTAGGGAGTGGGTGACCTGTACCTACCTTTTTCTTATCGGTTGTGTAATCATCAAATGACCGCTCCCGCTCTGGGCGGAGCGGAAGGGAGTGTCAGACTTGTACTGACTAAAACCCATCTATATTCCTTCTTAGCCCTTTGTGTTCCAGGGCCACGGTATCTCTTTCGAACAGTCCCACAGCTCTGGCAGGCATCAGCCCTCTCGGACCCCCTCCGACCTGTACCTACCTTACGGTGCATTTACACTAAACAAACATAATTATAGGAACTCTAGTCTCGTTGGTCTAGACGTAGCCACTGTCATTTCTGAACACGAGATCCTCAGTTTGATTTCCAGGTTATTAGGTTTTTCCATCAGGAATTTGTCAGACTGCCTCGTTGGTCAAGTGGTTGCAATCGCGACTGCTTATCATGAGGGTCTGGGGTCGATGGCCGGGTCGCGCAAAATGTTATTGGGTTTTTAAATCACGAGTTTATCAGTAGCAGCCACGGTGTCTGGATTTGTGCCCGGTTGATTAATCTCGCTCTCTATTACATGGGACTTAAAGTTAACTGGCGAAATGTGGGTGTACTATTTAGGTACATTTCTGCCTAACCCTTCGGGAATTACAAGCGTGCCGTTATGTTATATATTTCTCAGTATCAGTTCGGAATCTGGCTCACTCTTATTACTGATACTGTTAGCGTACGTCATCCCACTGCTGGACAAAGGCCTCTCCCCATGACTTCCAATTGTCTCGATCCAGGGCCCATGTGGACTTAGGTCACCGTCCGTCCGTCTTATATGACGACAGGCCGTGCCACGTGTTCCACGCGCGCCTCAAGGATATGTCAGCAAATCGGTCCCATCAAAGGGGTCCGAGAGGGCCGATGCCTGCCAGGGCTGCGGGTTGTTCGAAAGAGATACCGTGGCCCTGGAACACAAAGGGCTAAGAAGGAACATGGATGGGTTTTGTAGAGTCAGTCAAGTCTGACACTCCCTTCCGCTCCGCCCAGAGCGGGACAAGTCATTTGACGATTTCCCAAACTAAAAAAATCGTTTAAAAGCGGGACAAGTCATTTGACGATTTCCCAAACTAAAAAGTTTCCCTTCATGAGCTTCTTCATGGACCAGTAGCTCTTCCACTCCTATTAAGTGACGCTGGTGACGAGCGCTCGGTAGCTTCACCTCCGCGTAAACATTTTGGGATTACAGGCATGATATTATATGTTAAGTAATCTATGTTCAGTAATAGTAATCAATTAGTAAAATTGTAATTATGGCTTAGGCATCGTCCTAATAGAACGCGAATGCGCGATCATCGTAGGTTCCCGCGAATTTTACTCGTACGAATGCGCGATTAAACATATTGAACTCGAATAGATGTCCTAACTGACAATCACACGGCGCGGTCGCGCGACTCAAATGTTTGTAAATCTATTCGCACGAACTTAGTCCGTACGAACGCGCGATAAAACATATTGAATTCGAATAGGCGTCCTAATTGAAATTCGCGCGATAATTGCGGCGGCGGGCCGCTGTGCCCGCGCCCCTCGCTCGCTCGCGTCGTCAATTCGCGCGATGATAGGACACCCAGTTTTTGCCGCATCGCTTACTCGCGCGATGATCGCGCATTCGCGTTCTATTAGGACGATGCCTTAGTGTGAATGCAACTTTATCCAACACTTAAATAGTGACTTATTGAAACATTTATTTACCATGATTGGTATAACGACTGTATTTACGCCTTAGATAATATAATTTGTAGTAAGGAGCCAATTATTGGTGTTTGCTCTAAAAAACGGGGTTATACCTAGGTAATTGACAAGTTCTAGTTTGGCAATAAGTGGTATAAAATGGCAGGTAGAAATCTTGTATACATTTATCATCATTCATTCATTCCTCATAATATATTCTCTGGTAGACAACACGCTACGTCTAGAAGCATGGCACAACATTTAATTTCATTTTCTTTTTTTAAGCTATTGCAAAGCTTTTATCGCGGGCTTTGACCGCGGCGACCGAATCAAGAAATTCCGTAACGAAAAAAACCTAATACCCCGAATTTGAAAAAAATGGTGAAAAAAAAATCATGGCAAAACAAATTGTTCTCTTATCGGTCACCACGCTCAGAAAGTGTAACTTGAATTAATATCAAAGAAAAAAAAATATGGCATAAATATTATAATTGCATAAGTTGATAAAAAATGCTATGCAATAGCTTTACCGCGGCAGTCTCCGAGTGCCACACGTATTTTTTTTAATACTAAATAGAATTGCGTTTAGCAACTCGCCGATGTGAATCCATGATGTGGCCTGGGGTAGAAGTTTTCTTGAGTTCCGTATAACGAAGTGGAGCACTAAAAAGATTTTTAGAAATTCAAACCCTGAGACGGCTGAAAAGGGTAAAAAAGGGTGAAAGGGGGTTTTTAGATTTGAAGTTTGTTGAATAGTAAGTATAATAGTAAATATGGGTATGAAGTTAGTTATTTTTTCCGATGGAGAATCTCATCGTGTCTTACGTCTTAACATAACGTTTTAAAATACCATTATAAGTACACTGAAGTGAGTCTACGGATTCAGTTCCCTAAAGGTCAATGGTTCCTACAAGGAAAAGAGATTTTATACTTCAAGGAAAGGTAGAAATAAATAACCCTTTTATCTTTGGAGCACCACTTAAAATTTGGGTAAGAATTTGAAACTTTATCTGTTAAACAAATAAGATTTTTAACGAGGGCTATTTTATTACAGAAGAATGTAAACCTGTATGCAGACTTGGATAACGATGATAAAGTAAAACTTTTTTGGTCGATAAATACATATTTTCAGCAATTCGAATTTAAAAAAACGGCGCTAACTTAGTTAATATTTTTTAACCGGACTACGGCATAAGAAAAGGAGGGTAAAAAAAAGATTTAAAAGTTTAAAAGATCTTTAGAAAGTACATACGGTACTTTTAACAAAAAAACATTTTTTTACATTTTTGTCTGTCTGTCTGTCTGTTTGCTCCGGCTAATCTCCGAAACGGCTGGACTGATTTTGACGGGACTTTTACTGACAGATAGCTGATGTTATAAGACGAGTAGCTTAGATTACTTTTATTTTTGAAAATGGTTCAATTTTTCGTGCAAAAAAAAAATGAAATTTTTAATAAAATATGATTCAAAACTAGGGAAGTAATAATATTAATATATAATAATTTCACGAGGGCGAACGTCGCGGGTGAACCTAAATCTCAACTTAATTATTTGTTTTTGTGTCAGTAAACCAATTGTAAAGCCAACAATTAATATAATTATTGTTGGCTTTTATTATTCGAATCGAATTCAAAAATATAAATTATATTATCAATCGATTCGAATGTAAACAAGGCTCTAAATACGTTTACCGATATCACATTGGTAGATCGAACCTAATAATTATAGACCACCATACAAATTAGAATAAATTATGACCCACTAGCCACCACTGCCCACGACTCACCATCTATAGCCAGTATCCACCACTTTATAGTATTATATTTTATTATCTGTGGCCAAGGTCAGCTGAACGTAATCGCCATATCAATCAGGAAACAATAAATTTTAATTAAACAAGTTCCTATTTACCTACCTATGTATATAACGTTTTTAATAAACATATAATGACTGGACAATAGGTACTTAAAGTTTTTCTTTTTTATATTACTTTAAGTTGTCATTGATGAAGATATTTCTTGAATATGCGCAGTAATTTAATGATTAAAATATTGTGTGAAATATTCAGGTTCAATGCAATCAAGATTTATACATCAAAACCTCTTCGTTAGGTTAAAGCTTTAAAGAATTTTAATAAAATTATAAGATGGAAGAAATTAAAACATTAAATAAACATTAGGTATGGAAGTAAGTGTAAGTACGTTAAAAAACATAAAATAGGCATTATAAGACAAGTACACATAAATCAGATATTACAAGACCCTTAGGGGTACATTCAGAATAATTTTACAGTTCATAAATGTATTCAAAATATTAGTAAATATACAGAACTTACTCTACGTTAGTATGGTGCTCCAAAGCATATTTAACCAATGGTAATGTCTCTATTAACCACTGTCATAAAACTCCTGATTTTATAACAACCGAGCGTCTACGCCTTACGACATTTCATACAAACTTTCAAGTCCTTATTTTCCGAAATGACTAAACCAATATTAAAGAAACTTAATAACCATAAGCAGGATACATAGGTCTAAAAAGTTACTAAAAACATTTTCGAAATCTTTAAAAAAAAAAACATAATTGGTTTCTGTTTCTATATATAATTTATAATCGCTCTAATTAAGCTGCAACACTATTTTTCGAAAATGTTTTAAGTAACTTTTTAGACCTATTTACCTATCCTGCTTATGCGTATGAAGTTTCATTCATCAAAGTTTGTATGAAATGCCGTAAGGTGTAAACGCTCTTAATTCATTAAAAAAACAGCCAAAATTAAAGAAATTAAAAAGTCCCGACTAACTTGAAAGTCGCATAAACGACACAACGAAACGTTTGATCATTCATGAATTCAAATACCGGAAAACTTTGCCCGACCAGTTTGTAAACCTTCAGTTTTGCATACTGCCCAGCAGTCTATATTTACTTGATTAGTAAGCTGTTGCTTGTTACCTTCGTCCATGTGAAATTATTGTAAAAACCTTACCTACTTCCCTATTTAAATCGGACTTTATTAATAACTAGCTGTCCCGCGCAACTTCGTCTGCATCACATTTTCCTGGTTTTCGTAACATTTTTCATTGCTGCTCCGCTCCTATTTATCGTAGCGTGATGATATATAGCCTATAGCCTTCCTCGATAAATGGGTTATCAAACACTAATACAATTCAATTCAGACCAGTAGTTGAGATTGGCGCGTTCAAGCAAACAAACAAACAAACTCTTCAGCTTTATTATTAGTATATTAGATTTCAAGGGCTTCAAATTTTTTACAAGAATCCTTTTTCTAAAACTGAAGTAACCTGAGTTAGTCCTTATGACATCAGCTATCTGCCAATAAAAGTCCGTCAAAATCGGTCCAACCGTTTCAGAAATTAGCCGTAACAAACAGAGACAAAAATGTAAAAAAAAAATGTTATTTCGAAAATGTTTTCTTACGCATTCAGTAAAAAGCTTCTATTTTGAAATTACAAACAGACACTACAATTTATTTATTTGTATATACATAGATTACTCTAACAAGACCGGATAACCTAGTTTCTTATTTTCTTCATTATTATATTTAAAAGGAACTATTAAATGTCTGGTCTACGCAACTTTTTGCTGATACGCGGAAGTTTCGTAAAAAAATTATAACAAAACATGGTAGCATTACATCAGGATCTGTTTTGACACTTTTTATGGCTCCTGGGTTCTCTCGAAACGTTTTTTGTCGTACCCAGCCGGGTTTGTGGCTAGTTTAGGTATTGGTAAATCGTGACTTAGCAAGCTGAGTTTTCGAAATTAAATGGCGCGGCGTAAAAAGGTTGGCGCGTGCTTGGCCAGCGGTAAAGTAGGTGTGTTTTTAGGTTTATTTACAACCATTGTCGTAGGTATGTAGTAGTTTATTTGCAACAAGATACACTACCTTGAAACAATACTAAATGGGGGACTGCCAAGGTCAACAATTTACCCGACCCGGGATTCGAACCCAGAACTTCATGCTCAGCAGTCACGATTGCGACCACTAGATCAATGAAGCAGTCAAACTAAATTTACTAAACTTTAAACCAAACCGTATTTGTCTATGGACTATGATAAAACGAGATAAAAGTGTCAATGATGTGTATCTCCTGAGTTTATATATATTTTGCTTTAGCGCTAAATATTATTCATTGCTTCGTAATTATTACCTTTTTTTTGAGTGGGTATATCCTCATGGTTATCCTCCGTTTGTGCCGAACGGAGGGTTATGTTGGACTCTAAACGGCTAAAAATCTGTCCTACTACTACCTTGTGCCGGAGGCCTGGAACATACGAATACATTCGCGCGCACCCCCGGCTGATATCAACCCGTTGCGTGCCCGTCGCACCCCATCTCAAAGTGCGGCTTATCTAGCGACCGCAAATTCTCCAAAAAGACGCGCAGAAACCAGTGCGCGCCACTTCTCTGGGCCTGGCTGGTCGGGCGACTACTCAGCCCTAAGTTCGCCACCCGCAGGCCCCTCTTTATGTTGGCCGGAGATCGTTACGCGCCCTTCGACGCTCGGTTGCCCTTCTGGTGCGGGTAAGAGCGAGCGGTATGGTCTCTTTCCCTCTCTGATGCCTCCTTTGCATGCATCACCTCCTCGCAAAAGAGACGGCGTTCCATGCGTTAGTAATTATTACCTAATTAAATTAATCGTCTACACTAACAATATTGTTTTTGCTACGACATAATTGCCGCAAAAACACGCGTGTTTATTACACTCGAATAGTTTTTGCTTGTTGAGTAATACTAATATTCATAACCGCTACCAATCACGCGAATATATTTTTTAGGGTATTATCAACTAATATGAAGACCCATGAATGATATTACGAAGAAAACCAATAAGTTACTTGTAAGGTTAGAATTTCAGGACTAAATTCTTTGATGACAGAATTTATTAATCTTTTAGCATCCAGTAGACATCTGGATCCACTCACATCATGCATACGAGATGCATCACCACGTCGAGAGAACCTAATACTCAGAATGACAACAGTCAATTTATAATTAATCTTCTATCCTAGAACACAATTAAGTAACTCATTAATCTGCAGACATAAAACTAATCAAATCAAGCACTAGTTATGTAGTAATTCACAATTCACCTAACCGCAATGCACTTGCATATTGTACCTACGACAGGAGACCAATAAACACAAACAAGTTACTGGTTATTACAACTTAGTTCTAACTTGATTAGAGCGTACCCCACCGGCAATGCCGCCATGTTAAATTCATGCTGTTTTGATAACTTGCACATAGCTTTAACTTAAGTCTGGGTGCAGACGGTAGACTGTAATAAAAGGGGAAATGAAAAGGATGTAGCTTGTTGGAGCTTTTACAGATATGCAACAAAAATTAAGTTGCTATGCTACCTAGCATAGCAACTAAATTTTTATTTTTATTAACCTTTCCTTAACATTGTGATAGGGTACAAAAATTATATCTAAATATATGTAATTAATTTCCAAATTGACTATAAATTACATAGAAAATTAAAATTAAATCATCATTATTTAATTTTAATTTAAAATTCGATTCTCAACTCCAACCTACATAAAGGGGAAGTATCTAGTGATAGATGCGCCTCCAAACCTGTCACCGTAGCTATGCGTCTACGCCCCGTAGCAATTTCTTTTTCGTAGCAATGCCCGTAGAACAACGCTACGGCATAGCCAACATGAGCTACGCCCACGTCCGCATAGTCACCGCAATGCGGCTTTCTTTTTATTTATAAAAACCCAGGAACATAAATTACGAGACTTGAATGACACTTGAAATTTCGATCATACTGTATCTGATATAGATACTTAATTGTATGACAAACAAATGATGATTTTCAATAACATTCGTAACTGGATATTTACCACATTTACTATTTGTTTCGAATTCCCATTATTTCGGTGCTGTAGCAAACGTTAAGATCACGGATAAACTGAAGTTATTGCGGATGGGTGTTTATGACCAGACAAATCTGTCTACCCTCTTTCTTGTTCGGTTTATGCACTCCGTACCACCAACACTGTCACTCACAACTCGATTCTGTTCCCGACACACCATAGAGTATAGTAACACGAAACTCACTGTGTCCACTCGCGAACTTTTTACGGCACTTTTTCGGTTTTGACACAACAAAGATTTTATCTAACTAAAGTATAGATTAACTTCGAACAAAGGTGACAATTTAAGCTAAGATAACGATTTAAATCGTCCGTCTGAATAAGGCTTTAGTGCCTTTCGTATTAAAACAATGAGGTGAATGAACTTAGCGACGCTTGCTATCACAATGCGGTATCAATGTTGCGATCTTTATCTTTCATTACACCGACTAAGTTTCATGGTTAATAATGCGTTTCTACAAAGAAAAACCATAGATAACCATGACGCCTGTAATCCTCGAAGGGTTAGCTAGAGCTGTACCGAATAGTCCGCCCACAGTCCGTTAATAATACAAGGTGTTGTTTAGACGCTTGAACGTCCATACATACTATTTTAGTATGTATGGACGTTAAATCCTCGCCAATATTCAGGAGGTTGTCACAAAAGACATAAATAAGCAATTTAAATTACGGTACCTACGTAGTTAATTATTAATAAACGCTGATTTTTTTGGTTGTTGAAGTTTTTTAGTATATCCGAAAAACCCCCTTGACATGGTTTAGGGAATATGAAATTATCGAATAAACGTTTGTATGTGTGAAAGGGCGGTTATACGGTTATACGGGCCGCGTTTAAAACACGGGTCATTCACACTTACCGATTTCCGTAAAAGAAAAAAAAAATACCTACCCGTTTTATTATTGATTCGGGACGAGAATCAATATCATAGTTACCTCCTTGAATTTGACGAGGATGCAAAACAACATAATAAATAATAATATACCTAAATAATGTCCAAGTACATTGTTATAGGGGGCGAGCCTATTGTTAGCCAAATTGCTTACGTAAACATATCTACCAAGCTTGAAATGCTAGGTTCATTTCACAAACTAGATGTTCTCAGAAACAACTCTGAATTTAAAATGATTCCCGGTAAATTGCAAACTTATCTCCTTGTACGTTTCATGGTATCCAAAGACTTTATCATTGCAATTCGTCAAAACAGCGAGTGTGTTTTCATAACACAGCGATACCTACAATCCTGCTTAATACTGGGGACTGCAGGCGTGTAGCTATGCATATTAATAAGCAGATGCTACCTCCTGCGTCTTTTAGCACATAAAAAATGCAATATCAAGGGAAACTTTTGCACATTGCCTTTCCTCTTAAAATGGCTCTCTCCAATAAGAAAGAAAAGGCGGCCTCCGCACATTAGTAAAACTTAATATATTTTAATAACTTTGTTAATATTGATATATTCGGTCGGCGCAACACGTCTTATTTCTCCAATCTCTTCTATCATTCTATCATTTACTCCTTTTTCCTTCATATCATTTTTCACACAATCCATCCATCTTTTCTTTGATCTTCCTCTCTCTCTCCATCCATCTACGTTCATTTTTATTAATTTATTTGTCAAATATGTGTTCCATCTCTCCTCATCACATGTCCACCAAGACAGACGACTCCCTTTCATCTTTTATCGGTAAAAATCACTAGTTCCTAATAAATCATATTGTAGTTCGCCCTCATTTTGCACATAACGAAAAAAACAAAACAAATTGACTGTCGCAGGGACATGACGCATTCAAAATTTCAAAACAATAGATAAACATACAACGAAAATATATTGAAATACAACAGGACGAAAAAAAAAGTTGTCAAATTGCACGTCGCGATTGCGACAAACAGGTATAACCCAAATTCTTAAGTAATACCTACCTATGTGGAAACGGAGAGTGAAAAAGTATGTTTGCAATGCATACAATGTGATACATACAGGATATTATGAAATGTTTTAGAGCAGGACACATTCCGCCATAATAATAGCATGCAAAAAAGAACTAATTTCTACATTACATTAAAATGAACCACCTAAGTAGGTATATTTATAACATAGATGTTGATACATACAATTATGTAAGTACTAAGCAGTCCGACAGAAACAAACACATAATAAAATAAATATCATCTTCACCGGTAACGACTCAAATCATAATTAAACGTTTAATATTAAACATCTGTTTCCAACTCCTTAATCATTAACGGAATCTAATTGGATTCTAAAAATAAATGACGTAATCTTCGGAACGGAAACATCGTCCAACCCTCATCTGACTTCGATCAAATTGTACCCCTCGCACCCCCTCACCCCTTTGTTCAATGTTTATTTTCTCACTTTTGTAAGGAATCCGGAATTCATTTCATACTTGTATCAAAAGGTATTTCTCAAAATGGCGGATATTTATAGCTCGAGTATTCATTTGCCTGATTTGTGTTTAAATTGGGACTGTTTTAAGCATAATTTACTGTTTCCTCTTTATTCTCAAAATCTGATTAAAATTGTTTTTGATTTTAAATTTAATTAATTGAATGTTCATGGCAACTTTGTGTACCTACATAGATAAGAAATGGAAAATTCAGCTCACCTAACTTGGATTTTACACTAATATTATAAATGAAAAAAACTCTGCCTGTCTGTGTGTTCACGCCACAACTGGGTTAGGACAAAGGATAATTAATATCCTGGTATGCAGTTCCCGTGAGACAATTTCTACCACCACACTGGTGAAGGTCGGGTATACGCTTGTGTCTCTAAAAAGCCATCACAATACATCTTTATATACGCGCACGTAAACAGTTTATAAACTAAATCTTGCCAAGATTTATCGTCAATATAAACAGCATTATGTGACACCAACAATGATTTACAGAGTGTAATAATGATAGTAACAAAGGTAGATAAAATAGGCGTAACACTTGGACAGAAGACTTATCACCTCCTTGCCCTTGGTCTAAATATTAGAGTAAAGCTGCTTTCAGACTACACTATAGTGTTATATAGTAAAGCAAAGAAGGACCTATCCTAGTAAGCCAATAATATATAATCTTCACAATCACTACATAATCTTATCATATTGTGCACAATATTTATATAATTACTGTTACATATTGACATTCGTTCACTCATCATTTAGGTTCAGTTGAAAACCAGCGTCGGGCACTAGTGTCCGGCATTTTGCTGAACTGGGCCTATTTGGTGCAGCCGTGAGTCACACAATATTTATTGTTTAGTATTATGTTTTTTTTTTAAATATTTCCGTTTTTTATATTGTGTGTAGGTACTTATGGCATGTACCAATAAACGTTTTTTCTTTCTTTCTTTATGTAGTACAGTACAGTGTGAACGTGTCCCTATCAATGTATGGTGCGCGATATTGTTGTGCTATGAGCTATATGCTATTATATTATAGCGTAGTCTGAAAGCAGCTTAAACGGCTTTTCGCCTACAGTAACCAATCGTTTTGTGGGAATGAAAATCAGAAACAGGAATCACATAAATTACTCTAATTACCATAAATACTCTAACACCAGGCTAGAAACTAGGTAACCAGACGATAAAGAAATAGGCTCGGATTATCGTGATGGCTTAGGTATAGTACCTAAACAATATGTCCTCAAAAACAGCTAAAAGTTTCTTCGGAATGTCTTCAGGAATCTATAATAAGCTTCCTAAGCAATTAAGAGAAATTGAAAATATGAGCTTTTTTAGGAAAAAAATTACCATATTAAACAATACATGAATTCTTGTCCGACAGATTCGTGATGAGTTAGTGCCAAACTGTTTTTATGTATTGATACAAAATATAGATCATGTTTCTATTTGAATTAATATATTTTTCTAAACTAATAGAATAAAGAGGAAAGATTTGATTGTTTGTTTGTTTGTTTGTTAGTTTGTTTGCATTGAATAGGCTCCGAAACTACTGGTCCGATTTGAAAAATTCTTTCAGTGTTAAATAGCCCATTTATCGAGGAAAGCTATAGGCTATATATCATCACGCTACGACCAATGGGAGTGGAACAGCAATGAAAAATGTTGCGAAAACGGGGAAAATGTGACGCAAACGAAGTTGCGCCGGTCAGCTATAGTATCAAATAAACTTACTTAGGTCTAAGATAACAAATTGTACCATGGTGGAGCAGTGCAACCGCACACCAAAATTAACACAATAACAACTCTGTAACCACTGTCTCACAATAAAGATCTTTGACTTTAGACATTTCTGATATAATCCTTTTTTGTGATCAAAGCAAAAGAAATGAACAAATTCAGAACTAATATGCGAAAATTAAATCATCAAAATAAAATAAAAAACTACGGATCAGAAAGATATAATCTATCAATTCCGGTTCAAGAGAAATAAAATATAGTAATAAAGGATAATGGAACAGATCCAGCTTGCCTCAGGCGATTGGTTCGCTTTCTGCGAATCTCTTCTGTCCTTTGATTGCATTATCGTCGTATTGAGGTTCATCTATTTGTATATTTCTATTTTTTAAGGTGGAAGATATTGAACATAAGATAGTGTGTGCACGAACTTCATTATCATCATTTGAGCCGCAAGACGTCCACTGCTGGACATAGGCCTCCCCCAAGAAGGGGGGGTTTTGCCATAATCGCCACGCTTGGCAGGCGGGTTGGCGATCGCAGTACGGTTGTTACAAAAGCACAGAGAACGCTGCTGCCCGTTCTCTGGCAAGTCCCTTAGTCGCCTCTTACGACACCCACGGGAAGATATGGGATGGTGCTATTCTTTACGTCCGACACCATACAGAATCACGAACTTAAAAACAGAAAAATAAATTGTGTATTATTTTGTACGAAGAATGGAGATTGTACCCTACAAAGTTCTTTGAGAACACTCGAATGCCCGCAACACTTCTAGAAATATTGAATTTGTATTAATAGTAAAATAAAATAAAAGTGAAATATTATAATAGTTAGGAAGTTAGGATTATTTATTCGGCCGGTTTATTATTTCCCTTTTTAAATCAATAGCCGCTAGACGCTAGTCTGGCGCATTACGTCACGAGCATGTCGAGGTCATCAGTGACGCGAACCCATAGTTAAAATCGCTCACAGCGGATAAAGAAATTTTCACTTCAAAAGAAAAAAATCAGACACGCATAATATGCCGATCGACTTAGCGCGCGTAATTTTCAAACGCAATTTTCAAACCGCGCGTTATGGCCACACTGTGGGCCTAGTCCATAAACGACTTCATCCGCAGGTAGCAGGGATCAGGGACTCAAACTGAAACCGTAATAAGGTGTTTTTAACACAGTTTTTAAAACAGTTTTAACAGAAAAACACTTTTAAATGTAACAGATACAATACTGTTACCGAATCAATCTGTAACCTTTTATATGTGTTTTTCTGTTAAAAACAGTGTTAATATGTGTAACTGAAATAATCAATTATAGATTTAGTACGCTGCGTTTACCTGTTACACTTATTAACACTGCTAACACTTTTATATCTGTTACAGATACATATCTGTTACATATTTGATTCTGTTACCGATTCAACATGTAACACTTATAATTCTGTAACCTTTATGAAGGTGTTTTTAACATGATTGCTCGCAGGTTTGCCAGGTGTACAAATGAGGTAAAAATCACTCTCTTCAGAGCCTTCTGTACATCTTTTTACACCTGCAGCCTGTGGGCAGTCTATACTCAAAAAGCATACAGTGCCCTACGGGTACAATATAATAATGCGCTTAGAACGATGTTGCGGCTGCCCCGTCACTGTAGTGCATCACGTATGTTTGCGGAGGCGCGCATCGATTGCTTCTACGCTACTCTGCGCAAGCGGTGCGCGTCAATGCTGAGCAGAGTACGGGCTAGTCGCAACAGCGTTTTATGTATGATAGCCAGTAGACTTGACTGTCTGTACATTGGTTGATGTATTAATGCTCACATGAGTATTGATACTTCGACTCATGGGTCAGGCAGGGGGCTAGTAGCTTAATGTTGTATTACTAACACTAGTTATAAGTTATTGTACTACTAACAAATTGGATGTTAGTTATCTTAAATAAACGTTTATTATTATTATTAAGTCCCTGGCAGGGATATCAAACCATTTCGGTCTTATCGCTCGGCATATGCGTCTGAATTTTTTTTGAAGTGTCCACGTCTGTCGCTGTTATGAGCCATTTAGGTATGGTGAAAAGCTATGGGTTCGCGTCATCGATGACCTTTACATGCACGTGCATCTCAGCAGTTTTATCTACTACTAGCTGTCCCGCGCAACTTCGTCTCCGTCACATTTTCCCCTTTTTCGCAACATTTACATTGCTGCTCCGCTACTATTTGTGGTAGCGTAATGATATATAGCCTATAGCCTTCCTCGATAAATGGGATATCTAACACTGAAAGATTTTTTCAAATCGGAGCAGTATTTCCTGAGATTAGCGCGTTCAAGCAAACAAACAAACAAACTCTTCAGCTTTATAATATTAGTATAGGTTGACGTCCTGTACCAACAATTTCTATGACCAACCTTATTTTTCTCCACAGATGCGGGACTCTCATGCTGAACGGCACCCGGTACTGCGAATGGGGCTACAATGGGCTGGGTATCGACTACCAGGTGCTGGCTGGACCCGCGTTCATGGCAGTGTTTACCGTCGTTGGAGTTGTACTCGGCGTGGTCGCTGACAAGTAAGTTTAATTCTATGTTTTCAAAATATCAGTTATACTACCAGGCCTCCCGTTATCTTGCGACAGTGCCTGACGGCAGGCAGCAAGTGAATTACTGGGAACTCGACACGACGACACCGCACCCCTCCCGTAGCCACCTGTATGCATTGTCTCTCTCGGTAGATCCTCCTGTATGACTACACTGACGAATGCAATACAAACTGCAAAAGTTATGACAAAATCGTTCTCCGCAATAATCCTATGTTAACTTTGAGTGTACTTAAAGCCGAAGACACACTAGGGGACAAATGTGCCACGACATGTATCGGCGACATGTCAAGCGAAGCCGGCCGATTTCACCTGACAAATATGGCGACAACGCGCGACTTATGTCCGCAGCGACGTCAGACGAAGTCGTGCGACTTCGCGTGACATATCTGGCGACATCACGAAGTTTTGTTTCACAAGGCAGTCGATATCATGACACCCACCGAGGTAGTGTTGTTGCCTGCGGCGTAATTAATTATAATTAAAAGTCAAGGAAAAAAGACGAGAAGATGGTGGGTTAGAAAGTACCATGTAAAGTACAATGGCGCGCGATGTTGCCAGACATGTCGAGCGAAGTCCGGCAACGTCGCGCTACCTCATCTGACGTCGCTGGCGACCCATGTCGCACGACATTTGTCCCCTAGTGTATCCTTGGCTTAACTCTTGAGTCAGAGTCAATTCTTATTCTTTGCTGAACTTATTTTAAGCTACTGCCTGGTTCCAGTCAACCATTGCCGGTAATCTTTATGCATCATCTGGTGACCTACCATGACATCTTAAAGCAGTATTGTTTTACTCTTATTCCAGTGTGGAAAAGAGACAGAGCTATACAGGATGTCTAGCGCAATCTCTTTCCCACACTAGAAAAGGAGTAAAACAATGTTTAAAAACGTCATGGTTCGCACTGCAACGGTGTAACAGCAAATTTGAATGCACTTTTCTTCCCCCCTAGATACAACAGAGCAAGAATCCTCTCCTTCTGCACCCTAGTGTTCGTCATCGCCATCCTCCTGATGGGTACCGTCAAGGAATACTGGCATCTCGTCGTCCTACGTATGATCATGGCGGCCGGAGAATCCGGCTGCAACCCTCTCGCTACTGGGATCCTGACAGACCTGTTCCCTGAGAGACAGAGGGCTCTAGCGCTGTCCATCTTCAACTGGGGCATCTATGGAGGATACGGTATCGCCTTCCCTGTTGGACGGTACATCCCTGAAGTTAATGCTTGGGGTTTGGTGAGTTTCTTTTTTGGTCTTCTATAGTTTAGTCATTTAGAAGTTGAAGTCATTATCGTAACTTTGTGATAGGTAAATGACAATAGGTTGCAAGTACTGCGATCGCCAACCCGCCTGCCAAGCGTGGTGGTTATGGCAAAACCTTGGGGGAGGCCAATGTCCAGCAGTGGACGTCTTGCGGCTGTAATGATGAATGATGATGATGAGGTTGCGAATAGAGCAAAAAAAACAATGCGATTTCTACTAAATCAGTTAACGATATTGCAAAGGTACTAAATTTGCCGTCGTCTTACTTTATTATGCAATCAGCACCCATTTACTAATTGCTGAAACCTACGCAACGTCTTAAGAATGTTTTTGTAAACCACTCTAAGAATACTTTCATCATCATCCTTCTCCTGCCTTTACCCCAATTTATTTGGGGTTGGCGCAGCATGTTTCCTTCTTCCATACGTCTCTATTACTTGTAATTTCAGCAGTCACCTCCTTTCTAGCCACATAATCCTTCACACAGCCCTTCCTCCATTTCTTTGGTCATCTACTCTAGCTCTCTAGGAGTAAGTTCTCGTTGCCAATTTTGTTTTACTACCCACAGAGCTGGCGTGTGTGTTACTTCGGAGCGGGTATCGTCGGTCTCGTCATCACTGCGTTCACCTTCCTCACTCTTCGGGAACCTTCCAGAACTACTATTGGCGAAGAAAATGGTAATTACGATTCTATATGAGATCTTCGTCATACATCCAGCCTGGCTGGCCAGAGAGAGCCAGCACTGGATGCAGGAGATGGATTAAGACTGATTGTATAGTTATCACAGACGATCGCTCGATGCAAGGTGTAATTGGACCCGAACGAAGACCAGGTCACGAAGCCGTCGACCAAGCTTTCTGTACATCAAACTAAGTAACTGTACTAAAGATAAATTACTGGGAAACGATTTTTTTTGGGGTAAAAACGGTTTACGGTAGGACTCAATGTCACGCACTCAAAACATTGTGCTGATGGATGCAGTGAATAGTAGAGGGGTCGTGGAGGTATTTAAAGTAAAGTTATAACATTAAAAACTTGTATGAAAAAAGAGACTTGAGAAAAAATTTGAACTTTGACCCCCAATATCTCCATAACTAGAAGGTTCCAGATATGGTCAAGAAGGTAGAAGGTTATATGGTAGAAGGAAGGAAGGAAGGCCATTGTCAAGGACGTTTGTAGGAAAGAGACTACGTTCGTGAGTGACTATCGATGACTTTCCTTTGTTTTACAAGCTCTTAATTAACTCACAAAGTTTGTATGGGTCAAATCATGCAACTGAATTTTAAAACAGTTAAACCCAAACGATTGAGTTGAAATTTTGCATACATGTTTAAATTGGATGACAATGCATATTTACTGACGTCATTCTAAATCCAATACGGCAAAGATGGCGGATTAGTTTTTTTTATGCACCCCAAGGCTTATATGGCAAAAGACGGTTTGCTGAGAAGAATACGAGTAAACCCCGTAACAACTAAGTATATTTAAAAGCTTGTTTTTAATAATTTTTCTTTTCATATATGCTTGTTACGAAAAACCACTTCTTCATGTCATTCTAACATGAACTGTCCTTTTTCCAGGAACAGGCAAGGCTGGCGACAGTACGCTGGAGTCCGGTAAGAATATGCCTCAGGTAACGATCTGGCACGTCATCGCTCAGCCCAGGATCATCCTGCTGTGCCTCGCCGCCTCCATCAGACATTGTGGTGAGTTTACCTTGATTCTACTACTTGCTTTGCAGGGCTGGGCTCTGTATGGTGTCGGACGTAAAGAATAGCACCATCCCATATCTTCCCGTGGGTATCGTAAGAGGCGACTAAGGGAATTTCCAGAGAATGGGCAGCAGCGTTATCTGTGCTGTTGTAACAAGCGTACTGCCATCGCCAACCCGCCTGCCAAGCGTGGAAACTGATGATGGCAAAACCCCCCTTACGTCAATGTGGCGACACTTGGGGGTGGCCTATGTCCAGCAGTGGACGTCTTTCGGCTGAAATGATGATGATGATGACTACTTGCTTAAATAGCACAGGGTAGCTAAGACCCCAATGGGTGGCATAAAACCTCTGACGCTTGGTTGGGCACTAACCACACAATAAAGAAAGACTGGTTAGCTCTCGATTCGCCTTTCCTTCCTATATAATAACAAATTATTGAAAAAAAAAATAAGGCATACATTAAAATACAAGTTTTCTTAAATCTATGTCAAGATCACTCATGGTTTGTGCCTGAACTAGGTAATCCTGTGTCTGGACTGACTGGAAGCCGACCCCAAGATAGTTTGTGAAAATGCTAGGCAGATGATGATGTACGTAGATTCATGGTTTGACTAGTTACTTCCTACGTAAAACGTAATCTACTACAAGACAAAAGCTTTTATAACAACATTTTTATTGTCGCCTACAAAAACCCTTATTTTTTATTCAAACACGTTATTACTTAAATATAAGGATTAAAATGCGGAGTTTTTATCTCACGAAAGAGTTTTTCAAACGCAATTGTAAGTTTGTAGTTAGTATCCTGCCAGTCCCTGCAAGAGACTTGTCATGTCGCGAAATCCAAGGTCGGATTAATGTACTAAAAGTGCCTTTGCAAGTAGGTACAACTCCACCAAGCTAAGTTTACACCACGCAAGAATGCGGCGAATTTAATGTACGTATGTAAACCTAATATAATGTTAAAAACAATAAATGTAAAGTAAAATCTAACAAACATTCGTTTACTTTTTTAATGTCATAGCGAATCTTTTTTTTGCAGACCTTACTTAAGCGTCAGTGTAACGTAATCGACGCTAGGCGCAAACTTAGCTTGGTCGAGTTGTACCTACTTCGGACATTTATATGATTGTTATGATTGCTGAGAATTAAGACATTATAATAGGTGAACTCTTGTGACCAGTGATAGCTATAGTGGTGTGATCGTCGGACTGCCATGTCATAGGACTCAAGTTCGAACCCAAGACGAGACCAAGACGAGACCTCTGTTTTGTCGGATTCATGTGCGTATTGGCTCACTCGAAGGCATGTAAAGCAAAGTCAGAAGCCCATGGGCGACAGAAAAACTCCGACACCAGGCGGCTTACCATGACGTCTTAAAACATTATTATTCCATTCCTATTCCAGAGTGGGAAAGAGATGGCGCTAGACGTACTCTATAGCTCCGTCTCTTTCCCACACTGGAATAAGATTAAAACAATACTGCTTTAAGACGTCATAGTGACCCCCCAAGTCAGACACTAACCACACGATAAAGAAGAATACTGAACTCTATGCCTCGTTTGACTACTAAGGTTCCTCATCAAAATTTCACGCATAGTCGCGTACCATATTCCTTAGTTCCCAATTTCCCTAATAAAAATTTCAGTCCAGGACATGATTAAATAACAATTTTTTTTAAAAAATTATACATTTCACCGGTTTGGTTAATAAACAAATTCCATACCAATCGAAAGTAGGTATAAAGCCCATAAAATACGCAAACGTTAGGTTGCCTTTTTTTATTCATTAACCAGACCGGTGCAAGTTACTAGTAAGTTGTGACGGGAAAAGAAAAGGCAACCTCACGTTTGCTTATTATATGGGCTTTATACTTTCGATTGTTATGGAATTTGTCTATTAACCAAACCGGTGAAATGTTTAAAAAAAAAAAAATACTTACTGAATTTTTTTAGACAACCCATACCTATGCAATATATTTATTGACATATTAAATTTAATATAAAATAAGTTTCATTAACCAGCTCGGTGAAGGTCGTTGTATATCGGGATCCTATACTATAAGGAATGCGTTCATATAAGCATGAATCTGCAGATCCAGCGTAAAATTGATATAACCTTTGTTGCTTCTTCCGCAATGAGAAAATATCGGTCAAAGGGTTGGATTATATTAAAATTAATGGCAGTTGTTGGCGACTTTCTTACGTCCTTAATTTCATATTTTGAAAGACAATTTATTGAATAAAAGTTGGTGTAGGCTTTGTTCTTTGGATACAAATTCAGATTTTGTATTTAAAGTAGGTGTAATAATACCGCGATTTACCTATAAATAGAAACTATGTGTACCGATTTTTTGATACCGAACAAAAACCTTTTAACACTGAAGTATCTACAGATTTAGCTTTAACTACTTACCACTAAATTAAATTACAAAAAACATCACTTACAAAATAAATAAATAGAAAGCTAACCAAATAACACTACTTTTTTGGGCATTCGTGTAAAAGTTTTTGTATTCAAAAATGCCAGGGCCGTATTCAGGCCTGTCAAGAGACTCGAGTGGCCCAAACATCTTCGCGTAATAGTCTGTCATAGCCAATCCTTTGTAGTTGTTCAAAATGTCTTTGTTAGTTTATTCAACGTTAAAGTATCTTCGTTTTAGCCTAATTGTATTTGTTACGGCTGAAAGGGACAGGCCTTTCAACTTTAATCATTATCATGAAACATGAAAATATTATGTTTAGTATAAAATATAAGTAGGTAGGTAAATTTTAAAGAATTCGGAGAGGCATGACGATGTTGATAATCAAGCATTTCGTGGGTCGGAATGAAAAACCGTCCACTTGCCGTATCATAGTAGTTATCAGCCCTTTCCCGTGATCTAGTCTAAGTCTTATTGGCTATGCGGATCATATTATTTAGGCTGAATGTCATGAAATCTACACCATGACAAACCTCTGAGTAGAACTCTTTAAGTTATTTTGGATCATCTCCAATTCTATTTAGCAAGCCTCATTCTTCTGCTGACAACTGTAACATAACTGCCCCCGCCCCCCTTAATTTTAGAAGTTAAGAGTTGCAGTTTGTCAGGTATGAGAGGTTCAGACAGGCTCTCCGAGAGCTCTTGTCTCTAGGACTGGAAAATACATTATATGTACATAGTAAGTAACCATTTCAGAGTTCACGTCACTGAGCACTCGTTGTCAAGTAGGGCAAGGGAAAAACATGCTAGTTCATACTGTCATCTTCTAATGAAGAAATTACCTACCTCTTACCTTAGTACCTCTACTATCGTCTGTCACACACAACTCGTTTCTAGAAACTTTGTTCTTAACTTAACCACATATTTTGTTTTGCAGGAGGCATGTGCTTCGCGTACAACGCGGACCTGTACTACCGTGACTACTTCCCTGATGTAGATCTAGGCTGGTGGCTGTTCGCTGTGACTGTCGGCATCGGCTCCATCGGAGTTGTGGCTGGAGGAGTCATCTCGGACAAGTAAGATGTTGTTTTAATACTTTGCACGCTGAGAATCTAGGATACCTATAGGAACCTACTTTGTTATCTACAATTTCTTCAGTTAGATCGCAAGTGGAACTCCGACTCCGCAGATGTAGCGTTTATGTATCCACAAAATGAATCATCACTATTTTTGTTTTGATTACTTTTGATTATGTTAAGATATCGATACTCATCAAGTTTTGCTAGCCATTTTATTTTACCTTGTTTTTTTTTAAAACGTTACCTATAAAAGATATTTGAACAAAAGAAAAAAACTTCAGAAACATACAAAAAAAGTCCTAGATAAGCAACCTACGTATTTTTGCTTTGGAAAGTTTAAACTGAGTGGCTGATATTTTGTTTATCTTCATTAATTGGTCCGCACACAAAAAACGCAATCTCATCGGCACACGCATTCTTAATAGACAACATAAAAATTCAATCCGATTATTCTAACATTGCCGTTTTTTGTATTCAAATCCTGAGTTTGCAATTTAATTTCTAAACAAATAAGCACCTTTGAAAAACCACATTAAATAAAAGTCAAGTTTGCGCTACGACTAAACACATAGTTCAATAGTAGTTATCATTCTAAAATCAATTAAATGAATATCAGCATAAAATTGATTTTCAAATAAACAATCACAATACATCAATAATATGGAATATTTTCTGTGCAGGTATGTGGAGAAGATGGGTGTTCGTTCTCGAGTGCTGGTACTTGCCTTGTCTCAGCTGATCGCTACTCTGCCTGCCTTCGGTTCCGTCGTGTTTGGACCTCTGTGGGCCATGATCACTCTCGCTATTTCCTACTTCTTTGGTAAGCACACATACTAATTTATAACTCGAGGACCGGTTTCCACCAGCAGAGACCAGTGGAGCGAAGATGACACAAAATTCATTTCAACCATTATATTTGTTGAGTCCAGCTCGTCTCTATTCCACTTTGGTTGGAACCAGGTCTTAGACAAAGATTCAGTTAGAGAAATTGCACTTTGGTTACATATTTGATTCACTTCTAAAAATTAAAGGAGCAAATCTCCTAACAATTACAAAACCAACCACAGGTTTAAAAATAGATTTGACACGTAAAACAACATGATTTTACAGAGCCTATTACGACGCGACGATCTCAAATATGTATTCCTCGATTCCATACCTGCAGGTATGACTACTAAGAAATATTTACAAGGGATTTTCCGATCTCAGGTTTCTACCCATGTAAAGAAAGCAACTACCAACCAGACAGAACAGTCTAGAAATTGGAAAATTACCTCACTGCTCATCAAATTAAAGTCACTTTTAACAAAAAACTCGTTCGTTCCAGCTGAGATGTGGTTCGGCATCGTATTCGCCATCCTGGTAGAAATCGTACCGCTGTCCGTTCGTTCCACCACGGTCGGAGTCTTCCTCTTCGTCATGAACAACGTCGGAGGCAACCTGCCCATCCTTGTGGATCCCGTGTCCAAGATCATTGGGTACAGGGAGGCCATTATGATCTTCTACGCTGGATTTTATGGCATAAGTAAGTTTGGGAACCCAATTTCTTAAATTATATTTTTTGGACAGATAAAACTAACAGTTTATGTCTGCCTGGTGGATTTCTTCGATAACATGAACAATATGGAGTTTTTTCAGAGGTGCTGCCAAAGGTTAACTAATGTTTAGGGGCTGTTAATACATACAATTTTCAATGTTTAAACATCTCTTAACTGTGTTGCCTGGTATTGTATTTAATGGGTGATCCCCTAGAATCCTAGATACGCCTGAATGACACCTAAATTAATACAGTAATAAAAACGCCTTGCTGGATTTTCAAAATGTCTACCCTGAGCCGAACCTTGACGTTCTAACAGCGTGCTTTTATTTAGTACCCAGTAAATAAGGAAGTCCTAGTGAAAACAGGCATAAGAATATATTTTTAATCAGAAGTTTCTAATATATACATAGCGATCTCTAAACAGGTTCTTAATCCCAAATGTTTATTTCTAACAATTGTCTTTCTCAACCCCACAGGCAGCATAATGTTCTTCCTCACAATGTTCCTGATGGATGGCCCTATAGAGAAGCCAGAAACGACTGAAGAACTCGAGAACAAACGCAGCGGTCTCGACAATAGAGCCTTCACTCAAGACGAACTGCCCACCAGACATGCAGGCAGAAGTCTACCTACCGCGCCTAGCGAAAGACTGTAGATTCTAAACGAATTCTTTGAATAAAACACAGGGGACCATGAACTACAGTCAAGAACTGCAAAAAGGACTAGAATTAAGTTTGTGGAATGCCCCCAGGGCCGTATTCAGATGTCTATGGGTGCAATAAAAGTACAAATAGGTGCATGATAGGATTTTGTGTGAGATGGCCTCAAGGACAGCTCTCGATATTGGTAAATTATACTCCAAAGTTTATTATTTTTTGTTGTATTTTTTTTATATTTAATGTAATCTGTTAAAGCAATATAATTCGTCACAGTTGAATATTTTAGTCTAAAAAATAAATCTCTATAATTTACGGAAATTCTCTAAAAATAAGTCATTTCCATTTTACTTGCTCAACAAAAGTTTCGATATTTAGATCCGCCTAATAAAGTCGCGAAGGAACAAAACATTTTTAAGCGGCAGTGACATAACAAAATAAAATTTTCAAGTGTGTGAGTTGATAGAAAAGCCCTAACATGACTCTTTCAAACAATGCATATTCCTTTATTTATAAGCAAAACAGCATAATCATCTATGCATTCTTTCAGTGCGTAAAAGGTCCTTGACTGCATTTGCCTGTAGAGATGAAGATGATTGATTGATCAATTATAATATGCATTGTCGTTATACCAATAAGTTATGTCTGAGTATTAAGTTTTAGAATAAGTTGTTTTAAGTTTATTTTAAACTCAGTGTCATTGTGTTGATTACATTTTATTTATTTCCTTGATATGCAGTATAGCCTGTTTGAAAATTAACTTTTGATGTTGAATACCGCAAAGCTATTGGTACTTAACTTTACACTGAAGGGTGTTTTAAACAGCACCGCCTAGGCGCCTATTATCTACTGAAAAAGTTTGCAGTAACAGAGTTAAATTACATCCACTTATGCTGAAAAGTTAATTTCTAAACAGTCTACTATAAACTGTAATTAATTTTGCCCAAAAGTTGATACTAAGCATAATTTTTAATTTATTTGCATTTACTTTTCAAATCAGTGATTTTTATGGAAAATGTAGAACTTAATGTATTACGTACAATTGTGTCTAGAATATGTATCGAGTTTTGAAAAATGCATTAACTACAGTACATTCACCAAAGTGAAATAAAATACAAAAGACGTTCATGTTTTATGAGATAGTTACATCCAAATGTATTTTTTCCGGTTTATTCATTCTGGTTGTTCTAAAAAGAAAAATCCTAAGTGGAATGCAGTTATAATGTGATAATGATCTTTTGTAAATATTTATTTCGTAGTTATGTGTTTATTGTAAATAAATGTTTAATGTTTTATAAGCCTTTTTATTTCTTCCAGTACAAATTACAAGTTAATGTATTTACTATATTTAAATAGTTACTTTAATAGTTTGAATGAATTACATAAGTAATACATATAATCTATACTACTTCAGTCAAAACCTTACTTTTCTTTTGAGCTTTATATTTGAAAAGCTTTTCTTTTCTTCTGGATTTCCACATTTTTGTTTCTTCTTTAGACAAAATAGATTCCCCACTGACAGCCACAGCATTTACTTTATCTACAAAGAGGATTCATGATTAATAATATAAAACAATATACATAGCAAGGCAATGGACGTCGCCAAGGGGTTAAGGCATGCAGAGGGGGGCAGCTGCCCCCTCCCCCTCTAGAGACTCGGGATTTTAAATTTCTTATGCTACCTGATGTCACAGAATAAGTAAGTACGTAATAAATCACTCTCAAACTAAAACAATTTTAGTCTATAAACGAGCTCCTAAGTACTCGTTATAACGCTACCTACTTACGTATTATTTTCTTTGAACCAACATGGAGGTCTGTACTATGAAGAGAAATTATTTTATCACGGAGACACCTTTTTCTACCTCTAGTTTGGCATTCCTATCAGATTTTCGCATGATCGATCGATATTTGACCGCGAACATGGTTTTGGTTGTGGGCGTCGAAAAATAAATAGACACCAAGTCACTTATTACAGACTGCAAGTGAATCTTACTGCATTAATATTACTGCATCTTCTAGTAAAAATACCTGTATTAATTTGTGTACTTTGCCACAGCTCTAAATTATTCTGATTTTTTTTAGCTTATGAGCATACATAAGACAAATTATATGACTCTATCAATTTTATTTTTTTGTGTAATGTTCATGGAAATACAAAAGCTTACCATCTTCATTTATACTTTCTTCTTCATCTATTAGTCTTCTTTTATATTTCAGCTTCTTAGAATTAATATTATGACTTTCAGTGTAGGTGTCCTTTACCTCTTCACAAGACAAAAAACCTTCAGAAGCCTTAAAGAGCTTGACACCTCCTTTGATCTTCCGTTTTCTAGAAATACAAAGATTTTATTTAACAGTCACTTGCTCCTTCAAATATAATTTTCCTGCCCAATTTATTTGGTTTCGGCACAGCATATCTTCTTCTTCCATACCTCGCTAATACTTATCATCTCAGCAAGTCAGCAGTCACCTCCTAGAGTGTTCAACGAATGAATACAAATTATTTTTAGTAGAAGCTTACTTAGTTTCATTTTCCATGTCCACAAATTCTATTTTTTTCTGTATAATTGCGGATACTTTGGCCCCAATTCTCTTTTGCATTTCTTCTGGTACTTTCACATCATTATAGTGGGACGATACTTGCAAATATCTTTCAGATTGCGGTTTTTCATGAGCTAAAATTTTTTATTTATTAAAAATTAAACCGTCAATTCAAACATTTATTAATCAAAATGAATATATTGGGTTTTGCACCTGATTGTCAAAACCTAAATACAGCCCTGTACAAAAGTGAGGTTATAATTATTTAATCGATAAACTGTTAACTGAGGCGTTTTCGAAAAAGAGGGGTTGAAATGTATGCTACATTGCATTTTAGTTAAATTAAGGTATCTAATACAATTTTCGTTAAACGTGATGGAAACTTACCGTTGTCACTGGCTTCTTGTTTCGGCGCTAACCCTCGTGATTCATTTATCATCTTAGTAAAAGACGTGTCCACTACTTCTCTGAATCGCGAAAGATCCTCACCTTCTGAAGAATCAGACATTATTAAAATGTAAGTAAAATTGTAAATAGAAAATTGCGACCGCAACAGCACAATACTGCAATTCCTTTTTGTTTATTGTTGTTCACGAAGTTTGCTGTCAATACGAAATAGGTTATAAAAAAAAAACAAATTAAAAGGATGAATTTTCTTTGCAAGAACTTTAAATGTCGTATCGCATTATTAAAGTAACACTTAATTATTTTCGAGTGCATTATCATTATTTTGCACCATCATAAAACATGTTTATAGTAACAGTAACTTCGTAAATCTGAGAAACAGTTTGTCATGCCATTCACAAGTGTCAAACGTCAAAGCCATGATGGTTATGTAGCGCAATTGTGCCAAAGACCAAAATTTCTTGACCCGCGGCAAAACTAGAAACTGAGGTGAAAAGTACTGAATTTCACATTAGCCACTACAAGCAGCGCTGCCTTAAGATATTAAGATAGACCGGAAACATTGTCAAACTTGAAAAAAAAATGTCAAACTCTCAATTTCTCGGACGAAATATTATATTGTAATTGGTTTGATTCTGTTACCTCATGTAAGAACAATATCAGCTGAATACTGTATGTGTGTGTAGGTTATAATATTCGCTGTCGATTTTGTGTTCAAAAACGAGCCGGAGCTAGTAAACAGTGTTCACAATGTCGCTATTATTCCGACCACCTACGGACCCAAATTTATCAAAATTTGTGGAAGAGAATGACTACGATTCCCTTACAAAGTACCTTGTGGGCAACAACCACAGGTTTCGCGAGAATATCATTATACCAAGGATCCTTGGCCCTGTTATCATTAAAACGAATGAGGAGAAAATGATAGAATCCACAATTGAGAGCTGCCCCTTCAAATCAGTGACCAGCTGTGTTATTGGTAAGTTTTGTGCTTATATACCCATAAATACCCCTACTTATTGATTTAACTTAGAAGTTTCACTATAATTATGCTCATAGACAGAATAGTCAAAGCCAACAATTGGGCTGTCAATGATCTAAATTAACTGAATAACATACAACTATTATACTTTCTAATCCTAATATAGACCATAGAAGATGCTAGCATTCCCGAATCTACTTGCAACACCACATACTACAGCCACTTACCTAACTTTTTACATAAACAATGTGATCAGAGCCAAAGCAACCAACTAAGTAGTTGATAGCCTATGGTGATATGGCCATTCCTTGCAGTGGTTATAGAAAGGCACTTGTAATGTAATAATGCCCAAACTTGGGTTCTCTCAATAGTTAAAGGTTAATATTGATTTACTATGAGCCTGCATCATTCTACTGCTGAGCTCTCTGCCCATGACTTAACATTCTTTCAAACCGGGATTCAGGGCTAAAAATAAAAACATATAAATAGCCACTGAACATAATAGCACACTAAACTAATGTTAAAATAGAGAAGCGAGTTTGTGATGAAATATTTCCGAATGATATATTAATGGCACATAAGGATGATGGCGAGAACGGAGGTGTCTGATGCGAAGGGCGAGTAATAGAGAAGTATGGATGAAGAATACATGCTGCGCCAACCCCAAATGAATTGGTAAAAGGGCAAGAGAATGATGATGAATATATTATTTGATACTTATCCATGTTGGTTTTATGCAGGAAGCCATCACACCTTCCACCATCTTCTGCCAATAAACCTATTTCAACAAAAATTATTCTCTTTTCAGGTTACGGTCTTGGAATGGCAGTGGGTCTCTTCACATCCTCGCTTATGCCAACTGTAGCAGTCACAGATCCCAATCAAACACAAACGGCTAGAGAAATCTTGCGAGAAATGAGAACATCAATGTTCAGTTACGCAAAGAACTTTGCCATACTTGGGGCTGTATTTTCTGGTGTTGAATGTTGCATAGAGTCGGCCAGAGGGAAAACTGACTGGAAAAATGGCACTTATGCTGGTGGGGTCACAGGGGGCTTAATAGGGTTAAGAGGTACGAGTATATTTCTTTCATATTTCATGTCTTATAATACCAGAATTCAGTTGGAACCTATAAGACCGTTCTATTGGAAGTCAATCCGAAACTAATTCAAAAAGATAGGGATGATAATGATGCCTTTGATATGTAATGACAGATAGATGGATCTAGATATCATCATCATCATCATTTCAGCCGAAAGACGTCCACTGCTGGACATAGGCCTCCCCCAATTGTTGCCACATTGACATAACATGGGGGGTTTTGCCATAATCGCTTGGTAGGCGGGTTGGCGATCGCAGTACGGCCCATTCTCTGGCAAATCCCTTAGTCGCCTCTTACGACACCCACGGGAAGATATGGGATGGTGCTATTCTTTACGTCCGAAACCATACAGAGCAGATCCAGATATACAGAATGGATTTTTAAATTTTTCAAAAATTCATGCTGCAATGAGAAATTAACAAAATTAACAAATTAAACTGGCCTCCTTTGAGTATTTTTCGCTATTCGTCACATTTTCGGATTTGGCAATCTGCGCTCGCTTGAGAAATTAACCCTGCTGAAGACGGATTGTGATATTATATTTAAAAAATAAAACCAGTATAATAATAGCTCAAACTACGGTCAGTGGGTCGTCTTAGGGGCGGATTTTTAGGAGTTGTTGTATACGCTTAGGGGCACTATGAGCGGTAAAGAAAACAAACGAAAAAATTTTAAAGTAAATAAAAAAAAATGCAGATTCGGGTTAACCTTGACTATAGAAATAATTTAGGTTATGAGAAGTATGGGCCCACCACGTACCAATTCCGACTTATGTGCCTCCGAATTTTATTAGATTTTATAAAACGATCTATATTTACAAAATGGTACCTTAGATGAAAATCTTTTGTGGAAAGAAACTGTTGCTCTAGTAGAAAACTATGAAATGGTGTAAAAAAACCCGACAAATATTAAGAAAAAAAATTGTCTGTCGATCTTTCAGCTTGTGTATCCTTACGGGCAAAGACAGCCAAATCTTTGAAATTTATTTTTCTAACAGATTTCGGCCGTTTTTCTTGCAGAACCTTATTAACCTTATCCATAGAAACCATTTAAGTTCTGAAAAGCTTGGCCCTACGACGCACCGTTTCCGAGTTAGGAGCTTTATATTTTTTTCTTATTTTTATAAAACGCTCTATATTTCCAAAATGGTAGCTCAGATGAAAATCTTTTCGGGAAAGAAACTGTTGCTCTAGTAGAAAACAATGAGTGTACCGGTGTAAATATTCTGTTAACGGACTTCTTTTTTTTCCAGGTGGCGTAAGAGCGGGTTTGTTTGGCGCAGCAGGTTTCGCGGCATTTTCGACAGTCATTGATTATTACATGCATCAGCGTGGATAATGTATAAAAAATAAATTATGTTATATTTAGTCATTCTTAGCAATAAACAATTCACTTAGATATAACTGTTGTCTTTACTAATTGGGAATCAAATCCAACCCAGAGCATTTTATCGCTCTTTGGTCAAACCGGAGTTAATTCTAAGCGGCTAGTTATTGCTGTTCTAGGGGGACATTACACAATCGACCTTGCATGTCAGGCCCCTCCGGTTTTTTTACAAAAAAGCTAATAAACATATACAAGAAAAGCTAAAAAAACCGGTCAATACCGTGTCGGGCCACGCGCAGTGTAGGGTTCAGTAGTTAACAGCCAAGTGCGAGTCGTATTCGGTGACTCATAGTTTCGAACCATGCTCTAAGTAAAAGCCAATTTGATAAAACAAATTAAACCTACCCAATTTGACTTCCTATACAAATCCTCACCTGATCCGACAATTTTGCACGGAAAGTTTTGTTTTTTTTTTTAGATTGGGGTATGACTTGTCATAGCCGTTGTTTTGTGTGTTTTTTTATAAAACTTATCGAATGAAACAATAGCGCGATACAACTGAAGCTTAGCGCCATCTATCGACATTTCTATGGAGTTGTTCGAAATTTTTGAGTCAAATACAATTGGTCGACTATTACTTGTAAAGCCCACTTAAGTCTGATAGTTTTCCTGAGTGTGGAATAAATGAGGTCGCCAGTATCGCAACTGTGGCAGCCCGTAATACTACGACTCAACAGATTTTGATACTTGTTATTTTTAGGGATATGATACCAATTCCAAGTGGGTGGTTCAGTCCCTCGGACGCTACGCAAACACCATGGAAGGCTTCAATGTCCATTTAAATTTTTAATTTAAACTGTCACCACGTCAGACTCTTTTTTGCCAAGCTGTACTACTACCGTGACATTTGAATTTCTAACTACAACCGTTTTGTTGGTAGAGGGGGAGGCGGGACACATGACTCCAACGAAAATTGGTACTTTAAAGCTTGATAAGTCACGAACGGTTTACTTAATCAAAAAACGGTCTCGCCAAACCCTTAATACTTTTAAAAAGCCTATCCAACGATATCCCACACTATGGGAAGGATGAGAAAAAAATATATCATCCCTACTATACACGTAGGGGAGGTACCCTAAATAACTGTATTTTTTCAAAATTTTATTTTACAACTTTTTCGGTGTCATTTACATTATACAAATTACAGCTTTCTAGTACCAATAGTTTTTGAGCTAAACCGCGGACAGACAGACAGACGGACATCTCGCAACTAGAAGGGTTCCTTGTAGGGATGGGCAAGTGAAAAAAATATATCGATGTTTATCGAATCGATATTTTTAAACAGTATCGATAATTATCGAGTGAAAAATATCGATATATCGTCAGTTTTCGAATGATCACGTTCGAATGTTCGAAAACCACATTTTTTATGATTTTTAGACTCGATCAGCACTGCCGTCAAAATGGCGATGACCGTATTAATTCACTTGAAATTTAGAAGGGTAAATAAAGAAACTTGCGTGCTATATGTATACAGAAGTTTTAATGGCGTTGTATTATGTATTTTTCTCCAACTCTCCTATTTAACCCACACTCATAGTATTTGATAATCAGAATATTAAATATTTATATAAATAACGATACGCGAGGAGCATGCAAGGAATATCTTATAACATTAAACACGAAACCAAACTTACGTTAAAAAAATATCGAAATTGATACGAATTCGATACTCTAAAATAAATATCGAATATCGATATATCGCGTTTAAAAATATCGACGATATATATCGATTATTGTATAGAAAAATATTGATATATCGATATTTTTTGCCCATGCCTAGTTCCTTGTGGACTACGGAACTCTAAAAAAAAGCAATAGTACCAATATTTCATCGTTATCACTTTTGTAAAACCGTACTGAGTTTGCCAAACATATGACAAATTCTGGAAATGGACATGGAACGCAGTTCCAAAAGGCAGCTATTCAAGTTTAAAAGAGAAGAAAATAGAAGTTTCCGTTTTAAAAAAATCAACAAAAGCAACGGTCTTTGTCGTGTTCAGCTTGATTGATTTTTTACATCGAAATTTACGAAAATGTGTATTGAAGTGTGAGTTTTAGATAGATTTGTAGCAAGAAATTAGTGTTAGTAGTCTGCTAGTGTAATTATAATAATAGTGCGACGTACAAATTGATCAAAATGAAGGATCCTTTTGTTAAGGATTCGGTTATCGATTCGCCGGCCAGGGAGAGTCTTAGAAATGTGGAAGGTTGCTACAACAAGAATATATTCAAGACTAGTTCGTTTGCGAACTCTCGCCGTGCTTTGCAGTCGGGTGCTGATAAGATATCAAGAACATTTCGAAGTGTTAGGAACACCTTCGGGAATCTGTCACAGGTAATTTTGCTGTGTCATATTTTGCGACAAGGAAATATATATAAACCTGCCAAGAGTTTGCTAAAACTCAAAAACATCTGTAATGATAATTAGAATGTTACTGATATTCCACAAAGTAATCATACAGTGTTCTTTTCTATGAAAATGATGTCAAAAGGTATGGCCGAAAATTCCATGACAACATTAATCGATCTTTCCGGTTTTCTACATTTAGTGAATAATTGGATCTGTCGTGTATGCACGAAACTGAGGACTATATTTACGAATATTCATAGTAGACTGCCTAATGCAGCACTAAATTATTTTTAAAATCCTGTAATAATTATACAGAATTAACATGCGAGTTCAAGTAAGTATGACCGAATCTATTTTCTTTACTCCAGTTTGGGTATAATAAACCGTAAAATACATATAGATATTTGTATTTGTTAATTTTTCATTCATATTTTCTTCATGTTTTACATACTCTAGTCAATGCCCTGAAATGACCTTTCTGATTCATCCTTTCTCAAACCATTGAACTACACAATAGCCAAATATCTTGTAATAAATAATTATATTCCTCTAAAACTTTCTCTTGTGTCTCACAACATAAATGATAAGATGGAATATTTTAATTCAGCATTTCAGACTGGGAGGCAGTAGGCGTCGTCACCGACTCACAGAACCTGGGTCTCCGTGCAGGGCACCAACTACACCGGTTATGAAAAAGAAACAGGTATAATTAAAGGCAAACTTTATTTATTACTTTTTATTTTTTCTTTAAATTGACAATCATAAAATTATGGTTGTACCCCTTCACTGACTGCTACCAGACTTGTGCTATTTATTAATTGCACTTAGGTAAGGGTTGGCTATGTAGGGTTGTACAATCTAGTCTAATATTATCTAAAGATTTCCAGCCCGCAAACTAGGTATTCAGATCTGTACCACAGATGTTATGGATATGATATTTCGGATCTGGATATGTACATGGATATAGGAATAAAATTTTATTGGTTTCAGATATGGGTACGGAATTACGGATATGTAATTATTTCGGATAATCCATTATTTTCCGTTATGGATAAATAGATTGAAGTAAAATATAAACACAAATCTAATTTGTAATAATTTGGTTTTATTTATAGGTTTTATCTAGTCTAGGTTATCATTTGGTATTATAATCAGCCTTATAGGTAAGTAATTATTTAGAGATGCTATATTAATTACGTGAAACAAAAACCTGTCGAAACATGTCGTTTTATCTAGGCTCCGCACATATACGAAACTATCCGAAACATGTGAAACGGATACGGTTACGGATATATTTTTATTTCGGATATCCGATAGTTTCGGTTACGGAGCTCCATAACATCCCTGATCTGTACCTTTTTTTGCTGTGTTCTGTATGGTGCAAATATGAGTGCTGTCAATTGTTTAGATAAATGATGACCTTCTTTATGTATGTACATACCTACTTACTTTTTATGTTGTCTGGTTAATTCCAGTTACTGGGCAGGAGTCCCACTAAGCTGTACAGCCCCTTTGGCATAGAGACACCTCACAGCCGGGACTTCAGAATGTCGCCGTACATGCCTGATACACCAGACCATGGGTAGGTGATTAAATCATTTATGCCCTAAAATTATTTATTATCAGGCAGGCAGCTGTGCGATGTTGCAGGCTGATGATGATGAGGCAGTTGAGACAATTTATAGCTGTCTGTATCATGTTGTTCCCCACTAGATTTTCTTTTTGAAAGTCAATTCTTAAATTGGTTTATTCTTTGGGCTGAGACTACATCTTCTGGATTCTTCATCTTCTAATACCACACTCTGACTGTTTGGTTGCTTATAAAATATCTACTAATTTATTTAAGTTCTTTAAATAAATTAGTAGATATTTTGTGCAAATATATTGGGCCAGTGACAATGCTTGGCAAGTAAAAAAGTCAAGAGAATATTCACGTCATGGAGTTGTTTGTGATTGTTTCTGGGTCCACTCAGTATTGATTACCACACATATACCAAGAAGAAGATAGCAGCCTTGTAAATGAATACTTTACTGATGGTTACATCACTGTAATTATACCCTCCCAATACACAGTGCACCCCCATGATTTTGACCTGTAAAATCAAAAAAAAAAAACAAAATATTTTATTTTACATAGGCCTACATGGGCACTTATAAAACGTCAACAGAAGAGGCACGGTTCGGGTTGGTCGTTTCCTATGGAGAAGAACCGGCAAGAAACTCCATAAATAAAGAAAGAAATTCATGATCATATTCCTTTGAAGTTATATTGAACTATCTGACCCGCACAACTTGGTCTGCGTCACTTTTTCTCGATTTTGCAACATTTTTCATTGATGCTCCGCTCCTATTGGTCGTAGCGCGATATCATATCTAACCTATATAATAGCTTTCCTCGAAAAATGGGCTACCCAACATTGAAATAATTTTTCAATTCGAACCAGTAGTTCCCGAGATACGCTAATCTCGGGAACTACTGGTTCGAATTGAAAAATTATTTTAGTGTTGGGTAGCCCATTTTAGAAATTATTATTACTATGGTTGAGCACAATGTCCTACACATTGTGCTCAACCATAGTAATAATAATTTCTATTTACTTAAAATATTTCAGTTTGTCACCGAAGCGGCGCAAAGGCGTGACACACTCCTGGCATATCCTCGCCAAGAAGAGACCTCGGGCGCTCTTCCACTGAAGCTTCTATCACTACATGCAATACCTCAACGCACAAATGTAACCCACCGCTTAATGTAAGACTAGCTTCAAAAGGCTGCCTGAGATTGTTAGCCGCGAATGTCAATCGTTTAATGATGCATTCTTTACACCAAATAATGAATATAATAAATGTCGTACAATGTATTTTCTACATGCAGACCACAATGATGATGAAAGGATCAAGTAGCATGGTGGACACGAACCGTATATGTCTTGGTTGCTACAAAACAGACACCACGGCCACAGGGTGAATTTTTCAAAGAAAAAATTTAAATTATGACAGTTACATAATGAACCACCAATATAGGATTTAAGTATGCTAGAAGCGACCCAGTAATAGTCTTAATTTCCTTGCCCTTATCCCAATAACCATGTTTTATTCTTTCATACTTCTCTATTACTAGTCTTCTTAAGAATCACTTTCTTACTAGCCATGTCATCTTTCCATCGTTTCTTTGGTACTCCGTACTCCTCTACTCTTATCTACATACATAGTAAAAACTTTGCTAATGACGTTTTCGTCATTCCTCTCCGCTTTATACGCTCATATTACCACACAACTTTTCAGACTTCCTCTTATGTGCTCTTTATAGATTACCTATTCAGACAAAGCAATTCAGACCAATTTGAAAAAAGTACCCTGTAAGGCTTCTAGCTTGTCAATTGGAGCAAAATGTGGAGCCTGTGTCCAGCAGTGGCCTACAATAATCAAGTTTGATGATAATCAACATGCAAATGGCTATGAAATGAATCATTTTAGGTAACATTATCATGGACTTTCGCGTTTAACAATCTCTTTTTGCCTGTATTGTCGATATTTATGTATGCAATTGGTGCTATACTCATAGTATTTTCTTATTATTGTATTACATCCGCGATTGGCTTATTCCTGTCGAATAATATCTTATTACAGTAGAAAGTAAGAATTATTAGTACTTGAGATATTAATCATAATCTTTTACCATCAGGTAATTTAAAAAATTATTTGCGTTGTAACAATAATGCAAAGATCGTAAGTCTTGAAAATCAAGTGATCTTTTATGTACTAATAATTTTCATTTTCATAAAATATGTATTTTACGATAACTTCAAAATTCTTTTGAATTTGTTCTAGTAGTAGTATTCAGTGATTTACTTATGTACTTATAACCAATTGAATTGTATTAAGATAACATGTATTATTGCATATTCAGTATTATGTCGTCAAATTATATTGCTTTGAGTACAAATCGTATAACCTGTCGGACAAAATGGAGTAGAAGAAAACGAATCACAAATACCAAGTTACAGAATTTTGGGTAAACTGGAGATGTAGAGTAGGGCGTATTTTGTTAGATTAGTAACTTAGAACTATCAGTTATTCTTTACATTACTAACTAGTTTAGATATTAAAGAAGATATTTGATAGTATAACTAATGGCCAATAATTGGGGGAAGAATACATACTATCTACCCCAAATAAATTGGGATAAGGCAGGAAAATAATGATTATATACTAAGGGCAGCTGTTAAAAATGTTAACTAAAATAAATAAGGTTCGTTGAAGTCCACTGCTGGACATAGGACTCAGCTATTTTTTTCTACTCCATTTTTGTTCGTATAAACGCGTACCTACATAGATTTTTTTATACTAATACGCTTCGCTATGACAATATTGTAGTCGCCTATTACTATTTATACTTAGGTTAAGATCGTGTGTTTATTTCAGGAATCTCCAAAGTTTTTACTTTATTGTCGAATACAGTCCGCGTCATAAGAAAGAATAATTTTGGAAAATTATATGAAGGTTTTTGTAGATGGCAACTTTTTGAATAAGCGTAAAATGGCGTTGACTGTACTTTTAAGACTGATTGTCTTGTAGTTGTATATTTTTACTTTTAGTTTCTTAGTCGAGGCTCAAATGTACCCACCTATTTTATTACGAAGGTATGTATTATTATTTTAAATGTATTTTCATCATTTTTGTGTAATGCATTGGCTATGAGACACTGCGGTGTCATTTGATTATATTTGGTTTTCTACAAGACTGTATTATTTACTTTTATCTAAAACCATTTCCTTTTTCCTTGGGCTGTAACTCAAATTAATGATCGCCGAGCTTATTTCCCAGGCATATTACACTTTTCATGTTCCATTCGAGACACTGGTTGCGTGAAGCCCCTTTTACATGAAAAAAGTCCCCTGAAAGTGTTCATGTGTACGCAATCCGGCAAAACTGTGTTCAGTTTGTGTCAATAAAACCCTGCTTCTTATTAAAAATCTGTACTTGCACTACACTCTCTCACTCACTCACTCTGCACTTTGTCTACAAATTGCAGGAAATACCAAAATTTAACGGATTGTATGGGTAGAAACAATTTTCCCTTACCTTAGTTTTGTCTCGCGAAGTATCTAAATTGAGAAGAGATAGCTCTCCTCCGGGATTGGTTGATTTGATTGAAATTTAAGTGCAACAATTTATAAAAAGTTGTGGCCATTAAAACGCTAAAATTAAAAATAATTATTAATGCTTCGATCGGAATTCGATTGTTTATATTATTCAATAGATAAATAATAAATTAATTTAGTTTAGATACCTACCTTTAAAATTTTTAAATGAGTAGTAATAATATCATCAGCATCATCATCATTCTCTTGCCCTTATCCCAATTCATTTGGGGTCGGCGCAGTACGTCTTCTTCGAGTACCTAGTAATAATATCAGTAACAATATTGAATCCGGAAATACCGGAATTACTTTCTGGAAAAATGGCTTATCCATTTTATTGTTTCTATATGCATTTGTGATACAAGTACCAAAAATCAATCTACCTACTCCGATCTATGCTTATGAGTCATAAGTCAAAAGATGATCGTATGACCGACCTAGCGATTTAAAAAATTTGGGTAAAAATAAAAGTTTTCATTGTCATACATATTTTTTATTATAAAAATATCTTCACAGCTCAAACTTATAAAACATTCTGATACTTATAGTAAGTAGTTTAATCTAATAATCTATACAGGATAGTGTACTTCGCTATAAAACTTGTTCTATAAAGTTATGTCAATCAGGTGTATTGAGAAAAAGCTTTCCGGTCTCTTTTAGGAGTTATTTTAGACGGCGTAAGTAGCCTCAAACAAAGTCAAAGTTTTGAAAACCATTTTATTTTTATCATAATCTTTTAGGAAATTACACAATGGTTTTTTTTCTTAATTATGAAAATAAAATACACAAAAAAAAAAAAACAATAACAGAAGTGCTTCAGTTGAGCGAATGAAAGGCAAATGTCACAATTTTAGCCGATACAAACTTAGCCACTTACAAAGTAAACAAAAAAATATTAAATGATAGATTATTTACAGTTCCAAGTGGAGCCTAAACGTTTAATTTTCAATTACAACAAATCAATTTCGTAACAGCCAAAATATTTATTTCTATAATACTCAATAACCTTAAAATAAACCCGATTGTCACATTCTAGCAAATCTGGTAAAGTAGTCCTAAGTATAATTAACAAAGTTCAAACTTAGTATATCTCAATATATTCTAGAAGAAAGAATATAAAACCAAGTGCTTATATTTATAAATGGGTGGGTTTCACATTGCAGAAATGATCAAAGTATAAGAAAAAAATTGTAGCAGTTATGCCCATGAACATTTTTGATCTTAATCAAACCTTAGCATCTTTCTCTCTCATCTAGGACTTTGATGCTGGATTTTTTGTGCAGTTATAGCACATCGAAACCTTTTCCTTTTAAAGGACAATAGTAGGCCTAGAATAATCTCCGTATTAATGATTGGTGAAGCAAAAGTTGCTCTGTCCTTTGACACTTTAACCCAACGTTTTGGGTGTGGTGAACAATGTGGAAACAAGCATTATTTAAAGCTTGCTTGTTGAAAATCTGATGCCTTTATTTGGGGATCCCATAGTACTTAAATATAAATGCTTTTAAAGTCTTATTAGTACGTCCATGCAGTTATGAGTTTAAATTGTTTTAGTTAATGCAATTGCATTCAATTGTATTAATATTGGAGTCCGTTTTTTTTCAAACAAATAATATTTCTATTGCTAGCAAGAATTTTCTCATTTCCGCATATATGTCAAGATTTTTTACGAATAACGAAGTAATCCTAATATGTACATTTTTACCTAAACTATTAAAGGAATAACAAAAAAAACAGGAAACCTAAAAATAATCCTGGCAGGTTCGAGGAGTTCGTCAACGAATTCTAAGATAGGTACACACATGCATACCCAAAATACTTTTAACCTTTTTGTTTATAATTGTAAACAAACAAATGAGAAAGACTGCTTGCTAATCCTAATGACAATAAAATCATTATTTTAAAAGATTTCGACCTCCAATTATTTTTTCTCATCCCTATTGGAATTTTTCGATCGCAAAATGTCAACAGACCATTATTTTTGATATGATGAAGGCTTCACAGGAAACTGCCGAAAAAACAAACCCTACAACCAGCTATGGCTTAAACCCCCATTCGAATAATATACATAGTCAGAACATTGGTCATAAAACTTAAGTTTTAGAACCAAAAATTCGATGAGATGTGGCATCCACAACACCACACACTGGGCCAGCATGGTGGATCATGGCCCATTCCTTCTCACAGAGAAGGCCTCTGCCCCACCAGCGAGAACGTTATAGGTGGATTATGCATAATATTGAGAAGGCACAAGAGAGAGTCGTCAAGTTGAAACAATGAATTTCTTGGAAAAACCCAACTTAATAAACTTATTTGTATTTTGTGCAAGATCTTGCCATAGAGAACTATATACTATAGAACAGCTCTAGTGTCTGCGTTATATGAGAGTGACTACAACCAAAACACAACTGAGATTGAATACAACTGCAAATTGCAGGTGTAGGTACTAAGACACACAGCTGCCAAACCCAACGGGAAATACAAACATGAATATTATGTTAGTGACAAACTTATAACTAAAAACGTTTTGTAGTTTCCATATTCAGTAAATTTTTGGCACAGCCCATCGGTTTCTGGCATAGTTTAAATAAAGAAATGAAAATGGATTTATTTTCGAAGTTACTTTATGAATTTATATTTTTATTTATATTTTCACTGGGCTGGGCCCTTTCTTTAAGAAAATATTTACCTCTAATATATCAAATATTTTCCTAACTACGTAGGTACTTAGAAAAAAATCCACCTTACCGCTATATAGACTCTGAGAAACAAAATTGGACTAAATGTTATACACAAGTTCTATAAAAAAAGTAAAAAAAAAGTTCAGGTGAAAGCACCAGAGTAGCCCGAATTTTTCCAACGATTTTTACAGTTTTCCGGTCAGTGTCAAGCTGTATTAAATATTCAATACGTATGTATTTACAGAATTATTACCATTAAAATAATCAAAACATCCCTCTAAGTTGATTGAATTTTTGACGGATTTGAAACCAGCGCCGCCATTTTTAGGGTTCCGTACCCAAAGGGTCAAACGGGACCCTATTACTGAGACTTCGCTGTCCGTCCGTCCGTCCGTCTGTCACCAGGCTGTATCTCACGAACCGTGATTGTTAGCCAGATGAAATTTCTACAGATTATGTATTTCTGTTGCCGCTATAACAACAAATACTAAAAACAGAATAAAATAAATATTTAAGGGGGTCCCATAAAAAAGTGAATTTTTTGCTCGTTTTTATTAATAATGATACGGAACCCTTCGTGCGCTAGTCCGACTCGCACTTGGCCGGTTTTTTTATGCAATACAATTACCACAGACAATTTCGCACCATGTTTCCCGCCCACGCCTCTTCCTTCCTACCAATGTCATTCCAGCGACAAAAGAAACCTATGCTACACATTATGATCTATGAATTCGAGCAAAAGAAATTGTAAAGATGCCATTAGCTGACTAGATTTGTTTAGTTAGAGAAAGACTTTTTCATTTTTAGGGTTCTGTAGGGTTCCCGACCCTATTAGGTTATTATTGGAACTTACTCTCTGTCCGGCTGTATGTCACATGGTTATATCTTTTTTATATCTTTAAGGTAACAATTGGAATTTCCACTTAACCGCTGGGCACGTACTATACAGTACGTGCCCAGCGGTTAAGTGATTATTACACTGAATATTAATTTAAATACATGGATTTGCAAGAAACACAGTGACAGTCTGAAATACTTGACAATCGCTAGATATTTATATACCAGTTTATTATAATCATTCTATCTATTTTTATAAGTGCATTCTCAAAGTTATCAGCTTATTTATAGTATTTTGTGTTCTCTTTTTACCCACCTCAATACGGCAAAGTCAAAAGACAGAGTTATGACTTTTAGAGGCTATGCAAAAGTCTAAAAAGTACACATGTCAATGTTTTTAATTAACCCATCTGGACATTTTGAAGTTGAGCAGTTTACATTCCAACCAATACTATTCCTATAGATACAGTTTAATGTTTTCTTTCAGAATCGCTGCTCAAGTTCAAAACGACCTTACATTGTATACACCGGGTCGTATGAGTATGTAGTCCAACTTTTATACGACTAGACAGCTACAATTTTCAAATACCGCTAAGGTAAAGCCAAAAGAACAACGTTGAAGTTGGTTTTCAACAAAGATTTAAACTGCCCGATTAAGTGAGAAGGCTGAGCTCGCACATCCCGCGGATCAAACGGATCATAGACACTTTAGATAGATATCAGTATGAGTGAGCGAGACAATATAATTAAAATATCAGTGTCAATGAAAAAGAAACGTCACCTATTTCGACGCGGTAGGGCGAATCCTTCGCTTCAAATCTTTGGTCATTAATAATGACTTAAAATTAACTTACTTAACGAAGCCAAGAGCTTCAATACTGCGGACCAGGATGTCTGTTCAGGTAGGTCTGAAAGAAATGATAAAATGTAGGTATTAGTAAAAAAAAATGTTCATTTGGGACTTCAAAATCCCAACCACATGGAGCAACTTAGTTGTTTGCAATATTTGTAAATGGAAACGGGCAATTAAATGACTATAGCTATTTATGAATGGCTATAGTACCAAACGCTATAAAGTCTGCTCATAAAATATTAATATTTTTATAAACTTTAGAGCACATGCCTTTAGAATCTAAGGCATGTGACATATCAATATTATAACCATTCGCACATAATGAGTATGAATACCAAATAAATTGGGATAAGAGATGATAAATGATGATCCATTATGATCCATTCGCACATATACAGTTCATTACCGAATTTAAAGCTTAGGTATTAAAAACTAAAAAAAAACACAGTTCGAATGCTATCCTGCAGTTATAAAATCAGGTATACATACAGAAGGGCTCTTGAACGTCACCAGCCGTTGATTAAAGGCAATTCTTTGTGAAGGTCTCTTTTGAGGCCGCATCGGGGGTCTCATGAGGCCACGAGTTGGGGTGCCACGAGTAGGTGTGCCACGCATGGAGGGGAGGTTGGCCTTTGGAAGCGGCAGTATGTGGGGGAATATCGACCGATTCCGCCACTGTCTGATGTTCCGTTTATCTGAATCTTCGGTGGTTTCCGACTCCGTGTTATTGACGTAAGGCTGCGAAGTACCAGGGCTTCCGTAAGACTGCGAGGTACCAGGGCTTTCGTAAGGCTGCGAGGTACCAGGGTTTCCGTAAGGCTGCGAGGCACCTGGGCTGACGTGAGTCTGGGAGGTACCGGGGTTGTCGTAAGCCTGAGAAGAACCGGGGTTCACGTAAGCCTGCGAGGCATTGGGTTTGATGTGCGCTTGCGAGGCACCTGGGCTCGAAGCCGGTCGGTTGAATATGAAAAGCGGGTTCATTCCTATAGTCCTAGTTATTATTGGCTTCGGGGGCTCTTCGGCCGCATTGTTCTGTAGAAATCATATTATTGTTAATCATTTTATTTTCAGAATTAAAACATTCCATAGATTGTTAGTAAATAATACTTATAACTATGTTAGTAAGTGCATAAGTATATTACATATTAAAATTATTAATTTATTCTGTATATTTGCACTATTTGACATTGTAAAGGACACCTCTAGACCCGTGAACGGTATTCCAGTGCCGCACAACCGGACAATCAACCCTTCACATTGTCCCAATATGGTATTCAGAAGTCTGTTGGTGCTGCCCCGCACGCGGCGCATCAGGGAGGCCACTCTGTACTCCAACTCGCATGCCTCCCTTCCATCCTTCCAAAACTATTCTCATGATACCCCATAAGGTTGAACAGTTAAAACTGCATAGAACCTAAAAGTACTATCGCCCTAAAGCAGTCAGTGCTGGCCTTAGCAAACATACCTGATGCACTCCAAAAGCAAGGCAACCCCAACAGCATCCTAAAACCATTATGGTACAGCACCCGTAGGGCATTGACGGGTACAACGGGCCCACGGGCTGCAGTTATAAAAAATCTGGAAGTATGCCTTAAAAAGAGCAGTTTTAACTTCTTTTGGGCACCTTGTAAAACGGCGCGCCAGAATATTGCATCTCACTGCAAATGCCCTACGTTCCTGCTCAATATCCAAATCATCTGAGAGGTCCTCGGTAACCCAGTGCCCCAGGTACTTGAATTTCATGACTCTACTTATCAGCATTTCTCCAAGCCGATATTACAGTGTTTAAAAAAAGATAAACTGATGTTTATCAGTTATAATGTTATTTTACACACATAATTCAAGATCCCTCGTGTCGTCGTTCGTTCGTTTCAGCCAAAAGACGTACACTGCTGGACATAGGCCTCCCCCAAGAAGGGGGCTTTTGCCATAATCGCCACGCTTGGCAGGCGGGTTGGCGATCGTAGTACGGTTGTCACAAAAGCACAGAGAACGCTGCTGCCCACTCTCTGCTAAGTCCCTTAGTCGCGTCTTACGACACCCACGGGACGATATGGGATGGTTCTATTCTTTACGTCCGACACCTTACAGATCCCTCGTGTATGAAAAGAAAATTAAGACCAAAGTTTGGCTTTGTTATTTAATGCTTAAAATTAACTTTAGTAGGGATGAGTGGTAAATTAAATAGCGAGATTCTTGATAAATCCCAAGTAACAAAAGCTTCTGTAGCCAAGACATTTTATCATCAAACAGTGATATAGTAGGCCTATAATGGTAACCTCTGTGACTGTTTGTACTATGAAGGTTTTTAACAAAGTGTTTTGGTTCTATAAGATTAAAGAGCATTTCAAAATGCATTTTATAATACTGCTTCAATTACAGACTATAGTCTGTGACGACTTACTGTCGTGTGTAGTGTGTTCTGAGACAATTGTCAACAAAACATTTTTAACCATATTCGCCCATAGTTTTTGTCAAGTAATAAAAATGACTTACCATAATATTATCCAAGGTGGTATCGGGCGAGTCGGCCGGGGACTGCGGCTCGTTGTCGGGCAGCGCCGACGTATCCACCTTCAGCGGTGGAGCATTGGTCACCGCCGACGACGCCATCAGCGACGAGAACACGCACTGGTTCTTCAACAACATGTAATCCTCAAACACTTCCTTGCTCTCAGATATCTGCTTCTCAAAGTGGCCAATCATCCGGTTGTTGAATATATCCGAATTCGTCAGCCGCATCATCTGTATCAAGGCCCGCACTATCGGCTCGTCGAAAGGCAAAATAGACACGCGCTCCAGAATATGCTCCACAACATCTTGGTTAAACGACCGGTCGTTACCTACCATGAAGTACGTGAGAGTCAAAAACACAATTTTGAACCTCGAGAAGTTCTGCGTGATAGACATCGTCGCCATGAACACGTCGCACAGTAACGTCCTGTTGGGCTGGTCCGGGTGAATGGGCAGCTTTAACAAGTCCTCACATATACTCAATTCGACATTGTTCAAATGTAATAAAGTCGCTTCTATAGTGTGAACTCGTAACCGCGTGTCTTCCTCGGACTCACTGTTGGCCTTGACAATGAAGTCGTAAGCCATCTCGACGAGTATCCGCGTGAGTCTCCGCTTGACACACTGCTCCACGTAACACATTCCATACATTCTCCTCAGCTCGGTCCATTTCCTTAACAACAAATACTCCCGTACCAAGATCCTGTCGTCTAAATGATTAAGTTTTTCTTCAATTTGTTCCCTGGTCGGTATCAAGTGTACAAACCGACACTGTCCGCTCCTGCCTTTCCGACAACAGTTCATTAGGTTGTAGAAACATAAGTAGCCAAATACGATGCTTCTGGCTTTGGGCATTCCTTCAAAATACGATTCCATAAGACGGGTTTTTTTAACCACATCTGGGGGATCCGGTTTCGTATCTAAATCTACATTTTCATGAATGTCTTGGTAACTTCCAGAATCGTCTGTACTTATGCTTTGCTTATAAATTGAAGTAGAATCCGCATTTTGTTTTTCGCAAACGGTAACGTTAGATGCCATCGTTCCAGCGTCTTCTTTAATTTTCGTTGGATAGTAGGTTTTTCTCTCTGTGTATGGCACATAGTCTTCCTTCACATGTTGTGGAATATATTCCTCGGCGGGGCGCAGTTTGCAGAGGGCGACTGAGGCAGCCGTTGTATTAATTTTAGAAGTTTCAAAACCACTTAAACTTTCAGCGAACAGAGAAAGAGTATCGTCGTCATCATGGCGGTCATAGTATACGTAGTTGTTGGAGGTGCCTTCCGCCATTTCGTCTTCCGTTTCGACTTTAGTACTTGCGTTGGAAACATTACCCTCAGAAGTGCGTGATAAATGTCTACTAGGTCTTCTTTTCGGTATAACGAAATCATCTAAAACTTTAGTATTTTCTTTCGCTGCAGTATTTTCTTTCATTGTAGTACTTTCTTTGACGGTAGCATTGTTTTTAACAGAGATTTCCTTTACTGTAGTACTTTCATTAATGGTAGCATTTTCATCAACAGAGTTTTCTTTATCCGAAGCATATTCAGTGTCATTAACATCATCACAATCTTCACAAAGACTGTCTAGGCTTATGGCAGGTTTTAATATTTCTTTTATATGCTGAGTGTGCGTTATAACTCCAAATTCTCTATCCATGATATTGAATATTTTATCTTTAAATTTTACCATATCCGCATTGACATATTCATCATCTGACCTCATCCATTGTATGATCTCCTGGTCCAACTTTTCCAATGTCATGCTTAGTAGTTGTTTAGTTGCTTTTTTATTAGTAAAACGAATTTTCTTTGTGTTATGTGAACTACATTCATCAGAGCATTTTGAATTTCTTTCATCAGTGAAATCTGAACTTCGTTCTGTCCTACGTAATGGTGTTGACACCCTACTTGACGACGCGCTCAGATTCAACGAATGTGCACCTAATGAACCATTTAACTGTACAGAAGTGTTCTCGCTGTCTGAGCTTTTACATTCATACAAACGCGCCATATTCTGACGTTTCTTCACTTCACTATCTATGTTAGTTAGTTTAAGTACTGGTAACTTCTTATTAATTCGGACAAAGTCATTGGAACAGAATGAACCAACGCAAGTGGTATTGCTCGAACTGGATATGTCTCTTGTCCATGATTTGCTCGAGCCACTACCAATAGAACTCTTTCGGGATTCTATTAAACCTGGTGCATCTTGTTGGTTTTGCGTGGTTTTTACTTGAGCCTCTGTTACTTTGTTTTTCAATGGGTAAACTATTGACGTTGTTTCGACTGAAACCTGTGCATTTTGTTGCTTACCTTTTGGTTTTGGACCTCTCTTCTTTCCTGGTGGAGGTACTTTTTTTTCGGCGGACAGCGACAACTTCGTGTTTGCAGCTTGCTTGACTATGGATTTTATTTGTTTGGGTTTAGGTGTTACCAGTTCTGGTTCAGCTTGTGCCACTGTGGGTTCTTGTGGTTCAGGTACATCTTCTATATTGTTACTTTGAGCATCTTCTACTTTTATTTCGATTTTAAGTGGTACAGGGTCCGGTTCATCTTTTAAACACTTCGCATTTTGCTTCGATTTTGAATCAGCTAATCTTTTTCTAGTAACTGTAATCAAGAACGTAAAGTTTATACTTACGATAAACAGACGGCAGTCGGTCTTAATACTCGTAAGATAGATCGTAAGTTAAAAATGTTTCCAATAACTTACGAATTCGTCGCGGTAACAGTTTTTTTGGAGGTGTTGTTTTTTTTGGAGATGTGTGTTTTTTCGGGGATGTTGGTTTTTTCGAAGAAGTTGCTTTTTTCGGAAATTTTCGTTTTTTTGGAGATGTTGATGGATTTTTTTCCGTTGCAAGTGTTTTTTCTTCAGTTGCAAGTCTTGCATGTGTCTTTAATTCAGATGCAAGACTTGCAAGTGTCTTTTCAGGTGTTGAGGTGCCTTCTGAAAAACAAATCTATTATTTTACAGCATGAACAGCGTTGTGGGCTACAATATTGTTCTTATGTTTTGTGTTTCTCTTTTTTTATACTATATATTGTAGCTGTTTGCTGTTCCCTTTGAATAAAAAAAAAAATAAAAATAAAATTAACATTCAAACATTTTAGAAATAGATAAAAGTATATAATGTTGTGTAAATTTCCCGACCTCTAGAACTTTTTAAAATATACCAAACCTGCTGCATCATTTCCACTGACTACACCATTTTGTAGAACATCACAGAAAGTAACTTTTTTCTTTCTCCTCTTCGCCTTTGGAATCTTAACAATAACATCGTCTTCTAGTAATTCTGGTGGTTCTGCTTTAATTAATTGTTGTCTAGCAACTGGAAAAAAAAGAGCAGCACAATAAAGTATTCACTCATCATCTGCTAGCCTTTTCCCAAACTTTGTTGAGGTCGGCTTCCAGTCTAACCAGATGCAGCTGAGTATCAGTATTTTACATAAAGCCATTGTCCACGTGTCCCGGCTACATCACACCACGAAGGTTGAGGAGGTCATGGAGTATGTACGAGTGAAGACCAGCTGGAGCTTGAGGGTCGAGAAGTTGGAGTCGCGCCACACCACGAATTTCAAATCGTTCGTGGTGCGAGTTCCGACTCATCATATCGAGACCTTCCTCAAGGAGGAGTTTTGGCCGAAGGGTGTCATGTATCGGCGATTCCGCGGAAGGCTACGCGACACCACGCAGCGCGACTCGACGCCGTCACTTCGTGTACAATAGTTTAAAGATTTAGTTTTATAAAGTATGTATTAGTTTATAAAACAAATAGGTTAGTCATTTTATGCTTATATATGTATTGTGTTCTATGGGCCTAGTTGCCTGAAATAAAGGATTGTATTGTATTGTATTGTATTGTATTGTCTATCTGACCTCCACAACCCAGTAACTGGGTAATACGATACCTCTTGGTAAGACTGGATGTCAGAGTTTCGGCTTCTGACTACTCATAATGACTGCCAAAGATCTACAAATGACATCCGAGACCAACAACTTAACGTGCTTTCCGAGGCACAGAGGAGTCTCGGTATGTAAAGATGGTCACCCATCCACGGACCAACCTCGGCAACCACGGCTTAACCTTGAAGATGGACCTGTGTGGCTGTATTATTTAGCTACAAGCTCCTCAGTGTCAGCCTCTTATTCAGTAATTTATAAATATTAATTTAAGTTCAAGGAAAATTATCAGATTAAAATTCAATTTACATAGTATACCTGAATTTGCTAGATCCACTTTGCTTTCATTGGTCAAATGCTTGATAAATTGTGGAGGCCGACGGCCTTTCAGAATTGGGGTATATAGTCCTTCCTTCTCTGTAATCAAGATAGCATAATATTAACATATTGATAAGCTGCAGCTTATTTATTTTATTAACAGGAGCATCAATAGCTATAACCATTAGATAACAGCTGTATATGTAACTCAGAGGGAATTACAAGTTCCCATCAATAAAGACAGAGAAAATAGTAAGAAAAAAAACTAGAAATCAAAAGAAATAGAAGAAAAAAATATAAGCACTGTGAATTTTTTTTAAAGTCAGCGTTCAGTTCACTGAAATTCAGCACAGAATACATTTTGGTGGTGAATGAGTCAAATGAAAACACTTTACAAAGAATATTAAAGTCCTTACATGCTCACAATATGAGTTTTGCCTGTGGTTAGAAAAGAAAGTGGCCAAGTGCAATTCATACTCACACACACAGGGTTCTGTAGCATCAAACAATAATATAATAACAATATTTGGACATTCATATGGAAATTTACACTCAACAGCAAATTTCTATTTGTTTTCATAGCATTTTTATGAAAAACAAAGTTACTGCTGCAGTTTCATAAAAACACAACCACAACCGTGCTTTAAATGTACTTTTACGAGATATAGGTCTATCTCGTAAAAGTACATTTTATTAGAATTTTCTGGACAGTCATACAGACGGACAGGGTGAATCGATAATGTTGTTTTAGCTTTTTGGTAGTGATCCTAAAATGAAATGCAGATTGCCTCATTGGTCTAGTGGCAAGTGCGACTACTGGGCATGAGGGTCCCGGGTTTGATTTCCAAGTTGGGTATAGTGTTATTGGGTTTTTCCACCAGGAACTTCTCAGTAGCAGCCACAGAGTCTTGATATATACCCGGTAGGTGGCAATAGACTCACCCCCTATTACATGAGACTTAAATGGAAACTGGGGTCTGCTATTATGTACAGGTCTGCCTAACCCTTCAGGGATTACAGGTGTAATGTTAATTTATGTAATGTATTGAAATGCAAAACAGTAGTTGGCATTACAGTTTTCCAAAATAAATCAGATTAGAGGTTATATTTGATCAAGAGTAATTTTAAGATTCATAAGGTCAAGTCGTCCTACTTGTAGCATGTTAGTCAAACAAATACCTTTTGAAACCATGATGTCAATCAAAAACCATGAATAAAACTTATATTCTAAGCACTTTTGTTTTCAACAATAATTTGTTTTCTAATGTCAGTTATCAAAATGGAACAGCAGCCAAATATTACTGAAGTGACTCCAGCATTCTTATGATCAAGTCTAGGATGCAAACTAGTCCTGGTACATGTATAATGAAAAAATTAACAATGTTAGATTAGCTTTTCTTTCATTGATAATTTACTGCTCTGAGTTGGGACTCCTTTTTACTGGATTGGCCTACCATCGCATTAGATCGCGAAAAGTGGAAAGAACCCTTTGCCCAGCAGTGGGATAGCACAGGCTCAATTTATACACAGGGTCCCGCCTAGCGGGAAGTCTAGGTGATCAAGTGAGTGTAATACAAGTTTCGAGCAATTTTGCAGAGCTTGCAAATTGTTGCATTCAAACTTACCTGTATTCGATAGTGGTATGCTAACTTTTATATTAACAGGCTTATTTTTATATGCTTTTACTTTGAGAACAGATCGCAGTTTTTCCGTACTCTTTTTATTTGATCGGGGTCCTTTGTTTGTCGACATTTTTGCACATAAATTTGATAATATTATGATTATTCATGTGATTTCGACTCAACAAAATATTTTTTCTCCATCTCTTCCACAGACAAGATCTCTTCGGAAAAATGACAGTAGCTTTAATGAGTGAATGAGTGAGTAAGTGAATGTAAAAGACATAAACATAGATCGAACATAGACATAGACTAAACAGTACAGCTATAATGATGATGATTTTTGATCGATTTTGAAAGTGGTTTTGTTTGTAAGTTTGTTTCGTTGAATGCAGATTAATCTTCGGAACTACTGGGTCCGATTCCAAAAATTCACTAACGGGAAGCTACTTTATCTCCGTGTTCATATCATAGGCTACGTTTAAAATGTCCTCGTGGACCTACAGGAACGTATTAACCAATTTCCGCACATGACGGGTGCGAAGCCGCGAACAAGAGCTAGTTACTAATTTCACCAAAAGTTCGAAAAAAAATCCGATTGATCGTATAAATAAAGTACCCATTGGTCAAGGATTTAATGGGTATTTAAGCACGTGGCCAAATAATAACAGCCACAAGGGTCGAGGTTCAAGCTTCAAGATTAAGCCACTCTGGCCAAGGTCGGTCTGTGAATGGGTGACCATCATAACATACCGAGTTTCCTCCGTGCCTCGGAAAGCCGTGTTGGTACTGGCTGTCATTGAGTACATGTCTGACAGTCGTTCGTTGCAGGTAGTCAGTGACCCACAAGTCTGACAACCAGTCTTCTCTAACCAAGGGTTATCATATTACCCAGTTCTAAGGTTCTAACTGGGTTGTGGAGGTCAGATAGGAAGTCGATCCATGTAAAATACTGGTTTTCACCTGCACCCGGTAAGACTGGAAAAGACTACAATATAGTTCAGAAAAGGCTAGGCTACGATGATGGTAATTAAAAAGAAAGTCAGACTGCAATAAGTTTTAGTCGATTATAATTTGACTAAAGTTTTGGTATTGATGCTTAAAATACTGAATTCCCTGTATTATTGTCTTCTTATTGACTTTGACTAGAGGTCACTCAGGTTATTTACGTCAAGTAGAAAAAGTATCGGCTAAAATCGGCTTTTATTACATCGTTGCCGGTCTAGTTTCGTAAATTCATCATTCGATCAAAATGCCTGCAAAATACAAAATTGTTATGATTCGCCACGGCGAAAGCGAATGGAACCAGAAGAATCTTTTCTGCGGATGGTTCGACGCTGACCTTAGCGATAAGGGTAAGTTCAAAACAAATTCCTATACTTATGATCTTTTATTTTAATCATATCATCAATTAAATTATATCTGTTCTAGGTCGTGAGGAAGCTGTTGCTGCCGGAAAGGCCTTGAAAGCCGAAGGCTACGAGTTTGACGTCGCCCACACTTCAGTGTTAAAACGCGCTCAAATCACACTGGGGACAATTTTGAAAGAGCTTGGTAAGGAAGACTTGCCTGTGGAGAAGACATGGCGATTGAACGAGAGGCACTATGGTGGCCTTACTGGTCTTAACAAGGCCGAGACTGCTGCCAAGTATGGTGAAGCTCAAGTATGAATATTATGAAACCTCTATATTTTTACTAGTTATTCCTATTAATTAATAATTCATTATTTACTGTCTAGTTACCGATAGAATTGGCCTATTAAAAATAGCCATTAGGCTGTCTGGAACAACTAGATAGTTTTATCCAGTTATTCCAGTTAACTTATAGCTTAGGGTCTCCTTTCATGCCAAGATCTTCTCTGAATCTTGTTGCATATCATTTAATTAAGATATATCTGTTCTGACTCATACGTTTTGGCAAACTTTTGACTTTATGATAGAAGCTAGAGAAGTCTGACATTTTTTTAGAGCATTTTATAAATTACCCACACCCAAAACAGTCTTTACGTAATTTACAAATTGTTATTATGTTGCCTACTTGCTTTTACATTGTGCCATTTTTCTCTAAAAACATTTGAGAAATAAAGTATAAGTTTAACTTTTATTCAACACTGTATTTATGATTTGAATGTTTTTGGCAGGTACAAATCTGGCGTCGTAGTTTCGACGTCCCCCCGCCGCCCATGGAGAAAGATCACCCTTACTACGAAACCATTGTCAATGACCCCCGTTATGCTGGGGACCCAAAACCTGAAGAATTCCCCATGTTTGAGAGCTTGAAGCTCACTATTGAGAGGACTCTGCCTTACTGGAACAATGTTATTGTACCCCAGGTATGTCTAAAATGGCACCAATGTATGATTATTGTAGTACAGGGCAAAAGCCTCTTCTCTTAAAATAATGTTATGACTATAGAGCACCTTGTTTACACAAAGCAGAGTAGTAAAAAGAATTTACCATTTTTCAACAGAGTAGCAACCGCAACAAACATGTCCAATTTAATGAAAAACATCTGTGAAATAATAGAGAGACCCTAACAAATAGAAGAAACTCCTAAGAATAAGCAGTATTTCTTTATTTTTGGTATAATTATTTTTCAGTAAGCATTAATTACCTTGAAAAGTAAATAATATGGTTTCACTATTATTTATTAAAATAAGCCAGGGTATACTATGACTTTCCAGATTAGCGGAACTCGCTTTATCTTGAACTCATAAAGTGGCCGTTATCATTAGACTTGATGAAAGAACTATAAAACTTACTGATTATAAAAACTTCTTTTTATTTTAACTAAGTTACTGATACAAGCATTATTGTATGTCTATCTGATAAAAACATTATTTATATTTTATCTATGTTAAAGATGATATATCAAGTATAATTCTATTTTTTTTCAGATCAAAGAGGGAAAGAAGATTATTATTGCTGCCCATGGTAACAGCCTCAGGGGTATTGTTAAGCATTTAGATGGTATGTATCTAGATCTAGGTAATTACTTTTTTTCAGTGGAGAAGAGTTCTGTTTTTTACTAATAGAACCCCAAAAATGAACAAAAAAGATAAAGAAAGAGGAAAATGATTTCCTTGGAATACCTATCTCATGTAACAATTACATGAAACTCGTTTGTCTTCTGAAGTTTTAATCGGAACAAACCTTTGAGAGGGATTTCAATGTTGAATTAATATGGCATGTTGCCAACAAGATCTCCAAATAATTAAGTTGATGAAATAGAGTACTTGTGTCCTTTTCATAGTTTTGTCAATTCCCCGTTTTACCTACTAAACTGAATTATGCTAAAAGTCTGACATGGGTTACATGTCAGATAAAATTTTCCCATTATCTAAGAAACTAGAAAATTTAAATTACAGTCGCAACTAAGAGATAGACGTATTGGTCTAGTTGGCGTTTGATAGACCGTGACAGTGTGTTTAGAGGTCAGTAGGAAGTAAATGGTTCACATTATTTCTAGGTCTGAGTGACAAAGCCATCATGGAACTGAACCTGCCCACAGGCATTCCATTTGTGTACGAACTAGATGAGGATATGAAGCCAGTCGATTCCATGGTCTTCCTAGGTGATGAAGAAACCGTGAAGAAGGCGATGGAAGCCGTTGCCTCCCAAGGCAAGGCCAAGTAAATTTAAGCAAAACCAGTAATTTATTTTGTTGTAGAGTATATTATCATGATTGTTGACATTACTATAGAGGATCTAATTATTTGTATTGTATAAATAAGAAATTTTGTTCCACAAATAACTAAAAAAAGTGTAAAGGAATCTCTACAGAATGTTTAAATTGGTATTCAAAATCAGAAGCTGTATCCAAGAGATTATTTATTGGGCGTATGCCAAGACATACCTACAAGTTGCTACCATACGAGTTTACAATATTTATCAATGTAGAGTGATTGAGGATAAAGAATAAAAACGTAATTAAACTACTTCAACTTTTTTTATTCTGGCAAGCTTTCTTTTAAATCTGCCATTACTTCATCCATGTTTACATCTTTTGAATTTTTATTGCCATCATTTTTCGTGAATTTCTTGCCACTGTATTTTACGAAAGTCTTCTGCTTGCTTGTAGATAGTACTATATTTTCGTTTTTTACTTCGCTAGTACTTTCGTTCTCAACTTCCATGGACGTTGCATTTTCCTCGGAATTTGCTTTGGACTTCTTCTTGGCCTTACTTTTCGGTTTAATTTCGAACCGAAATTCTTTTGGCAGCTTGTGAACATCTACACAATGTTCACGTCGATCATTAGGAGTTGCGAATTTCAGTTTACATTCTTCAATGTAGCAGCAGTACTGTAAAAGTTTTAACAATAAGTCACATTGCCTACACGCTACGAACATTTTACCTCTTTTTATTAAACTCAATCAATCTTACCGAAGGCTTCCTCTCGGCTAGAACTGCAAAGAATGAGTCGTGAGTTTCTTGTACATGCAAGTCCAACAAATGGGGCGACGGTAGAACCTTCTTGCACCGAGCACAGCTGTACCGATGCGATGAGTTGTAGTGGTTTTCGAATTCTAGTAAAGATTCTGTTGTAAACTCGCATCCAGGAATGCTGCATGTAGATTTGATGCTAAAACACAAAACATCTGTTGAATTTCATTCATCATTGCTCATACAAAGTCAAAATATCATGTATTAGTCGATCTCTAAATTGGGAGGATAACATGCTGAAACCTGAATTGGATGTCCTGTCATAAGAGCTGGATTGCAAATTGTAAGAAACGACTTCCACTTCTAGAGGGTTCACTTCACTCAGCCCAAATTGATGTTCAAATCACCTAACGGATCGTTGTTCAAAGACGAATAATAGATGACCGTGTATGTGACCTTGTGTTGAATCTGACATGTGAATTGAATATATCTATAAAAACCGGCCAAGTGCGAGTCCGACTCGCGCACCGACGGTTCCGTACAAACCTGTAGGTATATAAGTAAAAGTTCACCCATCACGACAGCTTAAAGGTATTATAGACCTGAGTATTTGATATAAATTCCAGCTTGATACCTCCACGCGTTCCTGAGAAAAAGGGTCTTGACAGACAAACAGACGGACGGACGGACAACAAAGTGATCCTATTAGGGTACCGTTTTTTCCTTTCGAGGTACGGAACCCTAAAAATGTTATTTATCTACTTTGTTTTTGTATTTTCGCACAATTGTGTGAAGCAATTGCATCACTAACTTTGTGGTGCGCTGTAAACCCGAAGACAGTGAGCCAGAGCTTCTACGAGTATTCTTTCCGATGATAGTTTTGTTTCATGCTATTTCCAGCACTAATTTCCTCCTATCGTACTTTATAATTTCCTCCTATCGTACTTTAGTTTTTTGTTGGGAGGTACACCGCGAGTCAGCCAGATTAAGAATAAGCTCTACCTACAGTTTTTCTATCCTATAAAACATCTACTTTTTATGTGAAGTTTTTGTCATTTCATTGACGAGAAGACTAAAAATATAGTTTGTGAGAAGTGTCCTAAGCTTCGTTGGGGTATTTGGTAAACAGCAAGGTTTAGACAAGTTTAAATCGCTACAATGTGCATAATTTGTCTACTTACACTTCATGGCAGAAGTTTTCTTCGTCGAAGTCGTAAACACCAAGTCTGGGTGGCGGTTTGTCGTTTATAAAAAGTATGTCATCCAGTTTACGACGGCCGACACCGTACTCCTTTAATTTATCAAGGAGGTAGCTGCTGACCTCCATCCTGGGAAGAAGATAAAAGAAAACATCAAATATTTTGAGTATTACAAATGCGAAAGTTACTGTGGATGTATTTTTGTTACTCCTCCACGCAACTGAATGAATCTGGATGAACTGACACGGGGATACCTAGATAATAGTCTAGAATAACACAGGGATATTTTTCATCCCGTTAGGACGATCCTGCGGGACAGTTACCGAACAAAACGCGGGCGAAGCCGTGGGAATAAGCTGGTAACAGAATATTTTGATTCTTAAGTAGGTATTTCTAGTTGATCCACGGTACGATCGGTACAATAAAATCTCTGCGCATTATGCACAGAATGAGTATTGAGCTGCTCAAGCTCAGATTATCAGAAATAAGCGCTTTGAGAACTACCAGACCGCGAAGTCCTGCATCGATTGTAGCTAATAACAAATGACGAGTCAATAGATAACGAATGCTATTTCCAAGCGATGTAACAACGGATTGATTATAGGATCATCATTAAGCGAACACTTACAAGGTCAATCGGAGTTTATTCAGGATTTTTTGGAATAAACGAGGCGTCTCAGCGATGGAGTTACCAAAAAGAATTATAATAACGAGAATTGGTTGCGGTTTCAGGCCAGAGCAGAAGGGCAGATGTCTAAGGCAGGATCAGCCTATTCCTCTTCACCCGTCTATTAGGGGACAAGCCCACCACACTATTCCCAAACCACTGCAACTCCTGTACCTAAGCAAAAATCAACAGTGGCGACCACCAGAAAAGCGCCGAGACAATGCAGCTCCCAGAGAAGGAAAACCATCATTTCCACTTCCCTCTACGAGTATATAAGCAGGAGACAAAACAAGCCCAATAAGCACAAAGGGACGTTTACAGCTGGGATAAGCCTCATAACTCATATGCCAAGCGTGACAATTATGGCAGTATGTACAGTCCAATACCATTTGTTTCCAGGAGACCCATAACGTGCTCTTAGACTATAAAATCCAACTACGATATCCACTTAGTTATGTCAAGGTATGAATTCGTTCTATTTAATCGATCGAGTAAATATTTTGCCAGTCTCCATGATCAATATGTTAAGAAATCGTACCTAAGTACCTAGATAAAAAAGTGTGAATTATTGCGTCATATCGGAGATTAGTCTCCTGCAAATTTTTACACCCGATTTCGTCAGCCTCTAATCAAATATTAGGAGGTAAAAAATCCATATCGTTCATGTTAGGTAAAAGGTGTGTAAAGAACGATCTACTATCTAGAATACACTCGCAACAGTTAAGTACATGATGTATCCGTTCTATGTACTTTTTATTAAGTAAATTAAACAGTCAAAACATAGTTAGCAACTACTTAACCTGTTTATTAGGAATCTGAAACAGGCTTCCAGAAATCTAACAAATTGAGTAGTAGTAGTACCTACTCATCATTATCCTTTTAAATTCAAATAATAACTCCCTCATTACTTATTATTTTTAGTCTTTACATAAAATCGAATAATTTTTACCTACTATAGGTTCAATATTTGGACTCCCCTCGATTGATAAGGTCAAAATCATTTTTCTATCAACGTATCATGCTGGCTAATCTTATCGCTATCACATTCGGAACGCTACGGTACTACCTAATTGCTAGACTACTTCATTATTATCGCAGTCTGAATGGCGAAGAAAAATACTAAGTCATGATAAAATTACCGATAAACGGGGAGTTTATCGTTAATTTTATGTACTGCTTCCAATGATGCTCTGTCATCATTTCATCATTTTAGGTCTCAGTAGCAAAGTTGTACAAATGTTTAAGTAGTTGTATAGTCTGTGGTTATGTGATGCGCACGTCTGTTATATACCAGTGATTACATTATAAATATCTACATCCGTAATATTATTTTCAAGGCCAAGATAATTACTTGTTAATTTAAGTTAGTTTTCGTACGACAAGTATTGAATAAGGTGCATTTATTAATGAATTTTGTGTAAAAATTACAATATTTTCCGGAAGTTAATTAATTTGTTATAATTAATTGTGGTTCAAATAGTGAGAATTTAATTATTAAAATGAACGTACGCCAAAGAAAGGTGAGTAACTGCCAAAGTTGTCATTTTACTAAAGTTTACGATTTATTAACTGGGTTCAAAGGTTGGAGTTATTCTTTATTATTACTTATAGTTTTATCTCAGTTTTAATAACAATGAGGTTATGTTTTTATCAATTTAAATACCGCAAATTGTTCCTGGATTTACAAAACCTCCATTTATTTAGACAAAGTAATGAAATATAACAATTATTTAATTTGTTTAATAAAACTCAATTTAACTTACCTTGTCGTATGTTAGCTTTATCACCAGTTTCTTACTTCCTGTTTGCTTATTTTAATGAGTCAGATAAAGGCAAGATGTTTATCACAATTTAATTGTACACACTTGTGTACATTGTGATAAACTGTCATTGGATAAACTGAAAATTACTTGAAAGTTATAGCAGAGTGTATTCTAATCATTTTCGTATATGGAATGAAATGAAGGATAGCTTGTTTTATTTTTTACACGTATAATTTATGTCATACACTTTGAAGGATCGTATCAAACCGCATCGAGCGAATAATTTTGCAATATTGTATTGTAATACAAATATTTTCTTCACTAAATGCTAAATTGATTAGTTGAAACAATAACAAATTTGCTTTTATTGCAAGACTAATAAAATCAAATAAGAATATTTAGTTAGTCGATTACGTTTAAGGGTTGGGCGAGGCAACATCATAGCAAGACACTCTTTCTCGCTCATACAATAGAACTTTTAGTAACTATTGGTTACTAAAACCGAAGTCCATCACTAATTGACAGTGAGACGGATGACTGATTGATTGTCATGTCACTTTTATGACATTATCCAAAAAATAATATCAGTGTGACGTTGTGTTTCAAGACATTTCTGTAAAAAATAAAAATAACAAAAATGTCTACGTACCGCTTGTCGTATTCCAATTAGAATAATATTATAATAACTGATTTATTGGTTGTGATGTTTATTTTAAGTCAACATGGGCAAGTTCAGCACATACAGGTACTTAGAGGTGGGTATATATTCATGTATTCTTGGAATGTTTATATTTGGAGTTTTGGACTGTTCGATTTTTGTAATACACACAAGAGATTATATTTAAAGAAGAAAAAGCCAAGCTGCAATTATGGTCATATAAAACATACTAATTTTGTGCTATCCAGATTGAATGAGAATTTTCAGTCAAAATGAATAATTAAATCCAATGATTGCATTCTCTTTTAACTGCAGTACTCACGAGATTTATTGCTTTTATGTTTATACATGTGTAAACATCACAACCACGTTGCACAGAGGTTTTTAATGATGTCCAGATTCTGGTTTGATCACAGAAATAAAAAAATAAAATATGATTGCATTCTGGTTTTCCTCAAATAATTCCAAAATAACAAAGATAAAGAAAAAGTTATGTAAAAAGTATGTGTAGTAATAAACCTTATAGAATTTTATGGTGTACACACCAAGTCAGTATAATATTTTTTACTACTATATTTTTTAGTAGTTGACTAAAAAATATTCTTAAGAAAACAATGCTTCGTAAATGGCCCTTTAAAGTGTTGCGTTTTCTTTTTCAGTTAAAAGATGATACCTCAGCTCCACATATCAATGTTAGAAGTAGGACTATAAAGCACCCGAGGAAGTTGAAGAAAGTTTTTATTTTCCTCATTGTATTGGCACTATGCATCACATACTTCTTGGGTGAGTAATGGCATAATAATATTTACAATTAAATTCAGAATTCCAGATTATAAATCAAGTTTTTGAACAATTAACTCTAATGTTGTGCATGACAAACTTCAAATTCCATTGTAACTAGGGCCGTAAAATCCTGTTTCAGTCCCATTTTCTGGGGTTTTACTATGGGACTGAACCAGGTTTCGATGCTCTAACTGTTGAGTTAATCTTCATTACATTAACATTCTTATTTTAGTATTGTGAAGACTGATTTTGGAATGACTATCATCATAATTCTCCTGCCCTGATTTCAATTTACTTACTCAACTCAGCACAATGACCATGTGGTGGATTACAGCCCACTCCCTCTTATAGAGTGGAGGCCTGTGTCCCAGCAGTGGGAACATTATCAGCTGATGATGATGACAATGACCATTTGTCATTAAATTAGTCAAAATATTGGAAATTTTATATGACGTGTCAGACATACAGAATCACAGATAATTTACATTATTTAATGTAAATTAGCTGGGATTTTGTCGGTCTGACGTTTCTAACAAGCTCTCTATGTAAAGCTCAATGTAACCATATTAATGGACACATACTGTACATAAACCCATGTAGCAGGACACCTAAGAGTACCGGGTTAATGGTTGAACCATTCACTTTCAATATTGCAAGCCTGTTCCGTTGGAAAAGGTAACATCACATCTTAATTTGGTAAGGTGCTCTGGGATAAAGTTAAAAAAATCTAGCAATTGCGATGTTTTCCTAATGTTGCTACAATCGGTACTTTTTTTAACTTTCGGTATATAATCATTTTCAGGATTATCCCAGTGCACCTTACCTATTTCAATCAAAAAATCCCCTCAGTTAACAAGACATATTATGATAATCAATTTACTGAGCAAAAATTTATCAGGCTTTCTGAATATAGCAGTAGTGTAAATTAGAGACCTTCAAAGCACTCGACCCACTCAGCTTGCGTTAATACGGAGGTTTTTTAATTGTTTAAACCACACAAGTTGTAAAGACTAATTGTTTAACAATCGATGTAGAAAACCCATAAAAAATGTGAATATTACGTAAAATTTTATGTTTTTCACGATTATTTTTCACGACTTGTCGTGTAATGGGTGGGTGATATGATATACAAAAGAAATTAACGTAGTTATTATAGATATATTTAAATAAAAAAGTCTTGCTCAATTAGGTATAAAGGCGCTGCCTAGTGAGCTGATACAAATGTAAATATTTTATTTGCCAGCTGTTTACTGCATTAACAGCAAGTTTATTTAAAAAATAAGTTATCCATGTGTTGTACGTATTATATAGAAAACAAAACAAATGTGATGTAATAGAACATGTACTAAAAATTATTATGTTATGAATAGGTAGAAAATTAATAAAAGAGTATTATCATGATATTGAAGAAGGAGCTCGTGGCCAAATAATACCAGCCGCACGGGTCGATCTTTAAGGTTATGCCGTACTTGCCGAAGTTGGTCCGTGGGTGGGTGACCATAATTACATACCGAGTTTCCTCAGTGCCTTGGAAAGCACGTTAAGCCGTTGGTCCCGGCTGTCATTTGTAGATCTTTGACAGTCGTTACGAGTAGTCGGAAGCCAAAAGTCTGACATCCAGTCTTACTATGGGATATCGTATTACCCAGTAACTGGGTTGTGGAGGTCAGATAGGCAGTCGCTTCATGTAAAATACTAGTACTCAGCTGCATCAGGTTAGACTGGAAGCCGACCGCAAGATAGTTTGGGAAAAGGCTAGGCAGATGATGATCATGATATTGAAGACATAGTGTTGCTGTTATTCTTTAATTAGCCATAAAAAGAAATAATATTTCACTAGACAACCACATGCAGAAATAAAATCTCACTCTTGGAATTGTAATGCTGAGTTTGAAGCCTAAAGTTGAAAATCCAGCAGCATACTTTTTTTAGGCATTTATGAGCTGTTGTTAAGGGTTAGTAAACAGACATAAAGCGAGTTAAGTCTCAGATTCGTGACAACTGCCAATAACGTATGCATGATCCAATAAAATGGCAGTTTTATTTTACAAATGTTGTCATGGTTACCACCTTCCTCACTTCAGTGACTATTTTATGAAAAACTCATTCGATGGGATTAAATGAACTTAGAGCGTTGTATTGATGATTTTAGTGATTATAACTCTGTTAAACCAGAGGACGAGCTCGTGGCTTAATTATAACAGCTGCACGGGTCGCTCGCTAAGGTTAAGCCATGCTTGCCGAGGTTGGTCCGTGGATGGGTGACCATAATTACATACCGAGTTTCCTCCGTGCCGGGTGCCTCGGAAAGCACGTTACGCCGTTGGTCCCAGCTGTCATTTATAGATCTTTGGCAGTCGTTACGAGTATTCAGAAGCCAAAAGTCTGACATCCAGTCTTACCAAGGGCTATCGTATTACCCAGTTACTGGGTTGTAGAGGTCAGATAGGCAGTCGCTTCACGTAAAATACTGGTACTCAGCTGCATCCGGTTAGACTGGAAGCCGACCCCAAGATAGTTTGGGAAAAGGATGATGATGATGATGAACTCTGTAAAACCATATTTGTTACGATCCTGAATATTGCAAAAAAGTTAAAACAAAATAATTTTGCGGCCTACCCCGGCGCTCCCCTCTTAACTCCATTTTGTTTAACAATATTATTTTATATCACCTCTGACAGGCAAAGTTCTTATTCTTTACTGCACACAAAAAAAGAAAAATATACACACAAATTGCACTATAAAAACTTATGTACAACGGCGAGCTTAACCCAGAATTGGGTTTCTTACTACTATTGTGGAAATCACCTTAATCAAGTTGATATAAAGATGAAAAGATAATTTTAACAATTTGGTTAAAAAAATAACTCTTAATGAATATTGTAAATTGAGATAAGATTTCTGCCCGGAAATAAAAACCCGTAATGCTTTGTGTTGTTAATTAAAGTAACCATATGATAATTAGCAACGCCTTCTATGTATCGTTATCAAACGGATGGGAATATCATTCTGTTTTTTTAAGAGATTTCTGTTGTTATCTGTAGACAAGAACTTGGGCTGTTCAGAAATATTGTAAAACCGAATGATTTTAAAAGAGTAACCATGGAGTTTCTTGCCGGTTCTTCTCCATAGGAAACGACCAACCCGAACTGAGCACCTTTTTGTCGACGTTTCATAAGTGCCCGTGGCAGATGTAAAATAAAAAATATTTTGATTTTTGCTTTTCGGTCGTAATTGCCTGATTCTCTTCTTCTTACGACTTCATTTCTTTATTTCTTTCTTTCATTTCTTTATCTTTTTTTTACCTATGTCTACTGCGGTGTTGGTCGAGTGGTCGCAACGCGACTGCTGAGAATGAGGTGCTGGGTTCAATTCCCGGGTCGGGCAGTGTTACTGGGGTTTTACATCGGAAATTTCGCAGTAGCAGACACGGAATCTGGATTAAAGCCCGGCTGGTGGCAATTGGCTCGCCCTTTATAACATGAGACTTGAAACGTAACTGAAGAAATGTGGGTGTACTATTAGGCACATCTCTGCCTAACCCTTCGGGATTGCAGGCGTGATGTTATGTGATATATGTTTTCATTTCATGGGCATTGTTCTTATGTATCGCAAAATTAAAAGGGTCCGTACCATGACGTCTTAAAACGTTATTGTTCCATTCCTATTCCAGAGTGAAAAAGAGACGGAGCTATACAGGTCGTCTAGCTCCATCTCTTTCCCACTCTGGAATAGGAATGGAACAATAATGTTTTAAGCGTCATGGTACGGACACTGTATTATTAATTCAAATACTTACTTTATTAATAATAATTATATGATGTGAGTTATTTAAGTAGGTAAGTTATGATTCTCCCAAGGTTTGACGGGTAAACAATGCGTGAGAACAAACATACTATCAACAGTCATAGTAAGTGGCAACACAATTGTATTCATGCATTGCAGTTTGTGTTGTTTTATGATAATATTGACTTAATAGTACGGCAATACGGTGTAGTATTGTATGGACTAAACAAGACTTTGGTATAGCAGCTTTGAACTGTATAAACATAGTCGAGATTCCAACCTGTTGGATTCTTTCCAAACTCATTATCTTAGACTTAGTGATATTAGCACATTTTTTTTTATTTCCCTATAAATAAATTCCATCGTCAGATCCAGTGATCTTACTAGATGTTACCGAGAACAACGAAAACTTTGTAACGAGAAGTTATTATGATATCGTCATGTCATCAACATAAACAAAGAAGAAAAAACTTGAGAGGTGTCAAGGGACACCCGGATGGAACGAAGTTCCTTTTAACTGGCTTGCTTTCTATGAGAGAGAGAGAGACAGACAGAGAAATACGCACACGCCGCACGGCTTACGACTATAGCAATTGTCCCAGTCCCTGTTCTTGTCCCTGTCACTGTCCCTGTCCCTGCCCCTGTCCCTGTCCTTGTCCTTGTCCTTGTCCTTGTCCCTGGCCCTGTCCCTGTCCTTGTCCTTGTACGCCGCACGGCTTACAACAATAGCAAAAAGTGTCGTTACAACTTTTTTGGACTTAATTTTTTCCGTTTAGCCCCCTTTCGCAACGCGCGATAAGGAACTTCGTTCCAAAAAGTGTTTTAAAGAAGATCACTAATAATAAACTACCTAAAGTTAAGTTAATACAATTTATATGGGACCATCGTGCCAGCTTCCTCTACCAAATGAAAAAAGGAATCACGAAAATCGGATCAGTAATCACAGAAAAATCGGTTAGACTGGAAGGCGACGCCAACATACCTATTTGGGAAAAGACTTGGCAGATGATGACTCACAGGGAAACCAGTGGATATAAATGAATAACAAAAGATACTCACTGGTCCAATATAGTTCTTTCAGTCATGATGCGTTCGGTGGCCTACTTATGTTCCTACCATAATTCGTTCCTTTTTTATATTTTATGTGAAATCCTATTAATTTTTAACCATAATGCAATTTTCAATTTGTAATGGAACTATTGTATGCCCTAAGGGCGGGACGTAGCTTGCCAGGGCTGCGGGTTGTTCGAAAGAGATACCGTGCCCCTGGAACGCAAAGGGCTAAGAAGGAACATGGATGGGTTTTAGTCAGTCAAGTCTGACACTCCCTTCCACTCCGCCCAGAGCGGAAAAAAAATCACAATTTCATTAAGTATTTAAGACCTGTATTATGTGCTTACTTAAGATCCACAATAAAGATAATTGATTGATTGATACTAGTGAAATACAACCTCCTCCTGTTTTTAGAAGTCGGTTAATGAGTTTTAATAATGCAGATCTTTTTGATGGTAACCCAACCATTTTGTGCTCAACCCAAACTGTCTTCCAAATTTTTTCCCAGATTGTGTTTCTGACTTACACCATTCAAAAGTGGTTTTATCCGATTTACAGTATTTCTGTAACCTAAACTTATGAACTTAATTTCAGACCATCATCGTGTAATAGACGCAGATCCCTATCATCATCATCTTCCTGCCCTTGTCCCATTTTATTTGGGGTCGGCGCAACACGTTTCTTTCTTCCTTTCTTCTCTGTCATTCGTCGTGCTATCAGTTACTCCTTTACACAGATCCATATGTGTGACAGTAAACACTTAAGAACTATGCCAACCTAGTATATCATTGATAACGTCAAGTGGCTTGATTGGGCTAAATGATAGAGGTCACTGCTACCTCAGGGTTGTTGGTACAATTATGTAGTTTATTTTTAGAGCCACCGCACCTTCCCCTTGTCACTTTAAGAGGGGTGCGCCCTATTGGTTACTGGGACCCAATGACCTAATACAATTTCTGTACCGATCCCTCAACCTTTCGACTATGGTTGGACAGATCAAAGAAAAGTACTACGATTGCGGGTGTGGTGCTCGTATAGGTTTCTTTAGGCAGTTTAGATCCTAAAAATATGTTCCCTTCAGTTTAACACTTTCAGTGCCATGCACCCAGCATATGGGTCGAACAATAAATACGTTCGTGTGCGCATAAAACGCCTGCCGAATCGTCGTTATTGTAGCTATAGATGACTTGTGAATTTTGAGCATACAAGTCAAAATGAATTATTTGAACTTGGCGAGAGTGTTAATCTCAGCTAAACGTAATCAGATGCCTCCTAATTACTACTCATTCCCCTCCCTTTAACTCATTTGGGCTCAGCGCAGCATGTTTTGATCTTCTATACTTCATAATTTTTTCTTTACCTGCCTTCTTCCAGTCCTTCTTTTCCTCGGGAACGCGCGGTTCCTCCTTCCAGTTCTAGAATAGAATAGAATCATTTATTTCAATCACAAAGGATCATAAAATTTAACACACAGTATCACATCATAATCTACAAACACACACAGATGGAAAAATACATAATTATAATTCTAGAATGTCATAATTTAATCTAATTAAATAAATATTCTGTAAAAATATAACTGAAATAATTGATCTCTAAATAAATTTTATATATGGTAGGTCAATGAATATTGAAATAGATGCAACTCTGCGCACCTTCCTGATGTCGTGTATGAGGCAATGGAGGACAGTCCTTCGCTATCCAGGATGTCGGCATATCGAAGAGAACAGCAAACCGATAAGGATAGAGCGTGGTATTTTTCAGGACGATAGTTTGAGCCCATTTTGGTTTTGCTTAGCCTTGAATCCTCTAAGCACGCTGCTGGAGGATTCAGGTCTGGGCTTTCGGTTGATTAGAGGTGGTCAGGTTATATCTCACCTTCTTTACATGGATGACCTGAAACTCTTTGCCCCCAACAATTTGCAACTGATGGAACTACTGAAGGTAACAGAAACTTTCAGTAGCGCCATCAGGATGGAATTTGGTGTGGACAAATGTGCAGTCATGCATGTCAAGCGAGGAGGGATTGTGGAATTTGCGGGAACCCAGCTCTCAGATTCCGTAAATCTTAGATCCCTTTCAGCAACCGAAACCTACAAGTATTTGGGTATGTCGGAAGCGCTGGGCATCAATGCTGTAGATATGAAGCAATCGTTGAAGGAGCGCTTCTTTGGCCGCCTGAGAAAAGTATTGAATAATAAATAATAATAAATCTTTATTCAGAACCAAAAATGGGTCAAATACAAAAATAATCTTAATTAAACAATGTAGGTCAAACAATGTTCGATGCCTGTACTAGGATAATCCTGTATCACAGGCAGAAGGAACTCAAAAAATATAACATTTACAGGACAACAGATTTTTAAAACAATATTTAACATCTTAAAGTGATCAAATTAGAAACATTTCATATAGTAAACCTAATTAACTTAAACACTATTAAATTAGAACTAAAACACGTAACAATAACAGGGAAAAATGGGCGTCAGCAGAAACATTAATTCGGTTAGAGTCCATGGAGCAAAAATTCACAGTCGAGGCACTCTTGTTTGTTTTCGATTATTACACCTAGCGACTAATGTCATTATGAGTAGACAGCAAAAATTGATGAGTAGGTCAGCACAGTAGTCTGTTGTTGTTGTGTCATCGACAGGCGTATCAACGCGGAAGTCTGACCTAGAGTATGACGCTTTACGCGCCTCCATAGTCGATCGAGTTGATATACCTGTATTCTGCTATTTTCCTAGCAGGGCACTCAGTGTCTCCCGTTTTGTGGTTATTGGGCTTTTTAAAGCGCGAGCAAGTTGCACATGTAGGTGAGAGCGCTTTTTTCTCGCACTCGGACAGCGAGTGTCCTGCTTCTCCGCAGTGACCGCAAGTAGAGTTGACCTCTCTGCATGATTTGGCTGCATGACCATATTGTTGACATTTGTAACATCTGGTAACTAGAGTGAAATCTCTGACAGGGCAGGAAGTCCAATTTATAAAAAGCCTTTCTTGAGATATTAGGGCTTTTCGAATCTTGCCTGGAACCTCGATAATGTAGTTACAGGTCATCGCATCTTTCTTTCCGGATTTGTGGCTGAACTTAACCACGGTCAAAAAGGACTCCATTGACATCTCTGGAAACTTGTCAGCTACATTCTGCTCGTAAATGCACCTGAGGACATCAGTATCAGCTAAAGAAGTCGGCACTCCTACGACCGTGATCCGCGGTTTGCGCTTTTTAGGTTCATCGGCTGTAAGTCCAGATGTTGACAGGACTGCTTGCTTTAGTTTATCTGCATCCTGTTTGGTTTCAGTGCTGATTATAACACCTCCATCTTTAGTTTTGCGGACGCCACGCACATGCAGCTTCATTTGATCAGGGCGTATTATTTGTTGAACGAGGTTTTTCGTTTCGTCACTCGACTTTAATTTATCGCTGGGATAAATGGCTACAGAGCTCAAATTATTTGGTCGAACGAAATCATTTGACCCCTTCTTTACCATGTCAGCAAACGATGTACTTCCCTTCGTACCTGTGTCCTCAATTGCCTGCTTCAGTTCAGAAATTTGATCCGTCAAGGTGCGTTTTTCTTGTAGGTCATCGATAATTTTGACGGCTTGCAGGGCTTTCTGTTTCAGTGCTTGATATAGAACTGCCATTTGAGAAGTACCAGATTCTACTTTGCGGCATAGGTTTGTTATTTTCAGTTTCTGCTCCGAGTTGAGTTTGCCATCTGTGGCAATAGAGCAAACCTCATTTAACTGCTGTTCAATGGATGACATCCATTTTTGGATATCGGGCGTGGATACCACAGGTATGGAGAAGTCCGGCTGGAGGCTTTTTGCTGGCGAGGCATGAGGTTGCACTGGACTACTGTTTTCCATTTTTCAACAGGTTGACTATGTAAATGTTTTCATTATATAATAAACTGTACACTTAGCAAAAATTAAAAGAAGGTCACTGTTATTATTTTAATGAAATATTGCTAACGAGCACGTCTGTACGTTGTGAATGGTCGCGATGCAATCTTCGAATAGTCTTTTATCAGGCAGAAATAAGGTGCGTGGCTTCAATGGTTGGGTTATGCCGGTTTTGATGTACTCTTTCGGCGTACTCAAATGGACTCAAACAGAACTAGACGCCCTGGATAGGAAGGTCCGTACATTGTTGACGGCATATCGAATGCATCACCCACGTTCTTCGGTTATCAGACTGTAAATCTCGCGGAGTTGTGGAGGTCGAAACTTTTTAAACGCGAAGACTCTCCACAATCGCGAGATATGCAGTCTCAGGGAATATTTCCTAGAAGCCGACGTGGGGATGCATCGAGATGTGGTCGCGATGGACAAGGCCCTCACCCCGCTCTCCTTGGCTAAAGAAAACTGGCGCAAACCTGCAGTGCTTGACACTAATGACCGCAGGGAAGTATGGCAGAGTAAGGAGCTTCACGGACGCTTCTTCAGTGCCCTGAATGGGCCTCATGTAGACCATGCAGCGTCCGTAGCCTGGCTACGTTCCGGGGAACTCTTTGGAGAAACCGAAGGTTTTGTTTGTGAAATTAAGGATGAAGTTATGATGACGAATAACTACCGGAAATTTATTGTGAAGGATGGCACGGTTGACATATGTCGGGCATGCCACCGTCCGGGCGAATCGATCCGTCACATTATCTCCGGGTGTTCTCGTCTAGCTAACGGAGAATACTTGCATAGACACAACCTTGTAGCCAGGATTATCCATCAGCAACTTGCTCTGAAATACAGCCTTGTGGAATCGGAAGTGCCGTATTATAGGTATGTGCCCGACCCAGTTCTCGAAAATGGCAACATCACACTGTATTGGGAACAATCCATCATCACTGACAGGACTATTGTAGCCAATAAGCCTGATATAGTGGTGGTGGATAGATCAGAGCGGCGCGCAATGATTGTTGACTTAACGGTTCCACATGACGAGAACCTCGTGAAGGCCGAGAAAGATAAGCAAATCAAGTATATTGACTTGGCTCGCGAGATTGTCGACATGTGGCATGTTGACTCAGCGATCATTGTGCCGATAGTCGTATCAGCCAATGGCCTAATTGCCAAGAGCCTCGACCAATATCTGATGAGGCTCTCGTTAGGCAGCTGGATCAAGGGCTTGATTCAGAAAGCGGTACTCCTGGACACGGCTCGTATTGTTAGGAGGTTCCTTTCTCTGGAGCCCAGACCTTAGTAGCTTGGAACCTGTTCCCGATACCGATGGGCTACAATTTTTTAATTTTTTAAATATTTTTTTATTATTTATAAGGAATATTTAAAAATGTAACAAATTTGTGTATATAAATGAATTTAGGTCAATGAATATTATTATGGACATGTTTTAAAATTGTTAATTAATTAAGTATTAATTTTAAACATTTTTTTTACTTTTTTTGTGCCCTACCTTCAGGATCCGTAGTTGTAACTTAGGTTTAAGCCCATGGTACTAAAGCCCATGGTAGGATCCCTATGCAATGCAAACAAGATATGAATTTTATTTAATGAAATACCTCACTAAATACTGCGATTGCTCATCAAATGAACCATACAGCCATGGTTAAGATACTGGCAATCAAGCTCTGATGGATCTGTCCAGTTCGTACCGCCATCTCCTTCTCTATTAACACTAAATTATACTTAACTTTGAGAGCAGCGGTGGCCCAGTGGTGCCAGCCCCGGCTTACGAGCAGTAAGCCATAGGTTCGAACCCAGGCAGGCGCATTACTTTGTAATTTGTTTCATCACATATATGTGATATGTGACATCTACCAACCCGCACTGGGCCCGCGTGGTGGATTACAGCCCAGTCCGTCTCATAGGGAGGCCTGTGACCCAGCAGTGTGAACATTATAGGCTGATGATGATGATGATATTTAACTTTTGTAATGATGTACCATCTGGTTAGAATTTTCTCAGGCCAAATTGCCAACAACGGATGCATCGCTTCACATTGCTAACATATGAATGCCAAAACACTTACCTTGCTATGTTAAACAATATCTGCGATTGGAAAACATAAAAGCATTAATTTCACGTTAATTTAAAGTATGTAATTAGGTATTCTAGGAAGTACCTACTTACCTTTACCTTTTAATTAATACCTTCATCGTTGAAGACTCATAATTATGAAGAAAATTGTACAAGGTCTTATCCTTCATTTTCTGGTGATTGAGTTCGTGAAAAGTAAGGAAATCGTTATATTTTCACCAATACTACATTCTATGAAAATCCAAAAAGACGGTAAGAGGTTTCAGTGAATACAGCACAGCGCACATTTGGAACAACCTTACCAAAATCCACCATATTACTTTCAGAAAGGAGGCGGTTTTTGTACGTAAATCCGTTGCGCTGTAGTCCGATTTAGCTGCTAAGTCTGTCTGCCTATAGAAAGAATATAAAGCAAATTAAAAAAAAAACACTCAAAAATAGTCCGTACTGGACACTTCAACGTGGAAATTAATCATCCCTCGTGTAAAGAAATCACGATTTTCGTGATAAATTACAAACTTTGTCTTATCGTGAATGACTTCAATTAACGTTATCATATAAATGAGTCGGCGTTTTATTTCATTCAAATGAGCCTAGTTTATTTCCGGATGAAAAATCACCGTGACAGCGCTTTTTTTCATCAGAAACTGGTCAGTCATGAACCTTAACATTAAGAGTATAGAGAGCCAGACTCTTCAACTACATGACGTCAGTGACAGTCTGGCAACCCGTATTCTGGATTTGTGCTCGGTTGACAAAAAAACAATATGGCAATAAGCTCGGAGACGTAATGTGGGTATGCTATAATGTAGACATACCTCTGCTTAACCCCTGTTGAAACAACTTACAGCAAGTCATGTAATAATTTGAAACTTCAAATAACTGTACTTGTACTGCTGATCAGAAAATAACTGCAAATAAAAAGAGGTGACAACTTTATAGGTCATGGAATCAGGGGTTACTTTGCGAAAATCCATATCAAAGTAAAAAAGAAAATATATTTATTTGGCACATACCACAAGTGCACACAATAAAAAATTTAGTAATAATAAAAAAAAAAACTTAAAAATAAAGAGGTAATAAAAAAAACTTAAACTAAACAAAAAAGAAAAAACATAATATTGTGGCTTGAGTGACACAATAATATGTCTTTTTATTTATTTTTAGACTGCGCCTAATCAGTTTTGTACTAAATGTTAATAATTATGTGTAACAAATAAAACTACATACAAAACAAGAAAAATTGTGTAAAACGAAACAGAAATCCTATCCAAGTATTTTTCATATTATTTCTTGTGCCCAAAACTAAAGTAGCACTCTATTTCATAAGTAAGTTCTACGCAAATAATACGGAGTTGTCTTTGTCCAGTTTTCATAACTCTTCCACCCTTTTGGCGTGGTTACAATAGAACTAGTCCAGTATGACCGTGAATAGAGGTGATTAGGTTATTTTCACGGGTTTTCCGAATCCATATACAAGCATAATAAAAACACGTGAAAGAAAAACATGTTTTATGTTGAAAGTACCTAGTCAAATCATCATCTACCCAGCCTTTTCCCTCCATGTAGGGGTAGCTGAATACCATTATTTTACATGGAGCGACTGCCTATCTGACCTCCACAACCCAGTCAGGACAGTGTACTACGATACCCCTCTGTAAGACTGGTTGTCAGAATTTCGGGTCATTGACAACTTGTAACGACTGGCAAAGATCTACAAATGACAGTCGGGACCAACGGCTTAATGTGCTTTCTGAGGCACGTTAAGTATGTCAAGCCTTAAAAAATAGCATAGCTTTAGGTCTAGTCCTAGTCAAATATAAAACAACAAAATATTGTCTGATTAGTAGCCCAGTCTAGTCGTCGGCTTTATTTCCTCAATTTACGGTGCCCACATAATTTGTTCATAACGCCAGGTCATTGAATCGTGTTCATGAGGGTTAAGTGCCAAAAGACATCAATTAGAATAGGATGAAGCTTAATCCTGGATAGGTCTCTGTCAAATCGGTTATTTTAGACTCTAAAGTACCTAAGAAGTTTAACTTAAAACTACATTGCTTGACGTCATAAAAATATAACGTGGGAAATGATGGTTTTCTAGCCGATTTACCTGAAATCAATGAATGAAGTTAGCCATTATCTGATTCAAAATTTAAAAGAAACTGCGGCCTATTGCGTATTTAAATCTTTTACCTATTTTCTCGGAATTGGAAAATAAAGAACAGAGCATTTTTTTTTCACCATTATATAATCTATTAATTATCTAACGGTACTTCCATATGTGTCGATGTGTTCCATATTTTTTACTTTTTATAATATATTTTTAAAAATAATACATTTATGGATCGCTATTCGATTGGTGGGACTAGAATACAATTTCGAACTAAGTTTCAATTTCGACTCGGTCGATCAAACATTACACAATTATGTGTAACGACATAACGATAATACAATTTAAAGCGAAGTGTACATCACCGTAACGGAGAAAATACATATTTGTAATAAAAAAAATGGCTTGTCTTTGGCCGCAACTCGCCTGATTTGAAGCGGTGATGTACCTAGGGTGGATCAGCGTTGCTTTTTATCACCGGTATGTGTCCTGCACTAAGAACATCTGAAACTCCTTCAGTATTCACCACATTTTATACAGAGAAAAATACTTCGGCACTTACTAAATTCGAACAATTTTTTTACGAATAATAATATTATCAGTTCATAAACAGCTGGCAAATTCGTCAATTAATAATTGTACAGAACTACGAAGTAAACTTATAAATGGGTATCTTCGACCGCATGTTTTTACTGATTAATATTTCCGTAGTTGTTAGGAAACAATTAAATATAAAGCCAGTAATATAAATGCTTGGTCATATTTAAGGGTATGGAGCAACTTTCTCCATGGGGCCAATATCGAAATCACAACAAAAAAAATATAAGTTATTCCGTACAGAACTTCTATACATCCTCGAAGTTAGTACTCGACCGAAACGTATGGGACAGCAGTTTTTTTTTTATCTGGCCAGTGCTGGCGCATAAGGCGACTTAGGCGTGGCGACCGGCACTGTGCATCCATTTAGATGCAACCAGTAAAGTCAACTGGAAATTTTTATCTGCCACACTGTTCACAAAGAATAGCACGGTCGCAGCCGCTGTGAACATAGAATAGAATATACCTACATAATTTTCTGTTCACCAAAATTGAAACACATTTGTTGTACAATATTGTTAATTCTATGGTAACTTATCGCTGATAGCGATACCTTACCCCCTATTACGTTTGTACACCAATAAATATTCATAAAACAATATTATAGCCTACACGCAGCCTTAGAACAAGTTTCAACGCCGAGTTTCGTCAACGTAGCGATATATATATTTTCAATGTCACATTTATTCCATTGATTGTGCGAAAACCAACTCTAATTTAAAAGTAGTAAAGATTATAATTATTTTAATCGGGGTCTACGTCTATGCATAATCTATTTTCTCGTTGGATAAAATACGGTTTCCGATCAATGTTAGTTACAGTCTAGTTTGTTTCGTAGATATATACATATCCGCTTATTTTGAAGAAAATAAAGTGAAAAATGACGAATGGAACGGCAGCCATAGTGCGTACAGTTTTAACTATATCAGGTATTTTACTATAGATCATAGTTATGGTGTAAAAAGGTTTATAATCCATGTATGTATAATTAGTCTTTTTATAGTTTGTAAATGTAAGTTTAGATAATTATGTAAATAGCAGTTCATTTTAATTAAACTCACTCGTAACGTGTGTATTTTTGTTGAAAGACAGTTCGAAATTTTGACTGCATTGTTAAAAATGTTTTCGCAAGCACGTAAAAGCAGACCAGGAGCATAAAAACCCAGTTTAAAAAAAAAAAAACACCAAACTTTAATAAAAAAAAATATCCCTCAAATCAGACCAATTTTTTTTTAAAAGGACTAGATAATTTAGGAAGTGTTTGCTTAAACAGAAAAGGACCATTGAACAACACAATACGCAACATTTATAGACTACACATGATTTATTCATACTCGTAGTTAAAAGCCATTAGAAGTTCATGGTCGCTACCTGATTTGTTAGGCTTCTAATTTCCATAAATAGGAAATACTTTATATCTAAGATTCGAAAAATAAATTTGAAAAACTGATTTGGTTATTTTTTTAAATGTTTGTTTAAGACCGTCAAAGGGAAAAAAAAGTTGGAAAAGTTGCCCGGAAATTATCTATCTCTATTTGGACAGGATTGCGTATGTCGGGTCAGCTAGTATTAAAATTAAATCATTTACATCATTCTCTTGCCCTTATCTCAATTTAGTTGGGGTCGGCGCAGCATGTCTTCTTCTTACGTATCATCCTTCACACAGTTCATCCATCGTTTCTTTGGTGTTCATCTAGGTCTTCTACCCATCCAAATTCACACTCAAAATTTCCTCACGACATTTTCCTCATTCCTCCGCATCACATGCCCATAACACGACAACCGATTACCACACAACTTTTCAGTCACCGGTGCCACTTTCAGACTTCCTCTTATGTAGTCATTTCTTAATTTATCACACACGTTACACCACACATCCCAACTAGCATTCTCATCTCAGCCACATGCAAATGGCTTTAATTCGTCCCTTTTGTGACCCAACATTCTAATCCATACAAAATAGAAGAATTTTATTAAAATTAAATCATATGATAGTGAAAATAATTAATTATTTGACACTCTGTGACAATCACAAGTTTAACCTTGGCTCAAGTAATTGAATTCCATTATTACAAGAGCCAAAAAAAAAAGTGAGATATACCTACAGAAACTATTTTTAATTATTTGGCAAAACTTCACAGACCACTCAATTTCGACACTATCAATGGTCGAATTTCACAGCATACAATTACAAGTAATATTCATTTATTCGGCAGCACAGCTATTTACCAGATTGACTCAGAAGGACGGTTTTGTTTTTGATCGTTGTTTATTGCAATCCCCTACTGAACGTAAGTTCTCCCAAGCTGTGCCATAAGACCCAGTGCTCCGCCTTCCATGTCTAATCTGGTCCAGTCACCTTTCCGGGTGTCCGACTATCTAGTTGGGAGACTTCCCATGCAACGCTAGCCGAAACGGGGCCTCCACTCCAAGAATCTTTAGCTCGTTTGGCCATCGTTCCTCCGACAAATTTGGCCAGTTCACGGTATATTCAGTTCTTTTTGAATTGAGAAAGAAGAAACCAATGTTACGGCTAAAAAACCCGCGGAAACTTTTGACAGCGCGGGAAAATTTTGACAGAACTTATCCTTGAAAGAAATTCCGATATATGCTTCGTGATCTCGCTAATTATGATTATAACACGGTGAAACAAAAAGAAATGGTCATTGAAATGGGCCTGGTACAATATAATACACTTGGTCATTTCTAGAATTCGCTTCGGCAATTTTATCTCGAAGGCATCTCATTGTACGTGGCCGTTATGTAATGTGTTTATATTACTTTTTATCGATTATTTTCGGTGAATACATGTTATATAATTTCCGCGCGTCCTAAACTTTAGTTCTATACATATTAAATAAGGTCTGTCTGTATGACTACTTTGTTCTTCTGAAGCATACAAACACTGATTTTAATGCGATTTTTACCATAATTTAGAGAATTTATTGTGGAATGTTTATACGTATAATTATGTAAATTATTTTGAGTGAGACTAACATATAATAATTGTTGCTGTATATAATAATTGCTGTCCCGCGCAACTTCGTCTGCGTCGCATTTTCCCCGTTTTCGCAATATTTTTCAATTTTTTCATTGCTGCTCCGCTTCTATACAGCGACATCTACTGAATACTTACTCAATCCAATCAACAGATACCGCCATATGTTAGAATCGTTTGGAGCTAACAGATAATTGTGATTCAATTTGCAATAAAATAATATTGCGACTATAAATTGAGATGTAAGCTATCCTATCTTTCAAGTTGGATCAAACTGCACACGGTGTGCAAAGATTAAAATCGGTTAAGTAGTTTAGAAGTCCATCCCCGACAACGAACGTGACACATAATTTATAGGGTGTAACGGAAAGGGTATATACTTAAGGGTGTGCTTTAGACCATCAAACTGAACATGTTTCTCCACAAACAAACATCGTAATAACGAAAAAATTATCTGCTGGCCTATAGAAAATTTCAATACCTATTCGACCAAATGTATGGGGCAGATGATATTTTTTTCGCTATGACGATGTTTATTTGTGGAGAAACATGTTCAGTTTGATGGTCTAAAGCACACCCTTTTTTTTTTTTTTTTTTTTTTTTTTTTTTTTTTCGGATGGGAAATCATCAAATGACTTCTTCCGCTCTGGGCGGAGCGGAAGGGAGTGTCAGACTTGACTGACTAAAACCCATCCATGTTCCTTCTTAGCCCTATGCGTTCCAGGGGCACGGTATCTCTTTCGAACAACCCGCAGCCCTGGCAGGCATCGGTCCTCTCGGACCCCTTCCGATTTGCTGACATCTCCTTGAGGCGCGCGTGGAACACGAACGCGCCGTCGGCACGGTCTGTCGTCATAAGACGGACGGACGGTGAGCTAGCCCATTACTCACCGTCCACAGGCCCGCGCCTACGGTGGCCGGGGGCCACTGGTTGCCCCCCGACGCCCGGGGCGTCTCCCGCGGCGGCTGGGACGTGAGGTTCTCTCCCTCTCACGTTCCGCCACCTCCTTCGCTAGCATGACTGCTTCGCAGAAGGAGGCGACGGCTTCCCATTCCCTCTCGCTCCGGACCATGGATTGAACCAGGGCCGGACGCGAGAGGTCGCCGCCGCCAATCGCCGCTACGAGGACACGGCGGTGCTCAGCCCAAGCGGGGCATAGCTCAACAGTGTGCTCCACCGTGTCCTCCGGCCGATCCTCGCAGTGGTGACACCCGGGCGTTTCCTCCCGCCCGATTCGGTGCAGGAACCTCCCGAAACAACCGTGTCCGGTGAGGACCTGCGTCAGGCGGAAGGTGAGGGCGCCGTGCCGCCTCTCTAGCCACTCCTCAAAGAGGGGACTTATCGCCACTATTGTGGCGTGCCCTGCACGGGGTTGCGACAGTCGCTCTCTCCATGTCGCCATGAGATCGCGCCGGAGGTCTGTCCGCTGAGCGACAATTTGCCGCGGCAGCGGAGTTTCCCCCCGGCGTAGTGCCTCCGCGCGCCATTCGTGCAGGCACGCGAGGACTATCGCCTCCAGATCCCATGGCGGCAATCCGGCCAAGAGGCTCGCCGCCTCGCCGGAGATCGTGCGGTACCCCCGGATCAGCCTTACGGCTACCACCTTCTGGGGCGCGTTCAGGTAATGGGCGGCTCGCCGCCTCAGAGAACGCGCCCACACCGGGGCCCCGTAAAGGGCCATGGACCGCACGACCCCCGCGTAGAGCCTGCGGCAGGAGGCGTTTGGACCCCCCAGGTTGGGCAAGAGCCGCTTGAACGCAGCCCCTGCCCGTTCCAGTTTGGGGGCCAAACGTCGGAAATGCTCCACGAAGTTCCACCGGCTGTCGAGGACAAGCCCTAGGTACCTCAGCGTCGACTCGACGCCGATGGGAACCCCTCCTACCGTCAGTATGGATCCCGACGGTGGCGCATTCCGAGGCCCATGAAAGCACATGGCCTCGGACTTGTGCAATGCCACCTCGAAAGCACAAAAAAAAAGCACACCCTTAAGTATGTATATACCCTTTCCGTTACACCCTGTATATAGATGAACCTCGATGTACTGTCCATTCGTAATCGTATAAACCACAGTGCGAAGCGGGGGTAAATGTAAATCTTTAAATTGTTAAGCAAATTATTTACGGACCTGCGATCGACAATAAGTCATATGTCTATCTCGCTCGCTTTCGTAATGCCAAAAAAGATAGACATACGACTTGTCGATCGACATCGAATCGAAGCGTTTATGAATTCGGGGGCTGGTTTCTAGTCACACAAGACAATTTTTTGTCAAATTAAAAAAGGTGCCTTCAAATAATTAAATAAATCTTTTATTTCGGTTATTATCTAGAAGATACCTACTTGTTATACAGTCAAAAGAGCAGTAGTTTAAAAAAAAACCGGCCAAGTGCGAGTCGGACTCGCGCACGAACGGTTCCGTACCATTATTTATAAAAACGAAAAAAAAAACTTTTTTGTTTGGGAGCCCCCCTTAAATACTTTTTTTTCTGTTTTTATTATTTGTTGTTATAGCATCAACAGAAATACACAATCTGTAGAAATTTCAACTCGCTAACTATCACGGTTCAAGAGATACAGCCTGGTGACAGACGGACGGACGGACGGACGGACGGACGGACGGACGGACGGACAGCGAAGTCTCAGTAATAGGGTCCCGTTTGACCCTTTGGGTACGGAGCCCTAAAAAAAAAACCTTTAATATACGCTTACAAAATAAGTAAATTAGGCATAATGTAAAAACAGCCAACCGTCATGTTGATATATTCTTAAATATTGGAACAGCATCTATGCCACTTAATACACAATACTGACTTGCAATGTGCATACCAACTGAACAAATAGCTTGCATTCAAAACAATACACACGACGTGTCTGTGGAAGATCAGGCCAATTTAGTATGTAGGTAGTATCTTTTACTTAATGTAAAATAAGTATATATTTTTAGTAAAATAGTGATTGTCAAAGTAATGGTAGTTATGTTTAGTCTGTGTATACAGGATGGACAGGACACAAGCGCTTAAAGGGTTACAACATATTCAGAACATTATTCTCATATATAACCCTCCCACGTAGAAAGTTATCGTCTGATATTTTAAAAAATGTTTCCTAGCGTGATCGAATCAGAAATGAGGACATCCGCAAGAGAACCAAGGTTACCGACGTAGCCCGAAGAGTTGCCAAACTTAAGTGGCAATGGGCAGGGCACATTGCTCGCAGAACGGATGGCCAATGGGGCCGAAAAGTTCTGGAATGGCGACCGCGAACCGAGAGACGATGCGTTGGAAGGCCTCCCATTAGGTGGACCGATGACCTGGTGAAGGTTGCGGGGATCCGCTGGATGCGAGGCGCACGGGACCGGGCATTGTGGCGTCACTTGGGGGAGGCCTATGTCCAGCAGTGGACGTCTTTCGGCTGAAATGATGATGATGATTTAAAAAAACTGTCCCAAGTGCTAGTCAGACTCGCCCACGAAGGGTTCCGTACCATTATTTATAAAAACGAGCAAAACAAAAACACTTTTTTTTTATATGGGTGCCCCTTAAATATTTATTTTATTCTTTTTTTAGTATTTGTTGTTATAGCAGCAACAGAAATACATATCTGTAGGAATTTCAACTGGCTAACTATCACGGTTCATGAGATACAGCCTGGTGACAGACGTACGGACGGACAGCGAAGTGTCAGTAATAGGGTCCCGTTTGAACCTTTGGGTACGGAACCCCTAAAAAAATAGCTGTTTCCTACAAAATTGCTATACTTACACTGTCAAAATGTTGGATCGGCTCAGGGCTATTTTTTTTTAATAACCCGTCCCTGCTCAGAATTATGTTGTACCTACTGAATACTTGGTAACCTTTTTCGCGTCGGTGTCGCTTCCACCCTTTATACAAGTGACCTAGACTAGAAGTATCGTATTGTGCAAAGTTCAATCCAGGTTAAACATGTGACGTGATTAATTAAAATAATGATGTTTAACTTATCCCCTCTAAGACCAATGATTCGTTTATCATTATTACATAAGTTAGGCCAAGTACATTAGTTTAAGATCATACTGGCCATATAACAGACGACTGTGTAAATGAGTAAGAAGAAAAGAATTTGACAGCTAAAATCCCGGGGAAAGTTTTGACAGCGCAGGGAAATTTTGACAGAACTTTTTTTTAAACTTACGATGATGTTGGCAAAGGTAGTGTTCGTGTTCGTCAAGTTCAGCATAAGGTTTTATGTCGCAGGTATGTTTGCGGGCCAGTCGCAGTGGTTGGATGGCCTCGCCAAGAGCCTGGGATACGAGAGCGTGTACCATCACGCGGTCATCATCGATGCCGGCTCCTCGGGTTCCAGGGTGCTCGCTTATAAGTTTAGAGTACCTTTTACAGGTGAGTGTCTTCTTTTTTAATTCCCGACAGGTGGTATAGAATAGGTTAAACGAGTGTTATGTGTATCTTTGTTTTTGTCTGTAGTATCGTAGCTCGAAAACAGGTGAACGGATTATGGTTCAATATTATTTGTTTGAAAGGTGACTTGTTTCTGTTTCTATAATGTTCACATTTTCTGTTTGATTTCTGTTGTTAAATGAAATATTGTTTAGTTCGCAATGAAACAAACTCAATTTTAATTAGCTAGCAGCAACTCGACAGACTTGGAGAGTAGCGATATCTAAACACGAGATATCCTAATAATGACTTGATGATAGTCTCTTTGCAGTCGCTTTAAGTAGGTACGAGTTTAGTAAATCCGTCTTTTCGTCTATCTCTTCAGTTTCGCTGACCCTGTAGATTTTGGCTTTAATAGAAAATACATATATATTTTTACAAAGTACCTACATACACAAATGTACATTTTCTATGCGGGGGCGTAAGGAATGATGGTAAACGTATGTACGCACTTAGGTACTAATTGCGAAACCTACATAGTTGGTAGACTAATAAATATTTAGTTGATGATAAAGTTAATTGTATTATTGATTAAGTTCTTCATTACTGTTGATAAGATATAACTGATAACTATAACAAGTTAAGTTATTTCCTACATTTGTCATGACTGCATTCAAATCTTAAAATAAACGAAAATGTTTCTAGTGTAGAATGTTTCATGTTTTTTTTTGTGTATAATAAAGTTAAAGATACAATTCTACAATAAAAACATAAGCGAAAATAGCTTCCCGTACAAAGATTTCATTTTCAACTTGTAACAATCGTGTTATGTGTAAGCCACCCAAACACAATAAAATTTAATATTGATGCAAATTGCATAATATACAAGATGGATTTTTCAAGTCGGACGTGGATGGCCAAATCGGAGACTATGAGGAATAGCAAAAAATACAGGGGAATACGAAACGTTGATCTCGTCAAAATTTTTGTGATATTAAATCGATCTGAGCTGCAGTTGTCTCTATAGCACTCTCCGGGGGCAGGCAATAGCATTACGATAGCAATAAAAAAAAAAGTTTATTTCAATTACAATGGGTATTTCGATACATATTTTTGAAGATCTCCTTTTAAGCAAGGATTTGCTTGTATTAGGAGAAAAAGGCAGTTTTTTTCAAATAAATACCTATTTTTCAAATTCCTCGCAGGCCCTGTTCTCTCTTAATTATTTCCATAACCCTTAACTTATACTATATATACAGGGTGTAACGGAAAGAGTATATTCATAATAAGGGTGTGCTGCAGACCATGAAACTGAACATGTTTCTCCATCGGACAAACATCGTAAAAGCGCAAAATTATCTGCTGTCCCATACAACATTTTAATACCTTTTCGACCCCCTTTTCCTTAAGTATGAATATACCCTTTACCCTGTATATTACTTACGGGATATCTTCCGTGATATAAGTTTTTAAACTGACATGGTCACTAACACTATCAATAACATTTGCATAATACAGATACAGATAAACTGAAGTTATTGCGGGTGGGTGTTATAACTACAGTTCATCTGTGATCATGGCGTTTGCAACAGCGCCGAAATATCGGTTACTCGAAACAAATAGTAAACATGGTAAATATCCTGTTACAGATTTTATCTTCCGTGATTATTTATTGTTTTGAGTTCCTGGTATTTCAACGCTGTTGCAAGCGCCATGATCGCGGGTTGACTGGAGAATGCGGGTGGATGGAAAGTAAATAATTAGGAGCAGACAAATCTGTCTACCCTCTTTCTTAGTCTTTTGCTACGCCAACCTTCGATCAATAATTGATCGAAGACGCCAACCACTGGCACTCGATGATGACTCGTTTTGCCGTGACTTCGTGAAAACCGTGATTATGATTAAACATAATTTCCATTACTGCTTTAACTTGTACATAAAACGCACTGTGTTATCCTTATCAGTCACCGTTTATCTTGCGACGGTAAACTATTAAACGGCGTTATGTAAGTACTTCTATAAGAAACAGAAAGCAATTCTTCTAGAAAGCGCACGACAACCAATCAAGCTATACAAAATCAGTTTTTGCGGATCTCTCATTGTACAGGAAATCTATACAAAACAAGGCCATGTTATTCTGGAAATGTATAGCTTAATGGGTCGCCGTGTGTACTGAAGATTAACATAATTGTAACAGGTACTTATGTTATAATGTACTTACAAAGAAATAACGAAAACTTTGAATAAAAAATCTAAATGGATATCAAAAGGAATCAAAATATGTATCAAAATACAATTTTTTTTTATGGCAGTTTAGGGTGCATCCGACAAAAACAAACAAACATATTTTTAAGCAATAATCTGCTAAGTTTATAAAAAATATACAACTAACACAGAAATCACAAAATAACCAAAATACATAAATACTTCAAAACAAATCAAAAGCCACATGGTCGATTATAAATACTTCGAAATTTAACTTTCCCAAAGAACCTATTCATCGTCATTTCAGCCCAAAAGACGTCCACTGCTGGACATAGGCCTCGGGACCAAGTCACATTGACATTTTGGGGGGTTTTGCCATAATCGCCACGCTTGGCAGGCGGGTTGGCGATTATGGCAAAACCCCCCAAAATAGAACCTATTGCAGAAATATAAAGAGATAAGATCAAAATTAGAGATCTTACATCAATTGACAATAATTTTAATGACTATTTTATAGACCAAGTATCACAATCAGTAAATACATCTAATTTAAAAAATAATAAACCACCCTCGAATCACAACATTAACACTAACGTAAATTAAATTTTTCTCGCTCTTACAACTCCAATGGATGTTGATAGGGAAATAAAACAAATAAAAAATACCCAAAGCGTGGGTTATGGTATTTGCACCAAAATTATAAAGCATGTGTCACAGTCACAGTCTATTACTACTCATCTAAGCTACATAATACATCTATGCATTTCCATTGGAATTTACCCCGAAAAACTTAATAAAACATCTGTTGTCATTCCACTCCACAAAAAAGATGCCAACAAAATGTGTGAAATTATAGATATTATAGCTTTAATCCCCATTTTCTCAAAATTATTAGAAAAAATCGTGTATAGTCGACTATACAACTTTTTAGAAAAAAAAAATTGGTAAGCGTACAAAAAGGATTTCGTAAGGGAAAACTCATTAACATTGTTATTTATGACTTAATAAGTGTTTTGAATAGTATTGACAAATAAAAACAAAATGTGCATTCTTCATGGACATGAGCAAAGCATTTGACTGTGTTGACCACAAAGTATTGCTCCATAAATAAAATACTAAGAGGTAAATGCTTTACAAACTTAAACGTAATTTGTAATGCCCTCGACCTAATTTCCTCATATATTTCTAACAGAAAACAAGTCACAGAAATTACACGAATATGCCAGAGAACATAAATGAAATCAAATCTAGATGCCACACCCCACAGAACTATAGAATTTGGAGTCCCACAAGGTTCTGTTTTGGGTCCCTTGTTCTTCCTAGTATACAGTAATGATCTCCGTAGACACGTCAAGCAACCAATGGTACTATTTGCAGACGATAGCACAGTAATAATAAAATTTGACAAACCAAATGATTATGAAGATGAAATCAATCAAACTTTAAGTACAATAATTCAATGATAATATTATATATAATATTATAAGACAAAAAGAGGTTAGATGTAGAAATACCGAATGGGAAAACGGCACTACTCAATAGAAAGTATTATTTGTATGGCATCACTGATTTATAACAAATTGCCCGATGTCATTAAAAAGTTACCTACTCCTTAATAGAATAAATTATACACCTTCCTAGTTATTTTTTTATTATAATGTAAATGAGTATTTAGAAGATTAAGATATTGTACATATTTTAATTATAGAATTTATTTGTGCAATAATTAAAAATGATGGATAATATAATTACTTGGACCTATGACATTATTAATTTGCTTCTTTATTATTTCACATGACATTATTAATTTGCATGACATTATTATTACTTGTAATTTACCCAATTCAAATTTAAATATGTGTAATGATTTAATGACCATCTTTAACCTGAATGACGTTTTAATTTAATAACAACTAAACATGAATACTAAATTTAAATCTCATAATGTTCCTAATATATTTTCACACCTCGCATGGTTATAAATACAGTGTACCTTATGAACTTTTTGTAACATCCTCTGAATCTGTGTTACACAAATAAATGATTTGTATTGTATTAGTACTTGTACACGTGTTTTTCATGGTCGGCGTTGTTCAATAGAAATCGATTCATGTCGTGTGTCGTGTCGTCACATGAAACGAATTTCATGGCGTTTTGTCGGGCATTATAAAAGTATTTGACAAACAACTGCTTCAATATTTATACAAAGATAGATTTCTAATATTTTCAAAACATTTTTTTTAAAATATGATATTTTAATGTTATAACTTTATTCAATCCATCAGCGCAATGTGTGCGTTACAGTCGTAAACCGTGCCCTTTCACCAAAAAATAGAAATCGTTTTCCAGCAATCATTTTTGCGTGGAGTTGCTTAGTTTGATGAGCTGCTTGGTACTACTGGCTTCGTGAAGGGTCTGTTAAACCATGTTTGTTGAGTGAGTAAAAATTAAAGAGTTCGTCAGTCAAGACATCGACTGCAGTTCCGCTATCCGTGATATGATCTTCAAACACGGACAGACGGAGTGTTAACGATATCTCATAATTTTCTGTCATAATATATCGATGATTTTATTGAGGCACTAGTGTAATTTAACACCAAAATCGGAATATTTACTATGTTACTATTTCTATTGAAGTTCCCGATGTTTCGACGCTGTGGCAGGCACCATGATCACAGATAAACAAAATTAATAAGCCACAAGACAATAAAATAGGCCAAGGAGACAAAAAATAATCAAATCCGAGGCTTTTGACTTCTTCTTGTTACTGTATATATTTGAAATGTGCGTGTGTTGTAGTTGTGCAGAATACATAGTTTTTATTGTGTTATGTCTCTATATACTGAATCTATAGTAAAAGTTTGTGTCACGATGTACCTGGGGGTCTACTCTCTAAGCACGAAATCCGTAGTTTCGGCCGAAGTTACGGTTGTTTCCTACAAGGTTCTTTACGGGCCTGAACTAAAAATGAATGTCACCACGATTGGACAGTTGTCCTAACTCTCGATGTGTTTTGTAAACTCATAAATCGGAAAATATTAGGGAGTGAAGATAATTTTAAAGAATAAAGCTGGTTACGGACGGACCCTCGTTGACGGACTTAGAGAGTAGACCCCAGACAAAGTGTTTGTGCCTACCCCCATGGGCAGTCAGAAACCAAGTGTAGCCTTATTCCTGTGTAGTGTGTTCTTGTATGTTTGTTTATTTGTTTATCTAGCACACAAAAATGTGACATTAACATTTAGTGTACAACTTTGTTTCAGTATTCGGCCAAGGAAACTTGGACTTAGTAGATGAATATTTTGAACAATCCAAGCCCGGATTGTCATCTTTTGCCGATGACCCTGCAAAGGTAAGATACGGTTTTTTTTTTAACTACGATTTTACGTATATTTTGTACTGGCTGTTGCCCGCGATCGCGCTTTAGTACGCGTGAAAGTATTTAAAAAATAATCACTTTTCTATTAGAATAGGATTTTGTTAAAAATTTCTTTTTTTTTCTAAAATACAATTAGCTAAACTACTCCTTTTAACATCAGCAATCTGTCGTTTCGGAGATTATCCGGAACAAACAGACAGAGAGACAAAAAAAAACGAAAAAAAAACCTATCTCGTATACGAGATAGGTTTTTTTTTCATTTTTTTTTTGTTTTGTTTTTTTTTGTTTTAAACGTTGCATTTTCAATTTCGAAATGTTAACACTTTCATTAAACCACCTCTATATTTTTAGACCGTAAAGGGCTTCTATTCGCGATACAAACGGGAGCGGTGTGTATCACTGAAGTGTTAACACATTGTGATTTTCCATTCCTTGTTGTTATTGAAGAGATCACCCCCAACTTCTTTAATGTTTTGTGGTGTGAGCAGGCTTTGATTTTAACATTCTATCTTTCACACTTACAGGGCGCGGCCACAATAGTGCAACTTATAAAGAAAGCTGAGTTCTTAACACCACCAAACAAAAGGAAGGCCACGCCTCTGATAGTCCGCGCCACAGCCGGCCTGAGACTACTGCCCGAGGAGAAGGCGCAACAACTCATAGACCACGTTGCTAGCGCTATCAACGAGTAAGTATAAATAAACAACAGATAAAAACTTTTTTGATCTTACCTGAAAATCTAACCTGACTTAGACTTATCTAAAATAACTATACATTCGGAAGTCGGTGACTTTGGTTTTTTTTACTTTTTTGCCACCGTCTTTGTTTTTTTTTAAGTTGGTTTTTTTTCTTGCAAAAATGTTTTCATTTCCCCCTTTTTAGCTGTAGCTTTATTAGACAAATCCTTATCGAGCATCAATTTTACGTTGTAACTAATCGTCCATGTCGATGAAGAAGAAAATGCATATTATTGGGGATAACTCATTAAGTAGGTACCTAAGCAAAGTTATTGAAATTAATTTATATGGACCACCGCGATGATTTTACCAAATGAAAAAAGAATCATATACAGGGTGTAACGGAAAGGGTATATACATACTTAATAGCGTATCCACACAGGCCGCCGGCTTTCAGGCCGCCTTGCCGCTGAATTTGCCGCCGGCTTTACCGGAAGCCTGCAGATGCAGTTGCACCAACACTACTCCGTATTGAAGCCGCAAGCAAACTGCCGCCGCCGGCAACCAATAGCCGCGTGTGCTGGCATTGCCGCCGGGCATGTGTGGATGCGCCATAAGAGTGTGCTACAGGCCATCAAACTGAACATGTTTCTCCATCGGACAAACATCGTAATAGCGAAAAAAATATCTGCTCCCCATACAAAATTTCAATACCTGTTCGACCCAAATGTATGGGGCAGCTGATATTTTTTTCGCCACTACGATGTTTGTCCGATGGAGAAACATGTTCAGTTTGATGGTCTGTAGCACACCCTTACGTATGTATATACCCTTTCCGTTACACCCTGTATATTGGCCCAGTAATCACGGAGAAATAGATGAACATACATGAAAAAACAAAGCATGTTGGTGGAATATATAATCAAATCCTTTGTTAGAAGTCAAAAATAAAGCAAGAAAGAAGAATTACGTTATGTGTTAGTTCGCGCTTCGACTACCTCGTTGGTCTATTGGTCGCCATGGTGACTGCTGACCATGAGGACCTGGATTTTGATTCCCGGGTCGGGAAAAGTGTTACTGGGTTTTTCCATCCGGAATTTCTCAGTAGCAGCCACGGAGTTTAGATATGTGACCGGTTGATGGAAATAGGCCTTCCTTCAATCATCATCTGCCTAGCCTTTTTCCAACTTTATTGGGGTCGGCTTCCAGTCTTACAGGATACAGCTGTGCACATGAATTCGAAAAATCAGAGGTACGTGCCTTGGGACAAGACTGATTTATGCATATGTTTGTTTTCAGACTGGGCTATGACGTTTCAGCCGATGGAGTGAAGATTATGGACGGCTCTGATGAGGGCATCTTCATCTGGTACACCATCAATCTTCTGCATAGTAAGTTTTTAATACTCAGTAACTTTTGCTTATAATATTTGTGTAGCGACCTACAAAAAGCAACTGACTACAAAAAGTACTACAGCGCCATCTATGACACGACGGAAGAACTAACATCAATTTCCTACATCTCACAAGCAAAGTTTACATCGACTTAAGAGTATATAGAGAAACCTGACATAAACTGTCGGGCAGTTGCCCACCAGACATAACACCTGTCTGGTCGGAGGATCCTCCCTTTTCTAAGGAGTATCGAGGTACTATACACCCTGTTCCTCATACCCCTAAACTGGTGACCCTGAAATGGATGTTAGCGCAGCCTTCGAGCAACGTGACGTCATCATCATCAACATAACTTCCCTCAAGCTTTCGAGCAGCGACTCTCAACACAAACTTGTAACAAAATTGAAATAATGCCTACAAAAAGAGGTCAGTTACTTATTCAGTGTAAAAATTATTTGAAAACTAGCTGCTACCCGTGACTTCTTTCGCGTGGAAATTTTGATGGGTTTTAAGGGGTATGTTGGCCGATTCTCAAACCTACTCGATATGCACACAAATTTCATACAAATCGGTTCAGCCGTTTCGGAGGAGTTTGGTAACAAACACCGCGACACGAGAATTTTATATATTAGATGGGAACAAAAGATGTAGGCTATCACTTTACAATAATACAGTATTATGTTATGTTTTGTAAATAGCTAACGCAGACTTTTTAAAATTCTTTAAGAGCGCACCAAGGAAACTTCGAAATAATTCCGTTCGTTTGATCCCTTGCTGCATCGTTATTACTTAATCCTTAGTTATGAAGTTAATCAGTAAGAAATTCAAGGATTCACTCTATAAATCATACACTTTAGAAACACGATTACTTGTAGTTTTCTCGATAGAAAATATTTCAAAGTAATCTCTAAAAAAAATCTTCATTACGGCGTAAAACCTTCACGGAAGGTCATCAGCTTTTAAATAATAACAAAATTACATGTTTTCTATAACGTATACATTTTAGATTTTCATAATGTTTATTGGTTTTAATAATATGAAGGAAATACCTAAATTAGCGCGCGTTCCGCCCATTATAACTAGAGCCGCCACTCTTCCCGGAGCGTCGCGCGCGTCTGTCTCATTATTTAACTCAAAAACTAATCGACCGATTTAAAAAATTCTTTCACCGATCACTATCCATCGACCATCTTTACCGAGTAACGTAGGCTATATTATATCACGATTTTCGCGGACGAAGTCGCGGGCGAAGTGCTAGTTCTCAAATAAAACCCCGAAATAATAACAAATCCCCACCCGTCTCCAGACCTGATGGAAGGCAACACGATGGCAGCGCTGGACCTGGGCGGCGGGTCCACACAGATCACGTACCAGCTCGGCGCCGACGACGTCGCCGACTTCCCGCGCGCCGACCAGTACGTCGTGCCCGCCGGCGACAACATCACGCTCTATACACACAGGTCAGACTAGTATTATTGAAGTGAAACATCTTATGCGACTTCCAACAAGGTTGCGTTAAACTTTAACGCAACCAAAGAGGGGGTATGAAAGCATTGTTGCGTTAAGTTGCACTTCTTCCGCGCGGAGGGACTCCACGCACTATTTTTTATTAGCCCACCTTCATGCTTCGTAGTATTCAGGTAATAAGGGGGGGGGGGATACCGATCACCGAACCAACATCGTAGATCAAGTTATAGAACAACAAACTCTATGTCATACACGATTATGGTCGGATTATAATGCAATCAAAACGCCATAGGGTTGACAATGTCGATAGTGTGACTATGCCACTAAGATACGGCGTAGTCGCATAGTCACAGTTATATCGGCATTTTACATGAAAGCCTTACACCCACATTCAATGCCGCCTACTGCCACGAAAAATAAAAATGACAAAGGGGTGACTATGCCCGCTACTTTCCAAAACAAATAATCATACAAAAACATTTGTGTCTGTAAAGTCGGCTTACAGACGATAGTTTAACGTGACAACGTCATAACAAAACATTGATGAAATAATTGCATACTTTTTATGAATAGCAAGACGAATGCTCAAGCCGATCGTGCCTTTCGCTCGCTCGTGCAGCGCTCTCGCTCCGATCGTAACGTTACAATGAGTCATCTTTTTTCGTGAGTGCAGCCGGCGTTCATCAATTTATTAGACGTCACGTCAAAAACAACTCTTTTTTTTCCGTGCAGTTAGTGCCTAACCTGGAGTCGAGACTTTTTATGCCATCCATGGGCCACTGGCTTGTCTTTAAATGCCGTTTGAAATAGAGAGAAATATCTCCCAGGCAAGCTGGTTTCCTTCACTGAAGCAAGTGATAATTATACAATACGCACATGAATTCGAAAAACCGGCGACTGCGAGTCGGACTCGCGCACGAATGGTTTCGTACCATTATTTATAAAAACGAGCAAAACAATCACTTTTTTGTATGGGAGCCCCTCTTAAATATTTATTTTATTCGTTTTTAAGTATTTTTTGTTATAGCGGCAACAGAAATACATAATCTGTAGAAATTTCAACTGGCTAACTATCACGGTTCATGAGATACAGCCTGGTGACGGACGGACGGACAGCGAAGTCTCTGTAATAGGGTCCCGTTTGACCCTTTGGGTACGGAACTCTATAAATCAGAGATGCGCGTGTTGGGTTCGAACTTGAGACTTGGGAGACCATTGGTCAAACCACTAGCCTATCACTGCTTATTACGTATTACATAACGCTAAAACTGATAGTCGAGTAAAATGCACTGGAATTTTGACTTAGATTCTCAGTCAGACTTTTAAAGTTTGTATCATTTGTTCCAGCTACCTGAACCTGGGCTTGCTGGCGGCGCGGTACGGCGTGTTCCGCAGCGAGAGCGACGGGAACAGCTCGCAGGAGCTCAGCTCCGTGTGCGTCGACCCTATCATACAGCGCGAGCCCTGGACTTACGCCAACAAGAACTATCTAGTGAGGTGAGGGGATAGTGAAGCTATAGCTACTTAAATACGACAAATATCTTGTAAACGCATGGGGACTGGCGCAGCACTAGGGTGGTAGGACCGGAAAACAGTCTAGGGCCCACCACATGAGGTTCGGACCCAATTTATCATCATCTACCTGGCCTTTTTCTAAATATGTTGGGGTCGGCTTCCAGTTTAACCGGATGCAACTGAATACCAGTATTTTATATGGAGCGACTGCCTATCTGACCTCCACAGCCCAGTTACTACTGGGTAATGTGATACACCTTGGTACAATGGGCTCCGACCCGATTCAAATTAGTCAAATATTGTATTATTCGCTAAAGTGCAGTTGAGAGCAACATTGCAAATTTATTATTTTTGTTTAATAAAACTTTGTGCACATTTCTTAAAAAAAAAAACACTGCACAAAGACGGACTTAATGCCTTGGGCATGTTCTACCAATCTATCAAACTCAACTCACTAACAAAATCTGGTCATTCAAATATTTGAGAACGATGTAGAAATACGTGCAGGTTAAGAGCGTGCAGAGTAAAAGATTAAAACAATAATTCAAAAATAATTTAATTTAAATATACCGTGGCAGCTAAGAGATGACCAGTCACAACTGACAGCGCCCGTTCACGAACATCACGCATGTGTCAGCCATCATTTAACTCAACCATATTGGAGGGAACTAAATGACTCGACACACTCGCCACCATCAGCGTGACATTTGAGTGAGCATGACATTCACTCAAAAGCCAGGGCAAATTCGGCGTTGCGAAGCTTCGTGCGACTTCGTTTAAAATGGGGCTCGTGACAGCAACGCGATTTTTATTAGATCACAAGTTCTAGATGACATAACTGCTAGTCACATTTTTTTATGATGTTTCTATCTCGCTCTAAAGTGGATCTCCCCGCGCACATGGCACCAAGCCCTCTGCCGCGTACAACTTGTGCCACGCCGTGGTGAAGCGCTACGTGCTGGCCACGCTGGACTGGGAGCCGCAGCGCCCACCACTGGGCAGCGTGGCGGCCATGAGCTACTTCTACGACGTCGCTGCCGACGCCGGGATCATCGGTGAGCCATTCAAAAATCACTGGTTTTTTTTTGAGAAATGGATTTTTTTAAATAAATTTATTAAATTAATACTGTGTAAACCGGAAAATGATAAACAAAAACCAATTTTATCAAAATCGGTTCATCCATTTAGGAGCTACGATGCCACAGACAGATACGCGGACACACAGATACACACGTCAAATTATAACACCGCTCTTTTTTGGTCGGGGGTTAAAAACAGGCAACAATACAGTGACCAGTTGAGTTTCATGCTTGCACTGAAATATGTGGTGCTTGTTGACCTTTACAATTGTAAATAAGTTTCATATCGCGTCGCTATCTTCAAATGAGCGCGCTGCGTTAAGATGCGGTCAAACGACGCGTGATAGTACTCGGGCTCGGCTTAATCCGAATGCGATGGCTTACCGAGCTTGATGGTTCATTCCACTTCTTACTGTCGGTTTTCGAATTGAGAATTTACAGTTCAGCCCCCGTATTCACAAACGCTTCGATTCGATAAGTTGTATGTCTATCTTTTTTTGGCATTACGAAAGCGAGCGAGATAGACGTACGATTTTCCGAATCAAAATCGAATCCAAGCGTTTGTGAATAGGGGGCCAGCTCCATGTCTTTCTACCTTTTTAGAAGGGTAGGTACTACTGAGTTCACTGATGGTCGACCAATTTTAACCTCATTACTTAGGCATTAAGGGCATAAGGGTGAAAAGTGGCAGACCGTCAGTGAACTCGGTATTCTAAATCTAAACTAATGTTATAAAGAGGAAAGATTTGTTTGTTTGTTTGCATTGAATAGGCTCCGAAACAACTGGTCAGATTTGAAAAATTCTTTCATTAGTATATAGCCCATTTATCGAGGAAGGCTTATAGGTTATATATCATCACGCTACAACTAATAGGAGTGGAGCAGCAATGAAAATCAAAATGCGAAAACTGCGAAAATGTGACGCAAACAAAGTTGCGCCGGACAGCTAGTACTTTATAATTTCTTAGAAATTCAAAATATAATGTAGAGTTTGATAAATTCAAATATTGAAATAAAATACCGAGTTTCAGAGATTAAAATGACTTGTAAACAGTTCGAAACTGTCTCGCACGGTGTCTAACGTGCAGTATAATGTCGCAGACGTGATGTCGGGCGGCACGGTGTCGGTGGCGGCGTACCGCGGCGCGGCGCTGGCGGCGTGCTCGGCCGCCAACGTGGACCAGCCCTGGGCCTGCCTGGACCTCGTGTACATCGTCACGCTGCTGCAGGACGCATACAAGATCGATAACAACAAGCCTATCAGCGTACCTATCTATTTTTTCTTTTTCTTTTTTAGGGTTCCTTACCCAAGACTTCGCTGTCCGTCCGTCCGTCCGTCTGTCTCCTCACCAGGCTGAATCTCATGAACCGTGATAGTTAGCCAGTTGAAATTTCTACAGATTATGTATTTCTGTTGATTCTATAACAACAAATACTAAAAACAGAATAAAATAAATATTTAAGGGGGCTCCCATACAAAAAAGTGATTTTTTTGTTCATTTTTATAAATAATGGCCCTTACCTCAATTTATTTAAAGTCAACGCAGCATGTCTTCGTCTTCATTTTCTCTTCTTCGTCATCTCATCAGTCAAAACATCAACATCATCACCTGCCTAGCCTTTTCCCAACCTTTCTTGGGGTCGGCTTCCAGTCTAACCGGAGTTGAGCATCAGTATTTTATATGAAGCGACTGCCTATCTGACATCCACAACCCAGTAACTGGGTAATAAGAAACCCCTTGATAAGACTGGATGTCAGACTTTCGGCTTCTGACTACTTGTAACGACTGTCAAAAATCTACAAATGACAGCCGGGACCAACGGGTTAACGTACAGTCAGCTCCATTAAGTTCTTACCCCCCTAAAAGACATGCGCGTTCAAATCCGTGTCGGACCTAGTTGGTTTTTGTGTTTTGCAAAAACATTTTATTATAATTAATTTATTGTTTTAGTGAATAAATAAGTTTGTTTATGTATTTTTCTTTGGAACTCTGTTTTTAATAACGATTTTTCAATTAAACGTTAATACTTTTATTATTGGGTATAGCGACTATACGCTTAACATTTATACTATTGTTTTCATTGTGTAAATAGTCCGGAGGTTTCAAGACCGCTTGACGTGCATGAGGTTGAAGGATCAAATCCTTGGTGTGAAATTTGCTTTTTGTCACGAATTATATTGTTTAATTTTAAAGTTTTTTAGTAATATATTTAAGAAAAATAACATACTTTAATAATGTGTTAAATAATAGAAATAATAAAAAAATGTTTATTATTGCTATTATTTAACACAAACTTTGATCTTATTTTACTACAAAGATTTATATTATATTTTACAATTTATATTTCACAAACGGGTCCCTAGAAAAGTGACATCCTATCACGCAAACCATAAAATAGGAAGTGCTATAAATATTTTAGATTGACTAAGCTAACATTATAACTCGAGGGTATAGGCTTAATTTTATAAAGAAAACGTAAGTAAAACGTAGTAAAAATGTATGGATACCCTCAAATTTTAACATCTTTCGATAGACAGAGGCCTAAAGATAAAGTGACTCGGACGATAACAATTACCAATTTCATCGCAACAGTCAAGGGCTCGCTGGCTTCGAAACGAATTCAATGTTGTAGCAGTGTAACATTTTAAAACTTGAGGGGGATAGGACATAATGACGCTGACTGTACTTTCCGAGGCGCGGAGGTATCTCGGTACGTAATTATGGTCTCCCATCCACAGACTTACTTCGGCAAGTACGGCTTACGTGCGGCTGTTATTATTTAGCCACGAGCTCCTCAAATCAACAAAACTAACAAAATCCTCTCATTTTCCAGTTGTTCAAGAAAGTGAACGGGCACGAAGTCTCCTGGGCGTTAGGGCTCGCGTACACCACCGTCATGAACCGCATCGCCATCACGCCTTACTAACGTGACGTCAGCGCCGTGACGTCAGCGCCGTGACGTCAGCAGTGACAGTTAAGATCAGTAGCAGAACAGAAGGTAAACGGGCGTAGATACAGCACATTCAGTTTTTAGACATAGTTTGGGTTTGAGGGTTGTCTCTGTCAAACTAAACCAGAGATCAGATTCGTACGTAGAGTTTATTTGCCTAAACTTCTAGGAAGTAAGTAACCTGTGGATAATCTCCTCCCTTTGAGTTAACAGCTTTATTTTGGAACTTAAAAATCATTCTTGGATTTTATAGAAAGGTTCAGACGGTGACATGTCAAACTATACATTTCCACAATGGCATGGCCTCGCATTGTAAAGATTTGCCGTACAATGAGAGATCCGCATAAAATGGTGGTTTGTATAGTTTTAATTGGTCGCCTTGCGTACTATCCACATGCTACTTGCTTCCTCAAAGTTTAGGTAAATAAAATCTACCTAATCCAATCTCTGCTGATAAGTATGTGACAATCGCTGCCTTCAAAACTGACCACACTCATCGAAGTTAGCCTAAACCGACCAGGCAGTATGACCTTATATAATAAAAGCGAACATTCGGACACGATGTCAACGTATTTTCGCTTTTAAGCCATTGACATAATGCTCTTTTTCAACTGCTCGAGCTAATAACGCGTCGTTAAGTATGGTCATTATTACATAAAGCTGAATGTGTATGTTTACGCCCTGGTGGCCTAACATGACGTCTCAAAACAGTATTATTTTAATCTAATTCCAGTGTGGGAAAGAGATGGCGCTTGACATCCTATATAGCTCCGTCTCTTTCCCACACTGGAATGATATTAAAAGAATAGTACTTTAAGACGTCATGTTATCGTATTGTGGTTTTGCTATAGGACTGGGTCAAAACGAGCTTAGATATATGTGTGCGTAAGTCAGTATCTGATTAAAAGGTATATGGGATTTTTGCCATTTTTATAATGATTTGCTGCTGATTTATAGTGTATTTATTTTGGGAATAATGGTCTAGCTTAGATATTGATTTGAGTCGAGAACCTGCTGTACTATGAGCAGAGGTCGGAATGAGGTAGAGTTATTTGTGTACTTACACTGATTTCATACAGCGAAAGAATAAAGTGGATATGCCTCAAATCCCGAGATTAATTTTAAAGAGCAGAAAAATCCCGTGATTTGTTAAATAATAAAGTTATTTACTTATACACAATTTAAACTATCGGATCTCCGAAGTTGCAAAATTCCAATGCGCACACGCAAGGGAAGATCCATATTAATATCAACATTTCGATGCAAGTAAAAAAACAAACTCTATCTAATTCCGACCTCTGGTTATGAGCAGTGATCGGAATACGTAGCGTACGGAGCTAATTTACCTAAAGTTTGAGGAAGGAAGTAACATAGAGTTCATAATACCTTGTCTAAAATCCCGAAATCGTAAACTTGATTAAATCCCGGGATTTATGAAATTGGAAATTACTTATTGCGCTTTGAATACATTTGAACTCATTTATTATATTGAAGAATTTTGTTGTGTTTTTAGAGTTCCGTTCTCATACTGTTAAATTAAAGAGAATTAGAGAGAATTGTTTGTTTTGCATACAAACGGTCAAAAATTAATTCTTGAAAGTACTCCTGTTATAACTGATTATATTGTCATAAAAAGGGTCTCAAAGTTTAAGGCATAACTTAAAATTTATCTGATGTCCACGTAAAAAACAGCCAACATAGTTTTCATTTACCTCTTTAAAACAAACTATTTGAATCTGACACAATTTTGAGTACAGAATCCTAAAATAGGAATATGATTCTTCAAATCAATAATTAGTAACTATACTCCAAAACCCAGTTCATGTTTTTATAATCCCGGGTTTTAATTGTCATGTTTATAATTCCGGGATTTTAGACGAGGTAATCAACTCCATGTTTCTTGCTTTCTCGCACTTTAGGTAAATTAACTCTACCTATTCCAATCTCTGGTTATGAGTTAACTACAAGTCCTTTCCAGCTCGAAAATACTCGGGCTATTCCGAAATTTATACATTTGCAATCACCGTAAAGAATTTTATCGAGTAAAGTAAAAGCTCGAGAATTATGTCTTATAATTCTCGATATTTTTGTATGAAACGAGCAAAAATAAATTTAGTAGAACAGGCATATAATGAGCATCCGTTTGGTCTAAACCGATACGATCAGAGCGTATGACAATAATATTGCCATCAGCAATAAATATTTTAACTTTTATGATTTGTGTGCCGTAATTCTATGGCTTGCAACAATTGATAATTTTAAATTTGACTTTTGTTTTTATTGTGTGACTGTGTAACGTCTTTACACTTGATTTTAATGATAGAATATCGTACGCATATTATACAGCAGTAAGCCGTGGGTTCGAACCTAGGCAGGCGCATTACTTTGTGTAATTTATTTCATCACCGCTGCTCTAAAAAACGGTGAAGGAAAACCTCGTGAGGAAACCGGCATGTTCTAGAACTAAAAAATCGAAGACATGTGACATCTACCAACCCGCACTGGGCCCGCGTGGTGGATTACAGCCCACTCCCTCTCATAGAGAGGAGGCCCGTGTCACAGCAGTGGGAACATTATAGGCTGATGATGATGATGATTATACAGGGACGTTACATTTTTAGGAGACATGCAAGCAAGTTCGTTGCGACCCAGTCCGATGTAATCTTAACTTATAACAGTGATTTGACCTGAAACCATTACCTCTTCGGTACACTATGTGATAAACTATATGTATTAACTATTTTATTATTTCAATTCTATTCCACTGTATTTGTAAATAATTATTTCGCTGAAAGCTGGTATTTATATTTTCAATGAAGCAATAAATCGACGTGCATTGTTATGGATTACGCCGTGTTCTAACTAATGCGACCGCTGTGTTAATTTTGTTCGGCGAACCTGAAGGCGTTGTAACGATACAACAACAGGTTCCCCGAAAAAATGAGTGATATATTATAGTACGCGGTGATCGTGCGTTCGAGCGCTCGCTTTAGTTAGTACGTGAGGTTAGGATGTACGTTGTAATATTGTTGCCAGTTAGAAAATGTTCGAATTTAAATGTCTTATGACTGAGGCGTAATATGCACTGAAACAACAATTACACAAGTATATAAAATTTAAATAAAAATAAAAAAAACAGTATTTTACTCTAAATAAGCTGAAGCACCTTTTGCTGGAAACACCTCCACCGCTTCATACCGTCTAAGATGGGGTAAGAAATTTCTCTCCTTTGCGGCACTTCTCTGTAAAAAAAAACTTATACTTAAAAAAGCGTTGCGTAGCATTTTAATCATAAAGCAAACTAAAATTTCGATAAAATTTCGATGGTCAATAGGCCTTAACCTACGGACCCCCGGGGGGGGCGACGCATCTACGGAACTTTTCAGAACCGATTTTAAGCCTCCAAAGAATAAAAGTCCACTTAGTATGTTAAATTGTAAGTAAAGGACTCCAGAAAAGTTGGTGTTTCGGTGTGTAATGCGTTAATAAGCTATTCCAAGATATGTATAGACCTTTATACATAGACTTGAAGATTTTCTACGTATAAGAAACATTTATAGATCCAATAATTCAAAACGCGTAAACAGTTATAAGCTTATACAAAGAAAGTTAAAATATCACGACTCTAGAGAATATTTCATTCCAGTTTTATCAATTAATTTCTTAATTTATTCCAGATATACGGGTATTAGATAATTTCAGTGTTAAGTGTTTTTCAATTTGTGTACATGGCGACCAATCTTGCTATACAAAACTAGTTTATGTCGATCTATCGTTGTATTGGAAATTACACAAAGCGAGGCCGTGATATACTGGATATGTATCGCTTGATGTGTCGCCGTGCTTAAATACAGGGTGACTGGTAATTAGTAACCGATACTTAAACACGTGATTGTACTCATAATAACAAACAACTTTCCCAAAGATAATACAACAGCCGTATGAAATTAGCGCGCACGCGCCTTTGGCCTATCAGCTTGTGCTAAAAGTGAATTAGTATTAAAAAAAATGTTTCTTTGGGAAAGTTGTTTGTTATCATGAGTACAATCACGTGTTTAAGTATCGGTCACTAATACCAGTCACCCTATAATTACTGTTTATGCTGATGGTGAATGTTTTGGACTTGGAGCGAATTTGAGCAATGAAACTGACTACGATCAACACATTAAAACTGTGTTCAAGAGTGTGATTGTTTCTAATCGCAGTTTTGATGGACTGATCGTCCGTCAGTTTCTTTAAAAATCTATATCTTTTCACTCGGTTTCGTGACTTTATCTTCCTTTGTCTAAGCTTCCATAAATTCATGTAACTTTTAGAAAGATAAGCTGTGATTGCACATATTAATTATATTAAACAGACACAATTATTTATAATTACGCACACTGTATTATTATTTAATAATATTATTGCTCATTTTATTTGTCTCTATTAGAATGAATTTTAATACGTAAGGACCTGCAAGAATACAATTGATTTTTCTTTCTATAATGGAATCATTGTCTAAGTTTTACATTCGAGGCCCGCTTACACCACAAATCTTATTCCGTTTAGTGCTAAACGAATTTAAAATTTCGTTCTATTCCTGTCAATCGTATGAAGATGGCAAAAACAGCGTTAAACAAAAAAGGGGAAGCGCCAAGGTAGCCCGCAGATTTTTTTAAATTGAATGAGAATAAAAAAAAATGTTTCTTTGGGAAAGTTTTTTTTATGATTAGTTTAATCATGTGTTTAAGTATCGGTCACTAATTACCAGTCACCCTATACGATACGTGTACTAGACACTGGCCTTCAAATAGCTAAAATCGTAATAAAATTTTAATTTCTAGGGCTATCCCGGCGCTCCCCCTAAATGATTTGTGGTGCAAGTAAACCATATACATGTATGTTCACGATAAAGTTGGAAAACATGTGTGGTGCCTGTGACAACTTTCAAGGAAGACGTTGCATTTAAGTATTGTTGTGTTTAGTTATGTTCATAAGCTTTTTAAACAAACCTAAGAAATAATTTTCTTTTAAACGTTAAGAGGACGACATTTTCAACATCTTTTAGTCCCTCTTTTAATAGGACAAGAATAATAGACAAGAGAATATTAGCATTTCATGGGAAACACTATAGTTTGTGAAGTTCAAATGGTAACTATTAAGAAATAGTAGAATAATAGTTTAATTTTTATGTTATCCGTGAAAATGAGAATTTGATGTTCAGGTAGATTTAATTTACAAAGTTACTGTTATGTTCTGACATGGAAATGCATTATTATTTTATGTCAAGATGCCAGCACATCAACGTACGACAACCTGTCAAATTTTTTAATAGTTTTTCAACTTTATTGACAACTAGCTGTCCGGCGCAACTTCGTTTGCGTCACATTGTCCCCGTTTTCGCAACATTTTTCATTGCTGTTCCACTCCTATTGGTCTTAGCGTGATGATATATAGCCTATAGCCTTCCTCGATAAATGGGCTATCTAACATTGAAAGAATTTTTCAAATCGGACCAGTAGTTTCGGAGCCTATTCAATGCAAACAAACAAACAAAAAACCATCAAATCTTTCCTCTTTATAATATTAGTTTAGAAAAGAATTAGGTTCACTATTAATTGGGAATTTTTGACAGTTTCAAGTAGCTTGATGTTCTGGCGTTTGTACCAATATTTATTATTATAAATGGAGGTTGTATGTGAGATTTAAGTTATTTAATAACTTATTATGTAAGTTCGTATGGTGAGCACTTTCAAATAAAGTATATTCAAATGCTATTTTTATGAGAGGATTGTTTTCTTTTCTGTAAGCGATATACGGGAAATTTTGCTGCACTGTGTAGGTACGAATACCTAGCCAACGTGGTCATATTGGTGTTATATGTAAATTGTACAAATTTAATAAATGTTGGATCTTATTACTGACTTTTATTACTTCAAGGGACGATGAATTGAAAAAGAGTATTATTCTTTAACAGCGTTTACATCTTACGGCGTTTCATACAAACTTTCAAGACCATATTTTCCGAAATGTCTGAACCGATTTTAAAGAAACTTCATTCGCATAAGCACGATACATAGGTCTAAAAAGTTACTAAAATATTCATGAAATGTCTTTAAAAAAAAGACAATTGGCTGTTTAATGTAGCTCGGTCTAATTTAGCAGTAACACTATATTTCGAAAATGTTTATAAGTAACTTTTTAGACCTATGTATCCTGCTTATGCGAATGTAGTTTCATTAAAATCGGTTCAGTTGTTTCGGAAAATAAGCAGTTGAAAGTTTGTATGAAATGTCGTAAGCCGTAAACGCTCTAAATAGTGCAAAAATCCTCGCGCACTTTTCTGACGTCTCTGATTACTCAGGAAAGGAGTAAAGCAGTATTGCCTTAACACGTTGATTTGCACATCATGCGACGTCGCGTGAAGCGGCCTGTTATGCCGTGGACGTTCACGCGATGTCGCGCGATGGTACTACTGTTTTATAGCTCGTACAATTTTCGCTTGGCACTGAACGTGTTAAAGTATACAATTGAGCGAGCGCAATTGTATACTTTAACACGTTCAGTCAGCCAAGTTCAGTGAGCCACTTAAATGTCTACGAAAAAATTTTGTGAAATAAGTATCATGAGAATAGTGCGCGAGGGTTTCTCTGCTTTGTGGAAACTGTGCCCCTAACCGATACCAGAACAAATTTTGACAACCTAAAAATGTATTTCTGTTAAGGAATTAATTTAAGTGTCCTTCAGCGTTAACAAAAACAGACGTGCCAATTGATACCTGTGATAGTACCAATGTTGGTCGAGTGGCAGCAAGCGCGACTGCTGAGCACGAGGTCCTGGGTTCGAGTCCCGGGTCGCCCAAAGTTTTATTTAAGTTTTTCCATCAGCAATATTCTCAGTAGCAGCCACAGAGTCTAGATTTGTGCTCGGTTGCTGGCAATCGGTTCGCTCCCTATTAAATGGGACTTAAACATAACTGGCGATATGTGGGTGTACTACTAGGTACAACCTAACCTAACCTAAGGGTATATATGTTCTGTGGCCTAACCCTTCGGAGATCATTCGTGATATTGTGTATGTATTAGATTTTTGTTTTTGATAGTAATTTCTGGGTTAGCCTGGGTTTCTGGGTTTCTGCCTTAATATTTTATATATTTATTATATTGTTTATTTCCACAAAACGGCACGGAAGTGACAAACACTGAAGGAGTAGAGTGCGCTATATTCGACGAAGACACCATGGCTTTTCTGAGTGAAACAGCGCTACTCGCCGCTTCTAACAAATCTGCGTACAGCAGGTGTAGATCGTGATGCAAGGGCAACAGCATCCACCGCAGCAGCCAACGCAACATCCGCAGCCTCCGCACATTTTGATTCTATGGGTAGGGGGGTAATGAGTACTTAAATCAAAAAGCATAAAAAAATAGGTCGAAGATAAAGAGCAGAAAAGAATCTAAAATCTCAAAATAAAGGAGTAGAGAATCTAGAATTAAAGGAGATGTTCCAGAAATGTATGAAGCCTGGGCTAGCACTATGTACACTATATGTAAATATTGCTAAATAATACAGTAACCGTTTTTAATTAAAAATTTTCTTTAATTTCACTTCGTTTTAATGTACATTCAAATTAACTTGGTCAAAGAGAGCAACACAACATAAAAATTAAACATGGTGGATCAGATCAGCACGTGATCAGCAGGCGAAAAATGTCATTTTGACAATGACATTTGATTGACGTGTATTACGATACACGTCAATCAAATGTAATTGTCATAGCTTCTTTAATAAACAAAACAACTGGAATTTCGAAAATCTCGGGTTTTGGTTTGTTTTGTCTGGTTTGGTTGAACAAAACAACAAGTTCAATCCAAACTCAATGCAAAGAAAGACTCAAAGACGGCACTTCTTAAAACTGTCAAAGTCGTCAAACGTCAAACAACTGTCATGGCTGCCCTAAAAATAGGGTTATGGTAGTAAAAAACTTTTCAAATGATAATTATTGTACGACTATACCCTTCTTCAAATTATTTTTTTAGTATTTTTATGATATTCCTCTATTTTTTTCCTATTTATCTATGTAGTGTACATAGTGGTAGCCCAAAATCAAACATCTCCTTTGTGGAAAGTCACAATAATAATGCTAACATACATGAGAAGGTCGATTTTCTTCTACTTTAAAGAATCAAAGGCGCTGGATGACAATAAAACTTCAAGAAATACTGAATTGTCATACTTTATTAAGAACCATTCAATAGGTACAATAAAAATGTTAGTCTAACGCACTCCAATCAGATAACGCTGCGTTCAGTCTCGTCTAAAATGATTAGTTTTAAAATCTATTGTTTCCGAGATACACAGTAGGTATATAATAACTAGAATATTATAATATACATCGAGTTTATGGAAATAATGTAAGTAATAAACATATTTTTTTAGTTATTTGTTGGTTAAGTGTTATAGGAAAGCTTGCTCTGTAAAGAATTAGAAAAACAAACAAACAGACAAACCGTGAAAACGGTTTTGTGGGGCATAGTTTTTAAATGAAAGTTTGTAATAAAATTGTTTAATAAATAAATAAATAATAATAATAACTAAATATTTGCCAATAACCAGTGTTAGTGAGGTCTACAAGAGTTTGTAGTAAGTAGGTTTTTTCCATGATTAAATTACTGTTCATTTTAAAGATACTTAAATATGTAAAACTTGAAGTATTATGCAAGTTAAAAGGTGGTGTCAACATAAAAAGTGTGTGAATAGGTTTGTCTGTGTACTCAATAATCTAGAGATGTTACCACGTTACGATTACAATGAACGATTTATTTATTTTATGAAATCGTACAGGAATCGTACAATGTCGTTGTAATCTGAGATTTTACTAGAAGTGGTCAATCTTATGTTTTACATTTCGTTTCTTCCATAAACTCGATGAATGTATTAAAAATGTTTTAAATTGAGAATCGCTTACTTTAAACATGAATCTTAACATTGATCTAATTGCTATTATACATGCCCCACTAACGCATGCAAGGATATTGCAGATAAAAATAGTATCATTAACATCTTCAGGAAACCGAAAATCGTCTTGATAAGAGAATTTTCTGAAGATATTATTAACGGTTACAAATAGATAATTATTGCACCTTTAAAATATAATGCATTATTAAGTAAACACTGAAGTATTTGATCGTCAGTTATAGAACCTACAATTTGTGTTTTAGCTTGAGATAATTGTTAAGGCTTCCGAATAAAAAATCTATGGAGTTAATAGAATTGTTGTGGAGTCAAATTGAACCATATTTACTACACATTCCGGAATTTACTTAAAAATTCAGCTAGTATTGATCTCTCACAGTCAAGGCGTTCCACAAGGCTCAATCATAGGACTAACACTGTTTAATAGCCGGGTAATGTATGAAAGTTACTTTAAGTCATATATTTGTGGCCGAAGACATAATTATCTCAAGCTCAACCATCATGGAAATATTTACATTAAAATCACTCCTTCTGGGTGTGGAAAACATAGATCTTTGGTATCTTTCACAGCGGTCAGTAGACATATACTTAGAAAAGGAGATAGCACTATTACATTGTGTTCAATCCATAGAAATGTTCTACGGTTACGTTTGAAATTGAAACAGCTAAACCATGCTCCATGAAAAGTTCAAGTTAGTAGTCAGATTTAATTCATTACTATACGTTATTTGATTAATATGTTCCTAAACCCTATTAATTCTATTGAAATACGTACGATAATATGACTGCGAATCTTAATTTCTAAGTTGCGGTTTTCATACCGTTTTAACGGAAACAGGGTTTCGAAAAGTTTCGTTAATAAAATTGGTGTATCAAATAAGAATCTTTGGATGTCACAGTAATACAATTAACTTGGTAACGGTAAGGTGCAGGTTGGTGATTGGTGGAAGAATTACAGCTTCTTGTACCAGAACAGGTAGTGTTCTCCATCCTCGACTAATAAGTCGTCCACACCTGGAACAGAAAGTTAACGAAGACTGTAAAAAAAGTAGCTGAATCTGTGGCGATTTCTAAATTCAATAGATGTTTAGCAGTCACGATGTCAAGATCTGATCTGACTGAATTTCATCTGGCGCAGGTTCGTCTGTTCAGCATAACATCTAGAATATGGATTTCATGAATTCAAGCGATCTTAATTCTTTATCGTGTTTTTAGTGTGTAACCTGGTGTCAGAGTTCTTATATCGCCCATGGCCCACTGACTTTACATGCCGTCAAGGAATACCTGTCAGGCATGCTGGTTTCCTCACGATGTTTTCCTTCACCGAAGTAGTTGATAATCATTACAATACGCACATGTATCCGAAAAATCAGAGGCGCATGGTGCCTTGTCTTGTATCGAGCGATATTCCTGAACGTACCATAATCTATCATAAAGTTTACGTAAAAGCATCCGTGGGGTTTAGGTAAACCTAAACTCTTTAGTAAGAGAATGGCAAAGAAAAAATTAAGTCTACAATTTTCTTAGCGTTTCGATGGCAATCTAAATTGTGTCGGCTCAGAACTGACCAACTAGTTTGGCGCCTTCAGCTGCTTCCATCAGTTCTTGTTATTAACAAACAACAGGACACGATATTAAGTGGCACTACATTTACACTTCAGGGCAGAGTCATTAATGAATCTCCACCAGAGCAGGTTTTCCTTGTAATGGTTGATAATGGTCCTTACCGACGGGAGCGACAAGCTGGTTGCCGGGAGGGCTAGCAGGGTCGGGCTTCTCAGGCAGGCGGTACAGCAGCCAGTAGTGGTAGCCCATCGGCTCCTCCTTGTGGCCAGCGATGGTGTGGACGTAGTGGCCGTTGGGCCACTCGCTAGCCTCGAACTTGAACTTAGGGTGCATCTCCGCAGCAATTTGCATCACGTGGAAGAATGATATGTTCCTGAAATTGATTTATTGAATATTAAGGACTTGGGGAAGCCCACTCTGAAGTGGTTTTAGTGGCATCTCTGTATGTTTTGTATTTATGAACGGTAAGATCGATTATTTTCGAGTGATCTCATATTTCCCGAAGAATTGAATGCCTATATCTAAGCCCCTCCCCAACTAAATCCTGTGTGACTTCCCACAAAGTTTGTCTACTACTGCGCCTGCCGTGGCCACAAGTGACGCGTAGAAGAAGTGTACGTTTAGTTGTAAAGGTCCAGCATTCCATTGGCGAGGTCCTTTTCCATTCCGTTATCCTAGTATTTTTTCCTTACCTAGGAGCGACCATGTGCAGGGTGTAGTTCTCGGTGACGTTGGTACCGACCCACAGAGTGTACGTGAAGGAGACGTTGCGTGCGTCGGAGTCGTTGCTGGTGCTGCCTGATTGGTAGGCCAGCTTGAGGGTACCATCACCGCCGTTGCTGTCTGGAATGTGAAGACAATCATCGTTAACCTAAGATCTCTTTGTATGGAGACTTTTTGGGATCTAACTTGGCCCGGCTGGGTCTAACCCACGTAGGTAGCTCTCCCGTTTGTGATGCATTAGTGTTGCAGGACGTGTTGCTGTCAAATCAGCAAGCAGGTTAGGTAACCGCCCTTCACTTCGGCAGATTCCGTGTCATGACAGGCACGGGACTTTTGGCGATTGAGCATTGTTAGTTTAGTAGGGACCAGAAAGTGAAGATATACCCGCTGGATGTTCCGTCGTGCGATACGATATTTAGGAACTCCGGGACTTGATAAAGCCGCGATATTGGTTTAACACTTCCGAACATGGTAAGTTCAAATCATTAATTTTTACTTGTATGCACAAGTCATCATAGTCATAGCTACGTATAGTGACGTCTCGGAGGCGGGTTACACGAACGAGTTATTGTTCGACCCATACGCTGTGGGCTTGGCACCGAAAGCGTTAAATAGTCACATTGCATTCCTCTCACCCAATGGTTCATGTCGGTTGTCAAGCAGCTTGTCGGAGCAGTGCGGCGGGCGCACGGCCGCCAGCGAGGCGGGCGTGAGCGCCGCCACAGCCGCCGCGGTGTTGGCCACGTCCCCCCAGCCGCCGTCGGCGCGCTGGCGCTCCACCAGCCACTTGCGCGCCGCCGGGAAGCTCCAGTGCTGGTGCGCGCCTGGACCTGACTCCGAGTCTTCCAGAGCCTGCGGGTAGGAACAAGTCGTCATCATCATCATCATGGGTGAAGGAACAGTGGGGTTAAAATAACGCCTTAAAGCAGTGTTTCTTTAATGTAATTCCAGTGTGGGAAAGTCAAAGAGCTATACATGACGTCTAGCGCCATCTCTTTTCTACACTGGAACAAGATTATCACCTGGATAGCCAGTGCGGTGGTGGTGAGAGTACCGAAGCTGCCATCAGAATGCTGCTGCCTGGCCAGGCCGGCCATGGGGCGGCGCACGAAGTGGATGAGGCTGCGGTGACGGTGGTCCTGCACCACGCAGCGCAGCGCCAGAATCACCATCGAGATCGTGTCTGGAAGTGGAGGCTTTCCTTGGATTAGTGACCTCGTTAAGTTGCATCGGAAGATTTTCTGGTTTAGAGGCTTAGATCGATCGGTACATACATATAGTGTAGTCCTTACAAACAGTTTCACAAGAACCGATCGACCCGACCCAAAAGACAATACAGTCTAATAGTATAGTAACGTATAACCCCAGGTGCGAACAGCCGCGGATGAAGGGAAAATAAAATAACATTCACAAATTCCTAATTATTAATCGGTCAAACCTACTTTGGTGTATTTATGAAGCACTTACCAAGACTATGGTCAGACGCAGCATTAGCAATATCCAGAAGCCTCCTGATATGCCGACGCCTAACATGAGCTGCTGAGGAGCAGGCAGCCAGGGTCGCATAGGCGAACTCCAGGTCATGAGGAGGCTCCCGGTGCAGGAGGGCAGCTACCAGGTCGCGGCCGTGGAAGGAGCGCGGGTCCTTGCACAGGGCTCCCAGCGCGAGGGTGTAGGCAGCGAGGCGTCCTAGGGGTGGGGGAGATTCGTGGTGTCTGGGGAAACAGCAGATGATGATGTTATTGTTCTTCAAATTAATATGTTAAGGTCCAAGTTCCCGGCTTGAATAATAATATTAATGTCCAAACAAAGATGGATTGAAATAAAGGGAGACTACATTGACTAAAAATATTACTTTATTACTGGGGGTAGCTAGAGAAAACTTCAGTAATTTAGTGAACTGATGGGTTTGTATCTCTGATTAAGGTGGATGGTGTGTAGCTATTTTTTGCAAGTTGCAAGATTATAATTCTGTAACTTCTTCTTAGTCGATGGCTAAATTGTGTCGGCCCAGAACTGAGCCATTTGTTTTGCGCCATCTGTACCTAACTACATACGTGTATGCATTACGTATGATTTTACAATTGCAAATCATATTTTATTTAACATACAGCCAAAAAAACTAAAGCGAATTTCAATTTCGCGGGCTATCCAGACGCTAGGCCGGAAAAATTTTGGACCTACGTGATATTTATTCTTGTACGCTATAACTACTATCTTCCACGTTTTCACTGGGATTGGTGACAATCACCGAAAATCGCTCAAGAGACTTATATTTATTTGTTTTCGATTGGGAGCCATTCGAATACGGTTAGTTATTCTTATTTAAATTTTTACAACTACATCGTTGCATTTACTAGTCTTTACGACAAGCTGAAGATTATACGGTTTTTGAAATCATTACCTACAATCTTTATCGTGGAAAAAACTTACCTCGCACGGTTGGTAGGACTTGACAAAACATCGAGGTTTCATTTTAATACGTATGTTCGTCATTTTGTATGAAGGAGGGAGAGGAAAACCAAGGAAAAGATGGATCGATTGTGATATTGCAAATTCAATATTGTAACTGCGATTTCTAAACGCCCTTTCCAAATTTATTTTTAAGTCAGTATAATAAATTGATCTCTTACTTAACTTTTTAAACTAAAACAAAACTGCGTAGGTACTCACTTAGACATCATGAGCAGTATCTCGATCTCCATCTGCTTGGCAGACAGCTGCATCTCCAGACCTTGTTGCTCGATCTCCTTGCCAGTGTTGTTGGCCAACTGCAAATATTATGACAAGATATCTTATAAGAGCTGTATTGATTGTGGTGCTGTTCCACAAACGAAGCAGCACTTAATATCGTGTCCTGCTTGCCCTGTTGTATGTTAATTACAGGAACTGATGGACGCTACAGCAGGCGCCAAACTAGTGGCTGGCTCAGTTGTGGGCCGACACAATTTAGAATACCATCGACACGTTAAGAAGAAGAAGGGCTGTATTGTATGAGGTGGGACACTATGCCAGACGATTGGTTCTGCTACCAAGTACCAAGTGAACGTCAAGTTAGTAACTTCAGAGTTTACCGCCATATTACAATGCAGTATTCTGTTCGTTTTTACTGAGTAGAGGGGGTTAGCATAAGTAAAATAATGTGCAAAATACTCAAAAACTCAATCAATTTAAAGAATATTGTTAAAGAGCTGTATAACCCGTTGTACTTGTTTCGTTTCATTTTTGGTGTACAATAAAGTTTTATTCTATTCTATAACAGTTATAGTGTAAGCAATCTAGTTTGGTTAACATCTCTTACCATTTAAAATAGTCATACTGTAAGGTATATTTATCCTAGGTATCAAAGCTATTAGCTTTGCCCTACCCGTACCTACCTAAACGTAGAGAGATAATCCGACAAACAGACGCGATAATCCGCGGATTAAGCCAGATGCCAATCCGCGATACCGAGATGTATCGGAAATACGTCTGATAACGGCTTTGGCTACCTGACCTAGTTGCATGCTAGTTGGTTTGTCGCCAAATGATGATATTTGGCCATGATATGACGAATGATAATTGTTGGGTCCAAATGTGAAGGAGACTTGAGCCAATCTCAGCTCGACTCGATCCTTTATTGATAACAAAGGAACCAAAGATATTTAAAAGAATTATAGTGCTGACATTGGGAATAAAGCCATACAAAACTTTTGATTCAGAACATTTTCGACGCACGAATGCTCTCTGATAAGCGGACGTGTGACACTGGACAGACCGACTTGTTAAAGAAGAAGAAACAAGTATTGGAATACGATTTTCTTCGCCTTGTCCCCGTCTATCGCTCGTAAATATCTTAATGTCTTTAGTATCTATAGGATAATTCATCATCATCATTTCAGCCCAAAAGACGTCCACTGCTGGACATAGGCCTCCCCCAAGTGTCGTTACATTGACATTTTGGGGGTTTTGCCATAATCGCCACGCTTGGCAGGCGGGTTGGCGATCGCAGTACGGTTGTTACAAAAGCACAGAGAACGCTGCTGCCCATTCTCTGGCAAGTCCCTTAATCGGCTCTTACGACACCCACGGGAAGATATGGGATGGTGCTATTCTTTACGTCCGACACCATACAGAGCCATATAGGATAATTAATTATAGTAATTACGAAACGCGTAATATAAAGTGAGATTGCTGGATTCTTGATCCTAGATAGCGTTTGCCATGAACTAAGATAGCAGAAGTTTTTTTCTTCTTCGTTCTTAATAATTGGTTGCAATCTAGCCTAAACAGACTAATCAGCAAATCAACTGTAACTTATAATTTTATGAATAAGATAGTGTCTATTTGCATTTTACACAAAGCACAAGCCTCCGCTTACTAACATCATCGTTGTAACCATAAGATTAGCAGTTTTGTAAGCCCGTTATTTTTCATTTTTGGTGTACAATAAATTATTCATTTATTCTATTCTATTCTATCACCGGGGGGTCGATGCATTGGCAACTTAAAAAAAAAAACAGATTTTCTCAATTAATACTTCAACTACACTACCAACGGTCGCTGACACAAAAATATATCTATACCCAGCACATCTATTGAGTTTCGCTAGTTAAAATACGGCGAAATACCTCAATGTTGGTAGTACTTGTACTGACACCCTCATCAACAAGCATTCATTTTACATAACATAACATTCATTTATTCTCAGGCTACTTTGGCCCATAGATAAAAAACCTTACAGACTAACATATATCGTATTAATATAACTCGTGTTAGTAAATAGAAACCTACGTTACGAAAACTATGTTAGTAGCACTTCACTGCACTATGACACTGTGCGAGTGTGTGTGTGTGTGTGTGTGTGCGTGTGTGTGTGATTTACCTGCAAAGTCAGCATAACATGGTGCGTATCATTGCCCCACCCCCAGTCAGGCTGGCGGTGTTGCAACAGATACTGAAGAGCCTTCTGTATCGCCTGGCCTTCGTTCAGGGTCTCCGTCTCCCAAGCCGTGGTGGTGGTGGTAGTCACCACGGTGGTGGTGGCAGGAGCCTTAGTGGTGGCTGTTGTTGGGGGCTCCGTTTCTAAAAGACATTGGAGATTTTTGATTTTAGTTGATTGTGATTGTCACACGTCACTGGTAATAATTCGACCTTGAAAGTATCTTTATGTTCTCAACAGGCTGGTTTTTAAATACTAATTTTGCGTCTCATGACTTAAAGTCAGTTTTCTGTACAGTTACGAGCATACATAAATACGATTCAATGCGCCAGGTGTTCCCAAATACCAACTTGGTATTCTCAAAACCACACTACTAAAATTCGATTTCATTCTAATTTAATTCTCTGGAATTAACCATATTGCAAAACAGCTGTAGACAGTAAGCTGGCACAGTTTAGATATCGTATCATTTTTTTGTACTGTATGAAGCAAATATTAAAGAAAACTGGAATGCCATGGGGGGAGGCCTTTGTCCAACCATGAGGATAGAGAAGGCTGACATAAAACATGAGTGTGCTATGGCGTAAGGTAATAACGACGTGACTGCTCCAGTTGTTTCTTTCAGGTACTAGGGTCACAGAAAGCAAAGAATGTCTCAATATTTATGTGACGTTGCTGATAAGTTCACGAGTAACTTGAACTTACAGTTATCTAGCTTTAACTCACCAGTTTGGCAGTAGCCCGTCGCGACAAACATCAAAGCACAGAGAGTTATTAAGTAACGCTGGCCCATGTTGGAAATCTGAAACCAAAGAAAATAAACTATCAGTACAATGCACTAACAGACTAAATTGTGCCCTCCGCTCTCCCCAGGGCGGAGGACATCCATCGAGGGTTTCCACATCATCAAAAAAAAAAAAAACGTTGTTAGAGTTTTTTTGTTTGCGATACTGTCTAAAGTCGGAGGAGCTCGTGGCTAAATAATAACAGCCGTTCGGGTCGATCTTTAGGCCTCGCTTGCCTAAGTTGGTCCGTGGATGAAAGACCAGAACACCCATTACATACCGAGTTTACTCCGTGCCACGGAACGCGGCTGTCATTTGTAGATCTTTGACAGTCGCTACAGTTTTACCAAGGGGTGTCGTATTACCTTAAGGCTGCTCGCCCATGTCCGATAAATCGGTGACCGATTTTTTTTAGGAGAAAAATAGAACACATTGATGGCAATACTGCAACGCACATGTCCTACAAAAAGTTGGTCAGAAATCGAGGAAAATAATCAGAGGAAAAAACGGCCCGATTATCTGTCCTACAAAAAGTCTGACGTGGGCGGACAGCCTTAACTAACTGGGTTGTGCAGGTAAGATAGGCAGTGGCTGCATGTAAAATACTGATATTCAGTTGCACCCGGGGAAAACGCTACGCAGATGATGAGTGCCAAAAGTCGGATCTGATGATGACGATTTCACAAATTCTAAAGTGCTGATAATTCTCCTTTCCAATACAAGATCCTACGTTGTTTTGCAAGAAGGCTTAGTAAAATATTGTAAGTAGAAAATTTACAGGCAATAAATACTATTATAACTATTAAGGCAATAACAAAAGCAGATAACTGTCGCGCTGTGAGAGCGCATGGTCGCGCTATTAGGGCGTCGGGTCTGGAGGGTCGCGCTATGGCGCGTAGGGTTCTAGTACCGATGATACGTGGTTGGAGAATAAGGAGAAACACGTAGCACACTTGAAACTATTATTATAATCACCAGAAGTTTACATGGTTTGAAGACCGGTTTAAAATTAAAAGGTGTAGGCCGTGTGGCAGCTTAATTCAGACTGACTCTTCAAGTGAAAAATCGTCGCAAACGGAATAGAAAAACCTGCCAAGTGCGAGTCGGACACGCGCACGAAGGGTTCCGTACCATTATTTGTAAAAACGAACAAAAAAATCACTTTTTTGTATGGGAGCCCCCCTTAAATATTTATTTTATTCTGTTTTTAGTATTTGTTGTTATAGCATCAACAAAAATACATAATCTGTAGAAATTTTAACTGGCTAACTATCACCGTTCATGAGATACACCCTGGTGACAGACGGACGGACTGACAGCGAAGTCTCAGTAATAGGGTCCCATTTTACCCTTTGGGTACGGAACCCTAAAAATGATTTTTTTGAATTTTGAATTTAAAAGTAAATTGGTAAAAATAAACAGAGGTCCAAAAATTAACAAGGCTTTACTCCGCCTTGTTACATAACTATTAAGGCATAATACAATTTTTTATGCTCATCGTACGCAATATGGTGTAGTGTCGTGATTGAGAGCCACTTTAGATGGCAGCGCTGTCGTCAGATAAGACACGTAGCCAATCTTACCGCTACGATAACGCAGCAGTCAGGAGAATAGACAGAGTAATTAGATCAGCAGTTTGGCGAAGGAACTAATAAATTATTATTATTTTCAAAAAAAATTCATAGTAACCAATATATGTGTGAATGTTTTATTGTGGTTCTATTTGTATGCAAGTTTAAATTAAAGTTTAAAACTCTACGCATTACGCAATGACTATTTCATGAATTATTGATATTTGAGGTCGATTGTAACCTGAAAAGTTATATATAGAAAATTTGATTTGTATAAATTACGTTTGTTAGGGTCGCAAATTATATTTTAAGCTACATATAACCTGATCGTAAATAATGTATTGTAAATTATTAAATATCGTAAGTAAATTTGAATTTCACGGTCTATTTATCGTGTGCTATATTCGTCGTATCGTCAAGCACAAAATTTTTAAAGCACACAGCAGCTACGCCGCGTTGCTACGCTGAGCCCGTACGGCTCCGCCTATCTGCTACGAGAGGCCTACGCGACTACGCATCTACAAGCAGGTGACGTGCTTGAGCTACAGATATAAATATTATGTCTGTTCACACTTGTCAAAGCGCTTTCTCCTGCCTTACCTCTCCTGGAATACCTTAATTATTTATTAGATACTTTAATTAGAGCTTTTCCAGTGTGCATAATTTGGAATTATTAAAAAAAAATTATAGACAAAAAACTTCCAGGCAAGGCAAGTCTTAGTTAGTAGTTTTATGGATTTGGTAAATATTATATATTTTTCTTGCTGAAATCTACAGCTTTTTTTATTCGTTTAATTGTCTATTTAAACTCACAACTGACGGATATCTGTGCAAACTTAGTATGTATAATTTTGCACCTTAACATTTTCAATTCATGTGTAGAGTGTAAAGATTCCAAAGAGAAGCAATACATTTATTTTACATTCAATTGAATTCGTCCGCTGAGGTTTTGCCGTGCAAGCAGTTTGCACTGTTATTGAATTCGGAAACTTTATGAAATCGTAAGTTTAAATATGTTCACTGCTGTCGTTATTATATGAGAATCATTTTTGATAAAAATATCAGACGGTTAAAACATCTATAATGTGGTTATTACATAATAATGGGACTTCGTTAAGAACAGAGTTTATGATTGCTATAGCACTGGATAAACCTTGATGGGTATGTTTTGCTTAAGCTATGATGTTATATTTTACAAGTCTAATATACGATGTAGTAGTCTTTTCTAATGAGCAAATATTTAAAGCATCGAAATTAGTACCAAACTTTGATGATTAAACCGTGCTATCTTCAAAAACTAATCTCGAAAATTAATTTTCAAAGAAAAAATAATCTTCTAAAACAGATAAAAATTCAGTCCAATCTAATCTCACTGATTAATTTTGCTTTCAAAGCAAAAATATCTTGAAAATCGATAAAACTCTAAATTGCTCAGATTCTCGATAACCAATACAAAAAGTAGAAATATAAACAACACAGCAAGATGACCAAGCAATATTTCCTGTCAGCGCCTCCTACATTTTAACAAATTGTTATTTCCTTGCATGATTTATTCTGCAAAGCTTATTTTGTACCAGGGTAATATGAAATCGATACAGCCGTCTTTGTTGAAAGAAGGTGCTCGAAGATAAATAAATACACTTTTAAGAGGATTCGTTTTGTATGTGCTTAGGGGAGCGAGTATTGAAATTAGGGACTGTTATCAGACGAGATTGATTTGAAATTGTGTTGTCATGAAAATTGAGACAGACGTGTGTTTAGCAGCGTGAGGTTAGGCTGATAGATGCTATGTTGGGCATTATTAAATGTCAAAAAATCAATAAATGTTTTACAGAGTATGAAGAAAATCATTTTATGCTAATACGCCAATATCAAGAGAGGAAAATGCCAATGTAACATTTCTGTTTGATAGTAAATAGCCAGAGGGTATTTATATTGTTGCGTCATCGATAGTACATTTGTTATGGTATAAAATTGTTAGAGAGTCTTAATGGTACACAAGTCGGTAATTCTTCCATACAAACGTAGTATGGTGATAACTCGTCTGTTTGACGGTGTAGGTACGAAACTAAAAATTTTATCAACTGGTCTTGTCATTATCTAGCCCTGTATGGAAGCAGAATTGGAAAAAAAAAATGGGTTGGAAGTTATGAGCGTCGAAACTTCCGCATTTCTACACTAATTTTAACTCATCTTTGGGCGTAAATAAATAACAAATGTAGTATAAAAAAGGAAAAAGTGAAACCGTACAGGGATATATAATTTATTCGAAAGTCCAAATAATTTATTTTGAGTAGATACATCCAGTAGTTTTCCTATAATATCTATACGACCAAAACTCAATTTATGTAATTAGACGCGCTCATTTTCGCTATAAATCTTCGTATATTCCACTAAACAAGTAAATAAATATATAAATAAGTAAATAAAAACTAGATAAATGAATACTAAATAAATTAAAAACTTAATAAATAAGATGCATATTAGCCACGCCCGCCAACGAGTTCGAGCCGTCGACTTGTGCAACCTTAATGCTGCTTATCATAGAATCCACCATTACCAAGGACGTTTTCAAAAAATAAACCACCTATTTAAATGCATTCAGAACATACGAATCAAAGCGCTACAAGTAGGTACCTACTCTTAAAACACAAGTACAAGATATCAGAAATACGTGAAAACAAGATAAAAGGTAAGATGGCGGCGTTTGGCGAGGCGTGGGTAAGTGAGTGTGATCGTGTGATGCCACTGAATATGTATGAGCACGCACATCATTTACCTGTGTTTATGTACCAGGAGAGCATGAGGATACTACAGGTTGATGTCTTATGGTGGTTTTAATGAGTTCGGATGGACTTTTTAAGGAAATGAAGCCGTTTGATGTAATGGATGGGCCTTCGTGTAAGGCCCTAATAAAGCGTTGGTAAAATGGGCGTTAACGCTGCGTTGACGTCGCGTAGATAGCGCGGTTACGCCAGGTTACTACTCTACTACTACTATCAACTGATCAATGAAGTGTAAAGATGAAGAGTTAGTTTATTTATTAAGATAGTCAGATGGTCTTTTATTTAATTTCTTTCGTGTTTGTGAAGTAGTCATTAAAATCATGCTTTTGTTATGGATACTGTCACGGCTGTGAAGTTTTGCCAGTTTAATGCATTTGACTCTGTCTGTCATGTCACATTCGCGATTTCTTCATACATCACGAAAAAAAACGAAATCGTTTGTTAAAAACCTTTGAGTCCATAATATAACTCAACTCCTTTAATATTTGTGTATGTAACAGAGACAATTTATCTACAGTACGCCGCGCAACGATCCGTGTCTGATCTGACGCGTGATTGATGGACCTCCTAAGAAGTGCTGCGATCCTGGTACCTCGAGAGATGAAGAATGGATACTGTAGATCTTTTTCTCTCACTTGGAGAAGCGTATTTGAATAACGAAAGGTATTTTTGGCACAAGCGAATTTGTTCGTGTTTAATTTATAACAGGATATCGACTTCTGTTTCTGAATACCTAATCAAAAGTTATAATCAGTTAAATTCCAAATTTCCTTCAAATTATATCTTAGCGGTCGTGATAGGTTGACTACAGTACACCAACCAATCTTCTCATAGTATTTTCCTACTACTTGTTTATGAGAACAATGCATTTTAATGACGCCTTAAGGAAATCCCTGTAGGTGTTAATTACATTACCTAAGAAACAAAAAGAAACATCCTACGTAACGTAATTAACGTATAAGTTAGGCGGCTCCTTAATTTTTTCCGAAGTTCAACGCAAGAAGTTTGTCGGAAGTGTGTGCCAAATTTTTTATGAGGTAAACTAAATGGACACAGGACCGGGCAGGGCCCAGCAGTGAGTGGATGATGATGAAACTTAGTCGAGGTGCTTTAACTGAGAGTGAATTTCACTAAAAATACAGGACGCGATCAGCACATTTACACTGCGTCCAAGAGCTGTCAGTTTCATGGTTGTTTGCGAATACTGACACTCTTGAACGCAGTTGAAATGTGCTTAGCGACATTCACTCTTATTGACATGATATGTGAAAGGTTGTTTATTTTGGTTAGTCGCGCAGAAGCGTCACAGGTGTGCATTTAGGTGACGAGAGCTAATTTTCCGTCTACTGCGCTAATTGAAGAGGCGTCCAGGCAGCGGCTCGTAAACGCTCAAGCCGTACTTACTAGGTACCTATGTACGTACATGTTGTTATATTTGTGCGCTTAATTTTATGCTTGACGGGCGTTAAGAGTCACGGAAACTTGACTAAGGGCCCGTAGCTGGCTCTTAAAACGTTTTATTAAAGTTTTCGTGTTTGAAGTTTGGATTACGATTTTTTTTGGAGAAGTTTCCCTGAGGGAAATTATTTGAAAGTAGGTTTTAGAATGTCGTGCTTTGTATATCGGATGCTATTTCGAACATGAGATGTTTAATTAACTTATCTTCGATATTTTTTAATCAACTTGTTCTTTCTTGGAGTGGTTTTTCCTTTAGAAACCAATCAGGAAAATGTAATTAAATCAGTTATTTGCGTAAAATGTTGGCTGTTTAATCCCTACTAATATTATAAATGTTAATGTAAGTTTGTTTGTTACGCTTTCACGCGAAAACTGCTCAACCGATCATTATGAAACTTTGTACACATATTCTTAGAGGTATTAGAAGTTACATAGGCTATATATCATCACGCTACGACCAATAGGAGCGGAGCAGCAATAAAAAATGTTGCGAAAACGGGGAAAATGTGACGCAGACAAAGTTTCGCGGGACAGGTAGTTTCAAATAAGTTTTCAAAAGATTGACAATAAGATGAAGTAGAAAAAACCTCCCCTGCGTACCTATGTTTACGATGCTCATCCTACTTGCGGAGATATTAGATTGAACCTGTTTGCTGATGAATGGAAGACGATAATGTTAGATTGTTTGCGGTTTTGTGAAACGACAGAGTCAAAGGATTTCTTAATTTGGTAATCATAGCTAACGCTGTATTAAATACATTATAATAAACTTTGCTTGCGCCTTCGCTCTCGTTAAATATCGAAATTAACTATTATTCAATTGTTGTGTGGTAGGTACACCACTGACTACCCCCTTTTTTATTTTAATTCCATAATGTCCATGTAGAGGTTGTCTAGAAGATATCGCTTTCAGCGATAAGACTGCCGTTGTAACCATAAAATTAGCAGTTTTGTAAGCCCCTTATGTTTCATTTTTGGTGTACAATAAAGTTTTAATCTATTCTATTCTATTAACGTAGGTTAATTAAACGTTCTGATAGGGGAACATTTTAAATGTAGAATCTATGACACTAAGGAATAATTTAACTTCCCGTTAGTGAAAGCATTTTCGAAATCGGATCAGTAGTTCCGAAGATTACCCCCTACATACAAACTTAAAACAAATTCTACCTCTTTCTAATATTATTAGTATAGAGAAATAGATTACCATCCTATAAAGTTACATTCATACCACCACTTTACAGAAGATTAATTACTTTTGTTCACACAAGTATTCATACCATTACTTTTATCTCCTACCTACGCACTTACATACGTAGATAATGTTATTTGGATCGCTTCGCTTCTTTTATACAAAATCGAATCGTAATAAAGATATTATCCATGAAATACATGTACTTTAAAGTTATACCAGCATGGTATTTTGTTTATTTCCAAAGCAGCAAGGCTGCAAAAGATAAAAAAAGCTTAATAAAGTAGCTTTTCGACAGGGGTGACATCGTGAGGAAACTAGCATGCCTGAGAGATATTTCTCGACGGCATGTAAAGCCAAGTCAGAGGCCCTAAACGGTGGCATAAAAACTGTGACTAGACTATAGAAGATAGACAATAGAATAGATAGGCCTACACTGTCGTCTCATACTTAAGGATTGGCATTCATTGCGAAAGATAAATAGTTTTAAAAGAGTAACCGTTGCCCAGTTGCGAGTCGCCGTTGCCAAAAACGGTGAAGGAAAACATCGTGAGGAAACCGGGCATGCCGTAAAACTAAAAATTCGAAGACATGTGACATTTACTAACCCGCACTGGGCCCGCGTGGTGGATTACAGCCCACTCCCTCTCATAGAGAGGAAGCCTGTGTCCCAGCAGTGGGAACATTATAGGCTGATGATGATGATGAACCGTTGAATGTCTGGTCGGTGCATCTCCATTGGAAATGACTAATTCGAACCATGCCCATGTTTGTTCAATCCGAATTGTGAAACGCACTTTCAACAATCATCATTGTCCTCCTGCCGTTATCACAATTCATTTGGGGTCGCCGCATGTCTTCTTCTTCCATACTTCATCCTCCACTCTGTCCGTGCATCGTCTCTTTACACTTTCAACAAAATCATATACATAATAAAGTCGTTCAAAAGTACTCACAATGTAAAATAATAATTCTTTTTTAGTCAGACAACAATTGATCCAATGACATACACAATTCTAGATGTTAGTAGACAATTTAACTTAGAAACTATGTTAGTACTTATATTCTACTACAGACAGGGTGGTTTTTATAAGATGCCTCATTATAGGGCTTTGATCGTGCCTGTCAGCAATAACTCTCCTGAGGCCGTTGCTACTGCTCTGCAATCTGGCGAGCAGGGACGCATTCTTTTTGCGCACGACAGCTGAGAAGCTGTCTACTCTGGCGTGAGCAAACATTGCAAAAGCACTGCCATATCGTGGCAGTCGCAACAGCGCCCTGAGACCGTTGTCATATTGAACACGCAACGCAATGGCGGCACGTTTAGTACAGTTGATCCATAAGGCGCTCGAGTACAGATATGTGCAGTATGCTTTATTAAACAATGTGATTTTGACTGCATCTGTATATAGAGCAAACATGTAAAGAACTATAATCTTGAAAGGTAAGTAGAAATGCTGACCTCAACAGTTTAAAGAAAAGGTAGCGAAAATCTTACCATTACGAATCTATGAGGGTACGAATCCATGTCGTCCCCAATTTAAAAATAGAACTACCCGGACCCTGCCGGCCGTGACACAAAAGGACTAAGGGATTACCTACATCAGTGGATTGGTCACATTCACCTGTATTGTTACTGACATAGGGTCACAAATAACTGCTTATTTATGGAAAGTGATACTGAAAGGGGGGTTGTTTACGTTTAGAAGTTGAGTTTTGATAAGTCACGGATGAAGAAACTTTTGATAATAGTGACGGTTTCGCGAATATTAAAAGACGTGTGGGTAAATTAATGTCTTAGTATTGAAATATCAATTCTCAGCGTTTAGCCGCGCATTGAAAACACAACAACCAGGGCCTCAAGTCTGCTATTTTTATAAAAATCGTCATTCCAACACGTTCCCATTGTCATTTTGATAAAAGTTCGTAATCTGCTAAATTCCTAATGGTCTGTCAAATTATATGCCATTTCTTTTAACGGAGTGTCAGTGCTTGACCATTGTGAAGTCATAATGACGCCATTATATTAGTAGATTACCAAACTTATCAAAATCAACAATTATGAAATCAATCATAGGCCATTCTGACACTATTGTAATAGCAGACTTGACGCCCTGCTTTAATGTAGGTTTGTATGTGTTTAGACGGCTCAGGCGCAAAATGTCGCTTTCGCAAAATGTCTCTTTCGCAAAATGTCTACTTTTAGTAAAATATCTCTTTCTCATAATGTCACTTTCGCAGAATGACTCTTTCGCAAAATGTCGCTTTCTCAAAATGCCTCTTTCGCAAAATGTCGCTTTCGGACTGGTTTTAGCGAAAACAGGCTTGCATTCACTTCCTCTATCTGGCGGCTTGTCTAACCCGTAAAATACTCTAAAAACTCTTAATTTTAATAAATTTTCCACGAAACTACTCTCATCAAAATTTAAATTTCGCTCTTTAGAAACTATGCCGCCAGAATTTTGTTTCAGGCTCTCAAAAGTCGTAGCCATTAGACCTTCATCGTTAATTTACGTGATTTTAAGGGAAGACTTTCATCAAAACTAATAGCACTCAAAGTGGCAATTAAAATGAGAAATGTGTACCATTTATAACTTTTCTTCTTAGAGCATAGATACTGGGACATGGACAGTTCAGCTAAAATATTTAAACTTATCTAGGCTTGACAGGAGATCAGAATTTGGGAAGAGGTAGTTTATAATGCCTACTAAATCAATATTGTGATCAGTGCGTTGGGACGTCATAAATTACTAATATATTTTTGAAGTACCTAAATGTTCTATAAGGCCGTGTTCAAACAAAATATAAAGGGAGTGCCTTAAGATTACGCTGAAACTGATTTGCAATTATTGGCAATGATAAATATCATATTTGGGTAGAACAATAATGAAGTTTTCATAATATTTTCCCAATGAGCTCTATAATATTTTTAACCATTACTTATAAACGCCTCTGTATGGTGTCGGACGTAAAGAATAGCACCATCCCATATCTTCCCGTGGGTGTCGTAAGAGGCGACTAAGGGATTTGCCAGAGAATGGGCAGCAGCGTTCTCTGTTTTTTTTTTATAGCAACCGTACTGCGATCGCCAAACCTCCTGCCAAGCGTGGCGATTATGGCCAAACCCCCCAAAATATCAATGTGGCGACACTTGGGGGAGGCCTATGTCCAGCAGTGGACGTCTTTTGGGCCGAAATGATGATGATGATGACTTATAAACGAGACGCTTCTAAACCACGTCATTTATTTTTGGTTGAACATTATCTAGCAACTATCAATTCATGAGCACGATCAACTTAAACGAGAACGATTCCTTAAAGCTGGTAATAGCTATTATAATTTAAACCACCCCCATCACCTTTAATACGAAAAGGCGTTTAAACCGCTTAACGAGACAACTTTTGTTATTTTAACCTTACGTTAAAATTTCTACCAGGCACCCATGAGGATAAAGATCTCCCTTCTAACTTTAACACATGCAAATTTGCTTATCGACACATGATATGGTATGTAAAATATGCATAAGAGCAGCGTCGGCCGAGCTTTCAAATGCGAGGAACAATTTACATTTTTACCTCGCTCCCCTACCATTGTTACCCCACACATCCTGCCGACTTTGCCGACGCTCTAATCCTGAACATGAAAGCAAATACATAAAACTCCTTTCCCATATTTCCTTTAAAGTGAAGGAAAGCTGCTTATCTTGCATTCAGGAAGTACTTTAGGAAACCATACAAAAAAAAAGATATAAAATCTGTCTTATGCATGTGTTCGTACTTATACCTTTCTGTAATCCTCTTACCTTTGATATTATTGATGGAATATCTCACTTAATAATAAATTATTCAGTTTGCACTATTTGTAAACATTCGAAAGCTAGAACGGTGTTATTAGGGAAGCAACAAAGTGTCAAGGAAAGGCAGGATGGTCATCATCTTCCTGCCCTCGTCCCTTGTTTTTTCTGATATTCAAAATTGCCTGTAATGCTCTAATTAAAATAAATGTTTAAGTTACTTGGGGTCGACGCAATACGTTTTTTTCTACTATTCACCATGCCAAGGGTAGAAATAAAGTGTTTTAGATAGATAGATAAATCGATAGGAGCTCGTGGCTAAATAATGACAGCCGCCCAGGTCAATCTTTAAGTCTAAGCCATGCTTGCCGAGGTTGGTCTGTGGATGGGTGACCATAATTACATATCGAGTTTCCTCCGCTTCTCGGAAAGCACGTTAAGCCGTTGGTCCCGGCTGTCATTTGTAGATCTTTGACAGTCGTTACGAGTAGTCAGAAGCTAAAAGTCTGACATCCAGTCTTACCAAGGGGTATCGTATTACCCAGTTACTGGGTTGTGGAGGTCAGATAGGCAGTCGCTTCATGTAAAATACTATGCGGTGTGCGTCTCAAGGTTGCACCAAATGGGACTCCAGCTCAGCATGTGTCAGGCACCTGTGTGCAAAAACCTTGAAATTTTGTATGCTTTTTTGCGGAACACAGCTCGGATCCTATTTATTATAACATCTACTGTATGTACCCTGTGTTCACGAAATAAATGAATTTGAATTTGCACCTGACGCTGATATTCTGCTGGATCCTTTTAATGACATACGGACGTCGAGCAGACGATATAAATTGGTGTTGTGTGTGAAAGTGTTATTTATGCACGGAGTGAAATTATTTAGTTTTAAATGCCAAGTTTTCACAACGTGATAAAACATGGGCGAATATGGAGTGAGATTTTGTCACGAGATCTCCGTAATCAGGCATATGAATTATAGCGCCTAACTTTCGGCCTAGATAGATATAATCGTAACTAATAACGGGTCGTCCCCTAATAACTGATACTGCTGAACAAAGTAGGTTCATATCAACTAAAACAATTTGTCAGTTGTGTGATTTATTACAAATTACTATCTATGTATTAGGAGTTCAGAATTTATGAAGATGATACCGTTTCAATTTTGCGATTAATCTTAAGGATACACAGCTTGATGGATTTATGAAGGGCTTCGTTGATTAGTAAGTTAGGTTCTAGGCTAGGGTTCCTGTCAATCTCTTTAAATTTCTAGTGAAGCTCTGCATCTCTTGGTTCCTCTTTGGGTTACTACGTGAGGTTGACGACTCCAAAAATAATCCGCAGATTATTATTTCTTTGTTTTGTCATGTGCAGATATGGCTAGCTAATTTAATTTGAACCAGTCTGATAAGGATAGAGAGGGACAGAAGGTGAAATGACAGGTCTTTGCCCAGCAGTGGCATACGAAGAAGGCTAATAAAATAAACATTTTGCTATGAGCCAGTTAACACCAATAGATACGATTTTCTTGCCAAGTTCGATGTTCCATAAAATTCCAGTAGGTACCACTTGTTTACATGGCGCTGAAACCCTAATAGCCAATAGTCCATTACCAACACTAAGTATACTACCTAAAACTGTGAAATCAGAACATTTTCGTGCAAACTACAGCAATTATCGCGAGGTTATCGGGCCGGCTGGTGAGCTTAATAGGATTGTCATTAGAATACTAAGTGGATGCTGTTACCATCGATCTGATCATATCTCGCCACTAAACGGTAGGGAGAAGGATTTTTTTTTTTACTGTTGTTACCCACTTAGTACGACACAAGGAAACTATCTCTGAGTACTTAGTGGCTGCAGCTGTTTGAACTAGCACTTTTAATGCAGTGATGATAAAATTGACTTTTGCATCGTCACTTATGGGCGCTTTCTCAGTTCCACACGAATATATTTAACTCTGTTAACTTTAAATGTAACTAGGAAACAGAGCCTCATAGGGTAAGAATAAGATAGTGTAGCCTTTTCATAACGATTAACGATTATTTGATTTGATGATAGTGGCAATTGTCAAATATCTACGAATTACCTCGACAAGCGTTGCCACGTGGCCCTCGCATAAAATCAAGCAAGCATAAAAAGTATCGAAAAACCTCTTTTAACAAACCACAACGATTTAAAAGTGAGAAGTCAGTGAATTTACATAGTACCATTTTGCGGTATTACTGTTTGATATTACGGCAGAAATAAGTTGCGAGTAACGCCCGGGGGAAATGCTTAGCTCGCACGGCGACAATGACTTTCGACGGATATGACACCTCTAATGAAAATTGGCTATCGCCTGCGCTTTTTACTCCCATGTGAACGCAGCTTTATTTACAGGTTGACACTCATTTAAATATTGATAGTGGAAAATAAAAATTGCTATTACTCCGCTGACACTGTGTTCTTACTACCGAACATTTCCATTTTAGGCAGTCTAATAGTCTTATTTATTTTGTACTAGCGACCCGCCCCGGCTTCGCACGGGTGCAATGCTGATTCTTAATATACTACAGAATGTCTGTCGACATCACATTGGAAACCTCTAAAATTATCAGTGTTTCTCTACTATATTATGCATGTATTATACCTATAAACCTTCCTCACTTGAATCACTCTATCTATTAAAAAAAAACCGCATTAAAATCCGTTGCGTAGTTTTAAAGATCTAAGCATACATAGGGACAGACAGTGGGAAGCGACTTTGTTTTATACATGTAGTGATGATGCTATAAATAAGTTGCGAAACTGGCAAACTTATCAAGGGGTTTGTGCATCAATGCATCAATATGTCAAGCTTGGTAGATCTATTTTAGTTCTGTGTTTACAGTTTGCAGGCGGCTGCACAGTTTATTTGGTTAAAGTATACCTAGTTAATGGTTTTTCAGAAAGGTAGTCTTCCATGTAAAATACTGGTATTCAACTGTATTCAGAAATACTGGTAGCCGACTCCGACGTTTTATATGGCATGACAGATCATGTCGATGGCTAAAAAACTTTTTGCAACGCGCTGAAATTGGCTTTCCCAACTTCAGAAAATGGAATGTAAATTTTAGTTTCTTTTTACCGCCAAATAAATCGCTATGAAGCAAATTCTTCCGACATTTCCACGTTTGAACGTTATTTCTCACCTCAATAACGTTACATAACTTCCCATCTGCCCTGCTCGCCTGGTAACCGGCCAATATCTCACGCTCCCAAAAGTTTCCTAATAAAAGAGATATCACCTGCCACAGTGACTATCTAGTTGTTTCTCATAACATTATGTTTTATTCAAAGAAAGGTGTTAGGCGGTCAATAAAAGGCTTCGTTTGTCATATTTTATGCGTCGTATGGGGAATTTGAGTGACGCATAATATGTGGACTTTTCGTCCTGTGGGAATAAAGTTAAATTTTTATGAATTTGCGGAATGCTGCATGTATTTCAAACAATGGTGATCAATTTGAATGATATGAGCAAGCCATCATTATTTTCTTGTCCTTATCCCAATTAATTTGGGGTTGGCGAAGCATGTCTTCTTCTTCCATACTTCTTTATTACTCGTCATCTCATGAGACACCTCCTTTCTTGCCATATCATACTTCACATAGTGGACATAGTCTATCCAACCTTTCTTTGGTCTTCCTCTACTCTCCCATCCACATTCAAACTCATACCAAACCACGACAACCGATTACCACAGGATTTTTCAGTCACCGGCGCCGCTTTCAGACTTCCTCTTATGTACTCATTTCTTATTTTATCCATTCGCGTAACACCACACATCCCCCGTAGCATTCTCATCTCGAGCAAGTACCTATAGGAAAAATCATAAACTATTACCTAATATTTTGCTTTGGTAAAACTTTGTTTAATGATTTTCAAACTGAACATGGTATTTTCTAAAAAAAAACATGTTATTTCAGAGTTTTTTACATACATACTCGTCTGTCTACGATACTCGTATTTTGATCTGTTACTGAAATTCTCTCATCAAACCTCTTTTAAAATACAACCATCATAAATTATTATCAGAATTACTGAAAGATACGAATTTACTTGATGGAACATAATTCGTTTTAATGTCCGAATTATTTCTTGTGTACGAACAAACAATCTCGTGCGTGACTATTAACATTGTGGTGTTGTAAAATATAAGCAGCTTGATCCTTTGTTATGTTCTGTGATGTGGTGAGCGGGTCTAACTGCTGTCTGGTTGTTGTTACGACATTTTTAAATTAATTTACTATGGATCAGGGAACTATAAATAATTAATGGCAACTCCAAATATGAGTTTTGTAATGAAAGAAACGCAATTGTTATCTTTACAAGTAAATCAAATTATAGTATCTGTTTGGTATTTCAAAATAACAGCTTTTTACTATTCTGTAAAAAAAATTGTTTTTGTAACGTACGAGTACTTCTTTATGCATTCGCGTTTGAAATACTTAAAACAAAAAACACATTTTTTGCCTGTCTGTCTGTTGGTTCCGGTTATTCTCTGAAATAGCTTTACCGAGTTTGACAGGACTTTTACTGGCAGATAGCTGAGGTCATAAGATATAATATTTATAAAATAATTTTACGCAAACGCAGGTCTCGGGCAACAGCTAAAAATAAAAATTAACAAATAAAAATTAAAGCTACATGACACGGGTTTAGCTTTCCATATCTAATCATTACGTTAGACAGGATTAGTACCTAATCAACTATTATATTTGAATAAAATAATTTCAACAACCAACTTCAAATAAATAAATTCGATTTTCTCAGAATCTAAACGAATTTACCGCACACACGTTTGTAAAAAGAGAAAAAATTCTGTTATATCTGTTTCGAATTTAGTATTCCACCGCTCACTCGGCCCGATCATCAGATTAAACTAATACATATAAATCGTGTGTTGTCTGAACTACACTAAATTACATACGGACCGGCCAGGATAACTTGGTATGCGGTGGAAAATACTGAGGTTTGTAAAAAATATATTTCATCCAGTTCAATTATCTTCTACATCACCATGCACCGCATAATGTTTTATTCAAATTATTTTCCACTGGCTCTGTATGGTGTCGGACGTAAAGAATAGCACCGTCCCATATCTTCCCGTGGGTGTCGTAAGAGGCGACGAAGGGACTTGCCAGAGAATGGGCAGCAGCGTTCTCTGTGCTTTTGTGACAACGGTACTGCGATCAACAACCCGCTTGCCAAGCGTGGCGATTATGGCAAAGCCCCCCATGTTATGTCAATGTGGCGAAACTTGGGGGAGGCCATGTCCAGCAGTGGACTTCTTTCGGCTGAAATAATGATGATGATGATTTTCCACCTTATGTGAACACTATGCATAGCTCTTTACAACGTATATCAAGATCAACCCAATAAAAACACTACATGCTTTATATGTCGAAAGATAATTGGAAATAATTTAATAGGATCTGATGTAAAGGTAATTGGAAATAATTTAATAGGATCTGATGTAAAGATAATTGGAAATAATTTAATAGGATCTGATGTAAAGATAATTGGAAATAATTTAATAGGATCTGATGTAAAGATAATTGGAAATAATTTAATAGGATCTGATGTAAAGATAATTGGAAATTATTTAATAGGATCTGATATAAAGATAATTGGAAATAATTTAATAGGATCTGATGTAAGGATTTTAGTAACAAAAAAAAACCAGTTTGTAAATATCACTGCAGATTGCCTGAAAAAAAAACACCATTTGCCGAATACCCGCGGGCTGTGACAAATATGTAAATACATACACTGGCATATACACCAATCTATGGTACTTTACATACTTCTCCTGTTTGATTAAAAATACTTTAGAATTGATAACCTTCCAGTTTTCTTGAAGTCGGTTAAAGAACAGCCAACTTACACTAGTCGTTTAGTACGTAGACCACACGTACGAGTCTAGATCACTGAAGCTGAAATCAAGAATAATTTATTTTGTGGAAATGGGTAAATTTATTATGTATTAGTGGTGCTGTCTGTACATACGATTGGATTTCGGGAAATTGATAAAAAACGAACGTTGTAGCGGCTGCAGACGAATTTTTCAGTCGCTTTAATTCCTACTTTTACTCAGTATCTCACATTGTATAGGCAAACCATAATTTCTCGATACTACCTGAAACTTATAAATTCTATCTTATTTTGAACCCATGTGCATCATAAAAAAAACTATCATACTCGTAAAAACGTCCACACAGAATAAAAAAATACAGTAGTGTTACAAACACAAGTTTACGTCCCAAATATGGTGGAATAGTGATGTCCCGGCTTATCTGCGAGCGTCGTAAAATTGTGTCGCAAAAAGGGTTGTTAAGGCCCCTGCCCATTGGACTGAAAGCTTGGACAGAAATAATCGGTAAAATGTACTGAATCTCATTCATGTCTCTGTACTAAAAAGGTATGTTTATTTTTTTGAGCTTTGTGTCGACATTCTGATTTGATTCACTGGATGTTTCTATCAAGGTTTTTGGACTTTAGTAATTACTCCTTGTTTTTATGGCCGGTCATATTTATGTGTGATGTGAGGGTCGCAAAGGTATCTATAGCAAATCACTAATTAGCCACCCTAGGTGGCCTTTAATTAAGATGAGAATATTGAGATGGAAGTGTGGAGTGACCACTCCAATGGTTTTTTTTTTAATGTCATCTCGCAGTTCAACCTAGGAGTTTGTCGTCTGCTTAACCGGACTATCCTGTTGGTGCCTTAAGAGTAAGGCCTCCAGCCAGGGCATAAAAACTTACAAACTAAGCGACTACACGCTAAGGGCCACCTTCTGTGGGGTACGAGCCTCGGCTTAGGGCGTCGCTGGGGGAGGACTGCATGGGGACAGGCTGGATCTGAATGATATCATTATTTAGGGGCTGATTTAAAACTACTGGCACAGCATCGCGGGCTGGGTCTAGCGAGGGTCGGGGAGGGCATGGACCAGGACGTCGCGACGGACCTCAACGGCGAGGTCGGAAAGACGGCGGTTTGTGTCTGAATTTTTTAAGAGTACTAGTCTCTTTACTACTCTCCTGGAGGTGTGTGATAGCATCATCGGGAGTGACGAGGGTATGCCTCGGACGGCGTACTGTACTAATGTGCGAGGGTTCGTAACGGGCGGCCGCCCGCTGCGATTACGGGATTACAGTGCTTAATGGCCTTATCGAAGAAACGCTTCGAAAGACGTTTCATAAACTGGAGGACGGTGGGCATTATATGGTCTACGTGTAGACGGTCATTACGGACATAAAAAGGGGCTCCCATCCTATGGATGTACTTAGGCTTGGTGTGTGCGTACACGACGCAAGCGTACGTCATAATGGGACAGATGACCGCGGTATAGAGGCGCAACATGCACTTGAGTGACAACTTGTTTTTTTGCCGAGATCATGAAATGAAGCCTACCCATGGCAAAGGCAGCTCGGCCGCGAGCTGCTTTGATGTGTGCCGCGAAAGACAGGTGGCTGTCGAGAAGAACTCCTAAGTACTTGGCTTGCTTCTCCCAAAGGATAGGCTTACCGTACATAGTGATCGGGTTGAGCGCGGGTGGCATATTTCTACGCGGTGTAGAAAAGAGAACTGCCTGGCTCTTGTCGGGGTTCACCTCGATTCTCCCGTGCGCAATGGATAAAGTAAAAACCAGCATAAATATGAGGAAGTTTGAAAGTGCACCTGTTACATAAAAGATGAAAGGGGGACGTCTCTCTTGTTATGGACATGTGATTAGGAAGGATGGAACACATGTGACTGAAAGAGTGATGATTATAAATGTTAATGGGTGGAGAGTCTAAATCAATTATACTCGTTATAATGCGTGTCGCTTGTCTGACGCATTACGTCGCGAGCATGTCGAGGTCATCGGTGACGCGAATTTATAAGTTTTTCCTCTACCAAAACGCGGCTACAGAAATTTTTACTTAAAAAAAACGTGTTTTGCTGAACCCAAGTAATATCAGACAATGGAAGGAGGATGATGATGGTTGCCTTTAATTAGTACATGTACCTACTTCAAACTTCACCATCATATATTGCTTATTTCTAAGTCTACCTAATAAGAATTTTAGAATTAAGTATGTCCTAAACATTTGGTAATACATACTTGCATTACCAAAACAAACCATTTTTCTTAACAACAATATTACAAAAGTACCTACTTTAAACATGCATGTAAATTCACAAATTCATAGTGTTCATGTCTTCCAATTTTGTTAAGCAAACAAGGGCGCTATTTACAGCGTATCTCAGAAAAAAAGGAAAAAATATAAATCGAGATAAGGCCGTGCTACTCCATTTTGTGAAAAAAACCTCTTTTATATTTTTATCTTTTGATTGCAGTGTGTGTAGACCTCAACATGTCTATGGATTGTGGCAGGAAACAAAATGAAATGTCATCAACTGAGAATGGACAACACTATTGTCCGTTGTTTATGGTTCGGCTGTGCTTGTTTTTTTGTTCGTTTGTTATTTTTTCTGCGGGCTTGTTTTGTAAGAGAAAAACAGAGAAAGATAATGTTTGGTAATGTTTGTATAGGTTCTCGCAAACATCACGATTTTAATAATAATTACCTTAATGTAAAATTGTTAATACCGATAAAACAAATTTTCGAGAGAAAACTAGATTGAAAGTCAGTTTTTTTTGTAGTTATCCCACGCAAAATAAAATCCTACTACTAATACAATACATGCGAAAGTTTGTGAAGATGTATAGATGTTTGTTAATCTTTCACGCAAAAACTACTGAATTGATCTGGATGAAATTTGGCACAGGGATAGACAATAGTCTGAAATAGCACATACGATATTTACTTTTATTACTTTTTATCTCGTTGGTACGATCCCGTGGAATAATAACATAACAAAACGCGGGCGAAGCCGTGAACATAAATTAGTTCTGAATAACAAAAACACAAATTCCAACCCCGTGTTCACATTCTCCAATAACAAGATCTTCAAAACGACCTTTACAAACTAGGTAGGTAGAACAGACCTGAAACTTTCAGTTCATAGTTTAGCCTAGAAACACAACGACCCGTCTACCTGGGAACTTCATAAATACATCAACGTGTACGTCACGTAAATGCTTTCTCACGTACTGGGAACCTTACCTTAAATAGCTTACCTACTTAGTTCGCTATATACAACAGTTATTATTTAAATACATATATCGTGGGTTCTGTATGGTGTCGGTCGTAAAGAATAGCACCATCCCATATCTTCCCGTGGGTGTCGTAAGAGGCGACTAAGGGACTTGCGAGAGAATGGGCAGCAGCGTTTTCTGTGCTTTTGTAACAAACGTACTGCGATCGCCAACCCGCCTGCCAAGCGTGGCGATTATGGCAAAACCCCCCTTATGTCAATGTGGCGTTGGGGGAGACCTATTTCCAGCAGTGGACATCTTTTGGCTGAAATGATGATGATGATGATCGTGAGTTTCTAAACTAATTAATACAGGTTTGGAGACTAAATATAATTCATACGCACCTAGTTTTGGTTCCACGATCTGGCACACACACATATATAATTTTGGCAGATATGTTTTTGTAACATAATTTCTTTTCACTGTACCTGAGGACACTACTCCTGCATGAGTCTGTATAAAATCATCATCATCTGCTTAGCCTTTTCCCAAACTATCTTGGGGTCGGTTTCCAGTCTAACCCGATGCAGCTGAGTACCAGTATTTTACATGAAGCGACTGCCTATCTGACCTCCACAACCCAGTAACTGGGTATTACAATACCCCTTAGTAAGACTGGATGTCAGACTTTTGGCTTCTCACTACTCGTAACGACTGTCAAAGATCTTTAAATGACAGCCGAAACCAGGGGATTAACGTGCTTTCCGAGGCACAGAGGAAACTCGGTATGTAATTATGGTCACCCACGGACCAACCTCGCCAAGCACGGCTTAACCTTAAAGATCGACCCGTGCGACTGTTATTATTTAGCCACGAGTCTGTATAAAATCAACGTAAAAGAAACTTTTTGCAGTGATTTTGATTTGCTTCCGGCAATTCACTGCCCCATAACATAACAGAGTATAATGCAATAATAAATAACTGTCTGATATCATGAGGACACGATAACAAACATATTTCTATTCAAAACGAATGCTAACATAATAATAGTAAAGCCAAGTTTGATGGCAACAAACAACGTGAGAAATAAACTTCAATATTGTGAGTAAACAAATCGTTTCTCCTCGAAAGGATGGAAAGTTGTGAACGATGCAAGAAGTTGTAATACCTACATCAATAATAGGGTAACTTAAACACTCATGTTTCGGGTTTGGAGTTGAAGAAAAGGAGAGCAGATCATCTGTACTGATCTTATAAAGAAGTAAAATTTATTTGTAAGTTTGTATGTAGGGGGTAATCTTCGGAACTACTGATCCGATTCCAAAAGGAGCGAAGCCGCAAAAGCTAGTAGATAATTAAATTGTGCGAAAGATAATAGCGCTAAGAGGGGAGTTAACTTTAGCTCCTTGAGTTATGAGTCAAGCTACACGATCACTGACGAATGCTTGCACTGACTGGACAGGTCCACTCAAATCTGTGTGGTTATTTCTTCAAAAGACCACCTCAGACACTAATCTGCATGGTCCTTATATGACTTGACCAATGTGTGGACTTTAAAAGAGATCTCTGAGTTTTTTGCGGCTGTTTCTTCTCAGAGTAGTCAGGTACGAAACACTGGCCTCATCTAGTTTTGAAACATTACATGATGTGACGAGTATAAGTGTTTTTAAAAACCAATTTATAATAATAAATATGATTTATGACATGCCTTCATGTCATAAATCTATGGTATGGTGGCTAATAGGGAATAAGACAAACTGGAGAGGAGTAAATACCAATATTAGAAGAGGTATTGCAGTTAACGTTCCTCTTCTTCTCGTGTCGTTGAATTATATTTTGTCTGATCAGTACGTAGTCACCTGGCCACTAGAAAGCTGTATCATTTGCCTCATGTAGTTACAGCAGAAGGTAAACGTTATAAGAGCTTCTGAGCTATATGCGAGTTTCCTCACATAAAAAAATCTCTTCAGTTTTGGGACCTCATTGCTTGACTGTATTTTTATGTATTCATGAAAGTTTTGGTACCACAAGAACACCCTAAGATGTTTGGTTTAAAACCGATACGAACGAGAAAAACCGTAATATCGTTCAAAATGATAAAGGTAGATGAAGGTAGGTACAAACATTTCAGCATGGAAAAAGTGCCTCTTTCACACAACAAGCAAGGAGGTAGGTAAGTGAACAAAACACTAACGTACCGACTCCGTACAAAGAATGTCAAAGACTCCAGCGTGTGTGTGTGAGCGAGTCAACTTTTAATGGAGTTTCCGACAAGTTCTGATGACGCCCAGTTTACGACGCAGTTAAGGTAAACAATCGTAACGAACGCCAGAGGGCCTAGCTTGAGCGCGCGGTGTAAACGTAACGAAAACTTATGGAGATTTATTAATAGAAAATACGATTATCCCAAAACATCTTTACATACTATAAAACAAAGTCACTTCCGCGGCGTCTGTATGCTTTAATCTTTTAAACTACGCAACGCTTTTTGATGCGCTTTTCATCGATATACAGAATTATTCAAGAGGAAGGTTTATAAATTTATTATTTATCCTTGAAAAACACATGCAAATTTCTACGCGAACGATTTCGCGGGCAGCAATTAGTTTTAGAAAATAAATTGTTTGCATCAAGCAAAATCAGAACGCTAGAAAACGTTGTTTATAAGTGGGTTTTCTATCGTTTATTCAGAACAATATTGAGTTATATGGGGTTATTCATTCGGGTGTGTTATCTGGTTATCTTGGCTAAGACTTATTCAAGTCTTGCTCCTTTTGTGACAGTTCGGCCAGAGAAGTACGCTGCCAACATCCATATTTCTGTGGTGTTTGTTAAAATTAACGCAAGGTGATATTCATTGCGCATACCAGAGTAACATGGCACAAAAGATATGACGGCGATACTCGGCTTTCCATCGAGGACGGACTTCATAAAGCAACTACGCGTACAAATAGAGGCTAAAATAACGTGTTAAGCTAAACATTCTAATTCGAACATAGTCCTTGTGTACTGCCGGGATACAATCTGTCCAAGCGTGATGGATCCCTGCGCCATCCCATTAGCTGGTTTGTTTTTCTTTGCGATGATATCGCACTAGCGTTGATCCAGCCGACGGCGTTTTGCCAGAGGCGGTATTTACGAACAAACACATATTCCATGTACGAAAAAATTTAGTATGAGATTTTCCATTGGCATTGGATATTCTATAAAAATCTATCATCCGTATAGATTTAAGACGAAGTCTGCAAGTGTCGCCGGTGACTGAAAAGTTGCGTGGTAATCGGTTGACTTGGTATGGGCATGTGATGCGGACGAATGAAGAAAATGTCGCGAGGAAAGTTTTGCGTATGAATGTGGACGAGTAGAGTGGAGGAAGACCAAGGAAACGATGAATGGGCTGTGTGAAGGGTGATATGGCAAGAAAGGAAGTATCTGATGGTGAGATGTCGAGTAAAATTGAAGTATGGAAGCAGAAGACATTTTGGGCCGACCCCAAATAAATTGGGATATGGGCAGGAGAATGATGACCATGAGGGTCAGTTTTTCAAGTGGGCGTGGTTGGCCTAATCCAAAACTGCAGCGAGGAAAAAAAACAGCCTGTATAGTATATTCATATTTAATTGCAGACCAAAGTTAAATACCAAAACTCGTTTCGTGAAAATGTACTCTCTGTGCAAAAGTAATGAAAAAACGGAAATCCGCTCAAAAGATTATTTACGACGACAATTCAAAAAAAAGGAATCGTTTCACCATGACCGATTATATAGAATCCATTCGCGCGCCGATCAATCAATGTCCTTCGGCAAACAGGACGTTAGAAAAAGAAATAAAGCTTTATACGTCACGCATTTAATTTTCGATTTGATGACGGAAAAGAAAAATGACATGTAAAGAAATAATTTGAACCTAGAATTCTAAACACGTATTGAATAAGGATGAAAAATGGTAACAAGATTTATTTTATTTCTTTAGACGTAAAAAAATCTCTTTAAAATTTGATTTTGGGTAGGGACAGGTACTTTGTTTCAAATTGAAAGCTTACTACTCTTGAGTTGTTCTCTTAGTAAATTATCTACATCTGTGCATAATATACGGACAAGATAAGCCCAAAAAAACAAATGAACACTCTGTCTAAAATGACAGCAGTTTGTTCTAAAAGAAAAACAATAGAAGGTAAACGTCAGTTACGCCTTGAAACTTTATCGAGTTCGAAACTCATTCAGTAGAAGTTGATCATTTCGATTCCAATCCGAACAAACATTGGAGTCGTCACGAATTGATACTAAATATACCTCATATTAGATATTGCCACCAACTACATTACAAGTAAGTCATAATATCTAAGAAACTATCGCTGAGTTCGGGTTGCACGTACAGGCTTTAACATGCTAAAGTTGGCTTGTTTATATTTTTAAAGCGCTTCGAGAATATGCTCTCCTAGTACCAATATTGTGTCTGCGTGATCTTCTTCAATATTTGTTGAAAGAAATAAAATAAAACAAAGTTCATTCGTTTGGTCGCATTTGGAGACGGCCATGCATGCGATAGGCGACGTTCAAAAATATTTTCGACTTGAATTTTGCAGTCGAAGTGAATTCTAACCGAGAGGCCTTTGAATTCTCTTCCATTTATTTAAATGATACTCCGATTAATGTTTTACTAGCATTGGTCCGACGTCTATGTTCAAAGCATCTGCTTGCATACTGAATAAGTTCTCCAAAACAGATGAGCATGGTAAGAACCGTAGCAAGGTTAGTTATGCTCTGAGTACTATGCAACTAAAGAAACAGGACTAATTGTTTGCTGTAAGCACAAAAACTGGTAACCAAAAATTAATAAAAGCGTCAAAGTCATAATCAGATACCACCATACACCATACCATAGATACAGGTAAAGTAATGAACGGATTACGTGTGATCCAACCAGTCTACAGACAAAAGAATGAAGAATCAATCTCTCATATTATGGACCGAACTAAACGAATGAAAAACAATGATCGGTTATTTATTCATATCAAACTTTATTGGGTCAAGGCAATGCGAGGGTTAAAAATAAAATCTTCGTGATACCCTGAAAATAGTTTTTTCACTTCAGTAGCTCAAACATGTAGGTTTTGCTGCCTGAAATCAGTGAGCAAAATGCGATTTTGCTCACTGAGTGAGACAAAGTAACTTTTTAATTATTTTTTTAGAAAGCCGCAAATATCTTATTCAGCCTTGGATTAATCATACAATTCGAAACATTTACACTCTATCTCTTTCCCGCCATTAGAAAGAGAGAGAGAGAGAGAGAGACAAAGACCAGCCCTTTCGAAGTTCCTATTTTGAATTCGACCTCAAAGACAAACACGTTCGGAATTTCGTTCTAACTAAAGAAATTTTGCAAAAAGATAATTATGTCTTTTAATGTTATTTATTGAATTTTTAACTTATTGTTGTATTTAAACGAAAATAAGTTTTTACTGCATATAAAACTAATACTTAACCTGTAAATATTTATTTCTAGTTCAAATAATGTTACGTAATATATTTTGAATAATAAAATATCATGGGTGCTATTTCGGAACACGCCATAATTTAAATAAAAGAGCAGGAATAAAATTTCGTGGCTGGCGTAAAGAGTTGAATAAGTTAGAAAAATATGAAAATAATCGTAAAATATGAGTGAAACTAGCGACGAGAACAGAACCTCTACCTACAATGTTAATTATTTTGATTCACGATAAATAGTTATTTCAATCTATTCCTCGTTTTATCTCCTAAAGTGTTCTCGCTGCTGAAGTGAAAAGTTGTATGTGCTACACGAGACCAAAGTTATTTGCATCTCGTGTTTGAATCCCGAGTAAGCGAAGGATTCTATATTTGAATCACGAGCGTAGCGAGTGATTCTAGGTTAGAATCCTGAGTGCAGCGAGGGATTCAAAGACACGAGATGCAAATAACTTTGGTCTCGTGTAGCACATACAACTTTTCACTTCAGCAGCGAGAACAAATAATCTAAAGGTAAAAAATACAACTTGGTAATATTTAAACCACATGTATATTTGTAAAAATTAAAATTATCGCAGTTTTGCAAATTAAAAGTAACAGTTTTATTTGGAACCGATATTGTTGTGTTAGCGACTTGCGTTTGAGTATTCGCTGCGATTTCAGCTTCCTTACTTGTGGATTGTGACGGGAGGATAGTGAAAGTAGGTGACTCAGCGCCGGTATTCGTGACTCTGGAAGTAGACGGGCGAGACCAAGGATCTGAGGTCTGTTTCAAGGTTATGGTCTCTACTATACGCTTACAGATTTTTGATTTATTTTGGATCGAATCCTCAATATACCCTTCCGCGACCGTATTCGACCTCCATCCGCCGTGTCGTTTTAATGTAGTGAGGTCGGCTCCTGAATCAGCCAAAAGTGTGGCCGAAGTTCGCCGAAAGCAATGTCCAGTGTAAAGCTGAGGTTCCTGTAGCTTTAGAAAAGTGGCTATGTCTCTCGGCGTCCCGCCTATTTTATTGACTCCCATAGGCTGTCTCGAACATTTATCATTATGATACTGCAAGAAAAATCGATCTGTTTTCGTATTAGCAGGGCGTAATCCCTTATATTTCTCAATAATATTTACATGTTCATCGCGAATAACAAAGGACCTGTCAATGTTCGTCTTTGTATTTGGCAAGTTGACTAACAGTAATTTGTCTGATTGCTTTTCGATGGCATTAACAGTTAGATTTAATAGTTCGTTCGTGCGGCATGCTCCATTAATGCCAATTATGAGGATAACCTGCAATAAAAATATTACATGAGTAATTAAAACAGATAAAACGTAGGTACTTACCCACTTTCTTTACATAAGTAAGTAACTCGCATTTAGTTATAACTAGCGACAAGGCCTATGCGACGAATTACAGTAAATAGATATAAAATATACATACTAAAATTATACATTAAAACCACCACCAAGCATAAAGCAAAATGTTAGTGAAAGCCACACCAAAATCGGTCCAGTAGTTGCCGAGTTTACCACGAACATACAGATATCCAGATAATGATTTGTGTATGTACATACAGTATACATATAGAAAACAGATAGAGATTTGTAAAAAATAATGTTAAGTTACAACTAGGGCCTAAGTAGGTACTATGTCGAAAGCTTCACAAATGGGTAGTGTGCACATTTAATATTACTTAATTACTTACTTTTGCAGCGAGAAAATTGCAGTCTGGAGCTTCATTGAGAAACTTTTCAATGTTAGCAGGCGAAAATATTTTGGACTTTTTGGATTTGTGCCCTACTGAAATTCTTTTCAAAAATGCTATAAGTTTGGCATAGGTTTCAATATGCACGTCATCTTTTGTCTTTATTGTGGCTTTCAACATTGAGTAAATACTCCATATTGTAGATGGTTGCCTCGTTTGTGATAATTCTATGAAGTACGATAACAGTACAGTCTCCGAAAAAGTATTTGCACACTTTATAGGTCTCCATTGATTAAAAATATCATAAGCTTTTAGATATTTTTCGCAAGACTTTTCAGGCAGGAAACTTAATTCTGTATTTTTTACACACTGCTTCAATTCTTCCGGTGTTAAATCGCAGACATCATCACTGGATTCACTCATATTTATTTATTATTATTTTAATAATATCCAACGTGTATCGCACTTTGTAGCTAGCGAACAGAAGAAGAAAACAATAAAAATTTAAAGCCCGCTATTTTTTAAAGATGCGTTCGGAAATTGCACTATTACTAAATTATTTTGTCACAATAAAGATTGTTAAAACTTTAAATAATTATGTAGAAACATGATAAACTTCGTATTTTTTACTTCAACATCTCTTTATTTGATTATAAAAAAATATAATTCGATTATTAAGAGAAAAGTATAATAATTACATTTAAATCTTGATTTGAAATTTTATAGATGACGTGTGACCGACGTGTGATGATGACCGAACGTTTTACTGTTGGTTTCTTTTTTGAGCCTATTATATATGGAATTTGAAAATCGAACTTCGAATCGACTTGTTTCTATCTCTCGCTCTTTTCGTATCGAAGTGAAAGTGACAGAACAAAGTGAAGTTCAAATCTTTCGAATGTTGTGAGTAGACCCAGCACTGCCTCGGCATTTAAAAAAAATAATTAAAAAGTTACTTTGTCTCACGCTCGCAGCAAAATCGCGTTTTGCTCACTGAATTCAGGCAGCAAAACCTACATGTTTGAGCTACTGAAGTGAAAATAACTATTCTTTATTTTGTTACTAGGAGAGGAGAAAAGCAAAGAGCATACATAGATCAAGCGATACTGAACAAATACAATGATGAAATGAATGAGAAATGTAGGTACATATTCTATTCTATTCTATTCTATTCTATTCTATGAGAAAGAGATATTTTACTAAAAGTAGACATTTTGCGAAAGAGACATTTTGCGAAAGCGACATTTTGCGCCTGAGCCCATGAAACCTGTGGGTATTTTTGCATGTTGTAAAGGTAAAGTCTTACACGACGATGATGTTAAAGATTAAATAGTTATCATTTACAATAAAAAATAAATAAATGCACTGCGCAAGGATGAAAATACATACATACAATTTATGTACAATTTAAACACAAAGCCACCAAATATATAACAGTAATCGCGTCTTCAATAAAATATGGCTTCCAAATCAATATTCGATTATAAATCGAGTCAGCGTATTTCGGAGCCGACCACGGCGATACGGTATTTAATATTTATGCTGAGGAGAGTTAAATATCCTTCCTTTTGGCCTTTTCAAGCTTCGGTGGAATTGGGTTCTAGTCTAGTTACGGCTGAATATCAATATTTTAGATGTAGCGAGAGCCATTTGATATTCAGTAACAAGATAGATTTACTGGTCTTGTTTTCTAATGGTAAACGAATTCTAAGGCAGTAACGATACTCACTTTTCTTTTCTTGCTTGAAAATCTTGGACTTCTGAAGTCCTGACGTAATGACTATAAGAATAGGTTCTTCTTAGTTTTAGTTGAACTCATGTTATTGGCAGGTATAACTTCTGACTGATGCCAATGAGGACGACGAGGTAAATTAACATTACAGGGAAGATTAAAGTTATTTTCAGTAGTATACTTACCCCAACTCGAATACCTCTTGTTAAACTATGTTTCCCTAGTACTCGCCGAACGAATAGTTAACACTAAACTCATGTTTACCTACTAAATTCTAGGTTACCCATACATAATATGTGAATTAGCTCTTCAACTTCCACGGCTGAATGTTTACACAGAAATAGGACTTGATCATGCCTCACGAAGTCCCTTACTTACTAAGAATTCCGTATTATTTTTGCCGCCACTAGTATTTAAATTCTATTTTTTTCTGAAATAGTTATACATAACAGTTATTAAATGGCAAGATTTAGTCCGTGGAGAGGCCAAAAGAAATTCTACCCTTTTATCGGGTTACCGAGATTGACTTTTGTGGCAGACAACTAGTCACCGTTTGTCTGCCATAAAGGTTAATCTCGTTAACGTTAAAAATACTTTAAAAGTAGACTGAAATTTTCCACTTTCGAAATAATACAGATTGTTCTGAACATCGATGCAGATATTTAACACAAACGGTTAACGCTGGGATTTATTACGAATGGATGCAGCTTGTACTCCATTGACCATAATGGTCGTCCCTACATATCCTGTACAAAATGTCCGTACGGCCTTAAGGAAACCCATAGAGAACCCATAGTCAAGGATCATTTACTCTCCCATAGACTTACCCGGGTGAAGCTACTTTTATTTTAAGCTGAACCGTAGCTAAACTTTTTGAAGACACGTGATGTAAGTTTCATACACGCTCGAAAAAGGTTTAACAAGTTTCTAATAATCCACCAACACGACAAATTCAGTCGCGTCTTTGAATTTTTCTCACAAATATTTTAGAAAAGGAAGAATATCCGCCAAGATGAAATTCTGCTCCGAGTATATTACGAAAATGGCGCGGAAACTACAATAAACAGTGTGGCAGTAATACCCTATTGTTTCTATTTCTGAGGGCTTAGGGCTTCGTTATGTGTTACTAAGCTTATGTAATCCTGGTACACATGTGCTAGAATAGATAAGGTTTGTTACATTTACTGGACCACAAATATTGTTAACGGTTATTTTATTGTTAGTAGATGGTGTTACTGATATTTGTATAATTTTCTTTATTTATATTTTTATTCAAACAGTGGATTTAAATGTCATATGTTACAAGAAGTCAGTGGCCCGAAAGTCTGACAACCAGTCTTATTACCAAGAGTTATCGTTTTACCCAGTACTAACTGGGTTGTGCAGGTCAGATAATTATGTAGGCGCTCCACGGCTCCATGTAAAATACTAGTTCAGATTCATTCGGTTAGACTGGAAGCCGACCCCAACATAGTTGATAAAGGCTAGGCAGATGGGCTATGTATTTCATATTTCATGGTAGTCTTTTTCGAGTCCGTCCTTATTAGGATCCCCTCTTCAAAATTCGGAAGTCTCCACTGATATATAATTTTTACCGGAATAACAGTTCGAATTCAAGCCCAAAACTCATAAATCACAATACTATCGTCTAAAGATCTTCGCATAGACAGAAGAGTTATTGCAAAAGTGCAATTTCCTGCAGTAGTGTCGGAGTGTTGTATTCTAGTTCGCAGTAGGCTGCCGGGACCAATGTCCGGTCCCGTCCGGACGGACAGCCGGACCCGGACGTAGCTACCCTCTGCATTTACTTAGCAAGATGTACGGAGCCACTTGGAATTTTATTTTTGTTAAAATGCGAAACAGGTTCGAATTATTTGTTTGTTAGAAAACTTTAGATTAGATCTGCGTTTTATAGATTTCGTAGAAGAATTTGAACTTGCAAGCCTTTTTATTTACTCTTAACTCGGTTTACGTCTAGAATCAAAGCAGCGGTATGCAGTAACGTAATAATTGAATTAATGATTAGTTCTTGGAAGCCATTATTAATTCTAAGAAAATGAGGTGTTTGTTAGTCGTAAGTATTGTGTTACTCTTATCTAACATTCTTGTCCGTTTAATTAAATTTCTTCGAATAAAGGTCGGTATTAATTTATTACTAGCGTCTACCCACGATTTTGTTATCGTAGAAAGAAGTATTTATGAGAAAATATAAGTATAGAGTACTTATTTGATACTTTAAACTTTTTTTATGGTAGTGTTTATAAAAATATGAATAGAAATATACTAACCAAATATATCATAACGATAAAAAAACTAAAAAAACAAAATAACTAAATTAAAAACCAACTATAAAAGCTTTAAGCACACTAATGTAATAAAGGCAGACTTAATACCATAGGCATGGTCGGTATTATGACTATTAAAAATGTTAAAGTAGGCTGGATGAAAAGTCAAGCAGTGGAGCTCTAGGACGAAGTCAGAAACCCGAAAAAAAAATATAGTAACAAACCAACCTTGCTCCACGTTCAAAAAATTCAAAAAAATATAACGGTTGCAAAAAACGCGGGAACAAAGCTGCGCGCTCTTTGGGCGGCCATTCGAATAGTATCGCAGCTCGAGAGCGAGGGAACGGTAGGAGTGGTGCCCACTCGACATAGATTCAACCGGGCTACCATTGTTGGGAGAAACCGGGGAAAACACGCTGAAATGTAGATATTTGTGGTTTGAGAGTGAGTATTCCTTTCCGAGAAATTTTACTTAGGTACACGTGGCTCTAGATTGTTAACGTGTTGTCATTAAAATAAAACAAAATAACTTGTAAATATCGACAGAACCTAAATTAGAAACACGTTACAGATAGTTTAGGATTTCAGAGAAGGATTATTATTTAATCACATGTTAATTTGGAGTTTTGTTGCTTTACTGGTAAAACAGCTCAAAAAGTGATTAAATTTTCGAATATCGCTATGCCATGGAGACAGTTGCAACATAGGTAATTGGTATCTGGTACTGAGCTTATCCATGAACTCCGCATGATTTTAAAATCGAAGAGTTCCTTCCGAAACGAGAAAACAGCAAAAAACCAAATATTTTCTAGTTATCATAATTCTCTTGGCCCTATACCAATTCATTTGGGGTCGGCATAGCATGTCTTCTTTATCCATAACTACTTCTTTATTACTTGTCATCTCATCAGGCACGTCCTTTCTTGCCTTATCATGTTTCACTCAGTCCATCCATAGTTTCTATGGTCTTCCTCTACTCTTATAACCAACCACATTCATACTCAAAACTTTCCTCACAACATTTTCCTTATTCCGCCGCATCACATGCACATACTACGACAACCGATTACCACACCACTTTTCGGTCACCAACTTTTCAGTCAAATATTTTTAAGTGAGTATCCATCGAGATTCTGTTCGGAAGTACCGCAGCTCGTTACGGCGGCAAAACGCTACAGATGCAACGCAGAACTATGGGTGCAACCGTAAAATTTATGGACGATAGAGCGGCACAGCGGCCACAGATAGTTTTATTTTGCAATTGTTACTTTTGTTTTTTAAAATAACTAGGATAGGAAGTGTAATTGTTTGTTTATTTTGTTATTTTAATGGCTATTGTTGGAAATATTGCCGGGAAATCGGTGACATTGTTGTGGAATATTTAATGTTAGTTTGGTTTCTGATTGGTTGTCAGTGGTGATGCATTGTATTGCGACTCGTTCTGGTATCTGATATAATTAGGTAAATAGAAATTTCATGGAATATTTAAACGATTTTTCCTACCGCCTTTTAACCGTTTAATAAACCGTTTCCATTTCATAACCCATGGGTATGGATCCATTTTATGTTTATGGTTTATACAATCACCTTTTTTTTACGGATGGTAATCATCAAATGACCCGTCCCGCTCTGGGCGGAGCGGAAGGGAGTTTCAGACTTGTACTGACTAAAACTCACCCATGTTCCTTCTTAGCCCTTTGTGTTCCAGGGCCACGGTATCTCTATCGAACAGTCCCGCAGCCCTGGCAGGCATTGGCCGTCTCGGACCCCTTCCGATTTGCTGACATCTCCTTGAGGCGAGCGTGGAAAACGAACGCGCCGTCGACAAGGCAAGGTGTCGGTAAGGTACCTCACGTTGTATCTCTCATTATTCTGAAGCCAAAGCTCAGTTTTCAAGAGCTGGTCTCTGAAAACCAACTACTATGTATTCAATATTCTGTGATAACAATGTAAGTAGCCTGATTAAATTGTTTGGATGACCGCAATATTGCTCAGACAACTAAGTAGAATGTATAGTTTTCCTGGTGGAATATTCCTAAACGTGTTTATTTTTGGAATATTCCACTGCCAATTAATTTTATACGAGATATCGGTTAGAGAAATGAACTGTCGTTCAAGCTCCCTACTCTCCGAGTTATAACAAATTCAGGATGATAGATGGAATAGTGAGAAATAATTTAACTTTTATATAAATTATTCGCTAGTTTGAAACCTGACGGGCGCGGCGGCGCGCGGCGTCTGACATTTGAAGGTAATTTTAGTCGGCTCAAATATACCTATAGATCTTTGATATAAGGTAAGGAATACTAGAGATTTATGTAGTATTTTTAAGCTATTGCATAGCTTTTATCGCGGGCTTTGACGGCCGCGGGCGACCGAATCAAGAAATTCCGTAACGAAATAAAACTAACTACACAACATGAAAAATAAACATTCTTATCGGTCACCACGCTCAAAAAGTGCAACTTGAATAAATATCAAAGAACAAAAAAGATTGCAATAAATATTATAATTGCATAAGTTGATAAAAAATGCTATGCAATAGCTTTACCGCGGCAGTCCCCGAGTGCCACACGTATTGTTTTATTCTTTACTAGCTGCCCGGACAGACTTCGTTCTGTCAAAAGTTAAAGCAATGCACTTTTCCTACCTACCTACCCTACCCTACCCAACCCTACCTACCCTACCCTACCCAACCCTACCTACCTACTACCTACCTACCCTACCCTACCCTACCCAACCCAACCCTACCCTATATAAATATATATATTATATAATATAATATAAAATATATTATATGGGCAGACTTCGTTCTGTCAAAAGTTTAAGCAATGCACTTTTCCTACCTACCTACCCTACCCTACCCTACCCAACCCTACCCACCTACCCTACCCAACCCTACCTACCCTACTCTACCTACCTACTACCTACCTACTCTACCCTACTCTACTCTACCCTACTCTACCCTACTCTACCCTACTCTACCCTACTCTACCCTACTCTATCCTACTCTACCCTACTCTACCCTACTCTACCCTACTCTACCCTACTCTACCCTACTCTACCCTACTCTACCCTACTCTACCCTACTCTACCCTACTCTACCCTACTCTACCCTACTCTACCCTACTCTACCCTACTCTACCCTACTCTACCCTACTCTACCCTACTCTACCCTACTCTACCCTACTCTACCCTACTCTACCCTACCCTACTCTACCCTACTCTACCCTACTCTACCCTACTCTACCCTACTCTACCCTACTCTACCCTACTCTACCCTACTCTACCCTACTCTACCCTACTCTACCCTACTCTACCCTACTCTACCCTACTCTACCCTACTCTACCCTACTCTACCCTACTCTACCCTACTCTACCCTACTCTACCCTACTCTACCCTACCCTACCCTACTCTACCCTACTCTACCCTACTCTACCCTACTCTACCCTACTCGACCCTACTCTACCCTACTCTACCCTACCTACCCTACCCCACCCCAATCCATTCATTTTTCTGATCTCCTAGTACTTCGTTTTTCTGATCTCCTAGTACTTCGTTGGCATTTTTGTTATACCACGTTTTATAGTGACTGACGTTACATGTCAAGTCACACGGGAATGATGTCGAACGGGATAAAAAGTATCCTATGTCCTTCTCCTGGCTCTAAACTACCTCCCTGCCAATTTTCACCCAAATCTGTTCTGCCGTTCTTGAGTTATAAGCGAAGTAACTAAAACGACTTTCTTTTATATATATATAGATTTCTATGAAACAGAGTCGGTCTGCAATTTTTGAACTAGTGTATGCACCTACTTCTTCTACACATGGTTTCATGAAGCATCTGAACAGCTTGCAAGCTAAACCAATTTCGGCAATGGAAGTTCCCTTGCAATTTGATAAGATTCTAGTTGTTCCTAAGTAGTTCAAGTTTACGCATTTTATTACTGTGACGTTGCTAGCGTTTATTTTCACAAATAAGTGTAGGCAGGTTCACCTACAAATACCTACACAGTTTGTTAGTTATTATAACAAGTTGAAGCGTCTTCCTAAACAGCTGCGTTCAATAAAACTGATCATCAGCTGTCAATCTGAAAAATATAATAGGTCTTTACCTATAAAATTGCCGTATTGCAGTACAGACTTTTTCAAACAAAAAAAAGTTTTGATTGGCTATGAGTTCTAAATTCAAATTAATTTTGTTTTAAAAATATGACATTCTATTTACAAAATCAGTCTTTTGTTTATTGATTAGCGTTGTATTTTCATTACATTTCAACATTTTTCCTCATAATGGATACTTTGAAATTTCGTGTAATTATGGAATATGAGTTCCGTCGTGGCACCAACGCGGCACAAACGACCCGTAACATCAACGACGTTTACGGAGAGAACTGTACAAACGAACGCACAACCCGTTATTGGTTTGCTCGGTTCCGTTCTGGGAATTTTGACTTGAAAAATGAACCTCGTGGTCGTCCGGAAACTTTGGTCAACAATGATGAATTAAAGGTGATTGTTGAAACTGATGAAACTCAATCTACAGCTGAGCTGGCAGCAGCTTTTGATGTTAGCATTAAAACAATATTGGTCCATTTGCGACAGATTGGCAAGATAAAAAAGCTTGATAGATGGGTGCCCCACGAACTTAACGATCGCCAGCGCAACGTACGCGTCGAGACTTGCCTTGCGCTGCTTAACAGGCACAGAAATGAAGGAATTTTGAACCGAATTGTTACGTGCGACGAAAAATGGATTCTTTTTGACAATCGAAAGCGCTCAGCAAGTTGGTTAGATCCTGGTTCGGTACCAAAGCAATGTGCAAAACGAAAAATGACCCCTAGAAAGGTGATGGTCACAGTTTGGTGGTCTAGTGCTGGTGTGATTCATCATAGCTTTTTACAAAACGGCGAGAGCATTACTGCAGATGTGTACATTGAAGAACTGACCACAATGATGGCGAAACTCGCACGTCTGCAACCAGCTTTGGCCAATCGGTCGTCTCCACTGCTACTTCACGACAACGCGCGGCCCCATACTGCACAACAGACCGTCTCTAAGCTGCATGAGTTGGGTTTGGAAGCTCTCCCTCATCCGCCATACTCACCAGATCTTGCGCCTTCCGACTATTACTTTTTCCAAAATTTGGACAACTTTTTAGCGGGAAAAAAATTCAATTCCCGAGAGGCAGTATAAAACGCCTTTGAAGAGTTTGTTGTCTCCCGTCCAGCTGATTTTTTCAAGAAGGGCATCCATAAACTACCACAGGTGTTGGCAAAGACATTCATGATTTCTTTACTGTTCTCACTATTATATTTGTCTTTAATTGTTGCATATGGGTATTTTGCCTGAAATAAAACACAATTTATTTATTTTTTTTATATTTTAAAGATGCATTGATTGCAGGGGTGATTACTTTGAATAAAAGAAATAAATAAGTTCGAAAAAAAAAATACTTTAACTTTTTTCAAACAAAACGGCAACTTCATAGGTAAAGACCTAATATTTTAATCCAAATTGACTATTGCAATATTTTTTATTTACTTACGTTTTAAAAGCACCTCCGTTTTTTATTATTCAATTAACGAATGCTAGCTCATTTTTTATTAAGAATCCATCTACATCTTACACTGACGCGAATTTACCCTGGCGGTTGAGTAAATGTCATGCTCACTTAAATGTCACGCTGATGGCGGCGGGTGTGTCGGGTCATTCAGTTCCCTTCAATATGGTTGAGTTGAATGATGGCTGATACATGCGTCATGTTCGTGAACGGGCGCTGTCAGATGTGCCTGGTCATCTCTTAGCTGCCACGGTTTATTTTAATAATTTTATTTTTAACTTTATTTTCGAATTAATGATTTCGTGTTTTACTCTGGACGCTCTTAACTTGCCCGTATTTCTACATCGTTCTCACATACTAGTAATTCTCAACACGATTGATGTAACGAAGATTTTGTAACATATTTTGATTTAATAGAGTGTCCATGGAGTTTCTTGCCCATTCTTCTCCATAGAGATCTACGCTTTGGAATGGGCAACTACAGTACTTTCACAAGTTATTATGTCTTGTGACTGGGACTGTAGCTTCGCGTTCTTCTTTTTTGTTCTTTGACTTTCAAAAGTGCCTGTAATTGTCTAATTTAAATAAATGCTTTGAGTTTGAGTTTGAATCAACTTCTAATATTTCTAACTCAGTTTATTCGTCATAAAAACATGCCACTAGCTTCATAGCTGACCTATATTTCCAGTCCATATATCCTGGCTAAACGCTAAACAGTACACTTTGATGGCTCACTGGCCGCCTGATAAATTACCATTACCGGGCACTGTCGCATGTATAACTTGTATCGATATATCGCTAACATGCACACAACTACCAGGGGTGCATGTTTGCGAGGCGTTGGCTGCAAGGTATCTCTGCACATACATAAACCACAGGACTACGCAATTTGGAACAATGGATATAGAAGCTAACTAAAAGAAGATTCGGTTGTTTAGCAAATGCATTAATTAACGACTATTTTGGTCATATTGTAGTATTAATATTTCTTCATAGATTTAAAGAAAATAACTTTTAAGTAATGCACAAAGAAAATGTTGATCTACGTAAGGTGTACTGGGGTAATTCCGACGGGATTTTTTACGAGATGAACAGAGGTTTACATTTCGGTTAGTTAGCTATACTAGTTTCATATTTACAGCCAATAGTATGCGACTTCTGATAACTTAATGTTATGGTTTAACCTATCGATATATTAGATTCCTATATATATTGTTGGATTTACTAAATAGAGCATTTTTAATTATTGAGTTATATTTTTTTGGTTTAAGGTAAATTACGAACTATCTTGGGGTTATTCCGAAATTATTCAAAATTTGATTTTATAGCACTTTGACCGAAGGTTTACATTTCTTTTTCAATCGTATTTACCCCTCACACAAAATATAATGAGTACTATCAATAGTATCCTTAATATCATTTTTTACAGTTTTGTATTTCGGAATTACCCCAAGAAGACATTGTGGCTCTCAACATTTTACCTAGTTTATTACCTTACCCTATTCGACAAAAAATATCACAGTTGTCAGAAGTTGCCGTAGAAGTGAGCTGACCTTGATAATTGATAATTCTGCCAGATGTCTTTGCCCGGAATAGTATAATAATGTAGTTATGTTTTAATCATTTTATCAATTTTTGTCAGCCTTAAATTAATATTATTAATTTAAGCCCAATGAAAATGAAAAGAATGACGTGAATATACTAAATAAGTACCAAAGAGTAATACATTAACAAACGTGATTGCTTCTAGCAGGGATTAATGTTTTTATGAACTTTAACGATCAAGATGAGCGGAAACTGCGGGTACTTGAAGACATAAAACACAGAGATTTTTATAAAAATAACTTTTATTCAGTGCTTTTTGCAAAATAAAATACCTAAACATTCTTTATATATTATTGTCTTACACTTAAATCAGTCATCCTTAAAAATGTTAAGTCCAAATCAATTCTTCATTTTTTACTTTTGCGATCGCTTCAGCTAAATCTTGTGGAGTGTAGATTTTGATTTTTTTTTCTTATAAGTTCGTGGCATAATATGTCTGAAAAAGAAATGAGTTTTTCCTTTTTGAAGTCGGTTAAAAAGTAATGATGAATAATATAAAATCACTTTCCACAATGAAACCAACGTCCTCTGAATTAGAATTTCATTATTATTTCGGTCTTTCCTACAAAGAAGAAGAAGACCGAAATAATAATACCTACCTAATAGTAAAAATTTTCATACTTCGTGTAATTTCATGCAAACCATCTGATCGTAGAGATTGAGAATCACTGTCAATTACTATGGAAAAACTAAATGGGGTTATTACGGAATATTTATGCATCGGAATCACCCCGATGGGGTGTTTACGAAAATAAAATAAAAACACAGCTAGGACGTTGTTTTCCTCTCACGAATTCGCAAAAAACTACAACGAATTGTAAAAACAAACACTTATTCAAATAACTTACCAGAATTCCGAGAAAAATATGTTGGGGTTATTGCGAATCAACAAAAATGGCGCGAAAAACACTCTGTTAACAAAACTTGACGCTGCGCACGTAACGTTGACACTAGCTTCTCACGACGACTGATGCGGCAAGGCCAATAAAAATGGCGTTTAAACCAATATTGCCCTTAGGAAAATAGCGCTCCGATTAGTAGAATTTTTGAACTTTCGGAATATAACCGTTTTTGGAATTACCCCAGTGCACCTTATCAACAATTGTATATCAAAGTCTGTTAAAACCTTTTTATAAAGGGAAATAAATAATGAATTAACGCAAAAATGTAATAATACACAACAACATTAAACAGTGGGCTAACTTTTTATTCCCAAACCTCAGTATTTTTCGCAACCCGTTGGCTAACCACCGAAAGGGTGCGTTACCGCGCAATGCCGCCGATTTCATTTCCGTTGGGAAATGCGAGAGATAGCGGCATGGCAGGCGTAGCTCTCTCATTATGTTTGTGACGAAAAAAATTCGGATCCACACTGAAATATTTTATGGTTCAGCTTTTACATTGACCTTGCGAGTATCCGGACGTGGCAGAAGGATTATGAATTCACGTTTTTTGTAACATGTGTTGTGTCGTTTATGAGAGTTTTTTGTTGGTTTATTATGAAAAGAATTAATAAAACATTGTTAACGAAAACGGTTTTGTTTTTTTTGTCCGCCCGTTGTCTATTTTGAGAATTCATTGAAGCGGTTACGGATTAGCAGATACCAGGCAATCAGAAACAATAATCGGCTGCATTGTTTGGAACACGATAGCGCATGCGAGCAATAAATAAGGCTTGTTGTCCAAGCCGAACAACAGGCGATACGGGCAATCCTGCCTGCGTTCGGGTTGGCTGTACATGTACGTAAACCTGGACTAACTAACGTAGCCTACCTACAATTGTGTGGAAACGTAATAATGATATAATGGTGCCAGATGATTGGTATACGATGATTATTTTCATTAAATCTCTATGAACAACAATTGATACATTTCCATTAATTGCGCGAGTGGATGGCAAGTTTTAAACATTTCTTTTCACCCAAACATTTAATGAAAAGTTGCTTATTAAAAGCTCTTAGAAACTTGTGCCTAAGATCTTTTCTCCAAAAAATAATGCTCAACTTTCGACACCAATACAAACTTCGAAACAAAAATCAGTCGGTCTTTGAAGAACTGAACAGGAAGAAAATTAATTATCACGGTAGTTCAGGAAACAATGCTGGAGTACTAGGGCAACATCACCACTTGAGAGAAAAATGTACGCATTTGTCTTATAGTCAGTAGTCAGCCTTCTGTGAGAGGCACTTTGAGTGATTAATGAGTTCGGATAGAAAAGCTAGACCTTTATTTATATCTTATTTTCGAAGACTTGAAAGATCTGGGAATACTGGAAATAATGTTTTATGGAGATCGTTTCGTTGGCTGCCGTCTAGTAGGATATGAATCATAATTCAAACTATAAAAGTAGTGAGTGGATAATACTGACTCAACTTCCATGTAGAAAAGTTTTCGCAGCATAAAACATTCGTTTGCACTCAAAAAAAAAACGTAGGTGTGTGTTGCCATTTCCTTTTGAAGAAAAATAAATAAGGGCTGAAAAAGAGGAATGAAAAAAACAAAATGACACAAAAAACCCTCCGATTGTAAAACGTTAATTACGGGGAGTTGTTTGTTCGTTAAACATTGCTAATTACAAGTCGTCATATACGGGCGGTGCCGTGAAAATAAAACAAAATAATACTTATTCAAAAAGTGTTAAACGTAGCTTCCGCTCGCTATTTATTTTTGTTTCTTAATAAAGAAAATAGTAAACATAGAAGTTACAGTCTCTGTTTTTATTTGTAATATATTTTCAGGCAAGTGGTCAACATCCACCGGTCATGCTTCTTACATATAGTTTTTATCTAAAACTAAACAAATCTGTCCATTCTTTTGGCAAAGATCCGTATGAAAGTTATTAAATTTATCTATATGACTCAGAATATATTAACTCTGGATAGTTCGTTCGATGTAACTAGCGAGCACCAGTGAGTTCAGTGATTGATACCTGACATAATTATTTAATGATAAATTAAATATTTACGTCGGTTCATTAATGATTGTCACTGATACATGTGTAATTGTATAGATTGTGAATTGTTTTGTAATGTAATAATGCGTTAATTTTTATCCCTGTTTTGAAATCGTTCATGTGATGTAAATAGGAATGCAGGAACAGAGATAGCCCGTAGTCAACATGAGGTACCATAGTTTGATAGACTGGGAATAAAAAATAAATAATTTAAATAACAGCCAACTAACCCGAACCCTTAGCGTCATTATTTTAGCATTTTTTTTCTTGATAGTTATGGTGACCTGGTACAGTGGGCATCAGAAGTCGGTTGACGGTTATCTTGTAATCAGTGTGATCTGATAATATGATCACACTAATTACAATATAATGATCTGGTAATATTATTTTGCGAAATTGTTGAAAATATTGTTATGTCTTTTACTCCAGTCTGTTAATATGGACCGTTCTAAAACTAAGACGTCTTATAATTTTGGATATGTTTAGCGACTTTTGTTGCTGAATGCTGACCGTACAATGATGTCCAGCTTTTTGCTTTTACTAAACAAAACAAAATGAAATAATTTACGTCATTATTACCTTTTTACTGAAAAACCCGTGTTTTCAATGAGATGTCGCCTCTAATGAACTGAATAAAAATACGACAAACACCAAGTCGTACGCTTAGGAAAAAATCACTAGATGATAAATGTACTTTAATGGTGATGATTGGCAAAAGTATCAAACTGGTACGCAACATTGATATAAAACCCGATAAATCAGTAAGCAGCAATATAAAAATATGTGGAAACGTAGGAATGAAGGGAAATAAAAACCGTTATCGTTTTTACGGCCAGTGGCTCGGAAATCATACCGATGTCGATGTGCCGAAACGTGATAAATTCTCAAGCTTATCAGCTTACAGATGTATGTCAGATAATTGTAGTTTTTATAGGACTTCCAGGGTTTAAAGTAGAATATAGCGGCAAAATAGCCGGAGATTTCACTTGGAAAGTGGGATACTTTCTAATTACGTGAAGTCAGGTTCCTGAAATCGAGCTCTTCCTTTTAGATTAGAAGATAATTAATACAGAAATACTGAGACACTACCTATACCTGCACTAAAATCTGGTGGGACAAATCTACCTGCAAATAGCTTATGCGAGTAAATATGGTAAGCAAGTCCCTCCATTCAACCTACATATTAATAAGCAGCTACAAGCGAAGTGCTGAGGATCCCTCTTCAGCTAAAATTGCCCAACTTCCACATTTTCATCCCCAATTAACTTAAAACTGAAAAGTCTTTTACTTTAATGAAATAAGGCAGTATTTCATGCTTCTAGACCCAGCGTTGGTTTATGCTTTATCGGACAGTTACTGAATTAAGATTTCTTTAAGTAGATCTTAATAAAAAGAGATATAAATGTCATAGGAAACAACACAACAAGTTATTATATTTCTTGCTAAACGCTTCAACAAATTACCACAAGATTTCATCTAATACTCGTAGTTCTGTAGTCTCAAACTCAAACGCCACAAGTTCAAAGTAAGTGGTTCTGCAGTTTAGCAACACATGGCTTGTGAACAGTGAATAGCTTGCAGAAGCACCACTAAGTGTATGGTTTCACTAGCTTCTACTCCAGATTCACCCGCGTTTAGGTACCGAACTATCATTTCCGAATGATCCCACGGAAACGTGCAACCGAGATAAAAATGTTTGTTTTGACCTAACTCCGGTCATGTTCTACTGTGTGCCGAATTTGATCGATATTCATTAAAAGTAACAGACAGACATACTTTTGCATGAAAATATTAGTATTAGTATGATAAATTTTATTTAAGGAGAACTAACTGCGTTATGATTAAGATTATTTTTACTGTTAAAACTCGTGACGAGACGTTTTGGCGAGAAGTTTTGTGAAAGCTCGGTAAGGTCCAAGCTTAGAGCTTAAAACGTGAAACGTAGAGAACTAATAAATAGTTTACTGCATTATTTGGTTATTCCACTTTTAAACGAGATGTTTATCATCTGCCTAACTATGTTGAAGTCGACCTCCAGTGTGACCTCCACAATTCAGTTCGTAATGTGTAATACCGGTCGTCAGACTTTCGGGCCACTGACTATTTGTAACGACTGTCAAAGATATAGGAAGAAAGAATGATATAGATTTGAAATTAGAGAAATAGACCAGTGTATGACCTTGACCTTGAACGTGGACGAAGCCGAAGTACCTAGCATGTATGGATTGTAGCAGAACGTAGTTCCTGCCAACCCCGATGGGAAAAACGCGTAATTTTGTATGTCGATAGACCAGACTGCACGATAAAAAAAACTATTTAGTTCCTACAAAGTTGCCACAATTTAGATACCATTGTTATGTTGTGACATTTGTTGAGTCCAGAAATATAGTATCACAATTCTTTTTACCAAACACGCACTAAGCTTCCGAAAAATATGTTCATGAAAGTCGTTTTGATTTAAGAGCAAGCACGTAGTGTATAAAAAATGAGGTTACAGCATCTGTGCCGACCTAAAACCTAAGCTACGTGGGTAACAACCAATGTTGTGAAATTATTTTAACCATTCTGTGCTCATACAGCACAGGGTTTAGCATTTTACCTGTATCGAGTAAGTAATTTTTAGGTACTTTTTTCTAAACTACTATATTCTTTACTATATTTTTTTTCTTTCAAATCATTTCTCACATAATCTTTCCATCGTGGCGCCCAACATGGGACCAGGGGAGGAAGATGATGATGATTCTGTAATGTATTTGCGGTTATATACTTACCTGTTTGTAATTGGTCATTGGATTTTTGTATGAAGCGTGGTCTGCCTATCTACCGGCAGTTTTTACTTCTTCAAAGATATATATAACCTGTATTAATCGATAGCTGGGACCAATACACACGAGTTTTGTATGAGACACTATCTCCTAAAGCGTTACGTATCTGATAGATCAAAGTTTGAGTCTTTTAAGTAATGGCGTCGCCAGTACCAGGCACTTTGATTTTATTAGTCACGCAAAACTTTTAAACTATTTGAAAAAAAATATGAAATGTTTTCTTACAGTCTTTGAAAAAAAAGTGTCCCTCAACCCTCAATGAAAAAATGTAGTTTGTACTTATTTGCCTTTGCGGCATTTGCCGGAAACGACCAACTGGAAAAATCTATTAATGTATGAATTGGCCTTGTTACTATATCATTCAAGTTCCATTTACTTAAATCTAATTAATGAACCGTCTGAGCGGCTAGATATAGGATTGTGGAGGTAAGATAAGCGCCAAGTTACTTCAAGTTAATATACTTACTGGTCTTCAGCTGCATCTGCTTAGACTGGGTGCCGACCCCGATATATCAGTGTGTAGATAGAAAAGGCTAGACAGCAAAGAGATTTAATATTTGAATGTCTTTGCTAGTCAATCGTGGGATAAGGGTCTGTACACAAAACTGCGAATCGGCGCGATGCGAATTCGCAACGTAAAAAACTGCGACACTAATTGCTGCGATACGATTTCGTGCGGCAAGGCGTCTCGTCCTTCCACCATAGTAGGCCAGTAGAATGTATTTTTTTGTATCATAGTAGGCCAGCAGAATGTATTTTTCATTTCTCATACTCGGAAAGTAGTGTTTATTGGATCCAAGTAGCGGGTGGAAGATGCTACTTCCCACCTTTGGGCGGGAAAAACTCATAGTAATTGCTTCCCTTCCTAGGGAGGGAAGCAATTACACTACATTAATTAAAATGTATTCCTACCCTGAGGTAGGAATACATTTTAAAAATAGAACTAAATTTGGGTAGGCAGTCAGCTGTAAAAAAATCTAACATAATTAAGAGAAAAATGCTGCGGTCTTGTGAGTGTATAAACGGCCAGTGTGAATAAAAAAAAAACTAAGCGCGTTCGCCCGCGGATCGAAATCTCGGATTAAGACTAATATTTTATTAAAAATGAGTTCAAGTGATTCTGAAATGTTGACCCCAGATTTTGTTAAAGACGAGGCGAATACAGTTATCGAAAATCTTTTGCCAGAAATTTCTAAGGATAGAGAAAGATACTTAAATACATACAATGACTTTATGAAGTGGCGAGCAGATAAGAAAATAATTAATAAATATTATAAAGAGGAAAGATATGATTTCATTTCTAAAAATCTCTCAGTGTTAGATAGCCCATTTATCGAGGAAGGCTATGAAATGAAATGAAAATGAAATGAAAAAGCGTTTATTCGTTGTTACATCCGTACTACAAAATATTTTACTTCTGCCAAACTGTAAAGCAGTTTGTTGGCAGATGTAGCTCCCATATACAATTTAATATTGATGTAACTATTTGTTACTATTATATCAATATAACAACTTTTACCTAAAACTAAACCCACTTATAGGCTATAGGCTATATATCATCACGCTACGACCAATAGGAGTGGAGCAGCAATGAAAAATGTTGCGAAAACGGGGATAATGTGATGAAAACGAAATTGCGCCGGATAGCTAGTAATAAATATTTACAAAACACTACTATTTTTTACTTTCCTTATATTCGAAATGAAAAGTAGACTGCTTAACACGGGTGAAAGACATCAATTCCTACTCGGACTATAGCCGCCCTCGCTGCGCTCGGGCGTCTAAATACCTCGAATGGGAATTGATTCCTTTCGACTCTCGTATAACAATCTACTATTTTTGTAAACTAGGTCGTGACATGGATCGTAAAAATAGTTGTAACATCGCAGAAAAGAGCGATGCGAATCAATTCGCAAATTCTTGCCATGCCTTGTTCTCACAAGACATTTTTACGATGCGACGTCGCATCGCAGTTTTGTGTACAAGCCCTTAGACGTTAACTGATAGAGGTTTCCAAGGCAGGTTTAAATGGAATTAGCATGGTCACGGAAATTATGCACAAACCGAAGTGCCGAACACATGCATCTAAGCTGTAAGTCTCCCGCGTACAGTAACGAATCACATTATTATCTTTGGTAGGTACATTTTACGAGTCTGTGCGTGTACCCAAAACGATTCGGTTGATAACACATGATAGGTATCCGCAAATTGGAAGCGTCCCTAGGGACATCGTTGTATACTGAACGAGTTTATAGATTAAAAAGAACGATGATTGTATTAGAATAACTTTCAAATGTGTTTTTGTTTTGAGTTTCTGACATTTAAGCTCCTGGTTAATAAGGTCACTTTAAAGGATTCCATATTAATCGATAAAGGCCAATAAAATTGGAAATCCAATTGATAGTCCATGTAGTTCTATCGACGACGGTTCTATTACATTTAGTTAGCTCGTCTTACCATCTCGTGTGTTAATATCTTAGGTACCATCTTACAATAAGCTCCACTTACCTGGAAAAAAGAAAAAGACAATTAATCATCAAACATTACCAAAAACATGCTTACCCAGTGTTATTCAAACTAAAAATGGAAATAAAATCTCATACAAGAGATCCAGTAAATAAACTTATAAAGTACTAGGAACTCATAATTGTTCAGAGTAGAAATTCACTTGAACGTTACACAGGTAAGCACTCGGATATGACTGGAGAACGGAGTGCATTGCAGAATCTGCAAATGTATTAACATAATAAAGGTGTCTCAGTCTGTAGGTACTAGAAACTTCGTGGATATGTTATGCAAGTAGCATGCATGAACAATTGATTAATCTGGTCTGTACTTTTGTGTGTATAAGACAAGTAATCGTATGAATTCGGTATATTATGGTGATTCAAAACTCAAGCAGACTGGCATTTCGAGTTTTACGAAAGTTTTTAGTGTCACGTTTTCTCTGTCACCTATTTGCGAGAATGTCATACTCTAACTATATCCTACTTACTACTGAAAATGACCAGTGTATACACAAAGGAACATTTCATCAGCGATAACGATGATGGAACAGTCAAAAATGTATCGAATTAAAGTAAGCAATCGAAAAACAATTCTGTTGAAAGTTGTTCCAGAAATACGAAACGATTTGTGTTGTACAGGACCTCTAGTGTTTGAAATATTGTGAGTGTTTTAGGCCAAATTCAAACTGGTTGTAAAAGTATTTTCAGTATTTTCATTGTGCTTTCTTTTAGGTCAAAGTCTTAAACATTCTATCAAATAATGACGTAGAAAAGAAACTACGGGTAAACTAATTTTATTGCAGACGTAAAATATAGATTTTACTGCTCTGTGAACTTTAAAACGGTCAGCAAAATTAACTGAAAACGAGGTGCAACTGAAAACTATTTGCTGCAGACTTATTTCTTAACTTCCTAGAAAGTTTTTCTACATTTATCGAATTATCTGAAATGGGTGGCTCTATTTTTATTTTTCCCTAGTTGCTGTAACTGTTCGTTGTAGATAACAACCGGATTATAACGCATAACATTGTCAAAATAAAACGTACGTGATTAGGCGTAATTTCACCTAATTTACATAAAACAATTTAATATTTATGAACACGAAATAAACAATAATAACACCTATCTATGTAAATTGCGGTATTTCAATGTTCGTTATCCAGGTAGCACAATGTGTCATGTAATACGAAATGGTAGAATTACCAGGGTGGCATGAAAACGGACTGGTATTCATTTGCATAGCTAACGTATTTTCATGAATGGTTGGACACGCTCTCACATTGTTGAACTCCTATTACGCCGTGAACCAATTATAATCATCATTACAATAAAACGTTTGTTTTCACTTTTTGAATAACAAGTGAGTGTTTTTGGGCCTAGGTTATTCAAAAAGGTTATAATGGGTACCCGTGTAAAATCATTTAGAAATTCTTTGTTTTTGGGTACTAAATGAGATTGATTTAGGCCAAATGGATGCTCATTACACCCACTTTACCAAAATTATTTTTTCTGAAAACAAATAATTTTTTCGCTGGTCTATTTATACAAAAATGTAAATAATGTACTGGATCTAAGGGACGTAAAAGGACCCATCACAATGTCATCAAACTACACACTACGAAAAATATTGGTGGGAAACGACATTCTTTTTGGTGTGTAAAATTGCGGTTTTCAATATCGATATTAGTCTTACGCAGGCAAACCGTCAGTTATAAAATTTTAAAAATCAGTAGGAGTTTTGACCTTCAATGTCTCCGTACCGAGAAGGTGCGAGGTATGGAGGTATGGTCCAGAACAAAAATAAAATGGAATTGGAATGATGAGAAAAAAGAATGAATCAGATAAAAAGAACAAGTACTTATGTGACTTTCCGCTTGGTTATAGAATGTTTTACAATCGTAATTTTTGATTGATTTTGATTTTATGGCTTTTTATAAAAAAAAATAGATACCTTCGTTATCCCTCGACCCGTAAGATATCAATTTCCGCAATTTTTCAAATGCGCTATAACTTTGCACTAAATAAAAACCACAAGTCCGTATCGATATTTCTGTCACATACACTTTCATTTATATGCTTATTTTGTAAAACATTTTAATCGTGTCCTGATAGCATAGTCATCATTAACATCACACTGACAGGTACTTAAGATTTGTGTCTGATTATGATAGTACTATCGATATCGTTAACATGAAATGTGTTTAATTAACATAACAAGCCTTATCTTGGCAATTATGCGTTCCTGGTATAACGGAGGTTGTAAAATACGACAGCCAGATAGATAGATAGATAGATGGATGGTCGGTTTTTTTTGGGAGGTTGAAAAACATAATTTATCGTTTATTTTGTCCTGATTTTTCCTTAGGAAATTGCTGACCCATGCCAAATAATGTTCCTCATTATGTCATTTCTGTCAAGTTATAGGTATTATTATATATATATAGGTTATAATTAGGTCAACGAGTTATCATCACTAGCTTCGGAAAAGAAAAACATCGTGAGGAAAGCAAACATGCCTGAGAGATATTTCTCGACGTCATTTAAAACCAAGGTCCATGGGCGGTATAAAACTCTGGGAACTAGGTTGGGCACTAACCACAAAACTGTAAAAGAAAGATTCGAAAATAATCGTAATATTATTGTAGTTATCTAGCAAGGAAGTATAAAATCTACAGTTTCAATGACGTGTAAAAAATATACCAAAGACAAAATTTCTTTATAGAGCTTAGCGAATCCGCCAGGTATGCCATTTTCATTAAGCCAGCCGGCTCCGTCCTCAGGATGTGTAAAATTCAATGCGATTTGATCAGTTTCGGAATTGCGTTGCCAAGTGTCTCATGATTACGTGTAGCAATCGATTTAAATCCCTCTTTGAATTTACGGGTACATACAACGAGAAAAATATGGGGTAGAAAACTTGGAAGTTCACTAAAGGAAAATGGCAGCCAATCGTGACAAAAATGTTTTGTCTATTTTTAATTCTTTGAAAAGTGAGCAAATTTAAACAAGTAGTATTTCTATTTTCAATGTTATGCTTAATTTAGACTTAATCTTCCATACCCGGAACAAGAAGCTTCTTATAAAAAGACTCATCGAATACTCCGAGCAGTGGAAAAGCATAAAATTTTCACAAGCTAATTAGGTACCTCAAATAAAAACTTGGCAGTCTTTGAACACTACATGTGCCGCACCCGCAAAAAAAAAAACTAAAGGCGTGTGCACACATTAAAATGCGATGACGGTCTATGTTCGGTGAGGTGTCCCGCGCACGCTCCGCCAGATAATCGCGTTTGATCAGCGCTCATGCGTGATAACCGCCGGTGAGAGCACGCCTTTATACCTCCGGTTATTTTTATACAAGGTAACGTGCGTATGGTAATGTACATTATTTGAATATGGAAAGATTTAATCTGGTTTTAAATAGCAATAAAGAAAATCAAGCTGTAGGTAAGTAAAAGGAAAATATTGAACAAGTTATAATTGGTTGGAAAATCGAGAACAAAGTTGTATGTAGCCAAATTGAAGAACAAATTAATATATAGTACCTATTTATTTAATGTTCGAATGAGATCCACGGCAGCTGGCCAGTTAGAATAGTTATGCGGAGTTGTGTCTCCGGCACTGTCAATCGGATGGTTTCGCCAACAGTAAGTTTACTGGTTAACTAACCAAAAAATAAGATGAACTAGATAAAAAAGGTCTGTGTGGTGTCGGACGTAAAGAATAGCACCATCCCATATCTTCCCGTGGGTATCGTAAGAGGCGACTAAGGGATTTACCAGAGAATGGTCAGCAGCGTTCTCCGTGCTTTCGTAACAACCGTACTGCGATCGCCAACCCGCCTGCCAAGCGTGGCGATTATGGCAAAACGAGAAACAACAACAAACGAGAACATGGGCATCTCCCAAGAACCCTCTTCTTGGGAGATGCCCATGTTCTCGTTTGTTGTTGTTGTCCAGCAGTGGGCGTCTTTCGGGCTGAAATGATGATGATGATGATGAGATAAGAAAGGAAGGAAGAGGGAACTCGGTATGTAAGGTCACCTATCCACAGACCTACCTTGGCAAGCGCGGCTTAACCTTAAAGATCGATCCGTTATCATTTAGCCACGAGTCCTCCAATAAAATTAACTAATTTGATAAATGAGTATAACGCAGTACACATTAAAATGCCTGGAACTCCTGAAATATCACCGAAGCAGCAAATAAATCAGCGAACCAAGTACTAGGATTACATAATATTGCCACAGGTGTTCCGTCCAGTGCCAATATTACCTCATCTGGACTGACCGCCGTTCCTGAAAAGGGTACGGGGCAAACAGGGGAATACAAAAATGTTTGTCTAAATTGTCCCAAATATTCTCATGTCATCAATGTAATTAAATTGTCGCCTCTTTCACCCGCAACAGCGGATAATTGAAGTTACTCCTTTTATTTTCTAACAGCCTGGTACGTTTGGAAAAAGAAAACATGACAGTAATTACTTATCAGTACGGTATTAAAATTAATAAATGGCTATTACGTAATTTGTGCCTGTAAGGTTATTATTTTTACTTTTGAAACTATATTTTTTTCTACTACTAGGCACTGCATTTATTTTATTTCGGGGAAGCAGACGAATTTGATTCCAATATTCCCTTCGCTAAAGTGATCAATCAGAAAAATGTCATCAATCACAATTCACGAGCTTGCGATCCATAGCCAATGGATATTAATTTACATATTCATAGAGAAGCCGTCTATAATCAAAATGATATTTCGTTTTTTTTTTGCTACCGTCAGTTCTGGTTATGCAAAGTAGTAAAAACATTATTCGTATATTACTTAACTGTGAGCTTTTGCTACAAATGAAGAGACCATCAAAAAGAATCTGAAAACCTTGTTTTAAAGTTTAAAATACGACAGCGTTTAACTTAACCATGCAGATCCGAACTTTAAAGTAAAAGCTATGCAAGTATGCAAGTCCCACAAATTGCTAGTCTCGTAGTTTTATAAGTTAGACTAAAAGCACAAGTCTCAAGTAAAGATACTACGAACACGACGACAGTTTTACTCGGTATGCCGTTAGTCGTATTGTTGTCGTGTTACTACAAAGCTTATAAGATTCTGAAACGCTTCATGTCTTCAAGTTTTGTACGTGGATTCATGAATTTAAAATTCTAAAAGTTTGGCAGATGAATGTTTGCAGTTTTAATTAAAATGCGGTGTGTAATAAATTGTTAATTTACTTTACTTTTACGCAACTTATTTCATTTTATAGATATCTTTTTGTTTAGTATTATGTCAGCCTCACATTTTAGACATTAAATCATACGTAAATAAAAAGCGTAACAACATGCATAGTCGCCATTTTGTACTAAAACGAATATACATAATACAGCCAATTAAAATAAAATTTTTGCTTAGTTTCATGAATATAAATGTGTCTACACAAACATCTCATAAATAAAAACCTACAATTAACGGCTCAGGTACCTAAACTAGCAAAACAAATTAATTAAAAAAAAAATGCAATCAATTTTCCGTAAATAAATTTTTCACTCCACCATCACCATTTCACCGACCACTGTAATATTAATGTATCAATATAAATGTCTGCATCAATAAAGATACAATCTGCATCGTCTGGTATGTATGCTGTGTTGGTGGATATCATCATGAATGCAAATTTCAATCAGTTTCAACGTTGATTGCCAATAATCTGTCCGAATTGTGCAGATGCATGGACGGTACACGTCTTGATATCAATTAGCATCTGCAATCTGTAGCTGATGAGCAATAGAGATATTTATTTGAATTAACGGAATATTTTCCGTGATTATTATTTATGAGCTTCCGATATCTCGTAACTGACAGTGTAAGCTTGTGTATTTGAGTAGCCTAGTATTGCAAGTTTTGTGAAGCAAGAAAAACCGATGATATGACGCAGTTTTGTGCAGTTTCGGATTGTGAAACAAAAAGGATTTATTTTAAAATCAAATAAATGCGATCACTTAGTTCCAGAACGGGAACATTGCAGAATAGCACTGTTTTAAAAGTTTGCGTTTTACTTAATGGCCATTTTGACGGGGTTTTATATCATACTATCTGCCCGGACAGACTTCGTTCTGTCAAAAGTTAAAGCAATGCACTTTTCCTACCTACCTACCCTACCCTACCCAACCCTACCTACCCTACCCTACCCAACCCTACCTACCCTACCCTACCCAACCCTACCTACCCTACCCTACCCAACCCTACCTACCTACTACCTACCTACCCTACCCTACCCAACCCAACCCTACCCTACCCAACCCTACCCTACCTACCCTACCCTACCTACCCTACCCTACCTACCTACTACCTACTACCTACCTACCTACCCTACCGTACCATAAACTACCTACCCTACTTTACCCTACCTACCTACCTACCCTACTCTACCCTACTCTACCCTACTCTACCCTACTCTACCCTACTCTACCCTACTCTACCCTACTCTACCCTACTCTACCCTACTCTACCCTACTCTACCCTACTCTACCCTACTCTACCCTACCCTACCCTACTCTACCCTACTCTACCCTACCCTACCCTACCCAACCCAACCCTACCCTACCCAACCCTACCCTATCCTACCCAACCCTACCTACCCAACCCTACCTACCCTACCCTACCTACCTACTACCTACCTACCCTACCCTACCCTACCCTGCCCAACCCAACCCTACCCTACCCAACCCTACCCTACCTACCCTACCCTACCTACCTACTACCTACCTAAAAAAAAAAAAAAAAAAAAAAAAAAAAAAAAAAAAAGTATCCTATGTCCTTCTCCTGGCTCTAAACTACCTCCCTGCCAATTTTCAGCTAAATCGGTTCAGCCGTTCTTGAGTTATAAGCGAAGTAACTAACACGACTTTCTTTTATATATATAGATTGCATATTATTATTCCCATTCATTCTTCTTACATACTATTTACATTTTTAAATATTTTTATTATAAAATGATTGACATATAAATTAGTGAGAACCTCCTCTGATGTTGTCCCCATTCCTTCCCAGAGTATTATTACTAGAGTATTTGCAAATTAATATTATCTTACATATGAAATGAAATGTCCTAAGATATAGTAATGGTTTCTTTTAAAAAGTTTCTTTAAGTTAAACTGTACCTATTAGTAACTCAGCAAAACATTTTAATCCTATAACAGTTAAGTACAAGTCGTATGACATATTCACATGTCAACAATATTATTTGTCACGGTATTTCCCGACATCTCGTCGATATGCTCTTTTGCTAGCAATATGTCGAGATGCAGAATTTCCCAGGGCGCCCCTAGCGGCTGTCACTGACAGATCGGGCTTGTCTAGTGATTCAGACGCGACCGCCTGCCATGTATGGTGCCCTGGTACCCCTTCTTGTTTACTCAGCACTGTGGTATTAGGCTTTTGAAGTATGATTTGAATTTACTGGGGATGGGTGTTTTTGATTGTATTTTTAAAGAAGAGGATTAAAGGCATATTAATATTATCCTTTGCGTTTCGATGGCAATCTAAATTTATTTAGCCCAAAAGGCGACGAATTTGCCACGAAACATTGACGACTCACTATTCAGATTTTGGGTGTAAATCACATGTGAGCTTGTCTTTGCAGTATACCTATACAAGCAGTATGGCTTAAATGGTGTATCGCACGGCATAAACCATCCAGGTAATTTTTTCCTTGTTTAATTGACAAGTGATATCCACCTTACTGAAATTTCAATGAACTAGTTTTAGGGAAATACTTTGATTAAATATGGCAATTCTAATACAACCTACATACGGACAGAAATACAGACCCTAAACAATAGTTTAAAAAACAATGAACCACAAATCAAATTCTTATCGAAACTACCACACAACATCAAATGATTAATTAATAACTAAACGGCAAATTCATTTTAATTGAACAGTAACCATTCAATTTAATTGAACAGGGACTGTTCAAATATGAATTTACCTTTATTTAGCTAACATGTCGATGGAGCACAATAGTAATTCCATTAGCCATTAGTTTGTCAGTAGTGTTGCCAGTTGGCAAATATTAATGATATCGCAACGAATATTTGATGGATTAAAAGTTTATTATGCCTACTAGCTGTACTCGCACTCTGTTGGAATGAGGGTATTTTTTTAATGCTCTTTGAATCCCCAGCAAGATTACAATATGGCGAACCACTGTAGAAAAATAAATAATTTAGGTAGTGGATTAGGTAGCTAAAATCTTCTTATCTAGTATTATTACCATATGACGAGCATTTTTTTTGCTTGGAAGAGGGTACTGGCCTGGTCACTAAATGGAACCAAGTAACAGAGGGGGATCCCGTGACCGCTAGACCGACGTCATTATTTAAAAGCTGAAACTTTTCTGTGGACGTACCTGTAGTATTGCCTTTATGGGATATTAGTTCTTAGGTAGTGGATTAGGTAGCTAAAATCTTCTTATCTAGTATTATTACCATATGACGAGCATTTTTTTTGCTTGGAAGAGGGTACTGGCCTGGTCACTAAATGGAACCAAGTAACAGAGGGGGATCCCGTGACCGCTAGACCGACGTCATTATTTAAAAGCTGAAACTTTTCTGTGGACGTACCTGTAGTATTGCCTTTATGGGATATTAGTTCCTAAAGAAAAAAACCTGGATTAGATGACTAACTTGAAAACATATCGTATCAGTTGGATTAATAGGGCAGTGTGTGTGATATTGAAGCACAGAAAGCATTTTATCCATAAAATCCTCCAATTTATCTACTCTAAGTAATGTAATGAACTAAAAAGCACTTTTCAATTTTTACTTAATTTTATTTCCGTAACCAACAGCTGTGCGATAAAAAGCATTGCAGTATTGTGAAGTTCAACATCGGGGCGAACTCGCAAAGTCTAATAAAAATCCTTTCCACTTTAGTCTTCCTTCTTTATTATAGTGCCCTGGTAATGAGCTCTAACAATATTGAAGTAGGAACCTCTCTTTCACTCCAAATCGTCGGTTAAGTTATAAGATAGTTAATTAAAATTAATATTCTTAATTTTTGATAGTTATACAGGAGCTTCGTAAGGTTTAACAAAAGATTTCGTTCAGATGAGGGTTTATGTTCTTCAGACAACCGTCACCAATACCATTTTTTCTTTTCTTTTTGGTTTTTCGCTGATTAGTTCTATAATTCCAAAATGCGTTTTTGGTTTACTATGGAGAATGTGTAGTACATACGTGCTAGATAACCATGTACGAAAATATGCAGTGATCAAATTACGTAATTACTCTGTAGACAGTTGAAAATTGCAGCTGTTAATTTTTATCTTGAGTCAACAAACAATAACTTTTCAGTAATTACTTTTATTTCTTAAACTCCGAATAAAGAAGCAGTAAAATTCTTTTATTTCTTTGCAAATTATGCGTTTTCCTCAGTAACAATTTGTATACCATGTCCGAAAAGTCTAGAACCATCTATCGTTTTCACGACGTTTATTTATTCAGTAGCAGGCCGAGCGACGACATCAATCCAAACAAGAAACACAAATACTCCACAGTTCGAGGGTTCACCGCTAATGGTCAGCCGATCAGCAACTACCATTAATTACTGTTCTCCTGGTACTTCGAAACCACAGTACTGATTTGTTTATTGATTTTATTGGGGAAAATGGCAGGAAGGAATAAAAAATAGGTTAGGTTATTGGACGAAAAAAACCAAAGGTTTACTTACAGGTTTTGACAGACAAAAAAAAAGATGGGTCTAGTGAATATTATAAGATAACATTTGGGCACGTAATCTGTTTCTATTTACTATATATATCTATCGATTATATTAAATACGTCTTCTTTTATCATCATTAAGTCTCTCTACTATGTGACCCCCTTAGATTCTTAGAACCTTGGATCTTCGAAAATTCACAAAGGATTTTCATAAGGTTTTTACTATACGTTAGGGAATTTATTTCGGAAGTGAGGTATATTGATTATGGGTGCGTACCTTTTGATATAATAACAAAAGTTCTAATGATCATTTGACCTATTACGATTTGATATAATTTTTGATTAGTATAACGATGAAATGATATAATGAATTATTGGTATAATTTCAGTTTACCTAATTTTATATTTTATTTTATTTTATTTATTTAAGGGATAAAAAAGAACTACAACATATGTAAGACATAGGGTTAACAAAACTTAGTAGTAATGTTGCAGTCCACTGCATTATCCGCAGATAGACATATTTAGAGAACAGTGGTTGCCACTAGACGAGCACTACCACAGAAACAAATATTGTGAGATAAATAAATAACAAAAATTACTATAAAGCTAGCTATAGCTCTAAAACCAAATCAGATCGCAAATAAGTTGTAAATAGCTACACTTAGGGATACTAAGATGCAGCTTATTATCAATGCAATAGGCAGTTAACCTGTCAAGATCCTCTTGAAATGATCGGCAGTCGTCCATAGTACGTATCACTTTAAACGCCTTCAAATCATCAGCGTACATCAAGAATTTTGAATTATTAAGAAGTGCTTAATACCATTGATATAAATAATAAATAATAGCGGACCCAGAATAGAGCCCTGCGGAACTCCGGAAGTAATATTAACAGAGACAGACTGGTGACCATTAACCACAACCCTTTGTGACCGGTTTTCGAGGTACGACACAAACCAACGCAATAAATTTCCGCGTATTCCATTGTAGGCAATTTTATTCAGGAGAATTTCATGATCGACCTTGTCAAAAGCTTTTTTGAAATCAGTGTAGACCGCATCTATCTGCAATCGCATATCCACATTTTCAAAAAGGTAATTAGCAAATATTAACAGGTTAGATGTCGTAGATCGGCGCTTTACAAACCCATGTTGTTCAGGAATGATAATATTATGCAGAAGAGGGTAAAACTCATTGTGAACAAGTCTTTCAAAAAGCTTTGACAAAGTCGGGAGAATCGAGATGGGTCTATATTGTTCGACGTCATGCTTTGAGCCACCCTTATGCACTGGGGTAATGTTGGCTTGCTTCCACACAACCGGGAACACACCTTCATGCAGACATCTATTAAAAAGGATATAGATCGGCTCACAAATACTATCAGCCGTAGCCTTAAAAAAGGCTGCCGGAAGACCGTTGGGTCCTGCCCCCTTAGAGGGGTCCAACCGTTTCAACTCGCTGAGTATCTTTGTTTTTTTTTTTATTTTTATATATGCAAATGACTAACTAAACCACCATTCTCTGAGCACTGCTGCGGTGGAACCCACGTGTTTCTTTTTAAATATTTTAACTAATTGTGGGGTAAACCAGATTGGGAAGTCAAGTGATCTAGTTCTTGCAGTTGGTACGAGTGGGCTAATTATGTCACTCAACATACCATAGAAAGCCTCTACAGCCTCTTCCGATGATAGGTTGTGGAAAAGCGCGGACCAACTGATCTCGTCCATGCGTTTGTAGATGAGGTCATAATTGGCTTTACGGAAATTATATTTTATATGGTCTAATAAACATTTTCTATACTGCACATTTGAACTAATATTCGCCGAGTGCCTGATTTCCCCTATTGTGGGTGAACCATCTGGGTTAGGTTAGGTTAGAACCATGACCATTAGAGCCAGATCTCTTCTATTGATGGAGAATCATTTGGGTTAGATGAGATTATAACAGTATGATGTTTTCTGATATTTACTCATTCACTACAGAATTTGGGCAGAAAATGAGTAAATATGAAAATTAGGTCGAATGAAAATTAGGTCAAATGAAAATTAGGTCAAATGAAAATAGGTCAACTGAACGTTATACTAAATGTTTTTAGAGCAAAAGAAGTTTATATGAAATGTAATATTAGATCACATGAAATTAGGTTATTTGTTTTTAGAGCATATTAAAATTAAATCATGTGAACGTTATTTCAAGTGATAATATATTATCTGTTATTATAGCATATATTACACACCCATTGATTATTCTAGATATACGAGTATATGTATATTTAACTTAGATAAAGCACAGAAATCAGGGTGATTTAGTATTTCTTTTTTGCATAAAAAAGTTATCCAATGAACCATGTATAATGCACACACTAAACTATATTTATGCAATTAACAACTGACTGCAGTATCATATCACCAAGGTTATGACGATAACAGGAAAATAAAATCATGCAAAACTCATTATTATCTTTGCGATAACCAGTTTTCGTATTATCAACACTATGTTACACAAGTATCTCACAAGTCGTCGCGCAGACGCGTAGTGTGTCGGACGTTCGCAACATGAGTTTCGAAAACAAAGTAGTGATAATAACGGGGGGAAGCTCGGGCATCGGTGCTGCTACAGCAATTTTATTTGCTAAAGAAGGAGCTTCCGTTGCTATCGTAGGAAGGAATGAATCTAAGCTAAAAACTGTAACTGAACAATGTCAAGAACATGGAGTCACACCCCTCATCATTAAAGCAGACGTTTCTCAAGAAGAAGCAGCCAATGACATCATCAAACAAACCATAGATAAGTACGGAAAACTTGACGTTCTGGTCAACAACGCAGGTATTGTGTTCACGGGAGGAATACTTGACGGAGGAATTCTGAAGACCTACGATCAAATTATGAACACGAATTTAAGAGCAGTCGTAACTCTCACGACCTTGGCAACGCCTTATCTCGTTAAAACCGGAGGAAATGTTATCAACATCTCAAGCACATTGGGAACACAACCTAGCCCATGGATGATGGCATACTGCATATCAAAAGCTGGTTTGGAACATTTCTCCAAGACCGCTGCTTTAGAATTAGCACCATCTGGCGTAAGAGTGAACATAGTGAGTCCTGGGCCAGTTGTTACTGATATTTTGGAAAATGCTGGCATGCCTGACTTGTGGGAAGAATGGGGGAAACGCACGCCTCTCGGCAAAGTGGCTTACTCGGAAGAAGTAGCTGATTTAATCCTGTTCCTAGCGAGTAGCAAGGCGAAGAGTATTACTGGCGGAAACTTTTACATCGACAATGGTTCAATGTTAAACCATGGATAATTTTAACGCTAGTCTGTCAATTTAAACGTAACCATTAGTAAAGTGTCAGTAAAAGTAAAATTAAACGTTGTTTACGTTAATGTACTCTTTTTTTGGTCAAAGCCCTGTTTTTTAAACAATTAAATAATAAACCAATAAGTTATTTATTAACCTTAACATGGAATATATCTATAACCAAAAGGAAATTAATATACCTATCAGATTTTTTATTCTAGAAGTTTGTTAAGTAAACTGAAATAATAGTACATTGTTACCCCAGGGGTGAAAGTAACTTACTTAGCCCCGAGACGGGGCGCCAATAGTTCGAGGGACTAAATAAGTCTTTAATATACACACAATAAACACTGTGCTTTTCATTACGAATACAAGGAATGTAAAAATAAAAACATGAACTAGCTAAAGAAAAAATTAGTAAATTTTATTTCGGACTGCTGCTTTCCCGCCTGTTTTGTTTTTTTTCTCTGTGGCCAGCCACCAATACAGCCATTATTTGACAATTTCATCATTGAAAAAATGGTAAATATTTTGCCCAAATCTATGTTATTATTTGTTATAAATTGTTGAAACTTAAATAAAATAAAGTTATTTAAAAAAATATATATTCTTTAATCAATACTTAACTTTAAGTTATTTCAATTTTACATCGTGGCTGCATAGAAAGTTGGAACATGGTTCAATAAAAATGTGTAAATAAAACTAGTTTTTTTTTAATAATTTGACATCTGTCAGTTGAAAGCGATTCTCCCTAGGGATGAAAAGTATTACTTTCATCCCGCTCCTCAGGCTACTTCAAACCTACTTTCAGAGTATGAGTAGTTAAAATGTATTTTTCAATTATTTAAATTATTATCTACAAATGAGGGTCGAAAAACTGGGATGCTGATATATATAACAAGGGCTTGTTTTTACTTCGTCGAACCATGTTTGCTTAGCAATGGTTACTTTGAGAAGACCAATGTGTTTATCTAGACATATAAATAACGTCCACTTTTTATAAAAAAAATCGTTTGCGAACTCACTTGTTGTCTTTGAACAAAAGAACATGGCATTTATTATTTTATATATTTTGTTTTGTGATAATGCGTAAGTACATTACAAATAACGCATCACATTGCGGACAGTGCATGCGGAAACAATAACATAAATAATGAAGTTACTTTTATTATTCTCAGCAGGATAATTAATTTTGTTCATGTAAATTACTTTATTTTTACCTTAATAATTTAGTAATATGTAGGTAACTATTTGTTTAAAATATATTCCACAGAAGTGTAGTCTAATATTACGAAGCAGAACTTCATTTATTTATTTCATGAAACATTTTAGTCAAATAAAATACCACGGAGATCAATTTGTATTCATAAAAGTTTAATTAAGTCACACTCAGTTAGCGGGGACAACTTTAAAATTTAAATAAATTCAGTAGTAAAGTACTAGGAGGGCAGAGACACGAAGGAATAGATTAACTCGACCTCTCTCTGGATATTAAGCTACGGTACTTTGTAAAACGTTTGGATGCTTCAAAAATTTATTCTGTGGCAATGCTAATGAGATGTTTTTAAAGCTCTTTCAGTATTGTCGTCCCCTAGTAACTGTACCTGCTAATTTACAACAAGTCGTAAATTTATAACCTTTTGTAAAAATTGCCATGAGTAGGTGGTATCTACTGAAAACTAAGAGTTGGTTTGGGATCACAAAATGTTTGCATAATATAATCTGCGGTGTTGTGGCTTAAGGCGCATTGTGTTGTGGTAAGATACTGACTGTGAAACCTGCCTTCTTCTCTATTACAATGATTGTAGTTTATCAATATTAAGGTAACTCGACACTTCAAATCCACGGGTAAGCAGAGTATCACAAGAGCATAAACAAAATTAAAGGATGAAATGCCGTCACAAAAATGTGTGGACTCATGCTCAGCCTCAAGTGCAAAGGGGTCGAAAGAGGTCTGTGTGAAAATGACGAAACGAAATATTTCGGATGTCGAAGGCATGACGAAAAAGTTTTTACAATGAAAACCGGGACGAAAACGAACGACACAGACCAACAAGAGTTTTCTTTAAGCACAATTCATGGATACTAAAAGTTTATCCTTGAAAAAAAAAATGTAGATAGGACCGCCATTATTTGAGACTTGCGAGAAAAAGGCGGTAATAAAAGGTGAGTTTTCAGTTTATTTTCTTGTCTCTGAAATGTTCTCTAAATACGTGTTGTTTCCAAATTAACGGGATTCCTTTAAACAACAAGAAGTTAAAACCACGTCGTTGTATACAGGTTAAAACACACAACAGTTACTAATAGCGCTTCTTGAACCACGACTGACCTCTCGAGCTCGGCCATTAAAGACATATACAAGGCAAATTGTGGATGCACATCCAATAGCTTTCTAGTCATTAATTACGGAGTTTACCGAGTTCCTAACTTGCTCGATTCTATTGCCAAAGTCCGTATCTTGTACTTAATAGTGCAGGAGCCAGAGTAATTAAAATTCCTCACTGATTTCACAGCGGAAGTAGTAGAACAAAGAAAACTAATTCATCAGAAGTTTCGTGAGGTATACTGCAGTTTCAATAATTGACTGCTATTTACGATCTGTGTTTTTAAGTTAGCATTCAGTGTATGCAAATATGGTGTGTTCAGATTTGCTGGATATCTATTTCTATTTTTAGCTTCAACCCGCGACTTCTCTTGCATGCAAATTTTGATGTGTTTTTCAGGGATACATTATACATAAGAACCTTCCGTTTGGATCATTCTGTCTATTGAAGAAAACTGCATCAAAATCTGTAGCGTAGTTTAAAAAATCTACGCGTACAGACGGTGGGACACGACTTTGTTTCATGCTGTGTTTATAGATTGTGTGATTTTATACAAAAGCTAATTTAAATAAAAGAAGGAGCAACTAAACCTTAATATACGTTTTCACACTTACTTTCCTTAAATCTTAGTAGAGTCTACTAGGACACTGTACGGTGTCCTAGTAGACTCTACTAAGATTTATTTAGAAAAAGTACCAAACATTTATTTGAAAAAAGGGTTCTTATACAATTAACAGCTTTTAATAAACCCCGCTGATAGGCGTATAATATACCATTGATTCCACGTAAACGAATACGTTGAACAATCCATATCAAAACTAAAAGTCACGCGTCCTAGGCAGACAGAAAAAGTTTTTTTCTAGTTTTTTCATCGTTTTGTTGTGCACATGTCCGGAATGCTATAGCAGGACAGACAGACTGACGGGTATGACAATTTAGTTCAGGACAACAATACCCCTCTGAATTGCAGCAGCCATTTTACTGGAGCCAAATTTTATGCACATACCAGGAGGGCATAAAACTCTGAGTCTTTGCTGAAAGAATGTTGAGTGAGAGTTCTGAGGGAATTTAAATGTTTTTGCTTTTTGTCTTTCGTACTTTTGATGCTGAGAGGAGAAGCCGGTGCTTTGGTCATAAAAGTGTTCCTAATTAGGCCGTCCTATTTTTGGCGAACTAATTTTCTAAGATTTTACAAAACAGAAAGCTCTTGCAATTAATTAACCTAAATATCTGTCTCTCTGGATACCCATGCTTCTATAGACGATTGATTTATGTTTCATCCAAATTTTTCTTTCCCACCAGAACGATCCTAAAAGTTTTAATCCTCCATTTGTCGAAATAAATGAAAAATGCTACATTACCTTCGCATTCAACAAAAAAATGTCCGCCATTTTCCCCAACGATAAAAAAAGAACTTCAAAAATAAAACTTCACCCGTAAAAATAAAAAAGTGTCTAACGTAATTTAAAATGGCAAAGGACCGTCGCCATCCATAGCCTAAAAATATTCTTCCTTGTGTGGTACACATACATAAATCTTCATAAGTCGCCATCTTGAAAGTGCATTTACCACGTACGTACGTAATTTCGACGCGTTGCTGGCAACATTTATCATCATTCGCACTGGCAACACCAAGGAAGATGTATCATATTTGAAAACTATGTGTGCTTAGGTGGCTTAAGGGTTCTTATCTTTGTAGCCAGGTGTTTGTTTATAATTAGTTGGTGGTCGGAAAGAAAAATAAGATTGAGTTGCTTAGAAGGATGTGTTGGGAACATAATAGAGTTCACGTTTGTAGACTTTTCTTGTCTACACCTAATACCAATATTTGTTTTGGATTTTGAATCAAACCAGGTTTTATTTTGTGTGTCATTTAAAAGATGCATTTTCAGTGTTATAGTTTCTTTTCTGCGGAACTTAGAACAAATAGATATTTTTTCATGTGAAACATATATAGCCGCACGGGAAATGGCATAAAGCCCCCACAAGTTCCTTGTAAAATGAACCTTTTCCCATTAAAATAATGTTTTTTTTTGGTTCGATTGTTGATCTATTTACAAAATTGGTGTTGTGTTCATGGTTTTTGAGGTCGGTGATAACAAAAATGAGGTCAAAATGAAAATCCAAAATAGCGTGGAAGAAAGTTTTCGTTTCTTTTTTATAATGCATATTTCGTTATACGGGGTGTAAATCACCTCATCTCGAAGCCGTCAACCAAGCATTCCGTACATGAAACTAAGCAACTTTACGCAAAAATTATTGCTGGGAAACGACTTTTTTTTGGGGGGTGTAAAATCATGTTGTGTGGTAGAATTCAATGTAACGCACTCACAAAACATTGTGCTGATGGACGAAAGTAATGCGCCTGCCTGGGTTCGAACCCACGGCTTACTGCTCGTAACTCGGGGCTGCCACAACTGGGCCACCGCTGCTCTCTTTTTTTAAAATGTATTAGCTGTCGTGATTATAACAATGCTACAAAATCAGCCCATTTACGAACGAGAATCATCTGAAAACACAATTTATTGCTTATTACGTTTACATTACGTGTACCGTGAATACACTGTCCTATAAACGTTTATATTTTTACTGCCTTAACAATACAATCTTTATTAATAGCATTCACTTAACTTTTACCTCAATAACGGCATCAAAACGCCTCCTAAACTTCATATTCTCTTAATAGCAATTTAAATTTACGATATTACAATAAAATTTTAATCTCACCTGTAAAGGCGTACCTTATAATATATTCTTTCCCGTAATTACACTTCCGAAATTAATAACCTGAGATATTTTGTAGCCACGGTCTTTTGTACCCGAACTTTGTGGCCGGCAGTGTAAGATAAAGTATCATAACAGGGGCCTATACGACCCAGGTAAGAGGGGAATTACTTACCGAAACGGTGCCTCTTCGACTGGTTATTTTCTGTGAAGAAAATAAAGAGTTTTTATATTATGCGTGTGGGTGTAGTTTATGTTAAATTTTATTTTACACAATACGGGGAGGACCGTAATAACGTGTTGTTAAATAATACATTTTCATACAAAACGCTTCAAGTTGTTTATCTAAAGAGAGCTGTTAGAGCATGTGTTTACAAGGAAATACGCGTTCGCGAAAATCAAGGAACTTCGCGGAACAAATTAAGTTATTTTAAATTGAGATACACTGCCTCGCAGCCGGTACTAGGAGTACAGACCAACTCAGAGCAACATTACAATTAATCCGAACCTCAGCCACGGATTAACGTGACACGATCCTTAAATCCCCGAGCGGCGTTCGTAAATTAACCCTGAAATTGTACAATACATTCCACCAGCCAGTATTAATACAATTTTCACCACGTTTTCAATTTTCCGAAGTCCAATGTGAAATATTACTACAAGCTCTTCTGCCGTTCTGGTATCTTGGTATGTGTGGTTTGTGAATTGAAGTGATTTTTCTTTGCAATATTTAGTTTTTTTTTATTTCGTGTGTAACTTGTAGAACTTACAATGAGTTTATATGCAAAGTTACTGTGAATACCATATTTTATCTAATTTGCTTAAGTGGCGTACTTAAGCAAGGTTACAATATAAGTAACTAATAAGTACAATATACGTTATTCTTATGAAAATAGAGAAGTTTTCATTTCCAAAAACCTCCTTTGAGCGTTGGGAAGAAATTATAATTATATTGAGTTCACATTCAAATGTCAAATGTTTTATGTTACCAACATCATTACATATAATACTAAAAACAAAGTCGAAACGAATTCGGTATTCACGTGCCACCGCCTACGCTGACATTTTAGTGATCTCATTACGAATTTATAAGTAGAACATGACAGAATACGCATGTATTATCTTTTAAGAAAACCCTCCTTTCAAAATACCTACAAGAAGTTAAGTTACGAACATTTTATATCTCCAATTTTTCGATCGTAGAACAAATACTTCCGTCTGGAATGGCCAACAAATCGTGTTAAAGTGCTCATGAAAAATAAAGCTAGTTCTGTAATGAGGTGGAAGACCGTTCTAGATAAGTTACAGTTATAAAGCGCTAGAAATGTGAATTATGCCCGAACATGACCGCCGAGTTTGGCTAGTTAAGCCTCACACGTGTTTCTATTGTGACACACTGTTAATAAGAGGGGCAAGCAAAACTTTTTGAAAATAATTATAAAAAGTAGTTTGAATGATGTTTACATTATGCATGCTCGGATTTTATTGAGCAGACGTGGTTCTTAAGACTTTGTATTGTAAAAGTTGGCTACATCGTAAATAACTTGATTATGGATTCAAATTGATATTTTAGTGCACTATCTAAATAACATGGGACTTCAAACATAACTGGCGAAATGTGGGTATATTTTAAGGTATGCATCTGCCTAACCCTTCGGGGATTACAGGCGTGATGTTATTATATAAGTATATAAATATTGGTAAATTAATCAAATCAGCCAAATAATTGTCCACAATTTTCGACTTTCAGAATGCACGCTCTTATTTGCATTCTCATTGTCCTCAGTCTAGTGAAACAATAATATTTACAAGCCAACTTTATCAAAATTTACCTACATTCATTGGATCTATACTGGGAATAAGTAATATTTATAGCCTCAACGAAGGTCAGCCTGTCAGTGACCGCTGTTTCCCTTCAGCGCGTCAGTATTGGCAGAGACATGCGATAGCCTTATTTCCCATAGGGCTTCGAAGGCCAGAAGATAATCGTGTCATGGAAAAAATACTGAATATTGAAAAAAAGGTGTTATATTTTAGGTACAAATAAACACTAGTATTAAAATGGGTTTCGAACTGTAAGGGTCGGAATGCTCCCGGGTGTTACCACTGCGAGGATCGGCCGGAGGACACGGTGGAGCACACTGTGGAGCTCTGCCCTGCTTGGGATGAGCACCGCCGTATCCTCGTAGCGGCGATTGTCGGCGGCGACCTCTCGCGTCCGGCCCTGGTTCAATCCATGGTCCGGAGCGAGAGGGAATGGGAAGCCGTCGCCTCCTTCTGCGAAGCAGTCATGCTAGCGAAGGAGGTGGCGGAACGTGAGAGGGAGAGAACGTCACGTCCCAGCCGCCGCGGGAGACGCCCCGGGCGTCGGGAGGCAACCAGTGGCCCCCGGCCACCGTAGGCGCGGGCCTGTGGACGGTGAGTAATGGGCTAGCTCACCGTCCGTCCGTCTTATGACGACAGACCGCGCCGACGGCGCGTTCGTGTTCGTGCCGACGCGCGCCTCAAGGAGATGTCAGCAAATCGGAAGGGGTCCGAGAGGGCTGATGCCTGCCAGGGCTTTGGGTTGTTCGAAAAAGATACCGTGCCCCTGGAACGCAAAGGGCTAAGAAGGAACATGGATGGGTTTAAGTCAGTCAAGTCTGACACTCCCTTCCGCTCCGCCCAGAGCAGGAGAAGTCATTTGATGATTACCCATCCTAAAAAAAAAACAAATGAAAATGTTGAGGTGGATGTGTAGTTTTTTTTTTTGTGAATGTCATCTCGCAGTTCATCCTATGAGGTTGTCGTCTGCTTAACCGGACTATCCTGTGGGTGCTTTAAGAGTAAGGCCTCCAGTCATTGTATAAAAACGTATGAACTAAGCGACTACACTCTAAAGGCACCCCCTGTGGGGTACGAGCCGGAAACGGCTGAAACGGAACGGCGAGGTTGGAAAGACAGCGGTTTGAGTCGAAATTTTTTAAGAGTGCTAGTCTCTTTGCCATTCTCCTGGAGGAGGGTGATAGCATCATCGGGAGTGGCGAGGGTAAGCCTCGGACGGCGTACTGTACTAATGCGCGAGGGTTGGTAAAGGGTGGCCGCTGCGATCAGGGGATTACGGTGCTTAATAGCGTTATCGAAGAAACGCTTCGAGAGACGTTTCATAAACTGAAGGATGGTGGGAATTCTAAGGTCTAAGTGTAGACGGTCATTACGGACATAAAAAGGGGCTCCCGTGTCTCTACGTAAGAACCGGTTCTGCAAGTTTTGCATCCTATGGATGTACTTAGGCTTGGTGTGTGCGTACACGACGCAAGCGTACGTAATAATGGGGCGGATCACCGCGGTATAAAGGCGCAACTTGCACTTGAGTGACAACTTGCTTTTTGCCGAAATCATAAAATGTAGCCTACCCATAGCAAAGGCGGCTCAGTTACGAGCCGCTTTGATGTGCTCCGCGAAGGACAGGTGGTTGTCCAGTAAGACTCCTAGGTAATTGCTTCTCCTAAGGGATAGGTTTACCATACATAGTGATTGGGCTGAGCCCGGGTGGCTTATTCCTACGCGGTTTAGAAAAGAGAACTGCCTGGCTCTTGTCGGGGTTCACCTCAATTCTTCATTTCCGGAACCAAGCGTCTATGACGTTGGCTAAGGTTTGGAAGTTGCGGTAGGTGGATGTGTTGTGAAACAAGAATGCATAAAGTAAGGAATGAGTGAATTATAGGGTGTTTGAAAGTTGCACCAGTTACAGAAAAGTTGAAAGGAAATCAACTGTCATGGTTTGGACATGTGATGACGAATCGCATGAGACTAAAAGAGTGATGAATATAAATGTTGATGGAAGGAGAAGGAGAGGGAGAGGAAGACTAAAGAAACGATGGATAGGTTGTGTGAGTAATGATATGAAAGAAAAAGGAGCTAATGATATATAGTTACGATTGACGAGAATGGAAGAATAGAGTGGAAGAAAAAATAGAGGCAGTCATAAGGACTACCGACAGAAGTGAAAACTTAAAAAAAATGGAAATACTGAGTTCTTTTTTGAATTCTTAAATTATTTTGAGGTAACAACCAGCGTCGCTTATTTTATAAACAAGGCCAGCTTCAGAAATAGTCTTTCGCTGTACACACTGCTACAGGGTGCTGAAACATACCAGTTCCACCTAAGCGAGTTCGCTTCTTGCGATGCATCAAACGGCAATGTTTGGCAGGATATCCGGCTATCCGGTTATAAAATTGGCCAAATATCCGGTATCCGGGCAAACGGATATCCGTTTCATCTCTATTAAGTATTGCTCTGTTTTTCTTAATTGTGTTTTTCACCTAGGTACACCTTGGACTAGAAGCTTCCCAGCAATTGGTTAACTACGTATTATTTAGTAAACCAAAACTACCGCTTTCGCTCTATTTCTAATAGGTACAAACTTTCTAACGTTTTCATCTTCCAAATAAACAGTCAGTATGTCACCTATACTCAATTAATGACGTCACACGCGCGCACCGCAATAAATATTGATAACGCAGTTCCGTTCGGACGACGTGCTGCTCTGACGTTTTAGTGATGTTACTCTGCTAGGCTTATGACAGCCTAGTACTTTGTGTGTAACGAAGGTTCTTTAGTTTCGGAGAGCACGTAAACCATGTGGATATAAATTATTAAATATATTAATATTATTATTGAGTAATTAAAATTGATTTAGGGTTTACCGATTCTTAAAATTCATCGTGATCGTCCTATCCTATTTATTTAAGACTGGCACACACGTCACGATTATCGGCACAGTTCCTTCCGATTCCGATTTATCTACAACAGTATAGTAGTCTTCAACAGTACAGCTCTAGAAAATCGGACAAACTGTACAGTTTTTCTCATACACACATGTAGATTTATCGTTGCAGTTTGAACTGTACCGTCCGATCGTAACGATTTTTCGTAACGTGTGTAGCAGCCATTAGGGTCAGCATAATACACAATCATATTATTATTCACCATCAATACATGTCTCTCTTTAGACCGCCATTTTAGTTTTCAATTCCTGCCAGTTACATAATGAAATATTTATTAATCATGTATCCTACTATTACAGTCTATCCATGTGAAAATGGAGCATAATCGTATTATCAAACTCACATGACTGAACATAATTATTTGTAGGTGCATTCTAATCGGTAATCACATTGGCATCCAACTGATTATACAATTAGCAGTGGGGTTGAAACACCAAATAATCAGGCGTTATTTGATTTAAACTCGATTATATTGGTGTTGGATCAGGTAATAACTGAACATGGGCAATAAACCTCGCGAAATACGAAAATATGTTCATACATAGTCCAAACAAAATCTAAATATGAATTTTACAGTGAAAACGCGAGAGCGAGTGCGACATCAACTATCATAAATATTACTCTCATACACACGTTTACGGCGACGCGGCGTTAAATCCTGCGATAGCAGTGCCGGCAGCGGCCATATTTCATGGCGGGAAAAATTAAAATGTGTCAAAATGCCCGCCGACCGCGCCCCATACGCGACATTGAAGTTATTAAAAACGCATAGTTTTAGCAGTATTTCCCTCATTTTACACCGTAACGTAGAACAGGCAACTTGCTTAACCAACTGGTTTGATGGCCGACAAGTGAGAAGTTATGTCGCATTTAATTTCGTCTCCAATTTTAATATTTGTTTTCTGAATTTATGATGATGACTCGACGGTCTGACATTGTGCTACATATCGCAAATGAATGTTTTATCGCGACCCAAATAAGTTCTTGAAATATGAGGGAAAAAGGTTTTTTTGCTGAGTACAGACAATATTGAATTAAGCTTGAAATTCAGATAGGTACGGGGGAATTTCATATCTTTGTACTTCGCGAATGTCAATACCTACTCAGGTATCTCTTCACCTGGCTTATCTGGGTTTATCTCGATCTTAAACGGTCATAAGAAAGAACCACATCTAAGAATTTGAAGAGCCATAAGGACTTACTTGATTTTCAAGTGTTAAATTATCCTTTGTTGTATTTTTGATCAGTCAAAGAATAAAAAGATGTAACGATACCTGCTTACGCAAGTTTCGTAAACTGGCAACTAAGCTATTGAGTTTTCGATTTTGAATAGACTTAATAGATATCATTTTCGGTTAATTGCAGTAGAACTAATAAATATCAAAAAGGCTAGACTTAAAACACGAAACATTCCCTACAAAATTGAACATAAAAGTTTCATCGTAAACTTATATCATGTCGACAACATTCCGCTAAGTTAACTCCCTAATTAATTGCTATTCATTACAGCACCCGAAACACGATCATTACGAGCCACATAAAACAGGCAACGGATTCACCTGCCTGCTGCCTACCAATATACACCCCACCCCACTTAAAAGTCGCGGCGAATTCACAGATACTGGCACCCATGAAAATAGAATATAAAATGAACAGATATAAACTGCCAAACGAATATAGGCCGAACAATTTTATGTCTTTGCGTTAAAAAAGAACTTTATTCTCTTGTCGAACCTCTCAAGGATGGACGGTTTTAAGACCTTTGCCTGACGACATTAACGAATATTTAAAAAACGAACCTATTGATTCGTGTACACAGTGGTCGACATTGGACGATCGGATGTCCATTAAAGTTGATTGATTTCTCTTCAAACAAAATTAAAAAGAGAGCTTTTGCAAATATTAAATTAATGAGTTATTCGATAACTTAATTTGATGGAACCCTTTTTTATATTATATTTTAAGCTTTTATTTAACTTGCTTTGTTAATTAGTTAGTATGTAGGCATTGGTCAAATCTAGAAACTGAATTGCAAACCAGTTCCCCTCCAACCAGTTGAGTTGAATTTTGCACACACCTTTGATTCTGGTGACAATACATTTTTATGATGGACACGACTTGATACTGCAGCCAAGAGAACTCCTCAACAGTTTACAGCACGGACACGAAACTAGGTAAACGCGTTTAATGTTGATAGATAAACCTATTTTTCTTCTTATAATTTTAGTAAAAGGCTATTTTTTTTTAACTTTCTGTAGAGTTGCTCAATACAGAAAATAATGAGCACTAATTGAAATGAAACCCATTCATGTCGAAATCATGAATTGAACTTGAAATTTGTGTGCTCTAATTCCGAAAGTTTGGAACACCGCCATTTTGAAATTAACGCAAAGAGTATAATAATAATACGGGAGAATTAACGTCAGTCAACATAACCAAGTTCTAGGTTCAAATATTGGACATGCGATCCGTTGCGCCAATCAACTGTGTAACAAGGCTTCGAGGCAGCAAATAATTCGTACACATTTTGCTGTATCCATCTCTATACTAACTTAATAATGGTTCGAAGTCCGAATCCGAAGGCTATGCGCAAACTGAAATTCAAGGAATATTTTACAAAATACGAGCCAATTCGAAGCAGTTAAATCCAAAACATTTTAAATAAGGTTTTGTAAACTTTAAATAAGCTTAGTAGTGAGCGGCGACCCTTTGTTGCGATTATTTCCGTAAAATCCGAGGTCTGCGCAATCTGTATTACCTCTAATCTTCTTAGAGGTTTAGGTAGGTACATACCCTCCTCGAACTGCTTAGTTTTGAACAAAATAAATATTCTCCGACCTTGTACGAATATTGAGTTACTTTTACTAGACTTTGATTGGTCGTATAAAACTTTTTATAAGGCGTTATTGGATTTAGCATAAAACTTATTTACCTGCCCATTTTGGGTACGCTTGGAGATACAATTTGAATATTATTTTGTTGAAAGGGTTATACGGCAATATCTTGGAAAGAGGTTTGCTATTACTACTGTTAATACTTTGATAAGATAAAAGGTAAGGGGAGAATTGAAATACTTCAAAGTAAGTCAGTGATGAGGTTTGTTGTATTCGTGACTTGTTATTTCCATATTGTACCAACGCTTTTTCAATTATTGAAGCAAACTCGAGGCACATATTCTGTTTGGTCTGATTATTACAGCTCATTCCACATGTTTACCTTTACGTGCGATACGTACGAAGTACTAGGCTAGCAGGAACTTAAAGAGCGCGCGGCTAATAAAACAGCAGGAAAATATGAAAGCAAAATGTAAACAAACGATATTCCCTCGAGACTGGATGTAGTTTTAGTATGTAGTGCAACCAACATACGGAGTCGCGATTTATCTATTAGCGAATCAGAGATACGGGACGCTTGGCACAATGCCAGCGACTTATGCATTCATGGGGTGACTAAACAGGTAGCGTTGGTAGAAAAAAAAACTTTTTAACGGCACTAAAAGTGGGAATTTTATATTTTCCAACAGCGTGTTCATTTTTACGTAAGGCTGAAGCATTTTTTGAATTCTAACTGAGATAAGGAAGTAGTATTAATTTATACAAAGAAAATCGAGTCCCTATCAACGCTGAAAAAGCAAATCGTATAAAATTAAGGCTGGCACGTAATTTCCAACAGTATACTTAAGCTAAAAATTTTCAAAATCATGGTAGTATAATCGCGTGCCGGTAGCATACTAAGGAGTGAGACAAAACGCGAATTTGCGGCAACAGGATAAAATAGTCGGTAAAGATGGCGTCGGGAATGATTCAGCTGCTCGACACAATTGGCGTCTCGCGAGGACCTAACGCAATTGCGCCGCGCTGCTAAAATCATGTATATCCCCAACGAGCTTATTTAGTTTTTTGTTTAAGGATAAATTGGCTGCTCTGAGCTGCCATTGTTACGTATTATCGCGGAAGTAATCATGGTTGAATTGTTTAATGTTGCCGGCTAATATTGTCAGCATGGAATAATACTTATTTGCTGTACAATTACTGTTGCCGGTCATGTTTGCTTGGTACTTTTCATTCAACTGAGAGGCAATTGAGTGTTGGGTAAATTTGCTATCAATAAAACTGAATGTTGTCCGATAGAAGCTAGATAGGTTTATTTCTAACCCAGGCCGGACGGAACGTAAATATATAACCATGTAGGTTAATAACTAACTGCATGAGTTAGGTCATCGGGCTATTCACCTATTGCGCCACTGTAAATCGATATCCTACCCTCTGCAAAAGATATTTATAATATTATGCAAATGGAACCTTTTCGGAATCCACGTCACGAAATTACGGTGCGATAACCCACACTCATATTTAATTTTCTCGGAAAAGGTTGCGTATGAAATTAAAGAAACTAAATTAATTAAGGGCAAAAATTCACAGTCCCATCTACATACTACCTGCCTTTTGCGAAAATTAAATTAAATTCTGACTAAATAGAAATTTTTTTAAGACAATGTAGGTCGACTTCTAAACTTAAGGTGGAAGCGACGGGGCAGACCTCGAAATTCAATTTTTTGTTACGTTTTTTTGCAATTTGCCGCTCAGTGTCAGGTTTTATTTTGAATAAAATATGATACGCGGCCGTAAAACGTACGTATTTACATAATTGTAGTCATTAAAATCATCGATACCTACTCAGTAAAGCCATATTAGTTATGGCCACGTAACATATTAATCAATATAAAACCTGACACTGACCGGCAAATTGCAACAAATGACAGAAAATTTATTGAATTTCGAGGGTCACGCTGTCGCTTCTACTTGAACCTTTTTTGTTGTTTGAATTATGAAATGTCTATGCCCATACATCCTTCTTTTTCTGCAAAGGCGAGCACAATCTGACTGCCTCATTCGGCCAGGCGCCGCCTTGTGAACGCAGCGTCAATTACTGACCACGGCAACAGACGTACAGCCTTACTCAATTACTGCAGCACTCTAACTCACTTAATGCCGCTGATTAACGGCAAATTGACTTAAATGACAGCAGGATATACCACCTACCTTGTGTTTGATACGGTCGAGCACAAAAAACAAGAATATTTTTTTAAAGGTGCTGTCAAGCCGAGCTGACAATGGACTTTAATAGATAATGTTTTGTCTGCAGACTACACACAAAACTTACAAAACTATACTTACAAAATATTATTTAAAGATTGAAAAAAATATTTCACTTTTAGCATTATTCTAAAACCCTTTGTATGATTTAATAAGAGAAGAAGAAACGATACAGCATTTAAAAGAAAGGCGCTTGGATTAAATAGGACAACTTTGTGTTAAGATACAATTTAATATCTAAAAAAAAAAACTACTTGTTCGAACGAACACACAACCAAATTGGTTGAGTTGATTCGAATTTTTGTTAAATTTCCTAATTGAATTTGAAGAATGTTTCGTGCAATCCATTTTTAGGGTTCCGTACCCAAAGGGTCAAACGGGACCCTATTACTGAGACTACGCTGTCCGTCCGTCCGTCCGTCCGTCCGTCCGTCCGTCCGTCCGTCCGTCCGACTGTCACCAGGCTGTATCTCAAGAACCGTGGTAGTTAGCCAGTTGAAATTTTTACAGATTATGTATTTCTGTTGACGCTATAACAACAAATAATAAAAACAGAAAAAAATAAATATTTGAGGGGGGCTCCCATACAAAAAAGTTTTTTTTTTTCGTTTTTATAAATAATGTTACGGAACCCTTCGTGCGCGAGTACGACTCGCACTTGGCCGGTTTTTTATAGTGTGAACACCACTGGTACCTAGTTTCACATACAGCTACCAAACGCAAATACCAAACTCGTCAAAAGCACGGATCGGCAGTGTTTAGTTAGTCGCTATACAGAACTAGGCTTTAGGCTGGTCCTATCGATTCGGTCAAACGATTCAGTCGTTGGTTGTAAAAAATGTACGTGTATCGATGGTTTCAACCCTGTATATATATATATATATATATATACGTATACCCTGTATCTATAGACTGTTAAAGCAAAAAAAAATTAAGTCATGAATGTCGTTTTGACAACTATTTTGAAGATGTGTTTATCGGCGATACAGTGGAAAGTCAACAGTTTTTTTTTTGCAAATATTTTTACGAAAATATTTATCTATAATCTAAATGGGATGAAGTTAGTATAAATATGGCTTATTTATGTCTGTGTCGTTTCTCATCATATTTGTCCACTATGTCATCATCATCATTTCAGCCGAAAGACCTCCACTGCTGGACATAGGCCTCCCCCAAGTGATGCCACATTGACCGGTCCCGTGCGCCTCGCATCCAGCGGATCCCCGCAACCTTCAGACCTTCTTTCCAGGTCATCGGTCCACCTAGTGGGAGGCCTTCCAACGCATCGTCTTCCGGTTCACGGTTGCCATTCCAGAACTTTTCGGCCCCATCGGCCATCCGTTCTGCGAGCAATGTGACCTGCCCATTGCCACTTAAGTCCACTATGTATGTACGTTTATAGTAATACTTATCTTCATTTCAAAACCTTATTTTTAGTGCCGTCATATTATGCTGATTTATAAGACGCCAGACTGCATTTCCGAGCAGCAAAATTCTTTAACGAATTTATAAATAGTATCCAACTTTCCAGACAGCACTGCTGGCGGCCATCCCTCCTCAACAAACTCACTAATTATTAATTAGCATAAATTTCTGTAACTTTACAGTATCGGGAGAATTGACTTTTAACCCTTTGGTTAGTTAAGCACGATCTAGTTTCACCCCTCACCCCTCAGCCCCTCGGGAGTATCCGATGCCAAAGGTTGAGGACTCCTGAACTTTCGTAGAAGATGTTAATGTTTTGAAACCATAGGAGGAGTTTGATGGAGCTTCTTTAAAACCCCGTTCTTGGATTTCATCTCACAATAATAAATATTATAATGTAACAATTCCGTGACACCAAAATATTACTGAATCGTCTTATTTAATGAAATCACAATTGTTCTTTATGATACTCTGCATATTTTGAACTTCAAAAATTACATGAGACAGTCCCCCAAAATGGCCACCATTCGCCATTTCCTTATGTTCTAGCTGGGAAGATGAAGTGGCGGACTAAACTCCCTAGCAACACATCTGTCTGGTAGGCTTAACAGGGGGAGTATGTAAGGTGTACGGACCCTCACGAAGACGTCAATCAAGCATTCTGTACATCAAATTAAGTAACTCTCCGCAAAAATTATTGCTGGGATACGACTTTTTATTGGGTTACAAATTAACGGTTTACGATAAGACATAATGTAACGCACTCAGAACATTGTGCTGATGGATGGCATTGAATGGTAAGTACTAGGGCCATAGAAGTATTCAAAGGTATAACAGAAAAAATGTCTATTAAAAAAAAAATACTTGTGAAATTGTTGGAATTTTGAATTTCAATATCTCCCTAACTAGAAAGTTCCATGGTATCCTGGTCTAGAACAAAAAACTAATCGCAATGACGAGTAAAACCTTTCGGTTAAACGTGTTTATACATCCATTATTTGAGGATAAATAAATAATATATTAAATAAAATAAACAACATAACGTACGGACTTTTCTTTTATCTGTACCTACGTGCAGTGTACGTCTCAAGATGTTTAAACAATAGATGGTTCACAATAAGCGTTCGACAGCACCAAACGACTTCTAAACTGCGGAACGTTTTCAATATCATTCAAATAATTTAAGCACATAGGTTTTATACGGTACTAGCTTCAGCCCGTGGTGGCGCATAATAAGTATCCTATGTCCTCACCCGGGTCAAGGTCTACCTGTTTGCCTAGATTCTTCGAAAGTCCATTCAACAGTTAAGGTGTGAAAAGATAACATACGCCGATAGTTTTTAAAATAAGAATCATGAGAGTCAGAACAGTTTCAAACTAGTTTACTTTGTAGCGCGTATAAGCTCGTACCGGTTTGCGTGCGTACTCGTGACCAACATGACGCGCTCCAAAAAATATAACACGTGGACGTCTCTGACGACTCACGCTTATACGAGCTTGTAAGCGCATCTACGCTCGTACGAGTCACGCTTGAATCAAAAGGCGCGAGTATAAGGTGTACACGCGCTTCCAAAAACGAACGCTTGTACGCGCTGAAAATACATTCGTCCAAAATCAATTTAAAAAAAAGACTAGTCAAAACTAATATTATAAAGAGGAAAGATTTGATTGTTTGTTTGTTTGCATTTAATAGGCTCCGAAACTACTGGTCCAATTTTAAAAAATCTTTCAGTGTTATATAGCCCATTTATCGAGGAACGCTATAGGCTATATATCATCACGCTAAAACCAATAGCAGTGGAGCAGCAATGAAAAATGTTGCGAAAACGGGGAAAATGTGACGCAAACGAAGTTGCGCCGGACAGCTAGTACTTTCATAATTTTCAAAAGGAAAAATTAAAAAAAAAGTTAGACAAGGTTGTCCCTGTCGTCTGTTAACATTTTTCTCGAGAAAATCTGAACCGCTTTGAATGCAAATTCGGGTTTTTTGTACTCCTAAGGCGTCGCTTTTTTAATTATAATTATTTAGGGTTTCGTACCTCCTTCTGGCTATTTCGGGCGCATGGGATTAATGTCGCCACAGGACCCATTTGCCTTACACACAAAGTTATCAGTTTTAAGAACTTTTCTTACTAATTGTACTCAGGGCACTACTTACATGGCAGTTTAAGTTCGGATTTCCAAATTGCATTTCCACATTCAACCACGCTTGGAAGTTGCCAAATAATAATTCACAAACTTATTAAGTTAATTCAGCGGTGTATAACTTGCATAATGTTCTCAAAGCGGAGCCGGGAGCAAATTAATGGAGTATCGCGTATAATTTTACAAAGCCATTGCAGCCGTAACTGAGATTCCCTGTAGGCGACTGACAGTTGGATACTTCAAGTTATAAGCGACCACGAATTTTCAAATAAATGAAGACGTGAAGAACAAAGTTATTTGAAAAATGGATGTCAATTTTTTTAAGTACGCTGCTTTTTTTGGGCTTCCGTACCCAAAGGGTCAAACGGGACCGTATTACTGAGACTTCGCTGTCCGCCTGTCTGTCACCAGGCCGTGATAGTTAGCCAGTTGAAATTTCTACAGATTATGTATTTCTATTGCCGCTATAACAACAAATACTAAAAACAGAGTAAAATAGATATCCTATACAAAACAGTGATTTTTTTGCTCGTTTTTATTAATGGTACGGAACCATTCGTGTGTGAGTCCGACTCGCACTTGGTCGGTTTTTATACTAAACACTTTGGTACTTTTAACTCCAAACGGGTTAGACTTAAAAAGATTGGAAGAATTGGTGGGCGAGATATCTTCATAAGGTTTTTAGAATACTCTTAAACTTTCCACTATGGGTACGAAACCACTGGTCAAAAGTCATATAGTAATGTTTTTGTCTCATTACTAATTTATTAAGGCAAGATCTAGAGTGAAGACTAACAGATACAATGGAAGAGAAAATGCGCCGAGTTAAAGTAACAGATAAAGGCAGGAAGATAACTATATGATTTTTAATTTCTTTGATTGCTTTTGGTATTTTTAAGCGACTTCCCTTAGGAAGTCGCTTAAAAAAACCAAAAGCAATCGCTTATACTTCATCAATTGTGTCCTTACAAATGCACAGCGGACAATGACACCGCAGTCCCGGTGAGATAAACAGTTTATCCCGTGGATGTAGAACTAAGCCGGTCCCCCTTTGCTAAACGCTGCACTGCCCTTCAACCAGCTCATTAATGCTCGTTGCTTTGTTGCCAATATTGCTAACTGTCTCCTTTCATTTGAGATAAACACCTAATCTCCTGGCAGCAGAACTAAGCCGCCCCCCATTGCTAAATGCCGCATTGCTCTTCAAGCAGCTCATTATTGGCATTTGCATTGTTGATTATATTGCTTACTGTCTTCCTACACTTCTGGTTATGACCACAGAGCGTCCTTCACAGAGAAATATATGTATAGTTACTACCCGATTACATAAGTATTTCGTCTCATTTTGCATTGTTGATTATATTGCTTACTGTCTTCCTACACTTCTGGTTATGACCACAGAGCGTCCTTCACAGAGAAATATATAGTTACTACCCGATTACATAAGTATTTCGTCTCATTTTGTATTGATAATCAAACTTCGTTATATAAACTTCACAGGTCCCCATAAACGTCACTAAAAGGCAAATAGTAATATAGATACAATACTATTTCGTTACCCAAGGGTGGATTAATCCTTTACATATTGCTGCCAACTAAATTATTCTTCTAAACTTATACTAGAAGCTCATAGGGCTCAGTTATATGAAGTCTAAAATTCTTAGAACGGATTTATGTGTCAACAAGTCCTAATAAATATGTTCAAAGGATCCAAAAATCAGAGCAGAAAGAATCAGGAAATCATATTCGATGTTTGCTATCGATTTCGGCTTAAGAGTGGGTAGTGTAAGTCCGCTGGACCAGTGTGTCTACCCGTCCAGATAAACAGCTAATCCCGGCAAAGCGGCGTTAAACCGCTTACTTTGTGTGAACATCCTACAACTTTCTGCGCGCCTGGTAGTGGCGCGGGCGTGGCAAGTATTTTTACTTTGTCCGTCGTGCAAAAATGATATTGAGTCCTGGAGATGTGTATTTTTTATTTACTTTTCATAACATTTTTCCTGTTTCCTCCGTTCCCCAGTTAACAATAAAGCATATGTTAAGGCAAAATGTATCGATTCGAATTTTCGGTAATGACCCTTATTATGATCGAATTACCAAAACAAAAAAAAAAAAAAGATTTTAATCAAAATACTTGCCCTTTTACCGTAATATACATTTATCCATATTCTAACCCTGGTATCTATAGTCAAGTTAAAGTAATTACTTGTGCTTTAGTAATTACTTATGCAAATTTATTTAAGCAATAGACAATAATTTAAACGAAGGAAGAACCGACAAAGAAAGCAAAGCTAAGAATTTTAAGTTCTGCAGTTCTAACTTCAAGTAATTATTGAGCTACATGTTAAAAATCGTATCTTAAATAAGTAAACGCTTTTACTTGTTAATAGATACTGATGTAAGAGCCTCCCCAAATCCATTTTTGAAATAATTTAACCTTTTGTTGCCATGACAACAGTTGAAAACACCAACCAAATCGTATTCCTAGAATTTCTTACGTACGTCCTCTAGCTAGCTATCTTTGCCAAACCCATAGTTGCATTCTGCTTCAATCAATGTTAAAGATATCATATGTCACTTTAATCAATATTAAAGATACATATAATTAATAGTTTTCCGTACTTCTAAAATGACAGATAAAAAGTAGGAGTTTATTTATATCAATTTATAAGTAAACATGGCGGAATGTAAGTGTGGTTAGTCCGACTTAAGAGCGTTTATACCCTACGGCATTTCATACAAACTTTCAAGTCGTTATTTTCCGAAATGACTGAATAGATTTTAATGAAACTTCCTACGCATAAGCAATATACATAGGTCTAAAAAGTTACTAAAACATTTTAAAAATGTCTTTTAAAAATGAAGATAATTGGAAATTTCTGTTTCTATAGATAATTAAAATAGCCGGTCTAATTTAGCTGTAACATTATTTTTCGGAAATGTTTTTTAGTTACTTTTTAGACCTATGTATACTGCTTATGCGTAGGAAGTTTCATTAAAATCTGTTCAGTGATTTCGGAAAATAACGACTTGAAAGTTTGTATGAAATGCCGTAGGGTATAAACGCTCTTAAGTTCAGTTCATAACTAAGAATACCAGTGAGAAGACGTCTATTTTACAAAGACTGGCCTGTTTTTAAGTTAAACAACAATTTGACCACGTCCCCGACCTCTAAACAAATTAAATAGAGCTATATTATTTACACAAGACCTTAGATAGCAGCATATTTTTCTAAATTAAAAAAGTTCTTGCCAAATTCGTCGGCTTCCACTAAACGTTTGCTGGCGTTTTTGTAAAGGAAAATGTACACTGTTTTACGTAAGTGGATACGCATATCATTCTACACAATGTCTAAAATAAGATGATGTTCACAATTTTTAAAAGTGCATGTATTCCTTCTACTGATACTTACAAATAATGTTAGCAAACGCTGAATTTATGGAATCGAGAATCGGTCACTGAAAGTGAAACTGACCTGACAGAAAGTTAGGTAAAGGAACAAAGGGCGGTCTGACTAGGGGATCTAAACAAAATGACATTCTATCAACGATAAAGATTATGGTAAGGTCCAATGTATTGGTCTTACACAAGCTACTGAAAATCTTGAATATGTCGATTCTGTTGAAAGTCCTGAATGACAACGACGCACTTGTATAATATATACCCTCAGCTTATAATGGTTATTGGCAGTATGGTTTCTTTGGAAAAGGAAAGGTCCCTATTTAAATTATTCCTTTACCACAACAATTATTATTGCAGCGATCTACAAAAAGCAACTCACTACAAAAAGTACTGCAGCGCCATCTATGACACGATGGAAGAATTAACATGAATTTCCTACATCTCGCAAGCAAAGTTAACATCGACTTAAGACTATATAGAGAAACCCGACTACAACTGTCGAGCAGTTGCCCACCAGACATAACATCTGTCTGGTCGGAGGATCCTCCCTTTTCTAAGGAGTATCGAGGAACTGCACCCTGTTACACAGTGGATACATTACTGTTGGTTTATTTAATTATTAATATTCAAATAAAAACTTTATTTCATTACGTTGAAAAGCTTCAACAAATATCTACAGAAGGCAAATGGCACGTACACTAACATCCAGAATCCGAATAACATCTACCTACGAGTATATGCCATCCAAAATATTTATTTAGTGCAGGGACCTCCCTCTCTCTGCTAATTACATCTTGGCGAAGCAACTCAAACACGAGCCCATTATGTAAAATGTAATTAAGTACACTCATCACATAACATCACTAGATAACTTAAACCCAAAGCGGGCTATGTATGTATAATGAATGTATGTTATCTGCCCATTCATTATATCCGTAATATTCAACCTCACTCATTCATGTCCGCGTCTCAACGTCTATTACTGCTAACCAAGGCATCATGGAACCTTTAAATACTAAATAAGGATTGGATTAAGGCAAGATTCGCAATCTAATATTTTCAAGAACCAAAACGCTCGTATAGCTTTTTCGATAGGGTTGAAAATCGCCTAACGAAAATAATAATACATAATTTGTAACGGACAACGAGTGACGCGGCCCCGGGGTCAGATAAATGGTTAATCTCATGAATAGTGTGCTTCGCGGGATTATATTTTGTCTGTGTCCGCTGCGGTTTTCAATTCAAACGTTTGAATTTTGAGGGTTGTATTTACACTAAAGGAAAATACTCGAAAATGTTTAGTATCCTTATTGACTGAGACCTTATTTTTCTATCAGTTTACATATGGAAATTACACAGATTGGCATTATTAGTGCCTTGAAGATTATAAATCGCCATCTGTGATGGGGGTCTAAAATGATACTTTTAACTATTCATCATCGTCATCATCAGCCTATAATGGTCCCACTGCTGGTACACAGGCCTCCTCTCAATGAGAGGGAGTGGGCTGTAATCCACCACGCGGACCCAGTGCGGGTTGGTAGATGACACATGTCTTCGATTTTTTAGTTCTAGGACATGTCGGTTTCCTCACGATGTTTTCCTTCACCGTTTTTAAGAGCAGCGGTGATGAAATAAATTACACAAAGTAATGCGCCTGCCTCGGTCCGGTGCGATCCATCACGGGACCGGTCAATGTGGCGCCATTGGGGGAGGCCTATGTCCAGCAATGGACATCTTTTGGCTGAAATGATGATGATGATGATGAATGCGCCTGCCTGGGTTCGAACCCACAACTTACTGCTCGTAAGTCGCGGCTGCCACCACTGGGCCACCACTGCTCTCAACTATTAACTATTAATAAATACTAACTGCGTCTAGGGGGATTGGGTTGGCATAACATCGAGCTACCCAAGTCAAAACTCATCTGCACGACCTCTGCTGACAGACGAACGAAGATATGACGAAAAACTACTTACATAGGCAAACAAACGACATAATTTTGGATCTTAAACCGGTTTTCTGTGACACAAACGAATGCTCAAATCAAACTCCTCTATTGGATTTTTCATCGCAACTGTTCCTGAAAACAAGCATGAATCTATTTATTTTAACACAAAGAGTGCCTTACTGCTATCCTCCTAGTCTTATCTTTTATCTATTTATAACTGGTTTTCTTATATAATATTGTGTTATCTCCTCCAAATACACACTCGGCTCTTATATAAACACATTAAGGGGCGCCTCAGGCCAGGTTCAAATGACGCACTTTGATCAGGTTCGACGCACGCTGGTGTAAGCAATGTTATTTGGAATAATATTTATTCTGGTACACGTAGGCTGGTTATGTGACAATTTTGGGACTATCAAATACCTATATGGGTTTATGATGTCAATTTTACGCAAGAGAGGGTTTTAATATCCGATCTCGAAAATTATTTAGTTTGGATAAATATTAAATTTGAAACTAAACTTAAAAGATTATGAAATCGGAACTCAGGCTCAGAACTAACAACACATATAAGTTTTTAAACTGACATGGTCACTAATACTATCAATAACACTTGTAACGGGATATTTACCATGTTTATTATTTGTTTTGAGTTCCCGATATTTCGGCGCTGTTGCAAACGCCATGATCACGGATAAACTGAAGTTATTGCGCATGGGTGTTTATTAGCAGACAAAACGGTCTACAAAAATTCTTAGCTTTGCTTTGTTTGTCGGTTCTTCCTTCGTTTAAATTATTGTCTATTGCTTAAATTAATTTGCATAATATAAGTAATTACTTAAGCACAAGTAATTACATTTTTAACCGACTGACCCAGAAGAAGGGTGATGTTTTTCGCGCGTATGTATATCCGTTCCATTGTGACCTGTTAAATTAATTCGAAGTGACAAATCGTATAAAAAGTGAAAAAATCGTATTATCCGAAAAGTTAAATCGTCTGTGAAAACACATGTAGGTACATACTAAAAAGATTTTTACTAAACTAAAAAGTTGTAAAATAACCTGACTGACTGATAAAACTGTTAAGCAAAGAACAAGCTCATTTTTTTAATTTAATAAAACAATGGAAACCATGGGAATGGGTCCCCGCCTTCTTCCAACCTTTATTTAATTTGTTTTTAAGTACCTTAGTACTTTTTTATGACCAGCTTTATACTCACATTATCTTGACTACTGTCAATTGTCCTAATGTATGATGGAGGAGATATATTATTTTAATACAGCTCTAAAAGTCTGCATTGCGTGCCCGCCCAAAACCAAAACCGTATGTCCGTTATGGTCCATCCCAATTTCGCACTAACAAAATACAAGTTAAACTCCACACGTTGAATGCATTAATAATAATTACACGATTAATGCTACCAGGATACCATACCACCAAGCTGATGTTATTAAAAATTAATTTGAATTGTGTCGCAAATAGTACTATTTACGTACGTTACCCTAATGTCTACAAATGGGGTGATTTGGTGTCGTACATATTTATATGTAAAAATAGATTAGTAAATTTAATTCAAATTTACTTGGCAGTATTAGAAGCCACGGTTTCTTGGAATACGAAATCTAATTAAGTTTGGCATGTATCTTCATGTAAATTACTGCCACACACTCGCTCGCGTAGTGAAACATAATATAGGTACTAAATCTGAGCCAGTAATTTGATATGAGTTCTATTCCATTAATATATTACGTACTAAAGTCCGTTTGCAACAAATAGCGCAAAATTAATTAAAATTATCTAACCATGTCCAACTATCCTCCTTATTCTGTCAATTGTTTAAAGATAACAGAGACGGAATAATGTTTTAATTATGTTTGTCGCTAATCATAATATAGTCCTTTGCGATGCAAGTGGGACTAAGTAGATAGATGGACTTTGAGAACTACCAGACTAGCTCTTAGTCTAATTTTCAGTGTCAACCTTTCAGTCTTCCTGAATAATGATCCATGAAAAAAATTATTGACATCTCAATTAGATGATTATAAACTCTGAATTTTTATCCTGAGCCTAGCCTTTTCCCATCTATCTTGGGGTCGACTCTCAGTCTAACCGGACGCAGTGGAATACCAGTATTTAGAATTTAGTTTCTACCTATAGCATAACCGTAAATAATCCGCCATTCCTCGATCAATACAATGTTGTAGCTGTTGCTTATCCGCCTGTAATCCCCTGCGTATGCGGATTCCCGAGGAAAAAGAGAGTGCCTTATTAACTTGGATTTGGATAGACAGTCATTGGTTACAACACGGAACTTTCCTTACAGACACAAGGAACAATCAGAAATGATTATGAACGAATGTATTTAAGCCAGCACTTTTAAGATGGCCATTGAACAATTTCTAAAAAGATATTCAAAAAGATATTATTCTGACTAGGCACTCCTTGCAACTGCTGGTTAGCTCTGTCATTCGCCTTGTCTAAATCTCGAAATGTGCGGGTAGTTTTGGATAGATGAGAGGTGTGTCATGAGAGGGTGACAACTGCCGTATGTTTCTGAAGGATCGGTGAAACCCAAATTAATTACTAATATCTTGAACTAGCTGTCCCACGCAACTTCGTCTGCGTCACATTTTCCCGTTTTCGCAACACATTTTATTGCTGCTCCGCTCCTATTGGACGTATCGTGATGATATATAGCCCTCCTCGATAAATGGGCTATCTAACACTGATAGAATTTTTCAAATCGGATCAGTAGTTCTTGAGCTCAGCGCGTTCAAGCAAACAAACAAACTCTTCAGTTTTATAATAAGTATATTGATTCATTGTGGTTGGACATTTATTGTTATTCTCACTACTAATGTCCTGGGTTCGATCCAGGTCAGGCAAAGTGTTATTGGGGTTTTCCCTCAGGAATTTCTTAGTCGCACCCATGGAGTATGGATTTGTACCCGGTTGATGGCAATAGGCTCGCCCCTTATTACATGGGACTTAAAACATAAAATGCGAAAAGTAGGTGTACTATTAGCCAGAGATACCGTGGCCCTGGAACACAAAGGGCTAAGAAGGAACATGGATGGGTTTAGTCAGTACACTAACTATTAGGTAGAGGTGTACTGCCTAACCATTCGGGAATAGCAGGCGTGATGCTTTGTGTCTTACTACTAATGCAGTTCCATGGTTACCCTTCCTTCTTTTGACTTGTCTCTGTCAGTGTCCTCTGGGTCGGAAGGGGTCCGAGAGGACCGATACCTGCCAGGGCTGCGGGACTGTTCGAAAGATACACCGTGGCCCTGGAACACAAAGGGCTAAGAAGGAACATGGATGGGTTTTAGTCAGTCAAGTCTGACACTCCCTCCCGCTCCGCCCAGACTGGGACATTTGATGATTTCCCATCCTAAAAAAAAAAGTTTCCCCTGGGTTTTTGCTAAAACCATCGTCAACATTTTGATGTTGTTTCCCCATTCCAAAATCCAGTATCTGTAGGTGGCACTTAGTTTTATTTAACTGTAACACTAAACAAACATAATGCCAACTACCCTGAGAAATAGTGCTACTAACGATAACCATTCCTCGTACATAATAGCTATGAAGTGCACTCGCAAAGAATATAAGGTAATGTATCGCAGCTAATGTGGGCTCAGTGAGACCCGGCTGTGATTCATGGTATACAGCTAGTGTGGTACTGCCAAGTGTCGTGCTAGTGGGGATATTGTTGAAACTGTTCATTGTTGTCTAATGAAGACGGCAAAGATACGATTGCTAAAATACGAGACTTAGGGCCTATTTACCTCTACCAATGAAACCAAACAGGATCTGCATATAAAGAGAGATGAATTATCAAACCTTAGGCTATTAGACCTGCTTGAAAGAGGACTTTTGGCCGAGAGGTGTCGTATATTGATCGTTTCCGAGGACGGTTACCCGACACCACGCAGCGAAACACGTCGTCGACAACGTTACGTGTATAGTTGAATTAAGATTTTTGATATGTATTAGTTTATACCCTTTATTAATTTTCTTAATATATTGCTTACATTTTTCAATATTTTTACAAAATTATATTAGAAAAACATTTAAAAATATAAAAATACAGGGTCCGGGCTACCGGTGGTCAGGGCTCTTGAGAGAGGAACCTCCTGACAATACGTGCCGTGTCCAGAAGTACTGTTTTCTGAATCAAGCCCTTAATCCAGCTGTCAAGCGAAAGACTCCGCAGATGTTGGTCGAAGCTTTTGCCTATTGTTGTGCTTTTTAGGGTTCCGTACCCATAGGGTCAAACGGGACCCTATTACTGAGACTTCGATGTCCGTCCGTCCGTCCGTCCGTACGTCCGTCCGTCCGTCTGTCACCAGGCTGTTTCTCATTAACCGTGATAGTTAGCCAGTTGATTTCTGTTGCTGCTATAACAACAAATACTAAAAACAAAATAAAATAAATATTGAAGGGGGGCTCCCATACTAAAAAGTGATTTTTTTGCTCCTTTTTATAAATAATGGTACGGAAAGCTTCGTGCGCGAGTCTGACACGCACTTGGCCGCTTTTTTATTATTGTTGTTTCATTATTTTTGTAGGTCACTACACAGTCTTCTCTCAAAATCATGTGTTACATAATTGGAGTGGTGACTTCGTCCACAAAAAGCTCTTAAGCACAATTAACCGCCGTACCATCGATCAATTACATCTTAAATCTCTACGTAAACAGTAAATCAGACTCGTCTAAATCATCACTAACGCACAGATCTGCGGGTCCCAAATAATCGCTCAGGCGGAGACAAGACAAATGACTGCCGGTGACCATCTATTAGTGTACCGACAGATCGACAAATACAGGCGAGCTTGATAAATTATACTTTATTCTGTTTTGAGTTTGGTGGTAAAAAACAACTTGTAATTTTCTGGTTGACTGAGCTTGGATGATTTTTAATTTATTGGTATTTTTGTTAGGGTGATTAACAAGCTTTGCAGCAGAATTTTATTCAAAAAAGAAATCTAACTTAACATGACGTCGCACCAGTTTATAGGAAAAGGTGTATGTAGCTTTTTATATTACACCCATCATCATTATGAGCCTATAACATTCCCACTGCTGGGACACAGGCCTTCTCTCTATGAGAGGGAGTGGGCTCTAATCCACCACGCGGGCCCAGTGCGTGTTGGTAGATGTCACATGTCTTCGAATTTTTAGTTCAAGGACATGCCGGTTTCCTCACGATGTTTTCCTTCACCGTTTTTGAGGGCAGCGGTGATGAAATAAATTACACAAAGTAATGCGCCTGCTTGGGTTCGAACTCACGACTTACTGCTCGTAAGTCAAGGCACCACTGGGCCACTGCTGCTCTCCATATTACATATTACACCCACATTTTGACAATAGGTATTTTAAGTTCTATGTTTATGCGGGCGAGCCTACAGGCAAAAATCCAGATACCGACGATGCCAATATGATGTTCCTGATGGAAAAAACCAACAACACTAATCGTGACCTGGGAAACTAACCAAGGACAGGGAAAACAGCAGGCACGCTTGCGGCCTCAAGAAAATATAAGACAACATCACACCTGTAATCACAAAAGGCATAGGCAGAGGGGTACCTAATAGTACACCCGCAATTCACCAGGGCGTCAAGTCTGCTATTACAATAGTGTCAGAATGGCCTATCATTGATTTCATAACTGTTGATTTTGACAAGTTTGGTAATCTACTAATTATAATGACGTCACAATGGTCAACCACTGACACTCCATTGAAAGAAATGGCATAGAATTTGACAGACCAATGACAGATCTTTATGAATTTATCAGATTATGCACTTTTAGCAAAATGACGATGATGGATTGTGTTGGAATGACGATGTTTATAAAAATGGCAGACTTGAGGCCCTGTTATGTTTAAGTCCCATGTAATAGTGGGCAAGCCCCTTTCCATCAACCGAGCACTAATCCAGACTCCGTGGTTGCATACGAAAGAAAATAAAACTGCAATAAAGTAAGACTAGGAAAGCATATTGAATAAAGAACATTGGAACTTCTCCTGATTCTGAATGAATTACCTTAAAATAACAAAAACCCCATAAATTTTAATTATGTGCTGTATCTATAGCAGGGGGTGTCAACTTTGTTCTACGAACATTATGTAGGTGGGCTTGGAAACAAGAAAGGTACAGCAACATTAGAGGAAAAGAGATGAAATATACGTTAATATAATATTGCCACTAAAAATACAATTTCGTAATCTTCATAATATTGAGCTTTTGCTTTTATTCTTCTGATGCCAAACAAATATTTTTTATTAATAAATTTATCATATTTGTTTGATTAAATAAATAAGAAGGGTAAACTTAAGGGTATATATGTTCTGTGATCTATAGTCTTTTAATAAGCATGTTATAGGGATGTAAGAAAATCACACGAGACAATCAAACCATGATAACAACCACTAAACCTAAAGCGATGGTTTGCTCGGCCACACGGTTTGATAACTTACTTATACGAGCTTTTAGCACTAAATGCTGTTTAATACTTTAAAAGCTTTTTATTTGACGTACGAATGAATAAAATAAATGGATAGAGAGAGTCTGATAGACATGCACTTATGTAACCGCATTTATTTTATTGTTGACTAGCTGTACATGCGTTGCAATGCACTTTTTCCAACCTACCCTACCCTACCTTTCTTACCTTTAAAACCTTCCTTGGACTTCTACAAAATATTTCAAAACTAAAATTAGCCAAATCAGTCCAGCCGTTCTTGAATTTTAGTGAGACTAACTAACGTCATTTCATTTTTATATAAATACTAGCTGTACCCGTTGCGTTGCACTGTACTTTTTCCTACCTACCTACCCTACCTACCCACCTACCCTACCTACCTACCCTACCCTACCCTACCTTTCTTGCCTTTTAAACCTTCCCTAGACTACGACAAACATTTCAAAACCAAAATCAGCTAAATTGGCCCAGCCGATCTCGAGTTTTAGCGAGACAAACGAACCGCAATTGATTTTTATAAATATATAGAAGATAGATAGATAGACTAGCTGCTGCCCGCGACTTCGTTAGCGTGTTTTTTAGGGTTCCGTACCCAAAGGGTCGAACGGGACACTATTACTGAGACTTCGCTGTCCGTCCGTCCGCCCGTCTGTCACCAGGCTGTATCTCATGAACCCTGATAGTTAGCCAGTTGAAATTTCTACAGATTATGTATTTCTGTTGCCGCTATAACAACAAATACTAACCATACAACAAAAGTGATTTTTTGGTCTTTTTATAAATAATGGTACGGGAACCTTTGTGCGCGAGTCGGACTAGCACTTGGCCGGTTTTTTTATGGGTATGTAAAATAGATGTTCGCCGATTCTCAGACCTACCCGATATGCACACAAAATTTCATACAAATCGGTTAATCCGTTTCGGAGGAGTATGGTAACTAACATTGTGAACCGAGAATTTTATGAATAAGAAGATATAGATACATCGTGGTCGATCACCAACCCGATGGACAGACTCCATCAAATCTGTCACCAAGTTCCTTGTGGCAGAATGTGCTCGCCATGCGGCCAATAGAGACCGGTGGAAAAGGATCGCGAAGGCAGCGACCGCAGTTGTGGGCGACCCTCCATGACCACGACCACTCTGTCAAGAGTGAACGACTAAGAAAAAGAAGATACTGTAATCAGATCCAGCCTGTCCCTTTGCTGCCCTCTCTCAGCGACGCCCTAAGCCGAGGCTCGTACCCCACAGGGGGTGCCCTTAGCGCTGTCGCTTAGTTTATAAGCTTTTTGCCTGGCTGGAGGCCTTAAATTCGAGGCATCCACAGGTTTGTCCGGTTAAGCAGTAGCCAGCCTCAGAGGCTGAACTGCGAGATGCCATTCACAAAAAAAAAAGAAGAAGATAGATACATGTAGCACACTTAGGTATTTATTTAAGTCTTGCTGAGTAATTTAAGTTATCCAAACGTTCTTCAATACCTGATAAAAAGAAGGAAAGTATTACTGAATAGATCTTTCAATATTCTCTCTTTTACCTCATTATTTCATATCTCCTTCAGTTCACATGAAATTATATTCAACCGGGATGTATGGATTATTGAACGTCGTTTTTTCACCCATAACCATTGTAGAATTACCCACCCTAGGGTAGGTTAGGTGCTTACATTGTATTTTTTATATTATTATACTAGCTGCTGCTCGCGACTTCGTTCGCGTGGAATTTTTGATCTGGGATAAATTCTACATAATAATACCTACTCTTGAATCAGTCTGTCTATAGATGAAAACCACATCAAAACCTGTTGGCAAAGGATTTTGCCAGACGGCGGGAAGCGACTTTGTTTTATCATCATCATCATCATCATGTCAGACCAAAAAAAAAAAGAGTCCACTGCTGGACATAGGCCTCCCCCAATTGTCACCACAGTGACATTTTGGGGGTTTTGCCATAATCGCCACGCTTGGCAGGCGGGTTGGCGATCGCAGTACGGCGGTTACAAAAGCACAGAGAACGCTGCTGCCCATTCTCTGGCCCTTAGTCGCCTCTTACGACAAGATATGGGATGGTGCTATTCTTTACGTCCGACACCATACAGAGCATTGTTTTATACTATGTAATAAAGAAGATTAGCAACTATTAACAGTTAGCTTTGTCTCATATTTACTGGTATCAACACAGAAATATAAAAAACAGGAGAAGTAGCAAGGGGGCGTACGCTCAGGGGTCGTCATAGGCAAATCGCCGCCACCGGATTTTAGATTGTTTTAATTTACTTAATAATATATTTTGTTTATTATGTACATATTGTTTCTTTTTAATAATATATTTTCTGGATATGCCGTTTTATTTATTTAATTTTCAGGACCCCAAAAAAATTTTTGTTAAATAATAAATAAAAGATTCGATAACTTTCCGATTTAGTCAATCACTAGCGTATATGTAAAATAAATTGCTTTTGCACAGCACAACGATAGCGACCGATGTTTATGTGTGGGTAAGTTGTACGGTGCATGCTAAATTGGTTTATAAGAAATGGTGGGTGTGTGCGTAACTGCGTATCTATTGCTTTGACTGAACTGCATGTGGAGTAGTCGCCGTGTGGTAGGGGTAAACTGGAGAAATAGGTTTCCGAAATATTTTCGTCTGGAGGGCAAATCTATTTTTTTTTTATATTATCAAAACAGATGTTTACAGAATTTGGTTACTTTTCTGACAGTAAAAAGTTCTGTTTTAAGTATAGGTGTCCTGATGCTATTTTCCTTTGGGATTCTGACCTTAGATTTTCCTCACAAAACATCTGTAAACAAAGAAAGTGTGAATACTTCATAACCTCTTCTCTCCAGGTAGTGAACCGGGTTCAAAGTGCCGGTTGGAAGTGGTGTACCGGTTTCAAACCGGATGCCGCCCGCTAGAGGGGATTGCAATATCCGCTTCCTAAGAAGCATCGGGGAAGTGCTGTTCATACTTTATAGTAAACTTCATTGAGCTATGTGCGCCTAGTACCGCTGCTTGGTTAACCGTAATGAGCGTGGTACGATGGGTGGCTCAGAAGGTTTAAAAAAAAAACAATAATTTATTAGAATTAAAAGAAGAAAATTTTGTTTATCATTATTGAACGCGTATAAAAATTTCGTGTCCGTGCTATTACTCGTAGATTTCAACTTCGGAGTTCTCTCGTGAGGAGTTGTTTGAAGGTTACAACTTACATACATAATAACAATGCAGGCTGATTAAAAGTTTGTAAAACTAAGTTTCAAAATACTTCAAAAAAGTCTTTGAATAGCTATGTGACATACACAAAGTAATATTTGTTTCATAAATTTATCTTTTCTTTTACAAAAAATATCTTTAGAGTCATGATCTAAGTATAAAATCTGATTTATTTTATCAAATAAAGAATCAAGGGAAATTTTAATCCTGTAAAACCCACAAAGCACTACATTTTAATTGGACAAGTCTAACAGATAAGTCGGTACAATAAAATGGCGAACAATGCAAGGTGCAAAACGATTGCAGAAACCGCATCGCTTCGTGTCCTCTCTTTGCGGGACAAAAAATAAAAGAATGTTAAAGACTATTAGGGAAATTGTTTTTCTACAGTGCTTTGGCAAAATAGCTTAGTACGTTTGCTGCGAGAGTAAGTGAAAATAGTGGTTGGAGTGTGGCCCAGCATGGGCAATTGTGTGAAGCAGACCAGCTTTATTTTGATCATGTTACTGTGGCGTAAGTTTAATAACTCAAGTATAAAATGTAAAAAAATATAATCTATGCTTGAGGTAGTTGCCTAGCAACAAAAATTTTGGAATAACACGGTTGTCACTTGAGATAAAAATATTCTACATAATAAAAGTCTTCGGATTTAAATTATTCTATCATCTTTTATTGTCTGCTTACTCCGCTTGAATATTAGTGTACGTACTTGCTTCGGCAGTACATACGCTAAATTACCATGCATCACCATCTGCTTAGCCTGTTTCCGATTATTTTAAGGTCAGCTTTCAGTCTAACCGGATGCGGCTGAATTCCAGTATCTTATATGGAATGACTACCTGTCTGACCTCCACACCCCAGTTAGTACTGAGTAAATCGATAGCCCTTGGTAGGTTGTCAGACTTTCTGTGTCAATGACTACCTGTAACGACTGTCAAAGATCTACAAATGACAGCCGGGACCAGCGGCTTAACGTGCTTTCCGAAGCACGGAGGAAACTTTGTATGAAATGGGTGGGCACGGACCAACCTAGGCAAGCACGACTCAACCGGAACTGACCCGAGCGGCTGTTATTATATAATCACGTCATCATCATGTTACATGTAGTAAAAATAAATCGGTTTGTTTGTATTTCGTTAGCTATTTGTTGAATTAATGTTTCCCTTACTCATTCTTTTTTTTTTTTTTTCATTAATAAGCCAACAAAATGATGTTTATAAATTTTCAATACTTTTACGGCCTTGTTAAAAATGAAGATGTTTTTTTTTTTTCCAGATTTTCCAAATAAAATGAAGTTTTTATGCAAAGTGAACTTACAAGAAACCCATAAGTAAGTACTAGGACCACATATCAAACCAGAAGTAATCACCTAAAAAAATCTCTAACCAAAAATACTGCTGCCAAATAACTCTAAATTGCCAAGCAAATAATCTTTTCTGCATGTCTCAGCCGTAATGAACGGCCGCCAAGCATTGAGCGTTGTTCCCCGACCCAATTGTCCCAGTACTGATGCTGCATTCGACACAAGACTGTTTTATTGCAAATAAACTTAAACTGCACGTCTATTTTAATGTATTTTGTCGAATTAATGACTATTGCGTTTTAAACTACGTTTTGGAACGTGTGTTTGGATTTGTGAATGTTAATTCAAAAGTTTTCTTTATGTTTATGAACATTTATTGCTAGTTGCCCATTTATTGGTGGCGCTTACTGAAATTAATCTCGTAATTTATTAATTAAAATTCTGATAGAAACAATATGCTAGCCATCAAAAATTACAATGTAGCCAGACGATTTTGACGGGCAGTACCGACTTGTTTGTAAGAACTTTTTAATTGAATTAGTTGAGCTTGTAGATAATGTATATTAAATATTAATTTCAGTCTCCTAAAAACCTAGACAACACAAACCCAGGCGACGCAAAAGTTACCTTATAACCGCAAATATATAACGAAAGTTTATAAGGAAAATGATTCGTCAATTCTTTGTATCTCACCAAATTCTCCACTCTAAAAATTAAAGTCAAGGACTGCAGTCATTAAGAACTGCACCATCTTCCATAGTCTTACATGCCCAAATGTCTTTAAAGTATCGTAATAAAACAGAGCAAACGCAACATCAGTAATGGGACTACCAGGATAGCAGAGGAAGACGAGGGTCTTAACAATTGGACTCCGGCCAGCGGTGACCGACCCCTACCCGACGCGACGGTATTTGACATTGTTATTGCTGTGACCACTCGTTGCATATTAAGACGAGCTAGGTGTGTTAACTGTGGGTGTTTATAACACTTATTTGCAGTCTTTTGTTTTTGGAGAAGATTTTACTGAAGTGAAACTTCTTATGCGACTTCATACAAGATTGCGTTAAACGTTTAACGCTACCATGGAGAGAGTATTAAAGCACTCATTTCCACATTACGAAGTTTCACTTCTTCCGCGCGGAGGGACTCCACGCACTATTTTTTTTTGGTCGAATCAAACTTATGTACTCACTTATTGTAGACTACTTATGAAACGTAATGATTAATGATTCCGTATGTCATTTTAGTGAATTGATATTTTCTAATTAACTCCTTATCACAACTTACCGCCACATACGGTTTCGTCGATACGTAGCATAAGTCCATAGGTATACCTATGCCAAACTTAGTTGTTACCGAGTAGGTAGTACTCTCTCTCTCTTCTTCGACCCTTGGCCACCCAATGCTGAGTGTAGGTCTCTTCCAAATCTCTCCACATTGCGCCATATATGTAAAGGGCGAGTCTATTACTTAACCTCAACTGGGCATAAAAGTACACTCCGGGTGCTAGATGTAAATCCAATAACTCTGCCCTTCCAGAGATCAAACCTAGGGCCGCATGCTCAACAGTAACGCTTGCTATCACTACACCAACGAAGGCAGTTCATTTGTTTTAAGTATCTGTCATTTTTATTCAAATCCCTGCAAGTACTCAAGAGCGTTCTGCGAAATGACGGGACCGATTTTAATGAAACTTACGCATAAGCAGGATAAAGCTGTCTAAAAAATTACTAAAAAACATTTAAGAAATGTTTAAAAAAAAAGATAATTGGTTTGTTTCTATAGATAATTTATAATTGGTCTAATTTTGCTGTAAACTATTTTTCGAAAATGTTTTAGTAACTTTTTAGACCTATGTATTCTGCTTATGCATATTAAGTTTCATTAAAATCGGTCCAGTCTTTTCGGAAAATAAGGATTTGAAAGTTTGTATGAAATGTAGTAAGATGTAAACGCTCTTAAGTATTATTTACGAAAGTAAAAAAAAATCTTGACACAAGCCATCTGCCCAAGCTACAGAGTTATCTTTTTCGCGATATGTTTTCCGCAGTAATCTTTTACGCGATACAATAAACAGATGATACGATGTTTCTTTTTTCATTCAAAAAGAAACAAAAGATACAGAGAAAAGAAAGTAAAGTAAAATAAAGCATTAGGTATTATCGTGAAAGGATATACTAGGGAAATAAATAAGTCCGAATAGCTGAGAACTTTTAATTACTCATAGTTATTGCGTTTTATAAGTTTCATGGTATTTATTTTCCCTTGTTCAATGTTGGTTATTATTTACTGCAACTGGGTTATTATTTGTTTTGATAAATGATGTTACTTACAGTTTTATTAGTGGTGCGAGATAAAATTACGAGTGCTCTTTTCTTGTAAGGAAAGAAAACCATTTATTTTCATTGAAAGCTATTAGTGTTTTATGATCTGCCTAGTCTCTTTCCAATTATACTTACCTCGGCTTCCAGTCTGACCGAATGCAGCTGAATACTCTTATTTAACATGAAGCGACTCAAAATCGAAATCTAAGCTTTTATTTCAAGTAGGGAAGTTACAGGCACTTTTGAATTGTCGAAACAAACACAAGAATAAAATGATACACAGTCCACGTCACAAAGCATAATAACTGTGAAAGTACTGTAGTTGCCCTTTCCAAAGATAAATCTCTATGGAGAAGAATGGGCAAGAAAATTCAAGACAAGACTGAGTATATATGACTTCTACAATCCTTTTACTTGGCGGAATGATACCCCTAGGTAAGACTAGAGTTTAAGGATCAACAAATGGGTACTAGACAACAATCTTCGAATTAAAAGAAATATTATTAACTAGCTATCCAGCGAAACTTCGTTTGCGTCACATTTTCCCCGTTTTCGCAACATTTTTCATTGCTGCTCCATTCCTATTAGTCGTAGCGTGATGATATATACCTATAGCATCCCTCGATAAATGGGCTATCTAACACTGAATTTTTTTTTTTAATCGGGTCTGTAGTTCCTGTGTGATTAGCGCGTTCAAGCAAACAAACAAACAAACTCTTCAGCTTTGTTATTAGTATTAATTAATTTATTTATTAATAAAGAAGACAACCCTAATACCGACTCTTGTACTGAAACTGTCAAAAAAAGTAACTAGGGCTATCCTATACCAAAAACCACCCCACTTACATAACAAGAATAATGTTAAAGTCCAACCACAGACAAATAAACAACAACCGACAACATAAACATCCAACTCATTTAAACCAAAGATGCAATCGAAACGATTGCGAGCCACATTTAATTAAAAGAGATTTAATAATTAAACAAGAAGTACTGCTGGTTGCCACTATTGCCTGGATATTCCAGCGTTAACTTCCAACTCAGACTTTATTTAGTAAAATTGAAACAGGCACAGTTTATTTACTTTTTTAGTAATCCTAAAGGCAGTCGCCCACGACGACCTTCTTTAGTGATGTTGTCGCGCAATAGTCGCATTTGCAACGCGCGATGCAAATGCGCGTCATAATCGGTACTGTATTGATGAATACGCGCCACTGTTTCTGACAATATCGGAGGAATGAAGAGTGGAAAACGTAGGGAGCCGCGCGTTTATCAATTAAATCTTCTTAGTAGTTCTTAGTAGGTTGAAAGGCGACGAGTCTAATCCGATCCTTACAGTATTATGCGAAAATGGCGGAGTGCGGCCCTTTCTCCTTTGGGGCAAACTGACCTGGGCCTCAAGTCTGCATCCCATTGTCATTTTGCTAAAAGTTGGTAATCTGCTAAATTCACAATGGTCGATCATTGGTCTGTCAATGGTCTCGTAATAGAATTGTGTTATAATGACATTAGTGTATTGCCATTATTATAAAACCCGGTAGTAGAAATGATTTTCGAAAAACGACTACTAAATTTGAACATTTATTCATGCCAGATTTCATTTAAATATATTTTTACATATTATTTATTAGTGTTATAAGTTATAAGCAATCTGAAGTAGTAAGAAGTTTGTTAATAGCAAAAAACATAAATGTGAAATTAGAAAACTCAATATTTTATCTGTTTAGCTGTCAAACTCAAAATGGCCGTCAAGTCAGTCATTCCTTTGTCATTATGTAAGAGATTACCATTCTAAGCCATTTCTTTCAATGGAGTGTCAGTGGTTGACCATTGGGAAGTCATAATGACGCCATTACATTAGTAGATTGCCAAACTTGTCAAAATCAACAATTATGAAATCAATGTTAGACCATTCTGATACTATTGTAATAGCAGACTTGAGGCTTTGAATACTAGTTTGAATCATCATCATTTCAGTCAAAAGACGTCCACTGCTGGCCATAGGCCTCCCCCGACGCCACATTGACGTAAGGGGGGTTTTGCCATAATCGCCACGCTTGGCAGGCGGGTTGGCGATCGCAGTACGGTTGTTACAAAAGCACAGAGAACGCTGCTGCCCATTCTCTGGCAAGTCCCTTAGTCGCCTCTTACGACACCCACGGAAAGATATGGGATGGTGCTATTATTTACGTCCGACACCATACAGAACCATAGAGTTTTAATATGATTTAAGAAAAACGTAAATTTTATCTGTCTAGAGTAATTTAGGAATAGACGCATATTTTTTTCATCATTGCGACTGTAGTGGGACAGTATCAAAGGTACACAGCCAACGACAGAATCGCGACTGTATCGTTTCAAAAAGGCCCGGTAGGCGAGGACCCCTAAATCTGCCGACGGCTAAAGTTATTCGGGTCTCGGATTAAGAAATGGTTCCGTAAAGAAACGTTGTTTGGAAACAGAATTTATATTGGATTTCTATTTGTCTGTTGAGAGAAAATTGGTCCAGAATAAATAGTAAATGGTTACAGCTTGATATACAACCCTCATAATACCTTCTTTCTACATCTAAGGTTTACTTTCAAGGTTTTTTGCCTTGAAAAATATTCCCAAGTCAGTATTTTCCTTTCAACGAATACTTTAAATATTTATAAAGCTATTTTCGTTTTCTTTTAGACCGAATTGAATTTGTAAATGGAATCTAGGCTAGGTTCGATATTACCTTCAAGTACTAGGAGGATAAAATATTTAAGGGGTTATACAGATGGGGCGAGTGAAGCGGTTTCTCACTAAACGCGTGCCTTTGACATAATCGCGTCGTGCATCATGCAGTTTCCATGTAAGGAGCACTGCATTCCGCCTTTATGCATCGCGAGAGATTACGGAATTAGTTTAAACACATCACATAAATCTTGATATACCTAGTTACTCTGAGTGCTTAATTTTGAGACGAATTTCCTAATAAATTGTCGTAACAATTTTTGTTTTTGTATCATTCTAGCCATCCCATAGCCATTTTCGCATAACTGATGGCGTTTTTCACCAATATGAAGAGGTCCCTCCCCGACCCTCGCCCGAGCCAGCCCGCGATGCTGTGCCAGTAGTTTTAAATCAGCCCCTAAATAATGATATCATTCAGATCCAGCCCCATGCAGTCCTCCACGACGACGTTACGACGTTAGTCCAGCGACGCCCTAAGCCGAGGCTCGTACCCCACAGGGGGTGCCCTTAGCGTGTAGTCGCTTAGTTTGTAAGTTTTTATGCCCTGGCTGGAGGCCTTACTCTTAAGGCACCCACAGGATAGTCCGGTTAAGCAGACGACAACCTCCTAGGTTGAACTGCGAGATGCCATTCCCAAAAAAGAAAAAAAACCAATATGAAGAGGCACAACATTTTTGTTTGATTATATTTGGGTAAAGATATAAAGATAGAGATTTGGGATAGATTACGGAATTAGTTTAAACTCATGACATAAATCTTGACATAGTTACTCTGTGTGCTTAGTATTGAGACGAATTTCCTAGTTTTTGCATCATTCTAGACATCAATTTACCATAACTGATTATGTTTTTTACTAATACGAAGAGGCACAACATTTTTGTTTGATTGTGTTTAGGTAGAGGTACCCACTTCTAGAATATTGTAAAGTGATAGTGAAATCGCACAAATAAAATATTCCGATTTCCGACCACCATGTAACGATAAGTACTACCTATAGGCAATAAGCTCGCTCCCTATTCCATAAGACTTAAACATAATTGGCGAAATGTGGATGTACTACTAGGTACCCTTCTGCCTAACCTTCTGGGGATTACAGGCGTGATGTTGTACAAGCAAACGACGTCCGACGCACTAATGAAGCTAAAGCGAAAGCCTGTCAAAAAGTACACGCTATATAATCAAAGAAATGAACCGTATGTTGTGGCAATAGCTAATAAATTCCGAACAACAATTTTATGCTCGATTTGGCTTCACCACACACAATGAATAGGCACGTGAATTTTAATGCCGCGAAAAGGGAGAACTTTGCCTTGCGTATGTATTTTATATTTTTTACGGTTTTTTGTTGAAAATTGTCGAGTTTGTGCTCTGTGTGCGATGCGCAATGCGGGATTGTGTGGTATAGGTACGCATTATTTTTTTCATGGTTTTTTTATTTAGTACCGTGTTAGAGGACGTGCGTAAAAGTAGCGATCTATCACGAGTACATACACTCAGTGCAGAGTTTGCTGGATGAGGTTTCAAGCATGGTTCAGCAGATTTTTTTATAGGGCCTATTTCATTGGAGTTAAACGAAGTGTGAATGTACTCATGTACTGTGAAGGGTAACTTCTACTTGTCCTTTATGGGATTACACTACAACTTATATTATAGGTCAATGCCTCATCCCAGCAGTATTACGTATAATTGTACGTTTTAGATTGTACTACTAAATACATATTACCAGCTCAGTTTTTAGTAACAGCCAACAATAACCTACAAACAACACCGAATGTAGCAAAATAAATACGACATGCGTAGGCCATGTTCTATAAAATACGTTCGCACGAATTAACCGCGCCATATATTCTGCACCGCATTAGGGCGGTTGTAAACGCTGCGACTTTTTAAAGCGACATCAGTTTTATTGCGAACGTGGCAGTCGCGGCACTAATAGCCTTGCTACGTAATCACGCTTATAGCCAAGACCTGCGCAGACGAAGGAATCTGCGGAAGACAGTTCCCCGAATCAAAATTCGCGCAACGTGGGTGTATTATTAGGTTTAGGTCTACCTTAACTTTGGGGGAAATACAGGAGTGATGTTATTTAAGTAATAATCATCTGCTAAATGAACACATTAGCACACTACAAGACTGACAAAAGTCCATCATCAACAATATTGTAAAAGAGCTGTGTCATAAGTTCATAACTTTTGGCACACAATTAAATAAATTCTATCCATCTATCTCGTATACTAGGGCCTTTAGCGAGTGTCTGTCTGTTTGTCTGTAGTTCTTCGATCGGGTTTAAGCCGAATTTCCGTCGACAGGCCACTATTGTCTTAGTCTACAGGTAAATAGTGACAATGGCGTAATTTGCATCGTTCACCTTCCGCAATGCATCCACTTAGCGCTCAAATAGTTAACCGACGTCGAGAGGCACATTTCTGCATGTTGTGTAGTTCTTGTTTAGAACTTCTCAGATTTTGTTTAAAGTTGTGGTTGTAGGATTTTGTTACGAGAATTTTCGTGGGTGTGGGTGACGTCTTTAGCATTTCCAAAGCATTTAAAAACCAACAAACTCGATTCAGTTGAAAGTGATTCAGTTTTGCTACCGAATAACTTCATAGAAATCTAACCCGAAATACCCAAGAAAAACCGACCAACTAATCTTAACAGTACCAGGAAGCCATGGGTGTACAAGAGATAATAAAAATAAAATTAACGCGTTCGAAATACGAACGAGTACTCAGAAAAATGCGCGTCGTCACACACGGTTTAAAGAAAAGGTCAGTCAGTATAAACGGAAGGGCCTTTGGGTCGGATATGTGGATAGAATGTCGCAGGACAACATAATGAGAGAGGAGATTACAATTGAAAGGGTAAACAGCACTGGCGGCTCGCATCGCATCAGTATTCAGGACAAAGAAAACTTAAAGGGACAAGAGAAAACAGCTGAAATGTATGGAAAAAGGAACTGGAAACTGAACTTTCATCATTTTAAAACTTGGGACATACTCATTTGTTAAACATATTTCTCTACTGCAATATGCCCGGCATAAGTCGGCGACCATGTGGACTGTGGTGGGACGATTTATTCTTGTACATAATAATATGTAGTTCCGTTTGGACAGGGCTTTTCTAAGATGAACATAAATAATTTTGAGAAAATGAAAATAATGTTTTGCGCAACCAATATTGAAACAAATGGAATATTAATCAGTCAACGTATCTAGATGTCACGCAAGGGCTTAAAAGGGAAATTATGTAACTTTAAGAAACTTGGCTATTAATAGAAATACCGCTTAAACCTAAGCCGACAATATTACGATCATAAATATTGGTTTAGGCCTTTAGACTAGTCACGCTAAGGTTACGCATGTTCCTACTATAAATTGTTTTTATTTTCTGAATCAACTTCAAACGTTTCAGACCCTACTAATTATTTTCATGTTGGGTTAGTTACCTACTAAATGGGTTGAAAATTCCGTATTTTGTAAACCACAGACTGAAAAAAGGTAAAGAACGTTTATGTTGAATTCTTCATTCATGATGTGGATTTCATAAAAATATAAAAAAGCTCTGTCCCGGTCAGACGCTAGCGGGTTTCAAAGAATTAAATATGAACAACATTCATAAACCTCATTCAACAAGAAATATGAACACGAAATAGCCACGTATATTCACGGACCCGTTTATTTCGTGGGTATATTAAAAAAATCCTTTTAACATATAAACATGTGCCGGTCGTTCACAGGTTTTTATCTTTTTAAACTATTGTCCCGAGCGAAAAACACCCGGCCCGCATGAAATATAGGCACCTTTATACGGTTTATGCCGCCTCTCGTTTACATGAAAAATAACTTTGAAAGTATGTGCACCTAGTACAGCGAGTGTTAAACCTGCCCGTTGTGAGATTTATACGGACGTCAGTTTTTATTTGATGAATTTTCCAACGAGCTCAATCGAGAGTTTCAGCCTGTTCGAACGCAGCAACAAAAAAAAACAACTGAAGTTCAAATTCGAGTTCTTTTTGTTTTGCCTTTGTTTTTTATTCACGTTTTGTTTCTCGTAAAACAATTTTGAATAATAAAGATCAGAATAAGGCACAAATAACCTCTTTTTAATAGATAGGTTTTTAAAAGGCGATTGTATTCTGTGAATGGGCAATACGCTTTTAAAACGCTACGACTAATGCCCTCCGGCTGGATAAATCCAGCCATTCAATTTGAATAAAAAACTGTCTTGTATTCCTAAAATACTGTTCAATTTAATAACAAAGAAGATCCTAATGAAACTATTAGCCGAAAAACCTGAAAAATGTTGATTACAGTTAGCTTAGAGAGCTGTAGGGAAGAATAACAAAAGATTCGAATGCGGGCTGAAAGACAATAAGCGGTAGACAATACGCGCCTCGATATTATCGGATTTTCTCTTCGCACTTATATTTTCCTGGTAGGTATCGCGTTGTAGATGGATTCAACTTTTTTTAAAGTCGTGTCTATTGTTGAGAAATAACGAACTCTGAAAAAGTTACGTAATTAATCAATCCTACATGATGATATTTTCATCGACAGTATTCAATTAATTTTGTCATTTTCACGACCATTTGTAAGAAAATTATGAATTGACAAATCGAACGTCATAATGTTTGACGAATTAGCAATTAGTCGTCAGTCGTCACTTGTACATTTTACTTTGAATTTTAACTGTCCGTTTTTTCACAAAACAAAAACGAAAAATAAAATTCAACACGTTGGAGTAATATTTTTTATCCCGTCGGACATATTTCAAACAAGTTTAATAAATATTTTTTTGTTTGGGAGATAACTTTCCTTTGATATCTCTATAACCTATCGGGTGTGGTTATCATAAATCTTTCGGCAATGTGGTCGCTATGTCATATAGTGGTGTCACGCGATACCGAATAGCTGTTGGTCCTATTATTCGTCCATAGAGATATCCTCTAGAGTAACGCTTCGGAAAACTGTATAAAATATAAAAACCGTTTATGATGTTATCCAAACTGTTGCCTCCAAAATAACAATAGCGATAAAGGATGATAGTTATTGTACGTTTTTATTACTTTAGGGAAATTTTTCGCTTCCATGTTTTATGGTATCGCGAGTAAAATGACACTTTTGTATAAATAACACCTCGTCTTTATTTCCCCGAAGAGTACCAATAGGTACTGTTTCTAACAGTACCTATTGGTAATAGGTACTGTTTCTAACAGTACCTAATGGTACGTTCACCTACCTAATTCGTCGATTATGTATAAATCCTAAGTAACAAAGATCGAGCATCTTGCCATCAGTCGGACCGCTACTGGGGATAAAAAAACTTTAGAGGTGTCAAGGGACACCCGGATGGAACGAAGTTCCTTTTAACTAGCTTGCTTTCTATGAGAAAGAGAGAGAGAGAGACAGACAGAGAAACACGCACACGCCGCACGGCTTACGACTATAGCAATTGTCCTTGTCCTTGTCCCTGTCCCTGTCCGTGTCCCTGTCCCTGTCTCTGTCCCTGTCCCTGTCCCTGTCCCTGTCCTTGTACTTGTGCTTGTCCTTGTCCTTGTACGCCGCACGGCTTACAACAACAGCAAAAAGTGTCGTTTTTTGGTTTTAATTTTTTCCGTCTAGCCCCCTTTCGCAACTCCGTTCCAATAAAATCCTGATTGCAAAACACTCTGTCGACTTTTGGAAACTTACAAACACGATTATACTATAACTTACAGTATGACCATTCTAGGTGTGAAGTTCATGGTGGCGCTATTTGTCAAGAAAAAATGTATCGATATGTCAAACTTGGTATATTTATATTAGGTCTGGGTTTTCTCGCCTGGACATTTTCGCTTGTAACCTCTAGTATTATTGGAAACTCCTTGCTACTGGATATTGGAAAGAAGAACTACCTAGATACTCAAAATAAAACACGTTCTATTTATAACGCCTTGGAGCCGAAACCAAACACCACTTTAACATTAGTTTAGAGGAGTGTATAGAAAATACTGCCTCAGTAAAGATTGATCGGCTCTACGTACTTCTAGTACGTGACTTTTCTTGTTCTATTCTTTTTGTTCGCGTGAGTTTTTTTTTCTCAATCATTTTTATGGTTGTTATTTTTATACTTTTCTTTATATAACATAACATTACTCAGTTATCCTGAAGAGTTAGGCAGAGGTGTACCTCAGTTATGTTTAAGTCCCATGTAAAAGGGGGCGAGTCTATTTTTTTTCTTTTTGTTCGCTCTTGACTCTAGTCAGTAGGTCAGAGATGACAGAGACAAAGTCGACGATGGTACCAGCTTACCCAGAAGAAGCCTGTGCACTCTAACTTTGAAGAGATTAGGATAGTAAGTATTACTGATTGGCTGAATAGTAATAGGATATAATTTTTCTAGTTTTACAAGAAAAAGAAATCTTTCAGTCCAAAATTATAATGACAAGTGAGTAACAAAAAGAATATCGAAAATAGACAAAACGTGAAAAAGTAAAAATATAAAAAGCATAAACAATATAAAAAAGGCTCCAATCGGCCACATGCTCCCTTTTTTTAAAGAAGAACAACTTTCTTTAATGGCCGCCTTAAAATGCCCGTTTGGGTCCGAACATCCACCACCCGTACCACCCCATCACGGCCCGGGTGTAAAGCAGCGATCACGCCACGTGGCCAGGTTCCCCTCGGCAAGTTCCCGTCGCCGATGAGAACCGGGTCCCCGACCTTGACGACGACATCTACTCCCGGCACGCGACGGGGCGCCAAATTGGGTAGATATTCGGTGACCCAACGCCGCCAAAAATGATCACTCAGCCGGAGTGCCCTTCTCCAGCTGCTCCGACCAATCAGTGCGGCGTCTGTCAGGTCTGTAGTTGGGAACGGACGGCCCGATGAGTCTCCCAGCAAAAAATGGTTGGGGGTAAGCGCCTCCGGGTAATTGCTATCGGGGGAGATGTGCGTCAGCGGGCGTGAGTTTACCACCGCCTCGGCTTCGGTCAGTAAAGTTGCCAGAACCTCTTCTCTTGGAGCCTGCTCTCTCAGTGTCACCTTCAACGCTGACTTAACTGACCGAATCAGCCTTTCCCAGGCCCCTCCCATGAAGGGCGCCGATGGGGGAATAAAACGCCATTTTATTTTTTCATTTGCTGCAAACTGTGGAACGGCGGCATCGTAAAGAGCTCTTAGTTGTCGATTTGCTCCCACAAACGACGTCCCGTTGTCGGAGAATATTTCGCTGGGCGTACCACGACGAGCGATGAAGCGTCGCAAGCACATAATGGCAGAGTCTGCGGATAAGCTGACTACGATCTCTAGGTGGATAGCTCTGGTTACCATGCACGTAAATAGGGCGACCCATCGCTTCTCCCGCCTGCGTCCAATAGAAATTAATATGGGGCCGAAATAGTCCACACCTGTATAGGTGAAGGCACGTCGATGATGGGCGAGTCTCGCCTCTGGCAAATTTCCCATGGGTGGTTGTAAGGTTGTGCTTTTCAGCAGCTTGCACAATTGACATCTATGGACCACTGACCGCACGGCGTTCCTCAATCCGAGAATCCAGTACGACTGCCGCAGTTCATTAATTACAGTTTCTGTATTGGCGTGGGCAAACTTGACGTGATAATGGCTGATCAGAAGACGTACAGCTGGCTCCTTGCCACTTAGAATAATGGGCTGCTCATCAGAAACAGCAGAAGTTCTTCCTGCGAGATGTAAAAGTCCGTCTCTGAGTTTTGGGGATAAAATGGCTAAACGACTTTTCTTGGGAACGGGCTGTCCACGTGTCAGACAAAGAATTTCCTCTCCGAAGGCGCTAATCTGACTCCTCCCCAAAATATGCCTCTCCGCGCGGATGATGTCCTCTGAGACTAATGGCGCTGGAGCAGAAGAAGCATCAGACCGCAAATCGCGCTCCGGCGCGTTTACAGACTCACAAATTCCCCGAACCCAAAAATTTTGAAAATTATGACCCCGATGTTTGAAAATAGAGGCAATGAATTGATGAGTCCTGGCTGTTGCCCTTACCAGCCTAATCCAAGAACTAAAATGAGTGATGTCACCTACAACTGGTAAAGGTAACTGATGTGAATTGATAACATTAATGTACTCTGCGACACGTGATGAATGATTTAATGATTTTGAATGACGAAGAGATGGCTTGAGTTCTTCCTCTACAAGAATTACTGGCGTTGCGACTTTGGGCTCTAATGGCCACTCAGAAGCGGAAGCTAGGAGGAAATTTGGGCCAAATACCCAGCGTGGTTCAATACTGGCTTTCCCCCGCGTCGCATCGTCAGCTACGTTAAGTTCGGTAGGAACCCAATGCCATTCAACTACACTAGTGCATTCTAAAATCTCTCCCACGCGATGAGCCACAAAAGGTTTATAGTTTCTCGCATCGCTGCGCAGCCACCCCAACACGGTCATGGAATCACTCCAGAAAACTCGTCGGTTAGGCTTAAAGCGGTGGGCCTCGCAAATCCTAGCGGCAAGTCGAGTGGCTATCAAGGCACCTTGGAGCTCCAGGCGTGGGATCGAAACTGGCTTCAAAGGAGACACACGTGCCTTGCTAGCTATAAGTGCAAGTTTCACGTCACCGTTGGGAAGCACGAATCTCCAGTAGGCAACGGCGGCGTGTGCCAGCTCGCTAGCATCACAAAAAACGTGTAGCTCCAGTTCTGAAAAACCGCATAAATTGTAGCATCTTGGAACTTTCAGTTCCGAAATCGATTTAAGGCATTCGAACCATTCGAGCCAAGTTTCCTGGTCAGCCTGTGATAGCCTCTCGTCCCAGTCAAGATTCTTACGCCATAAATTTTGAAACATAATTCTACCTCTCACTACAATGGGTGCTAAGATACCTAGTGGATCGTAGATTCGCATGACCTGGGCTAAGACTACGCGTTTTGTGAAATTGCCTGAAGTATCTTTGAGGCCCGGGTTGAAACCTATGATGTCTTGAGCTGGTATCCAGATCAAACCTAAAGTCCGTGTTGAGGTAGCTGAGAGTGGTAAACTACCCAACTCTACACTAGAAAGATTGGTTAGTGAAACGTCAGACAACAGCTCGTTTGGCAATCGATTGAGTGCGCCAGGCTCATTTGATACCCAACCGCGCATCTCGAATCCTCCACGCTTATGAATCTGTACAATATCGACTGCCAAACGAGCCGCGTCCTCTGTGGGGATATCTACACTTCCGATGAAGTCATCCATGTATGTATCGGATGTAATAGCTTCCACAGCTTGTGGGAACTCGCTTATGAATTCCGATGCGTTTCGGTTGACAATGTAGATAGCCGTTGATGGGCTGGAGCACGCCCCAAAAATCATAGAAGACATACGATAGGTCTTTATTGGTCCCGCAGGATCATCGCGCCAAAGAAATCGCTGAGCATCTCGGTCGCACTCTTGTATTTTCACCTGCGGGAACATCTCCTTGATATCGGCGGTCAAAGCAATTTTTCCCTCCCTAAAACGCATCAAAATTCCTAGTAGCGGTTGTAAAAAATCAGGACCCGACAGAAGCATAGAATTGAGTGATACACCCTGTACTTTAGCAGCCGCGTCGTGAACAATACGAATTTTTGCCGGTTTGTTGGGATTTACCACACCAAAATGCGGCAAGTACCAACAAACTGATGTGGGCGACTGTTCTCCACACTCCTCAGCATAACCCTTAGCTAGCATGTCCTGAATATTAACCTTGTAATGTTTGGCGTATTTAAGATCCTTTGACATTTTCAGTTCAAGGCTTTTATACCTAGAAAGTGCCAATGGATAGCTCTCGGGAACAGCAAGGTTATTCGCCTTCCACAATAAGCCGACCTGGAAGTGCCCATTCGGTAGGCGTTGGGCTGTATCCTCTAGAATACTGAGAGCGCGCTGATCGCCTGCACTGCGAGGCTCATGTTTCGTGATACCGATCGCGTCTAACCTATATTGTTCCTTGATGAGGACTTCCAGGTCATGCTGCGGACGCTCACGTAAGGATACGTGGCAGGCAGTCTCCACTAAAGTTGTCCGGCTGCTTGTAAATCCAAACAACACCCACCCTAACAATGTTTTGATGGCGACAGGCTGGGTCTTCGTGCCTTTCCGGACCTCGGATGCTGTTATCAGGTGCCAGTTGTCGATACCTATCAAAAGTGTAGGCTTTGCTTCGGGGTAGCACATCTCCTCAACTATTCCAGACAGGTAGGGGTAGCGACGTAAAGAATCGCGGGTGGCCGATTGGCTTTGCAGCCCTAAGTTTTTAATTGCCCTTGCCCGCTGGATTAAGAAACTCTGTGAGGCTGATCGGCCTTTTATCTGAAAGTCTACAAACTGCACACTGCTATCCCTAGATAACCCTCCCACACAATCCAAATGTAGGCTGCCCTCGGGACCCTCGGCACCAATTTTGGAGGCGATGTCGGCATCTATGAAAGTAGCCGTCGACCCGTCGTCCAGAAGGGCGTATGTGTCTACGCTCCCAGTCGGCCCGGAGACTGTGACGGGTGCTACCTTTAATAGTGGTGGAGGTGCAAGTTCGATTTGAGTGTTGTTGACAGCTACGAGAACCTGGTCAGTTTGTTCAGCATCAGTTTTAGTCCTAGGTTCAGGTTTGACCTCCTCCTTCACATGAGCAAATGCTACAAATTTCTCATTATGCAATGTAGTGTGATGCCTACGATTACAATCAGTTATTGTGCAACTAGCCTTATTTTTGTTACAAAACCTAAAATTGTGTGGAACTTTTTGAAGACAACGATAACAGATTTTGCTGTCTTTGACGAAACGCCATCTGTCATCGACTGTCAAAGATTTGAACGTCGGGCAATTTGACAACTGATGTTCACCTTTGCAAAATAAACAAACATTTTCCTGGTCGGATGTTTTTGCAGGCTTTGATTTATAATTCTTAGGTGAATCTGAAGCCCCCACTCCAGACTCTGAAACGGCATGTGCTCGCTGTTTTTGTGATAGGGTTGATGTAGATGATGTCACCTCGAATACGGCACCGAATTTCATCACCAAATCGACCTCTCGGTTTAAGAAACGCGACAATAATTCCACTCGAGCTAGGCTTAGGTCGTCGTGATTAGCAGCGAAATCCAACCATCGCGCGCGCAATAATGGAGACAGTTTGCTAAGCAGCGCTCCAAATAATTCAGGAGAACGTAAATAGTCACTGTGCTGCAATAACTTAGCAACTTCGACACAATTGTGCACACGGGTGGTGAAAACATGTAGATCTCTTACCTCCGGCCCAAGCTTGGGCAAAGCCTTGATTGCGCTCACCTCCTGTAGGACAATTTGTTCAGGCCTACCATAGCGACGATCCAGGGCTTCCATAACGTCGTTGGCGTGAGGTGCCAACACTAACAGCATGCTGACAGCTTCACGCGCCGCACCTTTTAGGGCTTGGTTCAGGCGTGCAAGGTTTTCCGTATCTGTGAAAGCACCTACGGTATCCTGAAAGGCCCGCTTGAACATAAGCCAATCAAGTGGAGATTTACCCTCAAAACAAGGAAGTTTTATAAAGCTTTTATTATTGTTGGGGCCGTTACTCTTTGCAAGTGCCTTTAGGGCCCCCACTAACTGCGTAACTCCAATTGAATTGTCTTCTCGATGAATATCAGTGGCAGCAGCCCTGTTACCCCCGCTAAAACTGTGCTGAGGTAATAGTGCAGGACTCTGTGCTGCGATATTCTGCGAAACGACGACATCGTTACGTAGTGGAAAATCCTGAGAACACAAGATAACGGTAGCATTATTAGCTCCTACCTCACATCCATTGTTGGATTGAAAACCTTTCATAGATGGCTCTCTCTCTTGATGCGAAGGTATTTTAGTAGGAAGGGCCGTACTATCTAACCATTGTTTGATACTGGCGCGGCTCCACCCACTGTGAGAACCGTGGTTACTACAATCTGCCTCAATAGCGGCTAGCTCAGCCCGATATTCCGCTTCAGCAGCTTTGCGCTCTAATTCAGTCTGCCTACTTACTACGTCTGCCTCCATTTGGGCAATTTCTAACTGAGCCACGCGACGAATGTGTTGCGCTTCCGCAGCTGATTTTCTGGCAGCAACCATCACGGAAGTGCGACTGGTTCGGCTAGTGTGAGTGCAGACAGAATGAGCGCTCGAGCTAGGCTCTAACTCAGAAGAATGTACCTGTGAATTCCCTGTGGTAGTATGTGTAGGGGGTTCTGGAACGGCCTCAGTACTCGACTGGGTAGGTATATTCGAGTCATTTTGTGGCAGTTTTGTCTGTGACCTCGTCACTACCATTTTTTTACTGAAAAAAAATTGCTGAAAAAGAAGACGAAAGAAGAAATTCCTGTGGACTAGTCTTTATACTAGACACTAGTTCGATCGGTAGAAGGACCAATTATGTTACTGATTGGCTGAATAGTAATAGGATATAATTTTTCTAGTTTTACAAGAAAAAGAAATCTTTCAGTCCAAAATTATAATGACAAGTGAGTAACAAAAAGAATATCGAAAATAGACAAAACGTGAAAAAGTAAAAATATAAAAAGCATAAACAATATAAAAAAGGCTCCAATCGGCCACAGTAAGCGTTCGGAAACACAGACACAGGCAGAGAGTTCCACTCCTTTGCTGTGCGCATTGATGAAAGAACCTTAGTGCGAATTGGTGGAATAGCAATAAGGTAGGGATGGTAACTTGCAGTGCGTCTAGATGTCCGATGGTAGACGGGGGCCGATGGGATGAGGGCGTGGAGGTCTTGGGCATACTCACCGAAGTACAGCCTGTAGAAGACCGACAAGCAGGCAACCTGTCTATTTCCATCAACCGGGCACAAGTCCAGACTCCGTGGCTGCTACTGAGAAATCTCAGATGAAAAAATTCAATAACACTGACCGACCCGGGAATCGAATCCAGCACCTCATCTCGTTCAGCAGACGCGCTTGCGACCACTCGGCCAATGAGGACCTTTATTTAATATATCATATTTCTCGTTTATATAATGGCAATTATGATGATGTTCCTGACTCATCCCGCTGAATATAGATAAAACATCAGCTGAATGTTTTTTTTTTCCTTTTTTAATCTTCTTTCCCAATCTATAATGAACGATGGCTTCAGTCATCCAGAACAGAGCGAAATTACTCGAGACTCCACAGAACTTGCTACATTATTGATTCAGCAAAGTACGGATTGACTAACAATGAGTTTCATACCGCTCTGAATACATATTCATCCATTGTTCGCCGAGCCCGAGACAACTTGGTACACAGACGTAGACGCAGATCCATTTATTACATTTCAATTTTATAGAAACACCTGGGACCTGGGGCGGTGTCAATTAAAGAAATGCGGCGCGGCTTTCCTACGAGATAGCTTTCAATCTGTCTCAGAGTGTCACGTAATTAAATGCAAGACTTCTTATCCATCACGAGGTACCAGGGCTACATGACGGAATAGGAGCGTTATATTAATGGAATTGGGGCATGCACGGCCACACAAGTATTTTCGCACAACAGCTCAGCGTACATGCTCCTTACAAAGACCACATCCTCTCTGACAAAGGCCTCATTGTGTTTGCTTTGAAAATATTATTTTCGGAGATCCCTTACATATATTGTAGTTAACACGTAGGGGAAGGAAAATAAGGTTTTCGGGTCTCAATGTGATATAAAACCGTATTTTTCCTGACCTCACTACCGGTCTGTTTCTACTTATGCTTATAGGTAATGGGACCAGTGACGGCATTGTATAGCCACGGAACCATTTAACGCTTGGATGCAATTTGCTTTGAGTGTGAGCGTTCCGTCGGCGTGTTTTCATTTAATACAACATATTGGTGCATTGTTGGGGCCCTTTATATTAACAAATAATGTAAAACCTGTTAGCAAATATGTTTAGTCATCGATAAATCGTGTGTTGAATTCCACTTTGTATCGAAAAGCATTAATAAAGCTTATAAAGTCGACTGTGCGGAAAATGCGATTAAAATGTTACGTGAAAATCGAATTTTCTCTTTATCGGGTTATTTGAGCTCGATTTTCGGTAGTGTAATCGAATATTAAAAACTTAAGAATGTAAACATCGGTGATGATAGAAGCCATATTTGCTTTATAATGATGAAATTCTCCCTTCATCTTTTCAGTATAAAAAGTAGAAAACTTGGTCTGTTCCGCCGACGAAGGCAACAAAGTTAACTTCTTTGAAAACTTTATGTGAGTATGTTATAGAGACCGCGACTAAAGAAATTATTACTTGAGAGTTATGACTTGGCGAAGATTGCTAGAAAGAGACAGACGATGCCAGACATCCTTCGCATGCTGGTCCCGAGGGAGATGGAAAAGTCTATCAAGGTTTATTTATGTGTAAGATTGCGGCCAGACGAACGTTTGTGTCGTATGAAAGGAACAGAGTTTAAAGTCAACTACTACACAAGTTGGCCTTTTTTACCCGCACTAAATTTACATGTGAAGAACAATCCCGAAGATTCCTTATGTCCTAGTATAATTACTTTATATTTGGCCCTTAAAATGTAGATCATTAGATACAGATAATTAATTATCTGTAAGGCACATTAAAAAAGTCACAATAAATTAAAACATTACATGTTTTTAGAAGATACATTCAATATCAAAATAACAGACAGAAATCTTCTGAATTTCATCTTCTAAAACAACGCCCCAAAGGCTTTATTTAATTAAACACATTGTTTCAAACAAATCGTACCGAGAAATAACGTAAAAATCAGACTTTAGACAAGAGATGACGCGTCTCTGTAATGAACAAATGACCGCCGGCAATGAGATAACAAGCGACCGTCGGTAATCTGTACCTACAGGACATACATACAGTCCTGGTAAAACCTGACCTATCATTATACGATACTAGCATACTGCTCCTGCTTTTCTAACTGTTTTTTTAAGACTTAAAATAACAAGATTTTTGTAGTACCACTTATAAATAAGCCTAATAATTTTCTAATTGTTGAGTATCTAATTGTTGCCATTGCGGGTGAAGGTAATGCCAGCAAAGAGAGACCTAACAGTAAGGGAAGTTGGGCTGTGACTGATGATAGAAGCTTGTAGAAAGCGAGTTCTGCTTTAGTCAGTAAACTGTACGCTCAGGTTAGGACATCGTAGTCATTACTAAAGGAGCAGCTAATAATGTCGCTGATAATATGAATAAAGTCACTACAGTGTGAGTGTACTATTCACCCGAGTAGTAATTTTTCGAGTTGAAATGGCCAAGTGCCGAAATTTTTTCACAACGTTATTTTTCACAGAAAACCTTTTCCTAGGAAGTAATAATACCCACTTTCCTTTTACTGCACCTGCTCTCATCGATCTCTCAAGAAATACGAACATTAAATATAAGTACTAGGAGTATATAAAAGCTAAAGCCTTTTGTCAAAGTGACTTACTTTATGCTCTAAAAATCTCACAAACGTATGCAGAGAGGCAATTGTGGAACTTTTGAATGGCTTTTCGATTCACATCGTGTGTTGAACAAAGGGACGCTTTTGCTTTATGCGAGTTAGTATTCTGAAATTCATGGTTTTTGTCTAAAACTTAAGTACGACTAGAACAATAGAAAGACTTACGATGATTGACCCCTTGTATCATCATGTTACCCAGCAACTGGATTGTGGAGGTTAGATAGACAGCCGCTCCATGCAAAATAATGGTATTCACCTACATCCAGTTAGACTGGATGCGGACCCCAGCAAACTTAAGATTATGGCTAAGCAGAAGATGATGAAGACTATTTATTAACCCCGTTTCAGTTTTGAAGTAGGTTAGGAGTCCATCTTTAGACTGAAAGAGATGCAAAACGGAATTGGGTTGTGTTATACCTTTACGCCTCTTTTTTCTGAGGATGATGTTGTAATAGATTCCACTCTGCTGCTTATATCAACATTAAACCAAAATTTAAATTGTAATTTTCTATGCGGGTTTTTGTTCATCATTTCTCTATAGGATATTCTGAGTGGTTGTCTTAAGGGCTTCAACATAATACCAGGGTATCATAGCCAGACCCCGATTAGTGTCATTGTCACCTCACTCGATGTTTTTGATAGTCCCGTCCTAAGTAACGTGAGGGATTAGTCTAAACCCAAATGTCAACCTTATCCTAGATTCGGAATAGAATATTTATAGCGGTACGAGTAGTTGTATCGGAATAGGTCGCAATGTTTATAAATAATTGAAGACTAGAATTAAAAATATAGCTCGCTGAATTTTAGATAGTTTGGTTTTAGAAATGATTGTTTCAGTAGACGAATATGTGTGTATTTCACTTATAATAATCTTCTGAATGAGAAAAAGTCTGGTTTACCTCAAAAGACTATAAACTCTTCGGAAAACAGCAACCTCAGAGAACCTACGTTACATAAATATAAATACAAAACTCGCAAAGCAAATCACTAATGACCAAAAGCCCCAAAATCTGCTTAATTGATGAGCTTGTACGTACCTATACCTATCCTACTCTAACGTGTGAAAAAGCTTCCTCATCCCCACAGGCCGAATCCATACATCGTTCGTTCGAAGACATTAAGTACCGACGTTTTGCCAACCCGTCTGCCCTGACCCTTATCACTTATTGTTACGATCTGCGGAAGATAAACAGCTGATACCCTCTATTGTTTTCTGATTTCCTGGTACGTAAAGGATCCATGGGAATGGATCCGTCCATTTGCTATCGTTATCCATTATTGATAGTGAAACAAACAAAGGTCCCAAATTCAATATTACGTAGATATTTTGTCTATCTTTATATTAGCACGTGTTGCTGGGGAGTTTGTTCTACCACTTCTTCTTTGCATCTAAGAATTTGGGAAGTAGCAAAAGGCTGCTGTTATGGGGCAGTAGTGCCTTTTATAATTCTGACGGACAGAAGGTGCGAAATCTGTCTAATATGAATGAAATATTCTTTATTTTTTGTAATGTGCCTTAAAGGTAAATTATCCGGTACAGCGTCCACTAGCAAAAGGAAAACTCGTAAAAGAAATCTTAGGGAAACCGACAGCATATTATGATCAAGGCAAAGAACTTAACGAACTAGTAACGTACTGTCATAAGAAAAATATTCTGCGCGCACACAAACTCTGTTAGCAAGTAAAAGCGAGCTTAGTTTATAGGCATAAACATGTCTGTCAACAACATGTGCCTCCGAAAAACATGCTATCTTAGACCCTTCTGGTATCTAGGAGATAAGGCTCGCATTAAACTAGCCTGTAATCTTTTACTTCGTTGAACATTGAAGAAAAACATCGTGAGCAAAACCAGCATGCTCTAGAAAAAATGACTCATCTATCAACCCGCTCTGGGCCCACGTTGTGGGCTAAAGTCCACTCTCTTGCACAGAGAGGCGGCCTGTATCCCAGCAATGGGAACTATATAGGTTAATTACCAATTTACTTCTTTAGATCTTATCGAATAGTCGAATGTAAACCGTCCCAAAAACAAAATGGTGATTTAGTCTCTTCTGCTCGTCTCAAGTAATAGTCAGATCAGAACTCTTAGGGTTTAATTGAATAGTACTCTCACCAAAAACCGTGGATCTTTGTAGCTAGAAATAGCACAGCATTTAGTACAACCTATTAATCATTATTATCTCTAGTTCTAAACTGGGTTACTAGTTCGGAAAGTGCACTGCGTCCGTACAATTGTGACCAAACTTCGTATAACTCTGCTAATTGGTCCTGGACTCCTAATAAACGTTCTAGCAGCTCTAATTGGTCAGCGGTGACGCGGTTATAAACACTTTGAATCCAGACGCGCTGGCATTCAATCAATTAGACTAGAGTTGTCAGTCTAACCAAGGGATATCGTATTACCCAGTTACTGGGTTGTGGAGGTCAGATAGGCAGTCACTTCATGAAGTGACTACTTCATGTAAAATGCATTACTTCAGCTGCATACGGTGAGACTGAAAGCTGATCCATGCACAGTTGAGAAATTAGATCAGGATGATGAGATTTGTCGAGTTGAACTTGAAGTTGAAACGTACTATGAATGTAGTTGCATAACAAAACATCACGCCAGCAGTCCTCAAAGGGTTTGGGCAAGGTTTTCTTAGAGCACTCTCACACATTGGGGTTAGTTGTGTTTAAATCCCAAGTAGACCCTATTGACATCCTCAACCGGATAAAAATTCAAACTCAGGGCTACCACTGAGAATATCCAGATGAAAAATCCAATAACATTAAGTTATATATGAAATATGCAGTAATATAACAGCTTAAATGATCCTTCCCATATCATTCTAAAATTCAATTAAGCCTTAACTCCTAAGAACCAGAAGCCTATGAACATTTTTTACCCAAAAGTCTTTCGAATGGAATACGGTGTCTCGAAAAACTTTTCTGAAATGTCTAGCCGTCATTTCGACATGTAAATATGCCGCGTTCCCTTTTCAATCAATGTGCTAATGTTTTGAATATCGAATCAATTTGAAATGAACATTCAACTGCTCGGCTTTCGATTAATATTTGGTTTGCTGTAGTGGATTTGCTAAAATTTCTGTGAGCGTCAATTTGTAGAATAAACATTTTGAATGTCAGAATCTCTTTCAGTGTCTTGAACTTTATAGCAACCATCGATATGTATCGAAATTAAATTTGGATCACTGTTGCAAACATGAAAGTATAATGGAAGGCACAAATTATCCTCTCTTCAGAAATCTAGGCTCCTGATGGTATCTGGCAGCCGAAGGCCTTTTGAGTATGAGTGATTAACAAACAGAATTTGGCATTTATTGTGGTGTAGAATTTGGTTTTGAGGATTGAGGTAACAGAGCTGGGTATGTATGACACATCTCTTTAGAAGCCTGAGCTCCTGGTAACCTGAAGGCGTATATCAATATTTCTCGAGGTTTAAGTGATAACCAAACTGATTTCTAATTATTTAAGTGACTTGAACATCTCCCGCCCACATTATTAATAATGATTTTAGCACTTATCATATTTAAAACATCGTACTGCTTACTAACAAGTCATTACAATTACACCAAATCATTACAATTAGTCGTACCGGTTACTGTGTCGAAACACAAAGAAACCCACTTGCTTATTTAGTACTAAAATGTATTACAAAATGGCGTAATTTAAAATCGATGATATTTAATATACCGAACGTAACCCACGTTTAATATTCAGGACGCCTCATCCACTTTATCTAACCCCTAGGGATAATATAGAGGATAGATAAAAGTAGAATTTATAATTGTTTAATTATGAACACGTATTATTTAGGCGATCTGAATGCGAAATGTGTTGCAGATAATGTACCTCTGACATAAGGTGGTTGATGAACTAATATGGTAAAATGAAGTTGATTTTGGTTGACAGAGGAAGAATCGTCTCAGGCATGTCTCTGGTGAAGGAGTTTGGTGCGCTGGATGAGGCACGAACGTCATGCGTAGCAGTTCTCGCGGCTCATCCACCAAGGTAAAGGAAATAGAAATAGAAATCGTTTATTTGCCAATAATGTAGGTATACAGAATATGATGGTAATTTTGATGAGCGTCCCGATACATTTTGAATTACGGCATGCAAAATTATCAGATGTCAATAAATTAAATTGACAAATTGCAGAAAAATCAAATACAAAAATAGGCTCACGGCGGTGTTTATTTATTCATTGGCCTATCTACAAATGTTACACTGTTTATCCTAATAATACATATATAATCTATATATATAAAAGAAAGTCGTTTTAGTTACTTCGCTTATAACTCAAGAACGGCTGAACCGATTTGGGTGAAAATTGGCAGGGAGGTAGTTTAGAGCCAGGAGAAGGACATAGGATACTTTTTATCCCGGTCTGCGCGGGTGAAATCGCAGGGCGCAGTTTGTTATCATGTTCTTGGCGAGCGCCACGCGCTTCAGGGGAGGCGTGGTCGGGAGTGAGGTACTAGGAGCACATAGCTTACCCGGAGATAGTTGATCGTGGAGTTGATGATTGATGACGCCCTGGCGCGTTATGTTCTTGGCGAGCGTGTCTGGGGCGCGTGATCGGGATTGAGGTACTAGGAGAACATAGCTTACCGGGAGATATATTATATTCTTGGCGAGCGAGTCTGAGCGGCGTGGTCGGGATTGAGGTACTAGGAGCACATAGCTTACCGGGAGATAGTTGAGCGTGGAGTTGAGATTGATGCCCTGGCGCGTTATGTTCTTGGCGAGCGTGTCTGGGTCGGCGTGGTCGGGATTGAGGTACTAGGAGCACATAGCTTACCTCGAGATGGTTGAGCGTGGTAACCTTACCTACCTACCCATGAGATCAGAAAAATGAAGGAATAGGGTAGGGTTGTGTAGGGTAGTTGGGTAGGGTAGTTAGGTAGGTTGGGTAGGGTAGGTAGGTTGGGTAGGGTAGGTAGGATGGGTAGCGTAGGTAGGTTGGGTAAGTTAGGTACATAGGATAGGGTAGGGTAGGTAAGCTGGGCAGGGTAGGTAGGTAGAGTTTAGTAGGTAGGTAGGGTTGGGTAGAGTAGGTAGGTAGGGTAGGGTAGGTAGGGTAGGGTTGGGTAGGGTAGGGTTGGGTTGGGCAGGGTAGGGTAGAGTAGGGTAGGTAGGTAGTAGGTAGGTAGGGTAGGGTAGGTAGGGTTGGGTAGGATAGGGTAGGGTAGGGTAGGTAGGGTTGGGTAGGGTAGGGTAGGTAGGGTTGGGTAGGGTAGGGTAGGTAGGTAGGAAAAGTGCATTGCTTTAACTTTTGACAGAACGAAGTCTGTCCGGGCAGCTAGTCTATATATATAAAAGAAAGTCGTTTTAGTTACTTCGCTTATAACTCAAGAACGGCAGAACCGATTTGGGTGAAAATTGGCAGGGAGGTAGTTTAGAGCCAGGAGAAGGACATAGGATACTTTTTATCCTGGTCTGCGCGGGTGAAACCGCAGGGCGCAGTTTGTTATTATCATGTTCTTGGCGAGCGCCACGCGCTTCAGGGGAGGCGTGGTCGGGATTGAGGTACTAGGAGAACATAGCTTACCGGGAGATATATTATGTTCTTGGCGAGCGTGTCTGAGCGGCGTGTTCGGGATTGAGGTACTAGGAGCACATAGCTTACCTCGAGATGGTTGAGCGTAACCTTACCTACCTACCCATGAAATCAGAAAAATGAAGGAATAGGGTAGGGTTGTGTAGGGTGGTAGAGTAGGGTAGAGTAGGGTAGAGTAGGGTAGAGTAGGGTAGAGTAGGGTAGAGTAGGGTAGAGTAGGGTAGAGTAGGGTAGAGTAGGGTAGAGTAGGGTAGAGTAGGGTAGAGTAGGGTAGAGTAGGGTAGAGTAGGGTAGAGTAGGGTAGAGTAGGGTAGAGTAGGGTAGAGTAGGGTAGAGTAGGGTAGAGTAGGGTAGAGTAGGGTAGAGTAGGGTAGAGTAGGGTAGAGTAGGGTAGAGTAGGGTAGAGTAGGGTAGAGTAGGGTAGAGTAGGGTAGAGTAGGGTAGAGTAGGGTAGAGTAGGGTAGAGTAGGGTAGAGTAGGGTAGAGTAGGGTAGAGTAGGGTAGAGTAGGGTAGAGTAGGGTAGAGTAGGGTAGAGTAGGGTAGAGTAGGGTAGAGTAGGGTAGAGTAGGGTAGAGTAGGGTAGAGTAGGGTAGAGTAGGGTAGAGTAGGGTAGAGTAGGGTAGAGTAGGGTAGAGTAGGGTAGAGTAGGGTAGAGTAGGGTAGAGTAGGGTAGAGTAGGGTAGAGTAGGGTAGAGTAGGGTAGAGTAGGGTAGAGTAGGGTAGAGTAGGGTAGAGTAGGGTAGAGTAGGGTAGAGTAGGGTAGAGTAGGGTAGAGTAGGGTAGAGTAGGGTAGAGTAGGGTAGAGTAGGGTAGAGTAGGGTAGAGTAGGGTAGAGTAGGGTAGAGTAGGGTAGAGTAGGGTAGAGTAGGGTAGAGTAGGGTAGAGTAGGGTAGAGTAGGGTAGAGTAGGGTAGAGTAGGGTAGAGTAGGGTAGAGTAGGGTAGAGTAGGGTAGAGTAGGGTAGAGTAGGGTAGAGTAGGGTAGAGTAGGGTAGAGTAGGGTAGAGTAGGGTAGAGTAGGGTAGAGTAGGGTAGAGTAGGGTAGAGTAGGTAGGTAGAGTAGGGTAGGTAGGGTTGGGTAGGGTAGGTGGGTAGGGTTGGGTAGGGTAGGGTAGGGTAGGTAGGTAGGAAAAGTGCATTGCTTTAACTTTTGACAGAACGAAGTCTGTCCGGGCAGCTAGTATAATATATACGATACAAGCAAAGTGTACAATATGATGCGATAGACACAGCATCCAAAAAAATAAAATTGTAACAACAATAAAATTACAATAATAGTGCAGAAATAACATTTTCACGTTCGTTTTGTAGTGGGTGTAAGCACTGTATAACCAAACCGTCTCCCCAGACGGTGCGGTATGCGGTTTGCAATTTTTACCGCTGAATGAAAAAAAGAGGAAGAAAATCGTCCTCGGATGTAGGTCGGTTTGAAGTTCGAACATAACAAAGACTTTCACAGTCAACATGGTAAACATCTGTATTAATCGTTACCATGGTCCCTAACTAAAGCGATGGATCGCGTGAATACGCTATCATTCGTTTCATATGTATTCTTTTAAAACCCTACCTTTTGTGTTTGCCAAACAATAGAAATGCGACAGTCATGTGTATGAACACACGACTGTCGCGATGATCGCTTCGGTTAACACACAGCTTGACACGACCTAATATATCTCGAAAATTATAAAAAAGAACTATGTCACGACGTTCAAAACGAATACGGTAATAATATTGTTCTATAAAAAAAGAAAAGCTAGGCCAAAAATTCTTAGATTCGATGTTCATTTAATTAATATCACGTAAAAGAAGGTGTGCAGGAAGGATCCCGCAATCTAGACTTATTGGATAACTGGTTTATCTGTCTGGCTTCCATCTTTAACTAACTTAGATTCGCGTTTTTTGCTTCATGATTCAGAATATCGGTTTTTGGTTATGGAGATTGCGAAAGAAATCGGGAGGCAGGTATTTCTCAAAAATATGTTTCTGATCTTTTACCTTATGTTTGATACAGACGGAAATCGTACATGTTGAGAGCGAGTCGTATGTACACACATCAAAAGTGTCTAGGGATCAAGCATTTTTATGCGGATTTCTTGAGATTGAGATGTGGCTTTGTAATAAATTTATGATTTTATAAATTTATATGGATCCTTTTTGGTGCATTTCATAATTTGAATCAGGAACTGTGAATCAAATTCGAGTAAAAGATGAAAATCAGCTGTCAATATTTTCCCTATAAAAACATACAACGCATTGAAGACATTATTAGTGCTACTGTTTCCCTACTACTGATTAAAACCAACGTTATTATGGAGCGGCGACGTCATTTAAGCAGGGAAGAAATGCTCAGAGCCGTGGAAATGATAGAAGCTGGTTCCCGGCAACGTACTGTGGCTTTAGCTCTGAATACAAGTCAGAGTGTTATCAGTCGACTTTGGACACGTTACCGAAGCACTGGTACCGTGGCTGAGCGCCATGGAGGACGGTATCGCTGCACCACACGGAGACAAGACCGATACATTCAAATCTTAACTCGAAGAGCTCCAACAATAACCGCCATGATGTTAGCCGTGAGGCTTCATCACTCTTCAGGGAACTTAATTAGCGACCAAACAGTCAAAAACCGCTTGCATGAAGTGAACCTTCATTCCCGAAGACCGCTACGGGTACCACCTATAGCAATGCACAATCGTAGGATTCGATATCAATGGGCTCTTGAACACAGAAATTGGGCAGAAGAACAATGGCGTTTCGTGTGCTTTTCTGATGAGTCTCGTTTTGGTATGAGACCGGATACAAGACGTATACGACACTGGAGAACCCCTGGACGCCAACAGCGATTAAAATCCTGCCAGGAAGTCCATCCTTATAGTGGTGGAACCATCATGGTATGGGCGGGTATTTGGATCGGCGGAAGAACTGAGTTGATTTGGATCAGAGGCAACCTCAACGCTCAAATTTATGCTGAGACGATTGTATCAGACGTCATCGTTCCTCTACAAGTGCAAATCGGTCCCTTATTTCAGTTAATGCATGATAATGCACGACCGCACACCGCAAGAGTTGTAAGACAGACTCTCGCCGCAGCTAACATCAATGTCCTGCCCTGGCCTGCTCAGTCGCCAGACTTGAACCCGATTGAGCATGCATGGGATATGCTACAGAGAAGAGCTCTGCCGAATATGGAGGGTATCCAGTCGCAAGAAGACCTTTTTTTGTTGTTGCAACGAACATAGGTCATAGGTCACACAATGTCAAGTGGCGATCAACATTAGCTCCGCGTATTTTAATTCGTTAAATATAGTAAACAAACAGTTTATTACAAAACAAACAGTGTTCTATGATTGTTATAGTCCAAATATATAGTGACAGTGTTATTTCTACGCAACTCTTTAGAAAAGTGCATAAATTCAAAACCCAAAAAGTCTTTGTTAATGTAAATAATAAAAACTCCGCTGAACTATCCTATCCTTACAAAAAATTTTACGACAGTGCAATGTGTACAAGACAAAAATATTACCGTGTACACAAATCATAAACAGTGCAAAAACTCCTAAGAAAGTGATTAACTTAGTGACTGTGGAAAAATTTGGTAACGAATTTGTTCCAAAAAAAAAACTACATACCCGATTTTTTAAACTTTGTCTGAATTGCCTGTGAAATAAGCACGATAATTTCGGCACTTATCCCAACCGACCAGTTGGCGCAGTACTTTAGCACGAGTACTCATGTTTCGTAGTTAGAAAGTCCCGAGTTCAAATCTCTGACACGCGCAAATCTTTTTGTGGATGTTTCTGTCAATTGTTCACACAATATTGACATAAACCAACAGTTATGGGAGTTTGAAAGACATTAAACTAAATGATATTGTATTGAAATTTTTTTTTTACTTTTATACTGCTTGGAAGCCACTGCATCAGTAGCCCTGCGCACATTACTTGTCATCGCATCGAATAAATAGCGTGCACACACACAGCTTCATAGCTTGAATACTAGGAATAAGCACAACCTCGCTGTACATCGCACTCGCCTCCACAGAATAGGCAATTCATTCATGGGCCAATGTATACGATTTTACAATAAACTTCCCATTGACATTAGAAATTTATCAATCAACCGATTTAAAATTTGCATTAAAACCAAACTATGTAAGAAGGGGTACTATAAAATAATTGATTATTTAGATGACAAAAAGGCCTGGGATTGAACTGCTCGCTCTGCTAAGCGTTATGTAATTATTATTGAATATTGACAAAAAATCTGATATATCCTATTGTATATTTCCTTTTTTAAATTAATTATTTCCTTTTTTTTTATTTATTAACTAATTAATTTATTAATTTGACATTATAATTATTATCCTATTTTCTATGTTCAAATTATAATTTAATTCATTGTGAAACATGAAACATATTGTACATGTTTTATAACAGACTTTGATTCCTGAGTTTGTTTCGCCATTTCTTCTCAGGGTAGTCAGATACGAAATGTCGACCCCATCTAGCTTATGTTTAAAATGTGATGACGTGTAAAAGTGATTCCTACATCCTATTTACTGAATAAACAATTTCATTTCATTTCATTTCATTTCATTTCATTTCATTTCATGGGCGGCCATTCCACAGCGTGATTTGGATGAACTCATTTTGAGTATGCCAAACCGATGTTCTTGTGTTGTTAGTGTTCGCGGTAGAAACACGGATTATTAATTGTTTAAGTTACCCAATAAAATTTTAAAGAAAACTGTTATTTCAGTCTTTTTTTCGAACTTTAATGTTAGTGGTTCAAATGTCAAAAATCCCTTTATTAGAAAATGGCAAATTTCTTTATTAATGCAAAGGTGACTTGGTTTATCGTTACTGTGACAAACGAAAACACTTTATTTGATGAATCCTTAAAGAAAATTTTAATTAATATCAATCAGGAGAAAAGTTATTGCAAAAATATATGTTGATCCCTAGACACTTTTGATGTGTGTATAACACAACCTGCCAGGAAGCTGATATCGATATTTTCTATACTAGTTTTAATAAATTGAAGAAAGTTTTATGTGATTGTTTCTTCGAGCTTATATAGTTATTTAACTGTTTGGTGTTATATGCATAATATATTATCTATTATAAATTTTCTGTTTCTTAAATTCTAATTACTATATGTCGAATCTTGTAAGTGGCCATATTTTGTTGAAATTATTACAAAATGTCGGCTTAACCGTAATTTTTCCTAAAAATAAATAAATAATAGTAACATGTTTTCATTGGTTTTGCTGCAAATATGTCTTCAGGAAAACTTATACTTAAGAAAAAAACATATTACAATTGTTACGGCTGGTTAGCAGGGTTCTTGCAAAGAATACGTGGTTTTAAATGTAGACAGGATTTATTCCAACTTCGTGGTGCGTTACAATTCGTGAGAGCGGTCTTATAGGTTATGTGTCAAAACTATCGTAGCGTGGAGCTTTTTCTTCACGTTGACAGGTGACAGGCGACAGATGACAGTGACAGTTCGTGGTATTGGCATACTCTTTAGACCATCGGCTCCAGAAGTGTTGCCTTATTTGCTCAAGGCGCTGGTAGCGGGTGACTCTGTGAATCGGCGCGTCTTTCACGTCAGCATGCATAGGCGCAGTCAGCAGACGGCCAACCAGAAAGTGAGCAGGGGTGAGCGGAATGCAGTCATGTGGATCATAGGACATGGGAGTAAGTGGACGGGAATTAAGGATAGCCTCGACTTGTACTAATACTGTGCTAAATTCCTCGTAGGTTAAATGCGCGTTGCCTACGACACGTCTCAAGTGGTTTTTGCAGCTTTTTACCCCTGCTTCCCATTTGCCCCCGAAATGACTAGCGTATGGTGGAATCATGTGAAATTTAATACTTTGAGAAGCCGCGTAGTCCTTTACGTCGTTCGAACACGATGTTAAAAACCTAGTGAATTCGTTCTTTAGACCAACAAAGTTTTTTCCGTTGTCGGAATAAATTTCACTCGGTTTACCACGACGTGAAATGAAGCGTTTAAGAGCTAAAAGGTAAGAGTCTGATGACAAATCTGTGACTAGTTCTAAGTGAACCGCGCGTGTACTAAAACAGATAAATAGACAAACGTACGCCTTTTCTGTCCTTGCACCCCTGCCTTTCCGGTTCAATATGAGCACTGGTCCAAAATAATCGACTCCGGACACCATGAACGGAAAACCTGAGTCTAGTCGCTCTTTAGGAAGGTTTCCCATGATAGGAGTGGCTAAATTCCCGCGCATTCTCGCGCATTTAATACATCCGTGTACTATTTTTCTCGCGAGATTCCTACCACCTACGGGCCACCAAGTTTCCCTAATATTAAACAGCAAAAGCTGAGGTGCTGCATGCAGCATTTGTTTATGTTCAAAGCGGAAGAGAAGAACGGTAAAATGTTGTTTAGCGCACAGCAAGATGGGGTGTTTTTTATCGAACGTGAATAACGGCGAGTTTTCTATGCGACCTCCAACTCGAATTAAGCCTTGACTGTCGATAAATAAGTTCAGTTTCGATAAATGTGCGTTTTTTACCGGTTTGTTGCTGGCAAGTATTTCGTGCAAATCTGGAAAGGATTCCCTTTGTGAAATTTTTGCCAATAGAGTAGTAGACACACTCAACTCATCAACCGTGAGCGGACCTGTGCGTTTACTGCCCTTGTTGCGCGCGTTGTGTACAAATCTAAGTACGTAGGCAGCCGTACGCTTCAAGCGGCTGAATTGAGAAAATCTACTAAAGGTTAATAAATCTACGTTTCTGTTTTGATTTATAACAAGCGTGTTACTAATGTTTTTGACTTCGGGTAAGTCTTGTGGAACTAAATTTAAATCATAATTCGAAATTTTATAATCTTGATCGTGTAAGAACGTGGGACCGTTCCACCACAAATCGCATGAGCTGAGTGTGTCTACAGCTTGCCCTCGCGACACCAAATCCGCAGGATTTTCTTTTCCACTGACGTGGCGCCACGGACAACCCTTCGTTAATTTATGAATTTCTCCAACCCTATTCTGGACATAAGTTTTAAGTAAGTTAGATGGCATTCCTAACCAACCCAAAACAATCGTTGAATCTGACCAGAATACAACGGCATTGATCGGCGATCGCAAAGAGTGACTTATTTTGGTGTATAAACGCGCACCGAGCACTGCCCCTAATAACTCTAAGCGAGGAATAGTTGTAGGCACAGTCGGCGCAACTTTGCCTTTTGAGCATAACAAGCGCATTGTAACAGCTGATCCGTTATTGGCCGTGCGTATGTAGGCGCATGCGCCGTACGCTACCTGTGATGCGTCCGTAAAAATGTGTAGTTCGATCCGCACTGGGTTAGAACACAAAACATGACGGGGTATGCGAATGTGATTTAGTCGATATAAATTATCAAGAAATTTGACCCATATTTTTGCGACGTCGTTTGGTACAGGTTGATCCCAATCAAGTTTTAGTAACCAACACTTTTGCAATAATGTTTTAGCTATAGTTATCACTGGACTCAACATACCTAGTGGGTCAAATATTTGTGACGACACTGACAAAATGATTCGTTTAGTAATGTTTTCTGTGTCATGTTCAACTTGTGTGTGATAATATAATTCGTCTGACTTGTTATACCAACCTAGACCTAAAGTTCTGTGAGCGTGTTCACCTAAAGACAGGTTTTTAGAAATATCTTGTGTGTTATTTTGATTTTCATGATTAAAGTTAAAAACCCATTTTCTAAGTGGTAAACATGCTGTACTTAACACCTTACTTGTATCTTGGCAAATCGACATTAACTTAGGTATAGTAGATGCCCCACAGACTAAGTCATCGACATAGAAGTTGTCGTTAATTGTCTGAGCAACCTCCGGATCCACGTCGTGTCGTGGTCGTGTCGGTATCGTATCGGACTCCACTGGTGTCGCGTTAGGCGTACATTCGATCGCTAGCTGTTTGAGGCATCTGCAACTAAGAAATGGCGCTGCGGCGTGGCCATATGTTACAGTGTTTAATTGATATACACTTAGCGGATCAGACGGATTATCTCGCCACAAAATTAATTGTAAGTCACGTTGATTTTCATCTACAACTATACAACGGTACATTTTTTCGATGTCCGCGCATGCCACATACCTGTTTTCGCGAAATCTTAACAATATGGCGATTAAATCACCCTGTATAGGCGGGCCTACAAGTTGTAAATCATTTAATGAAATACCATTCGACGATGGTTGACTTGCGTTGAATACAACTCGTAACTTTGTTGTGGTGGAATGTTCACGAAACACACCATGATGTGGCATGAAGTAGTGTGGTGTACCGTATGTTTGTATTTTACTCATGTGACCTAAGTTAATGTATTCGTGTATGAACTCCGTGTACATTTTTTTATACACCGGATTGCGTTCGAGACGTTTTTCAAGCGCATAAAATCGATTTTCGGCAATCGATCTAGTTTTACCTAACGTGTTCGGCGATGATTTCAAAGGTATGCGTACACAGAACCTACCGTTTTCGGACCGCGTCGTCGTATTCACGAAATGTTCCTCGCATATTTGTTCATCATCACTGCGTGTCTTATCCGAACATGAAGGTAACTCCTCGACTTCCCAGAATTTGCGTAACTGTTCATCTAAAGGATGTTCAAATGTTTGCGTGAAATGACATTTAATGTTTTTGGTTTTAATGTTAGCTTGTACCGAACCTGACACTATCCAACCGAGTTTGGTATTTTGTAGGAACGCACCATTAGCCAACTTCATTTTCCCTTCACTCAGTAAATTCCAAAACAAATCGGCACCTATCAAAATATCAATAGGTAAACTTTCATAAAAACATGGATCTGCAAGCTGTATATTGGTTGGAATATTGAATTTTATTCTATCAAGTTCAATGGAAGGTAAGTTTGACGTTATTTTCGGTAAAACTAAACATTTCATGCGTTCTGTGTAATTGTTGTTTTGTGCTCTAAACTCAATGTCACAAGTCTGCGTGCATTGTGACACTAAGTTCCCTACACCATGTATATTATAAGTGGACTGTATAAGTTGCGGATTTAATTTGTCGCATAATTTTTGTGTGATTATACAACGCTCACTACCACTATCTAAGACCGCCCGCGCTTTCTTATAGATTCCTGTGTGATCAGGTATTTCTATTATGGCCGTAGACAGCAAAACGGGTGACCAGCTGGCGGAGGTGTGTGCGTGTGTACCTGCCTGCAGCGTGCAGCTGTGTGCGTGTGTACCTGCCTGCAGCGTGCAGCTGTGTGCGTTCAAATCATCAGTGTTGATATCATTCAATAATTCCTCAGTATTTGTTTGGCCCTGCGCCGACGTCACTAATGTTACTGCGCGTGATTCAGACTTGGCGGGACATAGTAATGAATTATGCTTTTGTTCGCATCTCCAACACGGACCTAACTTACATTCAACTGAAGAATGACCTACTCTCATGCAGTTCTTACATAGACCTTTCTCATCAACTACCTTCAACCTTTCATTTAAATTAAGATCTAAAAATTGTTGACAAGAATATAGTGGATGTTGTGAATTGCACAGATAACATAAGTACTTAGTAGGCACTTTACCCTTTCCTTTTGAGTCAGCTGATTTGTTAGTTGTGACATTACAGTGAACCTTGGGTACATTTTGCGGATATGTACTGTGTTTCTTTTTATCTTGTACGTGAGACTGCTGTGTGTACTTACTATGCGATACATTTATGGTTTCTAGCATGTCTGCACGACCTTTGAGAAACTGCAATAACTGATCCACCGTGAGTTTGTCTTTTGACTCACTACTTCTCGATAAAAGTGTAGATTTATGTTGTTCCCACTCACGCTCGGTCACCTGATCTAACTTAGATACAACTAAGTAGATAATCATAGTATTCCAGTGCTCGGTGGGTTCTCCTAAAATCTTTAATGCCCGTAGATTTTTAAGTACATTATCTATCAATTGGCGTAACTGACTAGGTGACTCTTTAGTACGCATAGGAATGGTAAACAATGACTTCATGTGATTGTGTACAAGAAGCTGGCTGTTATCATACCTACTCAGCAGTAACTCCCATGCCACAACATAGTTACTAGCAGAGAATTGAAGTGAATCTATAACTAAGCTAGCACTTCCTTTCAACGCTGATTTTAAATAATGAAACTTTTGTATATTTGTAATATCTTTTGAGTTGTGAATGAGGGACTGAAAGGTATCTCTAAATTGTAACCAGTGCTCATATGTGCCATCAAATTCAGGAATGGAAATTACAGGCAATTTAATGTAATCTAATTTAGTATGCGCTTGTTTTAAAGTGTCATTAGCATTACTGTACGGGTTGTAGTAGTTAACTCCGTACACCGATTTGTCGTGAAGGTTTTTTAGTTAGTATAGAGAAACACTTTCCACTAAGATGCACTAAATAGTTAAGTTTATTTAAGTTAAGAGTAAGTTACAGTACTAGAGTGGAAGGCGATTATTTCTCTCAGTTGTTGATAGCTACCCAGTTATAAGTTCACTATATTTAAATTCGTTTGTCATGTTGTTTTATTACGCTGAATTATGACGCGCATCGTTGGCCTAAAGTAGGTCACCGAGTAAGCAGAAAAATGTACGGCGATGAGACCGTACATATTGCCAACCCCATAAAGAAGCTAAGATGAGTAAAGAGAGAGAAAGAAATAAACGCCTGTACAAAGTCAAACATTACAGTAAAAGTAAATTGGTAAACAATCAATCAAAAGTAAAGGCAATGTTGTCTCGGTGCCGTTGAGGTTGAACTTGGCAGTCGTCCGTGGGCGCCTGCGGATTTTCTTCTCTGGCAGTCTGCTGTCGAAGTCCCATTGGTTGAAGTTCGATGTCCTCATGTGTTTGCCTTCTATGTTTGTTCCTAGGAAATCGCTTCTTGAGTAGAGTGCAGTATTTCCTTGTTATGATCCACAGGAAAGTGATGACAGCAATTGTTAGTAAAAGGTAACAAATTGCATATTGGTGAACGTCATGATCCGTAATAGAGGATGGTAGTTTCGGCTCGTTCTCTTGTTGGAACCGCAGCTTTTTGTCAATTTCCTCGAAGTCGTTTTTCTTAAGAGTGAAGAGTTCGTGTGGCGCGTTGTGAAGTGTAACGTTGACGATGTTGTTTATCGGTGAATTCAGATTTGGTACATGCAGGTCATAGTTGACGTTAAGGTTGCTGTTGTACTGATTATGTGAAGTGATGGTGAGTTCTTTTGACTGCAGTACGCATCCTTGACTCAAAGTTACTATAGCCGTCGATGTGATAGTTTGCGATATTACGTCGTTTTCACAAACAGTACGTAATTCGCACCTTCCGCAACAAACGACCAGCCAGCTGTTTGATTCTTGCAACTTGATCCATGCTTCCTCGCATGACACGCTGTGGGCGTCACACGGTGACGTAGTTGCACGATGACCAAGTAGTTTAGCTTCGCAAGGTGCATTCTTGTTGTGTAAGTTAAACACTGGTATGTTTGCGTTACAAATGAAGTTATTCTTTTGCCTTTTGATGCATTGGTTGAAGTCTTTATCTTTTAGTGAGATGTAAGAATTCTTCTGAAAGTTCACAGCAATATATTCCGAAGATAACTCCATCAGTTTGTAATTTGACTCCGTCTTGAAGGGTATAGCGATAGCCCGATAGTAGGTGAAATCCTCATTCGAAATTAGAGGAATGTGAACTTCGAACATAAAGTAGTTCTTTGTTATTCGTGCTTTCACGTACAGCAACTTGTAAAGTTCCTTGATATCTTCTCTGATATTTTCTGTCGGTAATGACAGAGTCCTCGGCAGTCTGCCGGATATGTCTTCTAGTTGCTTTACTAGACTGACTGGTGATATCAAGTGCACGTCCATATGTCCACTGTAGACATTGGTAAGAGTGTTCAGGAGCATAGTTTGAATTTCCTTAAGATTTCGTAGTAGTAGCGATGCTGTGAGCGAAGCGGAGTTGAAGTAACTTGTGGCCATCATTATTTGTATTTCTGTTTCAATGCTGCCTAGATTCGTCTTAGTTTCTTCTATGAAGTTTTCTATCATCTTGCATTGAAGCTTGATATTTTCATCGTTTTTCTTCAAAACGTCATTTTGTAGTTGCATGATTGATGTTTGGTTTTTTGCGAGTTCACGCAAATAGTTTTCGTTACGTTGTATGGCATCAATATCCTTGTGGTATTTGTCAGCAAATCTCTGGTCTAAAACACCAAATAAGCTGTTTGCTACCATGCCTACTCCGTCGATTAAGCCGCGCTTTTTACGCGTAGATAAATGCTTATGGGGAGCCAGCAGCAATGTGTTGTAGAAGTTGAGAAGTTCCATCTCGTGGGTAAGTTGATCCGTCGTTGCTTGACAATAACTTTTATGGATCTTCTGACAAAGGTCATTTACACCGTTTATGTATTTTTCAATGTGTTGAACGCCCTGCCAGTAGTTTGTTAAGTTGTAGTACGTAAGCAAAGTCCATTCATCGTGAATGAGTTCTATTTTGCCTATTGTATCATAATAAATCGGTCGCTCAGATTCCAGGTTGGTAATTTGAGTGCCTGACCTTAGTTGCGAACCATATGATCCATTCACAAGTATCAACATTGTGAAAAGAAACATTAAAATGTTTGTAAGACATTTTCTTCCAGACTGTTTTGTTGTCGTAGGTTTCTCAACCTTTTGTGAATCCGTTTTGTATTCTTCATAATTTTTGTTGCAGTTTGTATCGATGGGTAGAGCCGATAGTTTTACTATAGGTCGTTTAATGACACCAGTTTTGGTTTTTAGGGTTGTCACTCGAACATCCGCTCCGGGGTGAAGTTCTAGCACCCGTCCCATGGCCCATTTTCCTGGCGGCAAATTGTTGTCCCGGACCAGTACGATGTCCCCCTCGCTGAGGTTTTTCTTGGGATTGTTCCATTTGCTGCGCGTTTGTAGTTGAGTAAGATAGTCGCTTGACCAATTCTTCCAAAATTGTTGGTACATGTGTTCGGTTAACTGCCAACGTCGGCGGAGGTCAATGTAGTTTTCATCAGTGTAGTCAGCTCGTGGTAAAGACATTGTAGGTCCCCCCGTTAGAAAGTGACCCGGTGTCAGGTAGTTATAAAATTCTTCGGGGTCTTCAGTGAGTTGGCAAAGCGGCCTGGAGTTCATGCACGCTTCTATCTTCGCAAGCAGGGTGGCAAATTCCTCGTACGTTAGTTTTTGGTCTCCTAGCACCCGACGAAGGTGATATTTCATCGACTTTACCGCGGCCTCCCATACTCCGCCTGCCGTCGGCCAAGCGGGCGCATTAAAATGCCATTGTACTCCCATGTCTGCGATGTTATTGAAGAAGTTTGGCGACAAGATTTGCTTGAAGTCTTTAAACTCTTTCTGAAGCAACCTTGCTGCGCCTATGAAATTCGTACCACAATCCGAGTAGACGTGACCTGGTGTGCCGCGCCTGGAGCACATTCTCTGGAAGGCTGCTATAAAAGTTTCAGTACTTAAGTCCGATGCAAGTTCAATGTGCACAGCCTTTGTAACCATACATACGAATATGCATATGTAACCCTTTGAAGTTTGAACTCCTCTTCCTTTGTTAAGTCTGACTTCGACGTGTCCTGTGAAGTCAACTCCCGTGTGGGTAAACGGGCGTGAAGGTGTTACTCGTTGTGGTGGCAGTTCTCCCATGATTTTGTTTAACTCCGACGGGTTGTAGCGATGGCAGCGCACACTCGCGCGCCGTAGTTCAGCTTTTACCGCTCTGTTACCGCCAACGATCCAGTACCGTTGCCGGATGTGCGCTAAAGTTAGTCTGGCTCCTCCGTGTAAAGTCGTTAGGTGAGCATGATGGATTACCAACTCAGTAAATCTTCCACCCTTAGGTAGAATAATTGGATTCTTCATCTCAAAGGGTAAACTGGAATGGTTCAGTCGACCCCCGACTCGGATTAAGCCGTTGTTGTCCAAGTATGGTTTAAGTTTGTAAATGTTACTTTTTGTAGAAATAGTTTCTTTCTTCATAAGTTGTTTATAGTCTTGAGCAATTTCCGTTTGTTGGACATATTTTGTTATTTGTTCATTTGCATTGTTTAATTCGCATAATGTAAGGCATCCGGTGTCACGTTTCGTGTTACGTGCGTTTCCGATAAATCGTTGTATCCATGCTACAATTCTGATCGCTTTGGTCAATGAACTGCAATTAGTTAATAAGTCATGAATACAATTGTTGGTCTCTTTGTTCATAGAGTTCGATTTCGTTTGGCAAACGCTGCCTATGTTAGTTGTAAAAGTACATGTTATGTTTTCTTCACGACTTTGTTCTTGGAAGGTATTCAAAAATGTAGGACCCTCCCACCACAGACTGAATGTTGTTAGCTTGGTCGGTAACAATCCTCTTGATGCACAGTCTGCAGGGTTCTCTTGCGACTTCACATAACGCCATTGTTCGGCTGGTATGATTTGTCTTATTTTTGCAACTCGATTGGCGACGTATTTTTCTCTTTTAGACGTATTCCCCTGTATCCATGCCAGGACAACTTGGGAATCACACCAAACGCTTGTAGTTATACCGAAACCATTCAGAGCTTCTCTGATTTTTTCGATGAGTTGCGATAGTAAGAGCGCGCCGCAAAGTTCAAGTTTTGGTAATGTGATTGTTTGTGATAACGGTGCTACCCTTGTTTTAGCAGCAAGTAATGTTATTGTTGGCTTGTTATGTTCATCTCGGACGCAGCTGTAAACCACGCAGGAATAAGCCTTTTCGCTGGCGTCGCAGAATCCAAATAGTTCTATTTTCTGGTTCGTTGAACCGATCCAGCGCTTGATTTTCATGTGTTTTACATTGGGTATGTCAGCTCTTAGTTTTAGCCACTTATCTGCTATATAAGACGGTAACTGATCATCCCAATCAAGTTTGTTGACCCATACTTCTTGAAATATAATCTTTGCCGCAATAGTTATGGGTGATAGCCAACCCAGCGGATCATAAAGTTGTGAAATTTCTGAAAGCAGTCGCCTTTTAGTTATTTCCGGTCGACATTTTTCTTCATATTTCCAGTTAAACACAAAAGTGTCGGCTTGCGGATTCCAACCTAGTCCTAAGGTTTTCATGGATTCCTCTTGCTTGAAGTCAAAAGTAATTCTGCGTGAGATCTGATCATCACTTAAGTTTTCTAACAATGCTGGATCATTGCTGGACCACTTGCGTAAGTTCATCCCGGCTCCCTTTAACATACCGATAAGGGATGTCTGGAGTTCCTGGGCCGCTTCCAGTGAGTTGTGGCCGCTTATGACGTCGTCGACATATGCTTCGTGCAGTAGTACTTTGGCTGCCATGGGGTATTTGTAGCCATCATCGTATGCCAATTGTTTGATGGTTCTCATGGCTAGCCACGGTGCGCATTTAGTTCCATAAGTGACGGTGCAAAGTTGGTACTCTTGCAGGTTCTCTGACGGCGTAGTTCGCCAAATGATTTTCTGCAAATGTTGTTGTTCCTCAGACAGCCAGATACATCGGTACATTTTCTCGATGTCAGCTGTAAAGGCGTATTTGTAAGTTCTCCACTTTATGATAAGTTCTTGGATATCTTTTTGTAGGTTGGGGCCCTTTTCTTGTAGGCCGTTCAGGCTATATCCTGTTTTAGTTTTCTGAGATGCATTGAAGACAACTCTGAGTTTCGTGGTAGTAGACTCTTCTCGAAGTACTCCGTGGTGTGGTAAGAAACATTCAGTAGTTGAAGATGTCATAGGTGTAGCTGGTTTCATATGGCCTAACTCCAGGTATTCCTGCAGGAACTCTTTGTATAACATTTCAAGACGGCCATTTCTTTTAAACCTTTTTTCTAGTTGCAGCAATTGTGATACTGCGATCGTTTTCGATGTTCCGATCTTATTTTCATAATCCGGACATAATGGCATCTTCACAATATATCTTCCATCTGAACCACGGCAAGTTGTGTCTTTGTAGTAAGTTTCACAGTGCTCCGCTTGAGATCGGTCAGTGTTGGTTTTGGAGACGTCTTCACATTCCCAAAATTTTGTTATTTCAGCCAAGTCTAGTAATGTGACGTGACAGTTTAAAGTTTCTAGTTTTCCACACAAAATCCATCCCAACTGTGTCTGTTGCGCAACGGGTGACTTTGGTGCGCCTTTTAACATCCCATCTTGTATTATTTCCGCGTAAACGTCAGCTCCAAGTAGTATGTCAATGGACCTTGAAATGTTAAAATCAGGGTCTGCTAGTTTTAAGTTTTGCAAATGCGACCATTCTGATCGTTCGAATGTTTTGTTTGGTAGTTTATTTATAAGTTTCTTCATAATCAATGCTTCAGTGTTGAAAGTATATTCAGAATGGATTGATTTGCATGTTATTGTAAGGCATCCTTTACAGTCGCCTGATACAGTTCCAACTCCAGATATCTTCGCAGTTAGTTTGCTTCTTGGCAGCTTTAGCAGTTGTGCTGCGTTTTCAGTTATTAAGTTGACTTGTGAACCTTGATCTATGAGCGCACGAAGAGTGACGTAAGTCCCATCTATCGATTTGACCTTGACTTGGACGGTTGTCAGTAAAACTTCCATCTCGCTGGTTGATAGATGATTCGAACTTGGCGTTTCAGTTTCCCTCGAAGTTCGTTGACCTGAGCGTTTGTTTTCATTGCTCGTCGAAGGTGTATTTTTATTGGAATTGTTGTAATGTAAGAGCGTATGATGCTTCATGTTACATTCCTTACAAGTTTTCGTAGAGTTGCAAGTTTGGTTTTCGTGACTAAACAAACAGTTTTTGCATAGTCGGAATTTTGCAACTGTGTTGTTTCGTTGCTTTGTATCCAAGTCAATAAACTGCTGACATCGCATTAAAACATGATTGTTTTGGCAAAGAGGGCACTGCCCGTATGAAGTGTGGTAAGTTTTTGGAACCCACTTCTTATGATCGAAGTTTTTTCGAGGTCCATGTTTTTCAGTTCCAGCTGACTTCTCTGAACTCTGTATGTCCTTCTTTGAAGTCTTCATGGTTTCAAACGCCATAAACTGGTTTTCTAAGAATGTCATAAATTCTTGTAGTGTTGACACCTCTCTGTTATCGTGCAAGTTTTTTATGTATTCATTGTAGCTCCCACAGTCTAGTTTCTGTGACATCAGATGGACAATCATCGGATCCCAACTGGTTATATCAAAACCAATGTTTGTTAAACCATTTAGACATTCCGTTGTTACGTCATGCAGCTTCTTTAAGTTGTAAGCGTCTGGCTTCTGTATGACAGGCAACTGCAGCATAGTGTTCATGTACGACGAGAATTGTAGTCGACGGTTGTCGTACCGTTGAGTCAGTATCTCCCAACACGAAGTGTAGTTGTCGGCGCTGATGCTCAAGTGTTGCACCAGTCTTTCTGCTTCACCTTTCAGCCTGGTCTTCAGATGCTGCATTTTTTGAGCTTTATTCAATGTCGGGTTTTTGTGTATGGTTTCCAGGAACAGATCTTTGAAAGATATCCATTTGCTGTAGTGTCCTGAAAATTCTGGGATCTCGATTCTCGGTGCTGAATGTTGGTGATGAGCGGTGGACCACATTTTGCTTTTCAGTAGTTTTCTTGTTTCGTCATATTTGTCTTCCACGCTGTTAAACTTGTCATAGTACGTATGTTCCGAACCTTTCAGTAAGGCTTCCAGTTCCCAATGAGTACTGTCAATAGCTTCCCATTTCGACTTCAAGATTGACAAGTGGTCGTCAAGTTCCCATCTTTCAGCTAAGGCATCAAAATCAATTTTTGCCATAGCTCGATCGATGGCTTTGAAGTTGCATTCCTGTTTAGTCAGCAAAGTTTTGGTCTTCTCATCAGGTTCTCCTCTCGACAAGTCTGTCAGGTCGAATTTGACATTTTCTTCAGTAGTTTGTAACATTTTTAAAATGTCTGCTTTAGTTGCTTCGTACATGGTTTTTGTCTTACCGTAGACATCTTCCACGAAATAGTTTATGTTCCTGTCTTCAATTTCTTGCAACAACAATGTATGCCGTGCATTGAAATCCATCCATTGAGCTTCTAACGAGGACAGCCGCTTGTTCAAGTATTCCTTTGTTTTTCTGGTTTTGCTATCCTTGTTATAGTTGGTGCATAATGTTTTGATGTTTTCAAAACATGTTGATTGTTGCGATAGTTTATTCATCTTGATTATAGATGATAGCTTACTTGTAGTTCAAAAAATACCTTTTCGAAAAGTCTCGAAGTTTATCCTTGTAGTTGAAGACTGTTCTAGGTATCGTCGTAGGCACTTTCAGTAGTTGTAGTTAGTTCCAGTAGTTGAAGATTCTTCCAGTAGTCGAAGACTCTTCTCGTAGTTGTAGTTAGTTCCAGTAGTTGAAGGCTCTTCCAGTAGTCGAAGGCTCTTCCAGTAGTTGTAGTTAGTTTCATTAATTGGAGATTCTTCCAGTAGTCGAAGACTCTTCCAGTAATTGTAGTTAGTTTCAGTAGTTGAAGATTCTTTCAGTAGTCGAAGACTCTTCTCGTAGTTGTAGTTAGTTCCAGTAGTTGAAGGCTCTTCCAGTAGTCGAAGGCTCTTCCAGTAGTTGTAGTTAGTTCCGGTACTCAATGTGCCTGTACTCTTGCTAGGTATTTGCGCCTTCTCAATCCAACTGGGGCGACCCTCTTCCGGGAGACCAGTTGAACCGATTCGCTACCGTCACAAGAGACACAAACACACTAAGATACACGAAGGCTCGAAGGACCATAAATGTACGGGTTGTAGTAGTTAACTCCGTACACCGATTTGTCGTGAAGGTTTTTTAGTTAGTATAGAGAAACACTTTCCACTAAGATGCACTAAATAGTTAAGTTTATTTAAGTTAAGAGTAAGTTACAGTACTAGAGTGGAAGGCGATTATTTCTCTCAGTTGTTGATAGCTACCCAGTTATAAGTTCACTATATTTAAATTCGTTTGTCATGTTGTTTTATTACGCTGAATTATGACGCGCATCGTTGGCCTAAAGTAGGTCACCGAGTAAGCAGAAAAATGTACGGCGATGAGACCGTACAATTACTTTCCTCACAACCTAACAAACACTGAGCCTTAGCTATAGCACTGTAATACTCAGATTCAAAGACTTCCAAGGATTCTAACTCTTTTTCTGTATCGGCAGAACTTTGTGTATAGCTCATAGAATCCTGATAATCCTCAAACTCATTCAACAGTGTTGCAGCCCTGGCAGTTCTTAGCTTTAACTCTGCGCGTTGCACTTCAGATAAAACCTGATTGTCCAAAGAACAAATATACTTTTTGAATGTAGTTAATTTAGCTTTAACTGTACCTCGTTTCCTTATCAAATCGGTTCTTTCAATGTTCAAAGTAAGTTTCGGTGACGTACTCATTTCGTGTGCGAATAAGAAGCTGAGGTACTTACAGTTTCAGAATCTACCCACCACAAGCCTGCGTAAGCTGTGTCGCGCTGGCTAAATGCTGTGCCAATGCTTCACTGAGCTGATGTACCACTATTAACGTGCGTGTGCGTGCGTAAGCGCAGTTTGTACAAAGCACTGGAATAAGCAGAGAAAACACAGTATTAATACAAGAGGAAGGTGGAAGCGGTTGGAGATCGTGGTTGGCTCGCCTTACCAGCATGCGTAAGTACAGGTAACGGACTTCTGCGCGTTTTCTCTTTGTTTGGTCTCCTTGTCACCGTTGCGTATTCTCAGCAAAGGAATCCCGTGGCAGCTGGTTCCGTGTGATATCCGGTCTCGAAGGATCAAATGTTACGGCTGGTTAGCAGGGTTCTTGCAAAGAATACGTGGTTTTAAATTTAGACAGGATTTATTCCAACTTCGTGGTGCGTTACAATTCGTGAGAGCGGTCTTATAGGTTATGTGTCAAAACTATCGTAGCGTGGAGCTTTTTCTTCACGATGACAGGTGACAGGCGACAGATGACAGTGACAGTTTGTGGTATTGGCACTGCGTTTCGTTGTCGTCGAAACACAATGCTGGCATTGATTTGTAAAACGCGATACATAAAATTATATGATTTGTTCCCCTGCTGAAAAAACACCCTTTCAGTTTTTATTACAGCATCAAATCCTCATCATTCTCCTTACCTCCAATTTAATTGGTCAGCGCAGCATGTCTTTTTCTTCTAAACTTCTATTACTCAAATACGACCTTCAAAACGTCAAAGGATTAAAAAGACCCAAGACTAAAATAAAAATCACCAACATTTAGTCAGCTTAAAACCTCGATTTAAAAACTACCCCTGACTGGCCACCTCGGCCGTCGTTACAAAGGATGGCATGCAGTCTTTTCTTGTCACATACACGCACCTACAAACTGCGGGCAACGTGTTACAGGAACACAGTGACACCCTTTGGGATATCAAGCAAGCGTGACAGGACATTCTGACAAGGCTGCTGGCTGGCTTTAGTGCATGACTATGTGGAAGTTCTGCTTGGATGGCCTTGTGAAGTGACCTCCTTGAATTTTGTATAAGTTAATGGCTTAAAGTACTATTAACGATGCCGAAAGGCTCTTGTTCTCCTAGTCATTGCTATTTTTGTTTTGGTCTAGACCATGCCTCGACGACACGGTTGGCGGAGTGGCTGAGGGATCGACTGCTGCGCAGCGTGTCGCGGGTTCGATCCCCGCACGGAACAAATATTTGTATGGCCTACAGATAGTTTTTCCGGGTCTGGGTGTTTGTGTATGCTAGTTTCAATTTTGTAAACGAACGCACCCACGATACTGGACAAATTCTTAGTGTTGGGCAAAGTACTATAAAATAAAAAAAAACCTGGGTACCTTCTAGGGAGATATTGAAAGTTGCAACATTTTCACAAGATTTTTTTATAAATACAAGTTTTAAATGTTATAATTTTACTTGAAATGCATGCATCAGCACATGTTCTGGGTTGTGGAGTTTAGATAGGCAGTCACTCCATGTAAAATACTGGTATTCAGCTGCATCTGGTGAGACTGGAAGCCGATCCCAACATACTTGGGAAAAAGCTAGGCAGATGATGACGCGAGAAGAACCGCCAAGAAATTCCATGGTTACTCTTTTAAAATCATTTGGTTTTACAGTATTTATGTTACAGCGTTAGTATTAAAGTATGGGAGGACATCGTAGGCCCGACAATAAGTTGTTGCTACCGTTCAAAGGGGTGAATTGTTGATGCAAAAGTGCTCGAAACTCAAAAATATTCTTAAAACGATATACATAATACATATAATTATGTTGTGTATTTTGATTCTAATATCACGGCGATCGTGAGGAGACTCCTCAAGTCTATACACTGTTGTCTGCTCGTTTGTCTATCTAAACTAATATTATAAAGAGAAAAGATTTCATTGTTTGTTTGTTTGTTTGCATTGAATAGGCTCCGTAACTCCTGGTCCGATTTGAAAAATTATTTCAGTGTTAGATAGCCCATTTATCGAGGAAGGCTATAGGCTATATATCATCACGCTTCGACCAATAGGAGTGGAGCAGCAATGAAAAATGTTGCGAAAACGGGGAAAATGTGACGCAGACGAAGTTGCACCGGACAGCTAGTCTATGATAACCAAAATAATGTTTGTGACAAGATCTGACTGGGCAGGCCATGTCTGCCGGATATCCGGCAAAGCTGTGGGCCCACTTTTCACAAAACTGGAGCCCTGAGACAGCTAGATAGGGTCGAGGCAGATCGATAAGAAGATGGCGGGACGCCTTGGATGGCTATCTCGTTAATTGGCGAGAAGAGGCAAAAAACAGAAAAAAGTGAAAGGAATGGGAGATGCGTTTGCCCAGGAGTGGGAAAGATCAGGCTAAAAAAAAATATCCGTTTGGATTAGTTTAGAAGCTAATAATAAATTAAGTATTCATGCCCCAAAAGCATTCAAATTAGTTGTCCTTGTCTTGCGTGTCACGATTATTAATTTGCAACCAAACTTCTCGTTAATAACTTTTACACTTTGAAAAGCTGAACACAGTTCAACTTCGAGTAATTAAACACACACGCAATAAAATACGCTTTTAATACTGCTACCTGGTTTATATTATTTTCTATCAACGGAAAGAGTCAACGTTTATGTGTCAGAGAAAGTTAATCAATTGAGCTCAGAAGTAATGTATCGTTGAGTCAGAAACGTTCAGATTCTATTTTTTACAGCACATAATCACTCACCTCCGCACATAGTTTTCAAATACATGAAATGTTCGGTGCTTGACTTAGGCACTGTTCAATTCAATTCAATTCAATTTATTCACGAACAATTTACATTGTGTTTGAAATCTTAAATAACACATAAAAAAAACACGTTCATTAAAATTATAAAACTAACACAAGTACACTAAATAGGATAAACAAACACAAAAATAATAATATAAGATTCAATGGCAAAACAAAAAAATAAAAAAAATAATCAATACAATTAAAAATTCAAAATGTAGACATATCATCATCCATCGAATACAGACATTTCTCCAGTAGGAATGCCTTGAGTCTTGACTTAAATGAGCTTTTATAAATCATAGTTTTTAAGTCCAATGGCAACCTGTTAAAAATCCGCACTGCTTGATATTGAGGACTATGATGCACAATATTAAGTTGGGGTATTAATTTGGTTTTAAAATCTTTCCTGCGGGTACTTTCCCTCAACTGTCTCTCCTCATCTGACTCATAGCTATGTAGGTATTTTTTTAAATTTACCATCAATACCAAAACATAGAGGCTGGGCACAGTAAGAATTTTTAAATTTATAAAATGTGGCCGACAGCTCTCTAATTGCGATATCCGGACCATGGTTCGTATAGCTCTCTTTTGGAGCACAAAGGCTCTCTGACAGTTATATTTAAAACTGTTCCCCCAAAACTGAACACTATATCTCAACCTTGATTCTATTAGAGCATAATATACCATTTTAAGGTGTTTTATCTCTATTACGTCCCTAAGACTGCGTAAGGCATAACACGCTGAGGAAATATACGAATCAATGGCTTGCAATTCCTTTTTCCAATTTAAATATTTGTCAATATATATCCCTAAAAACTTTACTTCATTAACTATGTCAATTTTAACTTCATTAAGTGCGATCGTCAGGTTGTCTTTATTGCGAGCTGTTGTGGCAAATAACATTACTTTGGTTTTTCCTGTGTTAATTAAAAGTTTGTTACTTTCAAACCAAGATTTAAAAGCTGCCAACACTGCATTAACCTTAGCGGAAAGCTCCTGAATGTCGTTAGCTTCAACTATTGCATTGGTGTCATCTGCAAAAACTATCAGCTGTGTGTCGGGAAATAATGAATGAATGTAATTAATTAAATCATTTGTAAATAATATAAACAAAATAGGCCCCAAAATCGATCCTTGGGGTACGCCTGCTACTATATCTTGCATAGAAGATTTATTGCAATTACCTTTAGTTTGCATATTACTAATATCAACATACATCTTCCTGTTACTTAAATACGAAGAGAAAAGTTGACTGCACTCGCATTCTACCAAATAATAATGCCGGTTTTCTCTTAGACTTAGAGTAGCTTGCCTTGCATACTAGTAAATACTAATATACAAGGTGCAGTTTTGCATCCTCCTCAAAATTGAGGAGGTTGCCAAAAAACATAACAATAATAAATTTGAATAACGGTACCTGGTCAATAATTAATAAACGCTGCTGTTTTTAGTGGTTTAAATTTGACAGTATTTCAGAATAACCCTCTTAGCGTGGTTTAGGGAATAAGATATTATCGAATAAATGTCTGAGATTGTTGTGTGTGTGTAAAAGCGCTGTTATAGGGCGAGGATCAGACGGCCGCGTTTTTACACGGGTGGTTCACAATCAGCGATTTCCGTAAATAAATAAAAAGTGACCAACCCATTTTATTATTGATTCGGGTCGAGAATCATTAGCATAGTTACCTCCTTGAATTTGACGAGGATGCAAAACGATAGCCTGCATGTTTGTACTGTTGGAATGTCCAACTCTAGGTATTAAAATTTGTGTAGTACAATAATATTAAGACATTTACCTATAACAGCCACACGGGTCGACCTTTAAGGTTAAGTCGTGCTTTCTAAGGTTGGTCCGTGGATGGGTGACCAAAATTACATACCGAGTTTCCTCCGTGCTTCGGAAAGCACGTTAAGCCGTTGGTCCCGGCTGTCATTTGTAGATCTTTGACAGTCGTTTCTAGTAGTTAGAAGCCAAAAATCTGACATCCAGTCTTACTAAGGAGTATCATATTACCCAGTTACTGGGTTGTGGAGGTCAGATAGGCAATCGCTTCGTTTAAAATACTGGTACTCAGCTGCTTCCGGTTAGACTGGAAGCCGACCCCAAGATAGTTTGGGAAAAGGCTAGGCAGATGATGATGCAAAACAAGAGCCTTTATGATTGTACTGTTGGAATCTCCAACTTTAGGTATAAGAAGTGCTGCCAGTCTTCTGACATCCGGATGACAGCGATGTGGAGGAGTATTTTGTCGCCTAACCGTAGGTACTGATGTTTTTAAGTTAGTATAAGTAAATATTTAGTTTTAGAAATTAAAGTTAATGAAGGTTTGTAAATAGTCCAATAGTATTAAGACATTTACCTAGGTGTCAACTACTCCACGTAATAAAAACAGGCTTTTCAAATGAGTCGTAACTAAGCGTGTCCCTATTCACAATAACACCACGGTGGGGCTATACTTAGCGTTTGAATATTGACAAATTGCTCAACTACCCACGAGGTGACTAGACTCGCAATTTGCCAGGCGAAGACCAGCTGATGATAGTGTGTCGTTCATTCATACCTACAATAGGTACGTATTTATTTAGTTATATAGACATAGTAATTTATTGGGAAGGAATTCTAACTCGTGTTAGACAAATTATAAGACACATCTAAAACCATACAAATAAAATAAAAAAATGTCTTTCTGTCTGTCTGTTGTTCTGGCTCCGAAACGGCTGGACCGATTTAACAGGACTTTTAATAGCAGATAGGTGATGTTATGAGGAGTAACTTAGGCTACTTTTATTTTAGATGGAGGATTAGAGTTCCGGGGAAAAAAAAGGAAGTTATACTTTTATAATAATTTAAAATAGGAAAGTAATATTTTTATAATTGTTTAAAATAGAGAAGTATGATTTTTATAATAATTTAAAATAGGAAGTAATATTTTTATAATAATTAAAAATAGGGAAGTAATATTTTTATAGTATTTTAACGCGGAACAAACTCGTGAGCAACAGCTTGTTTGGATCTAAAGTCCAAAATGGGTTACATCTAAGAGACTAACCACACTTATTCATGTTTTTCTATCGACGAAAGCAGCATTGGGCTTAATATGAGTATAGTTACAGTCCCTAATTGGCCAATAAAACCTATTTTTAACCCCAACTAAAAAAGAAGTGTGTTAGACGCGTGTTGAGGCGTGTGTAGTTTGACGTGTGTATCTGTGTGTCTGCCTGTGGCATCATAAATCCTAAACGGATGAACCGATTTTGATAAAATTCGTTTCGTTTGAAAGGTGTTTAATCGAGAGCGTTCTCAGCTATATTTCAAGAAAATCTGCTCAGCCGTTTGAAGATCATCACCTCTTTAGTTGATGAAAGGATATAAAAACATACACAGGTATGGTCGATTCGAAATTTGAAATCTGGTCACTTGTCACCATGGGCATAAACAGGGGGCGGCGGCTACACGCCCCCTCCCCCCTATAAGATCTGGATTTTTGTTTTGGTTAATTAGCGCGAAGAGGCGCAACGCCGAGAAAAACGGAAGTAATGGAAGCTGCCTATAGTAGTGGGACATTCAAGGCTAAGCTAAGTTTAAAAGCCATGAAATGAAAATTAAATTAAAAATTTAATAAACACAAATAACCTCTTAAATCTTCTCTTTTTTAGTTATATCCCATCTGATAAGCTTTTGTATGCCTATCTTTGAATGCTGTTATATGTGTCCATCTAGATGCATTAACCCTTCCACCTGACCAAACCCTTTGGTCGGTTGAAGCGGACCCCATAGGTAAAGACGGGTTGACCTATTTTTTGGTACACGTGTATCACACACTACATATAATAAAACTAAACTATGAAGAATAAACAAAAAATAAACATGAAAAAAACAAATTATGTTTTGAGTTTCTTCCATGCAAATAATAAAGAACACAGTCTTATTTATTCACTTACATATTCATAGAAATTATGTTATTATATTTCAAAATAGAACAGTCGGGTTGTATTAAAAAAATGAACAGAAATAATTTCCAGCTAGCTACTTTAGATTGAATTTCAATGAGACTTTTTGTACTGAATAATTTATGGCTAACTCCCCAAAGTCACGGTTCGAACTCATGACCGTTCACTCACTACTTTGCTCGTTAACTTTTGAACTACTGCCTCTTCAAAAAGTCATCATCATCTGCCTAGCCTCTTCCCAAGCTATGTTGGGGTCAGCTTCTAGTCTAACCGGATGCAGCTGAATACCAGTATTTTACATGGAGCGACTGCCTATCTGACCTCCACAACCCAATTAGTACTGGGTAAATAAAGTACACACGGTTTAACACAACATGATACAAATTTTTACTTTATAGGTACACTAGCTGTCCCGCGCAACTTCGTCTGCGTCACATTTTCCCCGTTTTCGCAACATTTTTCATTGCTGCTCCGCTCCTATTGGTCGTAGCGTAATGTTATATAGCTTATAGCCTTCCTCGATAAATGGGCTATCTAACACTAAAAGAAATTTTCCAAATCGGACCAGTAGTTCCTGAGATTAGCGCGTCCAAGCAAATAAACAAACTCTTCAGCTTTATTATAAGTATATATATATATATATATATAGATAGATATAGATTAGTATAGATATAGAAGATTCTAGATCCAGCAGCAATAAAAAACCTCTTCTTTAAAAAAAGATGGCTGTAATCTTTGAGCTACAGCAGTTTCCAAGACTAAAGTGTCCCCTTAGGAAAGTTATACGATTACCTACGCAGTCTTTTTTCGACATAATCAGACTCAAATCCCACCTGAGCAAATCCGCTGACAGAAACTAGTCTGGGATAATAAACTTAAGTTTTTTATGACTCAATCACGACGCGACTGTATCAAAGAAGGTTCTTTCTTAAGATTAAGCGTTCCCCAAGGGAGATGGAATAGAATATTATAGTCCTTTGTAACCTTTGTGTTGGAGAGATCTATAATAAAGTCTAACTCAGACCATTTATTTCAAATAGACAAGTTACAGGCACTTTTGAATTGTTTAAAATATAAAGCTACAGCTAGCAGGCATAATATGAAGCTGCAGACAGTCAAGCCAGCAGGCATAGCTAACTGTGGAAGAAATGCAATTTGTTCTAATATTTAATACTAGCTGTCCCGCGCAACTCTGTCCGTGTCACATTTTCCCCGTTTACGCAACATTTTTCATTGCTGTTCGGTTCCTATTTGCCATAGCGTGATGATATATAGCCTATTGCCTTTCTCGATAAATGGACTATCTAACACTGAAAGATTTTTTTGAATCGGATCAGTAGTTCCAAAGATTAGCGCGTTCAAGCAAACAAACAAACAAACAAACTCTTCAGCTTTATAATATTAGTATAGATAATATTAGTATAGATAACATAACATCACGCCTAGCTGTAATCCCAGAAGGGTTAGGTAGGGGTGTACGTAGTAGACACCCACATTTCGCCAGGAATGTTTAAGTCCCATGTAATAGGGGACGAGCCTATTACCATCAACCGAGAACAAATCCAGACTCCGTGGCTGCTACTGAGAAAATTCTGATGGAAAAACCTAATAACACTATGCCCGAGCTAGGAACACAGGACCTTATGTTCAGCAATCGCATTTGCGACCACTAGACCAACCAAAGCAGTTTAAGAAAGAAAAGAAAGAATACATATTTATTTGACACTTGCCACAAGTGCACACAATAAAAAATAAAGTAAATAAAAAACTTAAATCTAAACAGAAAATAAAAAGAAAATACTGTGTCTCACGGCTGCGCCAAATAGGCCCAGTTCAGCAAACTGCCGAGCAGCTAGTGCCCGACGCTGGTTTTCAACTAGACTGAGAGATAGTGACGAGACGGACGTAAAACAGTTTTGTTCGTTGTGTATGAAAAGGCACTTATATACATAATCATAATAATACATTAATAACAAATAAAGCTACATTATAAAAAAATAAATTGTGAAAAAGAGTAAGATAAAAAAGGAATAAGACACACTTTCCAAGACTTCCAAACGCACAATACGCAAAATTATTATCCATAGAACCTAAATGTAAACTTAATAATGCCACGATTTAAATTCAAGACAGTGGGTGTTAATGGTAGGAATGTCATATCATGTTGAATGGTAGGAAGTTGTTATTCGGGTGAAACAAATGATAAGATACTATCAATAACACATAAAACGGGATATTTACCATGTTTATTATTTGTTTCGAGTTCTCGATATTTCGGCGCTGTTGCAAATGCCATGATCACGGTAAATATCCCGTTACAAGTGTTATTGATAGTGTTAGTGACCATGTCAGTTTAAAAACTAATACTAAGATATTTCGGAATTAGACAGGTTGTTAGTTAATTTCTAATTATGAGCCTCCCAGTAACCATCTGCAAGCGAGATGGCGAGATATCCCTTACAGGGTGGAGGGACACCGATTCAAAAACTGTTACCACGTATATCATTCCGAAACCCCCACATTTTCTTATATGGGTAATTTAAAGTGCGAGTCGGAGTCGCGCTCGAAGGGTTCAGTACCATTATTTATAAAAACGAGCAAAAAAATCACTTTTATGTATGGGAGCCCCCTTAAATATTTGTTTTATTTTCTTTTTACTATTTGTTGTTATAGCGAAAAAAGAAATACATAATCTGTAGAAATTTCAACTGGTTAACTATCACGATTCATAGCCTGGTGACGGACGGACGTCGAAGTCTCAGTAATAGTGTCCCGTTTGACCCTATAAGTACGGAACCATAAAAAAACAGTTGTTTTTACAAATGTACAAAACTTACACGGTCAAAATAAAGTACCAATAAAAACTTTGTATGTAGGGATCAGAATTATGTACTGAATAGTATGTAGAATTATGTAATGTAGTTGTAACCGTTTGGACGTTGGTGTCTCTTCCATCCGGTATGCTTACGTATGGTGTGTACACGTCCTTACGTCCTCGCAGTCACAATCGTACCTATGTATATACAAGAAGACTCGTTATAACTGTTTGTGTAGTTTATTGCCCCCGTTTTTTTATTGATATAGAGTATTTCGATTGACACTAAAAATAAACTTTGATCAGGATCTCCAATGTATTTGCAAAACTTTCAGATATACCTAGATATCGTAGAATAAATATTGTATCATTACTACGTCGCTTCTTAGGCGATTCTAACACGTCACATTGGCTTGTATGAAATCTGTTGATGCCTGCTGTTAGGCAGGCATCACGTGTTTTAACGCGTACACCGTCAGTCCGCGCGGACGAGCGCCGCTGACCGCCTATCCGCACGGCACACCGCCAACAAAATCTTCGCCGCCTCCAACCGATCGCGCGGACAAGCGGTGTCGTGTGAGAGTCCCTTAACTTCACTTTGCGAATAGTAACCTATGGGTGTTATTAGATGTAGAATACTAATAGCAATGTTAATTATGCTAACTAGTGGTTAGCGAATGCACCAAACATCATTAACTACTTACTTACAATTCAAAATTAAATGAATACCTGTCCTGAATCCTCTATGGTAAATTAGTAACCCAATTTCTATTATTTTTAATATTACTAGCTGACTGGACCGATGTTGCACTGTTCTTTTCTGGATTTCAATAACAGCGCCACCTATAGCTAAGAAACATTCAGGTGAACCCAACCCAAAAAAAAAACATCAAAATCAGTCAAGCCGTTTAGGAGGATATAAAATACGAAGATAATCACACCGTTTAATTTTTAAAAGATGGATAAGTTATTCATCATCATGATAATTTCAGCCGAAAGACGTCCACTGCTGGACATAGGCCTCCCCCAACGCCACATTGAGATAAGGGGGGTTTTGCCATAATCGCCACGCTTTTCAGGCGGGTTGGCGATCGCAGTACGGTTGTTACAAAAGCATAGAGAACGCTGCTCGCCACAGAATGGGCAGCCCATTCTCTGGCAAGTCCCTTAGTCACCTCTTACGACACCCACGGGGGGATTTGGGATGGTGCTATTCTTTACGTCCGACACCATACAGAGTGTAAGTTAGTGATAAACATTATTTATAAGAGCAATTAAAGCCTGTAATCCTTATCTATAAGTAATATTTCAGGCTACAGTGAGACCGACAGTTTCCCCGGTTATTAGGGTGAAGTACCCAATTATCCGCTTGCGTAGATTGCGAACCGTTATTTAATTTATTTGCGGTGATATCACATTAGTTATCTTAATACAAATTAGGTGCGAAATGTGTCAGCCGTATAAATTGCTGGTATTAGAAAGATAAATTACTTTAAATAATTACATTTTGATGAAAACCTTTCTGAAGAGATGGTACTTCAAACTTTTGCCACCTACCAGGCAAGTAGAAATGCGAGAAGGACATTCCAAGTTGATTTTGAACAGGGCTATTGATGAAAGAAAACATCCCAAAGAAACCTAGATTTAATGATCTTAAGTCTCACAGACGCAGAGAGCAACAGCGGTGATAAATGATTGCTCTTTCTCAAATGAAAATAATTTGATCTCATGTGTGGAACAGTTACAAACTAGTACTTTTTCTGTAGCTGATCTTCAAAAAGAAAATCGATACTTGGTAGTAAGAATTCAAATATTCTTATATCCCAAGTATTTGCTAATTGGCTAAGAGAACGTAAAAACACATTAATTATTTGTTACGAAAGTCAAATGTAAAGTAAAACAATACAGGCAAATTATGTCCCTTCAAAATTAAAATACTGCAAAACCGTAAAATTAAGAATTCTCCTGGCCAAACCGTTTTAAATACTCTCCAATGACTTTTTAAATACACCGCCTAAACTTCAACTTTTTTAATAAGCCCTCCCGACGGAAAACGGTTGGATTAACTACCGAAGTTTTGTCGTATAACAAAAAAAAAGGAATCGTTTGATTGTTCGAACATATCCTCCTTGGAGAATTATGAATATTAATATTAAACTGCACTTACTTGAATATCGCTGCCGCGGGCGATTGTCCTCGGAATAAAAACGAAAAATAAAAAAGAGCACTTTTTTTTTCTATGAATTGAAAGTTCGGAAAATTGGTGACCGCGCGCGAAGCGTCCGTTTGGCCCTCCGGACTGGCGTAGACTGAACGTTTTGAGAAGTCGGAGGGTTGTTTCAACCCCTCGTTGCAGCGCGTCTGCATGTACGTACTCTTCGCACTGTGGCAATAAAGACCTATTCGTCTAATTTCCGTCGCAGTTTTGACCTTCTTCGTCTTGATTCGGATCGTTTTAGTTATTTAGTAGGTTGACACTGGACTCTTCAAAACGCTACTTATTTTCTTTTACAATAAGGTGTATTTTTCTTCGTCGTATGTATATCTTTTGTGACTTAAGTGTCATATACGGCCGGTGCTGATTCACTCGGGTCTAGCATTTTGCACTGAGGTATTGTTAATGTTATATTGTATGTAGCTAATGCTATCTACGGACTGCGAGAGTAACACCCGTCGTGTGGGAATTAGACAATTGCGTTAATAATGTTGGTTATTATGTAGGTACATAACTGAATAGTTTGTTATCAGGAGGGAAGTAATACGTATTTCGGTAACTGCTTTGCATAAGTACTTTACTTAGAAACGGTTTATAATTAGCAAACTTGTATGTTGTTTGTTTATGTAGGTACTTCATTCCAGGACTGTTTTACTAGAAGATGTTGTGATAACTTAATGTTTTTTGTAACCGCCCAAACAAAACGCAGCTAACGATTGTCTTAACCCTTCATAGGGCGAGTCATCATACAAAATGGTTAGTAAACTGGAAGTCACTTTGAGATCTTTATCCCATAGACTTTTATTCTAAGTTGAACCCTAGAAAACATTTAAGATCCGGAAAAGTAAGGATGAGTGTTAAAGGGTTAATCAATTCTTTTTACTTCTCTGTACGAAAATACCCTGTCCTATGGGTTACATGCTTGCCTAGTATCTCAAACATCAGTACACCGGTGAAGTGGTCAATATGTTTTCCTTATGTTTAAGTTTTTTCTTATGTTTTTCCGTATGGTGTCGGACGTAAAGAATAGCACCATCCCATATCTTCCCGTGGGTGTCGTAAGAGGCGACTAAGGGACTTGCCAGAGAATGGGCAGCAGCGTTCTCTGTGCTTTTGTAACAACCGTACTGTGATCGCCAACCCGCCTGCCAAGCGTGGCGATTATGGCAAAACCCCCTATGTTATGTCAATGTGGCAACACTTGGGGGAGGCCTATGTCCAGCAGTGGACGTCTTTCGGCTGAAATGATGATGATGGTGATGTTTACAAGAAGAGGTTCTATTCCCAGAAGATCAAATTCTGACTATCGTAACACAGAGTTCACTCCTGACTTGCCAGTAGTTGCCGGTGACCTAATGTGGTTATACAGAGATTGCCAATCGCCTGGCAAAAGTGATAGTCCGTTATATCCACAGTTACCTACCTATGCCAATTATTAGTACACCCTAATTAATTAAGTGTACAACGTTAACACATACGTTAACATTATACATTTAACGTTTTGTGTTTCAGTTCGATTTCAATGTAGAGCTATGGTTATTGTTCTCATGAGGTAAATAGATTTTTATTTTACATAGCCAAGATAGAATAGAAACCTTTAAAGCTATTAAATATTTTGCCGTCTTTTTCAAAATCTAATTTTTTTACATCTGTCTGCTTGAAACATCTTGCATCAGACGGAGTCATTAAGACTCATTTTTTGCAAAATAAAACGGCAGAAAATACATGCATGTCTCAATTTTGTACTAAAAATATATGTAACCTCAAAATGTATCCCATTTTATCGAAACCAATTTACGTTTTCACTTTTTAACTTATGGTGTCTTCGGCAGTTCTTAAAATAAGCCTCTAATTTTATAAAAAATACATAAGAGCTATTAGAATGAAATCATGAACAAATGCTTGTGGGTCGACAAAAAGCATACAAATCGAACATGAGTACTGGGATATAATAAATTCAAATGAATTTTGAAATTAAGGTTAGTACCCCACGTTCAAGCTCGTTTGTGACAGCTGACTGGGGCGAATTTTCTGAGACTAATTTAAAATATTAAGTACCAAGTAGGTACTAAAACTGGAAATCCAGATAAAGTAGAAAGATGTAAGAGCATAATTTGTTTCAATTAGACCATTTTCAGGGCACTTTTACAATTTATAGCTGTTGAACATTTGAGTTAGTGGCTCGTTCCTAAGTGTACCTATACAATAATTATGTTTACTCAAAAATGCATGTAATGTGGTCATTATTTTGACAACCTTGTTTGAGCAAAGTTGACCTTGCCGTTCTGTTTCAAGGAGCGGCCGGCAAAGTTTTGCTGGCCGCTCTAACAGGCCGGCAATGTTTTGTCGGCCGCTATTTTGACGTTTCAACGTTTTAAAAAATCAAATTCAAAAAGATTTTATTTAGAACACAGCTGTTTGTATAGCTATAGAGATAGGTACAAAAAGATTTTATTTCATATTAGGCTGTATAGTTCAAACTACCATTGCTCAAAAAAAAACAAAGAAGTAACAAAAGCGCGGTCCAGCGAAAATTTTTATGATTATATTTTTTATTTAAATTATTTGCTGGTTTTATTTAGATTAGGTACTTGCATTTTTGAGTAAAGCACTATACAAACCTTGGCCCACAATGACTGATTCGCTGGTCCCGCTATGATTGCCTCGAGCTAGCCTAGCTACGCTCTAGGCCTTTCAGCTTGGCCATCATTGCAGCCCTTGCTGTCCTCGCTGTAAAGGCCTCGACCTACGGTCTCGGCCTTTATCTCAGCTCGTCCATCAAGTGCTGCACGCTGACCGCACTGTGTCGGCCTGGAGCTGCGCTACGCCATAATCAGCGCGACCAGCAAAGTAGTCATTATAGACCGCGGCAGTAATGTACTATTACTCAAAAATACATGTAATGTGGTCATTATTTTGACAACCTTGTTTGAGCAAAGTCGACCTTGCCGTTCTGTTTCAAGGAGCGGCCGGCAAAGTTTTGCTGGCCGCTCTAACAGGCCGGCAATGTTTTGCCGGTCGCTATTTTGACGTTTCAACGTTTTAAAAAATCAAATCCAAAAAGATTTTATTTACAACACAGCTGTTTGTATCTATAGAGATAGGTACAAAAAGATTTTATTCCATATCAGGCTGTATAGTTCTAACTACCATTGCTTCTAATTACCATTGTGGGAGCGGCCAGCAATCCACCACGCGGGCCCAGTGCGGGTTGGTAGAGGTCACGTGTCCATAAGTAATGCAATAAATAAAATAAAAATATTTTATTAGGTTTTGTCCTAAAAAAACAAGAAACACCAGTGTTTCCTTAACCTACTTATATTACATTCAGCCTTTGAGTAGTTAGGTACATACAAATATAATTAATAATTCATAATTAATAATTAATAATTCATAATTATCAGCATCTTTGACATACATAGCATTATTAGTTGGCTTACCTTTTCCCATCTTTGTTGTTGTTGACTGCCAATCTAATAGGAGCACACTGCCTTCGAGACAGTTCACAAAACAATTACTAGGAAACAAGATAACCCTGGTTGTCACTAAAATAATATATAGAAGACATGTTGCAAGCGCGGCGGGCTGTGCTGGAGCTGCTGCTGCGGCTCCTGAGAGGCTTAAACGGCGTTAATACTGTAACCTAATTGGTAGTTATAGTTTGAGCCGTTTGGGGTCGAAACATTTGGATCATGTGCGCGTCTCCTTACATGTAAGTAGCTTAAATTCATTGAGGTATTTGTTTAAAATGACTAAGACTGTGGTCCCATAAGACGACTAATTAAGTAAATAGGCAAGCACGACTAGATAGATTATATTATATATTGAGATAGACTAGATAGTCTTGCTTGCCTCTCTTGCTTGTCTTGCTTGTAACAATCATCGTGCATTTGATTCCGTACTTTTAAATAAATGAAAGAATCTAATATCTAAAAAAATATAAAATCGAGCGTCAAATATATATGAGTGAAAAACGTTGGGTCCTGAGGCTGAAATGTTTTTATAGGATAAAGCCATTACTTCCGCTCGTCTGGCTACTCCACTAAGGGGCTATCTACACCTCGACGTTGTAGTGAAACTCTAGTGAAACACAGTCGTATCGGTTTTAAAATAATAGTCGTCATAAGGTTACAACATAGACTCGATTCACTATTGAATACTTCTAAACTGACATGGTCACTTACACTATCAACAAATAGTAAACATGATTAATATACCGTATCCAGTACTATTGATAAATTGAATGTTTTAAGTGTCCATAGAAAAGTAGTTGCTATTATTGTCAGCCCGTAACGGCTGGATGTAAACAGCCAAGAATCTAATTAAATAGCGTGAGATAGACCTACTTTCTCTAGTGGACAAGTGGATGGATCTTTGTTTGAGAGCTGATTTAACCTTAAAAGTTAAATAGAATGCACACAGCTAGACCGGGACCAGGGCTGGACACATCGGATACTTTTTATTCCAGCAGTACATTCCTCTGAGATATAATCCAATATCCACGTGGGCAAAAGCTCGTCATTCTATTTAATTATTTCGGATCACCGAACTATGAAGCTTTTTGCCAGTTAAACATTTTTTTTATTTGGATCATTTGTCCCGGAGATTACCTCTTTATAATAATCTATACTTATCTATGCTAATATTATAAAGCTGAAGAGTTTGTTTGTTTGCTTGAACGAGCTAATATCAGGAACTACTGATCCGACTTCAAAAATTCTTTCAGTGTTAGATAGCCCATTTATCGAGGATATATATCATTACTTAACGACAAATAGGAGCGGAGCAGCAATGAATAATGTTTCAAAATCGGGGAAAATGTGACGCAGACGAAGTTGCGCGGGACAGCTAGTATAGTATAGATTACCAACAACGAGTTACATTACTTACATTACAATTTATCTATCATTGAATTTAAACTTCTGTTATCTTTTTTTATGTCTATACACATTGCTTACATTTTTTATCATTCTCGTCTCCTTGATCAAGAATCATTATTCTGTTTTATCACTATCAGTTATTTATGAGGAGGCACATCAATAAATATCAATAAGCACGCCGCTGCGCTGCAGTCGCAAAGCAAAAATGGCCGACATTTATCAACAAAAAAGTCGCCATGTAAATTGCCCCTAACACTACAAGTCTCTGTTTTCCAGGTCAACGAGCATCGCACTTTGAAAATAAATTTTCTTAACATTAGGGACTAATTAAACATTTTTTGTTGGTGTTTTTTTAGAAGTATACAAACTGAAGAGGCTAATAGCGTTTATTTTGTGTAGCTGTATACTTATGTAAATGTCAACAATTTGTATAAACAGTTTATTATTGATTTCACTGTTTTTCAACTGTACGGTAGACATAGGACGCAAGATATTACGTCTCGAGCTCTAAACCAAGACACGCACCTCTGTTTTTCCGGACTCAGGTGCGTTTGTTAAATTAACATTTGCTTCGGTGAAGGAAAGCATCGTGAGGGACCAGCATGCCTAACAGATATTTCTCGACGACTTGTAAAGCCAAGTCAGAGGCCCTTTTTTTTCGGACGAAATCATCAAATGACTTCTCCCGCTCTGGGCGGAGCGGAATGGAGTGTCAGACTTGACTGACTAAAACCCATCCATGTTCCTTCTTAGCCCTTTGTGTTCCAGGGCCACGGTAAACCTCTTTCGAACAGTCCCGCAGCCCTGGCAGGCATCGGGCCCTTTCGGACCCCTTCCGATTTGCTGACATCTCCTTGAGGCGCGCGTGGAACAGAACGCTCCGTCGGCAAGTCCTGTCGTCATTAGACGGACGGACGGTGAGTGAGCTAGCCCATTACTCACCGTCCACAGGCCCGCGCCTACGTTGGCCGGGGGCCACTGGACGCCCGGGGCGTCTCCCGCGTAGGCTGGGACGTGAGCTTCTCTCCCTCGCACGTTCCGCCACCTCCTTCGCTAGCATGACTGCTTCGCAGAAGGAGGCGACGGCTTCCCATTCCCTCTCGCTCCGGACCATTGATGGGCCGGACGCGAAAGGTCGCCGCCGAAGTCAGAGGCCCTTGGGTGGCATAAAAACTCTGACACCAGATTAGGGACTAACCACACGCTAAAGAAATAACTGTGCAGAAACCATAATAATTTAATGATTGCACTTAAGAGCGTTTACGCTTTACGGCATTTCATACAAACTTTCAAGGTCTTATTTTCCGAAATTACTAAATCGATTTTAATGAAACTTCAAACGCAGCAGGATACATAGTCTAAAACGTTACTAGAGAACTAGCTTCATCATCATCATTGTTCCACGCACTGCTGAGATATACTTCCTTTTGCGCCATGCTTCCCTGGTATTGTGAGGTAATTTTCTATTGATTTTACAATGGTCATCCTGACTGTTTCCAACATTGCCGAACAAAACTTGTGATATAAATAAGTAGTTGTTTTCATATTTACTTTTCATTCTCATTTCTTATTCTTCGATTTATTTGCAATTTCCTCTTACTCCGTCTCCATGTGGACATAGGGTCGTATTTACTGAGTAATGATACAAAAAATAATTTTAGTTTAGTTTTGCCTTCAGGGGAAACTAACTTCGACTGCCATTCATCAGTCATTGAAAACGATTGAACTACGATACATTTATGTAACTCTGGTAATTTGTGAAAGTTTAAAACGAAACTTCCCCAGGGCAATAAAAAATGTAACTTCAAATAAAATCTTGCGTAAGGTTGACTACACTCTTGTCTTGCACACTTAAATTATAAACCTTCCACTTGTACCAGTTTTGAAGATTGTGGGTGAATGTCCTGTACTCTCCATAATACCGAGTACACCACCATAACAGCTGTTCTAGGGTCCCCAACGTCGCTCACACAATTAAACTAAGTTTAATCTAGTGATTAAACCCCAGAGGCCTGGCTGACCCTACCAGGGCGGCAGTAACATTAAATCTGTATTAGTTAAGTTTGATTAATAAAGTTCGTTTCTTTAGCGTTTAACGTTTGCCTCAAGTTTTGGGAGGAACGTTAGGACCATACGGTGTGTGAGGGGTTAAGGGGAGCGGGACTCAGACACCTTTTTCTGTAAATGTAATGAAATAAAAGTTTGTTTATACGTTTCAGTAATTCTTTGTTTGTAATTTCGAGTTAGGTCTTTTGTTTCGCGTTAAAAGCAGGATTGTTAAGGATTTGGGTGTTTGTTTTGTGTGGAAGGTTGTTGCTAGAATAAATAAGAGAAACAAGTAGGAAAGGATAATGGGGTCGTGGACCTTGAAGTAGGATATTCATAACATTACACATTTGCACTTGTTACTACAAAGGTTGAATGTCACGCTTTTCACCTCTAGCTCTAACCTCTCCTTACTTCTACAAACCTGGTACCTACTATCCAAAAACGCCAATACAATATGTGAGTTCATAGTCTGGTCACGTGCTTCACTTATTTATTGATTGCTTTTTAAAATGACAGCGAGTGGATTGCAGTGAGCTAAAGTGGATTTATATTTAGTGTAAAGCACAATTTTGTTCCATGCTAAAATAGCCCTAACAGTGCAAAAATATTTTCTTTTAAAGTGAAGCCACAATTAAGTACTTGCTAACTTCGTCGATTAAAATCTGTCTCTCTGTTTTTTCTTCGTCCACAAATATTTTTGTTAATTAAAAGAAGCATAACCTCCTACTCAAGCTTGTCCCGTATTCACGGTAACATTTTGTTCCCCAAAGTTCCCCCGTTCAAGTTGGATACAAGTCCAACTTAATCTGAATATCTTACGTAATTATGTTTGCCTGGTAAATATGGGTTCTCAGAATCGAAAGACTACCCACATACATGCATCGAAGTTCACACATACATGTGACATGATAAAGTTTTGAGGGGGCGCATGTTAAGGAAGCAAGCGTATTTTTCGATAAATTCTATAAAGAATGGTAGTAGTTCAGCAATTACAATTGGAAAACAATCCGTAGCTTATTCTGACTTGGCTTCGATGACGTTTACAGCAATTTATCATAATTATCTTCAAACAAATTTTTCATAAAACAAACATGGCAGTCAATATGGAGTCAAGCTTGTTACGGAGTGCGACAAGCAGTAGTAGTAGTAGAAATAATACAATGTTAATTTTCAGTACGCTTATATTTTTCAATACGCATGTGGGACGTTCATGATTACATATAAGGTACCATTTATTCATTAATCATTAAAGTTTTTTTAATATAAACGCAGTTGCTATTTTGTTACACAGATTCACACACTGCTATGTTCCGGATTCACATGTCCTATGTGATGCTATTATTTTTTATCATGTATAATTATTACAACCTTTTACTAACCATACTTAAAAATGGTAAAACAGACTCCCATAACCATTTCACCTTATTTAGTTAATAAAACAAAACAACAAATCGATCCTACTCGTCCGCTCATTGAAAGGTACCAGGCTAACATAACCGCTAGCACCTAAGAACAAGCCTTGGACCACAGTCTTGGAAGACACACATACAGTGGTCACATCGCGGCAAGTCAGGCAATGTCCCGCGGGAGCCAACTAACGACTTTACTCGCTCACTTATTCCCTGAACTCCCAAGGCGCGGATCTTCAGGATCTTTTTATGAAACTTCGGACGTCTAAGTAAAGATTCATGTGTCTGGTATGTGGAGGCTACACAGTCTGGTTGTGCCTTGTGAATATCGACGTGAGGGACTAAGTTTTCTAACTACTGAAGAAAATGTGAATAAAAAGAAAGAAGATTCTCTACGTGTATGTCAAGAGTAACAAATATGAATGATAAGTGAAGTGATTATGAATCTCTATGTCTTGTATACAAAGTATTGTGGCGAGTCACATATTCTACATCGCAATATTAAACTTATCTCCGCCATAACTTTATAAAGGAATCTGACTACCAATGGAACAGACACAACACCCGTCTGTTCGGAAGACCCACCCTTTCGTACGGAGGATGAGGAGCTTTCAACCCTGTTCTTCACACCAAGTACTAAAGTAGAAATTATGTTTTTCCTACCTCTACGCTATTCTTTTCTGATTAATTTTGTTGCATTAAATTGATTCTCTGGGACTTCGTCGACCTTTATCGCTTCGGTGGTTTTCTGGTGGTCGCCACTGCTGATTCTGGCTTTCAGGAGTTGCAGTGGTTTGGGAGTAGTGTGGTGGGCTGGTTCCGAATGCCGCTAAAGACTTTTGATACAGCAAATAGTTATTTAGAACTTGGAGCGAACAATTCCTAAAGCCGGATTTACATTACGAAATTAGTGGCTTGAAATTAGTTTTATTACACTAATTTGACCAGTAATTTCACGTGTAAACGTTCAGTTTTACAATGCAAGCATTACTTTTGTGACACTGGAGTAGTTTCGTGCTACGCGCATATTTTTTGTAAAACTCATCACCAAACAACAACTAACATGCAACTAATTTCATCATGTAAATGCGACGCGAAACTAGTGTCACGACAGCACCTGCGCAGAGTGGACGTGTGGTTTTTTGTTGGATTGCAGACAAATAGGTGCAATCATAAAATACAGCTTTGATTTTGACAGGGCCATTATCTCCGCGATACTGATAATTTCACGACACTATAATTTAAACGAAAGAAGTTTCACATTTGCTAAAATTAGTTTCACGAAACTAGTTTTATCATGCATGACACTTGTTTCGTAATGTAAATCCGGCTTTAAGTAATTATTATTTCATTAGAGGAATTAATTTGACTTTCGACGATCAAGTCTTCCTTCCGAGTTTATTTAATGTCTTCTTCAGAATTTTTAATTCATAATGGGGATTTTATTGTATAAATTGAGTAATTTTTATTACCCCATTTTTACTTCTCAAACAAGCTTAAGTTGTCTTAATTTATTACTAATCAAGAATTGCTAATTGGAGTACGATGTTGAAATGAATATTTATAATATTTTTATGTTATTATGTTTATGGAATATCGGGAATTAAGTTAGAGCTGACTTCATTTTTTTTTAGAGTCATTTGACCCCGGTGTCTGCACAGACACCGGGGTCAAATGACTCTAAAAAACCGGCCAAGTGCGAGTCGGACTCGCGCACGAAGAGTTCCGTACCATTATTTATAAAAACAAGAAAAAACATCACTTCGTTGTATGGGAGCCCCCCTTAAATATTTATTTTATTCTGTTTTTATTATTTATTGTTATAGCAGCAACAGTAATACATAATCTGTAGAAATTTCAACTGCCTAGCTATCACGGTTCATGAGATACAGCCTGGTGACAGACGGATGGACGGACGGACGGACAACGAAGTCTCAGTAATAGGGTCCCGTTTGACCCTTTGGGTACGGAACCCTAAAAATCTCCTCGTATAAAAAAATCAATTTACGGTGTAGTTATATATGACTCAATTTACGGTGTCCAATTGAGCTGAAATTTTGCACACACCTTTGGTTCTGTTGATTGTTGGTTTTTATGATAGAAATGACCTGATCCTGCACCCAGGATTGTCTCCTCATGAGAGTACTTCTCAACGATGAATTGCATGAACATGAACCTTTATCTAAGGGTTTTTCACCTTTTAATTGAATAACTGGGTTGACACAACGACGTGTTACTTGGGGGTTAAATAAAATAAACGTAAAAAAAAACTTATGACAACAATCTTCCGAACGCCCGATGGAGTTTTCCAACGGCAAAAATGACGTAAACACAAACTTCTTAACCCTATTTGAACCCTTTCGTCGATTAGTTTTGCAAGAATCCTTCCTAAGGAGCACTAAAGAGGGATTTTTCAAAACTGGATATACTTACCAAGACTTAAATTTAAACTTTCGGCAATCTCTTCAAAGTTAGATTGAACAGGCTTCTTCTGGGTAAGCTGGTGCCATCGTCGACATTGTCTCTGTCATTTCTGACCTAGACTAAAGTTAAGAGCAAACCCATCGCAAATAAAAAAAGTAAAGAAAATCTTGTGCATTTCAAGCTTCAGGCCTCAGCAGTTTAAGCTATGTGTTGTCGTCAGTGTGTAATTTAAAGATACTTATTAAGTAGATGACTGTCCGTTTTAGTTACTAGTCAATTTTGTTATCAGCCCAAGTAGTTTCAAAAACGTAAGAAACGATTAGAGATCTGCCCAAACACAAGCATGCGGTGTAAACGTAATAATACATTGCTGTTTTAATTAAAAATACTCGTTGCACATAAAATATTTTCATAATTTTAAGAAAGTTTTCAAAGGATATAGATGATTACCGATTGTGCTTATTGTAAACAATTTAACTAAGATGCTATGGGATAATTTCATTATCGATTTAAAAATCAGTTACAGTACAATACAATATCCTTTATTTCAGACAACTAGGACCCTTATAACACAATACCTATTATATAAGTTTAAAAACAATAATAAAGATTTTTTTTTATTTTATTGTTATTAAAGTAGTTATTAAGTTATTTTTATATAAAAATAACTTAATAACTACTTTACGTTTACACCTCGCGCTGGGGCCTCAGAGTTCAGTTTGACGTCACCATCATCTGCCTAGCCTTTTCCCAAAATATCTTGGCGTCGGCTTTCAGTCTAACCGGATGCAGCAGAGTACCAGTATTTTACATGAAGCGACTGCCTATCTGACCTCCACAACCCAGTAACTGGGTGATTTGATACCCCTTGGATGTCAGATTTTTGGCTTCTCACTAATAGTAATGACTATCCAAGATCTACAAATGACAGCCGGTACCAACGGCTTAACGTGCTTACCGAGGCACGGAGGAAACTCGGTATGTAATTATGGTCACCTATCCACGGACCAAACTCGGCAAGCACGTCTTAACCTTAAAGATCGACCCGTGCGGCTGTTATTATTTAGCCACGAGCTCCACGAATCTCCACGATTCTGATGTATGTATATCCAAATATTTAAAAGACAGGAAACAAACAAATATATACATACTTAGTACTAACTAAAAATATTAAAATAAATTACCTACAGCGATACTGGTTTACAGGTGGCAGCTACTTATGTGCTTACCCATCCTGCGAGTGTAGCGAGTCGTAACGCCGCCATTTTGCAAATATGAACGTAAACACTTTACAGCACTAGTGATGAGACCCGCGGCGGTATTACTCAGGGTATATCGATAAAAGTAATGTATAAAAGTGGTGGGGCATGGAGATAAGTTATGTTTTAGTGGTTTTCTATGGTTATTACTTTAAGAGGTGCATTGGTAAAGTGGCTGTTTACCTTTAGTTTGATTCAAAGTACACCTGAATTGATTATCAGGAAATTTTTGGCTAAAACGGTGAACGTGAAATTTAGCTAAGTTGGTGACATTATCGTGGTGTATGGTAGAAAAATAAATCTATTGAGAAACACTCCTATTATGAATGATTACCCTTTAAATATACAATGTAATAAATGTAAAGAATTGCTCGAAGGTACTATAGAGATACTTGCTAGATTGTGGTACAATCTAAGAAATTAATTTTTGGTACATTTAAAATATTATTCAGTAGTTATGTATTAATCAATAATGTTGTGGCACCGAGTTACCGTGTCTGACACACGCGGGTTTAACAGCATAGATCCGCGTTGGTTTGTGTTGGTATGCTTCATCATCATCATTCTCTTGCCCTTATCCCAATTTATTTGGGGTTGGCGCACCAAGTCTTCTTCTTCCATACTTCTCTATTACTTGTCATCTCATGCTTATGTTTTTTAAATAATAAAAGATAAAACAACTGACCTTGCTGATCATAAGGTCTGAAAATGACCACCTCAATAAATAATCAGTAAAACAACGCCATAACCAGTCAGACGGATGAATTATCGCTGTTGGTAAACCAACTCCGATAATTCATAATCACCAAACAGGGCGAAATCAGAACACCCACTTGACGTAATTCCATGGAATCTTACCAAACGATACCTCCTACATTGACTTAGAAACAACCACCAAGGTAATGTTAATATATTTACAAAGACCAATGTTCTACCATCAGACTGTCTAGACATCAGATGTTATTAACACAAAAGTTGTCTTAAAAGCCCTGTCGACGTTTGACAGTAATTTGATAGCATAATACGTCGTTACCGCCACCACCCTGTACGTAGGCATTGTGTTTTCGAGGTTATGTTGACTTGTCTAAGTAAGATAAGAATATTTGTGAACCTTTATTTTTGTAAAATACTGCAATTTGTGGGATAGTAGGGACAATTTTTTTGTCATTTTCGTAGCAAGGGCTACGTTCGTAGCAGTGTGCTACGCTTTCTCGTAGCGCTTGTCCCTTTGCTACGCGCTCGTAGGGTTTCGTAGTCAGAAACTCGTACCCGACTATTATCTAAATTGTTGTGTAGTGAATCCAGGCTATAATTCTGCAGTGTTCATACATAGTAAAAACATTTATGGAGTGAGAATTAATACTGTCCGTGACAGCTTAATTGTACCTAAGTTTTTGTTTTTATGGTGGTATATCATCAAATGACTTCTCCCGCTCTAGGCGGAGCGGAAGGGAGTGACAGACTTGACTGACTAAACCCATCCATGTTCCTTCTTAGCCCTTTGTGTTCCAGGGCCACGGTATCTCTTTCGAACAACCCGCAGCCCTGGCAGGCATCGGCCCTCTCGGACCCCTTCCGATTTGCTGACATCTCCTTGAGGCGCGCGTGGAACACGAACGCACCGTAATTATACCTACCTTAGTTCAGATTTCACCACAAAATGTTGTTTTTATTTCAACATTTAATCTTTAAAAAAAACCTTGTTACCACATATACGATTAAACCGACTGAAGGCTACGTGCATAAAATAATGCAAAACAGAAAAGCTATAATAACTATGCTCTACTTTTAGTACAAAATAATCCGTGGCGATAATCTATTTCATAAACCATCATTACTACTACAATTTACACACTATACATCAAACGTAGAAATCCCTATCTAATCCTAGCGATGTGCGGCTTAGTACACGCGTTTAATTATTGCTAGGCAATTAACACTACTGATTACGGCACGGATTTATGAGTGAACAACACCGGTGTTTATGTAGTGCTGGTACATAGAACGGAGATGACGAGGGATCAAGTAGCACCTCTCCTTGATCCCTCGTCATCTTTGTGTGTGTATTAGATAAAAATAAAATATGTTGTTAAATATGTGTTATTGCCATGCATCTTTAGATTTCTACTCGACTAAAGAAGTTTTCGCTAGCTCATCAGCGAGACTTGGGTTTGCCTGGCTTTGCGAAACCGATGACAGTGGCCTCTTTACATATTTGGGAAAACGCGTTGTTGCTCAGGGGTGTGTAATATATGCCATAATAACAGATAATATATTATCACTTGAAATAACGTTCACATGATATAATTTTCATATGCTATAAAAACAAATTACCTAATTTCATGTGATCTAATATTACATTTCATATAAACTTCTTTTTCTCTAAAAAAATTTAGTATAACGTTCATTTAATCTAATTTTTATTTGACCTAATTTTCATATTTACTCATTTTCTGCCCAAATTCTGTAGTGAATAAGTAAATATCAGAAAACATCATACTGTTATAACCTCATCTAACCCAAATGATTCACCAAAAATAGAAGGGATCTGGTTGCTCGCTCGCCTTCGCGCGCAAATGGTCATAGTTTTAACCTAACCCAAATTAATGGTTCACCCACAAAAGGGGGGATCTGGCGCTCGGCGGCCGCTGCCGCGGCACGCTCGCTTTGCTCGCTCGCCTTCGCGCGCTAACGGTCATGGTTCTAACCTAACCTAACCCAGATGGTTCACCCACAATAGGAGGGATCTGGCGCTATACGGATCGCGCTAACGGTCATGGTTCTAACCTAACCTAACCCACGTGATTCACCAACCATGTAGGGGATCTGACGCAGGAATGTATGAGGAATAATATACGAACTAAATACTATACTTACTGAATATTAGTTCAAATGTGCATTATAGAAAATGTTTATTAGACCATATAAAATTAGTTAAACTGAAATTATATCAATAATTCATTATATCATTTCATCGTTATACTAATCAAAAATTATATCAAATGAAAATAGGTCAAATGATCATTAGAACTTTTCTTATTATATCAAAAGGTACGCACCCATTGGTGATTCCGTCGGAGCCGGGTGCTTTCCGCAGTTGAAGCTTATTAATGATATCTTGCACTTCGTCAGCTGTGATCGGAGGCAGAGGAACATCATATTCTTCTATGGGGGTGGGGGCGGCTTTTGTCGCTTGTCTACTGGTTGAGAGCTGGGGGAGTACTGAATGGGACAAGTGAAGAACGAAAGGAGTATTTACAGACTAATACAACAGACAGTCTCGTTGGTCTTGTGGCTGCAAGCGCAACTGCAAAGCATGATGACCTGGGGCTCGATGCCCGGCAGTGTTATTGGTTTTTTCCATCTGTGATTTTACAAATTCAAATTCAAATTCAAAACTTTATTGCTCAACACAGTACATATAATACATTTCCAGATGTCAAGTGAATGCGCAGTCCACTGTGTTGTACCAATTCAGGCATGCAAAATTTATCACACAATATCATAAATTCAAATTAATACATTATACAATGTCATAGATTCAATATAATACCCTGTTCAATGTCATAAATTCCAATTAATAAGTAATGTCATAGTTTCAAATCAATAGATAAGTACATAATGTCAGGGTATATAATGTCAAAATAATAAAAATACTTTTACGGAATAAATTGGACTCAGGTATTTACCATAATTATATGTTTTATATTATTAAACACTCAGATTTCTATCGGACAGGTATTCATTTAGAGTGTAGTATGTCTTTCTTATCAGGAGATTATTGATTTGCTTCTTAAATGCATTAATATCTTTAATATTTAACAAAGAATTTGGTAATTTATTATAAATATGTGGTGCCATTCCTAGGAGGTTTTTATGAAATACCGCTTTTTTGTGTTGCTTAATGCTTATTTTATTTTTATGTCGCGAGCTGTGTAATGTTTCAAATAAATGGAAGTTTGTCTTGACAAATACAGCCACCTCACATATGTATAGACAGGGTACCGTTAATATACGGAAATTCGCAAAGAACGGTTTGCAGCTTTCCGTGCTTTTTATACCGCATATCGCTCTAACACATCTTTTTTGGGCTCTAAATACTGTATCCATGTTGGTGGAGTTGCCCCAATATATGATCCCGTATCGTAATGTAGACGTAACATATGCATGATACGCCGTAACCAAAACTTTTTGATTTACCTCCTTTGCGAGATTACGTAAAGCATATGAGTGCTGACTCAGGCGTTTACAAACACTGTCAGTATGAGTTTTCCATGACATGTCCCTATCCAGTTCAAGCCCTAAAAATTTTGTAGTTTTCGTTAGAGAAATTATCTTATCTCCATATTTTACGGCAGGTTTTTTATGATTTGTCCTTTGCTCAAAAGTCATTATTTTAGTTTTTTCAACATTAATTTTTAAATTATTCGCGCTCATCCATTCTATAAGTACTTGGAGACAGTGGTTTATATCTCCTTCAAGTGTCGTCGCATCGTTATTACCACTAAAAACAACCGTGCTGTCGAATAGTCGATATATAACATGTCAAATTTTAAGTTTTGATTACTAATATTAATGTCAGAAGCTAATTCAATTTCGTCAATAAAGTAGTCATTAAAAGTTTGTGAGATAATTTGTGGGTCAGTTATGTCTTCGTCATTTATCCTAAGTCTTGGTATTCCTTCAACCGGTTTATTATTTTTGCTCTTATTTATTATTTGCCATGTCGCTTTACATTTATTAGACGCATTATTAATGTGGTAGTTATTTTGGGATTTCTTAGTCAGACGAATTATAGTTTTTAAGCGTTTCGTATATGTTTTGAAATGTTTTTTAGTATTGGGGTTGGGGTCTTTTCGAAATTGCCACAACATTTCGCGCTTGCGTTTACAGCATAATTTTATACCTTTACTTATCCATTTAGGTGATTTTACTGCATATCGTTTTACTTTCTTACGCGGAAAGCACATATCATAAAATAGCATAAATATGTCGTGAAACTTATTAAATGCGTCGTTAGGCTCTGTGGATGAATAAATATCATTAAATGTCAAGTTTTGTAAGCAAGTTTTAAACTTGTGCATATTTTCTTTACAGAAGCTACGTCTAAATATGTACCAATATGGAAGTGTGCAAGTTTCTTTAACAGGACATTGTAGTAGTTGCGCTGTATGATCTGACAACGCCAATTCGACCGTTATGCATTTACTTCCCCTTATATTGTCGATAATGTTGTCAATGCATGTTCCGCTACAAAGCCGTGTTGGAGTGAGCACACCCAGTTTCAAATTAAAACTTTGCAATAGGTTTTTAAAATTGCGCGAGGCGTAGTTATCCTTCAAAATATCTATATTAAAATCACCGCATAAAATTATCTTTTTCTTACGTTTAAAACATATGTCATTGAGAATCATATCTAAATTAAAGATAAATGCATTCAATGAAGCCTTATCCAGATTTGGAGGTCTGTAAACACACACAACTATTACAGGGTGATTCTGTAGCTCAACTGCGCAAACTTCAATAATGTTTGGTTTACACCATTTTTCTAAATCAAATTTTTGCCCCGTTACAGTAACAGACATGGAGTCTGGATTTGTGCCCAGTTGATGGTAATAGGCTCGCCCCTTATTATACTTACAGATTTCAATTGTTCATTAAAATAACATCGAAATTAGGTTACATGTGTTCATTATAAAGATCTTTTTTTTTAAACGTTGCCGCACACTAGTTATTTCTCCTGTATCGTGGATGCGTTTACAAACATTTAAACCGACATACACAAATAGCCAACCCCGGAACAACAATTTGTAGCTCTTACAAATATTTGTTCCGTGCGGGGATCGAACCCGCGACACGCAGCGCAGCAGTCGATCGCTCAACCACTGCGCCAACCGTGCAGTCAATCCGTGAAATCATATTCGGCAGTCAATAATTGGTACTTATTACTTAATATTAACCCAGTACTCACTGTTACGGTTAGACTGGAAGCCGACTCCATACATAATTGGGAAAAGGCTAGGCAGATGAGGATTTATATATAGCTGAGACCACACTACCAACAACTTCCCACAACACAACTTTCCCCACAACAAACACAATTTAGTATTCTACAACAAAACTTTTCCCCAACACTACTACATTGTATCGTTTGCATACGGATTTTACGATGTAACACGAGTGAGACGGTGACTTTGCATGCAACGACCCGATTTACAGCACCTACAGCTATAGGCAAGGCTTGCTGCTGCTAATATAAGCAACCACAGGTCGAACCTATGTACTAGGGTGGCATGAACATCAAGATACGCTATGGTGTGCTGTGCAGTGATATATAGGTCACCGGCCAACAGAAAGCAACGTAGGAGGAAATAAAGGTACTCAGATGGAAATGAAATTTGTGATCAACGCTTTATTGTGTTCTAAGATTTCGGGTTGATCGCAAATAACCTCTTATAGTCTCATTGTACAAGTCTGCACTAGGCTTTTATATATTTTTTCCCTTTTGATACCTTTTGTCTATGTTTTTTGATACCTATTGTTTATGATTTTTGATTGACTGATTAACACTTTTGTTTTCTCTACCAAAACCCAGCGCATTTTTATTTGGTAGTTAATACTCATCATATATAATTTCTCAGTAACAGACACTGGATTTTGATTTATGCCCGGTTGATGGCAATAGGCTTGCCCCCTTTTACAAGGGACTTACAAATAACTGGCGAAATGTGTACTATTAGGCATAGGTATACCTCTGCCTAACCCTTCAGGAATAACAGGTTTGATGTTTTGTTATGTCTAGCTCATCCTAAGGCAGGAATACACCTATAAGTGACATTCAAAATTAATATGAATGCTTCAACGTACGTAGAATAGAAAACCGAGCGAGTGAGAAGAAAAAATTTCAAGCGTTGCCATGGTGATGCAGTGCACCATATTTTGATTGTTTATTCATTACAATATAAAACCCAGAATAAAAAATCGCATATTATGTAAGTTGTTTGCATGCTACTTTCAAAACTTTTGTTTAGATTAAACATGAGTATCTCAAAATGTCATGCAATCTTACATACTTAACTAGAAGTTACGTGCTTGTAGATTATAATAAAAAAAAACAGTGAAAACGTATTTACGTTACCATGGCAATGGCTTTTTATACTTTTTGCTTCTCACTCGCTCTATCGAAATTAATTTACTAATTCTCTTTAAAAAAATATCGCCCCTTGCCCTGTGTCTAGTAGATGCGTTTAATACATTTAAACTCATATGCATAAACAATCAGACGCGCAACAACTGTCTGTAGTCACACAAATATTTGTTCCGTGTGGGGATCGAGCCCGCGACACGCAGCGCAGCAACCAAAAGCTCAGCCACTGCGTCAACCAAACCATTTTGCATTGCAATACTGACTCACACAACACGCTTCGCAGCATAGCTTATGTTGACACCTCACCCTCACCACCCCTACTAATAAATGCGACCGCGGCTCGTATGTATTAGGCTTTACGTTTGATTTTTATTGTTACGAGCCGACATTGTATGTTCGTGTCAGCAAGTGGTATTTCTTTAGACGATAAGATGGTGAAAGTTCGCATCAAGAATTACTAGACTCCACAGGACACGCACCTCTGATTTTTCGAGTTCTTGTGCGTATGCACTCGATAAATCACAGGTGCGTGTCGTGTGTGTATAATTATCATTTGCTTCGGTGGAGGAAAACATCTTGAGGAAACCAGCATGCCTGAGATATTTCTAGACGGCATGTAAAGCTAAGAGGTCCATGGGCGGCCTAAAAACTTTGACAGCAGGTCAGGCACTAACCACATGATAAAAAGAAGACTAAACTCCACATGGTAAGGGACCGTCCATTAATCACGTGAGGGTTGAAGGGGGGGAGGGGTTTTAAAAAAATTACGAAATATCACAAGGGGGAGGTAGTGGAGGAGGAGTAGGAGTGTAGTAAAATATCACGTGTATTTATTGTTTCGTCAAACGCGCGATTTCTAAACCGAAAAGCGGTGTGTAGTGTGACCATGACTTGCCATTGTCAGGCAACGAACGAAGTACCTGTTTTAAAGATAGTATTCTAAAAAAAATAAGTTTTTTTAGGTACTAAAAATACACGTGATTTTGGGTGGTGGCGGGGGTTTTAGTCTTAAACCTCACCACGTATCACCAAGGGGGAGGGGGGTTAATAAATGCTAAAAAAAACATCACGTGATTGATGGACGGCCCCTAATAACATGCTTCACTCCATTTCTTTTTACAATTATTGCAAAACACGTGAGGTGAAGCCTCTTTATAATTATGTAGTTAAGTTCTGCAGTTAATAAACGAGATAGCATTTTATAGATGGTCGTTTATTAGGTGATAGATAGCAGACAGGTAACATAATTCGTATTGTGATGTGGAAACATAATGAAAACGATATATTCATACTGGCTGATAAAAGTCTTTGACGTTATGTTTAGTATGCACTTGTATGGTTTTTTTTCATGCAGTCATTTCAGGCAATGACAATTGAATTTATACTTATATAATACATATTTTAAAGTTGAAAATTTTGTTTGGTTGTTTGCTTGAACGCACTGAAAGATTTTTTCAAATTGGATCAGTAATTCCTGAGATTTCAGGAATTACTGATCCGATTTGAAAAATTCTTTCAGTCTTAGATAGTCTATTTACGAGGAAGGCTATAGGCTATACACCGTGGCATTTTAATCGTCTTACAACGGCAGCCCACTTCATGTATCCAATGATTAGTAAACATTCATAATAAAAAAAAACATATTTATGAACATTTGAATAATTAAAAAAATGAAAATATTATTTATTATTATGACGCATGACGTAGTTTGAAACACCCTGTTATGAGCGCGGTCCGAGCATTGCGTTCCAAAGGCGGCACGGACTGAAGCGGCGGCATCTTTAACAGAGTTCATTCCCCCTATTGCAAAAATGTGTTTCTTACTATTGCAATAATAAGAAATTACTATTGCAAATAAAAAAAAAAAATCGTGTCTGGAGGTATTTTATGTCGGATACATTGAGTGGACCACCTTTGTAAGACGATTAAAATGCCACGGTGTATATCATCACGCTACGACAAATAGGAGCGGAGCAGCCATTAAAATGTTGAGAAAACGGGGAAAATGTGGCGCAGACGAAGTTGCGCGGGACAGCTACTATTTAATATAATTTATACCTCTTTAAGCCCGCTTTATCCTCAACTATCTTGAAACTACAGTACAGGTACTTAGGCAGAACCTCGCAAGTTCTATTGTAAAACACTTACCCAAGTTTAACGCGCAGTTTAACTGATCCGGATCTTAAACGTGAGAGCCTTGAACCAGAACTCGCGAGTGCATTACATCCGCTACTTTACTGCGCCGAATAGAAGATGTATTGCATATGAATACACACTGGCAGACTGTTCACTGTTCTGTATGGTGTCGGACGTAAAGAATAGCACCATCCCATATCTTCCCGTGGGTGTCGTAAGAGGCGACTAAGGGACTTGCCAGAGAATGGGCAGCAGCGTTCTCTGTGCTTTTGCAAAACAACCGTACTACGATCGCCAACCCGCCTGCCAAGCGTGGCGATTATGGCAAAACCCCCCAAAATGTCAATGACACTTGGGGGAGGCCTATGTCCAGCAGTGGACGTCTTTTGGGCTGAAATGATGAATGATGACACACTGGCAAAATGGGCGGGGGATCTTAATGATAATAAAGTAGTTTTAGGAAAATGTTGTGAGGAAAGATTTGGGTATGAATGTGGATGACCATAAGAGTAGAGGAAGACCAAAGAAACGATGGATGGCCTTGTGAAGAATGGAATGGCTAGGACGGAGGTGACTGCCAAGATGACAAGTAAGAGAGAAGTATGGAAGAAGAAAACATGCTGCGCCGACCCCAAATAAATTGGGATAAGAACAGGAGAATGATGATGATGAATTAAGTAGTTATAGACGTGCATATTTAGGCATTTTTGGTGTTTTGTAATACAATCTATACTTATATATTAATATTGTAAAGCTGAAGAGTTTGTTTATTTGTTTGTTTGTTTGCTTGAACGCGCTAATCTCAGGAACTACTGATCCGATTTGAAAAAATCTTTCAGTGTTAGATAGCCTATTTGTCGAGGAAGGCTATAAACTATATATCATTACGCTAAGATAAATAAGAGCGGAGCAGCAATGAATAATGTTTCAAAATCGGGGAAAATGTGACGCAGACGAAGTTGCGCGGGACAGCTACATAGTTGTATTAAGTCTGAGGCTTTATTTAACAAGATTCAAGTAACATCGATCATCAATGATGTGCATAAGAGCAAATAACATATACACACAACATCACGCCGGGAATCTCCGGAGGGTTAGGCAGACGTGTTGATAATACACCCACATACATCCAGACTCCGTGGCTGCTACTGAGTAAGTTCCTGATAGAAAAAGTCAATAACACTTACGCACACAAACACACTCTTACTCACTTACACTTACTTTAACAAATGAATAAATATAAAATGCAGAGTAAATTCTTGCAGTGTTAGCATTTGTCAATGTACCCTGTTTCTCTCATATAAATTCATTGATTAAGTACTTTACGTTTATAAAACATGTTAAACCTTGGATGAGGCAGTTACAAAAGAAGGGAAATTGGCACAAAAAAGAAAGCCCAAAACCCAGCAGTAGGTGAAATCGGGCTGTGAACGAAGATTTAAACATGTTTAAGGGTAGAATAACCACGTTATTCGTTTGCCATACGATTAGCCGTGATAGACAAAAGCGAGCAAATCTACCTAGCCTGATTCTACACTATACCTATACCTACGCCCTATACAACACGCTCTCTGGCAAGATACCTACTATTACTTCTGAGATCCAATATTGACTTCATTTTGCTCCAAGTGAGTACCCTGAAACAGCTCAGAAGTTGTTTGTAGCACCCGTGTGTGTGTCACGGGTATTAAACTTGCATCAAGAGGCTGTAGTGCAAGTTTGAAAGCCGCCGGCTTCCTTTGTTTGCAGCCTACTAATTTATGCCCATTACCGATTGTTCCTAAACTACGTATTATGTACGTGATGTATTTACTAAATTGGCTGTTAATTAATAGGTGCACATACGTCGGCTGCAGTATTTGTATTTGCGCATAAAACTTAATAATATAAACTAAGTTTACTGACGTTTATCGCTAATCGTCCAGCAATTGATTTATCATTATCACTAGCACCCATTTCCCCCTCACTGCTACGGAAAGGTCACCGTCCTCTATGTTATGCTTCCCTGGTATGTGCTAGTGTCATGGTGTGTGCAGGTCTTGGTTTGTTTTATAAATTAAAAGAAAAAAAATCGAAAATGAGAGAGAGATTTCAAATAGGAATTTGAAATATTTTTCATTAAATGATTTTGATATCATTTAGTTATTTTTTAAGTTGTAGTAAATAGAAAATACACAAACTATGAAGACATACAAAAAAAAATGAAGACTTCATAATTTGTGTATTTTCTATTTAGAAAACTCAGTTCTCAACAACTTAAAAAATAACTACAATACAAAGAAAAAGTTCTTAGCTATTTAAACGCTGCGCTCAGCGAAACGTTTTCCGAATTCACTGTTCAATTTGTTCGAGTGAAGTAAACGATACGTCCAATGGTTTTCCGATTCGAAACGAACCTAAAAATACTTACACATGAAACTATTTGAAGACTGTATTGAAGTACGGGTCAGTTTTTCACGGTATATTTCTCGCACGCTGTGTTATTTTCAGTTTCCTGATCGAAAATGCTCTCTGCAATTCTGGCAAATGTTTTGTTGACTGCCTTTGGTCTATTGGCTGCAAACGCTACTGCTGGGTATACTGTAGGGTCCTGGGATCGATACCCAGGTAGCTTACTGTTATGAGATTTTTCCATCAATAATATCTCAGTAGGAGCCCGCATGGCATTTAAACACCCAGTTAGTACAAAATAGGGTGTAAAAGCTTACAATATATAATTCTTACAAAGTTTTCCATTCAACAACACTGTAATTCACCTATGCTCTCATTCGAGGACCAAAATCCAAAATTGAAACGAAAACACGTAGTTTTCATTCAAATACCAACAAGTGCTCAACGGGCGAAAATATATAAAAGGGTATTTGTAGGAAAGTTTCCACGTCAGCATGTTTGCTTCACATTCAAGAGATGAGAGATGCAGCATCCCAGGCTTTATGCCAATCGTATGTGAATGCTTTATTAAAAAAGTTGCTGAAATATGTGAGTGCTATTTTCCGTACATTCTGTGGATATATGAGAGTAATGGATGGTGGAAACTAGTATTATGACTAGAGATCGTATATTCGGATGCATATTTACCTAAAGTACGTTTTTTTCCCGGCAAAAGGTACAAAAGTATGGAAGCCGCTATTTAAATGCTATTTTTGTCACGGGATTGCGAATTTTCTTAATTCTTTAGTAAGTATAAAATGTAGTACTCAAAATATTGTTATTAATTGTTATTAATTTCATTTTATTATTTAATAATCAAATTTGGAATGTATAACGGAATCAATTGTTATAAATATCAATTAAATCTTACTATTTAGTTATCGTATTTTAAATGGATAATGATTTTAATGGAATAAAGTGATATTTGCTCATATAAATAATGTATCAAGAAATGCACAATAGTATAAATTATTGAATTCTTAGATAATTTAAATTGAGTAACTCAAAATTATATTTGTTTTGTATAGTTTTCTTGTTGCATGTGATTTTAATACTACATAACAGTTAGTGAAGGAATGTTGCAAAAGTTTATAAAAAAAAAAAAAAAATGTAATATGTTTTGGGAAATAAATGGCTTTATTATTATTATTATTACTCAAAATATCGTAACGAATATTTTAAAATTTAAAACCTGGCAAGTTTGTTGAAAATAACAAGGAAAAAAATACAACAACTATTTGAATTCGTATTTTTGTGCTGAAATGTCGAATGTTAAAACAAAATGGTAAATACCTATGTCTGGGCATAATTAATTTGGAGCTAAACAAAAAAGTAACTAGACTAGTTTTTTTTTTAAATAAACTCCTTTTCCCATACTGACGCGCGCTCCATACTAATCAACACTCAAACTTTAGGTAAATATGCATCCAAATATATATCCGATCTCTTATTATGACGTAACATGCGATATAAAAGCTTTAAAACTTGGGGTTTTGGTTGCGCGATCTTAGACCGTTTTGACCTCGTCTGGCGAAGAACTTCTACTACCACACACAGCCACACAGTGTTGCATTGTTTCCTTTTATAGATTAGGTACTGCGGAGATGTAAACCTCCATGGTCAGAATTCCTTGACAGAATACTTAAAAAAAAAATAGTAGAAAAAAGTTAGACAAGCACTAGATGGCTGTCAGTTCGATTCAAGTGGAACAAGATGTAGTTTGTTCTAGAAATGATTAATTAATTGAATGGTAATCTGCCTTTTATTTGCTACACCTTAAACTTTTTTGTGTGTCAAAATCAAAATGTTTGAGCCGTTTGGGGTTGAATCATTAGGGCCATGGGGTCCGGATGCCGCCCACCTATTATTTTGGGATATCGCCAAGCGGTTGGTCGACTCTCCACGTGAGCAGAGGGCTGGCCTTTTTTTGGCTAAAGAATCAGCATCCAACGTGGCAATGCGGCCAGTGCAGCGTTCTGGGTACTTTTCCTGTTGACAGCGATTTGGACGAATTTATTGATGCCATGTAATTTTGATACTTGTACATATTTATTTTTATTTTAGATCTATTTTTATTTTCTAAATAATGTCGAAATGTAATAAATAAAAAAATTGCTCGTGATAGGAAAATATTCCTAATGTTCACTCTACACTTCTTTTAAATCTCTTTGATCTTGCTAGACAAATATTTTACAAACATTCAAACAGAAAATACTAAGTAGGGAACTTAGTATTTTCTGTTACGTCAGCGTAAGTCAGGCATTATTTTTTCAGTCAAGATATTCATGAAATTAATAATATGATAGAGCTCTCGAAACTAGAACAGTGAGCTACTAAGTTAGTATCGGTATCTGTTTCAGTATTGTTGAGCGATATCAACTGAAACTTATCGAGATTGGCACAGATAACATCCTGCAACTTTGTCAGCTGCTCAAACATCTGGCTGGAGATAATATTATTATGAAACTTGGATGTCTACTTGCTTTATTTGTGTCGTCTTTAAGTTTGATTCAAACCCCAGCTGGTCGGAGGATGAACCCCTGTTCAAAAGTGGATGATAAATTGGTAAGCTGGCTATTTTTTTTTAAAAGTTTATACCCAGTTTTACAATTCCATTTTACCAGTCAAATATAATACTAATACAAAACTACTCGTAACTTCAGTGCAGTATAAATAAACTACAACATAGCGCGCTTCCCTTAAATTATATCTTCCAACTAAACTCTACTTAGCTCACGTGAGAATAAAAGCATAACGGTACTATTTAGTAGCAGTTGCTAAAACTATGCAAAATGTTAAGATTATGTGCCATAGACAGCGGGTAGAGAGTTTTATTGAACGACGAAGGCATCACAACGTGTGCGTCCACATTGAACGTGCGGTGGCGGTGGCCTGTGGCGGGCGCGACGGTGAAGGCGTGCGGTGGCCACAGCGACGAGCGAGCTGTTGTAGCGTTTAGGCCTACTTCAGGAATTGCAAACTATGGATGAGGATTTAGTATTTTATTAGACAGTCCAATTCTAAGATGGAAGATGTTGAACATAAGATAGTGTGTGCACGAAATAAATAGAAACAGAAAAATAAATGTTGAATAACTTTGTATGAAGTGAAGCATATCACAGAGATATTAAGCATAGATTCGGCAGTGGGTCCGAAAGAGCTGTCAGCGTTAATAGTTATGACCTACATGTCGCACTGATGCCGTGTTTAGCAAGCGTCCGTAGACTAAGGATCCCCCCACATGGTCACCGGCCACAACTACAAAGCGACGCCACCGGTGCCCATGTGCGGGGACCCTTAAGAAACTATTTCCCGCACTCCGCAACAGCTTTCTAAGCAGCCTAGCCTTAATATAATAAAGTTGTGATGCAGCACAGAGTAAGTTTTAATGTATGTTCAACGTTAAATGGAAAGCTATGTCGCTCGTTCATTCGTTCACGAACGAACGTTGTGGCAAGGTGAGCAGGAAGAGATTGAAGTAACGTTACAAATCGAGAAATTGTTTGGTGGTTAGTTAACCTCGTATTTCAGAAGTTTATAGGTAACTTAGTTAATTTGGACTTGGGTGTTTCGGAATACGAATTGCGAGGTGGGCATTTCTTGAGGAATAGGGCTTGGTTACGGTTGTCTATCTTTGACTCTTTGAATCAAAATTAACGAAACGATAATAAAAGATTTAGTAATGCAATTAATTACCATAACATACTAGCATCTGCCCGCAGCTTCACCCACGTTTACGCGCCGTTTAGTTAATTGCGCCATGACAAGTTCGCGCAAGTGCAAGCAATAAGTTGACTATGTTTTATTGCAATCGGGTGAACGGTATGGTAGCGCATAAAACACAAACAAACACTTATTTTATACATAAGAAGAAGATGAAGAGCTCGTCATTGATTATTTAACCTCGCAAAAATATTATCTCGCTATAAGTTGGACGGTAAAGCACATAACCACAAATCTACTTAAACTCTAACTTTTGAAACTTGACTGCTCCGAAACCTACAAGCCTTGCTGACATGATAATTTCCTCGAAAAACAAAGGTCACTAGGTAATTTCATCACTCTTGCAAACACTTACTAAGAAATTGTAATTTCTAAAAGCTACCGGTACTCATGCATTTTTGTGTTTTAACTTTAATATTCGCCTCGTCGTTGCATTGTGCAACATGTTTTCACATCTTCAAAACAGCCACAAAGTGGTGTCGTTGCTCTTGTTATTTCACTAAAACGTTGTTTTCAAGAAAATCCAACACGTACTTTAGATTCTGAGAGGAAAATTGCAATTTTGCTTATGCAGGGAAGCTAAAAATAACAGTGGTGGAGCATTTATTAGATAGTCTTCTGTTTTCATTTATGTTTTAATATTATGAAGCACTGTATTGAATTTGGATGGCGAAGTACCTATAACAGGACGCAACCACCACCACCACCACCATTTCGGCCGAAAGACGTTCACTCTTGGACATAGGCATCCCCCAACGCCACATTGACATAAGGGGGTTTTTTGCCATAATCGCCACGCTTGGAAGGCGGGTTGGCGATCGCAGTACGGTTGTTACAAAAGCACAGAGGACGCTGATGCCCGTTCTCTGGCAAGTCCCTTAGTCGCCTCTTACGACACCCAAGGGAAGATATGGGATGGTGCTATTCTTTACGTCCGACACCATTCAAAGTTACGCAACGTACAGGACGCAACGCACTTGATCAACTCAGGATGGATGAAATGGCGACAGGTCACTGGAACAACTTACGACCCACGGATGCCCCTCAAGTTAAAGGGGAAAATGAATAAGAATGTCGAGTGGGTGCAGTGACAAGAATAGATAAAGTAAGGAAGGAGTATATGAGAGGAAGTTTGTAAGTGGCACCTGTTACAGAAATATCGAAAACAAGACGTTTGTCTTGGTATGGACATGTAATTCGGAGGGTTGAAATGCATGTGACTAAAAGAGTGATGGAGAAGGTGAGGAAGGCCAAAGGAAAGATGGATGGATTGTGTCAGGATTAATATGAAAGAGAAAGGAATAAATGATGCCGTGACATCTAACAGAGGAGAATGGAATAAGAAAACGGGTTGCGCCGTCACCAAGTAGAATAGGACAAGGGCAGGAAGATGATGTACCACTTTATTGAATTTCGGATGAAAATAAAGGAAGAATGGAATAACGGTCGAACGGCGGGCGGCGGTCTCGGTGGGATTCCCCGATGATGCGACGATGGATGCGGCTCCACGCTGAATTTTAATTGTGTATTTTTCATTTGTCTGTAACCTACTAACACTAGATTTTAAGTATAATTGTTGTTACTAACCTTATGGACTCCGGTCTGAAATCAAATGTTTCTATTCTATTCTAATAAAGGTAGTATTTTGATGTGAAACATCTACATGCGCGACTAGGCAGTAAAATCGACTCGTATGCCGTGACGGGAAACGGTGTTGCGCCCCCACCCCTTTGCTACATAAAATCAACCTTTTTGCAATAAAATAAAGTTTGTTTTGGATTGATTGTTGATCTTGTTTTCTAAACTAATATTATAAAAAGATTTGTTTGTTTGTTTGCATTGAATAGGCTCCGAAACTACTGGTCCGATTTGAACTTGATTCTTTTAGTGTTGGATAGCCCATTTATCGAGGAAGGCTATAGGCTATATATCATCACGCTACGACCAATAAGAGTGGAGCAGCAATGAAAAATGTTGCGAAAACGGGGAAAATGTGACACAAACGAAGTTGCGCCGGACAGCTAGTGTTTTATAAGGATCCTTTTACTCCATATTTCGTTTTAGGTTTTATTAATGATAAAACCTAAAACGAAATATGGAAACAAATAAGACGTTAATAATATTAAAAACATAAGTATACGTTTCAAATCTGCCAGGCGTCCCGTGGAGTCCATTTTTTAGTTTGTTTTCTTTAAAAATAAGCCCAATAAAAAATACCATAATTTTATAAGAACTATATTTGTACTTAAAACATACACAAAATTCCCTACTCATTTATTTACAAACCCGTCCCTTTTCCTTTGATTTAATTTATAAAATACATCTTGTAAAAGTATAAGTACTAGGAACCCATTCGTGACTAGAACCATTATCTTAAAAGCATTACGTTCAAGTTTCATATCTTTGGAATTGTATAAGGATCACCAGGTACGTCGTCACTGCTCCTATGACCTGTAAAAAGAATTGCAAGTTATTATTGTTAGAAGATTATTCTGGAGCCAATTAGACACAATGTTGAAGCCATTCTGAGCATGGTCATAGGCCTCAGCTCTTGATTTAGTTGCAAACAACAAAACAGTATCATCCGCATAAGACATAATAACACAATTTTGGAGTGGCAGGCAGCATAGGTCGTTAATGTAGATTAAAAATAATGTAGGACCAAAAATACTGCCTTGCGGAATTCCAAAACGAGTATTAGAAAGGTCAGAACTTGTATGTGGGCCAGTTTTTACAGATTGCCGTCAATCACTTAGATAATCAGACAAGAGTAGAAGCTGTGCTCCTCTTATGCCAAGTGTTTCAAGCTTCTGCAAAAGAGTAGTGCAGGAAATAGTGTCGAAGGCCTTGGCAAGGTTTAGAAAGATCCCAACTGTGTGCATTCCACTATCCAGATTTGTAGAAATGTAATTAGTCAATTTGTTTACTGCTTGGCTTGTTGATTTTTTAGGCCTAAACCCAAATTGATTATCAGAAAGTAGTTTGTTATCTTCCAGATATTTTATCAATCTACTGTTAATGACTTTTTCTAAAATTTTTGAAATACCCGTTAGTACTGATATGGGTCTGTAGTTATTCACATTCATTTTGTCTCCAGGCTTGAAAATAGGTGTGACCGCAGACTTTTTTAACAATTTTGGAAATATCCCTTTAGATAAACATAGCTGAAAAATGTGGGTCAGGGGAGGGGCCAGTAGGTGTTTAAATCTCTTAAGTATATTATTGGGTATATCATCCCACCCAGTTGCGCAGACTTCCTTTAAAAATAGTTGTTCAGTACACGTGCGGAACCCTCATTGCAATTTGTTCCGACTGTCAACCCTCAGCTTCGGCTGGGCCTCGCCTCGGGTAGACTTTTGTCGGAACTCTTTGCAATGACAGGCTTTTCGCACTCGTAATGAAATATACTATTTCGATAGCTAATGTCAATGTATTTTTTTTTTACTTTTCCATCATCGTATGTCACTTTACTTGTCATTTATGATATTTGGTATTCGTACAGGGCTATCATCTCATTAACTATGTAGCAAACCATTTTGATTGTATTTACTATCAACGTCATGCTTTTGATCGAAGCTCCTGACCACTGGCACACACATGCACAAGACCATTTCTATCTGTAGTTCTCTAGTCTACTAAGGATACATATCTTTCTTTTCATAAAACGTACAATTTTGTTTTTGCGTCTTACAAATCTTTCTTCAATCTGTCGGTTTTCTTTTGTTTCTATGGTGTGTACAACTTCAATAAAATGTAATCTTGATTATAAACTTACAGAAGCAATAAGCGGCCTATGCAGCGTGCACATCCCCATAGGTGCGTAGCTGACGGACTGCAGCATCAGTTGTCGCGAGAAGATCTCCAGCCGCGACGGCAGCACGCCGGTAGATGGCGCTGAGGTCATCAGGCGGCACACTAGCCCTTCTGTTCTTTTGCCCTGGTACAAAATAAATGAAAGGTTATCAAAAAAACCGGCCAAATGCGAGTCTTACTCGCACACAGGGTTCCATAGCCCCAAACAATATTTTGAACTGTCATTCTTTAGTTAGTAGTATTAGTTAGTAAACTTCAACTCAACCGCAAAACTAAATTGGTTTTTCATAGTATGTTAATGAAAAAGAAAGTTACGGCTGCAGTTTGATGAAAAAGTCCCATATCTCCAAAACTAAACATCATATCTTATTGAAACCAATTTTCGTTGATAGTTTTTTTTACGTTCTACAAGAATTTTCCTCCTATTACTTTAGAAATTAGAGGGGGGGACAGACATTTTACCACTTTGGAAGTGGCTCTAGCGCAAACTATTCAGTTTAGAAAAAAATGATATTAGAAACTTCAATATCATTTTTGAAGACCTATCCATAAATACCCCACACGAATTGGTTCGATGAAAAAAGGAATGGTTTTCTGTTCTATGTATGGGGAACCCCAAAATTTATTGTTTTTTTTTCTATTTTTGTGTGAAAATCTTAATGTGGTTCACAGAATACATCTACTTACCAAGTTTCAATAGTATAGTTCTTATAGTTTCGGAAAAAAGTGGCTGTGACATACGGACGGACGGACAGACAGACAGACAGATAGACAGACATGACGAATCTATAAGGGTTCCGTTTTTTTCCATTCGGCTACGGAACCCTAAAAAGGGTAGCCAATATCAGCTAAGTTTTGAAAACCGTTATTTATTTGTGTTTTGACTTCCGTGATTCTTTTCCTTTTCGAATCGATGATGATGCATGTCAAGAAGGTAATCTGATATCTCGAGGCTACATCGTGGCTTCAAATCATCCGAGTTGACGCCTCCTTGTCTATGCTATTACTTACACAACCAAAAGACCCCTGCAGCATTGAAGGGAATAATAACAACTCTTACCTCAGCTATAGTATAATGTCCAGGTTCGACAACCACGATCATACGCAGCATGTGCGTCACACACCACAGGAACTGTAGTACAAGGAAGTGCACGCGGTTCGTGGACACAACTGTAAAGATCAAAGGTTCTTTAAGTCAGTTTTGAGTATTAAAATTCGTTGTCATGTATGATGAGTCTTCTGACTGATCAGTTTATCCTGGTATGCCCCATGTGATGCGGAGAAATGAGGAAAATGTCATGAGGAAAGTTTTAAGTATGAATGTGGATGAGTATGAGAGTAGAGGGAGAACAAAGACAGGATCGATGGACTTTGTGACGGATTATATGGCAAGAAAGGAGGTATCTGATGAGATGACAAGTAATAGAGAAGTATCGAAGAAGAAGACATGCTGAGCCAACCCCAAGTAAGTTGAGGAAGGGCATGAGAATGATTATGAAGATCAGTCCCTTAGGACATCCACCAACCCAAAAAGCAAACAGTACACCTTCTCTATCACTCTATGTGAGATGGAATTATCTAATGTCACTTATAAGTGCAGGTAAGAAAAAGAGGTAAAGAGGAGCTTGTGGCTAAATAGTAACAGCCGCACGGGTCAATCTTCAAGGTTAAGCCGTGCTTGCCGAGGTTGGTCCGTGGATGGGTGACCATAATTACATACCGAGTTTCCTCCGTGCCTCGGAAAGCACGTTAAGCCGTTGGTCCCGGCTGTCATTTGTAGATCTTTGACAGTCGTTACGAGTAGTCAGAAGCTAAAAATCTGACATCCAGTCTTACTAAGGGGTATCGTATTACCCAGTTACTGGGTTGTGGAGGTCAGATAGGCAGTCGCTTCATGTAAAGTACTGGTACTCAGCTGCATCCGGTTAGACTGGAAGCCGACCCCAAGATAGTTTGGGAAAAGGCTAGGCAGATGATGACTTATAAGTGCAGGTAAGTGTGTGTCCCGGTCATATTTCAGAATTTTCAGCCTTGCCGTACGATGTTGTCCTTCAGCGTTTTGAACAGTCGTGTAACACACGAAGTAAAGTGGCTGCCTGGGTCGATACTACTTACTACTACTTACAACCCCTCAGTCACGACTGTTACCAATGTGCCATCGCTGCTGCGTAATGTTCTTTGTAACTTATAACTTTGTAAGTAGTCTGCCAGCTGTTTTAAATACTAGTTGTCCCGCGCAACTTCGTCTGCGTCACATTATCCCCGTTTTAACAACATTGTTCATTGCTGCTCCGCTCCTATTGGTCGTAGCGTGGTGATTTATAGCATATAGCCTTTCTCAATAAATGGGCTATCTAACACTGAAACATTTTTTTCTAATCGGACCAGTAGTTCCTGAGATTTGCGCTTTCAAGCAAACAAACGCTTTATAATATTGGTATAGATAATTTGTGTACAATAATAATACATCTATCTACCTATCGAATCAAACAAATCCACTTACTAATCTCCATAATCAGGAAGTAAGGCGTCACAATAAGATGCAGCAGCGTGGATATCAGTATCACAATGAGCGGTAGTCCGTAGCTATCGTCGATGCTGTTAACAACGTCACAGAGCGTGCCGTGAAGCGCCGCGAGCCGTCGCACCGCGTCGCACGGTGACACTATCAGACGAGGCTCGTCGCTCGCTGAAATTAGAGACACTGTTGCGGGTATAGGCTAACTTTTCTTAACTCCTGGTACTTTTACTACCACTATGCAATATAGCAGTATTATTGTAATCTTACTTCAGCGTGGAAAAGAGACAAGCCCTGTATAGCTCCTTCTCGTTTTTTTATTGGATGGAAATAAGCAGAGCACACCACGTGGATACAACGCTACCAGGATTGCATGATGTGCAGAAGATAATCTTAGCAGTGTTCGTTCTCTCTACATGCTTATTATGTATTAACCGACGGCCGGTCAAGGAGCGGCGTATTTTAACACAATAAATGCATTAAAGGTAGATACAATGCAAAGCGATAAAGAGTGACGACATTCTGTAAGTAAGCGCCGCGTTTTGGAGCTTTTATAACTTTGGTCCTTAGTCGCGTGACCTCTTTGCTCCTAATAATGGCGACAATCCTGTTAAAGATCAACAGTCATGGATCTAGCAGGCTTAAGTTATCAGTCTGCTGTAAGTCAGCCTCAGACTGATGACATTACCAGGATAGCATAAATGTTACGGTGATACCTTACCAGTTCTCTTGATGATAACGACATGTTCTCTGCCCGTCATTGAGTCCACCAGCAGGCTTACATTTGCGGACCGCTGGTTGCCAGCCGGCGCTACCCGGATGGCATAGATGTTCAGAGGCGATGCACTCTTGGGTTTCTCCACTGGCAAAAAAAGAAAATATGTAATTCAATGCCCCATTTTATTTGAATGTACAAACTGTCCTTGAACCTAAATCTAAACTAATATTATAAACAAACAAACAATCGAATCTTTCCTGATTTGATTGTTTGTTTGTTTGTTTGCATTGAATAGGCTCCGAAACTACTGGTCCGATTTGAAAAATTATTTCAGTGTTAGATAGCCCATTTATCGAGGAAGGCTATAGGCTATATATCATTACGCTACGACCAATAGGAGTGGAGCAGCAATGAAAAATGTTGCGAAAACGGGGAAAATGTGACGCAAACCAAGTTGCGCCGGCCAGCTAGTCATCCATAAAATCCGAGTCGCGTATTTTTAAGATTTTAAGGTTAATCTCAGTCCTTTAAAAATATGTAAAACCTGTAAATACAACATAAAAATACGTCTGTAATCCCCAAAGAGTTAGGCAGAGGTAAATAAAAAAAAACTAAAAAAAAATAGTACACTCACATTTCGCCAGTTATGTTTAAGCCCCCATGTAACAGGCGGCGAGCCTATTACCATCAACTGGGCACAGATCCAAGCACTGTGGCGCTACTGAAAAACTCGCAATGAAAAAACCTAATAATACGTTGCTCGACGCGGGGAATCGAACCCAAGACGTTATGCTCATCAGTCGCGTCAGGCAACCTGAAACTTGCCTACCTATATAATCTGCGCTTATCACGATCAAATCAGATTCTACCAACCCTATGAAATATGGGTATGTACCAGGGATGGAGACTTGTCGAGCGGTGAGCGCGAGCACGTCGTTGACAGCTGAGAAACGCGCGCGCACCGATAGCGCTGTGAAGGCGAACTGGAGCTCCAGGATCAGCACCACGAACCACAGCATGTAGAACCCGAGGTAATTCGTCACCACGTCCCCTGAAACACGACACAGGTGAAAGTTTAGTAGTTTAAAGGAGATGTGACAGGTAAGAAAAAACTTCATTTTTAAATTTTATGAAAAGCTCTTTGTGACCTACAGTGTCATAAATAAACAAAATGATAAGTAAATTAAGGGTTCTCTATGGATAAGGATCACCCTCAATTGATCAACAGACTCAGAACAGATCTGCCTTTATTTTTATATAATGCATTATACATTTGTGGCTTCTGACCATGGGATGGTAAAGCTTGTGGGAGAAGCTTTAGTTCACTGTAAACGTCAGTTATAATAATGATACTGATGTGACTAATTTCGGTCAAAAATATCAATCCACCATTTTGTATTAATGTTGCTCAATCATAAATTATTCATTTTTATTTACATTCTCTGTCCAATTTCTTGGCCTGCAGCGCGTAGAAAGTGAAGTCATCGGCGATGAGTATGGAGAAGAAGATGAGAATTCCCAGAATGATGCCGCACAGCTTGCGCTCCGTCACCAGCGAGTACTGGCCTCCTATGCTGGTGTCCACCTGGAAACAGCCAGAAAGATAGTTGATTACATATCATAACGCCAGAAAGAGTAAGATTAAGCAAAACACCTAATTGTACATTCACATTTCACCAGTTGTTTCAGTCCCATGTAATAGGGGCGAGTCTATTGCCATCAACCGGGCATAAATCGTGGAGAAGGCCCCGTGGCTGCTACTGAGAAATTCCTATTATAAAAAACCCAATAACAATTAGCCCGACCCGGGAGTCGAACCCAGGACGTCATATGCTCAGCAGTCGCGATTGTGACCACTAGACCAACGAAGCACTAAAGTTGATTACATAAATCTAATAAGAACATTTTCGAGTGCAGTGTCTAAAATGGTGCTCACATATGTATTTAATTTCATAATTGCATTGTAATGGTATTCACCTATTAGCAATGGCTAACTAGGCTCTGTATGATGTCGGACGTAAATAATAGCACCATCCCATATCTTCCCGTGGTCGTCGTAAGAGCCGACTAAGGGTCTTGCCAGAGAATGGGCAGCAGCGTTTCTGTGCTTTTGTGACAACCGTACTGCAATCGCCAACCCGCCTGCCAAGCGTGGCGATTATGGCAAAACTCCCCATGTTATGTCAATGTGGCAAAACTTGGGGAGGCCTATGTCCAGTAGTGGACAGGACGTCTTTCGGCAGAAGTGATGTGATGAATGGCAAACTCCCTTAACTAGAAAACCGACTACAAATTCAGTGTACCTTTTATATTCTTCTACTAACTGTATATTATTATGTTGTTTGCTGTTATTTTATTTGCGATGGGTTTGCTCTTGACCTAGTCTAGGTCAGAGATAACAGAGACAAAGTTCGGAAACATAGTCGCCGGCAGAGAGTTCGAAGTATTCCCGTTTGAGCACCTATTTTTAGGGCACCCTTTACTGTGTGCATTATGAAAGACGTTTGAAAACGCTTTAAATTAAAATAAAAACAATAATTATTTAATTTAAATTATGATTTCCCAAAACCTCGCCACTTCAACGGTATCGCCCACAGCAGAGGTAACTGTCACTGCATTTTGTACGGCACTGAGGGCAAGATAGAAGGAACGTTCATGTTCACCCTACCGAAGCGATATTCTCCATGAACTTGAGCATGTTCCTCATCCGCCGGGGCGCACCGTACACGCCTGCGCCAGCTGTGGCCACCACGACCAGCACATCGCATGTGGACACCACCTGAGACATGCGCGAGGACATGCGCACGGACAGCTCCACGCCCACGTTGATCTCTGCTACCAGGCCGAAGATTGTGCATATTACTGGAACGTGGACAGAAAATGCGCGTTAGTGACAAATAGAAGTAGACTAGAAAATAACATTCTTGCAGGGTTAACTTCCAAGCTAGAAATAACATAAAAAAGGTTAAAAAATGCCCATGTTATTTTCTTTTAAGTCGGGTTTTTTAGTAACTTAAAATTAACTTTTTTATTTCCAGCTTTTCAGTTTCATAATGTGATTTTGAACATTTAACTTAAATATTTTGTTTGTAATCCCCTCTTAATTTTCATAATTTTGATGCTCTACCCTGCTGGTTCAGTATTTTTTTTTGTTGTTGACGTATTACTATTTCGTGCCAAAAAACCGCAAGTTGGTTTTTTTCAGTCACCTATCTAAGGACACTAGGGTTTTTAAGACCAATAAAACGATACCTTAACTGTCAAAATCTATTCAGCCGTTTGGAATTTGGAATACGATACGCGTGAAAAACATTACCCTTCCTTGGCAGTCGGGTAAAAAGTAACGGGACCATGTGTTCCTGACTCTGACTCCGTGGACAGGTGAAATCAGTACTAGGGCTATATAAACTGCAAGAGGACTCACCCTAAATATAGCTTATATCATCTATCGCAATGATGAAAAGTTGCAGGTAACGTGCGAATGTTCCAGAAATTACATTTTTTTAAATTCGTTTGATACGTACTTCTTGGTTTTTATTTAATGTGACTCGAAGAATCCGAATTTGAAATCACCGCAGTATGAATACAGCTAGGTGCTCTTATCACCTTCAATATTTGAAAGGTAAACATATACACACAAACAGCAAGCTGCTCACCAAGCACTGTGACTAGAATGTAGCTGTACACACACATGGCACCCGATATGCTGACCGTGAACCCATTGCTGCGGGACTCGAAGCGCAGGGGAGCAAGTCCGAAGAAACTTGAGATCTGGAAGTAAATAAATACAAAGACTTTTAACATTAACTTAACATTAACTTTTTTTTTTGTTATTCATTATTTTTGCGGTATTTTTCAGAAAATCAACTAAGCAACCGGTGCAGTTGGTTACTGTGTCCCCTTCGTGTTACTGTCTCTGGCAGGGCCACCATCAGGGATTTTTATTTTGAAAACACAAAAAAACTAGTCGGTAATTAGTCGAAAATTGTCGCCAAATATCAGAATTTGTCGGTCACTGGTTCAAAAGATATAAGGGTTTATAGGTGGCCGATCTGGAGAGAGTCTCCCCAGCAGCGCCACATTTATATCTCTAAAACTAGGGCACCTAGCGAAGATCTGTTTTCTCCCATATTTTGTCGCTAATTCGTCGCAATTTGTCGCCAAGTTACAGATTTAGTCGGTGTGTAATTAAAAAGATATTAGAGAATTCAATTTCACCATACAGTGGTACAAGCGAGTACAAAATACTTTATGTAGTTTCTAGACAGTAGCTATGACGTCTTATGGAGGAATGTTTGTTTCGAATTAAATAAATATAAACTTATTCTATAATTTCAAACCACCTTAAGAAAGCTGTATTCATTACCTATAAACAAATCTACAATAAATATACGTAATCATTTATCTATCACAATGTGCAATTACCACTTAGTCGCTGGCAGATAGATCGCTGCGCTCCGTTTCATTTACAGTAAGTAAGAAAGATATAGATGCGCGTGTACAGACGAGCTGCTTAGAACGAGTTGCCCGTCAAGTAATTAAAGTGGAACTTATTATGAATAGTTACGAACTCGAGTTTTTTATCTCTAGGTATTCCGAAAATACAAAAACGGAGAAAAGAGCGAGATATAATAAAATTATATTATGATAAAATTTGATTACAATAAGGATGTTTCCACAGTCAAAAAAATATGATAATATTTAGTCCGTCAGTTAGATTATCGAAAAATATTGTACACGTATTTTTTACTTTATCAAATTAATAAAAATTGACGAAGATAAAACGCATCAAAGATCAAGAGTGGGGGCTTTTGACGTCACCGTGTTTTAAAAAGTGTACGACATCGTGACGTCACACGAGTTTTAAATGCACTTTATCGTCTTCATTTTCTGTTAACGTAAAAAAAGAAAAAATACGTGTCCAATATTTTTTGGAAATCTATAAGACGGACTAATTAGATTTTTTATGTCAACTACCCTATTGACAATACGTTTTCAACGTTTAAGTATTTTATATATAATTGGCGACAAAATATGGGAGAGAACAGATCTTCGCTAGATGCCCTAGTTTTAGAGATATAAATGTGGCCCTGCTGGGGAGACTCTCTCCAGATCGGCCACCAATAAACCCTTATATCTTTTGAACCAGTGACCGACAAATTCTGATATTTGGCGACTGATTCCGACTAATTGGCGACAAAATATGGAAGAAAATAGATCTTTGCTAGGTGCCCTAGTTTTTGAGATATAAATGTTGCCCTGCTGGGGAGACTCTCTCCAGATCGGCCACCTATAAACCCTTATATCTTTTGAACCAGTGACCGACAAATTCTAATTTTTGGCGACAAATTTCGACTAATTAGCGATAAATTTTTTGTTTTCAAAATTAAAATACCTGATGGTGGCCCTGTCAGAGTCAGTGACACCCTTCGAATCCGACTTAGATCGCCACTGACGCAGATTGTACTAGGGCTACATTAAATAAAGCTACTTACGTATTGGTGAACTGCGGTCGAGCTCCTGACTCAGTATCCCCACAACTCGGATGGGACTGGCGCAGCAGTTACCATTGCAGGGCTACAAAAAACGTAAAAGGTCTCACCCTAAGTATGAAGATAATGTGCACCGCCGCCGCCGACCACACACTGTGAGCCGTGCCCACGACTCGGTCGGGACTGGCACAGCGGTTACCAGGGCTACAAAGACTGGCAGGTCTCAGTCTGAGTATGAAAGCATGTGCACCAGAAACCACGCAGTGTGTGAGTCGGTTGGACCACGCCCCTGACTTGGTCGGTACTGGCGTAGCGGTTACCAGGGCTACAAAGACTGTGGCAGGACTCACCCTGAGTATGAAGGCATGTGCACCGCCGACTACGCAGTGTGTGGGCCGGTTGGAACGTGCCCCCAACTCGGTCGGGACTGGCGAAGCTGTGACTTCCTCCACCTTCGCTGACTCCACGCCTGTGAACAAAATACCAGTTTATTAAGTAAATCCAACTGCAACATAACTAGCTTACTTAGATCTACATATATATATATTATGTAAAGTAGTCCTTGATGATAGTACAGGGGGTCTAAAATGGCCGCTTTAGCTGTTATAATTATCTTATTATAGTATAGGATCCCGCTATACAACGACCTTCACCGAGCTGGTTAATGGATGAAACTTATTTTATATTAAATTTAATATGTCAATAAATATATTGGTTAAGGGTTTCAAAAAATTTCAGTCAGTAATTTTATTTCAACATTTTACCGGTTTGGTTAATAGATAAATTCCATACCAATCAAAAGTATAAAGCCCATAGAATATGCAAACGTTAGGTTGCCTTTTCTTTTCCTGTCACAACTCTCGGGTAGGCAGGTATAAACAGGTAAATCGATCGGCTTTACACTTTCGATTGGTATGGAATTTGTTTATTAACCAAACCGGTAAAACGTTTCAAGAAAAAATTTTTTTTTATTATTATTTATTAATCATATCCTGGACTGAAATTTTTTAGACAACCCATATGCAATACATTTATTGACTTATTAAATTTTATATAAAATAAGTTTCATCCATTAACCAGCTCGGTGAAGGTCGTTGTATAACGGGATCTTAGGCTATTAGGATAATTTAAACTCCCAGGTGGCCTACCATGACCTCTTAAAACATTATTGTTTTACTCCTTTTCCAGTGTGGGAAAGAGATGGCGCTAAACATCCTTATAGCTCCGTCTCTTTCCCACACTCGAATAAGAGTAAAACAATACTGCTTTAAGACGTCATGGTAGGCCAGCTGGTGTTATAATTTATATTATAGTATCACGCCGTATACTGCTGACCGTTGCTGACTACTACAAATAAAAATAAATGGGAAAGTGTTGAGAGATGGGAACATTTTTAATATATACCTTTTTTACGAGGAATGCTATGAGCTATGTTATCAAAATTCATTATCAAGATTATCACTTAAGTAATATTGCAACTGAGATACAATATGCACCACACAAAGTAGTTCGATAAAACTCTACGATTATGAAAATACTAAGAGTCACTGGTCACTTTACTGATTCTCGAATTAGAAAACAATAAAGAAAAACTCATTAATTACATAATAATGAAAAATTTATAATAAAGTTCAAATCTAACACATTTCCTTGCTCCTTATAATTGCAACTCTCAATAAAAATAACCCTATGCATCTAGGTTCTCCTAGTACTTGATGGCAAAAACACCAGGCGTGTTACCCTTCCTCGTTTGAAATCAAACTAGGTAAAGCTCGCTCTGTCCAAGTGCGGGCAGCTCATTAAACTGTCCTATCTATCTTTACAGCTGTCGATACTGCAACTTTTTAATTATCTCTCTTGTAAACACTCCAGATGCTGGCAAAGTAAAATAATACCTATTTCAATTAGATACAGCTTCAATTCTGTTGAGGCTTCCATGTAGATTGCACATTTATTCCGAGAGTTCTTGTTTATTTGATTCATAAGACAAACTACATAGTTGCAGGAATATTATTGGTAGTAAAAAAGGTAAAAATGTATTAGCTAAACCTGTCATGCTCATTTTCAACAGGCTTACACTTCTACCACATTCTCAAGAGAGGGCCTTTGCTCATAAATTATTTATTTATTTATTAGGGACATAAAAACGGACTCAAGCAAAACCGTCTAAACAAGTGTTGAAAGTTTCAAAATGTAGGGGATAGAATGTACCTATGTTTTTCACTTAAACTATGTTTAACGACACGGACACGGCTGCTGCTGTATGTTTGCGGCACGGTTGACGCAGTGGTTGAGCGATCGACTGCTGCGCTGCGTGTCACGGGTTTGATCCCCGTACGGAACATATATTCGTTTGGCCTACAGATCGTCGTACAGGGTATGGCTGTATGTGAGTTTAAATGTTTGTAAACGCGCCCACGATACAGGAGAAAATCCTAAAGTGGGGCCAAATTTTAAAAAAAAAGTATATGTATAGCACCGACTTGACTGAGTCGTTGGTTTAGTGTCCGCAAGCACAACTGCTGAGCAAGAGGACCCGGGTTGGATTTCTCAGTAGCAGCCACGGAGTCTGGATTTGTGCACGGTTGATAGCAATATGCTCACCTCCTATTACATGGGACACTTAAAAAATGTGGTGTACTATTTACTAGGAACACCTCTGCCTAACCCTCCTCGGATTACAGGTGTGATGTAATGATTAAAAAAAACTGATAAGGTTGCAACAAAAGACACTTGACTTTTTATCTCTCACGCAATATAGGACAAAAACCACAATTCATAATCTAGCCTTGCCACTTATTTAATCGGCAACTCAAATGTCATCATCTGCTATGTTGCGGTCGGCTTCCAGTATAAACGGATACAGCTGAATACCAGTATTTTTCATGAAGGCCATCTCTGACCTCCACAACCCATTTAGTACTGGGTAATACGATATCCCTTGGCAAGACTAGTTGTCAGACTTTCGTGCCACTCACTACCTGTAACGACTGTTAAAGATCTACAATTGACAGCCAAGACCAACGGCTTAATGGGCTTTCCGAGGCACGGAGTAAACTCGGTATGTAATTGGTGGTCACCCATTCACAGACCAACCTAGGCAAGTACGCCTTAACCTGATAATCGACTCGAGCGGCTGATACTATTAAGCTACGAGCTGCTCCTGTTAACTTTAATAATCCACATGATATCTCGAAGTCTATCGCTGAGAGGATAAATTACCAATATTGATAAAACATATTGCTCGTGGGAGGGCGTTTATCAATAAATCTAATAACATAGCATAACAATATGTGTCAAAAACGCCATTGATAAAATTCGAACAACATCATAAAGTTTCCATAACAATATTATTTACTGACTGGCCACACAGAAAATATTACTGTATCTAGGCCTTCTAGATCGCTACTAGATATAGAGTAGAGGAAGACCAAAGACACGATGGATGGGCAGTGTGAAGGATTTTTATTCTTTATTGCACATAAAATTAAAAGATATACACACAAATAATATATAGCTAAGGACAAGGATGACCATAGACATGACATGACATGACTCATATATGGCTATAGATAAGGATGATATGGCAAGCAAGGAGATGTCTCGTATCTCGATTGAAAACTGAATTATTAATCAGTATTAAAAACACTGTACACGGTAAGTTTTAACAAACAAATAAACCTAAATATTTACATAAACTAAGTATAAACTAACTTAAAAACAACAGGACGTTTAGGCGTCAAAATACTCCTCCCCATCGCTGTCACCCGGAAACGTGCCCAGAAGACTGGCAGCATTGCCACGTTGAATGGCAATACTAATTCATTGTCCTAAGAAATAGCCAGCCCTCTGGTCTCACGAAGTGTCAACCTGTCGACGAGATATTTATTTCGATATATTTTAAACTGAATTTGATTAGAGATTTCTAATATAAATCAACATCATCATCATCGTCTTTCCTAATAAATTGGGATAAGAGCAATTTTATAGCATTGTTATTATTGAATTACCGAGTTTCCTCCGTGCCTCGGCAAGCACGTTAAGCCGTTGGTCCCGGCTGTCATTTCTAGATCTTTGACAGTCGCTACAAGTAGTCAGTGGCCCGAAAATCTAACAACCAACCAGTCTTAGCAAGAGGTATCGTATTACCCAGGACTAACTGTGTTGTAGAGGACAGATAAGCAGTCGCTCCATGTAAAATACTGATATTCAGCTGCATCCGGTTAGACTCGAAGCCGACCCGTTGTTGGGAAAAGGCTCGAGCAGATGATGATGTTATTATTGAATAGTTTTAAATCTATATTCAAGACTGAAATCGTTTTGATATTCAAACGCTTTTTGAAACTGACAAAGTTTTCATTAATTTCAAAATCTCGCTTGGTCTGATCTGGAGATCCATCTTGGGACTAGTAACGATTAACTAAACTAGACCTACGAGGTATTTCAATCGGTTTAAACAACAACAATATAATAACGCGCTAAGGGCTCTGCTGCGGCTGCCTCGCTTCTGCAGCGCATCGGGAATGTTCGCAAGCGTCCGGATTGACTGTTTTTATGCCAGCATGCGCAAGAGGGCGACCTCGATAGCGAGTAGAGTGCGGGGCAGCAGCAACAGTCTTCTTACTGTGGTCGCCAACAGGTTGGATGGACCTTTCATGCAGCACTGGCAGGTTTTACATGCACCGGTATATCGTGCCTGGGGCAGGTGAATGTGGAAATAAGCACCACAGAATTTAAAAGTTTTATTATTGAATATTGGTTAGTTAATTTTTAATATTGATTATGTAACATAATGTATTTTTATTTTATAATTAGTAATTGATTATGTACCTATTGAAATTAACTCATTTTAATTTAAATTTCATTGCGGGCCTTATTGCATAATTATTTTATTTGACGAAAATTTGTTGTATTAATTTAATTTAAATTTCATTTTGTGTAAAACTTAGTTATAATAGTATAGTGTGGTGTATATTTGTCTCTAATTATTTTTTATTGATTTCATACTAACATTATTTTTAAGTGTATTTACTAACTAAATTATGGATCGTTGTGTCTGAAGCAAATAAATAATATATATAATAATATAATATAATTAAACGAATGGATCATAAGCTGAACTAAGTAGTATGGCTTTAGTTTTAGCGGAAATGGATATTATATCGCTCAACAATCATTCATTCAGCCCAAAAGACGTCCACTGCTGGACATAGGCCTCCCCCAAGTGTCGCCACATTGACATTTTGGAGGGTTTTGCCATAATCGTCACGCTTGGCAGGTGGGTTGGCGATCGCACTACGGTTGTTACAAAAGCACATAGAACGCTGTTGCCCATTCTCAGGCAATATTTATTACCTATTACTATTGCATTAACATTTAAGTAACCAGTCAAGTCCAAACAGCGATAATTGGCTATAGACTGACTGACTATTTGATTCTCTCAATATGCAAAAATGTAAATTTCTGAAATGTTTATCAGATTTATTGTGAACGAGTTTGGACTGTGTTTACGTAATTTTTTAAGAAATAATGCTTTTAATATTCACTTTTTTCAGTTAATTTGTACAAATATGTAGCTTACAATTAACATAATTATATATTATTGTTTTTTTTCTTGTTCATGTGGTGTTTACCTTTAAGTAATTGTTGCACTGTGTAAAGTTTAAATGCATGTTTTATATTTGTTTGTAGTTTAGTGTAAACAATTGTTGGTAGACCTAATAAATAAATAAATAGACAACACACACATATTTTATTTCGTTAATATTCACCTAAATTCTATAGGTGTGATTATCAGAGATCGGAATAGATCGAGTATATTTGCCTAAACTTTGAACAGGTAAGAAACATGTAGATAATAATACCTCCGCATAAAACCACGAATTGATTTTTAAGTTCCGAAATAAAGCTGTTAAATCAGAGGGAGGTAGTATCTACAAGTTACTTACCTCCTCGAAGTTTAGTCAAACATACTCTACCTATTCCGACCCCTGGTATACAGAATATAGATTTAAATTAATAATACAATTTATAAAACAGATCACTCCTACTTTAAATCCTGTGTTACTGACAATAAAATATGAAATCATACTTACCAAATATCACTCGTCCTACAGGAGTAACACCTAAAGCGTAACTATTGTGAGGAGTCCAAGTAGAACGTATCATTTTTATTTTATTTCGAACACACTTATATTTTCACTATTCCAAACATCAACAATTACTGAAAAGTTGCGATTGATACTTCTGAGTAGCACAAAAACATTATTGAATTTTTTTTTTTTAAGCTCGATATATTTTGCCAAAATTATCAATATACACAAAATATAATTGACAAATACGTGATTAAAAAGCAAAACAGTTTAAAAATCCATGGAGCGGACAACAACATGATTTTTTGAGTAAACATTTGATTGATCACTATATCCTTGTTTTTGCAAGTTGCGCTGCTGAACGAGTATCACACGTGTAAGCACGGGTTGCACTGTATTATTTGTTATTCATGGAAGCCAAATTATCTGTTTTCGTATCCAGTGATACGTAAGTAATACAGGAATAGTAAAAACAATTGAATCGCGGTCACGCCGTTTATAATTTAAGAACTTGCAAATATGAGTAGATTTTTGTTTATTTATTTATTTCACAGCCAAACCATTACTACGGTTTTGTGGGACTTAGTTTATAATTTTTCATACCCTGTGTCTAAATAAATGAATAAATAATTAAACAGACGGTAGATGAGATGTGTTTAAAGACTAATAAATGGTGTCAATTGAAGTTACCAAATTACCATTTCAAATCAAATCGTTTATTTCAAATAAGCCAGTTACAGGCACTTTTGAATGGTCGAACAACAATAAAAATGAAGCAACAGTCCCAGTCACAAGACATAATAACTGTGAAAGTACTGAAGTTGCCCATTCCAAGGCGTAGATCTCTATGGAGAAGAATGGGCAAGAAACTCCATGGACACTCTTTTAAATCAGAATCTTGTTACAAAAACCTTGGTTACATCATTCATGTTGAGATGGTACATTATGTAAGAACGATGTAGCAAGACTTCACGTTAAAAGTGTCCATAGCAAATACAAAAAAAAAACAATTAAAAGATAAAATAATTAGTTCGAAATAAGCCGTGGCAGCTAAGAGAGCCATTGATTTTAGACCTAGATTACATGACCATACAGTAAATTATATGATACAGTAAATTATATGATACAGTTAATTATATGCAAAGACTAATTAGCTTACTTTTACCCAAGGATCACGTAAATATTTGTGAGACCCTATAACCCAATCAATTATGAGAAAGCAAAAGGGCAGACCAGTTTGTTATGAAATGCTTATTTTTAATTAAATAGCGAAGTTTCCTAATACTAGATTTGTCTAAAATTACCATTTTTGTTTAGAAAATCTAAAAGAACAAATATACACAACCAAACAATCTTCACCGAGGTTCAACACTAATAAAATAATGACATACTCAAAGTGATACGTTATAAGTTACAAAGTTTCACCTAAGTGACAAAGAAATCAAAACAACATTAAGGTATTCATTTAAATAAGGTTTCAGGAGCAAAAAATGCGTCAAACTAAACTGTCCAATCTGACCTGGTACTTAGTTCTTAATAAAACTCTAAATTATTATGTTTTTAATTGGCAGTAGCTGGACTTCGTAGAGGACTGAGACTACGCCGTAGCAAATGGGCCATTTCTACGTACGTAACGTAGAAAGGGCCCAATTGCTACGGCGTAGGCTCAGTCATCTACGAAGTTTGTAGATTATTTACTTAGAAGAACCTCATGTATAGAAAGAAAGAAAGAAAGAAAGAAAGAAAGAAAAAATATTTATTTGTCGCAGGGACATGACGTGCATACAAAATGAAAACAGTAAACATAGGTACAAAGCATAAGAAACATTTGTAAGTACAATAACATAAAATATACAACAGTAAGATTTTAAAAATAACAAAATAAAACAGAATTTAAGTAAAAGATTCGTCAGCTTGCACGTCGTGACTGCGACAAACAGACACATATAAGAACACATAGAACATATAGAAGACACATGCAACTCGGAGCCTATCCAGTGTATTATTCTGATTTACCTTTACTTGAATACAATTAAAAGTAGAGCGATAGAACCAAAATATACGTAGGTGAGACCGTATGTTTCGGTTCTATCTCCCTCCTATTCAATTCAGTGTTTTCTAAACAAAACAGCCGTATGTCACTCTAATGTCCAGAAATGATAGTTTAAATATTGTTGTCCCCAATAAGTTGTTTATAATTTCTTTATCACCCATAAAATGAACCATATCTCTTTGACGTCAAAACAAGTAGGTAAAAAAAATAAAATCATAGTAGACAATTAATGTTCATATACAGTATTTCAACTGCGGACAAAATGTTTTGACTTGACAAACACACATGCTAAATGTTTGTACAAATTCTAAGCATGCATTGCAGCAACCTAAAGTTTCTCGTAAGTCGGGCCTATCGTATTGAGACAAATGGTTATGTTAAGTATGTACTACATACTCCCCGCCACGAGAACATCTAATTTTTGTAAACATATTGAGGAGTTCGCAACCTTTGGATCAAATGATAACCTAATCCACAAAAACAAAATCAACTAACTGAAACGCATTCGAAACTCGAATGGCAGCCCAAAGGTTTACTATCCAGTAAGTCAAACGCGTTCCAGTACCACAAAATATTAGACGACAGAGCTTTATTTATATCGCAAAAATATAACCAAACCAAGTGAAATTGCTCGTTAGTTTCGTACTACACGTATGTTACTTTGAGTTGATTGAATTTGGGATTATTTATTTTTGATTGAATTGTCGCTACGTAACTTAGTAGAAGTTCTTTGTTTAGAAAATTTGTATGTTCTCGTGGCGGGAAGAATAATGCAACATAACAAACTGTTTGTCAACCCTAACACCCGTGTTTAATTTTACAAAAACGGCCTTGGTGGTTTACTGGTTATCTTTGTACAGTGGTAATATGTAGGTGTTCAATGTCATGGGGTCATGGAATTGGAAATATGTACGGAACTAGTAATTTGTATTGTTTTGTTAGTAAACTCGTTCAAGTGATTTATTTGTGCCGCTATTAGGTTACATTTCTTTGAATTAGTAGGTACTAATTGACTTTGTTTCAAGCGATGGTTTCATCGGCAATTGCTGGGTGGTTTACTAATAATATGTTTCATAATAAGTAAATGTACTATTGATTAAAGGTTTTACTATTATACGGGAGTTAACTGGCGGAATTTGAGTGCTACTATATATCTCTGCCTAAAACTTCAGGGACTACAGGCATGGTGTTGAAGAAGTGGACCTTTAGATCAAAGACTACACACTACACTACAAACACACTCAATATTATATAATTGAGTATTGATTTATTATTTTTTATATTGATTATGTATTGTTTTTTACGTATTTTTATTTTTATTTCATTTTTATTTTATAATAATGGCTGACCATGTAAGTGTCTTGTTGTGTGGTGTGTATTTATTTGTCTCTGATTTTTTTATTACTAACATTATTTTTAATTTTACCTACTAACAAATTTATGGATCATTGTGTTTGATAGAATAAATGAATTGAATAAAGGCAAGAGTTTGTGAGTGAGTGTGTGTGTGTTTGTCACTCCTTCAAGCCTCAATGGCTGAACGGATTCGGATGAAATGGTATGTAGATAGCTTATACCCTGGTTTAACACATAGGCATATACATACTTTTTATCCCGGTCTGCGCGGGTGAAACCGCGGGGCGCAGCTAGTCTATCTATAAACCTTTAAATCCTGAAACCAAACATGGTCCTTGAGGGCAGAAATATGTGCATATTGGTTCCTTTACGAAAACCATTAAGATGAGTTCTATTTTCCAGAGACATTACGAACTGTTATTGGGATTTATTTGTTCGAAATCCCCACAATTCAGACTCAATCAACCTCTCGGTGAGAGGGTCGGCCTTAATCCACCTACAGTACGGGTTGTAAGTTGTCATGTCTTTGAATTTTTGGTTCTTGGGTGACTCACGATGTTTTCCTTCAGCGTTTTGACAGTAGTGGTGATGAAATAAATTACATACATAAATCTGCCTCTCTGAGGTCGATAACCACTGGGCTAGCACTGCACTACTTTCTTAAACATACATTCTGTAAATCATCATCAACACTTATTTTCACATCAGTTATAGAATCTGCCGTTACTGTGCGGAAATCCATGACATTAATTGTTATGCAAAATCATCATCATCATTCATCATTTCAGCCCAAAAGACGTCCACTGCTAGACATAGGCCTCCCCCAAGTGTCGCCACATTGACATTTTGGGGGGTTTTGCCATAATCGCCACGCTTGGCAGGCGGGTTGGCGATCGCAGTACGGTTGTTACAAAAACAGTGAGAACTCTGCTGCCCATTTTCTGGCAAATCCCTTAGTCGCCTCTTACGACACCCACGGCAAGATATGGGATGGTGTTATTCTTTACGTACGACACCATACAGAACATTATGCAAAATAATTAGGTTTAATTCCGCGAAAAGGATCCAAGCCTGGATGCAGAATATGAACATGCAGGAAAAGCAATATTTTTTTTTTATTTGGCCCCCGTTTGGTCGTCGAGTCCATAACTTCTTAAGATCCACGTGACACCCCCACGTCGAACGTGGATGCGTCGAGGGGCGAAACACTTGTCGAGTATAGGTGTGGTTGCATGGCATGCTAATTATTTATTATTGATTTTCCGACATTTGCATATTTTTTTGTTGCTGCGTTCAACATCCAGGCCTAGATCTTTTTCGCTGAATTAAAACGAAATATTTTGCATAACAATTACTTATTTTTAGAGCAAAGACGGCAGTTTTTCACCCCAACATCGTTAAAAATTCGACATGATTTCTGAACAAACACAACTGACCTTTCGTCCGCATAGCAAATGCTGTGAACTGGCAGGTATTGGAAAGAAAAATACGTGGTCGACTGTCGGCTTCAACGACAGTCTAAACAAATGCTAGTCTGTAAACAAACCGGTAACTGACGTCTATTTGCTTTCGTAACAAGGTTTCATGAAATTTTATTATTTCTTTAGACCATTTTTTGGACAGGGTGTAAAAATAAATAAATAATATCTTGTCATGTCTGATTATGATGTCTTAGTAGTAGATAGTGAAGTTTTTACATATAATTTTGGTTTTATTTGACGATACCGGTATTTAGTCTTTTGTGCCACATTCGGCAGCCACGTTTGGGACGACCAATTTTTTTTTTGAAATCTTTTGCATTTGGATAGTCCAACGAGTGAAAAACAGCTGATATCCCACCGTATCGCCCCATAAGGTAAGGTAAAGTAAGGTTAAGGTAATTATAAATTTATATTATATTATACAATAAATTATAAAATATCATAAAACACGCGATCAGTTAAATCGCGGGTCAATCAGTACTCTATATAAGGGCGTGAGCCCTTGAATAAATAACGAAGCAATTTATTACAAAACACTACCATTTGTCACTCCCGTCTATTTTATTTATCGTTGTAGTACAGACACACCCACGTAAATAATGACATTGAACTAGGTGACGTATTGTACTGTCGAATAGGGGCCGCCATACGACATTTAGGCCCTCAGTGTACTCGATGACCAGACCACGTTTCACATTTTACTAGGAAATCGTTGATCGCTGCTACCAGGGTCGCAGGAGTGGTGCTGAATGCCATGAGTTGGCAGTATTACATCCCGTGCCTTGGAAAGCAGATCTAAACTAACTTGGAGTTACCATGACTTCTTAAAGCAGTTTAGAAAAGAGACGGAGGTATAGAAGAGGTCTAGCGCCATCTCGTTATATACCGCTCTGGAATAAGATTAAAACAATACTGCATTAAGACGTCATGGTAAGCCACCAGACCTGATCTCTCATCATCTCTTTCTGGTCTTGTCGGATTGCCGTCCCATCGGGCTATGAGAGTGAGGGTAGAGAGAGTGCACAATCACATGTTAGCACACAAACTAGCACTGTAATATTTATTTCATCGAGATTTTCTGTCTCCGCTGACAATAGCTACCATGATTGACCGAAACGGTCGGGAAGATTATTTATGTATGCAAGACGGGATCGCTTTCCACAGTGGTTTCCATTAGTTGCTAGAAGTAGCTCCAATTTCTCAAACTACATTTGCCTTTTAGAATTAAATTTGCCAAAGACTGTGCGCACGAATCTGTTACCCAAGAAGAGAAGAGAAACCGAGTCTTTCGCGATCATAATCCATATTCATGAATGCGAAAGACTCGGTTTAACCGTCTGTCTGTTAGCTTTTTACGCCTTAACAATGTCTGGACGGATTACGATGAAATTCTTTCACCTAGGGAGACCATGCTCTGTGTTATGATAGGATTTATGATACGTTTTAACCCGTCTTGCACGCTGGTTAAGCTAAGGCAGAAAACCAGTAGATTATGGATTTATATTCACATCTCGACAGTTGCTGTCGTCAATTCTATCTACGTTGGCATAATCCTAATATTAATCATTCATGAGCGCTGTTTGCGTTGCTATGGCTCCGACACATTCATCCGCGAGTGGGATCAAATGTTGTACTAAAACTAATGCGCGGATTTCATTGCAGATTGTATTTTCTGATTTAATTTTGAAAAAGATTTTATACTAGGTATAAAATCGGGTGCGTGGGTGGTAGAAATTGGAGTGTGTACCCTGTACGTTCAGTTTATAGTTATTGCGTTCAAGCGTCATTGCACTATTTTTGTTTTCATAGCTCAGACTCGGAAGTTCGTAATATAATTTAACAACTAAGATTTGTCTATGCTATGACAATCTATTTTTTTACTACGCCTACTTTGGGTTAATATTAACCACTTGACTTGGGGCATCCCGACTCGGACAGGTTAGGTTCGAAGGGGATGGTAAGGTCTAGTGAGCGAGCGGCGCGAGCGAACTACGACCCCAACATCCCCTTCGTGTTAGGTTACTGTAAACCCTGCAGACAGAAATAGGAGCCCCGCGTAGCGGGGCTACGTCGACTACGCTTTTTAGGCGAATATAAAATGTTTTGAGTTTAGGATTTTTCTCAAGAACGGTGCATGACCTTTACATAGGAGTGGTGCCAGGGGAGAAGTGGGTCTAGTATCAATCTAAACTAATATTATAAAGAGGAAAGATTTGATTGTTTGTTTGCATTGAATAGGCTCCGAAACTACTGGCCCGATTTGAAAAATTCTTTCAGTTTGATATAGCTCATTTATCGAGAAAGGCTATACATCATCACGCTACGACCAATAGGAGTGGAGCAGCAATGAAAAATGTTGCGAAAACGGGGAAAATGTGACGGAAACGAAGTTGCGCCGGACAGCTAGTTGATAAATAAAGTCGTCTTTACTTACTAAACTTACTTACACTTATAAGGTCACATCACTAGCAATGCGTCCCAACTCTATGGCTAGTCTACATTGTCTGTGGATAGCAACGCGTCTTGACTGGTCTCTTGTAATTCTTTAAATAATAATATATGTATATTCATTAAACCAATCCATCGTGCCCAAAAGTCTTTTAATTAATACACTTATAAGCTAGTACTTAAACAATAGAACAAGAAATAATTTTCGGATTCATACTAAGTTTCATCGAATTTCAACGTAGTTATTGTCATTCAATTTCAAACCCTATGTTTCCGACATAAGCCAATTTTTACACATTTACAGTAAATTGAGGTGTGCCTGATGTCGTGGTTGTCTATTGACAAAATTCTATGACAGTACCGTTTTAGTAAATATTGAACCTTATTGTACAAATGTGGGAGCATGGCGTGTTAATTTTATGAAGGAAAGTTTTCATTCATAACAGTCATCGGTTGTAGACTGTCTAGGTTGTGATTTTCCACGAATTACTCGTCGATATTGAGAATTTGAAAAGGTCACAAAAAATCACTTACTTTGTCTGGCCCACGAGTTTATGAATTTCATTATCAAGGTTAATTCGATAAGATCATTTTTATTTTTTCGATATTGATGGAGACCTTAGAGTTAAAAATTCAATCAAAATTCCATTCAAAACTGAAGAGCGGCATTTCATACAAACTTTCAAGTCGTTATTTTCCGAAATGACTGAACAGATTTTAATGAAACTTCCTACGCATAAGCAGTATACATAGGTTTAAAAAGTTACTAAAAAACATTTTCGAAATGTCTTTTAAAAATGAAGATAATTGGAAATTTCAGTTTCTATAGATAATTAAAAATCGGTCTAATTTAGCTGTAACATTATTTTTCGAAAATGTTTTTTAGTAACTTTTTAGACCTATGTATACTGCTTTTGCGTAGGAAGTTTCATTAAAATCTGTTCAGTAATTTCGGAAAATAACGACTTGAAAGTTTGTATGACATGCCGTAGGGTATAAACGCTTTGAAGCAAAAACACAATTAATGTGTGCTTTAAGGTGCACTTAATTTTTGTTCGGCGACACACACACAAGCCTATAAAAAATGCGTACGCACAAGTAGTACGTAGCCGTAGTACGGTTTAAGGCTAACTAGAAAATGCAACACTGCTGCAGTTCTAAACCTATAATTCAATAAGGTTAACCATGTCTGACTGCTCGGACATAAAATATAACACTAAACCTTATATCCTTAATAGCATTTATAAAACCTACAAACGTCATATCTTCAGAAAACCACCGCTTGCTTGTTAGTATTTCAAAAGCTTCCTCGTCTATTATGTTATAAATGATGTGAAAAGAATCAATGATTTCTTTTCAGGAAATACGACAATCGTGGTCCCGATAACGATCTACATTTTTTTACTATTAATAAAATATTGGGTTTTCTCAAATATAAGGCATGGAGGTAAAACGTATTTTGTCCACAGATACACAATAACAAAATTGGTGTTCTGCCTTTTCGCCGAAAATTTTTTGCCCGATTTTCACTTGCCAACCAACGTTTCACCGATGTTTCACTTTGACAACTAACGATTAGCAAATTTTTGTATGACAACGTTTCATTTGGTAGAATTATTGTTAAGCTAATTATTCTATAGACACAAAACGAATGGGACATTTAAAAACATACCGTTTTTATAACTACCTGAAAATCCCCAATTTAGCTCCACTGATTGTATGTGTGTACAATAAGCAATGTTACTTTTGCTACTATGAGGATTTGGATGCAAGAGCGAGCGAAGCGAGCTCTGGACTTGGGGCACCCCAACTCGGACAGGTTAGGTTCGAAGGGGGTGGTGGGGTCTAGTGAGCGAGCGGCGCGAGCGAACTAAGACTGCAACATCCCCTTCGTGTTAGGTTACTGTAAACCCTGCAGACAGAAATAGGAGCCCCGCATAGCGGGGCTACGTCGACTACGCTTTTTAGGCTAATATAAAATGTTTTGAGGTTAGGATTTTTCTCAAGAACGGTGCATGACCTTTACATAGGAGTGGTGCCTGGGGAGAAAGTTGGCATTTTAAAAAGTTTCATAATAAAAAGCAGGCCGAACGTACAGTTGGTAACTGTTAGGTTGGGAAATTATATGATAAGTTGGCAATGAATATTCGGCGAAATAAAAATCTGCGAAACGTTGGTTGGCGAGTGAAAATCTGGCAAATAATTTTCGGCGAAAAGGCAGAGAACCAACAAAATTAACCTCGAATTGTGTTTTGTTTTCGTTACAATTGAAAACAATTATGTAGGTGTATGGGTTCTCTGCCTTTTCGCCGAAAATTGTTTGCCAGATTTTTTATTGTCAAAGTGAAACATCGGCGAAACGTTGGTTGGCAAGTGAAAATCGGGCAAACAATTTTCGGCGAAAAGGCAGGACACCAGGTGTATGTTTTGAAAAGCAATCTTAGAGGCACAAGAATATTCTTCTTAACTAGTTAGAAACTTAAATTAAATCTAGAAATAAGCCTTGTTTATAAATCTGCCTCAATCAATCAATCGACAAATTCTTAATAGAAAATAATCTTTGACGTAAATCGTCTCACGATTCTAATGTACCATGTAGAAAACATCTCATCATCATGAAATACTGTTATTATTACTGACGTTTATTTTCGATCAGAATTTTGAACTAATCTTTTCGCAAGCATAGCTGACAGAAGCTATGTAGTTTGAATCGCAATATTCACCTACTTCAGTAATATTAAACTTTTTAGAACATTAATTTATCTTTATGTTCAGCTTTACTTTAACTCAAAATATTCTTATGGCGTTTTAAACATTATTGTTTTTCCATTTCCAATGTGGGAAAGAGATGGCGCTAGACATCCTGTATAGCTCCGTGTCTTTCCCACACTGGAATAAGAGTAAAACAATACGGCTTTAAGACGTCATGGTACGCCAGCTGGTGTGTAGTACTCACAACTCGTCCTTGTATGAACGTGAAATGAGTGAAAGCATGAATGGACCGTGTTCTGCTAGGGAAGGAAACAAGGTGACTTCATATAATATCCATAAAATCATTGTCTTTCCTGTACAAAACATACAAAAAACATCATACAAAATGTTTGTGAGAGGAGCTCGTGGCTAAATAATAAAAGCTGCTCGGTTCAATATTCAGGTTAAGCCGCGCCTGCCTAGGTTGGTCTGTTGATAGGTAGGATCCATTACATACCGAGTTTCCTCCGTGCCTCGGAAAGCACGTTAAGCCGTTGGTCCCGGCTGTCAGTTGTAGATCTTTGACAGTCGTTACAGGTGGTCAGTGGCCCGAAACTCTGACAACCAGTCTTACCAAGGGGTATCGTATTACCCAGTACTAACTGGTTTGTGGAGGTCAGATAGACAGTCGATCCATGTAAAATACTGGTATTCAGCTGCATCCGATTAGGCTGGAAGCCGACCCCAACATGGTTGGGCAAATCCTAGGCAGATGACTTTAGTAATGTATGTGCATCACTCTCACAAAAACCGATATAATCCGCTGTATACTAGAAGCAGGATTACGCGTCGAAGTGAAACTTTGCTACATACTCGTAAGGTCATGTAGTTCCACATAGTAAAACTGTCTTCTCCGACACCCTATCTCATCAAAGATTAGAAAGTGATTAACACTGATATTCTTAGTCATGAACTTAAGTCGGACTAACCACGTCTGCATTCTGCCCTGTTTGTTTAAATTGATATATAAACGCCTGTATGGTGTCGGACGTAAAGAATAGCACCATCCCATATCTTCCCGTGGGTGTCGTAAGAGGCGACTAAGGGACTTGCCAGAGAATGGGCAGCAGCGTTCTCTGTGTTTTTTTTTTTGTAACAACCGTACTGCAATCGCCAACCCGTCTGCCAAGCGTGGCGATTATGGCAAAACCCCCCAAAATGTCAATGTGACTTGGGGGAGGCCTATGTCCAGCAGTGGACGTCTTTTGGGCTGAAATGATGATGATGATGATGATGATGATGATGATGATAAACGCCTACCGACTGTAGGGTGTCGGACGTAAAGAATAGCACCATCCCATATATTCCCGTGGGCGTCATAAGAGGTGACTAAGCGACTTGCCAGAGAATGGGCAGCAGCGTTCTCTGTGTTTTTTTAACAACCGTACTGCGATCGCCAACCCGCCTGCCAAGCGTCGCGATTATGGCAAAACCTCCACTTGTTGGGGAAGGCCTATGTCCAGCAGTGGACATTTTTTGTCTGAAATGAAGATGAAACGCCTACTTTTCATCTGTCAAATTTGAAGTACCGGAAAACTATTAATTATATACATTTTTAACATTGATTAAACTGAGATCTGACATCTTTAGCATTGATTGAATCAGGATGCAACTATGGGTTTGACAAAGATAGGTAGCTGGAGGAGGTGCCTTATTCGAAGATCCGCCAATTGCGGCAAAGAAATTCTAGGAAAACGATGTGCGTGTTTTCAACTGTTGTCATGGCAATACAGTTCGACTAAATCAAAAATGCATATGGTTTGGCTCTTAGAATATGGGTGGTACTGTCATGCATGTCGTAGGCTTTTGAAGTTACATATTGTAAAGGAAAACCTAATTTTGAAAAAGACCGCCGTACTTTACCAGGTGGAGAATTATGTATACCATCCAGATTGATTCGTTTTCAAAACTTCGGAAAAACCTTTGCAGTTAACATTGGGTGTTTATACGTTGTTCTGATGTTATAAAAACACGTCTTATAGAGAATGAGGCATTAACCAGGTTATTATTTAAAAAAAAAAAACATTTTATTTTATATTTTAGTTGTTAGAAGGCACTATTAGAAGGCAGAAGATTAGTTTTTCTATTGTTCGTCATATGTGTTGCTTCCTAATAACTTATAACATACCATCAAGCCTGTATCCCCGAAGAGTTTGGCAGAGGTTTACCTATTTTTACACCCACATTTCGCCAGTTATGTTTTAAGTCCCATGTAAAAGTGGGCGAGCCTGCTGCCATCAACTGGGTACAACTACAGGCTCCTTGGCTGCTACTGAGCAATTCCTGATGGAAAACCCCAATAACACTTTGCACGACCCGTGAATCGAACCCAGGAACTCATGCTCAGCAGTCGCGCTTGCGACTACTAAACAAACGAGGCAGCGTGTCAGCGAGTTATTAATTTCTGTACATACACACTAAATACTCAAGAAATTAACTTAGTCGATGGTAACCCAAAAATTTTGAAGTGAAAGCTTCTTTAGCGGCTTTGTACACTTTTGTGATGGGTAAAAAATGTTAAACTCGCTGTCAGGTAAGACGGATTGACATTAGGTTACGACGGAATTTGAACTTTATGACATCTAACATTGAGTTTGGGTTTCGAAGGAATTTAAACTTTTTTACATATAACGTTTAAATGAGTTTGCTTCAGTTGAAAACACATGGTGCTTATTTCTAGCTTTACAATTTCACACTTGCTTGAATAATTATGATAAATCCAAGCGCTGTCAAAATAGTACTGCATGAATGTTTATTTAAGGAAACAGTCATAAAATCAAACAGGAAGTAAGTACGCCATCGATTCTCATAGATAAACAAACATGATATTAGGGTATCATAAGTAAACAGAAGCTTCAATTTTCTAATACGTACCGACAGTACTAACATAGTGACGCGTTTCTATCCACAACATGGCGAATGTCTAAGTTCACAAATCACTGTTTATTGAAGACACTACATCATCGCGGTTATTCGCGATATTTTCTTATGAAAACTTCACTTAAAAATATGTTCACTATTTAAAATTCTATCAATATTTTAATTCTAAGAATAGAAAACTGTGCTCGATTAAACCGTTCTTAAATAATCATTGCTTCTTTTTCTATGCACTATTGTACAAAGATCATAATACTAGTAAGTATTAATATTACGATGCGTATTTAATATTCATCGTCGCTACTAAAACAGCAGAATAAATATATTTTCCAGAACAAGTAACTCAAAAGCCAATTGGTAAAACTTGGTCCGCAGCTGAAAATCGTTTCAACCAGTACAAAATCATAAACTAATAAAAAAACTAGCATGTCTCTATTCTTTGCATAGTAACATAAAAGGGCTAATTTGATGACGTGCCCCGAGCAATTAATAGCTATGCTGTCGCCATCATTCTAATGTAAACAATATTTATAAATATTGTAATACATAATATCGTAATAAGGTGCATGCTTGCATGTTACCGTTTTGTTTGGAAACAAATAAAACAATGGTAAGCACTCTTTGTTTTAAAGTGTGTATTTGAAAGTATGCCTTATTTAATGGTAATTCTTGCCTTTTATTCAAATCAGACAAAGAACAACCTGGTAGGCCTAGTGGCAATAACTTCCTAAGCTTTCCTCATATTACGATCAAACGCATTGATATTCCCACCATAGTTACCTATCTCAGATAGAAAATCACTTTTTACAGGGCGTATTTTTTTTTAGGATGAGGAATCATCACGTGACTCCCGCTCTGCGGAGCGGAAGGGAGTGTCAGACTTGACTGACTAAAACCCATGTTCCTTCTTAGCCCTTTGTGTTCCAGGGCCACGGTATCTCTTTCGAACAACCCGCAGTCCTGGCAGGCATCGGCCCTCTCGGACCCCTTCCGATTTGCTGACATCTCCTTGAGGGGGCTTTTGATGCCCTTTTACAGTATTGTATACAGTTAGTTTACTCTACTTAATAAAAAAATATATATCTGTGTGTTGTTGTGGAGACCAATATGTTTTCTATTTTGTTAAAAAATAGTTGATAACTGGTTATGATTCTGTTCTTGTTGCGAAGTGGGATCAACGAGAATAGATCATGTATTGGAGAAGTTGAACCGCAAACAAGATTGGTAGTGCCTCACTACCAACTTTCTATCACATCACTAAGGTAAACTGCTAAGGTAGACTGGTAGAAAATGCCCAAGGCATTAAGTCGGCCTTTGTACAGTCTTTTTTATACTTGTGCATAAAGTTTTAATAAATAAATAAATAATTTTAAATAGGACTAACTTTCAGATACGCTCTCTCATAAAAAAAGAATTATTATTTTAAATGAATTATTAAATCGGACTTCTCTATTAAAAGTTATGCGTGCAACTACATAAAAATAAAAATACGCGTCGAATTGAGAACCTCCTCCTTTTTTTTCTCGGTTAAAAAGAGTTACGAAAGAGTTCTAAAAAAATTAAAATAATATTAAATTTCTGATCCATTGGTCCGTACGACAACGTAAATAATGCAATGAATTGACAAAATGAAAGATCACTGCCCTTGTAAGCGGTGCCTTACTAAAATTAACTAGAAATGCGAACCAGTAGTCTACAAATACAGGCTGACTGTGAAGAGGGTAAAGTACTCTCACCATGGGACCCACGAAATATTGAAAAAAATAAACAATACTTACTCAATGAAAATGTGTGGAAAAGGCGCTTGTCTTTGGCCAATGCAAGATGCAAAATAGACAACACATTTTTTGGGTTTTTCTCAAAATTATTTGCTCTGACGGACATTGTAAAGTCAAACGGCACGGTCTAACAAAAAAGATGTAAACAACTCATAAATCAAAGAACTATTAAATGTAAACAACACAAAATGTAATCGAATATTGGCAGTTAAAATTATCAGTGTTAGTATCAGAAAAGCATTCAATATCCATTAGGCGTACTGTATTCGACGTTTGAAAACATAAACATTGTGTCTGTCTGCACCTCTCTATGTCTATTTGAATACAAAATAAAAGCTCTTGCTAAAACGTATTATTAAGTTTGTGGTAAACTCACAAAACCGTTTTAATGTTTGGTATAAAAGCAATTAAAGTTAAAAATAACACAGAAAGTACATAATAATTTATTGTTACATCAAAGTTATCAGGTACCATCTTTGAATTGTTTTTTTTTTTTCATTTAATTAAGATATTACATACCCATCGATGAAAAACCACAGAGTTCAATGAAGTTTTTCAACCATTTGCATGATTTAACAACACCATATTTTAGCAAAACTGTGTAAAACTTGTTACAACCGCGTAAAATATCGTAAACTAAGTACTAGGGCCCCAGAAACGCGTGGAGATGTTGGGCGGGCGGGGCGAGGACTAAACCAAATCATAGCTTGAGAGCAGCCAGCTCGTTCGGTGGGGTTACGCTGTGATTTCTTCAAAACGTCTATACATTGCAGTAGATGTTTACGTTGGTTTCGTAATCGCTATGGGAAAATTGCAATGAATGTAAGTTTACATAAAAGTGTCTTATTATACACACATCAACACGGTCTAGGGATATTTCATACTCAATTAATAACTCGAAAAGTACTGGCCGCATTGGAATCTTTTATACACCGATTTGTTTGTAATTTATCTCAGACTAATTCCAAATTCAAATTTTTGAAAATTCTTTTGTTTCGGTGGCATAAAAATGTCTTGATGTATAGGCGAGGGAATTTTCATTTGTGCGAAATTTAGAAAACAATACGAATTACGTTTAGTTACAGATTTTTTTCATTTTTAAACGAAAGATAAAGTTAAAATTGAGGTATTGTAGCCATGCAACGCCAATATTTGACGAGGGCGGGGCCAAAATATAATTTCAAGATTGTGGACACGCTATCATGCCACAGGTGAAGTAGCCAAGAGGCACCGGGGGCCAAGTCGCATCACTACCCCCAGACAAAACCGATTTTTGCAAATTACTGCGCGAGCTCAACCAAATGCAACGGCGACTCAATTGGTCCAAAGGCTGCGAGTGGAACACCAAGTGCTTGTGAGTGACCAAACTGTAAGAAGGCGACTGCATGAAAGCAATCTACGCTCTCGTAGACTACTCCGGGTCCCACCTTTACGGAGAGGCAATCGTGGACGACGATTAGAATAGGTTCGGAACCACGTGGACTGGGGCCGTGAGCAATGGTCCAATGTGCTGTTCACGGATGAATCCAGGTTCGGCTTCCATCCAGATTCACGAAGGACGCGTGTTTGGCGAGTTCCTGGACGATGGAGCCGTCTTCAGAACCCTCAGGAAGTTCACCCATACCAAGGAGGAACAATTATGGTTTGGGCAGGAATTCGTCTTGGAGGACGGACGGATCTCGTTTGGGTGCGGGGCAATATGACGGCAGAACGATACGTCCAACAGGTGCTGGGGCCCGTAAACTTGCCCCACAGAACGCAAATGGGGCAAGATTTCCTGCTCATGCACGACAATGCCCGGGCACACACGGCGAGAACGGTAGCATACACACAATGTTAGGGCCTTAGACTGGCCTGCTCAATCGCCAGATCTAAATCCCATTGAGCATGCGTGGGATATGCTGCAAAGAAGAGCTCTGAAGGAAGTTCCTGAAAATCTGGCTACAGAAGATCCACTTTTTGCGCACCTCAGAAGGACATGGGACAATATTCCGCACCAAGACATTGACAACCTTGTTCTGAGCATGCCGAATCGTGGCCGATGTGTTATGAACATCATGGGCGCTTTCTCAGACTACTAACTTCAAGTTTATAAACACAAATTAAATGATTTTTCTATTTTTTTCAGTTTTTACTCATAAGTTAATTCATATACGGTTTCCGTCTATGCCTCATTTTTTTTCCATAAAATCCTGAAATTTTAATCGAAGTACCTTAACCATTATAAAAAATGGTAGAATATTAAATAACGTATCTTTTAAATATATACATGTCATATAAATAATTAACACATTGATAGTAATTCGCTTTTTTTAAATATCCCTAGACCGTGTTGATGTGTGTATATATATATATTAATATATGTCGGAGTCAGATTATTAGTACGGACTATGAATCGAAAGCGCCAAAAGTCAAGCGACCTACTTACCAGTCTACCCACACCTAAGCGGGCTTACTACAGAGTCGTGATGTTTCTGGCTCGCTGCGGGGAGGACAGTCTGTGTCTGACCACCGCGGAGTCAAGACGTCCCAAAACTGTAACCCGATTCATGGTGCCTAGTGTTATTGTGTTAGATTGTAATTTCAAGTAATTTGTTAGTTCGATAAAAGCAGTGTACCGTGTGTAGTGTGTGTTTTCATTGCACGAAACCCATGTTCTGCCCACATGATGACCGTGTCTAACGGAATAAAAAATAATCACACTGCGACATATATATTTAATTGTCTTTGGAAGCTTTATTTATTTTCATATCCTACAAGTTCAAATTCAACTGAGCTGGGCAGCGTTTGGGAAGCTTCTTCGAGTACTCTTGTCGCTTTTTACCACAGAGCCTAGAGAGCTATAACTGAAGAAATGCTCTCCAATCAGTGCGTCCTGCGTGTTATGACTTAGGGGGCTAAGCCGTGGTAACCTTCGGTACGGCTGGTCCATAAGTTCAAGGTCCTTCAGCGTGCTATGAAACGGGCTACGTTTGGAAACACTCTCTGAGGGGTCGATTCGGAACAAGTTGATCCAACAGCAAACCAAGGTTGTCGGCTCTCAGACAAAGTAAGCCAAAGGTGCGATTGGGTGTCAGATGTCTGATGACCGTTGGGGTACACGCGTTTTTTAGTAGAGACCGCAAACCGCTCTCAGGTTAGTTGGCACGACGATCCTCGCAGGGTGTCTGGTAGCAACTTGATGATAATTGCCGCGAAACGAGTTGATTAGCGGAGTGTTGGAGCGCGTGGCAATGGAGAGGCCTATGTCCAGCAGTGGACCGCTGTAGGCTGATGATAACTTCAGTTAATATCTTCAGTCTTCTCTCCATCCTCAGCACTTCTGACCTGTTGCGCCTTAGTCATCTGTAGGCACGCATAAATTACCGATTTTAACGAAACCTTCAAAACAAGCGCCCGTTAAACGCTGTTTCTCTTAAACCGTAGAACTCTTGACGTTTCTGGTTGCTGCGGTGCTGAGCTATCTACCGACGATCCGACCGACCTGCGACAAACACAGCGCGGCGAGTACAGCGACAACCAACAAGCTGATGAAGAACTTCATGTTTACACTACTCGACTGTTTTGGGAGGAATACGATCGTTTTTTTTTTTTTTGACATGGCCACTCGCAGATCAACCTGCTAAGGTTATTTCTGCTCAACCGGGCAATCCTGTGGTGACCTCAAATGAATTTAAGGCCCCCAGCCAGGGCTTACAAACTAGGTACAATTAAATGACCGCTCGCTAAGGGCAACCCCTGTGGGGTTCGAACCTCGGCTTTGGGCGTCATTGAGGGGTGGGCAGCAAGGGACAGACTGGGTCATAATATTATTATTTAGGGAATTTAACGTTACATGCTCAGCGGCGCGGGCTGGCTCGTCGAGCAAGGGTCGGGGGGGGGGGTGATGTTACTAGGGCGTCGCGAGGGGCCTCGGCGGCGAGGCCGGAACACGGATCGGTTTCTGTTTTTGTGTTTTTGAAGAGTGCTAGTTTCCCTACTGCTCTCTTGAAGGAGGGTAATGGGGTCATCGGGTTCGACGAGGATATGCCTGGGTCGGAGAATCTTCCCTATTCTGGTGGGGACGTATCGGGCGGCCGACACCACTAGTGGGTTGGGGTGTTTCTCAGCAGAGTCTAGGAAACGCTTTGAAAGGCGTTTAATGACCTGCTTGACCTGGATATGTCGAAGGCTTTCGCTATGTCGAAGAACAGGGCACCAGTCATCATCCCGCGCTGGTAGCGGGCGCTGATGTGTTCGACTATACGATGGACCTGTTGGACACAAGAGTGTTGGGTTCTAAAACCGAACTGCTCTTCGGGAATGAGGCTCTTCGCTTCGACATAGTCCTTGAGGCGCTTATAAATAAGCCTTATAGATTTTGCCCAGAACGTTGAGGAGACTAATGGGGCGATAACTACTCGGGTTGGACTTGGGCTTGCCCGGCTTGGGAATACCGATGACAGTGGCCTGTTTCCACGACTGTGGGAACATGTTGTGAGACATGGCGCCATTGAAGATAGCGGTCATGAGTACAATGAGGGCAGCGGGGAAGAGCTAGAATACCCTATTGTTAATTCCGTCAGAGCCAGGGGCTTTCCGAGGCTTAAGGTTCCTGATGACTTCCTCCACCTCGTCTGGTGTGACGGGGGGGAGAGGGAAATCGGGATCCTCAGTGGGTGGGAGGGAGGTTCGACGTTCGACTTCAGCATCCACTTCAGTGAGGTGAGCTATGTCTACTGGTTGGGAGCTGGGAATACGATCGAATGGAATTCCTCATCCTTTTATACCAAATCGCTTCAGTGTCTTAAGGTAAAAGCCATTTTATAAATTACGTAATTCATTAACGACCGCTCGGGATTTCAATTGTTTTTCCTGTTCGATCAGCCACAAATACTATGAAATATTTATGACTGTTTTCAAACGATGTAACATTAATTACAATTACTTATGGTAAATAGGTTTTGTTGAATATCAAGCTCCAGGTGTGCTGCTGGTGGTCTTGACTAATAAATAAAACTGCTGCTTGCGAATGAAAAGACTGTATTAAATAGGTAACTGGTTACAAGAAGGAAACCATTAGTGTGCGCGCGTTAGAGGCGTCGGCGAGTGAGTGGTGCGGCGCTGTCCCACTGCTGTGACCGCGGCTGGAGGAGCGAGCAAAGTTTTGTCGCCGCCGCGCTGTGTGGGGCCCGATGTGACGTCAGGAACAGGTTTCTTTAAACTGTTTGTTAGGTAATAACCTAACAGTTGATGATGAATTTATATGCGAAAATATGAATATTAAGTAAACAGTCATTGCTGACGTAAATAGTGTCTTTTCACTGATATCACATATAATTACACAATATGTTACATTAAATTACAATACTAAGATAATTTAATGCAAAATTATACTGTACAGACGCTAACAAGCTACCCGAAACTGTAAATTTTTCCCAGTCAATCTTGAACCTAATTCTTAAACAATGAAGTTGAAAATCTATTGAAGAAGTTTGACAGATTGTTGTTGCTTGATGTGCTGGAGTGTGTACTTATCATGTTGTGTTTGTGAATGAGAATCTGGAGTTATCTAGTTCTATTCATCTTTCTAATTCTGTCCAGTTCATGGAATTATTGAGTTGGTGCTTGTTAGTGGTTCTTTTTAGGGTTCCGTACCCAAAGAGTCAAACGGGACCCTATTACTGAGACTTCGCTGTCCGTCCGTCCGTCCGTCTGTCACCAGCTGTATTTTATGAACCGTGATAGTTAGCCAGCCGTGAAATTTCTAAGATTATGTATTTTTGTTGCCGCTATAATGTAGGTACTAAAAACAGAATAAAATAAATATTTAAGGGGGCTCCGTTACACGTTTTTATAAATAATGGTACGGAACCCTTCGTGCGCGAGTGCGACTAGCACTTGGCCGTTTTTTATAAATATCTTGTCTGCAATGGATAGGTAAAATATTATTTTTGTTTCTCCATAAAGTTTTTTTTAATACAACAGGTGCTAGTCGTGCTGTGGCATAAATTACAAGTTTGTAGGGTGAGGGATCATGGATTAATGATTCCACTTTGTGAGTTTAGCGCTTAAGTCGTGCAGCATAACCCATGTACCAGCATGGTGGTTGAAATCGCGGCCGCCGGTCGTGTGTCCTGACCAAATAACTACCTACATTCCAAAGCAGAAGACATTGGAAATCAGTATCGCGTAGGGTAAAGTAATTGTTGTCCAGTAGCAACTTTGCAGTATGTGTTCCTGGTATGTCTGGCAATATCTACACTGACTTTCATAATTATCACGATTTTGGGTCAATCTAAAACGTATTTTATTACTTTGCATTATAGTGTACTTTAAGAGATCTCACTTTGTCTAAGCCCGAAAACCTCGTTACCATCTACGATTGTATCCATATTTCCATTGTTTTGGTTGCCAATTTCTTAACTCACTAGCCAAAACAAATAGCTCAAGGCTAGACAGTGTTTGCCGACATAACGACTGTCTGGAACGACAGTCGTTATTCAAATGAAAACACAAACAGCTGGTTTGAAGTCCTTTCCTTCTTTCGGTGTATAAAGGTCAGAGTCTATAGTCGTCGATATATGTAATAAATATTGTGGTCAATTTTCGGCTTATGAAACTGAAATTGACTGACTGAAAACGACTCGATTCTAGGCAACCTTCATTCAGCTACTACCACCAAGATGGACATCGACCTAGCTTTCGTAAACCACATGAAACGATTATAAACTAAATTCTAAAATGAATACAATCCTCGTCAACAATACTTCATAATATTTTTTTTTACTCTCTGTAGTTCCACTATCGATAATTCTAAAATTATGCAAGCCGATATTATGCCGTTACACCGTTGAACACTATCGTCCTAAATAAACTACAACTAGTTTTAGATCCTTATCATAGCTGATAAATATTCATAATCCTTACATCCTTAACGCAAACTATTCTTTGCTAGAACATCGAAGGAAATATGGGTGTAGAACTTTTAATCCTTCTAGCCTTAACAATTTTTAAAGCAGAATCTTTTCCGTTGAAAGTTTTTACAATAAATCAGCGACAAACAAAGGAATATGAAGTTTTTAAAGATATTTTGATTCAAAATCTAATTGTGACAACTGACAATCTAAAACTTATTCTAAATTGGGAACGTGAAAATACTATGAGCTGGATACAAAATGATAAAAAAACTAATACGAAATTAACAAATTATTATATTGTTAAAAATATATCTCCTTTGCAATATGCAACAATATCCAGAAACGATTTACAAAGAAAAGTAAACGATGAAAAGGTTCAAGATGGAATGAAATCTAAACAAGATATACCAGGTAGTGATACAACTAAAGTTATTCCAGTCGGTGTAAATAACTTTGAACTATCAAAATATTTGTCAAAGAGGTCACCAGACGAAGCTGATAAATCGACAGATAATGAAATAAAAAGTGAAATAGAGGAAGAAGAAGCAGAAGAAGAGAATTATGATGACACCAAAGCTTTAAACAAAAGCGAATCAACTGAGTATTCTTCAATCATATTAAGCAAAGAAAACCTACTAAATAACGGTTATAGTAATTCCTTAGAACTGGATTCGGATTCTAAGTACAAATCTGGGAAGGTAAAAAGACAAGCTGAAGGTGAGAATCCTCTGCCTATACCAAAAGGCGATGGTGAGACTCAGATGTTTATGGGTACCTTTCAAGCAGTGATGAGACCGATGAAGTTACCGAGCTTCGGATGAACAGTAAATAGTAAACTGCGGAACAGTGATGAACCCAAATTTGATATTTTTAATATTTTATATCTATGTATGTGGTGTTCGGGATTTGGAAATAAACCAAACAAATATATAAGTGTTGTTTAATTTGTATCAATTTGCGTTTGACACTATAATAAGAATAATTATTAGAAGTTTTCCAACTAAGGGAATTTACCATAGACAATAATGACGGAATTACTTTAGCACAAAGTTTCGACCCCAGTTGGGGCAAACCGAGGAAAATCATTTTTAAAAATCCCACCTTAAAGCTCACCTTCGTTATAAAAAAATACTAGTGGGAAATATTATGTGTGATTCTAGACTTAGCGGTGAAGTTGGATTGTTGTATGAGTGTTTTTAAATAAGATTTGTATGTTATTTTTTTTTTTATCCTTTGAGTTTATATATAATTAGTAAACTTTGACTTTTCACTCTACTTTTCAACTTGACATTGTATTAAAATTACATTCATCCATTAATGGGAATATTATCTTTGTTTAGCGTTTTTGATGACAAACTATTATAATTATATTGTTGCTGCCTAAAACTTGGCCAATTTTGCTTTTTAAGCTAATTTTAATATTTCTATACCAACAACGGTAGTGTATGTGAAATTGTTGCATATACTAAGATTCTAATGTAAGTACCATTTACTCAGAAATAAATTTATTATATATATTTCAAACTCAAACTCAAACTCAAAACATTTATTTCAATTAGACCATTACAGGCACTTTTGAAAGTCAAAGAACAAAAAAGAAGAAAGCGAAGCTACAGTCCCAGTCACAAGACATAATAACTTGTGAAAGTACTGTAGTTGCCCATTCCAAAGCGTAGATCTCTATGGAGAAGAATGGGCAAGAAACTCCATGGACACTCTTTTAAATCAAAATATGTTACAAAATCTTGGTTACATCAATCGTGTTGAGAATTACTAGTATGTGAGAACGATGTAGAAATACGGGCAAGTTAAGAGCGTCCAGAGTAAAAGACGAAATCAATAATTCGAAAAAAAGTTAAAAATAAAATAATTAAAATAAACCGTGGCAGCTAAGAGATGACCAGGCACAACTGACAGCGCCCGTTCACGAACATGACGCATGTATCAGCCATCATTCAACTCAACCATATTGAAGGGAACTAAATGACCCGACACACCCGCCGCCATCAGCGTGACATTTAAGTGAGCATGACATTTACTCAACCGCCAGGGTAAATTCGCGTCAGTGTAAGATGTAGGTACTCAGTAAATGGTGGCTTTACAGTACATAGTTTTCACACATGTGCTATGCAATTATATAATACTAAGAGATTGAATCTATACAAAGCAAAGATATTTATACAATCTTCTGCAGCTTCCACAGTAACTTCACATGGTAATTTGATAGCCCCTATGGTTGTGGAGCAGGACCAGCATTGAGCCAAGCATTTTTATCATCAATGTAATCCCCCAACTTATAATATGCTTGCCTACATAGTGTGCGCTTTATGCAAGATTTAAATTTCGTTTCATTCAGTTGTAGAATGGGGGGAGGTATTTTATTGTAACATTTTAAACAGTACCCCATGAAAGATGAGTCTACTTTAGCTAGCCTGAAACCTGGCTGAACCAGTTGGTCCCTGTTTCTAGTATTATAGTGGTGCCGGTCACTTCTTTTACTAAATAAATGCAGATTTTTCCTAACGTACATGATATTTTCATAGATGTATTGACAAGGTACCGTCATGATGTTAATTTCCTTAAACAGTTCTCTTAGAGAATCGCGCCTACGTAGATTATATATGGCTCTGATAGCTCTTTTCTGCAGAATAAATATAGACTCGATGTCTGCAGCCCGTCCCCATAGTAAAATACCGTATGACATAATGCTATGAAAATAACTAAAATACACTAGCCTCGCGGTATCTACATCAGTAAATTGACGGATTTTTCTGACAGCATATGCTGCTGAACTCAGCCGTCCTGCAAGAGATGTTAAATGAGAACCCCATTGTAGCCTTGAGTCGAGCGTGATCCCCAAGAAAACAGTTTCATCGACAAATTCAAGTTTCTCTTGATTTAATACTATGTCACAATCACTACATTTGACATTTGGTAGAGTAAATCTTATGCACTTAGTTTTTTTTCCCATTTAATACTAAATTATTAGCGGTAAACCAGTTATGGACCTGCATTAGAGCGTTATTTACGTCGTTGAGGTTTGTGGCACGTCTGTTTATTCTAAATATTAAAGAAGTGTCGTTAGCAAACAACACCATTTGTGGTTGGTTTTTAAACAAATGGGGTAGGTCATTAATATATACTAAAAAGAGGAAAGGACCCAATATTGAACCTTGTGGTACACCCATTTTTACTTTTAAACCCATTGAATTTACACCATTAACTTGTACTTGCTGCTGTCTATCATTCAAATACGATTTTACTAAACTGAGCGCAAGTTTACCTAAACCGTAATGCTCAAGTTTCAAGAGCAGGGTTTCGTGATTTACGCAATCAAATGCCTTCGAGAGGTCACAGAAGATTCCTATGGCATCATGTGCCTCTTCCCACGCAGTATATATATGTTTTAATAAAGTGACACAGGCGTCAGTCGTACAACGTCCTTTGGTGAAACCATACTGTTTGTCATGTAAGATTTTATTGGTGTTAAAGTGGGTGAGCATTTGATTAAGCATTACCTTTTCAAACACCTTGCTGAAAACCGGCAACACGGAAACGGGTCTATAGTTATTGGTCTCTTTACTGTCCCCAGATTTGAAAAGTGGTATTATTTATTTATTTATTTATTAAAACTTTATGCACAAGTATAAAAAACACTGTACAAAGGCGGACTTAATGCCTTGGGCATTTTCTACCAGTCTACCTTAGGGTGATGCAGAGAGAAAACATAGTAGGTGCAACATAACAAATGGTAACAAAAAAAAATTACAAATATAATATAACAATAAATACATAAATACATACATATAAACATAAAGTAAAGAGAGAGACAAACTAAGAACTGTTTAATTATGAGATGATTCTGCCAGCTTCTTAAGTAAGTGTTCACGAGCTTTAACTTTAAATGTGAACCGACTGTTGGCCAACCTGATGTTCAGAGGGAGTGCATTCCAAAGGAAGACAGCCTGGACAAAGAAAGACGATTTGAGAAAACCAGAGCGGTGAGAAGGACAGCGCTGCCGTCCTATCACTAGAAAGCCGTTAACCCCAAAAAGTTGTTTTCGAGATAATGGCAAAAAAGGTGCGAATCATTGCTTCTTAAAAACTATGATACTTAGGTTAATGATTGTTGGACACATCGATTGGTATTTCTTTCTGCTTGTCCTTAAGAATTATGTCTGTCCACAAACTATTTTTACTTATTTTTAAAATTCATTTTTGCTATTTAGTTAAGCATATAATTTAGTTATTGCATCTTATTTCTGTACTAAAAGGTCGTTAACTATACCTTAGCGGCTTTTTAGTGAAGTAATTTATTTAAAATTTTTACCCTCATAGTATTTGTAAATATTTTTGCAGAAATGCTTAACAAGAAAGTCGTTAAGTGATGGTAACTGCTTTATAGCTATGGAATCCGCTCAGATTAAAGTAACAATAACTTTCCAAATGAGACGTTACGGAGTTTTAGCTGCTTTTAAGCTAATTATGCCAATGTTATTTGGAAGTTTTGTAAAATCTTAACTACCTTACTTAACTAAAAGGTGGCTAAAATTATTTCGGTTGTGGGTTAACTTTTTTTTAGTTTAGCAAAAATAGGGAAAATATGAGATTTTTGCAAAAATCCGAATTATGAATCAAAATTTAATAGGTAAATAAAAAGTGAGGTTAAGCAAATATGATATTATGTTATATTTATGCTCACATTGCCTACGCTGCCACTACTACAGCCACTGGGCGAGACGAGCCTCTTACTTTGAAAGAAGACAAAGATGTTACTTACAAAAAAATTGGTTAGTATTGATGACATCCCATGGGAACTTCTTAAGTACGAAGGTGAGAGATTTCATGAAGTCATCGGGAATCTCTGCGTGGCCATGTGGAACGAAGAGCGGGTGCATACTTTAAAAGTAACTCCAATAAGCACACTACATACTAAGAACAAACTCGACCGATCAGAGTGCTACTCTTATCGTGGAATTGTGCGAAAATCCATCTCAACGGGCCTATTCAGAATTAATCCTTCTAAAGAACCAATTTGGTTTCTGTCTTGGGGTGGAACTTTTGAATCTATATTCTGTATTCGCCAGATACAAGTGTTATTAAAGTAAAGGACATTGTGGACCCCTGTTGGTACTTCAGTTTTGTCGATCTTGAAATTTCATTTGATAGGGTTTCCCGAGAAGCTGTTGATAAACAAGAATGATCTAAAAAAAAAATTATTTCTGATAAAACGACTCACGGAGGACGATTTGTTGTCTTAAGATGCTAACTGTATATATGCAAGGATCTGTACCTACTTGAGTTTACACTCTTTGCTGTCATCATTCAGGAAACTTTAAAACGTACTTCATGCCTTCGAACTCGTTTCCTTACTGATAATAGCCACACGAAAAATCCGCATAAAAGTTTCTTATACCGGCAATACAAAGATTATGTAGGTATGCTAATGACCTGTGCTTTCTGGCGGATACTTGAAAGAGCGCAACTCTGAAAGCGAGCCAAAGTCCGAGCATAAACGCCTGGTTGAGGAGACGTCAGCTAAGTTGGTTTGGGTACGTCTTATAAATTCGCGATGAGAGACTAAGCGTACCTTTAAGCTTCAAGCATGTTCAGAATTCTTCTTTCAATTACTGAAGGTTAGCCATCTAATTCTACTTATCGTTGGCGAGGTCGAAGAGCTCAGCAGCAGCTCCTGATTCCGCGCTATTTGAAAATGTTTCTTTGCCAAGACTTTTTTCTCCGACCGACATTACGTTTCCTCACTAGTTTGCCCATCTCTGGTGCCGACAAACTCGTCCAAGGTTAGAAACCTTTCTTTGATTAACAGGCTGCGTGACTTGGGGTCTTGCCCTTTTCGTCTTAAAATTTCGTTATGTGTGATTTTCTTAGTCCAGCTCAGTTACAAAGTTAAAAATAAATACTTACTAAAAAAATGTGGGTACGAAATAGACCTTAAGTTATATAAAACTACAGCTGACATGTACGTTTTGTGCATATAGTTTTTCGCCTAAAATTAGATATGCTAATAACTTGAGAGCACATGAAAGAGCATCACACCAAAACCCCTAAAAAAACGCCGCACAGTTGCTGTGGCCGAAATCGGCTGGATGTCGTCACCATCATTATGCTAGTATGTATTTGAAAGTCCTAGAGTTTGAAATTAGTGATTTAGGGTGTTCATTCATTCATCACGCCTCAACATCTGATCGAATTTCATAGAAATTTGGCACATTGGTAGAACATGATCTGGAATAAGACATAGTATACCGAACCGTGAACAAAGCGCGAGAGTCAGAAAACTGCCTTTTAGCTAAGTAATGTGGCTTAGCTGCTTTGTAGCTAAGCATATTTTACCTTTTTTCCACCGTTTTCATCAAACAGCAAGAATTATTTTCAACCAAAGTATTAAATACTTAACTAAAATGCCGTTAAGGGCGGATAACTGCATCTAATCTAGCATTTTAAAACTTGTGCATAAGAAAATGCTGAATTATAAAGTAGTTATAGTCCCTTAGCGTCTTTATAGTCAAGAAAAATCAGATAACGTATTTGTAGATAAGTGAAATGCCAGAAAATTATCGACAGATCCGGCAGTTAAGGTATTTTAACGTACATTTAGCGAAGAAATGTGGGTTAGACGCTTTCAAGTGAAGGTATCATCATAAATTCTGTTACTTAACGGCCTAAAATTTTTTTATATCTCTGGAACTGTTCATATTATAAAAACGTTTCTTAGACAGAAAGATAGAGAATTTTTTACTCTATCACGTAGCATCAAAAAGTGAAAATTGACCATTTGAGGGTTAACGGCTTTCTAGTGATAGGACGGCAGAGCGTAGAAGACGATTATTGGTGGAACGAAGATTCTTACTGTGCGCAGAGCATAAATATTGAAAATGAGTAGTCACATAAGAAGGAGAAGTAGGCTTATTGAGAAAAGAAAATAGGGTAGTCAAAGCTCTCAACGCTCTGCGCTGTCGGATAGGCAACCATTTTAAAAGTGACCGATGTGCGGAGACATGGTCATACTTACGAAGATTAAATACGAATCGAATGCAGTTATTAAGAAGTCGGTCAAGTTTATTGAGGAGATCTGCATTCAGGTCGTAGTAGCACACATCACCATAGTCAATTATGGGAAAGATTAGGGACTGTACAAGCATTACCTTAATGTGTGATGGGAGAATATTTTTTAGCCGATATAGCGACCGCAAAGTTCCGGTGACTCTCTTGCTCACAATCGCGACCTGCTTACGCCAGTCAAGGCAAGAGTCAACATGCAAACACAGATCCTTGACGTCAGAGCTAAACGGAATGACTGTGCCGTCAAAGGTAACTGGTGGTACCGTTAAGCCATTCAGCCTTCTCAGGCTATGGGGACTCCCTACAATAATAGCCTGGCACTTGGTTGGGTTAACTGCCACCCCGAAACGATCAGACCAATTTTTAAATAACGTAAATCCCTGTTTAGCTCCTCAATCGCAGTGGACAAGCTGTCAACACTTGCCTGACAGTAGAGCTGTAAGTCGTCAGCGTAAAGATGATACACACATACGTACGATATACGTATTACCTTGCTGTATTTCATAAGGTCTGGGAAGACTCCCTAGTCCACACACAAATTGAAAATTAAGGCTAAGTACGGTGCTATAGTGTCGATAATGGCTTGACAAACTTTAACAGACATTCCCCATAGATCTTCGGTTAATTTGATTTTGATTTCCTTAAAAGCTTTAATGATTGTTATGGGGTTTATATGCTTAAATTGAAACTCAATCGGACAGGCTGAAACGTTCTCTTTTAATAAGTCAATGGAAAGCAAGGGTGAGGAATTTAATGTTTCGGTAGTTTTAAGCGGGATATTGGTAAAAAAATCTACAAATTCTTGAGCTACTTCGTTTTTAGAACTTAGAAGACCATGTGAAGTCTCTAGTCTGATATCATTATTATATTTTTTATTTCTATTGGTTTCACTATTGATAATTTTCCAAACCGTCTTTATTTTGTTATCGGCAGACTTAATCTTGTTGCTAATAAATAAGGCTTTAGCTACCTTGCAAGTGTTTTTAAAGATTTTTGAATAAGTTGCAACATATTTATTGAAAGTTTCCGAGTTGATGTAAGGCTTAAGGCCGTAGAACTCAAACAATCGCTCCTTACTTATCCTAATACCCTTAGTTGCCCAGTCACTGAACATAAATTTAGGGTAAATAGATTTAGTTTTCATTTTTAATGTATTATTGAACTCTACGTTAACCACTGAAAAGAATTCCTCATAAAATTGATTTACATTTTCAATAACATGGCCCGGAATGCCTAAATTACTAATAATTAAGTTATTATTAAATTTATTTAAATTGCTGGGTGTTATTTGTCTAGAGTTTATCTGGATTTTTTGGAATGGTGTGTAGGACTCGAAAACAACGGTTTGCCCACTGTGATCAGAAGGGAGGTAATTAACAATGGATTTATCTAAGTAGTCGCAGCAACAAAAAACATTATCAATACATGTAGCAGTATTTGTAGTAATTCGGGTTGGTTCTGAAAACACGTTTAACAAATTAAATGATTTAAAAAGATGTAATAATCTACTGCTATTAGAATTTCTCTTTATTCACTTTCTTTACATATCTATTACATTTTTAAATATTTTTACAAAACAACATTTAAAAATATAAAAAATAGTAGCCCACCAGCATCGGGAACAGGGTCCGGGCTACCGGTGGTCAGGGCTCTTGAGAGAGGAACCTCTATTGAGAAAATTTATTATTATATTTTATTATATATGTCGGAGTCGGAGTCATTATTACGGATACAAGACTGACTATGAATCGAAAGCGCGCCAAAGGTCAAGCGACCTACTTACTAGTCTAGAATAGAATAGAATAAAACTTTATTGTACACCAAAAATTAAACATAACGGGCTTACAAAACTAATAATTTAATAGTCTACCCACACCTAAGCGCGCATACTACAGAGTCGTGATGTTTCGAGCTCCCAGCGAGGCGGACAGTCTGTGTCTGACCACCGCGGAGTCAAGACGTCCCGAAACTGTAACCCGATTCATGATGCCTAGTGTTATTGTGTTGGATTGTAATTTCAAGTTATTTGTTAGTACGATAAAAGCAGTGTACAGTGTGTGTGTGTTTTCATTGCACGAAACCCATGTTCTGCCCACATGATGAACAAGTCTAACGGAATAAAATCATCAGACTGCGACTTCAGAAGTGCGATCGAATCGTGCTTATGCAATCACACGCGAGAACAGTGACAATAACAATCAGTGACGGTTACTTTTTGAAATACAAAACGAATAATTGCACCCGCGATACGAACTAAAACTCAGCCAGTGAATAGCAAGCTAGTGTTGGCAGTTAGTGTTTTTGTTAAGTGTGTTAGCGGATTTTAATCCCGACAAAACATAACATATCATCACGCTTGTAATCTCTGAAGGGTTAGGCAGAGTGTACCTAATAGAATACCCAACTTTCACAGATTGCGATGCGCGCTAGTAATGCGTCATCCATCGCTGACTTGTTTTGTGTAAAATCTGGTTCTTCTAACCTAACAGACAGATGTGTTGCTGGGGAGTTTGTTCCGCCACTTCTTCTTCTCAGCTAAAACACTTAGGAAGTGGCGAAGGGCGGGCGTTTTGGGGGACTGTCTTTTGTAATTTTGCCGTTCAAAAAGTGCTGATTATCAGCCTAATTTGAATGAAGTGACTTTTTATTTTTTCGTGCTGAGTGCAGTTTAAGGTATCCAGCTTATTTGGACGTTAAGCAAAACGTTGAAGGGCTCCGCATCTACATTGTGTAACATAATCTAACATAGTGTAACATAGTGTAACATAGTGTAACATAGTGTAACATAGTGTAACATAGTGTAACATAGTGTAACATAGTGTAACATAGTGTAACATAGTGTAACATAGAGTAACATAGTGTAACATAGTGTAACATAGTGTAACATAGTGTAACATAGTGTAGCATTGTGTAGCATAGTGTAGCATAGTGTAGCATAGTGTAGCATAGTGTAGCATAGTGTAGCATAGTGTAGCATAGTGTAACATTGTGTAACATAGTGCTGTAACATAGTAGTCATTAGTTGATGTGCCTCGGAAAACGAAGCTGATTTTCCATCTACGGTGTACCTCCAAAATGTACTACCGAATTTCTAGATGTACCTTGAACACAAATGTTTGCGAAACACTGAGAACCTATCCAGGTTTGACGTGGTACCAGTTTAAATAATTGTTCGAGGCCAGATTCGTGTGTGCCGTAACTTTTACGACTACCCTCATTAACCTGAGTAGTGACAAACCAAAGGAAAAACCCCTAAAGATAATGGACAGTGGACACTGACCACGACGAAGGAAAGAAAAACGTCACAAGTGTTCACCGCTACCGCAAATCAAGTGCCATGCTTGCGGACCAGGGAGAAACCAGGACTCAACGAAGCGGATTGTCGCACGAAGAAGTGGCTGCCTGTGCCGGCTGCTACGGGCATCGGGCAAACGACAAAGGGCCGCGAAGGCCTTGCTGTGCGTCAAAAGTGTCATGCCGGTTCACGTAGCCATCCGGCGTACGTGCGTCGGTGGTAGTATGCAGTGCTGGCAGTGTGCAGCGGGCCTGCTGACGGCGGGGTGCTGAGCCGCGTCGATGTCTGCATCGTACAAGCAACATCGCGGGCACGTTGCAACACAGGGGTGAGTTCTTACGGTTTACTAATTATTCTGATTCTGAATACTTGTTGGTGAAAGAAAGTTTTCCATCGAAATTTAATGGCAAACTTGTTAGTCACGTTGTTGCTAAGACTGGTATAGTTCAGAAACGAGTATTCAGTACAGCACAGATTTTATGTTGTGTAGTGATTAACGATTACCCTATCGAAACTTTGTTGCAATGTTTGCCTGATAATTATTTACAAAGTGACGTCATGTTAGGTGGCGAGATTTTAAATCGGGGTTTTGTTGCAAACATGTTGGCAAGAGAGTTTTCGTTAACGAAAATCTTTTGTGTACGTTCGGTGAGGCATAAGTGGTAATAAGTTTCAATCGGTTTTTGACTGTTATCGCAACGAATGTAACTAGCAATGACTAGCCAAGACTTAATCAGTGCTACGTCCAGGCGTCTTTCACCGTCATATTCAACGCAATGGTAGGTCTTAATGCCTATCGTATTTAGCTCGTGCTCTCCGATGGTCGGTAATCAGTAATTTCCACGAGTCTTATCGTTCACCTTGGTGCTAAAAAGACGCTTTTCGATTATAATTAGTTCCCGGGAAAGTCTCAGTACGTTTGAAAATTCGTAAATAGCTGCGTTACGTGCTAAGTAGCGATGTCTCACTCCGGTAAAGTTCAAGCCGAATTACATCCGGTACCTAAGGTGTCGAGCCGGTGGTACACGGTTTGTATAGACGTGACGGTTTAGCTTAGCTTAAAATGACAAGTGTGACGAGTTGACGAAACGATGGCGAAATTTAAAAGTTTTGCGATTGGTGATTTTGGGTTGTTAAAGATTAAAGGTCTATTTAGAGTGATTGAGGTTTTAGACGGTTATCCTTAACACTGAAAGCTTTAAATTCTAAGCGTACCTACAGATACGCACGCGGTAGGCTAAGGAAGATGCCAGGGGTCACGTACCAGTCGAAGTGCTAGAGGGGGATCGCTACACATTGAGATCATTAAGTTCTAAGCGTACTTACAAGTATGCACATGATGGGTTAAGGAGAATGCCCGAGGGCCAAGTACCGTTTGAAGTAAAATGATTTAGAGTTGAGAGATAGTTTGGAATCTTGGTTCGGATGGTCAGACCGTACCAGTAGCCATTTCGTAGCCGTAGTCCGTTAGAAGTCGGTGTCTGCTTATAGTAGTCCGTGGATGCGCGGTGCGCGGGTGGCTCTGGCGGAGGTCGGGTCTTGTAGAGACCATAGAGTCATGCATGTGGGACTCGGCGTTCTTGAGGAACGTAGTAAAACAAACAGAGGTTTGTTGGAGGGCCTGAGTGTTGCCCATAGGCCACGGATGAGATTCCTGCTTTATGTGGTAATTAAATGGATGAAGAGGTACTTGGTTGCTCTTGCATTTTAATTGACCTAATTGTTTATTTGATCTAATTTCAGTTTTGATCCATGCGCTGGATGTGTGAGAGCAATGCGATTGCTGGTCGGCTAGAGAGCCGTGGCGTTAGTGGCTTTACACGACGGTTTATATAAGCTTGGTAATTTTTTTTGTTGCAGTAGAGTTTTAAAGGTTGATTTGAACGACTATGGTACATGGCCCAGGGTTATCATTATTGTAGTTTCGATTATTTCCAATCGGTTCGGTTAAAACGAAACGGCTAGTTCTACAATGTTCTTATTCCCACCACCCCGTTGAATCGAAAGTTTGGTCAGGAGGGACCGAGTGGAACAAAATTCTGTTGTGGAGTATTTAATTGCAGGGTACACATCACACGAGGACGTGTGCAAGCAGGATGGCCGTGTCGGAGTCGGAGTCATTATTACGGATACAAGACTGACTATGAATCGAAAGCGCGCCAAAGGTCAAGCGACCTACTTACTAGTCTACCCACACCTAAGCGCGCTTACTACAGAGTCGTGATGTTTCGAGCTCCCAGCGAGGCGGACAGTCTGTGTCTGACCACCGCGGAGTCAAGACGTCCCGAAACTGTAACCCGATTCATGGTGCCTAGTGTTATTGTGTTGGATTGTAATTTCAAGTTATTTGTTAGTTCGATAAAAGCAGTGTACAGTGTGTGTGTGTTTTCATTGCACGAAACCCATGTTCTGCCCACATGATGAACAAGTCTAACGGAATAAAATCATCAGACTGCGACATATATGTAGGATCCGGTCATTAGTACGGACAGAAAATTAATCAGCAAGCGCGCCAAAGGTAGCATCACGCGACCTACTTACAAGTCTACCCACACCTAAGCGCGCTTCTACAGAGTCGTGATGTTTTCGAACTTGCTGCGAGGAGGACAGTCTGTGTCTGACCGCGGCGGAGTCAAGACGTCCCGAAACTGTTCCCCGATTCATGGTGCCTAGTGTTATTGTGTTGGATTGTAATTTCAAGTAATTTGTGAGTAGTAAGTGAGTTCGACAAAAGCAGTGTACCTCGTGTAGTGTGTGTTTTCATAGCACGGAACCCATGTTCTGCCCACATGATGGCCGTGTCTAACGGAATAAATCAAGACAACTGCGACATATATATTCTATTCTATTCTTTGAAGTCATTCAGCAGCTTTGTATCGATTTTAAAAACAATATTATGAAAAGCATGAAGTGAAGTGAAATACGAGGAAGAAAACGAATGCAAAGCTATTTTAAAATAAAACAATTCCATTTTAATTACGTATCATCATCATCATCATTTCAGCCCAAAAAATGTCCACTGCTGGACATAGGCCCCCCTCAAGTGTCACCACTTCGACATTTTGGGGGGTTTTGCCATAATCGCCACGCGTAATTACGTATATTTTTCCTCAATTGTAAAAGCGGCGGATTTGTGAAGGCAAAAAAATATTTTCTTTCATAAAAGTTACCTCCGGAATAAATAATTTTACTATTTCTGGGGTTTATTACCGTCATCTTCTACACCACTGCCTCAATTGTATAGTGGACGTAAGCTTAACGTGAGCATGTGGACCTGGGTTCAATGAGGGATTAGTAGTATTTTGTTTTTCCACTAAAAGTCTCTCTAAGCAGCTACGTGCCCGACTTCGACCAAATTACAGTATGGGACTTAAACATACATGAGATCATGCCAGTGATCCCCAAAGGGAAACATTTCGCCGGTTATGTAGAAGTCCCATGTAATAGGGGGCGAGCCTATTGCCATAGGCTCGCCCCCTATTACATGGGACTTCTAATCGAGCACAAATCAACAATCCGTGGCTGCTACTGAGAAATTCCTGATGGAAAAACCCAAAAGCACTTAGCCCGAACCGGGAATCGAACCAGGGACCTTATACTTACCAATCGCACTTGTAACCTATATACCAACGAACCGGCCACTTAAAACATACATCACCATCATTAGCCGATAATGTTCCACTGCTGGGACACAGGCCTCCGCTCTATGAGAGGGAGTGGGCTATAATCTACCACGCGTGCCCAGTGCGGGTTGCTAGATGTCACATGTCTTCGAATTTTTAGTTCTAGGACATGCCGGTTTCCTCACGATGTTTTCCTTCACCGTTTAGAGAGCAGCGGTGATAAAATAAAGTACACAAAGTAATGCGCCTGCCTGGGTTCAAACCTACGAGTTACTGCCCGTAAGTCGGGGCTGCCAACACTGGGCCACCGCTCTCAGGCGTGCTGTTATGCATCCATAGTTTTTTTTAATCAACCTGCTTCCATAAGCCTGTCCTCAAATAGCAAGGAACATTAGGTGAATGCAATACTTAACTGTTATTTCTTTTATTTTTTGAGTTAGTCAAATATTGGCGTAGACTAACGAACGGTTTGTAATTAGCGGAAACAAAGCGTTATGAGTATCATGTTGATTTTAGGCAAAATGGTGCTCGACGCTTTGTATTTGTATTGATAAATCTCTTGGCGTATATCATCAGCTATGTCGTATAAGTTTACTTATCATGATATGAAGCCCTCTCTCTCTCTCTCTGTGAAGGATGATATGACAAGAAGGGAGGTATCTCATGAGATAATTATAATAATAATATTTTTATTGAAATAACGATTTACACAAAATTTAAATATTTTTTTTTTTTAGATGACGAGTAATTGAGAATTATGATAGAAGAAGACATGCTATGCCGACCCCAAATGAATTGGGATAAGGGCAAGAGAATGATGATGAATAAGAGGCTCTCTAAAAAATTACTATCATTATCATCCTGTAATTTCCCACTGCTGGAACACAGCCCTCCTCTGTGCGAGAGGGAGTGAGCTGTAATCTATCACGCGGGTCCAGTTCAGGGTCACATGTTTTAATTTACCTGGTAAAACTACAAAAAAAACCTAATCTATTAAATACTAGAAAGACCTTAAAATTATAACACTCAACTAATGATTCCAGTTCAGAGATATGATCAAAATTCTATTCATTATTTGGATAGTCACATTGTTGTTTGCAAGAACAAACGTTTTCCGAGAAATAACAGAATTAAATAAATACTAAAACAGTCACTGTTTAAACATAAAATAACATTAATATTCTTTCCTGCTAAGAACAATACAACATGGATAGTCGAAAAACACTAGTATAATTTCTCTACATTACTTAGCAGGCGGTAGGTACGTTCAACCTAGACATGCTCGTCTCTAACTTGCACTTCAAGTTTGATAATTATGCGATAATTAAGTTTACTAAATTCAGTGTTAAGTACAATTTATAGATCTTAGCCTAAAAGTCCACCATTAATATCGGGTTCAGTATCGAAAACTAAATTCATAGTTATCTAGGTATTATTTTTTATCTTCATTTTGACCGAGCTTTAACATTTAGTTTTAGATATTCATGCAGTGCCTTATGTTAATGTTACACATAGAACTTAAGACATCTTATCCATAATTTTCGAATCCGTAATGTTTGCTAAGTAAGAAATACCAATCGTTTTGACTGTGATAAAACTTAAGATTAGTTTTAATTCATTTTTCATGTGTCTACAAATATTTATTAAGACAGCGCCCAACAGTTCGTAATGGTTACTTCAACTGTAGAAGTAAGAGTAGGTACACAGGCTTGTCCAGAAAAAATAGAATTCGGTAAGTGCGACTTAAACAAAAAGAGAAAACATTTCACAAAGTGTAGATTAGAATGATAACATCAGTAATAATTTAAATAACTACTATATATATTACAACGATTAACAAACTAATAAATTAAATACCTAAAATAAACTATAAAAGAGCGTCAAAAAACTCCTCCTCAACGCTGTCAGCTGGTAATGTGACCAAGAGACTGGCAGCATTGCTACGTTGTATGGCAATACTTAGCCTCTGGCCAAAGTAAAAGTCAGCCCTTGGGTCACGGGAAGCGACAACAAGGCGTTTTAATAAATACCTAATTGGTTTGGAACTTTTAATTATGGTCTGGTTCGACTTCCAGTCCAACCGGATGCAGCTGAATACAAGTATTTTACATTGAGCGACTGCCAATCTAACCTCCACACCGCAGTTAGTTTTGTGAAAAAGAAGCAGGGAAATACGAAATAATTTTTTTTTTTTGCCTAGGAACCTTCGCAAGATGCACTCTCCGCCCCCTCCGACAGAGTGCGTGGTGTCAGGCACACTGTGTGTGATGCTGCGGATGTCACAGATCGCCGGAGTGGCTCCTCTCAGCTTCAGGCGCTCACACGCCGGCTGGTGCGTCCGCGTGTCAAAGGCTGCTAACTTCTACGGGAAGACACTTTCCTTTATTCTGTGTAAGTATTTAAGGGCTAGTGGTGGCGCGACTGCAGAGCAGGAGTTCCTGGCTTTGATATCCAGGTCAGGCAATTGTTAGACCTTTATTTAAAATCTTAATGCGAAATCTTCTTGTAGCGATGACCGCTACGGTGATATTGAGTGTTTCCATCGAGAATTTCTCAGTAGCAGTCATCTGACTTTATACCTGGTTGATGACATTAGGGTCGCCCCCTACTACATGGGACTCAAAACTAAACTAGTGAAATGGGGTGTTCTATTAGGTATCACCTCTGCCTAACGCTTGGGATTTCAGGCGTAAAGATATGTTTAAGAGGTCAAAAATGGGTGACACTATTCTGTCTTTGACCAAGTACTGTGCTAAATTCTTCACAGACTCGTCAAGTTAGAGCAATACTGGACAAAAGCTTCTTTCAAATGGCACGGCAACACTCCATCTTCCACATCTAGTCAGTTCCAGCTGCCTTTTGCCAGGAAAAGACTAATGTATCTGCAAGCATAGCATGTCATAGCAAGATAGACCAAAGCTGGTTAGAACAGCCTTTAAATGCGGATGGCAAAAAACGTGGTTTTGTGGCGTCATATGAGAAAGACCTACGTCAAGCAGTTGACAACATAACATCATGTCTGTACTCCCCAAAGGCTTAGGAAGATGTATAATTATAGTACAACCACATTTCGTCAGTTATCTCTTAGTCCCATGTAAAAGGCGGCGAGCTTATTGCCATCAACCGGGCACAAATACAGACTCCGACTGCTACTGAAAAATTCCTGATGGAAAAACCCAATAACAATTTGCCCAACCCGGGAATCGAAGCCATGACCTCATTCTTAGCAGTCACGATGGCGACCAACGAGGCAGGCAGTTGACTACTTTCAGCTAAAATGGTGAAATATAACGATAACTATCTTCCCCAGGGTTCTTTTCAACACTAACCATAGCTCTAGACATACTGATAGCACCTGAACGGTCGTACCGGACCCGCACCAACTCGACCCGCATCGTGTGGGTCGCAGACGTGGGGACCGTAGGGCTGGTGGTCTGTACCGCAGCCTTCACGGGGCTGATGCGGATGAAGTGGCTCACGGTCTACTTGCTGAAGTTGCAGGAGGTTGGTGGGGCAATCTTTATTTCTAGTATTTTTTATAATCTTTTTTTTTAAGGGATTTTTGTACACAAATGCGACGATGTCAATCCCATCGATTTCTACTATACTAGCACGAATTCGTTATTTTCCTAACACACATGTAACGGTTTATGTTTCTCAGTTTTAAATGTGTTGCCTCTTTCTTTTTTTGTTGACCTGAATTGGTTGGAAAAATAATCCCTACATCTGCATCACCGTAGAGTGACATATGAAGTCTCCAGTGCTCGTAGAAGCGCGCTAAATAAGGGATCCAACTTCATGATTTTCGAAATATTGAGAAAAAATTTACATGCGTCTCGCGTCACAATTTCACCAACTGCAACCAGTGGACCAATATTAGCTTGATAATCGCATTTCAATATTTTTTACGAGTATATGAGACATAACCGGTGAACTGTGTGATCACCTCTGCCATAATATACCTAAGACATTTAAAGCGTTGTTGTGTTAGTTTTTAATGTATAATTTCTATACAATATAAAATAGTTTTTGAAATAAATGAATGAACATAAATAGAAAAACAGGACCACTGTTATAATGTTGTTCTTTTCAGATTAACTTAAGATTAAGTTTCTATCGCGAAGAACCATCAAATGACGGTAGAAGAATGCTGATAGTTGTAAGCTCCATGATATTTACATGCTCGACTATATTGCTAGATTACGGTATCTTTATATACCAAGTCGTGACATATCATGGAAAAGGTATGTATGTATTAATACAAGTCATAATACAGCAAATCGACTTAACCTTGTTCTTAGAAGCAGGTCAAATCTCAGTTTTCCAGACCTATCAATTATTTTTCCGGAGGAAATTCTGGGCATTCAAAGAAAATTTTCTCTTGGGCTTAAATTACTGATTGTTTTTTTTTTTGTTTTATTAAAAATTGCTTTATTTTAGTATCACCTTTAATGCCATTTTTGATAATTCCGGACGTCTTATAATTACCGCATTGAGCTAAAATTCCGGATGTACGGCAACCGTAGACAAATATCATCAAATCAATCAATCATACTCATCATCATGAGTCTATAATGTTTCCACTGCTGGGACACAGGCATCCTCTCTATGAGAGGGATTGGGCTGTAATCCACCACGCGGGCCCAGTGCGGGTTGATGTCAATCATACTCAACAAATCTTAAATGTAGAGGGCTGTCATACAAGTGGGAATCACTTTCAAAGTGTTACGTGTTTTTAGAACGACTGTTAACGGAACGAATAGCTTATGCTTTTCGATAGCTTATGTGAACCTAGTACATTTTCTACTTGTCCATCATCGGTATCGCTGACAGAATGTGTTTTTGGCTAGGATTTCAGTCTCATCTATACTGCCGTCGATAAAAACAAAAACTTGGGCCTTTTCGAGCACCTCATTCCTTTTAGTCCTGAATCTGATGATCTTCATCCCCTTTTAGTTGTTTCATCCTGCATGTATATATTCTACAACATCTCATCTGCGGTGCAGCAAGTCATTCTCCTAACTTTCTTCGCGACTGCAACCTCTGTGCTCACCACTTTACAAACTTTGAACAACTGTTTGAGGGACGTCCTCCAAGAGATACTTAATAAGTGTAAGTATTGATAGTTTTATCAATGAGAAACACAACGTCTTTTTTCTGTGTCGTTCATTCAGAGGAATACTATCATTATGTCAGTCTCTGCTGGCCAAAAGTTTTGCAGAACTGAAATGAAATGTCTCATAAAATCGTGATTAATGGATTTTGGAAGAAGATATACTATGCCCACCTCGCATAAGTTGGGAAAAGGGACGAAAATATTGACGATCCTGACTATATTTATAAACTTAATTAATTTATATAATTTAATTATTTTTTTCCGTTATAAGAAAAAAAAGCGCATTCATCCTCTCTCCTATTGAAAATTAACTTTGCTGTGCCCGACAGGGTCCATAATTGTTTCGATGTTTTAACATACCAACTGTTACGTATACACATTATGGAATGCAATAAAGTATTGAGTATTTATTTACTTCATAAACATCAAGTTATTTTCTAGCTTCTAACTGATTGTCAGATCTCATGCAATGATGCATATGTGAAGGATGAATGTGAATAAGTTTAAACTCAGAAGAAGTCATTATTTGCAAACTTATTTATTATTTTGTAATTTTTCATGTGAAATTATTTTTTAACAGCACCTGAAGCAAAACGTTCAAGGATAGACAGGGAGTGCCGAGTAGACATGTACTCTACTGTTACCAACAAATCTATCAACAGCATCGTTGATACCATGTCCCTGTATAGAGGTATGGCTATATAATAATAATAGACAACATGTCAGTAGTGCTTAACCAGGCGGTCCGGACCTCACCATAAACATATTTCATCGGTAATTAAAAAAAATCTGCTGTTCCATAAATTTTTACCGTGTAGGTATTTTCTATGTTTGGAATGATATATTGAACACGGTGATAGCCGTTTGTGCGTCAATGTCCCTTCACCCTGTTTAGTTTTTCGTCATTATAATTTGTAACCTTGGGGGGGTTGATCGCGTCCGTCTAATGACGACAGGCTGTGCCGACGGCGCGTTTGTGTTCCACGCGCGCCTCAAGGAAATGTCAGCAAATTGGAAGGGGTCCAAGAGGGCCGATGCCTGCCAGGGCTGCGGGTTGTTCGAAAGAGATACCGTGGCCCTGGAACACAAAGGGCTAAGAAGGAACACGGATGGGTTTTAGTCAGTCAAGTCTGACACTCTTATCCGCTCCGCCCAGAGCGGGAGAAGTCATTTGATGATTTCCCATGCTAAAAAAAAAAAAGGTGGTGATCGCAGTAACTCGATACCAGTTTGCTAATGAAACAAATTGCGTTCGCTTATTCACCTGAGCAACACGCGAACATTATAATTTAATTTTGATCGATCTTCGGCATATATTCAATAGATACTTACATATTAAATAGTATATACATATATAATATAAAAATCACGTGTCACTATGTTCGTACACCCCAATATTCAAAACAACCCCGATGATTGATTTTGGACCCGATACGTTACGCCGAACGAAGGAGGGGTCGCTAGTACGAGTAATAAGTATGCTTATTTTCGAATTGATGTTAGGAATATTAAATTAATTGGGCGCAGTAGGAGGAAACGCCAATCTAGGTGTCAGTGGTCTTTTTGGTACAGATCTTGGTTTGGCCAGGAACACAGAAAACGCCTAAATAACCTTTTAAAATATATTACAGGTCAACCAAAACCTACACCGAAGTCAATCCCTACCACGGTCCGTCGTCTGGCCTTGCTCTACTGTTCTATATGCGATGTGCTACGCGAGGTCAATGACAGTTACGGGACTGTGCTGGTGGCTTTACTGCTGTGCTTACTTCTACATCTGGTCATCACGCCGTACCATGTCATCACTAATATCTGTAGGTTGAATATGAAGTGTATTACCTCTTTGAGTTTATGAGCTACTAGTACTTTGGGTTACAATTGCGGATCTGTCCGTTCCCTAGTCCGGGGTATTTAAATTAGTCAAAAGGTTTAGTGATAATGCCGTCCACACAAAACCCAGTAAATTGTTGCTTTTGAGGTATTCTAATTTCTATGCCTTATTTACAGTCAATAAATCTAGGTCTGATCGTTCAAGCCCACTACTGCAGCTAAACTGGGTAGTGTTACATTTTGGGAATTTGTTGCTTATTATTGAGCCTTGCCATCGGACACATGATGAGGTAAGCATTATTTGAAGACCATCCATTTTGCCATGTGAGCATTTGAATGGAGAACTAGTCAAACTCTACGAAGTTCTTAACTTTATAAAGTCGTCATTGCGATCATTTGTCCTGGACCATTTTTTATTTATTTATTTATTTAATAAAAACAAGTTTAATACAAACTTTCATTTAAGAACTATGCCCTATAAAACCGTTTTCACGGTTTGTCTGTGGGTTTTCAATGAAAATGTTAATATTCTAATATTACTTGTAGCTAACAATACCTGGAAACCTTCTAGTTTTTTTTAAAGAAGTTTTTAATGTTTTAATTTTACTTTTAATACCTTTCCGACCACCGTACTATTCAATGCATCAATCAGCACGATGTTTTGAATGCGTTACATAGAGTTTTACCGTAAAACGTGATATTTCACCCAAAAAAAAGCTGTTTCCCAGCAAAGATTTTACTTAGTTTGATGTTAATGCTTGGTTGACGGTTTCGTGAACGGTTGGTTTACACCTTATATACTCAACTCAGAAACCAGAAGATTTTAAATGCAAATAAGCTGGACCTCCAAGACTCATCATTGTCTGAACTTTTCCAAAGTAAGCTAGAGTCAGCTGTCACTGTCAGTGTAACTATATGTTGCTGATTATCAGTATTTTACAAGAAGCGACTACTTTTCTGACCTCTTTAGAATGTTTTAACTGAGAAACGAGATATACTTACTTCTTGGTCACACTGGTTGTTGTCAAACTTTCGAGTTACTACTACTAATGTCAAAGATGTACAAATAACTGCCAGGACCAACGGCCTTTACTTTACCGCGATTATTTGGATCTATGTCAAATTGCACAGAGATAGTCCTTTATATGACGAACTTCTAGATGGAGCTTACACGTCACCTGGTCAGCCAAATGATGCGGTACACGCCCTTGGAGGACAGCGACCTGTTATTGGAGCTACAGATGTTCTACCAGCATCTGATACTGAACGAAGTGTCGTACCAACCGCTGAAGATGTTCCCTCTTAACAGGACACTTATTACAACGGTATTAGACAAAGAACCTACACGATTTTTAGGCAGTATTTAAAATTCAGCAACGTTGACAAAGCATGTTTTCATTTCTATAAATCATTTCAATGTGTTTATCGTTTGTTCATAGAACCAAGCCTTGCACGATTACTTCATTAATTCTTGAGATTTTTTACAGATTCTTGGAAGCATCACTACGTACTTGGTGGTCATCGTTCAGCTGTAGGATTTATTTTTAAGACGCAAGTGAATAGCATCAATTCTTTAAACATTATTTGCATTACAACTCTTGGATCAACAACTATTGTTTTATTACCCTTTGAAGTACGATTTACTGTTCCGTTGTAATTAATAAATCTTAAAATGAGAAGAAGAGTTAAGTTTCGCTTTCAATTTTATTGGAAAGCAGCAACATATGACTGATAAGTGGTAACAAAATAATATACTTTTATGTTATTATTCTTTGTTCAAGCAAACTTTATACTCATAAAGCCATCGTTGCTTGCTTTCCTTATTTTTGCTCCTTTTTATTATTGTATTCTTCCAATAGTTTCTCAGCAGTTAGTATGCGTTCTTCAATTTCTTCAGGCTTCAGATCTAAACCAAATAAATGTTCAAATCCAAAAAACATTTCTCCATAACTTCGATACAAGTCATCTATATCATCATCTAATTTAGACAGCGCACTTCTCTTCTTACTGTTTAGTAACTCTCTATTGACACCTTCCCTGTCACCGAAATTGTTAAAAGCCCCAGTCTTGGTTAATCTTTTAGAAATGACTTTGTTGCTTTCTACTTCATCTAAACCTTTCATGACTACATTACTGTTTCCATATTCGTAGGCTACAGTTGTTTCTTTTACGTTTTTAGTAGTACTTGTGTCTCTTTTGTTGACTTTGTTACTGTCAACATCACCACGTACAGATTGTACTTTACTTTTATCACAATCAGCATCTCGTTTGTCAATTTTCTTCTTCGTATCAGAATTATCACTCTCCTCTATTTCTCCAACATCAATATTTCTATTAAATGTGGTAACATCATTCTTCTCCAATATTTCTGGTCTTTCTTCTAATGCATCTAGTAGATATTCAAACAAAGCTGGTATACTTTTAAATATTTGTATGTATTCATAATTTGGTTGTGCTTCTTCGTTTGATTCTGAAAAATGTTTTGATTTATTTAAGAGATACATTTTAAATCTTTTGTGATGGCTGACCGAAACTACGAAAAGAGCTTAATTGCGTGTAAGTCTAAAATACTGATGGACGTTGCAGTGGGCGACTGGGCGCCAAATTAGTGGCTCAGTTCTGGGCCGAAACAATTTAGATTGCCATCGACACGCTACGAAGATGCCTAAAATTGCCTGCCACCACACTGGCTAGAATTGATCACCGGCCTAGCCCTTTCCTATGTCTGAGTAACGGATGCAGCTGAATTTCAGTATTCTACAATGAGACACTATATAATAAAATTCTCGTAAAGAAAAAAAGAGACTCAAACTTACCGTCGACTTCGCTTACTACTCCCAATAAATTACAGTTCAACAGCACCACAACAAATATTATTTGATATCCGTTACCCTCCATTATTAATTTCACTACGACTAGTTGTGGACCATTCGTAAGGATTACTGCAAAAAAAAAACGCTCGAAAGCCAAACTGGTCGTAATTTGTCAAGATAAGATAAAGGGCTGCTTACAAATTTAACAGGCCCAATGCAGAAGGGCCTTCTTTACCTGTTGGTATTGATAAATACCGAAAACTTACCTACCTAAAAATCCTGGCTTCTTTCGACTTGCTTGTGATATCTTGGGAACAAAACGTTCGAATTTGTACAATTACTTATTCATCATTTCAGCCCAAAAGACGTCCACTCTTGGACATAGGCAAGTTACATTGACATTTTGGCGGGGTTTGGCCTTAATCGCCACGCTTGGCAGGCGGGTTGGCGATCGCAGTACGGTTGTAACAAAAAAGCACAGAGAACGCTGCTGCCCATTCTCTGGCAATACAGAGCCATACAATTACTTATTGCTTACATTCAAACAAATCTCAAAATCTTTAGCTCTTCGCCACGTGCTAATAATGCGTACAGGTTTTTTAGATATTTCCCTAAAATATTCTCAATAGTACTCAAAACATCTGTATGGTGTCGGACGTAAAGAATATCACCATCCCATATCTTCCCGTGGGTGTGGTAAGAGGCGACTAAGGGACTTGCCAGAGAATGGGCAGCAGCGTTCTCTGTGCTTTTGTAACAACCGAACTGCGATCGCCAACCCGCCTGCTAAACGTGGCGATTATAGCAAAACCCCCCTTATGTCAATGTGGCTTTGGGGGAGCGTATGTCCAGCAGTGGACGTCTTTCGGTTGAAATGATGATGATGATTTATTTTGAGTACTCAAAATAAATGCTTTAGATGTGGAGTCCGGGTCACTAGTCAGAATACATTATCCAAATATAAATCCAATAAACCTGTCACATTTTGACCACATTTCGAAGTAAACAAAATTAGTTTAGCTTTTTACGACACCCACAGTTGGCGATGGGATATGGCAATTAAAAAATTTCTACACATTACAAACTTTGCAACGGTCATTAAATTAAAGAAATCCAACAGTTTGTGATCATAATTTATGGGGGACGGTGTTGGTCACAAATCGATGAAAAATAAAACAAACATTTGACTGCAGCAGACTACGGGTTAACCCAGTTTCAGAGCTGATAATAAGGTACACAACTCATAATTACTTATGGGCCTACCACACGCACAAGCTTCACCACAGTTTTGCCTGCGCAAACCGGTTTGTGCACGGAACACTGCGCGTGCGGTTCGTAAAACTGTATCACGTTTCCAACCGCACGCGCAGCATTCCGTGTACAAACCGGTTTGCGCAGGCAAAACTGTGGTGAAGCTTGTGCGTGTGGTAGGCCCATTAATTAGCAGGACACGCAAAGACGAGTGCTTTCCGTGTATACATCGGATCACTGTCGCAGCAGTATACATAACTGATCAATTTTGAGTTCAAAATCCGGTGAAGAGGCCATTACTTTCAATTAGTGACAAAAGCCAACGAAATATGTATGAATATCCTAATAATTACCTATCAGGACATATTATGGTATCAGTTCACCAGTAGATCGATAGGCTATGATCGGGTTATGATTATTATATAGGTGCAGTTACGAGACTCTCGTCAAGTGAGAATCGCTTCCAGAACGTTGTGCATTTCTTATTAATTTATTTAACAGTTTATGTATGTACACACTAAATAAAGAAAAGAAGAAAGGAACAGTACTACCTTCATGCTTAGTGGTTTCTTCTAGCTTTTTGGTAGGTTATGTCAATGCAATACGTTTATCGTCTTTTCCATCTAAGACTTGCCCATCGATCAGAATGTAAGTCTAAATACACACATCAAAAAAGTCTAAGCAACACAGATATTTCTTTTTTCAGTAAGTGTCTCACATTAATAGAAGCGTAATTTAATTCAAAACTTAATTGTGACGTTTTGATCGAAAACTTCAAGCGAAAAATATTAAAAAAATGAGAAACGAGGCGATTTTTTTTTGTGAATTATGATAGTGTGAGTCCTTGCAATGAATTTAATTACAAAGAAACTTTTGTTTGGTTGACCTCTTAGGGCACTAACGACGGCCCTACATTGGCGTCATATTATAAGAATAACGGCGCATATGATGTTTTCGACTTTCTCCTATGGTATAAGTCCCAATTCACTGGAAAGATGTGCAAAAAGTTATTCAGGTAACTTACATTTTTTTGTGAAGATTGCTTAAAGCTCTTTCCCCAAGTCAATTCCATGTATGCTCAATGGAATTGAGATCAGCCAATTGGGAAGGCCGGTCTAATGCCGTGGTATTGTGTTCGTAGAACATTTTTTACTAGTCTGTCGATGTGTGCAGGCTCATTTTTTCGCATTTACACTAAAACCTAGCCAAACTGCTATCGATGAGGAATGACTATAGGTTGTGCATTCTCGTCCCGGTATTGCTTTACATTGAAATTGACACATATCAAAACGAGATCGGTTCTACGCGGGCGATTTCCAGCGCAGACTTGAAGTATTCTGCCTTCATAAGGATGAAGTTCCTGAGGATTCTGTTATCGGCCCTAGTGACTAAGATCTCGCCAAACACGCACTCTCCTTAGATCAGAATGAAAACTAAAGCAAAGCTCAGCGGAAAACAGAACATGTGACCACTTAGTGTCGGTCTAGTACAAATGTGCGTAAACCCAACATTCACGACGCCCTCAATTTTCACGTCGCAAAGCTGGAACTCTTAACGGTATGCGAGCGTATGAATTGCCCTTCTGTAATCATCTCCTGATAGTTTGGACACTGATCACAATTTTACACAGGGACTGGAGACTCCGACTAGCTGGCGAACTGAAATTTGAAGCCACCTTTCAACATACCCACATCCCTAGGCATCCTTCCCAAAAATTAAAACAAAAAGCAATCATTCCTTTTTACCCGAAAAAAAAAACCAAATCGTACAAAAACCCATCAACATTTACAGTATAAAATTTCCTTCAATGCAACAAATCTTAGTTTTCCTTCCATATTTCAAAAATGCGTATGTTCTTGTATTTTTTTTTTTTAAATTTCGTTAAATGTACTTTAAACATACATATCTTTTTTTTATTTTTTTTCGAGGTTTTTTAAAATAACTTGTTAAAGTTTGGTTGTTACTTAGACTTTTTTGATTTGTGTAGAAACGGGTCACTTCCTCTACATACTTATAACTATGCTACAAAAAGTCTAATCCCAAAATAAAAAAATACCATTGTTCCGACAGAGATTCATAATTCATTTGAAATTATTTATGACTTTTTAAAACAACACAACAGAAATCACAGTAAATAAAAATAGTTCTTGGAATTATTACAAATTCTCGTTTCCTTAAACAGACTTTTTATTTTGAATGCAGAATATGGCGAATATGGATGAGATGAATAATGTATTTATTCATTCGCTAATATTGAGCAGGAAGTGCTTACCTACTCCTTAACCGTAAAAATAATAAATCAATACTGTTTTAGCTTCTAAAATTATTTGATATTTTTTTCTAGTAACGAGATGAATATCTCGTTACAAGTAGTAGCCAGTGATTAGAGTAAGTAGTGCTAAAGTTGAGGTCACTTGATTGGTGATATTGATAGTTTCCAGGTATAAATTAATGAATGCCGACAAAACTGTAAGGGTACATCATGTTCTAGAAGAAATAATAATTGAACACAAGATAGAATGGCAGAAGGTGATATGATATGAAAGAATGTCTCATATCTTTTTAATATTGGGAAATCCATGAGGAATTTCCTCCTTCGTCCTGAAGAGGGCGAAGGGTCTGTGAGACTACACTACGTCGTGTAGAGAGTGTCGTGTGCAGCAGAAGGCATTTCAAAGGCTGATCATGATAAAACTTGGTCAATGATTTCCGAAGGTTGTATTTAAAAATATTTGTCATGCGCTGTATGATGTTTATTTATTTTTAGAGTTCCGTACCCAAAGGGTCAAACGGGATCCTATTACTGAGACTTCGCTGTCCGTCCGTCCGTCCGTCCGTCCGTCCGTCCGTCCGTCCGTCCGTCCGTCTGTCACCAGGCTGTATCTCATGAACCGTGATAGTTAGAAAGTTGAAATTTCTACAGATTATGTATTTCTGTTGCTGCTATAACAACAAATACTAAAAACCTAATAAAATAAATATTTAAGGGGGACTCCCATACAAAAAAGTTATTTTTTTGCACGTTTTTTATAAATAATGGTACAGAACCCTTCGTGCGCGAGGAGTCCGACTCGCACTTGGCCGGTTTTTTGTCATTTTGTATGCACGTCGCTGTGACAATTTGTTCAATCCTTTCTTTCCCAAAATCTCCCCAGCTTACATTCTGAGGGCATTGGCATCATTCAAAACCACGTGTAAAATCACACATCACTCGAACTAGTGCTATAAATTAATATTACATTATTTGTTCAGCTAAAACTGTTTACACGTCGGAGATTTAGTGGTTCTTGACTTGACGTGTGTATGTTGCAACCTGCCAAATAAACAACTGTTGTTTTTCGGGTTTCGAAGCGCCATGGTGTTCTCTTGAACAATTGGTTTGCAAAAGAATAATTGGTTTGTAGTTAAATATTTAGCTAATTGTTTTAAATGAGGGTAAACTTTTTAAAGAAGCGGGTATTTTGTTGTATAACTGTGCTCCTTCATATCTCAATCCTTTTTTGCCAAACTTAGTTCTCATTAGAAAAAAAAAAGAATATACACCTACAAAAAGCATTAAATCAAATAACTTATTCTGAAAATATTACAAATATCAGCAATAAGCAGACGAGATACACGAAACTTAGATTTTATCGTAGCAAGATATTCTTCAGCGCTGATACTGAATGCTAACTTGATTATATTTCAGAGACAAAAAGACAAATCGTACTGAGATCACCGGTATCACTATTATGAACCTTGGTAGAAATGTAGCAATTGGAAGAAATGTAGCTATGCGAGCCAGTGAGTATTTTGTTTGTATTTTACATGAATATAGATATATTTATGTTCGATACGTTCAAATGCACTCTTGATATATTGGTGACATCGAATAGCAGAGATATTGAGATCATTGAGTAAATAACACTTTATTAACTAAGTTATGATATTGTCGGCTAGTAACATCGGTGACTGAAAACGGATGTAGGTAATGGAAGAAATTAATTACTTTACTAGTACTAATATGGATTGTGATTCATTGTTAGATTTAAAGCTAGGCCACACAGCTATACCCTCCAATGTCGTCAATAGTTTTCTGACATGTCCGCTTTGTGCTCGGAGTTTTTCGGCCAAATTTGGTTATGCTAGTCACATATTGAGCGCTTACGTCTTACGACATTTCATTCTAACTTATTTTCCGTATTGACTGAACAAATTTTAATGAAACTTCATACGAATAAATGAGATACATAGGTCTAAAAAGTTACTAAAACCATTTTTGAACAATAGTTTTACAGCTAAATTAAACTGATTATAAATTATCTATAGAAACAGAAATTACCAACTATCTTTTTTTTTTAAAGAGATTTTTCCAAAATTCTTTTAGTAACATTTCAGACCTATGTATGCTTGTGCATATGAAGTTTTATTAAAATTGGTTCAGTAATTTCGGAAAATAAGGACATGAAAGTTTGTATGAAATGCCGTAAGACGTAAACGCTCTTAAGTGTACACGAAAGCTGTCGACAACTACCCTAGAAAGCCAACGAATGCAGTCGCTGTGGCTGAAATAGGCTAGATGGCATTATCATCATTGTACGTAATACGCACATATCCACATCCAAAACCCCGAGAGCTTTCAGCTTGAACTCCAGAATCGTTTCGAGTGCCTAGGAAGCTCAGTGGATGAACGCAACGATGGATTCGTGGAAACTGTCCATACGACAGGGTCTAAGTTCTTCAAGACGCGTCGTACACAGAAGAACAAAAAACTCTCTGATCATACTCTCAAGCTCATGAAGGAACGGCGTGAGATGATCCTGCAGTCTCCAGAAGACGCTTGGAAATACCGGCAGCTCAATAGACAGATCTCTAAATCCTTGAAGAGCGACCTCCGCCGCTTTAATACCGAGCGTATTAAAGACGCCATTGAGCGCAATAAAGGCTCAAAGGTATTTGCAAGAGATCTGGCTATTGGGCAGAGCCAGCTCACGAAACTGAAGACCGACGATGGCAGAATCGTATCCGCCAAACCGGAGCTACTGAGGGAGATCGAGAGTTTTTATGGGCAGTTGTACACGTCAACCAGGAAACCCGTTGTAAATCTAGCCAATGACCCAAGAGCTACACTGACCCGACACTACACCGAAGACATCCCGGACATCAGCCTGTACGAGATTAGGATGGCTCTGAAACAGCTTAAAAACAACAAGGCACCGGGTGATGATGGAATTACGGCCGAACTTCTGAAGGCGGGTGGAAAACCGGTACCCGGCCCTTCAGAAGCTGTTTGATTCCGTCATACTCGAGGGCAAAACGCCACAGGCATGGTGCAGGGGTGTGGTGGTACTCTTCTTCAATAAGGGAGACAATGCCCGGTTGAAGAACTATAGGCCCATCTCACTTCTAAGCCATGTCTACAAGTTGTTTTCAAGAGTCATGACGAATCGTCTCGCGCGCAGGTTTGACGATTTTCAGCCTCCCGAACAGGCCGGATTCCAAAAAGGCTTTAGCACCATAGACCACATACATACGCTGCGACAGGTTATACAGAAGACCGAAGAGTACAACCTGCCTCTCTGTTTAGCGTTTGTGGACTACGAGAAAGCCTTCGATTCGATCGAGACTTGGGCTGTACTGCAGTCTCTCCAACGGTGCCAAATTGATTATCGGTACATCGAGGTGTTGAAGTGTTTGTACAAAAACGCCACCATGTCAGTCCGACTTCAGGACCAGACCTCGGAACCTATCCTTCTGCAGCGAGGTGTGAGACAGGGAGACGTCATATCTCCGAAACTGTTCACCGCTGCACTGGTAGATATCTTCAAGGTTCTGGACTGGAGAGGGCTAGGCATCAACATCAATGGCGAGTACATCTCTCACCTTCGATTTGCCGACGATATAGTGGTCATGGCTGAGACCATGGAGGACCTCAGTACAATGCTCGATGACCCCAGTAGAGCTTCCGAAAGAGTGGGTCTTAAAATGAACATGGACAAAACCAAGGTCATGTTGAATGCCCATGTAACACCCACTCCTATCAAGATCGGAGACTCTACTATCGAAGTTGTAGACGATTATGTCTACCTGGGACAAACGGTCCAGTTGGGTAGGTCTAACTTCGAGAAAGAGGTCAATCGTCGAATCCGACTCGGCTGGGCAGCGTTCGGGAAGCTGCGTGGTATCTTCTCGTCCAACTTACCGCAGTGTCTCAAGACGAAAGTTTATGACCATGCAGTGATTGTTGCCAGTGATTACATACGGGACCGAAACGTGGCCGCTCACAATGGGCCTAATCAGAAGGTTCAAAGTCACCCACAGGGCAATGGAGAGAGCTATGCTCGGAGTTTCCTTGCGTGTTCAAATCAGAAATGAGGACATCCACAAGAGAACCAAGGTTACCGACGTAGCCCGAAGAATTGCCAAACTTAAGTGGCAGTGGGCAGGGCACATTGCTCGCAGAACAGATGGCCGATGGGGCCGAAAAGTTCTGGAATGGCGACCGCGAACCGGGAGACGATGCGTTGGAAGGCCTCCCACTAGGTGGACCGATGACCTGGTGAAGGTTTCGGGGATCCGCTGGATGCGAGTCGCACGGGACCGATCAATGTGGCGACACTTGGGGGAGGCCTATGTCCAGCAGTGGACGTCTTTCGGCTGAAATGATGATGATGACGTAATACGAGCTGGGGAAGACCACAGAAACCATGGGTGGACTGGGTGATGATATGGCTAAAGAATGAGTGACCACTGAGATGACGACTAACAGATTAATATGGCAGAAGAAGACATACTGCGTCGACCCCAAATAAATTGAGATAAGAGCAGGTGATGGAATGATTATGCTAAAAAGGGAGCAACTCAAAATAAATGAAACGCAAGCTATTTTTAGATGGACCTTCAAGCATACAAGTTGCTTATAGAGAACATAATTTTGCTTGCATAGGTACAGACGTTTTATTTTTAATACTAAGTAGGCTTGCGTTTGGCAGCAACTCGCTTGATGTGAAGCGATGATGAGGGCTTAGGGTGGAGAGAACGGTTGCCTGGAAGAAACCAATTCACTCGAACTATGAAGAGATCCAGTTATAATGATCAGGAATAAACAAAAACGCGAGTTTGAAAGGCTCTTCTTCTTCTGTTTAAAAACAAAAACACATCGTGAACCCTTCCTTCAGTCGATTAAAAACTGAAACGTAGATTCTAAACTATACAATTGTAACGAAAAATACAGGATGCAAGTTCTCACGTTCAATAAACAGGTTTTCAAAGGCAATGATTACAAATTGCACCGATTATATTGATGGCACATTATCTGGCGACCTCGCTCAATTTGTGGCAATTACTGCTTCTAGATTACTGTGGTTTACTAAAAATTAGACTGATTATATTGACACATAACCGTTCTAGAAACGTCGATGGAAAACGCCTGAAAGCTGAAGCTGAATTGTATACCTTGCTAAAGATGGCCGAGTTATATAATAATTGGTGATTTATTCTAGAAATAAAATTGAGAGATTCAATCCTGGTAATATCATATCATATTAGTTATTTAAATTAAATAAACATTCAATTTTTAGGCCCAAAAAAAAACGAATAGAGATTCAACAATATTGAAAGGTTATAGAATCTTATTACCTTACCTACATGTCGCCCAAATCTCGTATCGCCATCGCCTTTAGTCCCCAAATTATTAAGCAGAGATTCTAAGTGTGTAGGTGTATCTAGGCAACGAGACGTTTGGCCATCAATTGGGCGCAATGTGAGACTCCATTCCGATCCCTCCCTACCTAGGGATAGGAAACCCAGCACCTCATGCTCTCCAGTAGCTCTTGCAATCACTAGAGCAACGAAGCAGTCGAACAAAGGAGATTACCGCACAGGAAAAATGCCAAATGTACAAATAACGGTGTCACCTTGTTTCGCAGACTGAAGTTTCACAGAATTTCGTTTCCCAGAAAATGTTTCACATACTATTTGGCCCTCGTATTTTTGTTTCGAATATTTTTGTTTCAACTACTATTTACTTGAATGAAACATATTTTACAGAAACACAATTCAATGAATTTTGTAATCGCTTTTTTTTATTTAGCAAACTTATCAAACAGTAGAATTATTTTTTAACGAATATTGTTTGTTCGATGTACGTTTCCATGGCATTTTATTTCAACGAAATTTTTAACCTTAAATTAAAATATTGTCTTTAAAAGTCAATATGTTGCGCTACAAAAGTTAGTGACAGAAACGAATGGCTGCAGAACCGACTCCACGTAGTCTTGTCTGCCCTACCCCTAGAGTGTAATTTAAGCCCGCATAGGCGCGGAGGGCGAGACGGCCCGCGAGGGGCCACCGGAACCCCGCAGCGCCGGAGCCGTGAAAGACACCATGCCTGTTGCTTGCTTGCACGCTGCAAGTTGCATGCTTGCTTGCACGCTGCAAGTTGCATGCTTGCTTGCACGCTGCAAGTTGCATGCTTGCTTGCACGCTGCAAGTTGCATACTTGCATGCATGATGCCTGCCTGGTATGGACACTATTAGTGAGAATAACAAGATTATTTTCCTGCTTCACAACAATTTACCCGCATAATTTTTGTGAATTCGGTGTTGGAATTTTATAGGAAGGTATTAATTTTATCAAAGGTATGATTTGAAACTTTAACAAACTGTCATTCGATTAAATGTTGTTCTTGGTAATAAGTTTTATGTGAAACAAACAATATGTGGATAAAGAATATTTGATTTGTTATTCTTTGATATGAGTTTTCTAACATTAAATTTTATTTATAACAAAAAGCGATGATTTAAACTTCAAAGTAAGTATTCTGCGTATTGATTATTCTATGAAATGATAATATGAGAAACAATTTATGTGAAACAAAATTCGATTAAACAATGGGGATGGAAACTGTGGAACTAATGGCGCTACCATAGCTGGTTCCAAGCATCGTCATTGGTTGAAAATCTATTAATGTCATTTTATATTTCATAATAGCTCGACCTCATTGGTCAGATTGAGAACCAGCTATAGTCGTGCCATCTACAATTAGCTTTTAACGGGCTTCCCCATTAGCGATGAAATAACGCACAACCACAAATAAAAGTCATGCACAGTTTATAAAAAAGTTGTCTAATTTTAAAAATATACAAAATACGGTACGACTATGTTAATAAAGTTAGTGATTATATGTCAAAAATAGAAATCTCTATTATTTGTCAGTATTCCTAATATTTTATTTCTAGAACAATAAAAATGTTAACGGAACGAAGGAGTCTAGAACTCACGTCACCGGGAATCGTAGTGTCAGTTTTATGAATCACTGCAATAAATGTACTTTTTTAAACAATAAATTATTCTATTCTACATCGTTCCTAGGTTATCAATGTATTCATTGACGCAGCTGTCTTAAACATTTAATACTATTTAAAAGTTATAGTCAGGCTTGAAACTTTTTTTTGAATGGCATAAAACATAATTTCATCAATAAACATATTAATGACAATTTGACTGCCAAAAAATACTTGAATAAGTAAGAATGAAAATTAAAACGTAACCAGGCATGTAATGTGCGACATGGAAAGCAAGAGTCATGAGGAGGAATACATACCCATTGCCATCTCCAACATCAATAATCTCCAGAACAGCTTAAAATTATGAAATATATTACAGACTTAAGAAAACCTCGTCGCGTAGATAGCTCGTGATACCTTTTTATGACAAATCAAAGTCTTGAATTTGGATCAAAATGTTCTCAACCTCTGCACCAATCAATTACTCACTCCACCTATAAAACGCAATGACCAAATGACCATAATGTATTCAGTAGCAGCAGTGGGTACATGCTACATAGACAAAATGACGAAACTGCTACTAGCCGTAGTTCTAACTGCGATCACATTCGCGCTAACAATGTCGGCGAATACGCAAACGAAAGATGCGATGACGAAGGAAACCATCACGACGACCACCGCGGCTAACCAGGAGAGCAGCATCAATAGCAACGATATAGATGTTATAGCTGTCATGAACGTTTGCAATGAGAGTTACAGGATTGAGATGTGTAAGTTTTTTCCGTTTGTTAGTGCAGTAGTTATTTCTAAAGTTTTATCCCTATTGTCTTCATCAACCTCAGGCCTCCTGCTTACTTTATTCCTTATTTATTTCTGGTCCACAAACATGTTTTTTGTGATCGTCTTCCATACTCTCACAACTCTAAGAGGCATCCTCTCTCTGTTTTTTTTTTTATAACGGCAAGAAATCATTTTTAAAATAAAGTAAATTACATGGATGTTCAATGTATGTGTTTAACTTCAATTTAATGTTCTCTGTAGACTTTAAAAGCTTTTTTTGCCACATTACATTTTAAAAGCTTTTGTTTTATTTTCTTTTTTAAGTTTTATGAGGAACAGGGTGTAAAGTTCCTCAATACTCCATTGAAAAAGGAGGATCTTGCGACCAGACAGGTGTTATGTCTGGTGGGCAACTGCCCGACGTTGTTGTCGGGTTTCTCTATATACTCTTAAGTCGATGTAAACTTTGCTTGCGAGATGTAGGAAATTTATGTTAGTTCTTCCGTCGTGTCATAGATGGCGCTATAGTACTTTTTGTAGTAATTTGCTTTTGTAGGTCGCTACACTATCGATACTAATGTATGATTTCCATTGTAGCCTATATACAATCTCTGAATGAAAGCGGCAGTTTTGTAGATGAAACTGATAAGACACCTAAGGTAAGTGAAAAATATGGAATAAGGAGTTCCTTGATCAACTGCCTAAGTTCGCCCTTATTCTGTGATTATTTTGTTGCACTTTTATTCACATTTTCACTAATAGACGAAAATGAAATGATCGTATTGATAAAATCGCTCTGTTCGACTTTTAACTTTCGGCTCTAAACCGAGAGTAAAAAATCCAAAACGTTTACATTACATTTAGTCAGTTGTATGGCCATTAAAATAGTATGTTGATATAAGAAACTACGGGTTACTGTTTTCTTCGTATTATATGGAACTTATGGATTGGCAACTTCTCCTTTTTCACCGGGATAAATAGACTTATAATCATCATCATCATTCTCTTGCCCTTATCCCAATTCATTTGGGGTCGGCGCAGTACGTCTTCTTCTTCCATACCTCTCCATTACTTGTCATCTCATGAGATACCTCCTTTCTTGCCATATCATTTTTCACACAGTCCATCCATCGTTTCTTTGGTCTTCCTCTACCCTTATACCCATCCACATTCATACTCAAAACTTTCCCCACGACATTTTAAATTAAAAAAATAATTAATTAAATTTTTAATTTATAAATTTTCTTTTCTGGAATTCTACATTATGTTATGTTTCTTGTAGTGTTTCATCCGTTGCGTGTTCGAGAACGTAGGCATTGTATCGGAAGATGGTCGCCAATTCAATCCAGCGCGAGCAGCGTTCATATTCGCCGGAGAACGAAATGGAAAGCCTATGGATGATATCGGAGACATGACTGCCCTTTGTGCTGCTGATCGGCGTAAGTTTATAATATCCTAGTATTTATAGCACATAGCTCTTGATTAGGTGTATGAAGAAAATGAAAAGCCGCTTTTTTGAGAGCAGTCGTGATGAAATAAATTACACAAAAGAATGGGTTCGATTTTAAATCATGTTAATTAATAAAATGTGTGTTTTTCAGAGGAAACATGCCCCTGCGAAAGATCTTACCAGTTCCTGAGATGTCTGATGTCGATGGAGATAGAGAGATATGAAAAGTCCTAAAAGTTTAATTTGAAACCTCTTCATTACTGATGACGACCTGGTACTCGACTGACACTTATTATGACACAATATATTCTAGACATTCTTGTAGATAATTTAGATATTAGTTTCGTTTGAATAAACACTATTTATTGCAAAAACAGATTGTCACTTTGTGCGTTTTACGTTTTGCCAATTATTATGTTTCCTTGAAATAACGTCGCGTCCGTGATACAAAAAGGGTTAGGCAGAAGTTCACATTTAAATCTCATGTGATGGGAGGCGAGTCTATTGTCATCAAATATAATTTTACTGCAAAATTAACATCCACGTCAAATGGACGAAAAAATTGAAGAAATTACCAACAAAAAAAGGTCACTATTAAAAAACAAAAATAAATAATATTACGTTTTATTTGAAACAAACGTAAAGACTAGAAAACTTACAGCTATCAGATCTTTGTGATTTAAATACAGACAAGTGAAAACAAACTCTTAAATTAACGAGACTTGGCGCCGAAGAGGTTCTGGAACACTCCTCCCAACCAGCCCGTTTGTGGCTCCCTGGAAATTAAGATCTGAGTATTAACATAAGTAGGTCACAGAAAAAGATATCCAGACTCTAGGAAATATGGAGGGGCTACATTAAACGATAATGATCACAGGCTTGCCAGTATTTTTACACATTTATATAACATAACGCCTGTAAATCCCAAAAGATAAGGCGATACGGAGGTGCACCTAATAGTAAACCCACATTTACCCTATTGCCATCAACCGAGCACAAATCCAGACTCCGTGGCTGCTACTGAGAAATTCCTGATGGGAAACCCAATCGTTGTGGGGCAAATATTAACCTGTTCATAATGTTCTGTACAAGATATAAGCAACAACTCACTCTTTCTTGCAGTTGTACATGGCGTTGACTTTCTTGACATCACCACGACTCAGGCCTTCCCTCTGTCCCAGTTTCATACCTCCAACCTAAAAAATGTCAAGGGAAAAAGTTTAAAGTGTTGGTACATCATTTTTCAGCCCGAAATCATTCACTGCTTGGTACAGGCTCTTTCATAAAACCACACAAAAGCAAACCAATTTGGATCTTCTTGTAGCTGCTTGAACGTCCATTCATACTAATATAGTATTTATGGACGTTCAAGCGTTAAGGACGGTAAAAACTTGTATCTACAAAAACCTACTAGAAGTAACCATTGATGTTTGTCATCAAAACGTTCTACTAATCTAAAGTATAATGTTAAACACCTTTAAAAAAAAAACATAAATTCTTAAAATACTTATACTGTATTTTACATGGCAGTAAGTACTTTAAAAGTACAGAGTATTGCATCGATAGAACTGGAAGTCATGGGGAGAGACAGCCTCTGCCCAGCAGTGGGACAATTGTAGGCAAACAGTAACTTTGAAAATACACACCTTAGGTTCAATGGTCTTCCCCTGATTCTTCGAGAAAGCGTACTCAGAGTAGTGCATGACGCTGTTGTAGTCGTAGGGGATGCTGAAGTCGTTCGTCGCCTTGGTGCTGGCCTTCCTGAAGTTGCTCTCGGCACCTGCACACGTTGGAGACGGTAAGTCTTTTAAGCTATACCGCAGCACTTATGAAGCTCGCATTGTTGATCAGCCTTGGTGAAGATTCATAGATGACTCTGCCCTGGAGTGCAAATGTGATGTTGCCCCTCAAACGATGGGACACTTGATATCGTGTGCTGCCCGTCCTGTTGTTTGCACTTCACAGGAGCTGATGGACGCTACTGAAACTACCAAACTCGTTGCCAAATTTTCGACTGACACAATTTGAATTGTCATCGAAACGTTAAGAAGAAGTGGCTTGTCAAAAACAAACTGGGTCAGTTATGCAAATTGTAATGACCGCCAAGTCTAGTCTAACTGGATGCAGCTGAAAAGTCGTATTTTTACACGGAGATTGTATTGACGGCCTCTCTGATCACCAAAACCACTTATTGAGTATTTCGATAGAAGGACCGCTTTCGACACTGGAAAGCAATTAGCAGGGTTTGGTCATATGAATGACAACCAATAGCTGAAATACATAACCTTAGCGTCACACAAAGAAGTTCCCAATAAAATTAGAAAAAGATTAATAATCAAATTAATGTTTTGTTCTTGGCAAACTAATTACCGCACCAAAAAAAACATCATTCGATAAAAAAATAAGCGTGATAATTGATGACAGACTATAAGTAAGAACTGTTAGATGCGTCACCTGCTCTGATGTTGCCATAGCGCACCCAGACGAAGTCGTCCCGCTCTGGGCGACTCTGCTCGTGCATGAAGCCGACAGCATGGAGTAGCTCATGCAGGACTGTGCCTTTCTTGGACACGCAGCCAGGAGTCTGTAGGTTTACTTCTTGACGACCACCTGGATATATTCATAAGTTACAATAACATACACATCAGGTTTGTAATTCCAGATGGGTTGGTAGAGGTGTGCCTAATAGTGCACCCACTTTTTGGCAGTTATGTTTAATGTAATGGGACCGGCACAAATCCAGACTCCGTGGCTGTTACTGAGACTTTCCTGATGGAAAAACCCAATAACACTTTGCCCAACCTGAGAACCGAACCCAGGACCAACGAGGCAGTAAAAATGAAAGTTAGAGTGTTTCACGGAATTACGATTAAACCGCGTAACCTAATTTCTATGTAGCAAATAAAATAGTCGAGTGCAATTTGACAAAATAAAATAGTCGAGTGCAATTTGACAAAAAATACTCATAAGGCGGAACGAAGTTTATAGTGGACGGGTTTTCATGGGACTTTTTTATTTGAGTTCCTCGAGGTGTAGAGAAAAAAGTTAAAAAATAAATTATCGATTCTGCCGTTTTTTTTAATTTCCTTTGGTTTTTTTTTTTTTGTTTGGGAATAACTTGAAATCCGACTAATTTATATGGTAGCGTAATAGAGAGACTTGTGTGTATTCCTTAAACGCCAATTTGGTCATTGTTATTGATCAAATACGCTTTTCAAGTTATTTTTTTTTTTTTGAAAATTTCATATTTTCTTCAATTATTCTTCAAAACGAATTGAATTGACGTAATTTTTCGGTAGCTCATGTCAGATCCGTAAACTTTTGGAAAATTAAAAATAAAACATGTCACTGAACTGATGTCACTGTGTCTAAGCCATTAGCCAGCATTAAGCCAGCTATTCATAATCTAGTAAGTGCAGCTGGCTTAGCTTGACGTCTTAAAGCTACTGCTTGGTAAGCCAGCTGCATTTCCCACACTCGAATAAGAATAGGCCACCAGTACTGTGTATTGTGCCTCCAAACTGCAAACTTGCCACCAAAGTCACTTTCAACTTAGCAAAGAAAATAGACATAGAACCAATTAAGTATTTCAGTATACGATGGGTTTATGAACAGGCCGTTATAAATTGATGCCATTTTCAGCTTTCGTTCCAATGCTCACCAATTCTGCCAACGCTGGACCAGCAGCCAGTGCTCTTGCTCTGGAGAGTGATGTAATCCTTCTGTCCTTTGTACGGGATGAAGCGTAAGCACGTCAGTCTGTGGTAGTCCGCTATCGCCTTCATTATAGTTTCGCGTTCCGTGGAGCCTGAGAAAAGATACATGTTATTCGTAAAAGTTATAGTATTTATTTCTTCTTAAAACAAATCTTGATTTAGCTTGTTTGTAAATCTTATGAAATGACACAGTTTTGAACAAATCGAAAATAGATTTATTCTGAAGTTTCTACCCATAAAGTTGCATCTTTCTTCTTTAGCGTGTGGTTACTGCCTTCTTTTTGCTTCCTTTCCTTCCACTAGCTATTTCCCCGTGCCATCTCTCGGGCATGTTTCCTCACGATTTTTTCCTTTCAGCGAAGCAATTGATAATTATGCAATACGCACATGAATCCGAAAAATCAGAGATTCGTGTTTTGGGTTCGAACTTGAGAACTATGACTCGGCAGTCTGACGATCACACCGCTAGGTTAGATCCACAGCACTCGTAAAACTTGAGACAGAGCGACCGTTAAAATTGACAAATGTGAAGGTTGTTAGTTTATAACCTGGTATCAGGTTATTAAAGCTTATGTGCACAGTATGGGTCATATATAACACCCATCGCTTACTAAGTTCTATATCATTGTGTGGAACCACCGCTTTAAGGTTTCACAATTTCTATCTAAACTTACCCTGTCATTTACCGATATCGTCCGTGATTATCGTGTCATCCCACGATCATGGCGTTTGCAACAGCGTCGAAATATCGGGAGCTCACAATAAATAATTATTGTTTTATTATGAGAAAAGTTTTCACACAATGCTACACAAAACCTACTACTTATATTGTAATACGTACTGAAATATCCCTCAATGACATAGGGGATGTGTCCCTGTGGCCAGCGAAGGACCTCTTCCCTGACGCCGTTTCTCCCCTGCTGCGGCGGCATGAGTATGTCTCCCTCGGCGTAGCCCCCTACCTCCTCAGGGTTCATGAGGGAAGACTCCGACCAACTCGCCAACGCATCGCCTGGAAATTATAAAGTAGTAAGAACAGCAAGATGTTCTGGAGTGTCGGATGGGTGTGAAATGGTTGTGAAGTACCTATGAACAAACTTTGCACAAATCATTAAGCATATTAAGCATGATTAAATAAACTGCTTTAAAAAAAAAAAAAATTGTCTACATTCATGCTTGCTCCTGCGATTTGTACCCGAAGGAGTTTTCACAACGAACAAGATAATGATCAAGGTGACTATCACATCATATTTGAAACTTAATTGCGCGTGGAACACGAACGCGACGTCGGCTCGGCCTGTCGTCATAAGACGGACGGACGGTGAGCTAGCCCATTACTCACCGTCCACAGGCCCGCGCCTACGGTGGCCGGGGGCCACTGGTTGCCCCCCGACGCCCGGGGCGTCTCCCGCGGCGGCTGGGACGTGAGGTCCTCTCCCTCTCACGTTCCGCTACCTCTTTCGCTAGCATGACTGCTTCGCAGAAGGAGGCGACGGCTTCCCATTCCCTCTCGCTCCGGACCATGGATTGAACCAGGGCCGGACGCCGCCTGAAGTCGCCGCCGCCAATCGCCGCTACGTATCGTAGACCCTTACAAAGGTTAACACGAACTCTATTCAAAGTGGTTTGTTATATTGTTTCTATGTTCTATATTTACTAGCTGGGAGTTTCCGCTTATATTTGAGGACAAAAATGCCAATTATTTAAGAAAAAGTCGAATAATACTGTCAACAGATCATTATGAACCAGATTGTTAACACAGTAGTTCTCTATTAACCGTACGGGAGGTACATAACTTTTGTTTCTTTCCTATGTCCCAACAGGTACTGTTCTATCATCTCTCAAGCAGCATCGTTGATGCCACTCAGTCAATTTCCCTTTACACCGGAACCGGGAAAAGCATGAATGAAGATAAAAGTTATCAAAAAAGTTGAGCAACGTTGTAATGTGTCACATAACACGATTAGGATATCATGAAGTTGAGGAAATGGGCTGTCAACTTGGCGCTTGGTGAGTTTTCGTTATTTTATTATCGGATGAGGTTGACACGCCCGCTGTCGTGTTTATCGTGTGAACATGACAGCCGATGCATCTCGACCTGCATGTATTCATTATTCATAATTCCCTAGTACTTATTTTCCTTTTCTTTTTAAGTTATCGATGTAAGTGTGGTGGCTTGTTACAAAGCTTGGCACTATAGCCATGAAAGCTAAAACTTTAAAACGTAGTCCAGAGCGATAAAAATTATATTGCCTGATCATTAATATTCAGAACATTGATTCTCATGAACAAAGTCTCCATCTAAAGAAAAATACTCGTACAATGGTGTAATAAAACTTGTATTTAATGTTCGATTACCACACACTACTTTAAACGGCTTTAAAGACTAGCTTTTATGGCTTTGACATTATAATGTTTGTTATCAAAAAAATTAAAATAATTGAGTAAGTATCAGCCAAATAAAGCACCTACCTCCTAAATACCAGCAGACAGGACGTTAGTACTAAAAGTTTGTGTTTATGCGTTTTTTACTCAACTGATAACAACTGTAATGTCAATTATAAATGCAAATTGATGATATAGGAAACTGTACTTTAATTACTTACATAATTAAATTACCTTTATAAACATTAAAAAAAAAACCGGCCAAGTGCGAGTCGGACTCGCGCACGAAGGGTTCCGTACCATTATTTATAAAAAACGAGCAAAAAATCTCTTTTTTGTATGGGAGCCCCCCTTAAATATATTTCTTATTCTGTTTTTAGTATTTATTGTTATAGCATCAACAGAAATACATAATCTGTGAAAATTTTAACTCGCTAACTATCACGGTTCAAGAGATACAGCCTGGTGACAGACGGACGGACGGACGGACAGCGAAGTCTCAGTAATAGGGTCCCGTTTGACCCTTTGGGTACGGAACCCTAAAAACTAGATAATTATTATAGATACATAATTAAATTAGACAATGATTATCTTTAATTTAATTCTTAACTATGCATTATGTGGACCTAATAAGTTTTCTTTTTAATTTTCTCGACGTTTTTGAATTTTCTTTTATGTATTTTTTTTTTCTAAAAGGAGTATTTCCAACAAATACATAATAAATATTTTATATTTTGTGATTCATCACAAAATATAAAAATATTTGTTGCTGCCGAATTAAAAAAAAACTTAGCTACTCCATAAAACAGAAATAGAAATTAAAGTTTGAGAAACTCTACGTTATTTTTATAATAAAAAATGTAGCAAATTTTACCTGTTTGATGCTGAGCTTAGGGAGTTAGGACTAGACGTCTTTTCAATCAAATAATTTATTCGCAAAATATGGGTAGATAGATGGTACATAAATGTTACAAAACTCGTACATAATATTTTATAATAGTAAGGATCCCCATATTCACCATTTCTGGTATACGAAACTTAAAATAACAATGAAACGAAATGACTACATAACTACACATAGGTACTCTTTTTTCATTATCATTAACTTAGCTAGCTATAATTACAATTTCTATTCTGTCAGGCTTTATGGTTAGCCAGTCCCAACCAAAATCAAATTTCATTTTTTTTTAATGGTCTGGTCTTTGTCAAGCTGTATTTTGAATAAAGTATAAATCGCGACTGTAACCCTCGAAGTTCATTTAATCCCAATTTATAATTAATTCATGAAAAAGTTATTCAATGCGGGGTACATTAAAGTTTATTTACCGTGCACTTTTGTTTATAATGAACGTGAGCACCATGCAAGATTTTACGTAAACTCATCCCCATCTTACCATGTAAAGTTTTATGGAAGTTCGTCCATTTTCGCCGGGGTTCTCGAAATATAATTAAAATTTAAATCACTCACCGCTCTCATTTTTCGGTAGTCCATAAGCTTCGGGTCCCAAGCTTGACACGTCTATAGTCTGACTTCCATCTATACTGTTCTCTTCAATGTCGTCATATAAAAAATCTATTAAATTATAATAACCCTCGCCTGCTGGCAAAGCGTTATTTCTACTAATTAAAAGTATAAAAAATATATTAATTATAGAATTCATTTTGACTAAAATAAGCTTATTTTATTTTGTTCTGTTTTCTCAAGCTTCAAGTTATTTTTATTTTTTTTAATATATACTTGTTTTAAAGAAAAGGACTAGGCGATCAGAAAACAGCAATAGGTATGTGAAGTAAATTGGTTGGCGCGCGGTTTTATAAAGGTGTCGCGAAGCCTGTCATAGGGTAAACACAAACGGCCAAAATGTCGACAAGGTTCGTTACTCCTTACTTCCTGATAAAGGATGCGAACAAAAATATGTAAACTAATCGATAAGAACAGCCTTGAATGTTTTTTGATTTTCATTTCCTATATTTTACATGTTTTCGTTATGAATTTTGTGTAATCTTTCACGGTTTCCTGTGAAAACAAAATGTTTGAGACAAATATTTCATATCTAATATTTACATTCATATTTGGAAACGTAACAAATTGTAGCTATTCGAATATTCTATAAAAGGCAGATTTTACGACTTCTGCCAATTAAATAAAGATTTATAAAACCTGTTTTATCTTTTATTGATGCTCATAAAGAGTAATTCTGTCGCCGTTTGCACTTTTTTTATCTAAAACATCCGTTTCCGTTTCATACAAAGAACTGTATGAAACACTGAAGACGAGAGACCCTTTTAATGCATTTTCCTATGCTACGATAGCAATGCAACTTTTATGAATAAACAAAGTACGAAAATAACTCGTATTTTTTTTTATTCTCGTGGTGGCCTACTTACCTTCTAACTAGGATAGGCGAACGGTTGTATGGTATGTTGTAATTAATGAAGCATGTTTGAGAAAAGAGATGAATTTAAATGTGAACAAAATGATTATGGTATTTTTCAAAAGAAGATTATATCGGTGTGTTATGTGAAAATTAATGACAAGACTCAAGAGTGTGGAGAAGGGACAGATTGACGTCAAGCTATTGTGCCCGGCGGTCATTTGTAGATCTTTGACAGTCATTACAGGTAGTCAGTGGCTCGAAAGTCTGACAACCAGACTTACCATCAGGATCGTATTACCCAGTTTGTTGCGTAGTGTATGATGTCATAGTACCCGGATCGTATTACCCGGGTTGTGGAGGTCAGATATGCTGTCGCTCCATGTAAAATACTGGCATTCAGTTGCATTCGGTTAAACTGGAAGCCGACCACAACATAGTGGAGAAAAGGAAGATGATGGAAGGATTGACGCTGATTTGTAAAGGACAGGAAATGCGGGAAAAAAATTGTGGTGCCATCCACGCGGTTGGGACCAAGCAGTCGATTTCAAAAATGGCTCAACTGGCTCGAAGGCACAATGGTGTACTGGTGCCTACACTTATTTATGGAAGATAATTTTGGGTTTTGTAAACGAGGCATCAAAGTAGAATTAATGCTGTGCAGAGCATTCCTTCTAAAGCATGTTAGTGGTGAAACTTTGAGTGATACATTGAGGAATGAGGATATAGGAGAATGTTGGGATTTAAAAGAAGATGTAATGGAAAAAAGTAAAAAGAATATGCATAGATGGTTTGGTCATATGCAGGTGATGAGTGAAAGGCTACAACAACAGGTATTTATGGCAGATGTCAAGCCAAGGCCGGGCGGGGACGCCCTAGAAGGACATACAATGGCCTTATTGGTGAGGTTCTTCAGAAAGGAGTGCGTGTGTAACCAGTTGTATGAACGTGGATGAGACAAAAGGAGTATGTAAGGATCAGGTGTCGTTCTTTGGTTTCTGTCTACTCCCATGCGAAAAAGGCGTGAGTTTATGTATGCAATGGTCTTGAGGAGCTCGTGGCTAAGTAATAACAGCCGCACGGGTCAATCTTTAAGGTAAAGCCGTTCCTGCCGAGATCGGTCCGTAGATAGGTGACCATAATTACATACCGAGTTTCCTCCGTGCCTCGAAAAGCAAGCTAAGCCGTTGGTCCCGGCTGTCATTTGTAGATCTTTGACAGTTGTTACAAGTAGTCAGAAGCCAAAAGTCAAACATCCAGTCTTACTAAGGGGAGGGGTATTACCCAGTTATTGGGTTGTGTAGGTCAGATAGGCAGTCGCTTCATGTATAATACTGGTACTCAGCTGCATCCGGTTAGACTGGAAGCCGACCCCAACATGACAGATGAGATGATGATGATGTAAGTAATGGTCTTTCTGAACACACGTGGTGAAGTGCGAAGGTGCTTCAAGATGTCCCCTTCTCTGCTGATGCCAATGGGACTCTCGGGGGATAAGATATTTCTTCCAAGCTAGTAAATAAAACAAGAGAGAAACCTGTATTCTTTATATTTTAATTAAACTTGCTGCGATAGAAGTCTTTGAAGCTATCCAAGAAGAAGAAGAGTACATATGTTATGAATCCAAGATCCTCTATCATGTAGCGAGAATCATTGGCTTAGTCTAAACAAACTAACGTTACCTTGGCTCTCAGGACCTGACAGGAAGGCTAGATCAGATAGAAGGAAGGAGGCAATAGACCGGAAAACACCTCTGTCCTCTACCCTTTTGATGTTGTTTTTTCGGAGGGTCTTTTATTTCTAACATCGCCCTTTGACTTTGGTATGGGCATGTGATGAAGACGAATCGCATATGACTAAAAGAGTGATGAATATAAATGTTGATTGAAGGAGAGAGAGAGGAAGACCAAGGAAACGATGAATGGATTGTGTGAGGAATGATCATCATCATCATTCTCTTGCCCTTATCCCAATTCATTTGGGGTCGGCGCAGTACGTCTTCTTCTTCCATACCTCTCTATTACTTGTCATCTCATGAGATACCTCCTTTCTTGCCATATCATTTTTCACACAGTCCATCCATCGTTTCTTTGGTCTTCCTCTACCCTTATACCCATCCACATTCATACTCAAAACTTTCCTCACGACATTATCCTCATTCCTCCGCATCACATGCCCATACCACGACAACCTATTTCCACGCATTTTTTCAGTCACCGGCGCCACTTTCAGACTTCCTCTAATGTACTCATTCCTTATTCTATCCATTCGCGTAACACCACACATCCGCCTTAGCACTCTCATCTCAGCCACATGCAAGTGCCTTTCATTCATCCCTTTAGGAATGATATGAAAGAAAAAAGAGTAAATGATAGAGTGACGATTTACAGAGGAGAATGGCAGAAAAAACGTGTTGCACCGACCCCAAGTAATATGGAACATGAGCAGAAAAATTATGATGATTATGATCAAAGCTTCAGCCAGTCACCTTTCGCGCTTATTCAGTTATGATGATTGTCTACCACGAAGTCAGCATGACTAGAGTCTGGCAAGGTCGTATGGAAAGTTTTAAACATCTCCAGTTAATGAGTCAGTTTCCCACGCCAACCTTTTGCTTTACCAGAAAATAACCAATTACGAATGATTCCGATAGAAACACCGCATCTGCCTTGACATGACTCTTGTTCTGACCTAGAGAGAGATCAAATTGCGTCACAATAGCAAATGTGTCACATTATTATGCCCAAACTCAGTTCGTTGACACACAAGGCCTCACTATCTGCGAGTAAACGGAAGGATTTCTCGTTGATAGGAACAACCTCCATCGTATAATGTATTCAGGAAACATTATCGTTAACTTTATCATGATATTTTGACTCTTGAGTCATGTCGCATCATCGTTTTTAAACAATTCTTAGTAGATATTTATCTAAATATAATAATGCCTTGCATGGGTGTGACATAAGTAATATGTTTTTCCTTGTTAGCGTTATCGTTTTTTTTTTTGTGATTTCATAAATATACATTAGATGAACTTGTGGGTTCTTTTATTTTTCGATGAATTTCCGCTTGTGTCAGCAGTAGATATTTTACCACACGGTAAAGTTCCATTGGATTGGATTTCCAACATAGGTCATGGTGGTGGATAGATCTGGGAAGCTGGAATTCACTGGCGCTTTGGACCTAGAAACGGAGGACAACTTTATTTACCGAGTAGGTACCAACATCGAGAAGAAAGTGTGCAGGAAAATAGGCATGGCTAAAAGCGCCATGTCTCAGCTTGGAAAAATCTGGAAAGATCGAAACATTTCCGTAAAAACCAAACCCAAACTGGTACGGACCCTGGTCTTCTTGATCTTCTACGCTGAAAGCCGCTGACCGAAAACGCGTTGACGGTTTTGAGATGTGGTGCTGTGGTGTGGTGGTGTGATTCTGCGTATCCCCTGAACAGCATATCGGACAAACGTCTCCATATTGCGAGAGCTCAAAATCTTTTCACGGCTGTCATCCGAGTGCCTGCGCAGAGTCTTGGAATACTTCGGTCACATTGCGAGGAAAGACGATGGCAACCTTGAAAAGTTAATCGTGCCCTTCAGCCCTTCACACTGCCAGGAACAGAAACAGTTGGAGAAAGATCATCCGCGAGAAGGTGATACTGAAGGGAGGTCACGACCCTCAGCATTGAGGAATACGACGCAAGGAGGAGGAGGAAAGTTCCATTGAGACGTCGTATTTATTTGATTGTCCAGATTCAATTTCTCATCATCTTCTGTCTAGCCTTTTCTAAATTATGTTCGGGTCAGGTTCGGGTCTAACCTGGTGCAGTTGAATACCATTATTAACCGACTTCTAAAAAAAGAGGAGGTTCTCAATTCGGATGTTTGTATTTTTTTTTATGTTTGTTTGCTCATAGCTCTGTCGCTTACCAACCGATTTGAAAATTATTTTTTTTGCTGGAAAGCGTATACTATCCAAATGGTTTTTATCGAAATCAGCAAAGCGGTTTTGATAAAATCAACAAAAATCTAAATCTTCTAACTTTTCGTTTACTCTGCATTGCGTTTTTTGTTCGCGCATAACTCAGTCATGTACGAACCGATTTGGAAAATTATTTTTTTATTCCAAAGCCTATGCTTTCCATTTGGTCCCATAGTCACCAACTTGGGATCTGATGATGGAATCTTGGCGAAATCGAGGGAACTCTTCAAATTTTATAGGAAAACGTACAGCGATTTTAGTATTTTCTACAACAAGTGAAGCATTTTCGTTCAATAAGAACCATTCTACCATCAGATCTGATGATGAAGCCAAGAGACAGGCACCGTAACTCCATAATAAGACAATGTATATTAGCTGTGTTTGGGCTTGTTGGAATTGTAACGGTATGCATTTTCCAGGTGTACCACAGACTTGACTTTCCTTATTCAACCTACGTAACATGTAGGTTGAATAAGGAAAGGGCAGTTTCTAAATATTAATTCATTAATTAATTCAAAAGAATTATTAAATTTTATTATAAGTTAATCGTCGGTTAGGTTAGGTTTATTAATATAGGTAGGTTATAGTTTTATTTTTAACTTTTTAGTGCGTTTAGGGTTTTTTGAAGTCGGTTTCTTTTTTTGCAAAAAATACTTTTTTTTCTCCACAGCACAGTTAGTTCTGGGTAAAACGATACCCCTTGGAGAGTGATTGTCAGACTTTCTGGTAAAATCAATATTCTCTTCTGATTTGGGAATAGTGGCCGAAAAAACTCATAAAAGTACTTAGATAAAACCAGTCCTTTTTGCTTCAATTACTTTGTACCATGTTTCTAGACAGCTGCCTATAAATAAATTCAAACGTACATTATTTTCGTGGCTTCTGGAAATGTGTTTCAACTCTGTAAGCGAGTTCATTAATCATAAGTTTTAATAATTAATTTATAATAATAATAATTTAAAAAAAAGGAAATGTATTGTAAATGTACTTATAATTTATTTTTATTTGGTGGTTTCTCTTAATAAGTTTAATATTTGTGTGTATCCACATTAGGATTATTTTAAAATTCTAATATTTCTACACCGGCAACGGTAGTATATGTGAACTATTATAAATTGCAAGATCTGTATGTACCTACCATATACTCAGAAATAAATGATATTCTATTCTATTCTAGCTGTTTCTTACGTTTCCCTAGACTACAGCTTAGGAAGCTCTGACGATTCGCATTAAGCACTTACTCTGCCCAAGATAGGAACAAATTGGACGACCACCGCGTGATTAGGAAGAGTCGGGACTTACCGAGTTGACTCAAATCACATGGTGTGTAGGAGGGGTGTGATAGACCCCTCCGCCGACGACATATGATTAAGACATATGATGGGCAGCGTATTTCTCTCTGTAAATACCAACCTAATCATTTTAAAAACACGTGTTGTTTTACAGACAGAAACAGCTGCGGTCTCCAATAGAAGGGTGGTGGTCGTGACATTTTCCTTTGGCAATGATTGTGAGTTTCATATACAGCCGTGAATATTTTCCGCCAGTTATTTATTTACTTAAATAATTTTGCACAATGTAAACAAAACAATCAAATGACGTATACCCAAAACCGCAGGGTGCCGAGAAATCGGAACCGACCGCGGAAACGTCGACTTAATAGACACATTAGTTATACAGGTTATGCCTAATTTGGCGCCTGATTCATAAGACAGTAGTCCTTGGTTGAGGTCGCCTCGTGTTCACGTGTTCGTGAAACTGCGGGGGCGGACATAAGGAAACGAATGTGATGAGGGGTTGAGCGGAAGATGGACTCGCGTATGGACAATGAGTAACAAAAAAAAAGAAAATCAGTGATCAGTTGGGGAGGGTGTCTGATCAACTGGCTTCATTTTGGTGTAGGAAAATAGTGGCTCAGTTCTGTGCCGACCTAGTTAAGATTGCCATCGACACGCTAAGAAGAAGAAGTGTGTACCTAAGTTGGTCTAGTGTAGTTTTTGAATTTTTGCTTATTTTGAGAGCAGCGGTGGCCCAGTAGTGGCAGTCCCGACTTACGAGCAGTAAGCCGTGGGTCAAACCCACGCAAGCGCATTACTTTGTGTAATTTATTTCATCACCGCTGCCCTCAAAATCGGTGAAGGAAAACATCGTGAGGAAACCGGCATGTCCTAGAACTAAAACTTCGAAGACACGTGACATCTACCAACCCTCACTGGACCGGCGTGGTGGATTACAGCCCACTCCCTCTCATTGAGAGGAGGCCTGTATCCCAGTAGTGGGAACATTATAGGCTGATGATGATGTGCTTATTTTGTTTGTTAACTAACTTTTGCCCGCGGTTTCGCCCACATGGTGCCAAAGTTCGTCGACATCCGAACATTCGTTAAGGCGTGAGATGGTAACAGTCAGATATACTTTCTCATTTATATTATAATATAAAATATAAATATAGATTCAATATCAATTTATAATAATATAATTATTATAATTTTTTTTATTTTATTTTTATGATTCTGTTAACCTTTGAAATGTTATTCTCATTCTCTGAGCTTTTTTGCAATGTACAACGGTTTCCATACCGCCTCATAGAATTCTTAATCCTGCATGTCTACTTTAAAAAGGTATTTTTCCGACCGTTATTGTAAATACAGGTTTAATCAAGCATTAAATAGAGGCGGGTCAAATAACTTTTAATTGTTACTTAATGATAATGCCATAAAATAGAGTAATTATAGACTCAGTCAATACCCGTGGACGTTCTGTAAAGAAATAGGGGTCCCGTATTACCACCGAGAATCTTCTACTTGGGTATCATAACTACCTACTAATAACTGTTTACTATTTTGCCAATAACTGTTTAACATTTATTATTTTGCCTCATTGAGCCTGAGTTCCTGAGTTCGATTCAGGTATCGGGTTAATGGGGTGGTTCCTCCATGAATGTCTCTGTAACAGCCAAGTCCAGCCAAATGTGGTGGTTTTTAAAGTACGTAATAATACCGGTGACGTTTCAAGGAATACCATGGCCTCTGGAACTGCTGGCTTCTCGTAGCAAATAATTTATGCGCGTATTTTTTGTTACCTATCCTATCTGTCAGCCCCCTCAAAATGTTCTATATCTTGCTACGGAAGGTCTACCTAGAGCGGTCTTTCCGGCCTCGCCGCCGAGGCCCGTCGCGACGTCCAAATTCAAATCCCCCCCCCCCCGACCCTTGTTCGAGCCAGCCCGCGATGCTGAGCCAGTAGTTATAAATCAGCCCCTAAATAATGATAATCAGATCCAGCCTGTCCCTTTGCTGCCCTCTCTCAGCGACACCCTAAGCCGAGGCTCGTACCCCACAGGGGGTGCCCTTAGCGCTGTCGCTTAGTTTATAAGCTTTTTGTCTGGCTGGAGGCCTTAAATTCGAGGCATCCACAGGTTTGTCCGGTTAAGCAGTAGCCAGCCTCAGAGGCTGAACTGCGAGATGCCATTCACAAAAAAAAAAAATACCTAGAGCGGTTTTTTTTTACTTTTAAGAAAGAATGTGTCTATCCTAGATTCCTGCAAAACTACTTAGTAGCTTCTGCTGCTCTGGTAGGGAGGTATGTATTAGGAGTTCATAGAATTTTCTGCCTTTAAAGCAGGCTAAGCAGTTCTGTTAAATGCATTCGTTTTTGTTTATCACTTTTACGAATAACTCCACTATATAAAGTTAGACAAATTAAGGTTTAAGACATCGTAAAACGAAGGAAACAATAAAACAAAGCATTTTATATGTAATTTCCTGTGTATTTCTAACATATTAGTTTTATACACTACTTCATTATTTACATGAGCATTATCGCTTCACAATATTATTACAATTAAAATAATTTTCTCTCTTTATTTATATTATTTATACATTTTTATTTCACCTATTCTTAGGCAAAGTGACAAAACTTCTCGCATATCAAAAAGCATTAGAAAAAAATACTGTTTTTTTTAATATTTTAAAAATAGAATCTACATAGGAGCGGGCCCTGGTTTACAGTTGAGCGACAAAGATGGCGCTCTGAAAGGCATACGCGAGATAGTACGAAGAACTAATCACGAGAAATAGATTTAGAGCTTACAATGTATGAATAATCTTTATATTATTTATGTCAAGACTAGCGGAAACTGTCCAAAACGTATTTTGTTTGAGGATAAAAACATCACAGCCAATTATAACAATTTCCGAATTTTTTTAGAATATCTAATTTCCTTTATCTGTTATAATTATATTTCCCAAATAATATATATAATTCTACTCCCGACTCTTATACTTATTATGAAAAAGACATGGGCAAGTAGAATTACAAGTAATTTTTGGATTTCAAGTTTAAATCAATAAACGAAATATTTTTTGTAATCCTTACAGGTACCGTTATTTAAGTTGAAAGAAAGATCTTTTAAAATTTTATAACTACGTTAAAAGAATTGGCCCAGTTTTTGTTAAGTATTAGAAAGATCGACAGGTACAGTCAAAAAATTAAAAGTATTTTATGCAAAAATATCTCAATTAGCAAAATGTTGATATTGCACTATAAGTAATTGGGTTTTTAAAGCTCGATTCGTGATAACATGTATGTACCTATTTTAAAAACAGTTTCTTATAATTTACGATTTAGCTTAGTAGGGGCGTAAATAAGTAGTCGTAACAAAGACAGAAAAAAAGTGAGAAAAATTAAATGCTTGATAAAAATGAATGCTACATAACGTTACTAGGCATTCATAATTTAGAAATGAATTACAAATTAAAGTCTGAAACTCTGAACAGACTAAAAGCGGAATATTACACTCTGTCCCTAATTAGGTACACCCTCTTCAATCTTTTAACATATTATGCTGTCCTAGTGACAATAAATAAATTAACTGCAGCTACAGTGTTTCAACAATAACAGCTAATGTTGGCACAGGTCACCAGGATAGTCGTGATCCATCTACCTCCATATTCCGACTCTATTGTCCATTTTTCCTTCATTCCTATTGTTCATAAAAGTAAACATTAAAACTGCAGTAACAATATTATTGTAAGATATTCGCGATCTCAATACGTCTTAATTAACAATAAAACTTATGTCAATTCACCAAATAACTGGATAAATAAACTAAATATTGCGATTATTATTTTCCATATGTCAACATTGCCATGAAAAAGCCAAAGCTTAGTTGCTGGATCCATAAATATCAAGATCGCGAATGTATCTAGCTGTCAACATTATCTGTAGTAACAAAGAGTTGAATTTTGTACATAACATTGAGAAGAACAGACTTATAAGTTCACTTTGCGATCGACAATTTACTATAACAACTCCCTTACATCAATCAGTTAGTAGGCACACTGTGAGGACGGCCCGAGGCCCACGCAACCCGAAGAGACCTGCTTCCGACACCGGCGACCAGGCGACCAGGCTCACAGCAACAAAAAGAGCTGGTCCCACGCCAACCAACTAACTAAAATGAAGTAACAAATAGTGCTAATTCATCACTCGGTACTGTAAATAAAACGTTTGAGCAGGACAGCACGATAACCTAAGTGGTCTACAAGTTGCTCTAAACTTCAGGTCTCCGGGTGCAATGCCCACTTTTATCACAAAAGGTGTTAAAGTACATATTGCATTACGCGACAAATATAAGCCACATATTTATTTAATAGCTAATTAATTCCAATATGTCCATTATTGACATTATACACAACTGTTAGAAATTGACAACACCTAAAGAGGTCTTTGTACAGAGTTTCCATAACTACGGTACCTAACTGCACACATCACAGATATAGAAAAAATAAACTTTATTCCTGTTAGTTCTATACATAACAAGTACACTTTAGCCTAATTCTATATTTCACAAAGAGGGAATCTTTTACATCGTATATTGAACCAGAGTTACTCACTATCGTATAGACTGCGGTTCGTGTTTATGCAGACAAGCTAGGCTTCAGCGCTTACTGACCCAGAACGTACAGTAAATATATTCTAATATGTATACATAATAAGACATGATTAACAACACATGGACGCATTTCGCTAAGCTAATTGATATAAAACGTGCCGCACTCTTCTTGCCACTCTCTCGAAGGCATCCGCTCCATTTCACATCTCGATTCTAAACAAACTTGCTTCTTATATTGACTTTAAACAATAAATAAAAGTTAATAAATAATTTTTACATCCATTCAAGTTATTGTTCAATTCGATCACAATGCGAAAACTTTAACTAGTAGAAAAATATGACGCGGATCATTCTGTTGTTGACATCCACTATTGTCCATCACTATTTGTCACTTTGCTATCACCGTCTTTGAAATAACGACCACTCACTAGTAGGCATTGCATAAATACATCATTTGAAACATTCGCGCGGTCTTAACATAAGACACGCGATCCGCTTTCCTGACACTCATCGGCGGCTACTCATCTCTTTCGCACACATCATTACAACTCGTAGTGAGATAAGGATGTCACTACCGACATCCCACTGTCCACCCGTCTTATGTTTCACGGTAGACGTACTGACTTGACACAGTAGTACTTCGTGTACCTAATCTCGGTGAAACCTTCTGGGGCATAAAAGTATACGTATTTTATTATTGCTCGTAAATTTACTTTGGCAGTGTATGGCAATCCTGGCCATCGATAGCGTGGGCTAGCGTAAGGGTTTTTCTTCTTATTGTTTTGCTCGTTGCAGGTCACTGAACCTGCGGTCTTCCGTGGAACATCATTCTTCGATCTTGGAGCTCGGGATTCGCTAGCACGCTTCAGCAGTCTTTTAACATGTTCGGCTTAAAGCACAAGGGTGTTGTGTCAAGTACCAGGCGGACAGAGCGGCCAGGCGGTGGCGGAGCCTAGCGGGCGCGGACGGCGCCCTCACGAGGGGTGCGGGGGCGGGGGCGCGCCGGCCGCGGACACCACGACCACGGGCTTCACGATGGTGGTGGCGCTGAGGTACTGCGCCGACACCGTCAGTGGCGCCACCGTACCCTTCACCATTTGTGTCTCCACCATCTGTAAAAACAGTACATAAATAATTCCTCATATGCTATGTTATGGTACTCATAGATTCAACATTGATTGATTCTGGGAGTAAAGTTTTGGGGCCTTTATTAAACAACTGCAAACCTTTAAAGGTGAGGTACAAACTTTAAAACACACATATGTTACGCGTCGCGAAAGTCGGCTTGGAAAACATAATCTTATAACTGTACGTATTGTATAGAATTCACCGCCTACTATCCCTCTGGGATTTCGGAAGTACACATCACTACAAAAATCTTTTTCGTAGTGTTCATTCAACAAAACATGTTCAAACACATTTCTTGAAATTGCAACGCCGCTTACGCAGTCACGAATAAAATACGTCATGCTGACGCAAACCTTGACGCACCTACGACGCTCTTCGCGTCGTCACGATCATCATCTGCTTATTCATCAACATTAACCTTTCCCAGACTATGTTGAAGTCGGCTTCCAGTCTCATCGGATGCAGCTGAATGTGAATACCAGGATTTTACATGGTCCGACATCCACAGCCCGATTATTGGTGATATGATACCCTTTGATAAGAGTGTCAAACACTTGGGCTCGTGACTACCCCAAAACAACGGTAAAAAAATCTACAAATGACGGCGAGTCACTAGAGTTAATATAATGAAATGATTTTACTATTTACCTCTAGGAAATTAATATACGAGTTATCAATGTGTCTCGGAGAGGCGGCATGCAGCGCGGGGTGCGCGGGGTGCGCGGGGAGCGCGGGGGCGGGAGGGGGCGCGGGCCGCACGTAGGGGTGGGCGCCACCCCTGCCCGCGCGCTGCGCTCGCGAATCTTTACTCGTCTTCTCCTTAGAAGAACAACGGCAACTTTCAGTAAGACACAGTGTGGAGACAACTGGGTTTTTGGGACCAGTCGCGACTTTTGAAGATTTAAGAGTTCGCAGTACCACTTGAGGTTTGCAGTCAATTAACAAACACCCTGTATAAAGGCTAGAACAGTGCTCAAGTATGAATCTGAGAAAAATGTTTGAGAGTCAACATTCATGCCAGAGCATCTAGCTAGATAATTTTGTTAGTTTTGACATGTATTGGCCACATTTGGGAGGCCTATTTGCTAAGGAGTGGACAGCAATAGGCTTAGATATTAAGTACTTCAATGTTCTGGTTTTCACTACCGTACCACTTGACTCTGATGTACCAGGCTAAAATAGACACCCCAAACTCTGAGGCCAAAACCAATCACTTGAATACGCCAAAAGTCACGGGCAATCCCACGTCTGATTACTGGCTTAATTTCGAATATCAGTCGACTTGAAACTAGATAGCAAAGGTTCTGTGGCAGTTGTCTCGGTTAATAAACACGATACATGCACACAACATTATCGTCCCTCAACAATTTAATCTTCCATAACACCCCAAGTCTAACATAGCCTTGAAACGCTGTGACGATCAAGCTGGAATTATCATGTCGCTAAGGATGATGAGACGAGATTACACAAAGGGTAGGAACACCTCTGTCTAATCTTAGTCTTATCTATCTATATATATATAAATTACGTGTCACGTTGTTGGTCCGGGATGGACTCCTAAACTACAAAAACCGATTTTAATCAAATTTGCACACCGTGTGCAGTTTGATCCAACTTGAAAGATACGATAACTAACATCTCAATTTATTGGCGCAATATTATTTTATTGCAAATTAAGTCACAATTGTCTATTAGCTCCAAACGATTCTAACAGATGGCGGTATCTGTTGAATGAATTAAGTAAGTATTCAATAGATGGCGCTGTATAGGAGCGGAGCAGCAATGAAAAATCTTGCGAAAACGGGGAAAATGTGACGCAGACGAAGTTGCGCGGGACAGCTAGTCTACTATAGGTAAGTAATACTTCCAACATCTCGTCAACTGGTTTTAACCAACATATAACAGAAGGCGAGACAATTGCCATCAACCGGACACGGGCACAAATCCAGACTACGAGCTGCTACGGAGAAATTCTCGATGAAATAATTTTGCACGACCTAGGAATCGAACCCAAGACATCATGCTCAACCGCAGCGATTTGCGACCACAAGACCAAGATTTTAACTAAAGATAATATCCACCATATCGAACCCGTCACTCAAGGTAGGCTATGTTTAGACGTGAAACAGTTTGATAAGAAGGGGTGACACAAGTACTTGAGTAGTAACAATAGATGTTTACCTTATGCGTGAGTGTGTGCGTTTGTAACAAATGCGTGGCAGGTTGTGATACTACTAGTGGAGTCAGTCCGCTCACGACCATGCTGCCATCTGTCAGGACAAAACATACATAAATATAAAATAAATAACTTTAATAAAATAGCCCTACCAATAAGGTTTACAATAAAAATGGCTATTCATACATATAACATTACAATTGTATTTCCCGAAGTGTTAGCTAAAAATGTAATGTACAGTTACGATCAAATAAAAGTTCACAGTGAAACAAAATTTTAAAGCTGTAAAATTGTCGTGAAATATAAAATTTTACTTTAAGATAAGAAATAAGCCTGTATTTCGTAATAGTATTGGTTCCAAAATACAATGTCCGTTACAGCATACAATTACAATAAAGCCATAGGAGAAAATAACTTTTAAAAGTAGCTTATAGTATTTTTGCTTTCATTTAGTGCTCGTGAGAGATTTGGAAGAGACCTACACTCAGCATTGGGTGGCCAAGTGTTGAAGAAGAGAGAGAGATAGAGAGAGAGAGTGCTCGTGACTGTACATCCACGCAGTGCAGTTGTACTTTGCAGGTGACGGTCAGACTATACCAGTTATGTGAAAGAAGGCGAGCCTAAAGTCCCTAATCCAAACCCCGACTGCGAAATACTAATGATTACTTTCTGATGGAAGGGATTATGTATCACCCTCCTGCAGTTGACCCACGTTACTTGGAGTCGGCGCAACACGTTTTCTTCTTCCATTCTCTGCCCACCGTCACGCAATCATTTAAGTACTCCTTTTTATTTCAAGTATATAAAGTAATAAGTATAATAAGTGTAGTAGTGTGTGTAGTGTGTGTGTGTGTGTGTGTAGTGTGTGTGTGTGTGTGTGTGTAGTGTGTGTGTGTGTGCAGTGTAGTGTGTATAATAAGTATGTATATATATTTTACCGGCCAAACCCGATTTCCGGCTAAACTAGTTTGTCCTAGGCCAAACTCAATCAAAAGGACTCTGCACCCCATCTAAATGGGTTAGGTTAGGTTAGAACTGTGACCATAATCGCGCGAGCTGAGCGAGCGTAGCGAGCGATGCCACATCCAACTTGGGCGCATTGTAAATGATTTGTTTGGCTTAGTAAATCCTGACACGATAAACCAGTAAATTGGTTTGGCCTAGGACAAACTAGTTTGGCCTGAAATCGGGTTTGGCCGGTAACATAAGTCTTCACACAATGCATCCATCGTAGGAAAGAATTATGTATGCAGCGCAATCTAATGTTTGTCTGATATAGGATAGAACTCAAAACTCAACACTTATGAAAGTTTTTGTAGTGAAAACTTCTTTAGCCGCGTTGAGCGTTTTTTGGTAGAGGAAAAAAATACTCCACATGCTCGTAACGTATTGCACACGACTAGCGACGACTTAGTATAGCAGCCTGTGTAATGTGTATAGATATAAAAATTCAAAAAAAGAACAGATTAATTTCATTGTTTTGTGTTTTCACTTCTGTTGACAGTCCTTAAGACTGCCTCTGTTTTTTTTTTTATAACTCTACCCACCGGCATAGTCGGAAAGGAATCGGGGAGGCCTCTTCCCAACTGTGGAACAATTTATTAAAAAAAAATATTAAAAAAACACAAACCCAATGAACACGTGTACAGCATCAAAGCAGTTTATGGGCGAAAAATACACGATTTCGAAAACCGAATTCAATTTATTCTGTTTTCAAATCAAATGTCAAATGAAGTTGATTGGTGTTCGTTATTTCGGGCGAGCAATCACAACATTTAACATTATGCTGATTTGGTAACCTAATGTTTTCAGAAATCGGAGGGTATTTTTAGGCTTACGCAATATTATAGTTTGGGGTATCGTATTCGGATGGCAAGAAAGGAGATAATTCTGATGAGATGGCGAGTTATAGCGGATTGTGGAAGAAAAAGACATGCTGCGCCGACCCCAAATTAATTGGGATAAGGGCAAGAGAATGATGATGTTGTATCTAATTAAGGTTTACTTTCAGATATTTATACGTTGATATAAATCAAAGGAGAGGGAGAGGATGATCAAAGACAAGATGGTTGGATTGTGTGAGAAATTATATGAAAGATAAAGGAGTAAATGATGGCGTAACGGTTGACGGCGAAAAATAGAAAAAAAACGTGTTGCACCAACCCCAAGTAACTTGGGACAGGAACAGGATGATTATGATGGGAACATTAAGGAAGGAAAGGCTAAAGGCATACCTGCAGTCGTGGAAACAGGCGTCGGAGATACAATTCCGTTTTCTTTAGTTATCCTACTTTCAACGGTAGTTGTTGTTACACCTGAGAACAAAACATTACGTTTGTTTTAGTTCAGACGAGATCAGGCTCACCACATTTTATAATTCTAAATAACTCTAGTTTAGGTATTTTTGGTTTGCGTTAGAAAGCAATGGTTAATAAAGGACCGAAAATGGTTCCCCGTGAAACACCAATTTTAGTAAATAAGTCTTCATTTTGGGTTTCAGTGATTATTTTAGGTTTCAAAAAATCTATTTGGAACCTTGAACATTGTTTAGGGTTCCGTAGCTCAAAAGAAAAAAACAGAACTCATATGCCTCCATCACTAGGCAACCTTTGACTCACGTTCCTCAACATGTCGAAAGGGAAGTTTGCTCGTTTCGCTCGCTCACCCTAGCTCCCGTCACACCATTCTAACCTAAGCTATCCATGTTGGGGTGGCTTAAGCTCCCTGTGCCCTATGTTTGGCTACTGAGCATGTTCGATATTTTAACTAATTAGTATTATTAAAGTAACTGCTGACTTTTTCAACTAAGGTAAGGTGACTATCGATATTTTTAATCATTCTATATTTGAATCACTCGGCATTTCAATCTAACACATTTTTTTTTCATGATCAGTCGTCAACAGAATGTCGCCAGCGGAACTAGTGTTGATTTCAGCGGTGGTGGTTATTATTTCATCGATGTCACCACAACCTGTCAAACGCTTAGTTCTAAACGTGTCTCCTTGTGCTCAACAGCTTGTTGCGCGGAAACCAAAATAAAGCCACGCTCGAACTGGCTACGTCGCGCGGTGTTCTGCAACGCTGCGGAACATGTTGAGTGTCACGTGTTGCGCGTCAATTGTTGCCTAGCGGATACGAGGCTTTTTGAGTTGACTTCGTTGTGCGTGACATAATTATGTCTGTTCTCATTACTTTAAAACAACATTATTACAAAACAAATTCAGATCTGTTTTCCTCGTCACGTAACACAGTTACTGAGCATCAAGTACCAGGACGTCATAACTCACCGTTGGTATGTACAGGCGAGTGCAACACTCGCAGGCCACTGCTAGTTGACAACAGCTGCAGCGCCGCTGAGCCCACTACGAGCCCGCTGCTACCGACCACCTAAGAAAAACAAAGATTAATTAAATACACGAAAAGACTCTCGACATTGTACAAAAACAGATGCTTGATAGTCTTTCGCATAAGGAATTCAAAAGACTCTATATCCACTCGACACCTACATATATTTAAAAATACTCGATTTAAGGTATCTTCCCCAATTCAAAAACATGGCCTATCCAAGCAATCGTTTTCCGGCCCAGTCCCAGAACCGAATCATCTCAAGTGCAGTGTACACTCTCGGCCAGCCCTCTCAGTAACGAGAAGTTATGGATTAACTTTAAAAGATTAATAGGTACCCTGGTTTTACCTTTATACCAATAAGCAATATGCCTATTTTCTATATACTTGAGATATCTTACTACATTTATATCAAAAGCACAAAACGTCGTATTATACGCTAACAATTCGACGTTTTGTTGTTTTTTTGTATCCAGACTGCGTCCAATGTCCCTAACTTAATATCGATAAGCCATAATAGTTTACCGTATTACAGCACCGTTACAAACAAGCTTAATATGAATTTATTTAACGGTTGAAAATAATTTAAACTGGCAAAGTATGTTATATTCGTATACTCAGTTTTAGATTTTATTGATTCACAATTCAACATATTCATGATATTCTTTACGCTATTTCGCAAGTTTTACTTAGAAGTCCCTCGTTTAAAAGGCTTGATTCAGAAAGCGGTACTCCTGGACACGGTTCGTATTGTTAGGTTCCTTTCTCTGGAGCCCTGACCGCCGCTAGCTTGGACCCTGTTCTCGATACCGGTGGGCTACTATTTTTATATTTTTACATGTTTTTAAAAATATTTAAAATGTAAATAATATGTATGTAAATGGCTAGCGATTATTGTTACTGCATTTAAATGTACTAGAACATTGGACTCAAATATAACTTGCAATAAGTGAGTGTACTACAGGGGCGGCTCTGCCCAACCCTTCAGGGTTTACAGGTATGATGGTGCGTCAATAGACAAATGACACAGAACTGCCTCACCTGCGATATAGGGAGATGTAATTGAGCTGGGTGTACTAAGGTGCTGAGCGCATTTGCCACACCGTTTTCTACCGTCTGCCCATTCTGGAACAAAACAAAATATATTTAACTCATAATAATACTTTCCAAGACCTTTGTCTCTTCGTTGCTAACAGCCACATCTCTTATTCCAATTAACCAGGAAAATCAAAAATTAATTTAAGTCCAAAATGCTTCACTTTTTTACTCACGTCCTACATTTCGAGTCCACGAAATTGCGGAAATAATATTTTTAACGGAATCTTAGACGTCATTCACTAAACAGATGCGTCAGTCGCATACATTACTATGACTACCTACTCTGTTAGTGATTCTAATGCAACTTCGTAAACTTTCACAAAATGTAGTAGATTACACCAAGGTGACGTTAAATCATAGTGCTATCAAACCCTGGCCTTAATATTTTTTAACTTGAAACGTGAAAAAAATACACGTTCTTTGTTGCATAATATTTTATGATTTGTATCATGAAAACAATACCCATGTGTTTTTGTTTCAATTAAAAATAGACTAGACTTCATTGTTTTATGAGAGATATCGTTCACAAAGAGTTTAAATTCGTACCTATGTGTGTGTACGTATGCCAGTAATTCGTGACTCATTCATTTGACATTTGTAATTCGTGTCTAAAATTAGCAATCATTTTCTATTCGGTATTAGTGCTATATGCGTATTTTCCGTTACTTTTATGAGGTACTTTATATTCAATAATATTCTAACATAGCATTGAATCTCATTCAAAGTCCTTTAACGTAAAAATAAGAGTTCTAAACGAGTCATCATAAAATATTGGCGTAAATATTTTTTCACAAGCATTCGACAACGTACGTCACAAATTACCATTGCCCAGACATGAACACAAGTAATGATTCAATCAAGTCTATAGAGCCACAGTTGTAAGATTTTAATGAAGCTGCCACTGTTCTGATTCAACACAACATCATTAAAATATCCGGTGCTCCTCAGGGATCATACTTTGGGCCCTTTATATTTGTATCCATTAAAAATAACAAGAAAACATTACACAGATGCTAAATTGAATCCTAGTTAATATTTTATGATATTTTACTTAAATATTACAACTGATTTTCTGTGCTTATGATATTTTACCGAAAACACAGTTTAACACGACAATTAGTTTATTACATTGATAACAAAAAAAAAACAAGTACATAAAAACTGACATCAAAATACTAACTTGAGTGGAAGGTTCTGCTGGCGCAAGCGTAGTCAACGTGAGCGTAGAGTTTCTCGCACTATACGGCGGCGTCCGCACTACCTGAAAGATCAACAAAGTTCACTATTTACACTATCATTCAAAATAACCTAAATTACAATACATTCATTTTTGGATTAACATTTTGTTTAACAATCGAGCAACACAAATCCTAATCCAAGATTAGGTCAGCTCTAATTTCTAACATTGTACTAGGCGAGCATACCTGTGAGGTGGTGGGAGTGATTTGTATAGGCAGCGTACGTAACTTCGTGCTTAGGTTTAGAGTGCGGGGAGGAGACGTCTCCATTCGTGATACGGACCGCGGTGGCGACGCAGATATCTGAAATTGGGACAGTTTATTTAGTTGACCTTGCAGTTTTAGAATTGTGTGTCAATATTTTATTAGTAAACACATGATAACTTAATCGATCGGGATAATTAAAAACCAATACGTTCTTATAAAATACTTACACTTAAAGGGATTCCTAAAACTTGCCCATTCACAGGGTCTTCTATAACTTTGTCTTCTATGACGGCATCTAACAAAACAAAATTAAAAATTAGCAAAAAATTACTTATAATAATAAATATATATTTTTAAATGTTTTTTTATCTTTGTTTTTTTAAGAAATATTTAAAAATGTAATAAATAAGATGTGAAAAATGAATAAAGGAAAAAATAATGGAATTGAAAAAAAATGAAAATATCAGATCAATTCCATTATTTTTAATTATTCAATTATTGATTATAAAACTCTATCAATAAAATTAATTATAACTAAAAATGGGGGTCCATGATAACTGTATTTGTTCACATTTTTTTGTTTTATTATAAATTTAAAAGTATGAATTTTATCATGACTTATTAGAAAACCTTTATTTTAAAACTTGTTAATCAATCAATAAATAAACAATAAAAAAAAATGCACCGAAGCCAAATATTAAATAATCTCGACCAAATGTACCAGGCGCGCATAAAAAGATAGGAGGTTAACGCACCAATACTCAGAGGGCGAACGGTTGTTCGGACCGAGATCTCTCTTTTCAAGGCGGAGAGCCTCTGTTGCGCCGCGATCTTCTCACGGGCCAGCCGTTCCATTTCGTGCTCACAGTCGCGTTCCTTACGTCGAAGAACCTGCGGACAAAATACCAGGACATCATAATTCAAAAGAAGCTCGCTTTCATTGAAGTTTGAATCTAACAGTACCTTACCCACTGCTTCAATAATATTGGTGTAGGTCCACGAAAAATATTGTAGTTTATACTCTCTAATTCTAATTAATCTAAATCTAAACTAATATTATAAAGAAGAAAGATTTGATTGTTTGTTTGCATTGAATAGGCTCCGAAACTACTGGTACGATTTGAAAAATTCTTTCAGTGTTATATAGCCCATTTATAGAGGAAGGCTATAGGCTATATCATCACGCTACGACCAATAGGAGTAGAGCAGCAATGAAAAATATTGCGAAAATGGGGAAAATGTGACACAAACGAAGTTGCGCCGAACAGCTAGTTAATTATAATTAATAAAATGATTTATATATTTTTTTTATAATTACTTGTCAACGCACTTTAAAAGAAGTTGAGGAAACTTATCAGTTAAAGGTTTAATTGAATAGAGAATCCTCGTCAACTCTCAAAATTTTCATAATTTCAAAAAGTTTTGAACTTATGGAAACAATTTGCGAATAGGAGCGAAGCCGTAGTTTTTAATTGAATTGAGATCATCATTTAACCGGTTATTTAGCTATTTACAAGAAACGTTTAGTATAAACAAAAAGCAAAGGAAAATTATATAACAAACACGGAGTTCAAAATGTAGCATAATGCCATTTGAGTTTCACAGAATTTTCCCGATACAACTAATTAATTCTGATTAGGTTCTGAATTTAGCGTGACTTCAATTAAATGATACAATAATAACATCACGAGTGATTTAACATGACGATTGCCAATACTTACGTTTCTTAAACATCGAAAAGAACCTATGAATAAACTAGAAATACAACATGATCGCGTAAAAGCTTGTTCTTGGTATGTCCCCAAGTACGATACGCTTAAAAATATGTAATAATGATTATGAATCAAGGGGATGGATACCTTGCGTAGATGCATACATACTGCATGCATGCATAATATAAGAGCATGCGTTAACCAGATTAAACCAGTATCATCTAGATTTATTTAGATAAAATAAAAATTTACTGCTCTCGTCTCGAATTGAGGTCACTTTGCGCAGTACAACATTGGTGATTAAAGTATGACGAATGATAAATTGTAACTGAAAATTATTCATATAGCTTTTCCAAGGAGCGACATGATTTGTGTACTATAGCATTTTTTTGTTACAAAGTCAATTTAACTTAATCAGTCTGAAATTCAAAGATTTAGTAATACTGAAAGAGACATTTCACGACCATTCAATTAAGATAATTTGTCATTTGTTGTGCAAAATTGATAGTGAAACACGTCAAGAGCTTGGCTAATATTCGGATCTTTAGTTTATGATTTTGTATAATGATGATACTACAAAGAATCTAATTTGCCATTAATAATTGCCTAGTACCTAATAAATGATCAACTTTTCAGAACAAAATTATAGTAGGAGCAGTAATTAGCTTAACAAAAATATTAGTTTGTAAAGTAAAGTTTTTGAACGATTTAAATAATCTAATTTGCCATTAATAATTGCGTTGTACCTAATAAATAATCAACTTTTCAGAACAAAATTATAGTAGGAGCAGTAATTAGCTTAACAAAAATATTAGTTTGTAAAGTAAAGTTTTTGAACGATTTAAACGATTTAGTAAAACAAATTGGGGAAGCGTGAAGGCCATCGGCATCAGTTTCAAAGGCGTTGACTACCAAGAAAACAGAACTGCAAAGAGGTATTTCATTGATACTAACCTGAATATACCTAATAGCGGAGCCGAGTATAGAAAGGTTGGAGGTTTTCTTGTCATCAGGTGTGGCGGGGAGCTGCCTCTTGAGCAGTTCGAAGCACTCCTTGAGGTGCGCCCGCCGGTTCTTCTCCAGTTTGTTGTGAACCTCTCTGGTGCCGGCGCGGGGGGCACTGCCGCTGCTGCCCCCACTGCCGCTGCCGTTGCTGCAACCGCTGCCACTACCGTTACTGCTAACCGATGGTGGGGAAGGGACGGGGGGTGGCCTGTTGACAATGAATTAATGAACTCATCAGTATGCCCAATTGATTCCCCATGCATTTTACTTTTAGGAGAATTTTCATTATCATATTATTTAGTTTAAATATATATATGTATAATTTACTTATGATTTTCTTCTATTTTACATTAATAAAATCAAATCCAAAACCTTCGATTCTGAAATCTCACGAAATCGTCACCTGCGTTGTAGCGTATAATGCACATAATGCAATCATAACAATTTTGTTTGTGTTTCATGTAACCATTTTTGCGCAATCTACTTAATCACGCGTTTTATGTGCGCAGTACTCTTATTGTTTTCATTTGAAGTATTTAACCTGGTATCCTTTACGCCGATGTTGACTGTGTTCCATTTCATTTCATCTGATTATATATCAAGTATAATCTAATAACGTATAATAATAATTTCTTCAGAGAGCATCGTTCATGATTTAATAATTACTGTAATATAATCTATCTAACTAAGAGATTATGGAAACTAGACAACGCTAGCGCATGTCATAGCTTTGTTGATAATTGCGTATTATTATGATTAGCATAGACATAACTATGTCTGGATTATTCCATTATTTCATACCAGACAGTAACTAGTAGCTGTATTAATTAAATGTAATTGGATATCTTTGTACGTCAATTGTTCATTTAATTTAAGAACGTTTGTCTGACATTGTGGCAAAGATGAAAACTTGATTTGTTCGTAAGGATTGGGAACATACAAATCATTTAAAATAAAAAAATAAATGATACACGCAACGCAAAAAACAGGATACCAATAAATAAGTTATAATTACATTCAGAAAAGGTCAATTTATGTATGACATTTTTATTAGAATCGTGTCCAAGTTTTTCCTAACGGCCACCGATAAATACGTTGGAAGTTGAGAACGTCTTATTTCAAAATGCTCTCTTCGTATTCATGGACAAAAATTGTATTCACAGGTTATCATTCGATACTAATAAAATGCTTATAGCTAACGTCTTCCAATTTGATTATCACTTAACAATAAATCATTGTTCACTATTGGGTATTTAGTTAGCTACCGGATGCACTTTGCAATTTATTCATATATCAGCAATATTTTCCTTAATTAATTATTGGGACTAAAATAGATGTAAATGACAAACACGTCACATGGTGCACATGCTTAATTTGAAAACACAGTCTCGTACACTCGTACCTTCAAATGAATGATGCATATAGATACTGATAGTGACAAGGACTTATTCTCTGATGAATACAAAACCCCTAGCTGTTGGATTATATTCAATTCATGGGTGTTAATATCCAAACCTTGACAGCAATCGCCTGAAAAATAGAAGCGCCCCATACGCGCTTGTACTAGGACAGCATAACATTGCAAGGATGATATTATAAATTCAACCTGTTTACATTTTAATTGAATTGAATTTCTATGACATGAACGTTCTAGATCTACTTTATTAATTCACCAGTTCATTGTAAATTACGAGACTAAGTGTAAGAGATAGACCTGCATTGCCAGGTGTCCTCATTTTTTTAATAAACTTGTTAACTGGACCGCTTGATGTCGTGTACCTACATTATAATTATTAATTGAATAAAACAGTTTTCCTCCATCGCTTTGTGTGTCAGTGTCGTATGTCATTTATTTTTTATCAGATCAATCACATGGCTCCGATAATTTTGCATTATTGGAATGTTTTTGTTTTTTTTCTCAATATTTTAGTGTCTGAAGCCGAAATTGATATTTAACGAAACAGTGGTATTAGCTCTGGTTCTATTAAACGATCATCATCATTCGCTTCGCGATTTGGCTTCGATTTTGGAAGACCAATTCAGGATTCTGCCCAAGCTGCCACTTAAAAAAAGAAGAATGAAGATTTGACTTAAAGATTTTTGTTGTTTTTACTTAAATGTTTTATTTCACTTGCCCTGGTTCATGAGGAATTTGAAGCAGAAACGACAATAATCTGGTTGGGTGGTACTAATAGATATTTAATTTAAATTCTCTACAAAAAGATAAAGAAATACCATCTTAATATTTTAGCAATTTATTTACAATATTTAGTATTATTCTCAATTAACTCCACTCCCTATAGCTAAAAGCAAAACGAACAATTTTTTCCTATTTTGTCTTTGAAGGCAGAAGAGAACAAGAATAATTGAATATATTGCTAACGAAAAAAAGTTGTGTTAGCATTTGAAGTAAGTGATGGATGATAATGATAAAGATGCGATACATTGATATGCCTAGTTCTAAAAATCGAAAGTTAGTTTTAATATAAAAAAATGAACACTTGAAAATTAATAACAAAAACATGATAAGTTTTAGCAACAACACGTCAGTCGCGCGAATCTCCAGCTGTTTCAGACACCTCTGTTACTAGGAGTACATACCCATGACTGTTACTCGTTGTTCGCGGCCTGGAATGTTCTTGTGCGAAGTCGAGGAGGGGCGCGGGAGGAGGTGCGGTCGCCGCAGGGACCGGCTCGAGCGCAACGATGGCAGGCGTGGGGGCGCAGGGGGGCACCACCGGCACCGGCGACGTCGGCCGCACCACGCCGTTGATGCGCGGCGTCACCGGCAGCCCTGTTACCACTCGCACCGACACCGGCGACTTCGGCTCCTCCTCTGTAAACAAAGGTGACACGTCAGAAGGAGCTACACATAACGCAACTTACTACCTTGGACCCAAACATGATTACGAAAATGTTATCATCAGTCTAATAAGGTCCTATTAGAAATGAGCGGGCCATCCTCGGTCGGTCAACACTTGTCAAACTCGTGTCAACCGCTCGTCGACGGCTGCAGTCCGTGGCGGTAAACTACCAGGCGAACATATTCCGCAGGAGTTCAATCGAGCCGTGTGAATGAAACAACTACATCGGAGTGAATGAGACAGCATCATACCACTTTACTTTCAGATAGTAACGGTACGCAATAGTGAACTTTACGCAGATGCCATAAAGTTTATAGTAGAGTAAAACTTAATATAATCAGTCACGCTGCAATGCCGAGTGAGACAGAGGATTGGTCCGAGTGTAGTAAAAGAGACGGAAGCGGGGGCGTGGTCCGACGATACAATTACGTCAGCACATGTGGTTGCGCGCGTGCTTTCGGTTTGTTTGGCGTTAACAGTTGCCACGCCGAAAATCAGCTGCTCAGCGAGGTGCCAGAAAAAACAAGTCGCGTCGTAACCGGCCCGTAAAATGACTGGCGTCTGCTACTACTAGATTGTGGGTTTGTTTTGTTGAGCGTCGAGCCAACTCTACGTTTTTATAGATCTTGTCCGCGTAGGTAAAAAAATATATTTTACTGATAAAGAAATATTATCGAGAACATACGACAACCACTATTAATAACAGATAGGTACATATCACAGACGTTTATTATATCACGTCCGAGAGATATACATAACAAAGTTGTTTTCGTTTAGCTAAAGACTACACGCCATCTAGAACACCTATACAATGTACATACTGGAAAAATGTTTTACGTAACGAAGATACATATTCTGTATGAAGAGCTCTGCTATTTATATTTGTAAGACCTAGCTTTTTGCTTCTGCCCGTACCGGCTTTACGCTACATATTATTCTTCAGTAACGCAGTCCGAACAATAATGTCTGACTTCTTATCTTACAGGAACTACGCAGTACCTAGGCTTCGTATGTTATTTCTTGTCAAGAGTTCCATACATTATAAAATAACGTTTGAATGACTAATTATTGCAACCTGAGTAACGAGCATCGTCACCTTTTAGATTCTTTGTCTTGAGTCATTATAATTACAATATTAGTGCTTCTTCCTTCCAATGGTAGAAACACTTCACCATCTTTCACTTAATTCATATTATATAATTTATCATCATCTATTAATAAAATTAGTTTACCATTAATGCATAATACATAGAATGTCGATATGTTGGCTGGTAAGTAAAGAAACCGTTTATAGTTGCAAAGTACGAGTAGAATAGAAAATATAAACATAATGACTGAAATGTAGCTACCTCCTCAGATTGCGTGATCTTTCATCAACTTATTGTGAATGAAGATATTTATAGAAATCAGCAGACGTGTAATAGACACATTCGACACATCTCTAGCGACAGCAATGTACTATATTTTCAAAGAATGGTAATTCCAAAACAACGGTTTATAATCTTGAATAGAGTCCAAAATATGAAGAGATTAAAGAATTTCACAATGAAAATGAAGCCACTAAGCAATTATTAATCATAATCATAATTAATCAACACTCATCGCAAAGATGCGCCAAATTAGAGTTCACTTCTACAATAAAACAAAGTACACGAGCTTCGAGCTAAATAATAGGAAAACATAAAAGGTGGGTGGTTATTGACCGATTTATTCAATCGTATTCAATATGAATTAGAATTGTTTCAGTGTGTCCCAGACGTGGCCTAGGAGTTTGCACTCGTGACTTTGACAAACATCCCGACTTTGTAAAGCTGCCTTTGGAGAATAAACAGATCAATGAGGCTTGAACTTACACCATAACATAAATAAGAGGTTATTAACATCAACCCACGAGTCTTCAACTTCAAATGGCGAATTTTCAGTTAGTGTTACTGAAGTCAAATGCCTAAGACAAATCTCTCCCTATTCTTTGCTGTGTGTTTGAAATCAGCATCAGGTAATTATTAATATTGTAAGCCCACTTAGAATCTACGCAGTCAGTTTCACAATAGATATTCAATGAATTAGTTCTTATTCTAATTAACAATACATACATTTCCAAGTACAATTGTTTGGTAATTTCTAATAGACAGTCGATATTTATGACGGATATTTTTATAACTTAGCTGAAATAATTTGATATTTTTCAATTTTAATTAACTACTACTTTCAGAAAATAATACAAACACGTTTTATAAACCACGGACTATCACAAAACACAGATAATAAACAATCCTAGTATGACCACATAATTAAACAAATACAAATCCCAATCATCATCATCATCACCTATAATGTTCACTGCTGGGACACAGGCGTCCTCTCTATGAGAGGGAGTGGGCTATAATCCACCACGCGAGCCCAGTGCGGGTTGGTAGATGTCACATGTCTTCGAATTTTTAGTTCTAGGACATGCCGGTTTCCTCACGATGTTTTCCTTCACCGTTTTTGAGAACAAATCCCAATGGTGGTTGGATACTAAGGGTAGAAAAAAGAAACGACAGAAACCCAAGAAAACGGTGGAAATGCAAAATATGACCTCTTTACGTTGATCTATTATGGCTACAAAAAAAAACACAGAATTTAAGTCTGGCGATCAGATCGATTCCAGAAATACCACTACATTTGGTTGAGCAAAATCTTAGGGACACATTTTACGCATTATGAAAGCAAATGTTTTTAAAATATGTGATGACATTTCATCATCATAGCACATAGACCGAAAATGAATAAACGTGGCCAATATTTATTCGTTGGGAACAGATATGCTGTCGACCACAAATAGTGTTCATAAGGACCTGAAAACGCAAACGACAAAACTAAGAAAGCAAATTGCCCAATACTACAATTAAATCAACAAAATCTGCATAATATTTACTAAATATTTTGTCCGTTCTTTAGAAATAATCGTGGTTGTTATCAAGCAAGAAACAAAAACAGTGTTTGGATGTCGCAGGTTTCGATAAATCCATAAGAAATGTCCACGTTCTTTGCCATAATCTCTAATTTTAGGCTGCAGAACCAGGTTTTAAGGTCTCAAATTGACTTAATTCTTGAACGTGTTTTGGACCCAAAAATGATTAGGTGTACAATATGTTAATTTAGGACATCTTTTGCAAATTTCACAAATTTATGGGATCTCTATCTAAAGGTATCTTATCTATCAATAGAAGATTCTTTAAGATAAATTATTTATCAATGCTAGCAAAGCCCCGATATTTTGTATCTGAAAAAAATTCTTGGAATAGAAAAGGACATTGACCAAGGATTTGGATAATATGGAGAAAATATCGAATTGCGCTATAAATATTAAGTAGAATCACTTACACGAGTGTTGAACTTGACTATTTCAATACGTTGAGACAAATAGCAATAAATAATTCAGTATCCTGGTAAAAACTGACTTCATTACATTAGAATCAGAGAACAAAAAGTTGAAAACAGTATTTTTTAAGGTTCTTCGTGACGTACCTTTGATACAAAAATTTTATATTTTATACTTGGACAAGCAACACATCGAGAAGCTGTCCTGTCCTCATCAAATTAAAACAAATAATATGTAGGCTTATTGGCTGTCAATTGCAGGCAGTACCAGGGTAGAATGAGTGCGTAGGTAGTGCCCTGGGAGGGGCAGCAGTAACGTGCGTCACTGGCCTTCTGGGAACCTCACTGGGGGTTGTTATGTAGCCGCTGAGATTCGCCCTTGAGAGCCTTTGAAAACTGGACAGGAAAGCGAGGTTGTGTCCGTGAGGTGACGTAAATAACGAAACTATTATGTATGAACCGCGCAATAACGATAATATCTTGTGCAAAGGTGTTTTAGTGTGCATTTAAATGTAATTAACTCTTGAAACGGGATATTTATTTACTTATCATAATATCACGCCCGGTAATCGCCGAACGGGTAGGCAGAGCAGAGGTGTACCTAATAGTACACCCACATTTAGTGACCATGTCAGTTTAAAACCTTAGTTATTTAAATATAATCGGGGAGTGGAGTCAAGAAATCGTGTTATAGTAGTAGTATAGTGTCTTGTTGTAGCTGGATTAAGTAGTTTGGAGTTACATAAACAATTATGTTTCTGCACAGTGTTATTCATGCCATACTCAAACTTGACTTAGAATCAATCTCAAAAAAATTAAAAGTTCCAAAACTTTTTGCGAAGTTTCAACGACTTGATCGACACTAAGGATCATTTCAATCGCATTGATCAATAGTTCTGTATGGTGTCGAACGTAAAGAATAGCACCATCCCATATCTTCCCGTGGGTGTCGTAAGAGGCGACTAAGGGATTAGCCAGAGAATGGGCAGCAGCATTCACTGTGCTATTTTTTTTTTGTAACAACTGTTCTGCGATCGCCAACCCGCCTGCCAAGCGTGGCGATTATGGCAAAGCCCCCCAAAATGTCAATGTGGCGACATTTGTGGGCGGCCTATGTCCAGCAGTGGACTTCTTTTGGGCTGAAATGATGATCAATATTTAACTCAAATCAAAAAAGAAATCCAAAAGTGCCAAAACTCCCATAAAATCCAACGAACAGCATTAATCCACAGGTAGTATACTACGCTAAAAGAAACAAAACACCTCTTGTTGGATTATGTCCGCCTGGTACAATTGCGCATGGCGGGCGCGCGCCTACAAGCAACGAGCACGCAAACACCGACCATCTCCCACGACGCGGACACCCACACGTGCAAGTGAAACTGTGATTCCAGACACTAGTGAACCGGTATCGTTGTTATGTACATCTGTTGCTGATCTGAGACCGGTATTTAAAATACCAGCACCAAATAGGCGTTGGTTGTATGCGAATGTGGCTTGCAAAACGGTGATCAAGTTCTGCAGCCTCTGATGTTATACTCTTTCGCATGACTTTGGAAATAAACGACCTGTTTGATCACGCATATAGTTTGCAAACCCAGGATTATTTTAATTGAACCTGACCTACCTTATCTAAACTAACCAACAATAGAACCTAATTTATCTAACCTAGCTTTCTAACCTAACCGGTTGTTATTTTAAATCCTGCTTATCGATTAAGCACTGCACTGAATCATCAAATATGATGAAACACTCTTTAACTTTAAAACCTGTAATTTCAGTGAACTTAGAAATGTTTCATCATCAGTCAAAGTTTGGTTTTTCGAGTCGGAATGTTACAAAATTAATAAAAACCATAGGACAGTGAAAACAGCACGTCCCCCTGAGTAACTACGTTATATAAGAGATACGATGCTTCGACCTTTCAGAAAAGCTTTAAGAACATAAAAGTGCGAGTTTTAACAATGGTAAAACTTGGATTCCATTCTTACGGCTTTTAAACTGTTTGAGTAACTTTGAAATAATGCCTGAATGGTTTCTTGAGTCGGATCCGTTGATTTCACAGTCGTACAAATTTTCTTTTTGTTTCAAAAGTTTTATGAAACGATGTTTTGTCAACCCAGTTACTAAGAGCAAAAATCTCAACAATTTGCGTTCAGTATACAAGCTGTTGTTTAGCATTCTCGTCAAATTTAAGGAGGTAACTATGCTTATGATTCTCGACCCGAATCAATAATAAAATGGGTAGATATTTTTTATTTATTTACGGAAATCGGTAAGTGTGAAGCACCCTTAGGAACCACCCTTGTTTTAAGCGGCCCGTCTGATCCTTGACCTATAACCACGCTTTCACACATACATACAATCGCAAACGTTTATTAAATAATTTGTTACTACCTAAACCACGTTAAGGGAGTTTTTCTGAAAAACTGAGAAACTTAAACAACAAAAAAGCAGCGTTTGTAATAGTTATGTCTTTTGTGACAACCTCCTGAATTTTGACGAGGATGCAAAACAACACCTTGTATTGCCATTTGACCTATGTCATATTATGTACCAGGCCCCTCAGAAAGTATTGCGAAAAAAAGTTTTTATATATGGGAGACTGGCCAGTTATTATGTTTTTCGAAAATATGATTATTTATAAGTAAAAATAAGTAAGTTCCAATTTCAAAATTTCCCTCCACATTTTTTGCGAGTTAATTCAAAGTATTGTGTCTCACTGAAATATGGATCTGCGCCGGGAACATTTTAGAGCTATGATTTTATACGATTTCAAGTGTCGCCTGAAACCGGATGAATCGTACGATAGACTTCAAATGGCATTCATGGATGAAGGCCCTTCCAAGGCAACCGTGTATCGTTGGTATAACGAATTCAAGCGCGGTCGACCAACTTTGGGGGATGACGAAAGAAGCGGTCGCCCTTTGACGGCTGTTACCGAAGAAAACGTGCTAGCAGTGAAAAATTTAATCCAAGACAATAGGCGAATTACATATCAGGAGATTCAACACATATTGAAGATTGGATCGGGAAGCGTTCACGAGATTCTACACAGCCATCTTCGCGTGAGGAGGATAGTATCACGCTGGGTGCCGCACAACCTCACCGATGCTCAGAAGCAGGCCCGGGTGGAATGGTGCCGTGATATGCTTAACAAATTTGAAGCAGGCTCGTCTCGGCGTGTTTACGACATCGTTACAGGTGATGAGTCCTGGATTTATCAATACGACCCAGAAACCAAGCGCCAGTCGACTGTTTGGGTGTTTCAAAATGAGCCAACGCCTACCAAAGTGAAGCGATCTAGAAGCGGGGGTAAGATTTTGATCGCTAGCTTTTTTAATTTGACTGGCCACTTGGTATCAATTCCCTTACGGGATCAAAGAAGCATTAATGCCGAATGGTATACTTCCAAATGTTTGCCAGAAGTTTTCTCTGTTATAAGCAACAAGCGACCAAACACAGGGCTCCGCGGGCTACTGCTCCACCACGACAATGCACCTGCGCACACCGCACTCAAAACGAGGGACTTCCTGGACAGCACGCCAGTCAAACTCCTGGGTCACCCTCCTTACAGCCCTGATCTAGCACCGTGTGACTTCTTTTTATTCCCAAAAATAAAAAATCAGCTCAAAGGGATACAATTTTCGTCGCCGGAAGATGCGCTGGCTGGGTTCGAGCAGGCTGTAAACGAGGTGTCTGCGGCGGACTGGAAAAAGTGTTTTGAAAACTGGTTTAGGCGCATGAATCTTTGTATAGAGGCTGGTGGAAAGTACTTTGAAAAGATTTAATAAAAATATATGTACGTATAGAAAAATTTTTTTTAGTTTCGCAAAACTTTCTGAGTGTCCCACGTACTTGACCGAGATTTTGTCCAAGGTCCCGGTTTGCGGATCCCCAGTTCGGTGCATGTCAACGAACATTTTAATAGTGTTTAGGAACAGTGCCTAGATTTCTGTTTCTCTACTTAATCGGATATCTTTTGTGGAATTAAATTTTTAATCAAGATTCTATTTTGGATCTTTAGAAACAAGGATAAGTTGTAATAAATCCAGTTGGGAGCCGACATTTAAAACCCAGCTATTTTTGTATTTTATTGGAAACCCAACTTGAGAGAAATATATCATCTCTTATCCGAAGTAAGTACCCTGGTACATCGTAATGACTACATTACGATATACCCGAGTAGGCACCCATTTAGACATAATGTGAGGTACAAGTAGATAAGGTTTTTTACCGAACAAAATTGTTACGTGTAACAAATTGAAATAGTGTAGTGAGAGGGCCACTAGTTCAGTGAGTGAGGAGGGAGTGCAGTGGGGGCTGCGGGAGCCTCCGAGTCTGGAAGTGATAAGCGGGGCGGTCTCGCGGGGGGGAAGAGGTGTGCTCGGCATCGGCACGTGACAAGCCGTCACGCGGCACGAACTCACCCGAACGCATCGCCGCGCGCCGCCGCCGCGCCGCTGCAACGCGCTCTCGACTGGAGGGGGGGGGGCGGTAGGGTATACAGTCTACCTAGCACATGCACATACACACCTTGCCTCCAAGTACACCGGACTGGGACAATAAAATTAACTCTTTTGTAACTCTGCCACTCTGCCGCGCTATTGACATGCACTGCGTGTTTCTAGGGCGCTGAGTCATTTGAATTGTAAAATTTAGATTTTCCGAGAAATAAGGTTACAAGGAACATAGGTGTACCCTTTATTACCAATAAGCTCTTAGTTAATTAGACTTGATACTGTAATACTCAAAATAAACGTACAAGGATCAAAGGACCTGAGTGAAAGGACTAAGACTTCAGACGTCAACGAAAGTGAACATTTACGACTAGCGTCCAAACTGAACAAAGTGTTACAATTTTTGGGTGTGATATATTTTATCTCAATGTCAATAACCTCGCAAATACGCGGCGGCTCGCTCCACATTTTTACAACGCTTCATTACGCGACAAGCGCACGACACGTGTAGCGCACTCGATAACAATTAGATTTGCCTTGGCAATCTCAACTGGGCATTACCAGTTAGAAGATAATGACGAATCCGTGATGCTCTATGACTTCTATAAGCACGTTTAACCGCTACCTACGTGTTTTAAAAAGAATACCTCTAATCAATCATCCCTTTCGTATAAAGTATTCGCCAGAAAAACAAAAAATGCAGAGCTTAAATCGATAAGCCATTAATACTAGAGGTCACCCCGTAATTAAGTTCGTTCTAGAACAAAGATAGGTTGCGTCAAGCGTGTATCTCGTCGACGATAAAGTTTGCGTACAGCGAATACAGATGACCACAATATAGGCGTTATTACAAAACACAAAGAGCACACAATCTAATGAAATGATACCTCATTACGCGTTTGTGTCGTGCCGACCAGAGCTAACAGTATTGGAAGAGTGAAACAAAAGAAACCCAGATAAGATAATGTTTATGAAAACAAATATGGCTACGATGAGGTTAGCGACAGAATAACAATACTGAAACATGGCTTCATTATCATAAATGCGAAGAAGAAACCTTAATAGCGAAAACATCAAAATTTAACGTTTATTTGTTTACGAAGATGGTAGAAGTTGTATTTAGTATTTTGGTGTGAAGTGGTGAAGCCTTGACCCAAAGCGCAGGCAGTGGTTGGTCGCGAACCTCTGGCTACACCTGTTTAGTAGTTAATCTCATAAAACTATGTAATTATGTCTGTTACGCAACCGTGCCCGTCCCACGTTACGCTGACACACGCCGGCCATCTTTATTGGATTACGACTTTCATTGTGTGCGACATCCGCCAGTTATTACGTAAAATATTGCTATTATTTTTCCTCTATAATTATTGACTTATTGCAATGATATACGTTGTTATTGCACTCCCTCAAGTTGTTTACTACATTTCTTAGAAAGATCAATCATTCTCATCTTCATCAACCAAAGAATTTGACGGTTTGTGGTTTCGTTAACAAACTCGTAAAAAATAGAAGATTAACATAAACCGAAGCTGCTCAATCCTCTTGTCTGTTAACATACTCAAACTATTCAACCATTGAAAACCATCGCAGTACCTATACAGTGCGTTACTCGAAATACTAAAACACTATTTCCATGAGTTAGAATCATGCTTGTTGAATGTAGTAAAAACTGCAGGTGTTACAAATACAATAGATAAAGTATCAGGCCGGTACTTGGTGACGTCCCACATGGCTAGTCTGGCAATCATTTCAACAACATCTACGACTTCTTCTATGAAAACGACTGACAGAATTTGTCTGGACTCTGCAATATTATTGTTACTCTTTTTAAATTCCGCTTAAAATTCGACGGCTTCGATTCAAAGGACCAACCTTTTTGCCACTTTAAACTTTTTTTTGCACATAAAAAGATGCATTACCATTTTGGAGGAGGATGAGAGGTTCTCTCGTACCAATAATAAAACAGGCGTAATAGCAGACTCGAGGAAAATATGTTATAGACCTAAGGTCACAAGGGAAAGCGATTTTAAAACACGCATGTCTATACAAGACCGACATATGGACTCAACATCACATACGCCACGATATTTACGACCTTGGGAAGAAGAACGCCTTGACGGCAACACGCTGACTTGTACGCACGCAATACCTCAGTGTTTTGGTTTGTGGCTTTTCTTCCTCGTATTTTATGCTGCCCTAATACAATACCGTTGGTAATATATCCTTTAAAGTTAATTAGATCCTTTTTAGCACATTCGATTGAACTGATTTCTATTTGTTTCATAAGTATCAAATCATTTCAGTCAACAGCTTGGTCTGAGCAATCATGTTCGTTGTTTCTTTCAAATAAATATTTTTATAAAATACAATAAAAATACTTTATGCAATTTGCAAAATTGCGAGTAAGGTCAGTGTAGTAATCAAACAAACGCTTTACTTGAAGCATTTTGCTTCAAACAAACGTGCAAACGTGAACAAAACTACAAACGTGAACAAAAAAAGAATAACTTTACTATGTTACCAACGATTGAACGTAAGCAGTCATTGGTTGTGGTTTTCCCGCACTACAAACTACAATCTCAGCTCTAAGCTGCTTAGTTCCAAACAATGTAGTAGTAATGCTGGCTAGGTCATAGCTTACTACGGACAAAATACTAGAATGACCCGTTTTCAACAGTACAATGTTTTCTCTTAAGTGCCAAGAGTCTCGATCACAAATGAGCTTTACTGAAACATACATTGTATTTAATTCCATTTGATGATAGATCTGAGTTAGTATCTTATACGAATATAAAAGGGATATCTAAAGAGATGTAAATTGTGATAATAGTAACAATGGTTACTACTCAGAATATAATAGAACAACACCTACTGATCGAAATAGATTTGAAGACACTTTTAGAGAAATCAAAATAGCTTTTGAACAACATTGAAAGGGTGACTAACGTCAACGGATAAAGGAAGAATATCAAATATTTATCTAATATAATAAAGGAGCATCGAAAACAAACATTATTGACAACGCTTAATGTAATAAAGTATTATAAATATGCGTATTAGTCGTGCTCTTGGATTCAGTTGAGCAAAATCAAGACGAGGTTACACTGCAAGGTCAAATAATGCACTCGTGTGGACAATTTGACCTATTGAATCACTTTCAAATTATCGCATTACAATTGAATTGTTGTCACGTTGAATGGCCTGAAGAGTTTCAGGAGCAACATTAAATTTGTTAAATAAAATTCTTTAAATATTTGCAGCGTCTACAGCAACTAGTTTAAATTATTTTTCCCGAAAGAAGAAATCATAAACTGCGGACTACGGAGTTCATTAAACTTTTCAACATTTTGAATATCTTCCATACCGAGAATTTCTTTTTACTAAAAAAATTGCCCACGACGACGATCTCAACAAAATTGGAAAAAGTACTCCAATAAAAAATTTCGTGTTACGAGAAAGTAGTAGGGTCGCTATTTATCTATAACTCACCTAAATACTCTTTAATCCACTTCTTCTTAGGGGGTGGTCGGATTTGAGCGTCTTTGACTTCAGCTTTCACGGGACTCGGGACGAAGTTCTGGCTCGTGGAGGGCCTTTCAACTTCGGGGACACGAGAAGCAGCCACCAACGATGTGATCATCTGTTGCTGTGGGAACCCATAGCCGTTGATGGCGTGCCCGTGTGCTTGCAGCTGTTTGTATGCTTTGAGCGTTATTGGTATCGGCTCGACGATGCTGCCGAATTCTGTCTCCCTGGTGTTGATCGCGATGGTGTGGAGCGTGTCGGCGTAGTACTCCCCGGGGGCTCCCATCGCGCCGAACAGTTCTGGCTGCACGCGACGTCTCCGGTAGCCGGCAGTGCCCAGTTTCGCTTCGGTGGTTTCCATAAGTATACCCATTCTACAATGGGCCACTATATTAACTAACTACGACTACTAGTCCTCATTGTCATAGACTCACTTTCGTCCTATTCATTCTTAAATTAATTAGGTAACTGTACAGTCTCTTGATTAACTTATGTTTATAATTTTTTCACTTATTAATTGCTTGAATTCTGCTGGAGTATTCTGAAGAAACCAAACAAAAACTTTTACGATACGGTACGTTTCGAAGTTTGAAAGGATTGTATAAGTCAATTGACGTTCAGAGCGTATTGTTATAAGTTTGTGAGACGATTAAGAAATCCAAGGGCTTCATACAAAAAAATAAATGATTCGAAACGTGGGGCTTCTTTGAAGAGTTCTAGTAAGAGTTTTGCACAAACAGTTTATTGAAAAAAAAAATAAGAAAGTTTCAGCACAAAACAATAAAAATCTCTCAAAGTAGGAAGGAGTCGTTCCAAAATTTTCCAAGTTTTCTTTGTCTTAATTATAAAGAGTTTCCTCCTAGTGCTCGTTTACCTGGTTCAGATTAATTTCATGCCCTAAAGTTAAACGATGCAATTTTTCACCTGAGGGTAGAATGATTTTACCATACAACGGCAAAGAAACAAAAAAATAATAAGGCTCTAAAATAAGGGCAACCTCACATATTAGGAAAATACCAAGTGAAATCAATAGACTAAATTACTAAGCGGAATGAAGTTCGCAAGAATGAGATGGCGCATGGCATGCATGAGCAAGTCAAGGTGCTAGTTAGAATGGGTGTTGCAAGTGCGAGCGACCTAGGTGCTGCCGGCAGCAGCGGAGCGCGCGGCTGCGCTCAACAAGTGCGGGGAGGGCGTCGAACGCATGGCACGACCCGCCGGGCACGTGCACTCGCCGCGCCCTCCCCGCACCCCGCGCGCGTGCCTCCGACAGACATTGACAGCTAGTTGTACCTCCTCCCACACCATGCGGCCCTGGTACTGCGGCCGACCGAATTGGCAGACATAGTGGATTTCCATCGGCAAACAAAAGAACGTGCGGAAATGTGTTTCGGTGCGACGACTACAATACAAATGAAAAGTTAGTTTTTTTTTACGGATGTAGGTAACAAAATTGAGTTTGTTAAATGTGTATTGAAATGGATGTTTTTTTTTCGACCGGGTAGGTTGTGTTATTCGCCACAAAATGTTATTCAGGTGTGTTAACGTATTTTCCGCCATGTATGCAATAAAAATACATTATAGTCAAATATATTAGATAACAAATATTGATAAAATGTTGTCATCACTGAAACTTTTATAATTCGAATCGAATAGTTTTTTGGCTAGATGACGCAGGCAAAGACTGAATGGAACCTAAGAGGCGAATAACCATTAGAGCATGACAAAATAAAAAAAAAGCGAACAGTTGTTGGACTTGGAAGTAAGAAACGTTATCAGATTGGTCACAACGCTCGGTGTACATACGTACACGTGCCAAAAAGCATACTGTTATCGTGGAAAAGCAATAACAAACCAGAGTTAATGCAACAACCGCGCTTCAGAAAAGTCTAGATCATGAAAAATTGGTGGGGATAGATAATTTTGTGTTTTCAGAACTGTTATCAACACTAAATGTATTTGAGATAAGAGTAATGTTTCATTTGAAATTATTTACGAGAATTCAATAACAAAAAGGTTGACTGATCAAGTTATTTATGACATATAATCTTCTGAACTTAACCAGGATATCATGAACAAGACATAGGTCAGTATAAATTTCCACGCCAATTTCAAGTAAGGGCTCAGTCATAGAGAGGCGAACGTAAGCGAGCGTACACACGCGCGGGTTATATAAGCGATACAAACGACGACACGTGTCCGTGTTTATATTATGTAACTACCTACCGGCGCAATGCTAGCTATACATGCCTAATGAAATGAAATGAAAAATGATTTATTGTTTTGCCAAGTTTTTCTTACAAACTAGCTATTTATGGGTTTTCCTTCTAGGCTACTAAAGACTGTGTTAGGAAACTCCCCTCCTCTATAACTTATTAACAATAACAAACTTGTTATTTTTTACAATTATTACAGGAAAAAGAGATTAGTAAATTAATAGAAGAAGACATAATAAAAAAAAAACAAAAAGTGAATATACTTGTGAAAGGCTGTGTTTGGGAATGGTTTAGTGTGAGTGAGTGTATGATGTATGCCTGTGTGGGAAGGGGGTGTGTAGGGTGAGTGGGTGAGTGAGTGGCTGTTGAGAAATTAAGCGTGGGTGGGTGTGTATCGTGTGCTTATGGCTGCGTGAGTGCGTGATATTGAAAATGATGTCGGTTTATGTTTTATTTTAGCAGCGCCTCTGTGTCCTCGTAGGTAAGTTATCTAAACAAAATAATTAGCATTTTTATACATTCAAATTGTTTCCTGTTATGCACATAGATCTCTGTTAAATCTATTGTACAGCTGAGCTGAACGTTTTTTATATTGAATGCAGGCGAACTTAATGGTCTAATATATGTGTACTATTATTTCTATTAGCCGTGCTACTGCTATGTGATGATTGGATTGCAGTAGGATGAAATATTTGTTCGATGACATGATCCTGAAGTCCTCCACGCTGGCTTTTGGCACATACGTTAAGAAAATATTGCATAAAGTTAAATTACACTGTCATGGTGATTCCCATACATCTCTTGTTGCGGAAACATTGAAGGAGAAAATAAACTTTCTATGGAAACATTAATCGTCTGGAATATATAATGCTACAACTAGATAATGCTGTAGACAATGTTAAATCATATGAAACTCAAATGCCATCCCTTGTTGTATACATACGTGGGACACTCAGAAAGTTTTGCGAAACTAAAAAAAATTGTTCTATACGTACATATATTTTTATTAAATCTTTTCAAAGTACTTTCCACCAGCCTCTATACAAAGATTCATGCGCCTAAACCAGTTTTCAAAACACTTTTTCCAGTCCGCCGCAGACACCTCGTTTACAGCCTGCTCGAACCCAGCCAGCGCATCTTCCGGCGACGAAAATTGTATCCCTTTGAGCTGATTTTTTATTTTTGGGAATAAAAAGAAGTCACACGGTGCTAGATCAGGGCTGTAAGGAGGGTGACCCAGGAGTTTGACTGGCGTGCTGTCCAGGAAGTCCCTCGTTTTGAGTGCGGTGTGCGCAGGTGCATTGTCGTGGTGGAGCAGTAGCCCGCGGAGCCCTGTGTTTGGTCGCTTGTTGCTTATAACAGAGAAAACTTCTGGCAAACATTTGGAAGTATACCATTCGGCATTAATGCTTCTTTGATCCCGTAAGGGAATTGATACCAAGTGGCCAGTCAAATTAAAAAAGCTAGCGATCAAAATCTTACCCCCGCTTCTAGATCGCTTCACTTTGGTAGGCGTTGGCTCATTTTGAAACACCCAAACAGTCGACTGGCGCTTGGTTTCTGGGTCGTATTGATAAATCCAGGACTCATCACCTGTAACGATGTCGTAAACACGCCGAGACGAGCCTGCTTCAAATTTGTTAAGCATATCACGGCACCATTCCACCCGGGCCTGCTTCTGAGCATCGGTGAGGTTGTGCGGCACCCAGCGTGATACTATCCTCCTCACGCGAAGATGGCTGTGTAGAATCTCGTGAACGCTTCCCGATCCAATCTTCAATATGTGTTGAATCTCCTGATATGTAATTCGCCTATTGTCTTGGATTAAATTTTTCACTGCTAGCACGTTTTCTTCGGTAACAGCCGTCAAAGGGCGACCGCTTCTTTCGTCATCCCCCAAAGTTGGTCGACCGCGCTTGAATTCGTTATACCAACGATACACGGTTGCCTTGGAAGGGCCTTCATCCATGAATGCCATTTGAAGTCTATCGTACGATTCATCCGGTTTCAGGCGACACTTGAAATCGTATAAAATCATAGCTCTAAAATGTTCCCGGCGCAGATCCATATTTCAGTGAGACACAATACTTTGAATTAACTCGCAAAAAATGTGGAGGGAAATTTTGAAATTGGAACTTACTTATTTTTACTTATAAATAATCATATTTTCGAAAAACATAATAACTGGCCAGTCTCCCATATATAAAAACTTTTTTTCGCAATACTTTCTGAGGGGCCTGGTATATTGACCTTTTTAATATCTGGCACTTGAGTTTCATATGATTTAACATTGTTTACAGCATTATCTAGTTGTATCATTATAATTATCTTCTTGATGATTAATGTTTTCATAGAAAGTTTATTTTCATGTGGAATTCAAGTCTAAACACAAGAACACTATTCTCTGAATTCTATAAAGGTTATAGCTATTGTTAATTTTCTATAGATCCGAAGACATAAAAGAGGAAAATTCGTAAATAATAATCGCCGCATTTATGACGTCACAATCGTCTCACCGACAACCGTGTCCGGAGATAATTGCTCGCCGGAAAATAATGCAGAGACTAAACATAGGCACAATAAGCTGGTCATATCAGAATTTAAATAATTAAACGGCTAAAATTAAAATATAAATCTGCCCTACCTCAATTCTACTGATTACAATGAAACAATTGAAATACTATAAAAGCAACGCGTCAGCAAGGAAGTAGCATAGCTACCCGATATGTAGGACAGACGACACGGCAAACGTGCATTTTTCACAAATTGCGCAACTGCTAATAGTCCATAGCGTACAAACGATTATAACCTGCACAATATCAATAAAATGAATATGTTAACTTGGTAAACAACGTTCCCATCAAGGCCTCTTTACATATCTTTTATTAATCTCATCACAAATACAAAGCGTAGCATTTATATTAGCGGAATAAACAAAGGAAATCTGCCCCAGTAGCTTGTTTGTATGCTCAGCAAATATGTGCTCTTTCATTAACATTATTGGTTCAATACATTTTCTTCTTATCGGGTAATCAGATTTATATTAAACTTTCTTATTGATTCTATTAACCCCTAATTGTAACATTGTTAGTTCCCGAGTTACGTTTTCGCTATCTACGACATTGGCTGCTTTGTTTTCATTGAATTATGACTATTGATCGACATAAAAACTTATACATAAAACCAACCTACAGCTTAGAATAATGTTATCTGAAAAGAGATATATAGTATTATTGTTTACGAAGATTATATTATTAGGGACATCCTCAATGTTGTCTTCTTGGCATTTATAGATCGACTCATTAGCTATCACGGTTATCGCTGTTTGTCGTAAATCCGGGACTATCTCATCCGATACAACAACTTTATTGTTTTTTAACGTGACATTTATTCTCGGCAATCAAAACTTTGACAAAGCAGAAATTCTTGTTTCATAAATAACAACGAGTAAAGTCGAGCCGACAAAAATATCACCATCGTGTCTGAGAAAACGCCCTTTGAAGGAAAATGTTGCTCCGTTTTCGCTAGAATGTTACGATTGTTATAAAATATATTGGGTGTAAGATACAACAATGAAAGATCGGAAGGACTCGACAGAATACTCAAAAACAAATGCATTGCACGATGACCCAATTCTGAATGAATGACAACTCAAAGACTTTGCAGTCGTTTTGGGTAAACAAGAATAATGATTGGACGTAACAATACAATGTTAAATATCCACATTAAGATTTTCACACCGGACGAACCATTTGTGAATATAATTCAATAACATTAGACATGGACGAACTCTCAATGACAAAAATTTTACGGGACAATCACTGAACATGCCTTATGATATTTGCAAGTACTGGCCAAAATGAGATTGCGAAGTTTTTAAAATATCCTGAATATGTGCCGAAATGCTTGATCATACCTATATCACGTAGCGATAAAGATACCATTGTAATATCCATATCGGTAATATTGTTACTACGTTACGTAAGGAATTATTACAATAACATTACAGTCAACTACACACATTACTAAACATCGCATCGTTGCGATGATACTGCCTATAAGAATTTAGTTTGCCTGAATCTAACTTCTCAGGTATGCGCCCACGTCTGAAGTCATTATAAAGGATGATAATCTGGAAAGCCATCCGGTCGAGGGTTGATACTACGATCTAGCTTAGTTATCTCCGAACGTCAATTGCAAAAATCCAAGGGATGCACTGCATGACCGCCGAGGGCGAGAGGAGACAGCGCGAGAAGTCGGCGCCGGGCGCCAGGCGCTGGGCGCTGGCGTTGTCGGACACTCGCTAATTGCCGCCAGTGGCTGCAGCTCGTGGTGGCACGTGGGGCGCGGCGCGGGCAGGTGCCGCCGACCTCGCGCTATCTCGTCTCGCCGTTCGAGGTCGCGATGATAACGTACGCTATTTTCGACACAACGTCGTCAGCTCGAGCGTGTTCGTGACCGTCGCAAACGCAACCGCGAAATCACTAAAGACTCCCGAAACGGAAGCGCGACCGCTGGTATACTGCAAGCGCGACGTCGCGGGCGGTGCGATTCACTCGAGACGAGTCAGAGTCGGCATGTCGCGATAGCGGGTCATCAGACTAGACAGCGACAGACGAGGCGCGGAGCCGACTGCCGCCGACGCAATCTGCTCGACGACTGAGTGTCCGCTGCGGACCGCGGACCGGCTCCGTCTCGGGCGGCGGAGGAGGCGGGGTGCGCGACCTCCGGAGCCCCGCGCCAGCCGCGAGTGAAACCGACGTCGAACGAAATCGCGAGGGGGAGGGGCGTGGGGAGCGGGGGGCGCACACGCGGTCGAGCGCAACGCTCACCGCTGCACCGCTCTCAACTTTACATAACGCTGCATGGACGGCGCGCGACGCATTCGCTTGTCGCCTGCGAAAAGAGGTCGCCCCGACGGCCGCGCCGCGGGACACCTACAGAATTTAAACAACTTTGTGGCGATCGGCCGTAGGTGATGAAACAGCGGCGGCATTAGCACGCAGATGACGTGTTCCGAGGAGTTAGTCGGTCGGCGGCGGAGTCACTGAACCTCGTCGCCGACGAATAAGGTGAATGGAACATTGCAACCGAATCGAGCGGCGCAACTGTGCGAAGTAACGTAGGAGTCGGCAGTTGTGTAGCTGCGACGCGCCGCTCCTTATGCACGAGCCACAATGGCGAATAGCTTTCTAATGATACGTGGCCGACGCAGCCAGTATTGTCAGACTTCCCCTTTACACACAAACATACTTTAGCAGAAAACTACAACCTTACAAGTTTGACCCAGATAAAGCTAGAATTACTGTAAAGTCAGGACAGTTATGAGCATCCGGCTCGAAGGACCAGTCGCAATATCGAACATGTCGTCCACTGTTCGTGGTTAAATGAACGAAGACTGGAGAGTATATAGTAGAATCTAAAGGTACATGATACTGAGTACACATCACCATGTAAATTAAGCGACGCACTTAAGTCAGTAGTACTAATCCTCCTAATAGGATTTCTCCAAGTTTACGACAGAACGTTCAGTATTTGGTGTTACACTGTTACGTCTGTGCGAGCCGCGAGTGGCACGTGTTATCTCCACGTACCTACGATCATGTTTGTTTATCTTACATTCGAGATACAGTCGGACAGATCGGCGATAGCTACGCCGATCACGCCAACAATAGTCGAATACATATGAGTGTTGCGGAACCCTGAACCCTATTCGATTTGCGGAAGCGAAATAAACAAGTCAAGCCATTTTAATGCAGTCGTGAACTGCAAAATCTTTTGCGGAAACTTTGGTGGGCACAGACAAACAGGTTTTTATTTGGATTAGAATTGAATTCAAAACCAAAACTTAGTTTAAGGCTGGTCAATTTAGACGGGTCTGAAAAAAACTGGACGGATAACGAACATCCTGAACGCACAGCAATAATATCAGCAGAACTGTTTGTATTAAAGCTTGAGCAGGAGCATAAAAGTCATATTTTGCAGAAGCTCGTCGCGCGACGGTGCGGACATTACTTGGAGTGCAACTCACAGGAACGCATAAGTGGCACGAGTGCAGGTTCCGAGTTCCAATAAGGTGGTAGGTAGGGGGAGGGACGCGCATGCGTGCGGCTGACCTTGGTGCGGTGCAGCGTGCAGCCCGGCACCGCGCCCCCCGCGACCCGGTGCCCGCCCGCCCGCGCCCGGGGAACACCACGCCGCCACACAAATACCTCCCTCGCTCTTCTTATACCTTTTGCAACCACACCTGCCGGTTTAGCAGGTTGTTGCGATGCGACCTAGCACCGTGCCTACATTCTATTTCTGGAAGCTAGAGTCCCCATTAAATCAAGTGCTTCAAGTATCAAGCCACCAATGAATTCAATAATGAAAAAGATAACAATGGTATTCTCTCACGCTTCACTCGACAGGCTGCAAAAACTGACCTAATGTATGCTGATGTCAATTCACAAGCTGTCTTCAAAATTAAACACGACCCATCTGTGTAAGTTGGCAACATGCAATTAGCACCAGTGAACATTCTTGTAGCTCTGAACAGAAAAAAAGAAAGAACTTGTATTTGAACAATCAATAACAACATTAATGACACTAACGACATGTGAGTCGACGTGGAAACGCTGGGTAAGGGGGATCCACCCGCCGGATGTCGAGATATGAGCCGTCTGCGTCGTGCCAAAGCTCCCAGATTTTATGCAATTGATTTGCCGATAAGTAGAGCATACAATATCAATTTTCAAAACCCCAAAACGTATAATACTTTAGTACAAGATATAAATATTATAGCAAATGAACGGAGACAAGACACGAATTGATTAATGTTTCGTATGAATCAAGGGGCAGATTAGTTTTAGCACGATACTCTGTCAAAGAGGACAGCAAAAAGATGGTTTATATCTTCGTTTAAAACGTTAAAATATTGTTCGTCGCATCGTCTCGAGCCAATCACAACTTCTAAATACCACAAGCGAGAATGTTGTTACATTTCTAATAACATCACTCTAGATGTAGAAATTCCAAATTATTGGAAATTTTAAAAACTAACGGTATTTGGCTGAAGTTACCGTTGTCGAATTCTAATACATAAGCAATATTTAGATAATGCTATACACTCTCTCTATTCAGTTTCCTGGGTAAATATTAACAAGTCTAATGGATATTCAGCTATGACCATTGGGAAAAGCGGGCATTGAATCTGTGAAAAATTACATTCAATTTGTTTAGTCGAACTCCTTCATTTATTTAAGCGAATAATAACAAGACATTGGCACGAGTAGAGGCACTCAGATTATCTTATCGGCTTTCTGCAAGTAGAAACACAAGCAGTCGTTTGTGTGACTAATGTCTGCAACGGCGTGCGTCGCATCGGCGCTGCGGCAGCGCGACGTTTCCTCCGAAGTTCAATATACTACGCGTCGAACGTACGCGTCCTCACAGACCAGTCGCAGATGGCGAGGTCACGCGATCCCTTTCACCATTCTGCCCGCCCGGTACAGTCGCGGCGTCGACCTTACACGAGCCTTGATGATACGATTGTTTGCCGCACCTACTTAACCGCCAGCACCGAGGGGCCCACTAATTAGAAGCGGCGTAAAAGTATTATTATGGACAGTAGAATATCGTCGACCAACCGTGACTTCATTGCAGACACGCTAGATTTGGCTGCAGCGTTTTGGATTCGATCTAAGCGCAGCTTCTGCAAGATATTGAAGCAGTTACTAGCATAATCATCTCAGATCAGTGCATTAAGAATATTACTCTTCGGACTACGCTCGATTTAAGATGATCAAAACTTCGGCTTACTGCTCATGAATACAATTGTTCATTCAAAAGTGAATTGAACAGATTTTTTCTCTTTCTTCCGTTTAATGCAAGCGAAGACAAAACCAATGGACCTTTCTTTTGAGACATTAATGTAACAGAAAGTTACGTCACACAAAGGTACACGATAAGTGTCTATTACATGACGGAATAGATTACAAATGTTACAAGTGGCAGTTCGAAACCTGTGTGATGCAATGAATCGACCATAGCAATCGCTGGAACCTATAGGAGGAGCGTGCGCGCTCATAAACGTTAAGTCGCAATAAACAGCGCTGGTATAAAACAATACATATTAATAGCATGAAAGATAATGTAAATACGTGTTGAAATTAAAACGAAAGGGTCGATTGGTGTGAAAGTAAAGTCAAAACTCAACGTTATTAGAATAATGTTGGAGTGTGAAGCTTTGATTGTAGATAGGGTATCGTGATTCGCTTCTAGTCACGTCGGCGAACGGTACTAAAGCCATGCCACTGTACAACATAGGTATCGGCTAGCGGCGTCCACTGATAAGTGTCGGGCAAACATGATAACGCGGTTTGCAGACCAACGTTTTACCGGCCTTGTGGCACAACTGAATTTCTTCTCTTACTCCCGGCTGCACGTTCATTTCTTGTGAGTTTATACACATTTGTTAATATCTTTTTATAGGAAGTCAAAGAAGGCACTGGGAAGATTTTATGTATAGTTTCAGGAGAACTCCAAACGAAAAAAATCTGGTCTACATTTCAGAGTCGTAGATGGGCGTTCAACGCTTCACTATTTGTATAGAACTACAAAGAAAGTACTAGAAACTTTTCTCTACTTTCATTCATGACGTAAATTCTTATTCAGTTCACTGTTCAGCTATCTCTAGATAGTAACTAGAAACATTCTGATGTCACATGTTTTTTAGGAAGGCAAGTATTTTGATTACTTTCATCTAGTACATTTCTGTCACGGACTTAGTCTGTTTGCTTACAGTTAAAATGTGATTTATAATAATTTATGGAATCATTTTCATTTAGACTTTAAAGTCTTCGTTCTTCATTTATTTTATAGGTTTTGCAATAAACGCCAGACCATTTAGTCTACTTTCATTTAATAATATTTCCAGACAGCAATTTCAAGACTTTATAGTGTCTACTAAAATGTCTTCAATATCTTTTGGTATACGCGGTGGAAGGAATATCGTGATAATAACTTTTACAATGGATAGTACACGATTCCAGACCCCTACCGTTGGAATTTTTCGTCAGTAGTTTAAAAGAATCAGCTGTTCAACACAAAAGTGCCTGCGACACGGTCAAAATGAGAAGAACAGCTGATGTTTTTTTTTTTACTGACGATGGTTTCATCGCTGCTGGATCTAGAATCACTTTTATTTATTTATTTATCCACAAAACACGTATAAAGAAAATAAATGATAGATAAAAGACCACAAAGGTACTACCTAGTTACTTCATTAAGAATTTTCTTCCAACAGATCTGCGAATCCTGAGATAGTCACATCATGGGTCTCGATGTCCTTTTCAGTGTAGAAATTGTATTTTCTATTTCTAACATCCCTTATATTATGTACAGAAATGTAACAAACCTCTCTTTTTAGTATAATAGAAACTTTTTACGATCAAATAACTTTAGTGACCCTATTTTCGGCGCGGCGTAGTGCATTCAAGATTTTTTGCTTTGCATCACAAAGAAGCATTGCGGAAGCGTAGAACGTAACACGTTGCTAAGTGACGATACAAAAGATTATTTTTCCATACAACATTACAATGTTTTGGTGCTTTTTAATCGTGTTTGGCAACGTGCTAATTAACTGATAAGATAAATTGTTTATTTACAACATCGTATTAAGTTAGTTTTCTAGTGGAATCGGGTTTTGTGCCTTTTTGTAGGCTGTGAAAGGCACATTTCGCATCCTTAAAGGAATTTTGAAACCAATGCTGACAGTAGCTGTTTTGCACCAAAGATTGACGTAAAATCATTTCGTCGATAACGTGGCAAATGTTGGTGCAGTTCGTTCAGCGCAGTCCGAGGCGTTTACCAGCAGATGCGATAATGCACAATAAGACAATGAGTTCATCGAGTAGTAAGAACAATAGGTGTCTATGAGGTAGATACTAGCACGCACCGTTACGCAACCGTACCTTGTGCTAGTTTTTCTTGAGGTAAACATTCGAAAACCTACGTGTCTACACTTTGAGAGGATGTGGAGTTAAAATTACTTTAAAGTGCATTATAGTGAAGCGCATTGGCCGTGCCTTGCGATGCGTGTGCACACGTCGCGCCCCCCCTACCTCTCCCCCCGCGCACGCCGCACAGTACCGCTCCCCCTCCCCCCCGCTGGCCCGGCACACGCGTCGATCAGCTGACCGAACTCTCGAGCGCCCCCTGCCTACCTCGTCCAAAGCAATGCGTCATGCGTTATGTTGACTAACTCGCTCCACGTATACACTGCACAGACCGCTTACCTACCACCCACTCCCAATAGGAAAATACGCTGTGACAGATTGTTTTGTACGTGTGGCTTTTCTTGACTTGTTTTTGTGAGCACGAATAAAAACATTAGGGAGTACGTGCACTCGTACCATATTACGAACATAACCGAACACGACAGATAACGGCCGGCATCGGGGTATCGTAAACGAAACGCAGTAATCGTAAACGGAGGTGGACGTGCGGTGTTTGGCGTCCGACGAGTAAATTTCAGGCTTCCTTTGTTTACGTGGGGCGAGGCCGGCCGGGAGCGCGTGGAGCCGGCGGGGGGGGAGGGGGGGCTGCGTTCTGTTCAAGGTCAAGAGCGTCGGGCGTCGGCTCGCTGCACCGGCGCGCGGGAGCGGGCGGCGCCGGGCGCACGTGGCGCGGTCGCGGTCGGTACTCACCGGCCTGGAGGCGCCGCTCCTGCAGCTCGATGAAACGCGCCGCCTCGAGGAGCGTGTCGAGCAGGCTCATGTCGACACGCGGCCGCCGCGCGCGGTACAAGCGCGCCCGCTGTCACGCCGCGACTGGCCACGCGCGCCGCGCGCCGCTCACGTGGCCGCGGCCGGCGCCGACCAATGGGGACGAGGCGCGCGCGTCACGTGGCCGGCGGCGCGGACCAATGGGCGCGCGGCCCGCGGCCCGGCGGCGCGGGGCGTGCGCGATCGATGCCATTGCAGCGATCGAATGCATGCCCCCGCCCGCCAGCCGGTGACGCGGCACGCTCTAGCTTTGTTTATCTAATACTTTTCCTGTGTATTCGTCGCTGGATCCTACTAAAAATTGTCCTCAACGTTATTAGTTAATAAGTAAAGTTGCCGCTGCATCACTCCGTCGCCTACTTATAGCGCTCTCCAGTCGCGCACGTGCGTAACTCCGTCCGACTTTCACTTCCTCAGTTATCGCGGACTTTACAAGTTGCTAGGTTCATTGAATTTTTATGTACAATCTTCTGCCGCTTACACGCTCTCAGACTTACAAGAAGAACGTAGTTTTGTAACTTTGACAACGTTTTATAGAAGTTGAACAAGGTGCAATAAATTAAAAGTGTGGTATAGGAAGGGACGACACTCACGGAACTTATTCATTCACTATTTCGTCTAACAAAGGACTTTATTGAAAGGTGTAATGAACTCTATAGCAGTTAGCTATGGATACAAAACGGTACCCGTAAAAGTTAGTGAGTTGTAAACAAGCGCACAATTACGTGCCTTACGCGACTTACGTTGAGAGGGAAGGGAGAAATTATTGCACCGCGCTAAACGAAAATGTTCGTCATTTTTTGGAACAAATCCAGAAAAGTTGTATTTTTATAACACGCATTATATCAATTATTTGGTGTGTTATGCAGCATGTTTATGTTGTTCATGAGTTAAAATAATTATATACTTATTTCATTTGGATACATAATAAATACCAGTTTTACCATAATTAAATCAGAAAAATTACCATTCTGGTCTTCATAAAATTTTAACTATAAGGATACTCAGAACTTTATCAAAGCAGGATAGGTCAATAAACACATGAGGGGAAGTACAAAACTACATGACACATAGTTTTAAATAAATTTATTTTTCTATAAGCAATAATAACATGTATTGTGATAACTAAGAAGCTGTCTTTGATGTGGCACATCTCATCACAGAAAAACATTCAGATTCCACTAAAAAGTATACAGGATTCTAGTCTTAATCATAAATAGCTGTGTATGGAAAAGGAAACTACATTCCTTTGTGTGAAAAAAGTACAAATGTTTAAATTAAAAATTCGCTAGAAAAGCCTGTGTTTACATATCTTGGAAAATCTATACATATTATATTTTTCTTTTCTAAGAGAGAATATTTATTTTCAGTACAAAAAATATTATATTTACTTTCTAATATCTAGAAACAGTTACATTATGTACTTACATATAAAAAGATCAAAACTATATTTTTGGTGGTTATGTCGGATCTTATACATAAAAATATGATGACTAAGGCGATACAAATACAATTATAAGAATTACATAATATAAATAAATACAGACATCGTATGTAGGTATAATAATTTATATATAACATTCCAATAAGGAGATAATAAGCTGTGTCCTGTTCAGACCGATATATAAAAAAAGTTTGATAGATTACAAAAAAATAAACAAGTTTGTCTTTGTTTTCTGGTTTTTTAGATGCGAACGTCTGAAGGTGAAGTAAATTAATTATATAACTCAACTAATATGATTTATTTTTTAAACATAATATCCTGTCTTTATAAGCTACTAGCTTTTATCCGCGGGCCACTGTTTCGCTAGAGTGGAGGTCAAAAATTATCCCACGAGAACATCCCACTGGGATAAAAAATATCCCAAGTTATAGTTAAGCTGAGTACCAAATTGCATGCAAATCCGTTAAGGCGTGAAATATCACATTAAAATATTAGTATGGATGTGTATTTTCATGATTTTGATACTAAAGTTAACTTTCTTGTCACTATGTCAAAATGTCACGGTAAGGCAATAACGGCAAGAAACGTGGTCATACGGGGTGTAAATCACTTCATCACGAAGCCGTCAACCAAGCATTCCGTACATGAAACTAAGCAACTTTACGCAAAAATTATTGCTGGGAAACGACTTTCTTTTGTGGGGTGTAAAATCATGTTTTGTGGTAGAACTCAATGTAACGCACTCAAAACATTGTGCTGATGGACGGATTGAATAGTACGGGGATCGTGGAGGTATTTAAAGTAAAAATCTTCTAATAAAAACTTGTATTTAAAAAAATACTTGTCAAAAAGTTGTGGAACTTTGACCCCTAATATCTCCGTAACTAGAAGGTTCCCAGGTATGGTGTAGAACAAAAAACTGATCGCAATGACAGGGAGAACCAGTGCCTTTCGGCTTCGTTAAGACGTGTTTTACACCCTTTATAAGTATTGTGTGGTAAGAAAGGAGGTATCCCATGAGATGACAAGTAATAAAGAGGTATGGAAGAAGAGGACGTACTGCGCCGACCCCAAATGAATTGAGATAAGGGCAAGAGAATGATGATGATATAAGTATTGTGTATAGAATTACATACAGTGTTGTAACAGGGTGTATGTAGCCTCACATTTGAGTATTGTATGTAAAGTATGTGATAACTATTTGTACAATATCAAATATAAATAATATTTTTCCTTCATAAATTGTTATAATAAAATATCACCTTGATTATGGTCAAACTTATATTCTCATCTCACATTATTTAGTCAGTATTCATTATCCTTATGTATCTATGGTCACAATACGATTCGGAACTAAATGTTATAAAACAACGGAATTCCCTAATTTTGCACTATTTCTTACTAACACACCAAACGATTTTAAATTAAATTTTATTAAAACAATAAAAACTCTCGCACCAAAAACTGAGAAGGCACCTTATTGTGATATTTTAATAGATCACTTGTTTGTGTCGTTTAAACAAATAGACATGATATTGCTATGTTAACACATTTTATACATACTAGTTCGTTTCGAGGGTACTTGTAACGTTACAAGTCCATGATCACAACTTCACTTCCCTATTGTTAAACGACAAGATAAACTAATTTGATCAATACAATATCTATACAGAGACTTCAATAATACTAAATTATTTCTAATGTGGACCTTAAAATAGTGAGAAAACAATTAACGTCTAACACAAGAAAATAACTCGATAACTCGTAATCACAGCAACGATTATTGCTACAGCTTTAATTCTTGTACTATATTTAATTTCGAAATGTAATTTACACTATTTATTTGACTATGGTGTACAGTCAATGCAGCCATTCGATAATACAGGTTGACAATTGAACTAGTGTACCGTTGTAGTGTGTGTATACTACTCACTGAACTACGACTAACCTACATCACTCGTTGAACACGTGGCTTCGGGCTTGTTTAGGTGGCCAAAGTACACGTCTTCGAATATTCTGCTACCCTGGTACGTGACGAGCTCCTAGAGAAAGCACACAAAATAATAATTAGAAAATTAACGCAATCAACATTAGCTTACCCTATGAGACTAGAAGAACTACAAGACTATCGGTTAAAACAGTGCAAGTAGTAGTTTAATTACAAATAAGTAGGATTACCGGAACTGTAAAATCTTGACATCAATTGTCTATGTCAAGAACCAGTGGCTTTTTTTCGAAAGTTGCACTTGATCAACAACCGAGTAGACCATGGGTAGCCGTAAACTTAGTGATCCATCAGTCATGTTAAAATGTATAATACATGAACGTTCTTTTGAAGAACTAGTCCTATCGATATCTTCTATCAAGTTACTCGTAAGATGGAACAATATAATATTACATAATAACTCTGTTTTGGTATTTTTGTGTTTCGCCGGCCAATAAGACATAGAGTACATAGAAGAAAGGAGGTATTCCAATATTTTTTTCTTTCAACTACGCAGTAATGTTATCATTAATCACTACAAAACCGATCACAAAGGATGTCTTTTTTGCTTAGAACCAAAACAGTGCAGAAAAGTTATATGAAATCTCATTATTGCACTGTTTTTCATTACTGCACTGTTTTAAATTTTAAATTTGGAATTATATTTACCACAGAGGTGTAATGTCTCCTATTAAGTTAATAAAATGTATGCATTAGATCAAAAAGATTACTGGCTGAAAGTAAAACTCGGCTGAATAAAACTGACTTGGTGAAAAAAAAAACAAATGGCGCGCATTTTGTGCCATTGTAAAACTTTTATATTTCTTATTTACCAAATAAAAAGGAAAAAAATCATGGAAATTGACAGCGATAGCGATATGAATTCAAATCCAGAAAATATAAAACAGCTGCAAATGAAGTTGTTAATAACCTTTAATAACTGCACTTTTAATAATTGTATGTTTGAAGGGAAGATGAATTAAACTTTGTTTCATTAACTTGAGTTTTTATTTTGAGTAGGTATATTTTGTCAGGGTAGTTGACAGAAAAGCAGATTACGCACCTCGATAAAGTGAGTAATTAATGCACTCGTGATAATTTAGTGCCCTCGCATGCGCTCGGGCACCAACATAACACTCGTGCATTAATGACTCACTTTGCGCTCGATGCAACAATCTACTATTTTATTCTATGAGTGCGTTCTCTTTCCCACGAAAACAGGTATACATCAATAAAAAATAAATCCACCAAGAACCCAGAAAAGGGAAGAGCAGTAACGAGTTCTTCGAGTTTCTGTTCATGTGCGAAAGAGGGATGGTGCTATCTATCTGTCCTTCTCATTCTCTTCTTGGATACATTATAATCTGTTTCCCTTTCAGCTAACAAGACGACACTCACCAAGATACCAGGATCGCAGCAACGGCAAGGATGTCTCCCGACATAGCGGTCGGGTCAGCTATCGGCTGAGGTTGCTGACGTACAGGCTCTTCAGTTCGGTCTTCGGCGTGTTCTCGAACAGAGCGGCACGGTTCTGACCCTCGCCCTTCTTCACCCAATGTCCATACACGTGGAAAGCACATCCGTCTATCACCTAGAATTGACGACATAGTAGAGTGAGAAAGCTATTTAAAACAACAGTAGTAATAGTATGTAGTAGAATTCTTACTTCCTTAGCAGTGGTTCTTCCTTTAATACAACGAAGCGTTGGCGCGTTCTGGTTGAATGGATATGGATACCCATGGGTTTTGTGGCAGGGAGGGAGACATACTTACAGTACCCGGCGATAAATATTGCACATCGACCTTTGGAAAGAGACAATCGGCTAATTTCGGCTTCGTAGAGCGTTATCTCTGTCGCACGAAATTCAAACAGTCCAGTATCGAGCTGTTAAAACAATTATGATTTGCTTCTTTTGATAATTCTTTTTATTCTTTGTATAACCAACCAATAACACCAATTTTTATATAAGTGATGGCTTTAGGTTGGGGTAAAATAAAATAAAAAAAACATAATGTGAACATGTCACATTATGTTGTTGTTGTTGTGTTTATGTTTACGTATTTAATTGTTTTGGAAAATTACTGTTATCAAACGTTGATCTTTTGAAATTGGCTGCTTTACTCCGTTTTTCTTATCATCACTCCAAGATTTCCCTTTCGTGTGGGATGTATGTATGTAAGACTCATCCATGTAGACGATATTTTTTCCAGATTCGCGAAATTTGCGTATTTTATCGAGATATTCGATATATTTGGATTTATTTTGTATAGATTTGGAGTGCTGAACTTAATTTCAGTAGAATGTGTTTCAGTACTAACTTCGTTTAATATTAGGTCTTTACCTATGAAATTGCCGTTTTGTTTGAATAAAGTTAAAGTATTTTTTTTTCGAACTTATTTATTTCTTTTATTCAAAGTAATCACCCCTGCAATCAATGCATCTTTGCCAACGCTGTGGCAGTTTATGGATGCCCTTCTTGAAAAAATCAGCTGGACGGGAGACAACAAACTCTTCAAAGGCGTTTTGTACTGCCTCTCGGGAATTGAATTTTTTTCCCGCTAAAAAGTTGTCCAAATTTTGGAAAAAGTAATAGTCGGAAGGCGCAAGATCTGGTGAGTATGGCGGATGAGGGAGAGCTTCCAAACCCAACTCATGCAGCTTAGAGACGGTCTGTTGTGCAGTATGGGGCCGCGCGTTGTCGTGAAGTAGCAGTGGAGACGACCGATTGACCAAAGCTGGTTGCAGACGTGCGAGTTTCGCCATCATTGTGGTCAGTTCTTCAATGTACACATCTGCAGTAATGCTCTCGCCGTTTTGTAAAAAGCTATGATGAATCACACCAGCACTAGACCACCAAACTGTGACCATCACCTTTCTAGGGGTCATTTTTCGTTTTGCACATTGCTTTGGTACCGAACCAGGATCTAACCAACTTGCTGAGCGCTTTCGATTGTCAAAAAGAATCCATTTTTCGTCGCACGTAACAATTCGGTTCAAAATTCCTTCATTTCTGTGCCTGTTAAGCAGCGCAAGGCAAGGCTCGACGCGTACGTTGCGCTGGCGATCGTTAAGTTCGTGGGGCACCCATCTATCAAGCTTTTTTATCTTGCCAATCTGTCGCAAATGGACCAATATTGTCTGCTGCCAGCTCAGCTGTAGATTGAGTTTCATCAGCTTCAACAATCACCTTTAATTCATCATTGTTGACAAAGTTTCCGGACGACCACGAGGTTCATTTTTCAAGTCAAAATTCCCAGAACGGAACCGACCAAACCAATAACGGGTTGTGCGTTCGTTTGTACAGTTCTCTCCGTAAACGTCGTTGATGTTACGGGTCGTTTGTGCCGCGTTGGTGCCACGACGGAACTCATATTCCATAATTACACGAAATTTCAAAGTATCCATTATGAGGAAAAATGTTGAAATGTAATGAAAATACAACGCTAATCAATAAACAAAAGACTGATTTTGTAAATAGAATGTCATATTTTTAAAACAAAATTAATTTGAATTTAGAACTCATAGCGAATCAAAACTTTTTTTTGTTTGAAAATGTCTGTACTGCAATACGGCAATTTCATAGGTAAAGACCTATTATATTGTTCAAAGTTCTTCTTGAAATTCCAGTGACATTTGCTACTCGCTCTTGAACCTTCTTAAAATAACAACTTACATTTTCATCTTCATTATTTTTTAATATATCAGCTTCGGTTACAAAATATTTATAAACATTGTACATAATTTCGCGTGACTGAACTCGTAAAGGTTTCCCTCTTTTTCCTAAAGATACCATCTAGTACAACTTTAAATTATTTAAATTTTGGGGTGTTAATAACTCTAAATATTTTGAACTGGACGCGACCGCACTCTATCGCACTTGAACAACGACTGACAAAACGTCACATAGGTAGTGTGCGACAGAGATAACGCTCTACGAAGCCGAAATTTGCCGATTGTCTCTTTCCAAAGGTCGATGTGCAATATTTATCGCCGGGTACTGTGCACACGTCAACAGATGGTGGTGACGCCGAATGAATACTGCGTGTGTTTGTTTCAGCTTACCTACTAATTCCCGTAACGAGTCCATATTGTGTCGAGTAAATTATTCAGTGTAATTTTACTTTTTTTTAACACATGTTTTCAAAACTCATCTGACTTTGGCAGAATTGTCGACATCAGCACATATTGCCATACGGCAATATGTGCTGATGTCGACAGAAGTGAAAACTCGAAACAATGGAATTACTGTGTTATTTTTTTGATTTTTTTAAAGCGTTGCTAGTCTGGCGCAATACGCAACGAGCATGTCGGTCACGCGAACCCAGAGATTCTTCCTCTACCGAAAATCCCTCAAAGCGGCTAAAGAAGTTTTTATTTCAAAAATTCAAATGCATACGGTGCGTCAGCGTCCTCTAGTTGTCATTGGCTTTTGTGATGTATGTAGCATTGGTGCAGCGTAAACTTCAAGTTTGTGCAGCTTCTGCACTACAAACATGTTCGACACCGTGCTTTACGCACTTGAACTGGGCCAGTGCGAATCTCGAGAAGATATGAACTTCCTGCGCAAAATGAGTATTAGGATATCAAGGACAGCCAAGAGTTTATCGTACCTTTCTTAGCACGCGCAAGGTGTAGGGGTCCCGGAGCGCGTCGCCGAGCGGCAGCGCGCGCGCGCCCGTGTGCGGCAGGCGGCGCAGGCGCACGGCCGCGCGCACGCACACCAGTCCCACGCGAAGCTTGGCGCGCGCGTTGAACCCGCCGCTCTTTATGGCCTAGAGTGTATGCTACATGTTAATACATGTGTACCAGGAGCTCATGAAACGTTGGATGTGGAATTGTGAATGGTGTCATCAAAGCCCAAAAAGGCCTCGAAGCCATCACGTGGCTTGTCTTAAGATTATAGAATGAATGAATTTGCAGTCCTGAGCCCACAATGTCTTATCAACGGTGAGGCGACCGCCAGACATTCTGTTTTCGTTTTAGAATTTTCTTTAAATTAAAACCAAATCGATCCTGCGATTCAATATTCTTACCAACTTGTGATTTAAGTTTTAATGGACGTAAAAAGAGCTCTATAATGTTTTCCACAACCAATGATTGTATGACGGAAGTTAAAATTGGGGAAAGCAGACAACAAATAGATGAAATGACGATAAGTAAAAGGAAAAACAGTAGTAATATTATGTAGTAAGGAAACATTGAAATATTGAGACAACACAGGAAAAGTCATGCTAACATGCAAAAGAAAGTGGATGCGAAATAAGCATTATTAATTTGAATATATTATTTTTGTCTGTATGAGTGTAATTATGTAAAAATGTATGAGTATCGTGCGTGTCTGTAAATGTGTATGAGTGTTTATAGGTTGGTACCCGACACTTAAAGAACATTTAAAAATAAGTTTCAGAAACAAATTCCCTTTTGAACATACATATACAGAGAAAGTTTCAATGACAAAAAACATTAAGATATCGCCCGGGTTAATGATAACTTTCTAAGTTAAAAACTGGAAACTAATCTAAGGGACTGGTTTTAGTAATTTGGTTTTAACAAAGTAATTAAGAACATCATTATAGTTCACACAAAATGTTGCAACAATTAATAGGTATGACGTGAATTGCAAATTATACTACTTTGTAGATTATCATATAGTCCAAACTATTTTGATCTGTTATCATCTACACAGAACTGATAAGCTTTATATGCCAGCTTTTTGCTGTTGTTCTCGAAACAATATCATATTTCAATAAAAATAAGATGGTCTATTTATTGTATGTACATAATAAATATTTACACCACATACAAAAATGGATTGTTACCTTCGAAAAGGATACCAGTAATAAAAAAAAACCATGTTATAGGCATGCCATTTTCCCAAAAGGATCTAGTCGTAACTAATATTACCCAATGTTATAAATTAGTCACAATGACATTACCATAGTCAACTGGTCGATCCTAGACATCCGACGGCTGCTACTGGACAAGGACTTCTTGAGCGGCGTCATGTCTTGATCCCATAACTACCAGGGATGCAGAAATATGTACCACTTGTATTGTGTTTCAACATAATCGTTTTGAGTTATGTGCTTCTAGTAAAATGAGTAGGAGTTTTGAGCCCGCTTGCACAAGAAATCACTAGATAAGCAAGGAGGGGGCAATTTTGCTTAGTGGTTCTTTTGTAATTTTACTTGATTTGTAATAAATTAATTATCTATTTTATATTTCAAATTACTAGGAACACATAAAAGAAGCAAAATAAAAAGCTGTACAGTGCATCATGCACTGTAGGGCTTACATGTCCAAATCAATGTTTACAACAAAAATTATTAACATCTGCTATATTTCGATGTTCTGTTAGTCAACTAAGCGTTTTTTTAAAGAGCAGCAAAGGAAAAGAAATCGGAAGCGAAATAGTCGATTCATCATAGTTTATTCGACTAGAAAAAGAATACTAAATACTCGCGTAATTTTGAAGGTGCAAGAGCCTGAGTAGCCCGCGAAATTAATATTTTTTTTTTCAATTTTCAGGCCTGTTTCAGGTTGTATATTAACCAAAATATGATTTGCAATGTAAAAGATATGTACTTACAGAATTATATTTATAAAACTCTAAGTTTATATTACCCTAAAACTTTAATGAAATGATGATTATAAATTCTGTAAGTAAATATCAATAAAAATCATCATCATCATCATCATTTCAGCCCAAAAGACGTCCACTGCTGGACATAGGCCTCCCCGAAGTCACATTGACATTTTGGGGGTTTTGCCATAATCGCCACGCTTGACAGGCGGGTTGGCGATCGCAGTACGGTTGTTACAAAAAGCACAGAGAACGCTGCTGCCCATTCTCCGGCAAGTCCCTTAGTCGACTCTTACGACACCCACGGGAAGATACGGGATGGTGCTATTCTTAACGTCCGACACCATACAGAGCAATCAATAAAAATAAAAAAGTAATATTATGAATTGTCGCTTTTTGACCGTTTGCTCTGATAAAGCGGCCTATTTACAAAAAAAAATCCTGTTAATTGCAAAAAATCTAAGAAAATTTGATATTCGCGAGCTACCCTGGCTCTTGTTAATTATAAATCAGTGCACCGATTTGCTAACTATCAGGATAACATAAATTGTACTCACCATAGTGTTGAAGAAGGGATGGTTAAACGCTTGGATGATGTCAAGCCTTTCGCTCGGCTCCACCACTAGGAGCCGCCTAATTAGATCTTTTGGGTCGTCTGTAATCATTATGCGGTTGAGTTACTCATTATTATGTTGCAATCAAAACTAAATACGGTGTTATAGAAAATAGGTTACTCAAACTCAACTCAAAGCATTTATTTCAATTAGACCATTACAGGCACTTTTGAAAGTCAAAAAACAAAAAAAAAACACGAAGCTTCAGTCCCAGTCACAAGACATATTAACTTTTGAAAGTACTGTAGTTGCCCATTCCAAAGCATAGATCTCTATGGAGAAGAATGGGCAAGAAACTCCATGGACACTCTTTTAAATCAAAAATGTTACAAAATCTTCGTTACATCATTCGTGTTGAGAATTACTAGTATGTGAGAACGATGTAGAAATACGGGCAAGTTAAGAGCGTCCAGAGTAAAAGCCGAAATCAATAATCGAAAATAAAGTTTTAAAATAAAATAATTAAAATATACTGGTTTGCAGTATGACATAATTATCGCTCACGAAGTAATCTCGAATTTGTAAGGCTATATTTAAAACAAATTAATGGGTTCGGATGAAAGATACACAGAAATGCAATGTCTTGGTTCAACATATTGAATATAATTTAAATAAGTTTAATATTATTAATAATTCCCGTTAATCAATCGTATCAGTAAATTAATATAATATACATAACACACATCACGCTTATAATTCCTCGTAAACGTAATAAGATTGAAAAGTACACCCGCATATACATGTATGAAAATTATCATAAATATCTCTTAAATGTCATCAACCTTTTAAACGCCAGAGCATAAATGCACGCGCGTGCCCTCCATGCCAAGCCACAAATTCACCGCAAATACTTACAAATAAAAAAAAAGGATTTCAAAACTGTTATTAACTTATTTCTTGTTGAGACATTTAATATTTAAGATATATAGATCATATTTTTAAGATATGTAAATATACACACACAAAAGTAAAGATTTAAACTGTTTATTTCGTGTAATAATGCACCACATTTTTGTCACGTATTTGTGTCGTTGGCGTACAGGGCACGCTCGTGCTTGTCACGTATATGTGACAATGGCGTTCAAAAGGTTAAGGCACCTGCACCACTTTTGTTCTGATTTCGATCTTATAAACTAACTACATTATAAAAACATTAAGATATAAATAGGTATTAAGGTTTCTTTGGATGTATGTTTTTTTTTCAGCCTACAGCGCGTCCCACAGCTGGGCAAAGGCCCCCTATTTCATCTTGTGTAATTGCGGGCATTAAAAGCTTAAACCAAGAGAAGTCATTTGTATGAAATATCATCTAGTGTATGGTCGGTCAGTTGCCATTGCGGGTAAGTTCAAAATGGGGCTGGTACATGAACGTTTGGCACAAGTCAAAAACAGGTGCCTATAAGCAGAGGCTAGCCTCACTTCATCCAGCTGTTGGTGAAGTGAGGCTATGGATGATGACGGTTACCTCACCTAGCGCTCTAGCATTCGGGGAATACAAGCGTTTTGTTACGATATTTATTTATTATTTGTTTATACAAATAGTTGCTGCACTTACAGTTTGCACCAAAGCGTGCAGCAAGCCAACAACATAACATTAACTGAAAAAACTTACGCAATAATAAAGTACAGCTTTATTGCTGTTCGTAAATACATCGAGATCCGGTTCCTGAGCAATCAGGGCGTTTAGCAGATTTATCGCCTGGGCTGTGGGCGCATATTGAGCAGATATGTTTTATTCATAACTAAACGCCTGCGTCGCCGAAGCCTAAGTGCAGAGCTTTACCTAATAGTACACCCACACTTCGCCAGTTATGTTTAATAGAGAAGCCTCTTGCTACCAATCGAGCACAAATCCAGACTACGTGGCTGCTACAGAGAAATTCCTGATGGAAAAACCATGTAACAATTTGCCCGACTCGGGAATCGAAACAAGGACCTTACACTTACCCACTATACCAAAGAGGCAGTCACTAGAAATAACCGGGTAAGTAAACAAATGTAGTCGTTATAATTGAAGATGAACTCACCTGAGATATCCGCCCACTCCGGACTGGTGAAAGAGTACTTTCCCTCCATGATATTCCTCAGCATCACCATCTGTTTACGATGCCAGAACGGAGGACAACCGACCAGTCTGGAAACATAAATTTTGATCACTTGAATTAATTATTTTCAAAACTTCAACACTGGCAGGTGTTATAAAATCACAATGACAGTTTCGTGTTTTATCTAAACCAGTATGTGCAATTATATTAAACTCATCAGGATTTTAAAGGCTACATTATTAGTTTTGTCTAAATTAAGTGTCAGTAGGTTGGAGTTAAGCCAGCGCATTATTCTCCCAAGATAGTTTTCAGCCATTTGCTTTACGAGAGCCCAACTATAAGTACCCAACGTATAGATTTTTGCATTTGGTGTGGACATTTTACAGCTCAGCTCATTAATATAAATTTTGAAAAGCGTTGGGCCTAAGACACTACCTTGTGGCACTCCAAAATCCACAACTTGTTCGTTACTAACATAGGAACCAATTTGTACTTGTTGTGTCCTATTAGCCAAATAGTCCTTGAACATCTGAAGTGGTTTTCCACTTATACCTGTGGACCCAAGTTTGGTCAGTACGATGGGGACAGAGACCGTGTCTATGGCTTTCGCCATATCTAAGAAGATGCCAAGACATTTGTTTTTACAGTCCAGTTGCCTTGCAATGAATTGCGTCAGATCTAGTACGTCATTCTCAGTGGATATGTCACTTCGGAAGCCATTGATTTTCCGCAATAATGTTGCGGCTGTCTAAAAATCTGTTTAGTCTTTACTACAAAAACACATACCCATATTTTTTTCAAGTAGGCTTGTTTAGTAATATTAGCACCACTATCTTAATATTACTAGAGCTCTCACATTAGTGTTGAAGACATTTACGGCAACTTCACACATGCTTTTATGTCTTCAATAAATTGGAAAAACTAACTGCTAATGGAAATTTGTAACATAAAAGACCATCAACTTTACATTTTTGGGACAACACATAATAGGCCTTAAATGTTAAGTAAACAGTAACGTCGTTTAAATTACTGTTCACAAAATTAAAAAAAATGTCTGGATCTGTTTGTTCCAGGTATTTGTTTCCGATCATAGTTATACTATTAATTCAAGTTATGCCACACACCAGCAATTGGGATATCAATTATTTATCAACAACAGACAACCGAAATGCGCTATTTTGCAATTGACTATCAGTTTTCCGGGAATATGGCGTACCACATTATTGGATAAGAACTTACGTCTATCAAACTGTGTCAGTTTTCGAGTAATCAGATAGAATAGTAAACAAAAAATTAACTTACAATGTAAACATGATGACTCCACACGCCCATCTGGAATGATAAAACGAATTCCCGTAAATCAATCACATCAGTAAATTAATATGTAATATACATAATGAGACTGACTGAGGCCGTTTCTGGGGACATTGACGTTCGTTTTACTCCTAAGGAAGTTGCATTGGTGGTAAAATCAATGAAAAGAGGTAAGTCACCAGGTCACGATGGCCTCAGTATCGAACATCTGAAATACGCCGGAGTGCACTTGCCACGTGTACTTGCCATGTTTTTTAACTTGTGTATCAGTCACTCTTATTTACCAAATAACTTCATGTTTACAGTTGTGGTACCTGTTATTAAAAATAAAACTGGGAATGCCTCTGATACCTCAAATTACAGGCCTATATCGTTGGCAACTGTTTCAGCCAAGGTACTGGACAGTCTGCACAAGGATAGAAAAACGCCTGTCTTTGCCTGTTTTTTGGACCTATCGAAGGCTTTCGATCTTGTCAGTTATGACGTGTTGTGGACTAAATTGCTGTCTGAAACTTCTGTACCAGTTGAAGTTATATCAATATTCAAGTATTGGTATGGCAATCAACGGAATTGTGTAAGGTGGAACGGTTCTTTGTCGAGTGTGTTCCGGTTGGAATGCGGGGTGAGGCAGGGCGGATTAAGCTCCCCTAGGTTGTTCAACCTCTACATTAACCGGCGGATTGTTGAGCTCAGCAGCACCAAGGTCGGATGTCATATTGACGGAGTGTGTACCAATAATCTAAGTTACGCAGACGACATGGTTTTGCTGAGTCCATCAATCAGTGCTATGAGAAAGTTAGTGTCGGTATGTGAATCATATGCGGTGACTCATGGGCTGAAATATAATGTTGGGAAGAGTGAACTGATGCTCTTTAAGGCCTGTGGTTTTTCTTATCCAGCTTTTCCCAATGTTTCACTGTATGGCACTCCTCTGCGTAGGGTGTCTAAATTTAAATATTTGGGTCACTGGGTCACCGATGATTTATGTGATAATTCAGACATCGAAAGGGAACGTAGGTCGCTGGCTGTCCGTTGTAACATGCTGGCCCGCAGGTTTGCAAGGTGTACGAGTGCAGTTAAACTAATGCTTTTTAAAGCTTATTGCCAGTCTTTCTACACCTGCAGCCTGTGGGTCAGGTATTCGCAGAGGGCATACAGCGACTTGCGTGTCCAATATAATAATGCACTCAGGGTACTGTTGGGGCTGCCATGGCGTTGCAGTGCGTCAGGGATGTTTGCTGAGGCACGGGTGGATGGCTTTGCCGCTATTGTTAGGAAAAGGTGCGCCTCCCTGCTCGCTCGCGTTCGTGGCAGTACCAACACTATACTGGGTGTTTTCATTGATCGGTGGGAGTCCCCCATGCTGCAAAGGTGGTTGCGGCTTCATGTCATAATTTAAATTTCGTTTTGTTTAATTACTAATATTAGGTTTAAGAACATTGTTACTAACAAATTATGGACTTAGTCTGAAATAAATGTTTATTATTATAACACCAATCACGCCTGTAATTCCTTGTAAACGTCGGCAGAGATGTACGTAAGGCGACCACTCCAGCTATACAAAACTAGTTTATGAGAATCTCGCTGTACGGGAAATCTTAAAAGCGAGGCTATAATAAACTGGGAATGTATCGCTGACAGTCGACCACTTTTCACCCTTACGCCCTGAGCTATAAGGTTGAAAAGTACAACCGCATCTCGCCAAATATGTTTAAGCACAAGCCTATTTAGAATTCCAGGCTGTTACCGAGGCATTCCTATTGGAACACCCCATTTACATTTGGTCGACCTGGATATCAAACTCAAGATCTGATACTCAACGTTAGCGTTTTCACCACTAGACGAATGCAGCCGTCCCATATTTAAACATGTACGAAAATTATTATACATAAATATCTCCTAAATGTCATTAAGGCATCTGCACCACTTTTGGTCTGTTTTAGATCTTTGTTTTAGATCTTATAAAACTAACTACATTAAAAAAACATTAAGAGTCGATTAAATCGTCAAAAATCAATTAAAATTATAAATATTTTGTATAAAACCTATAGAAATTATGCAGTTTGTATCACCGAAGATGGCTCTGATTCTTGTTACAAAGTTGCAAATACCTATTTAACAGAAGAGAAAACAATTGATTGGTTATTTATTTTAAGTACTTTTAAATGTTAAAGATCGCGAGAATCAATTGAAATCTTTATTACTTAGTTTATTGTTAGCTCTCGATAAAAAGTCTAGTCACAGTAATTATTATTAGGTGTCTTTTTTTGGTATTTGTTATAATATTTATTAGTCAATTTTAATTGTATATGTGTATTAATTTCTATGTAAGTATATAAATTTTCGTAAACTAGCAGTAATTTCTATTTTTTTTGTACCCTATCACAATGGTGTCTCTTTTTAACCAAAGGTTGACTGGTAGAGAATGCCTTGTAGTGCCTTGTGCCATTAAGTCCGCCTATGTACCACTATCGTAAATGAAGTTTAAATAATAAATTTTTCAGTAGCAGCGTCGAGTCAGCATTCCCCTTGTTGATCGTAAAATGCTCGTGCCACACACCCCATGTGATGCCCACTTAAAACATTAATAGCGAGATGTAGGTGCAGCTTCTAAGTCACACCTCTGCCTATACCTTCGGACGTGATTACAGACCTCATGTGGGATGGTTGTTCGCTAGTCAAAGATAATTGAATCAGTAAAAACCAAACAATTTAGCTGTTCACCAAAAACAGAAATAAAATAAGTAAAGCAAATATTACCGTGACGTATGTAAACAATGCGGACATAACAACTGTTGTGATTGCGTCTGAACTTTAACAACATTGATAGCAATCAATTGTATGAGTTTCAAGCAACATTTGAGATATGAACAAAATTGCCTCTTATCAGTATATGATAAGTAGATTGTTACGTAACTGGAGGGTCATTTGTATTATGTCTTTAAAGATTTTTGAGACAAAGCTGTTTTTAAATAATATAGGTAAGAAGAAGAAGCGCGTGGGTAAAGTTAAATTTAATTGAAACATTGGGGCCGAGAGTTCCGAGTCCTCAGAGGAGCCTTTTTAAGGAAATTTCTAAACCTCTGTTGCCATATACAACGTGGCAAGGCCGCCAGTGTCTTCGCACATTACCAGCTGACAGCGTTAAGAAGTTTTTAATAATGCCCTTTTATAGTTTGTTGTTAATTTAATAATTTTATTTTATCATTATAATGTATGTATGTGTATAGTTAGTTTCAATACATATGTTTAAAAATTGCTAGAACGTTCTCTAGAACGGCTCGTATCAATTCAGTAATTCAGACATAAAACGTATCGAACCGACTTTCGTGGCTCAGATTTTAGTTAATTAATAGATCGTTTAAAATTGAACAAGCGTGCACATAAATTAAACCGGAACGACTAGGTCAAATTACCAAACATAGAAATCTGTTGAATTGTTCATAAAAAATAATTACTCGAACAGATTGAATATAACTTTATATACGAGGAACGATAAACTATGAAAACGAAATAGAGATTTTCAGATTCAAACAATTGAAATGATTTATTGCGACTGACGGCTAATTCTGCTTCCTTTTAAGGTGGGTTTTGATTTTAAGGTGTAAAACATCAACAATCAAAGTTGCCTTATTGGAAAAATAAAAACAAATCTTTAATCTTCGAAGGTTTTGGCAGAGATTTATTTAGATTGATTTATTTTTTATTTGTTTGTTTAAAATCTGTATAGCAATAACATAAAAAAAGTCTGCCAAACTGCAAAACAGTTTGTCGGCAGTTGTTCTGGTTTCACAATATTATAATACTAACAAAATTCGAATTGTATTGTAAATAACGTGCAAAAAAGATAGTAAGCCTACAGAAAAAGGACATTTTCACATTTTACACCCATGGACGATTGTCCATAGATGCAAAGTTAGTAGGTGTAAGTTCGCAATAGAACACCCACATTTCGCCAGTTATGTTTCAAGTAATAGGGCGGCAAGTCTGAGAAAATTCTCATGAAAAACTCAATAACACTCATCCCGACCTAGGAATGCCCATGAAGATGCTCGTAGTCAGCAGTAACGACGCAGATCGGAAAGCTATTGCCGTACAAATTGCCATTTCAGGTAAAGTGTAGGTGCAGTGCAGAAAGCGCTGGATGCGGGCGTAGCAGACACGCGATATTGCGATGATAAAATATAAACAAGATATTAGCGTAACTTACATGTCAACTTCCCTGCCATAGCCAGGTGCGTCGTCAAACATATTAGCTTTAAGTGTCTCGGGAGCCAAGTAACCCGGAGTACCACAAAGTTCTGGAACATAAGAAAACCTTAATTTATTTTTCAATTCAAATATGAAGCCGTAATAGCCAAGCTTATTTGATTGGACACTGCTATTATCCTGGGACATGATTTCTAATTACGACACCAAGAAGTAAAGGATGGGATGGGGGTCGCGTTTTGTCTAAAAGAAACCAAACACCAATGGTCGCGCAGCTGGCAAAAGTTGAAGTTACAGCCAGTAATGAGTTCTATTGCATTTGAATCATCATCATCTGTCTAGCCTTTTTCCAACTGTTATATGCTGAGGTCGAATGCCGCTGAATACTAGTATTTTTTGTACTCTTAACAGAGACGCTCTATATGGTGTCGGAGCTCTGTCTAGTGTCGGGGCTCTGTATGGTGTCGGACGTAAAGAGTATCTTCCCGTAGGTGTCGTAAGAGGGCGACTAAGGGACTTGCCAGAGAATGGGCAGCAGCGTTCTCTGTGCTTTTGTGACAACGGTACTGCGATCGCCAACCCGCCTGCCAAGCGTGGCGATTATGGCAAAACCCCCCATGTTATGTCAATGTGGCGAAACTTGTGGGAGGCCTATGTCCAGCAGTGGACGTATTTCAGCTGAAATGATGATGATGATGAAAAGAGACACAAATCTTTGGCTGACAAAGGTAACTATTCTAACAGAAACCAAACTGATTGTGTTAATAAAGAGGTGTTACTAGTTTGCTAATTTGGTCAAATATAAGGCTTTAATTCTTCTAAAATACGACAAGTTAATGATATAGCAAACAAGTTTATATTATCATTATTCGACAGCTACTACGATAGCAAATGACAGATTCAAAACATGACTCATCAAAAATAGACTGACTAAATATTATATCGAAAGATATACAAATTTAGTGTATGAGAGTACTAGGATAGCATAAACGCAAACAATAGCTTTTGTTCCGCAGGTGAAACTGTCGGGTATTGTCTTAGAACCAGATGTAAGACTAGATGCGATGCGGTCGTTGAGCGTGACCCACGAGTAGCACTCCGTACTTATGTGTTGCATCTGTATGCATTTGCTATATTATAGCAGCCTATTACTGTCCCACTGCTGGGAAAAGGCCTCTTCTCATACACGGAAGACACGAGCAATGATCACCACTCTTGTTCAAGACGGGCTGGCGATTTCATACTTATATTAATTTTAAGTAGGTACAGGTTTCCTCATGATGATTCCTTCACCGATGTCTGTAATGTCCAAGATAAAACTTAGAAAGTTCATATGAATTGAGAAGACACAAAGGTACTTGCCTGGATTTGAACCCACAACCTCGTGCATGAAAGGCGAGGTTTTAACCTCTGGGCCATCACATACATGGCTGTTAAATGTATGATAGTAATGTGTTTACTATATTAAAAGACAACAAGAAAATCTTTGATAGCAAGTGTGTCAAGTCAAACTAGAATTAATTTTTTTTGGGAATTGTTCAGGGACTAAGTATCTCAATTATTCACAATAATTAGTTAGTGGTAGAATTCACAGTAATTAGTTTTGCAAACCGGACGTTTACCCCCACACGGGGGTTGCTATCAAGTCCTTAAACCAGAATTAAGTCAGTTATCCGAATTTCCGTGTTATTTCGTTGATAAACAACAAACATTCTTAAGTAGGTATACAAAGGATTTTAAAATAGATTGACATAAAAAGGCCAGTGGATTAGTCGGTTTATCACGAAAATGTAGTTTATCACGAAAATTTTGGTATACTTCTTCAAGGTTAGCTTCATTCTGATCAATTTTTTTCAAATCATTACCAAGGAATAGTCATATTAGCCATGCCTATTTTAGCAAGCATAATCAACCGATAATGTTCAGGCCTCCTCTCAATGAGTGCATTTTCTGATGAAATAAATTACACAAAGTGCCTAAACGGGTTCGAACCCCCGACTTCCAGCTCGTAGTTGCTTTTTTTTGCTCGTATGTTGGGGCTGTTGGTGATCACTACTTATAGCTGAATAAAATAAGGTATTTCACTTACCAAACAATTTCTCGCCATCTTTGAGCACCTTAGCGAACCCGAAGTCCGTGATCTTGACGTTGAGCTGGTCATCCAGCAGAATGTTCTCGGGCTTCAGATCTCGGTGCACGATGCACTTGCTATGCACGTGCCGCACGCCATCAAGGACTTGTCTGCAAAGAATTAACGAGATTTTTTTTACAGGTATGCCTTCCTGGTAGTTGTCCATCAAATAAATGTGCTTTGAAAAAGAAATAGGTTCTAATTGCTCGATTTAATTTTAAATCAATAAAAAACGTTATTTTCCATATACTTTTTTGGAGGGTTCTTAAAAATCTATATTGCCGGAGTGGTATAATATTTTTTTTATGAATTAGCTCACGTTATGTTAATTGACTGTTGACTCGAAGCTGTTTACCACTTCAAATTATGCGTCGGTGAGGTGAAACGAAATTTAAAAACACCGGAAAAGAGTTTTGTTTTTTTTTTTTAACAAGCTGGACAAATAAATATAACAACAAACAGGAAACACTGAAAATATAACAATCCAGCAAAAATAAAACAAATGACAACCAATGAAATTAAAGAGACCACAATATGAAATGAAATTTGGAAAAAAATAACGATTACTTTACCTCAAATATTTACTAACTAGAACTTCTAAAACTACATTGTAATAATTAACAACAAACTCAACACACGCGATAGATTCCTGCTGTTTCAGGAATTTCTCCTCGATCTCAAACTTGAAGAACACAATCAAAGCCATTTTACGAAAAAAGTTTTAAAAAAATAATAAGTCACTGCGGTGAAGTACCAGGAGACTATAACAGCGCAGAAGTTAAGTCAACACTGGGTTATCCGTACAGCGTATAATTTGTGCGAATCCCAGTGTTTATCTGTGCACACGACTCACACACAGATAAAATAATTAGAATGACGCTGCTGTATTTGCGTGTTATCTACAGGTTTCTATATAATAGCCGGACATTATTAGAAGGTCAATGTATGCTAGATTTATCATATATACAAAATATGCGATTTTTTTACTAGGCACTGATAGAACAGAGGAGGTGTGGCGATACGTAATTGTACTAGTCCCGTCCCATTTAGGGCAGTGAGTGATCACAAACAATTATGAGGAATTGATAAAAATGTTACTCCATGAGGTCAATTTTCTCATTTAGGTTGTAAATAACTGTAATTTGCAGATAAATTATATTATTTGGCTAACGCTGAACGTCGACCTATAACTTATTTTTAAAATGATAACAGTCGTTAAGGGGCTCGTGGTAGAAAATATGGCCAATGAGAGATGTGTACCTACACAGATTCATGACCCGTTCATACATTAACATATCCATACAATCTTTGAGCTAAGTTACAATACAAATGTTTACCAGCTGCTTAGACTTGGCTTAACGAAGAACTTGGTAAAATGCCAGACTGATGGCAAAATTAATAGGTTTTGTGTTTCTAACAAAACAAATCCATGCGAATTTAAAATGCTTTTACCACACTATACTACGTTTATAGAACGTACAAACATTGTAAACAAATAACAGGAAAAAAGTAGCTATCGACAATTGTAGAGCTATTTAGTAAAGTAGGTCACGATTCTCATTACCACCACACCCAAATACCACCTACAAACAACGCTTGCTAAAATTATCCGCTTCAGTAATTATAATATTACAAGACTAGTGACAAATCTGAGCAGAAACACTGGAGGAATTCCCGATAATCCCAGTAATTATTTGCACATTTTTCGCCTGGATCTGGCTTTTTAAAATAAGTATCATCATCTGCCTAGTCTTTTCCCATCTATGTTGGTGACGGCTTTCAGTCTAACCGGACGCAGCTGAATACCAATATTTTAACTACTAACCATAGACTTTCGGGCTCCTGCTTCCCGTTACGATTGTCAAAATGACTAGGTATACTAAACTTCAAAGGAAGTTTGGCCATAAAAGGCAACATATGAGGAAAATCAGAATGCTTTAGGGGGAACTTTTCTTCAGTAAGGACATCATAATTTTCCTGTTTCCTAAAATATTTTCATTTTGTAATAGTTAGTGTCTGTGATGAAAAGGAATTGCGCGAGCATCGTCGCCGCGTTTTCTGTCAATTTAGTCTCCCCCTAGCCTAATTTCGCACGCGCACTGACAAAGCGATAAAAAGTTTCGTAGGCGTCTCAATGGTCTCTTATAACGTCTTTAATGTGAAATTGCGATAGATGTTTTGTTATAAAATGCTGTTTATCATTAGGTAACCTCCTTCTTTCGAGTGCTATGTATATTTATAAATGATTCGACGTTTTTTTAAAGAGAAAGCAGAGTTAAGTGCGATGGCCAATAGACAAAACGTGAAATTGGGCGATTTGTTTTTCTTCAAACGACGGCGGATGCCGATGTCCATAGGTTTCTAGACTTCGTCAGTTAGGCCCTATTTATCTTTCATTTAATGAAATCTCTAAGTTCTTGCTTACCATCAATTTGAGTTTCATGAAAAGTACGATTTTGGTGAAGGCCACTGAGGGAGGCTTCCCTCAGTGGCCTCCACCAAAATCGTATTGTGATTTCAAATGTTTCAAATGTGTCCGGCTCACCCAGGACGGCTAGCACTCGGTAACGCAGGGTCAAGCTGACTTATCCAAAAGGGTTAATGAGCCATCATGTCTCAAACTAAGTCGAACCATGAGATTTATCACCTACGGCGTCACCCAAAAAATGCTAAAAAGATTTCAAGCACTAACCGAATCCACCAGCAAATTAATTTAATGTTGTACGGATTCATGTTGTGAAGATTACGAGAAAAAACCGGAACGAATTGGGTCAACGGCGTTAAATAACAGATTAGAGACAAATTTATAAATTTAGTATAAAAATAAACTACATACATAAACCGTTTTTATCTACTTTTATTCTAGTGTTTGGTATAACCGTTACCTATGAGAAAGGTCAGCGAAAAGATCCATAAAGAGCATGAAAGGGCATTTCAGGCGCGTTGTTATTTTTAGTGCAACCTTTTCTCCAGACCGAGCACAACTCGGCGTCTCGGCACCCTGTTCTGGGTCGATAAGTTATTTATAGTGTCCAGCGGGTTCATTCAGAAAAATAGTCCAGTTAAGGAGACGCCAACCTCATAGGTAGACTAGTGAGATAAGATTTCAGAAACAAAAAAAAAACATTTAAAAAATTGGAAATGTCGCATAAGTGCTGAACGTCATCTGGCAGCACGGAATAGTCATTTCCTAGAGCGAGATATGGTAAGAAAGGAGGTAATTTCTGAGATGACGAGTAATAGAGAAATATGGAAGAAGAAGACATCCTGTGCCGACCCCAAATAAATTGGGAAATAGGTAAGAGAATGATGATTAACGAGCGAGAAACAGTGTGAATGCTCGACGAAGCATCGACGATGCGATCGGCAACCCGGTCTGTTTCACGCTCTAACAAATGGCGGTTCTGAGCGACAGAAAAGGTTAGGAGCAAGGAAAAGTGTGATTACGTGCTGGCAGATGATGATAACGTTAAAAAAAAAACTTGAATCTGCAAAAAATTACAAATATTTTCTTTTTGCTAAGGTCTGGCTACACATACTTTCACGGAAGACCAAGACTGACCCTAGCTATAGTCTATTCTAGAATACAGGAAATTGCATAAGAAGTTAAATGCAAATACAAAAGGACATAGTTCCTACTCCTATTAGTTCGACTTCTTTGTTACGCTACCTAGAAAACAATGCTTGCAAAATCAAACCACTGTAACAACTTAGGAAATATTAGGCGCAATTTTTACTCGATTACGGTGAACTACGGCGGAGATATTGCAGATTAGGATTAGACTTAATTTATGTCTATTCTTCGAAAGTCCAGTATTAGACCTCTCTGAAGTTGGCATGGCAAATATAGCAGGCAAACAAATAAAGTACTGGATAATTAGCCGTTAATTAACCGCTAATTAACCATGGAAACCAAAAATTTTCCGCTCGCCGGAAAACCCGAAAATCGATTTGTATGCCAACTTCAGGTGAAGTTAGCATGCAAACATTTTAAAATCGGTTAGGAAAGACCTAGACAACTGTACCAAGGGTCATAATTAGCCGTTAATTAGCCGCAAATTAACCGTGAAAACCAAAAATTTCCCGCGTGCCGAAAAACCCGAAAATCGGCTTGTATGCCAAATACAGTGGAAGCTAGCATGCAAACATTTTAAAATCGGTTAGGAACGACCTAGTCAACTGTACCAAGGCTCATAATTAGCCGTTAATTAGCCGCAAATTAATCTTGAAAACTAAAAATTTCCCGCGTGCCGGAAAACCCGAAAATCGCGTTACATGCCAACTACACTACAAGTTTTCATGTAAAATTTGTAAAATCAGTTAAAATAGACCTAGACAGTTTAACCAAGGCTAGATAGCTGATTAGCCGTAAATTAACTAAATAATAAAATAAATTTAACGTTTGATAGATAGTTTTTAAAAGAATTGTTTCGTGTTTCATAAATGTTGTATAATTACGAAAGCAACTTGAAAATGTGATTTTTTGTTTGTTGAGATATCTTAACGACTTTGGTGTCAAATGAATGATCTTGGCCTAAAACCATTTTATACGTTTGAATCAGGTAAATGGGGCCACGCGTTAAGAGATAATTAAGAATTAGTATAGTGAAAATGTAAATAACCAGATTTTTTTATGTTTTTGTTCTACGAACTTTTTAATTAAGAGCGTTTATACCCTACGGCATTTCATACAAACTTTCAAGCCGTTATTTTCCGAAATGACTTAACAGATTTTAATGAAACTTCCTACGCATAAGCAGTATACATAGGTCTAAAAAGTTATTAAAAAACATTTTCGAAATGTCTTTTAAAAATGAAGATAATTGGAAATTTCTGTTTCTATCGATAATTAAAAATCGGTCGAAAAATATTTTTTAGTACCTATGTTAATGTATACTGCTTATGCGTAGGAAGTTTTATTAAAATCTGTTCAGTTATTTCGGAAAATAACAACTTGAAAGTTTGTATGAAATGCCGTAGAGTATAAACGCTCTTAATGCAAAATGTGAAAATATTATTATTGTAAGTTAATGAGGAATTTGAAAAAAAGAGCTATCTAGGTAGCCTAAAGATTGAAGTTTTGTTTTCATTTGTTAATTACAAATGACGGATTTTAATATTTATTGTCTATCCACCTAATTGACCGTGTAATCATCATACGCATCAAACATAAGATAGATTACGTGTTCAGGTAGATAGACGATGAATATTATAGTAGCAGCGGTTAGCTGACAACCCTAGGGCCACAGCTAGTGCGTCATACCGCACCAGAGACCGACACAGTTACGCGTTAGAAAAGGGCTAGGCAAGAGTCGCTTTTTCTATTAATTGTTTCGCGAAGTGCCTCTTCTGTACTTAGATAGATAGATAAAACTACTACTACTACTACCACTAACTACTACTTGTACTAATTATTCTGTGACTTTACCAGCAAAGCTCATAACTAGACGCAAATTAACCACTGTTGATAAAGACTGTAATTATGTAGAACAAAAACATCAAAAATTCTGGTTATTTACATTTTCACTATACTAATTCTTAATTATCTCCTAAACGCGTGAACGCATTTACCTGAATCAAACGTATAAAATGGTTTTAGACCTAGATCTTTCATTTGACACCAAAGTCATTAAGATATCTCAACAAACAAAAAATCACATTTTAAGTTGCTCTCGTAATTATACAACATGTATGAAACACGTAACAATTCTTTTAAAAACTATCTTATCAAACGTTATATTTATTTTTATTATTTGGTTAGTTTACGGCTTATCAGCTTTGTCAACTCTAACTGATTTTACAAATTTTGCATGCTAACTTGTAGTGTAGTTGGCATGCAAAGCGATGGTCGGGTTTTCTGGCATGCGGGAAATTTTTGGTTTTCACGGTTAATTAACGGGTAATTATGAACCTTGGTACAGTTGTCTAGGTCTTTACTAACCGATTTTAAAATGATTGCATGCTAACTTCCACTGAATTTGGCATACAAACCGATTTTCGGGTTTTCCGGCACGCGGGAAATTTTTGGTTTTCACGGTTATTTTGCGGCTAATTAACGGCTAATTATGAGCTATGGTACAGTTGTCTAGGTCTTTCCTAACCGATTTTAAAATGTTTGCATGCTAACTTCACCTGAAGTTGGCATACAAATCGATTTTCGGGTTTTCCGGCGAGCGGAAAATTTTTGGTTTCCATGGTTAATTAGCGGTTAATTAACGGCTAATTATCCAGTACTTTATTTGTTTGCCTGCTATATTTGCCATGCCAACTTCAGAGAGGTCAGTATTAGAGAAATAACTTACTAACTGCTTGTATAATGTAGCTTAGTAAAGCTTGTATAATGAAGTGTATAATTGAGTTTTTGAGCAGAGATAAGTGGGGGGGGACCTTTCCAATACTTTATTGACACCCGGAATTTAATGAATTAATATCATGACCTTAGACATTTAGAGATAAGAAAGGCTCATGCCCGATGACCCGTACCTTAAGCTACAATGCACAATTAAATGGATTACCCTTGAAATAAATCAGCCAAGCGGGCTGCGTAAATATCACGCGCTATTTCGGTACTAAACGGCCTACTTAAGTATTATCTATCACCCACATTGAGGAACAATGCGAAGCGAATTATGCAGATTGGTTCACGTCATAAGGGGCAAAGAATGGTGAAAGGCCATTTAATGCTCCTTCATACAGGCACGACTCGACTAACTGCGATAGCTATGCGATAATTGCAACATGCATCCACTCTCTGGACGAGTCCACCCAAACCTCAAGAGAACGTATTGCGCAAACACCAAATAACATGGGACAAAGGCAGAAAGGTGATGAAGAGACTTCAAACTCTTGAGTTTGTATCAGTAGTTCGTTTCAAAGTAGTCAGCTATGAAACATAAACAAAATGCTTATGGTATAGAGATGCTTCATTTAAAAAACAAAATCGATACACCCTATTTTCTGAGAATTAGCATACCAACTGAATTGGTTGTTGAACCATGAGAATATGGAGCGGCGACTCATGAAGGAATCACGAGTCGCGTCCGTGTGAGGAAACCTTTACAGGCACAGATGCATCAAATTAATTGAGATAAAATAACAAGTGCATGCTGCGAACACTCTCTAAGATACGCGAGTACTACGCAGATTGATAACGAATAGAACTCTGTTGTGAACACAATAGGCTAATAAACATTCGTATTTGCGCGTTACGGCCTTTCTAATATTACTCTATTGTGATTTACATGTACGTGTTAGATCACATTTATGTTTTATTTGAACTTCTTAAGGTTGTTAAGTTTTCTGCGTTTTGGACATGAGCTTTATTTTGTCAGTAAAAGTTTAATGTAGTAGAATATGAAAAAGATGTAAACTAGGATAATCTAATAAATGTACACTGTTTAAAATAACAGATATAAATGTTGAAAATGTACATAGGGGACACTTTGGGCCGTTTAATGGCTAAAAGTAATGATTTAAGGTATAAACAGATACAATATTGATTTCGCATTTTATTGGATAATGCCCATTTATCCATAGCTACTTCATCTAGTAATCAGAAGATCAATATTATAATTTGGTTTCCAGAATTCTACTTTGCTGTAAATTTAAAAGACCATAAACCGAAAAAGCTCACAATGACAAAACATGTAAACCGTAAGATTTCATGATATAATTAAATATCCCTACCCCTTATTGCTTAAACTTTTTTGTCATTATATCTCATTACATGTATTTGTCATAACTATTCTACTCGATACAAAAATAAACCATGATAGTTGTCAACATACCTCATAATATACCTAGTCTTCTTCTCAGACAGCGTGACCACAGACGTGAGGTAGTCAAAGAGCTCTCCATTCTTGCACAGCTCAAACACTAAGAATATGAATGTCTCCGACTCAAATACATCCTGCAGTTCAACTGAAACAAATTATATAACTTCAGGTGATTTGTTCTGGTTAATCATTAAAATTAAAACTGGGGTTGAAATGCAACTGCCTAGTATTGTTCTTTACAGGAATTTATTAAAAATGTTGTTAAAATTATGATTAATTGGCATCACGCAGTGATAGCCTCTTCTAGTCAATAACAGATGGCATTCTGAAGTTTCTACCAACCCCAAGGGAATAAGGCAAGAGATTATGCATATAGCCTGTGAATAACTGGACTTTAATGGTCAATCCATGCATCAATGAGCCATTGAAGCAATATAGAGTCAACAACTCACTTACTAATGTAAGGGTGTCCGGCTACCATCCTCAGGATGTGTATCTCCTGCCGCGTGGCATCCCTCATGGTGTGCGTGTCCACCCCATCTTGGGACTCCTGACTGAGGTCTATGATCTTGGCTGCATATTCTTTTCCTGTTTCCTTCTCTATACATCTTCGGACAGTTGAGCTTATGCCTCTGTGTTGAAGAAAATATAGATGAAATACATAAATTAAAATAATCAAAATAAAACTAATATTTACCTGAAATCTAAAAGAATGAATGCTTTGAATATAAGGTGGATAAAAAATTATAATAAACATACTTGTTTACCCAAAAAATCAAATAAAGAAGGCCAAATAAAGAGGTCAAATTCTAAGACTGCGATCACTTTATATTCACTGCAGTAAAACTGATTTATCAAAGGAAGTTAACGGTCTTCAAGGTCACTCAGAAGACTTATGAGTAACAACACTATTATTGATGCCCAGACTCTTTAAATAATTCTCTAGTTCCTTAAAAATTGGCACCAACGCAACTTATCCCAAATCGCGACACACTTGTGAACACCACAATTATTTTCTCACCTGCCTATGATTTCTTTCGGCTCGTAACGTGCATAAAATTCTTTAGCCGCATCTTTATCGGGCAAGTTGTCGTCGTCTTCCTCCTTTGCCATCGCGTTCACTGTCGCTGTTATTATATTTTCGTGTACTAATTATACGTAATTAGCCTATCCACAATGACGAAAGGTTATTGTTGTGAAGTGAACAACTGACAGAACACTTCTTCAGCTTCCACTTGCTTGCTTGTTAAAAACTTAACTATTATAGACTAGAACACTGGGTTAATAACTATTAGTGAAATGCATATATTATAATCTGTTTGTAGGTTTGGATTGAAGCCAGTATACTCAGAAAAATTATCAATTAGCGTATCAATAAGCGTAAAATCACAAAATTGTAAACGGCTTTGCCAGCTCTGGCTGTCAGTCACAAAATGACAATGACAAAGAAATGTCTGAAATGCAAATGTCTTTAGTAACTTCATAGATTAAACACTCTGCCAGTATCTTGTCTCTGGCGAAAAAAAATTGAATGATATCGAAACTGAAAACAGAGTCATCTCTGTTATTTTAGAAAAACTCAAAAATAAAAACTCAAAACCATTTCAGCCATTTCGCTCCTTCGCAGAGAAAAGTTGCAAAAAAATAACTAAGAACATCAAATTATTATATAGAAGTCGTGTATAATTTTTGGATTTAAAGCTTTTGAATAAGAAATATTGTAATTTCTTTCCCCATGCGATAACAACACTGTAAACTTAATAAAATTAAGTCAAAATACAAATTCTTTCTAATTTAATTCAAAGTCAAAATATAAATCCAAAACATCTATCTCTTGTCAACAGCTGTCGCCAGCTGATTTAACTCTATGTCGCCCAGTTTTTGTCCCTTTCATGCATAAGGCAGCGTAATCAGTGAATTAATGCGATTCAAATTATGCTTTTTCTCTTTTACTCGTGTGCAAAACGATAGAGGTAAAACATATATCAGGCTCAAACTGTAGCCTTCCTCATATTCACAAGTCAATGTGTCCGTCCTTGTTTCACGTTTCTTTCTTGGCCGTTCGGTATGTTTTCGCTTGTTGTTCCGTCCCGATGGTCTTGCATTTTTCAGTGTTTTGCAGATTATCCTTATCAGTAGTTATATTCCGTGATTAGTTTACGTGGACTGTATACACAAAGCTTGGATTTCGGTGTTTAGTTCCTAGCAGCAAGATTTTCTGACCAGGTAAGTAAACTACGCACAATTTTTCTTGCTTAGTGACAATCGTGTTTTATACTGTTGGTACCTAAATATCTTTTTGACAACCTTGAAGCAATAAAATACCAGTTTGGTGCTATTTTCTTTGTTCAAGTATGTGAAATCAATTTGATTTCATAATGGAATGATCCTTGGTAGCCTCTTGCCCCAAATACTTATTGAAGTGATGTCTAATGACTTTCACTGATAATGACCACAATTTTTCCATGTTATTCAGTACACATTAATTCAACTCAATATATGCCTCAAATAAAAAAGGCTGTAACATTCAACAAAACCAAATTTTTTACTTACCTAAAACAATTGCTGAAGAAGGTAACTTGTACAAAATGTTCAAGTACTAAGTGTTAAAAAAATATGTAGTTATGTTTTGTATGATAAAAGCTGTAAAACATATTTTGGTTGTTGTGTTTCAACATGGGTCTTATTGCAAGGTTGGCCGTTGATAGCACAGTGAGGTAAGCCAGTGATATCATATCAATACCCTAAGTAAAGTAGTAAGTCAAACATACTGTCTATTATGAAGAGATAACCAATGATTTCATAAAAACTTTAAAGACCAAGCTAAGTGATGTAAGTACTAGGAACACAAAGATCAATAAGAGATTATGTAACAGGATGTTATTAGCTGTCAAACTGTATACCACAATAGAAATACTTTGTACTGTAAATTGTTATGGATTCAAATGATGAAGACAAAAACATGTATTGTTGTAGCCCTGGATTTGATAAACTGCACATTGTTTATTAGAAATCTCTGGCTCTAGTTTGGCCAAACTAATAAAACAGTCCAAGTGACATTATAAATTGAATGTAAAATAATTAAGCTAAAATATAAATTATGCAATAGCAAGGGTTTCTGTATCAAGACGTCATAACAATAGTGTAAATTATGTCAACAATATTGCTTTCCGGGAATATATATTTTTACTAGTGACCCACCCCTGCTTTGCATGATGCCACCTTTCGAGTTTCAAACTATCCTATTTTTAAATATGTAACCAACCATATAATTCACAATATTTCATTGAAATCAGGAGGGGAGGGAATCGGGTTGGAGGGCTCAGAGATAAGCAATGTATGAATTATTGACATGTGATTTTCTTAAATTATAAAAAATAAATATACCTTTATTAAAATATTAGCAATACTTTACTACAATCAGCCTGGTAATGTTTCTGCAGCTGGGCCAAAGGCATCCTCTCTGTCAACTGCTGTAACTCATCATGTGTGCCCTTTCCTATTTGTAGATGGCAGATGTTCTTTTTAACTTTTACTTCTTGGTCATGCCCGTTTTCACTCAATGTTTTTCTATACTGTTTTGAGAGCAGTGGTCATAATGTGGTGTTCACTAGTTACACTAGTTAAGGTTTAGAATAAAATCACCAAATTATCAGTAAGCAGATGAATGACTTTAAGGGTACGTGCTCGCATGGCCAAGAATAAGGGTAGACTGCTTGACACATAACCCTAAAGCTCACGCTACGTTTATTAGAATACCACATCTGTATATACCTGTGCCTCGGAAAGCTCAATAAGGCTTTGCTCCCGGCTGCCAATTGTAAATTGTTGACAGTTGTTACAGGTAGACAGTGGTAAGTCTGAAAACCAGCATTTCTTAGTACTAACTGGGTTGTGGAAGTCAGATACGCAGTAGCTTCATGTAAAATACTGGTATTCGGCTGCATCTGGTTAGACTGGAAGGTGACTCTAACATATTTGGGAAAAGACAGATGGTGATAAAATAAATAACACAAAGTAAATATCCTGCTTGGGTTTGATCCTACAGTAAAATGTCAACAAATCTCATAAGTCATGGCCAATACCAATGCTGCTCTAATAGACTATTTTATGCACCAGTCAAGTCTCACGAATCAGGACATGGCAAATCACTAAATCATAGCAGATAGTCCTAATGAAATGATTGTCTTCCTGCCCTTGTCCATTGTACCTGGGGTCAGCGACACATTTTTTTGTTCCATTTTCCTATGCCATCCATCACACAATCAAATACTCTTGTTTCTTTTATAACATTCCTCACAATCAATCATATTCATCACTCTTTGGGCCACAAACAATTCATTGATTCATGTATTACATTTTAATAAATGTTGTTGTTTTATTTATATGCCTTGTGGCCTCTTGTACCTGATGACCTGACCATGTAATTAACCTTTTTGTTGATAATAAAGCTGTTCAAACATCAGACCCAGTTAGTTCTCGAGTTATTGCATAGATGGCGCTGCTTGTTGAGATGATGGGAGAACTATAGTGTGAATGTGTGATGTTGTGACATCTAATCAATTAATAATCGATTTTGTGGCACGTAACTAATAGTTTTAGTATCCATTAGCAACATTCTGCTACACGGTACGTTCGTGTTTTTTTTTTCGGATTGTCATCTATATTTGTTTATGATCCAGGCAATAAACTACCAGTCTAGTCTACATGCCCCATGCCCATTGCTGTGGATTGATTGAGACGTCCGAACGCTCGCCATGGTTGCTCACGAGTCATCATCTTCCTGCCATTATCTTGATTTACTGTTTTCTGGTTATTCCAGAATCGGAATTCTAGTAGATTTTCGGAAGCCCATACTATTTGACACAATGTTATCTAAAAAAGTTGTCTTAAAATGTTATCTTAAAGTACGGAAATCCAACAACCTCTTTAAGCGTAATTTCATATGCATTCAACATTAGACACTGAATAGAATCTCATTATATGACACAAGATACACATCCACCTATGATCTCAAAGGGGCCATCCCAAACCAATGTTATAGCTAAATAAACCCGCAGCATCTGCGTTGGCGGGACCTATGTAGACGGGGCACAAGGGCGCAAATTAAGGACGTCTAGATCCCCCGTCCCTTCTCCCCACACGGCACGCTCAACCCCCTCTATACTCCACTGACTACCATAACCCTCCTTTCGCCTACAGTTCTGAGAAAACAGCGAATGTTATTGAAGCGAATTGTATGAATTTCCACTACGCTTTCCTTTGATACGAAACGAGAGTAAAACTCACCCTAGCCTCGACGTTGTTTGTGAGCTGGATGAATTGCCTTTTGTTTTCTCAAATGGGAAAGCATTAAGAGTGGCGTCCAAATTTAGATAGCATTGTACGTATTCAACAGAGGTTTTTGTCAACTGAAAGGCTGAGTTCACGGTTCGTAATAAAAAATCAAGATGATCACAAAAGACTTCAGATAATGTAGTCTGGGTCTCTAAGCTAAATCAAATCAAGTTCAGCCGTTTATATCAGGTCAGGCTAGTTATCTAATACTTTGAGTAATTTCTTCAAGTTTAACTGTCACAAAAAAGAGCACTTTTCATTTTTAGATTTTTATCTTGTCGTTAATTTATTGGATAGCACTTAAGTAAAGTCCGTACCTACTATTGCAGTAATACAATAATTAATAGGAACATGCACGCCACACCATACTTATATTATAAATTAAATGCGAAAGTAACTTTGTCTGTTAAGTTGACGGATTTGGATGATGTTTAGCATACGGATAAATATTACTATTACCTGGGTTGGGACTATGCGGCCCGTAGAACTATAACAAGATTGAAGCGATTTAATTGGTTGAAACTTGTTTTAATTAATGATTGAGTCATGACGTTCTGTAATACGGGACATCTCGGCCCTACTCGGTAATACATTGTTATGGAATCATTTTCGAACCCCACGCGGGCGAAACTGCGGCCAAAAACTAGTAACTCCATAAATTTGCATTGACCGATTGCCGATCAATTCTCATATCTCGTTGTATTAGTGAAACATATTGTTACGATAACAGTACACGGAAGTTTTTGACATTAGGACAACACTAGACAGGTATATACGTACTTTTTAGAAATCCATTGAATTTGTCAATATTGAAGACCTTGGGGCTGTCGATATTGACACGCGTAACGAATAAGAGGGCCTGCTCGAAACTATTTCAAACTATTTTATACGTTGTAATCAAAGAAGTCGGAAAATAGTCGTATGACTGAAGCACACCTGACCTTAGTGATGAGGTTCATCAGAAAGGTCTGGTGCGTAGTACTCGCAACCGGCGTGCGTGTATGACCAGCCCCCCCTATTCACAAACGCTCGGATTCGATTTAGATTCGAAGTCGTATGTCTATCTTGTTTTGGCATTACGAAAGCGAGCGATAGACATACGACTTTCCGAATCGAAATCGAGTCCGAGCGTTTGTGAATACGAGGGCAGATGTATGAACGTGGACGAGGCGAAACGAGTATGTTAGAATCGTAGCATGTAGCGTCCTGTGGTGTTCACCATGGGAAAAACGCGAGTTTGTTTTTAAATTTAAAAGTGTGGTAGACTATGTCCTATTTCTGTTCACTGAAAACGTTCCCAGTAGTAGCAGTAAGTCGCAAATATCAACGAATACCCACTACTTTCCAATTAGAATTTTGTGCGCCTATATTAAATCTTGGTAGCAACTGGCAAATGAAAAAACACGTAAAAATCAACAATCAAATCAGTAACAGCCAACAAAACACTCAACAGTAGGTTAAATAGATCACGTCTACCAAAAAAATGGCCTTTTGAAAATAAAAGATCATTATTGTTTCTACATACTGTTTTCTTAAAGGTCATGTGAAACTGATATTGTATGCTTGTCTTATAAAGTCGATCTGTTTTTAGATAAAGCTGATTCGATTTGACGTTCAGACTACAATATTTGTTACAATCTGGGTGGCATGGTAATCATGGTATCATAAATACATACTAAGCCACTGGGTAATCGTCTTCGTTTGCTGTAATAAATGTTAAATCAATGTCCATAAGAAATACAGTATCCAATGTTTCGTAATACAATGGAAATATGGGAACATGTAACCACCACATACAACTGGGCTTCGGTGCGTCCCATTCAAGTAGTTAATCGCTTACCTATATCTCTCCTCTCCTTTATTAAGCTCTGGTAGTTGGCAACGATCCGTTCGTATTCCCCCAGTAATGTATTACAAATTACGATACAATAATAGTCCTTCTGACCGTTTTCCCAATCTCAGCGGCCCACCCGGCGCGGAAAATATTATAGTCCACAAGTGTGTGCGCAGGCACAGTGGTGCATCTCCGTTCCTTTACTCTCATAGTCCCATAGGATAGCAATCCTACCCGACCTGAGAGAGATCAGGCCTAATACCAACGGTTTAACGAGCTTTCCTTGGCACGGAGGTACCATATCGCCAACTTCGAAACTCCGGGCTGCTCCTGAGAAATTTCTAATGGAAACACCCAATAGCACTTTTTGACCGACCCCCGAAATCGAAGTCAAGAGGCCAGGACACTGGGTTCAGCAGTCGCGCTAACAAAAGTTGTTTATTCGCGTACCTTTTTGAGCTTCCATACTCCGTTGCTTCAGCTATCGAAATGAGTCTTGGACTCTTGGCTTTCAATAAGAAATCCCCGGTTTCCTGTACATTGAAGAGATTCTGAGATTCTGAGACCTACTGTAATATATAAGAGCATTTTTTTAGGGTTCTCTACCCAAAGGGTCAAACGGGACCCTATTACTGAGACTTCGCAGGCCGTTCGTCCGTCCGTCTGTCCGGCTGTCACCAGGCTGTATCTCATTAACCGTGATAGTAAGCCAGATGAAGTTTCTACAGATTATGTATTTCTGTTGCTGCTATAACAACAAATACTAAAAACAGAATAAAATAAATAATTAAGGGGGCTCCCATACAAAAACGTGATTTTTTGCTCGTTTTTATAAATAATGGTACGGAACCATTCGTGCGCGAGTCCAACTCGCACTTGGCCGGTTTCTCTACTCGCTTCGTAATTCCACGGCTTGCATTAACTAATTAGTGTGCTCACACGGTGTAAAGATACTATGGTTTTACTATCAAATTATATACTGCAGTTACACTTATCTTACAGAAGAGTTTTCTTGATCCACTGTGGAGCAATTATGTGTAGCAAGACATTCCTGTTGTTAATTTTAATTTTGTAGATCAAAAGAAAGATCAAAGAAGGACATATGTTTTAATTGCTCTCCATTTCTTTGGATCATTTTCAAAAGATCTTCGTCTTTGACAAGGAGAAAAATGAACTAATTAATATACATAGTTCCAATACAACGAATTCAACTTTTTAAGTATCAGGGTGATATAAAATGCAAGAAGAAACTTGCAGTTCATGTATCGCTTGAAGTTTTATACACTGTATACGTTATAATAAAGACTAGAGATATGAAAGCAGCGTTCAAGTTAAAAATAAAATCGAGGTCGACAAGCCGGCACAGACTAAGTGAAGCCCGAGGGCAAGATTAAAGGGGGCTAAAATTGGGCACCCGTATCTGTTGTGAATCACAAAATGTTGATCTCTTTCTTAAAATTACGGGGAGAGAGAGAAATTACAATGGCAAGCACAAGGAGATATAAAAACCACAAGATATATTCTTAAGATAACTTCGGTGAAAGTATTGCAGATATTAGCTTACCTTTAGCGCATTTTTAACGATTCCTGCGAAAATTTTCTGAGCAACAATTAACACTTGGACTTTAGTCGCACTTGTGCTTACAGTTGCTATTCAATTTTATCAGGCGTTGAAGACTACTTCAAAACATAGTTGATATCACTTGTTTACTGTACAGTACAGCTGCTTTTACGAACTGTATTAAGGGATTATCAGTGAATAGCAATCTAATACGGACCTCCATAAAGCCACCAGATGTATTGTCTTCACCGCCATTCTTTGTAGTCTGCAAGAGATCTAAGCCCCAGCAGCTATTATAGGTTATGATTATGGACCATCTAGATCAGACCGTAGACCGGAGTCAAAGCCGTGAAATTATCTAGTAATAAATTCCGTCGTTATCGATAACTGTGTAGCGTAAAATGAAGCACCCACATTTACGATATTTATGTCTGTAATCGCGTCAATTTGAACAATCTGTGAACAATTTAATTCTAGGCCGTTTTTTAAACGCTGGAAGCATTTATGTAAATGTTTACAGTTTGGCGCTACACAATTTATTCAGAGTTTACGATATCAACACATCAATTTATTTTTCTGGGATGTACGGAACATTTTGCACATGCGAATTGTTGTTTTTAGAGGGAGGACACAGTAATGTCTGTTCGTAGATCGACGTAGTATTTAAACTGCCTGGTTTTGATGTAGGTACATAATACGGTTACTCACCTGTAATTAAATTTTACAGTCATGTACGTACGAGTCCATAGCCGTAATGGCTAATAAGATAAAGCAGTCATTTAAATGCAAAATTGGCATTGAATTTACATGACGCTGAGAATTCTTAGTACTTTGCAATTGTAGGACGTAAGTTAACATTTTCAATTATAATATAATGCAAATATGCTTTGGCTGCTCTTGTGGGATTCACGCGACGTTCGTATTTCATTCTAGGTTGTTGCTTAAGTCACAGATTACTTTAGTCTTAAACTGCAAAGAATACTCAATGAAAAGATCTTATCAAGCCTTGTTAGTAGTAGGTACTTGAATAATGGCAGTAATGCAATCATCGTTTTCATACAAGGATAACATTTTATCGTTCACATTGAGTCATTTAAGAACTTCAAATGTATTAACATTTCTGTTTAATTAATTAACCAGTTTTTGTGCAGCAATGTTAATTAACGGATAAAGTGTATCAACAATTTATACCTCGTACTCAGTTGAACAACAATATTCTTATTGAAAATGAAAGCTAATAAAATCTCATTTTGAACTGCGAACTGGTGGAAACCCAAGTGTTTGGAAACGATGTTTAATTAATACTGGTACCTATTGTAAGTTATTAGCAGATTTCAGACTGGAACTATTTGTAGTGTTGTCTAAGTTAATTGCGAAATATTGTACCAGCAATCCTTGGGTGGTCTCCAGGTCTTTCTTCAGTGATTTACAAGTTGAGGTTTAATTATCCTTGAATTTAAATATCTACTTGTAAGTTAATCTACCCGCAGTATCTTATTTCCCCTTCCTACCTGGAATTTACCTTAAAGCATTCCAATTAAACCAACTATTTTAAAAGTAAAACAGCTAGACCTAATTGGTCGTTGAATTCACTGCAACTGCAGCCATACTGCACATAACTTAAAGCTAATTAGCATGAAAGTTGCATTGTTTTATCTTTTCTGTAAATCTCAAAGAGAATGAAGCAATCAGATATCAACACAATGTTTATAAACACCGTGTTGCTGTGGTTACTGTTTAAAATAATATATTACCGCAGTTCCTGAGAGTGCGTTGAACCGCCCCCACCCTCGGTCTATTTTCTAACTCCAATGAGTTCTTACGAGGACATGGCACCGTCAATTACGATTTTCAATGTTATGAATTTGTCATAATTTATGAGCAACTTGAGCAAGCCCGTAAGCCGCAGTTATGCAGATTAAGGCTGTGTCCCCAGTAGGCAAACTGTTAGCAGCCGACTGAGTCTTAAAACTAGCAAACTGTGCACACTCCATTTCAAATATAAGGAAGGGCGTACTAAACCGATACGCCGCAAACTCAGTCGGCTGCTAAGTTTACTTACAGGGGACAAAGCCTAAAGTCCTAACAACTGACTCAGTTTTGCACTTTCGTCGCCTGCGTCAATTGCCTACAAATGGGCTCGATCCCCCAGTTGATTTGTTGACTCTATTTTAAACTTGAGTTTACAGGGATTGCATGATTTAACAAAACGCATGTTGAATCATGCAATCCCTGTATACTGTGACACCCTGGTTTAAACGTCATTAGTGTTATATTTAGCTCTAAAAAGGCTCAATAAAATAAAAAAGTCCAAGTGTAATCGATTGTTTAATCGTATGTATGCATTAACTACTAAAGACAATTAATTTAATGGCAGATAAACGCAGCAAGGACTCAAATAAACTTTATGCCTTGGAAGCAGGTTTTTTAATTATATCGGTTCCAAAATTGAGGGCTCTAAAAATGGTACTTACCAACCATTTTAGAGCGGAATTCGTGGAAACGCTGTAACCTTGTAAAGTATGTACAAAAGCTGGTGTCGATTTCATTGTGCTATAAAAGAAATGCACTCTTTTGTTTAAAAAAAAACGAACATTCATTGTCAAAAATAGTTTGAAACAAAAATAAAAGCTAAGCTGGAAAGTTGCAGTATCAAATTCAGTGCAATGTAACCAAACACCCCTAAATTGTGGAAAATGAATGTGGGGACATTCATTTTCCACAATTTAGGGGTTTTTGGTTACATTGCAATAACGAAATAAAATTTTAAACCTACGTACTTCAAACATCAGTAGGTGTTAATTCACGAAATAATACAGAGGAAGGATAATGTTTACGAAAAACAACACCTGTATTTTTTGCAGAGCTAATTTACTGTCTGAGGTATATTTTTTCCCTGAGCCTCGCCAGGTCAAAGTCCACTGCACGCCTGATCGCGCCATTTGATTGAGCATAATGTCCATAGACTTCCATCGGATCGCTTACAGAATTGCCTATTTCATGCTTCAATTGTAATTTCATATTATATTAAGCTGAATATTGTGAACATTTGCTGTTTCTAAAAGATACTTACTTAAAATTTTTGTGATGTCTAACTCTCATAGCTTGACAGTTAAAGAATGAACAAAAAAAAACGTAAAATACATTGTATCAATTACGTGCCAGTAAAGCATAAAAATTCCTCAACTAGAAGTCCTCCTTGAGCTCTTGCGGCCCTGACTGTGCAAAATGTTGTTTTCGGCACCATCATTTTATCAAGACATCGTCAATACAAGGTGTAACATAATAAACGCAAGACCTGGGAGTGTGGTCTCTCGGACCATGAAACTGAGCCACTTTTGTTCTACGAGATATTGCAATTCACCAAAAAAAATTGGACTTTCCATAGAAACTGACGCGATCAGCTGATCAACATGTATGGTAAAACTAAAAAGAAAGGTATGCATTTCCAAAAGTCATAGAACAAAAGTTGTTCAGTTTCATGGTCCGAGAGACCACACGGTAGGTCTTCGTTTATTATGTTACACCTTGTATATTTAATCGTATCAGCTTGTCTACAATTAAATTTAGTATAGAATCTACCATATAATAATGATAATGCCTAGTTTATTTATAAACATGAGTTACATTTCCGGGGTCGTGTTTAAAGCATGGCATGTAGCTGACCTCTCTACATATAACTTCAACCTGATCATAGCCACTTACAATTTCCACCTCTAGCCCTTGATCGAGGATAACAGCATTCACATAGCAACTATCTTGTTTACGTTTTAACCAACACCTTAATACAATTAAACGATTAACAAGTTAGTTGTCCGTATGTTTATCTCGTCTTCACATCGACATCACGCCTTCTGGTCACGATCGCTATTTGCGAGTAGTTACACGCAGTATGCAAATATCTCACGTGCATTGTGCATCAACAAGACTAGCGTATCCGTTGTACAGACAATCCCTAGCACATCGTGCATCATGAAAAAAAGACTATTGTGTTTTAGGTACGTCATTAATAAAGAGAGTTCTGTTCTGTACGAGCTTCCGCTCTGTTACTAAGTTTGTATCTGTATTGTTCAGTATTGTGTAGTCTATTTGTAGCGTAACAGTGCTATCATATCAAGGTTCAAAAACAACTCACCATTCAGCTCAGATAAAAGACACGGCATATTATTTACAACACATGCAAAGAGGCGCATTACAGCAAACTGGTGTCCATAAATTGATGTTGTCGGGATCGTAACAATCATATAAATTGAGGTAAAGTCTTGGGTTTTAAAACGAGCTTTACCTCGTCTCCCAGAGTGTAATAAAACTTTTTTGTACACAAATAATATATTGGGATGGCCTCGGTGCGTGCACGCATGCCCGCAGATGCACGGCTGGCCTTGACTGAGCGTGCATGCGCGTGAGTCGAGGTGTAAGGGATTGGCGGGTAGCGGTCATAGATTGATTGCATAAATGATGAGTTGACCAATAAGGTCATCGACGTGTCTAATATTAATAAGGTCGGTCACGCTTTAGCACAGACTCTTGTCCAATTCTCGTTTTTTCAAAAGAATTTTCTTTCGTGCAAGCTCTTTTCTTTATTTTATCTGCAAATTTACATTTGTGTTTTTTTTCTTAGAATCTAGTTTTTCTATCAATTATTTCTAAAATCACACTGTCTGAATTGGGAATTCTTCACCTTCGTCTTCACAGTTGTCTGTCGAACATTATCCTTCAATACGTTAGATGATTTTGGATTGCTTTCAATAAATCTTCTGAACTTGCACCCTGCTCAGACGCATGCGCCGCGCGGCTATATCAAAATGCCGTATCGTACTGCTGCGAGCTATTTTTGTCGAGTCTCGTCGCGTCGCCAATCGTGTTTTTCCATGCACCAACACCAAGTATTTTAAAGGTAAAAATATTTCAACGCGTTATTACCCAATCTTTACCTTTGTACACATTTTATTGGCAATTCCTTAGAAAAACAGGTAAAGTACTTAATGCTTCTTTTGAAATATTATATTTGGTCATGCGCCAAGTCCTTCGGCAAATTGAAGCTATCGCCCGATTTGTCGACCTGTGTTCAAATATGGCCCTCGCATTTTATTTTACGTTTGACCCAGTTGTGCACGTAAACGAGCCTGCTTTTGGAATGATTACATCTCTGGGATCAAACTACTTTATTATGATTCATCTCTCTTTATCATCGAATGCATTCCAATGAACTATTGCAATCGTAGATCGCATATCTGATACTCAGTCGCATCTCATATGTGTTCTGATGATTTCATTCCAAACAACATTTTGAAAACAAAACTGTTATTGTTTTCATTCTTCTGTGCCAAATTGTTTTGAATCAGTCATTGCAATAATGCATTTATCAAAGAACCAGAACTCTTGTTTTGGAATCATCGGATCTATCCATCTTGCTTTCACAACTGCCATTGCATGACCATCATCTATAACTTTATTCATTCCATTAATCATTGCTTCGGCGCTGTTAACATTTAGATTAAAACCGTGCGTGTACACACCGAGATGTTGGTGATTTTAGTCTCAAGTTATTTTTAGCTTAACCGGTCTGTTACCGTAACTGCGTTTTAAACAAGTTATTAAAGTTTGTGATAGCTCTACTGTCGCTCGCTGCGGTTCAGAGTCTAGTTGACTCTGTAATCTTGAGAAGGTGGCAAATACATCGAGTAATTGTTAAAAAAAATATCTTTCATAACAACATTTGCATGCCATATTTATCACGAACTCCGCGGCGAAATTATTCTGTAAATTCTAGATAAGGCGTATCAAACTTTATTCAACCGTTTATACAAACACGTATGACCTTCGCGCCTTGAAGGGCACTTGGCATATTGTTTTGCTAATACTTACTTTGATTACACAACTCAATGGATATCTGAATGAGACTTGGGTTATTTTCATTGTAATGCGATAAGTCCAACTGGTTCAGCTCTAGTCGTCAAAAGGTTTTGAGTGACGGATTTGTTTGATAGATAAGCATGTGTTTTGATTTCTTTTATTGTGCATCATTCTGTTTCGTGATTTCTATTGATTTGTTTGTGTTTCGCTCTTCCGCCACAGTCTCGTCTACAGAAAGCCGTTAATATGGAATGTTCCCAAGCTGCTAAGCTCTGAAGCAATCATATCTTGACCACGTTTTTCCTCATTCAACAATTAAAGTAACTCAATGATGAGTCGATCATACTATTGACCAATACTGTTTGCAATGTGCTATTAAAAACATTCAATAGTGAGCACGAACCTCAGTTACGATTGATCTTTCATAACTGACACTTGGCTTCTAAAGCCTTGTGCATGGCTTCAAGTGGAATGGTGCCAAGCATCTACGGGCTTTGATGTTTCAATTTGACAGGATATACAACAAACATTTTATTTATACGAAAGTCGATTGAATTTTTACCAGTTTTCTCAGTCTCAAGTAAATCTCATACCTGGCATATATCCGACAGTCGCTGAATAAGTGAAATTCAAAGATGAAATTTTTGAGTGAAATCCGTTCGTTTTTCAATCTGAAGTAAAATTTCTTATTTGCTGTGCAGATTCGCGAGCAAGGAAGACCTAAAAAGGCAATATCGCAGCTGATTGAATAATCATTGCTCTTCAAGAAATGAGATGTTGTATTTCATCAATAGCTTCGTTTCCCCGATTGCACAGTTGAGAGAACCTATCTGGGAGTATTAAGGAAACCACGACTAATAAGGAATTATATTATATTGGACAGTTAGTTAAAATGGGATATCATATTGTCATCTATTCACCGTTACCGATTATGGTGAGGCTTCCACACCGCTACTGCAAACGGTTGTGTATGAAGCAATTTTGCCATGTCATCAAGCAATATTGTTCTTGTTCTTAGTTTCTTTTTCTAAGCTGAAATGCGGACGATCTTGTCTTTTCTGTTCTCATGCGAATCCTAATGCCCTCATAACTTAATCCACCAGGGATTAAGTTATGAGGGTGCTTGATCGTTCCTTTTAAAGAATCTGTTTGGACCCAATCCTTGACCGCTAGAAATAATATCCCGTCTACGTGACCCACGCCACGGAATTTGAATATTTATGTTAAACAGCTGTTGTAAATTAATTCTCAGTACTTTGTCAAATACATATACACTCATTATGTCTTGGTCGAGTAAACAAGGGACAAGGACAATCAGTTACGTTTTAATATTATTTTCAGCACATTGATGATGTACAGCCTTGAATTTAAAATTCAGGCTTGTTTATCGCTCGCAGAAAGTGCGACGACCTTTTTGAATATATTTATTAACTTAAACGCCCACGTGTTAAAGGAGTTCTCTTTATATTTAAACAATTAACCTGTTTTTGGAAGTAAACGTGATGAGTGAATTCGGCGCTGCTTTTCTTTATCTTTAGCACGTTTAGTTAATTTTACAAGGAACGGTGGATATTTTAAAATCTTTGCCATGGTGTTTAACACTTCGCCTATTACTCAAGTAAACTTTAAGGCATTTCTTTTAAAAATATACACACATCTGCTACATTTCTTTTTCATTTTTCCTTTCGCAGGTCAGCTGGCAGACTTTAAAAATCTGCCTTTTTAAAATAAAAATCTGCCCTTCTTATTAATATTCTAAAATATTTTATGTTATTATCCTGTGTTGTATACTGTGTCTACATAAATAGTAAATTAAATATATATTTCATGTTCAACTATAATTACGAACTAGTTATCAGCAACCGTTGGTGTGGTCTTATCTTGAATACAGACAGGCAGGAGCACTTTATCATTTAGAGTAGCCGTCGGTACAGGTGATTATGGGACTACCGCTATCAACAGGATGGCCAGCATATGCCAGTGATAAAATGCTCTTTGGCACATCGAGGATTCCGGCGACTGGGACCGCAATTAACTCGAATCGCGGTCCCAGTTGCCGGATCCATTTAATTTTAATATTTGTGGTCCGCCGACTGGGACCAATGAATAAAAAAATCTCTTCTTCAAGCCAAAAGGAGTACAGTCAAACCAAAAAAATGTTTCAAGTAGTAATTTCACACCTTATTAATATCTCGTATGGGGGTTGGAGGACTGTCCTTCGCTATCCAGGATGTTGGCAGATTCTTGGGAACGATGAACTGATCAGGATTGAGCGAGAAATATTTCAGCGTTCCAGTTTGAGTCCGTTTTTGTTTTGTTTGGCCTTATCCTCTGAGCACACTGCTGGAGGATTCAGGTCTAGCTCGCAGATCGAGTTAATTGCGGTCCCAGTCTCATCCCAGTCATTCTCGGCTCATCATGATCAAGTTGTTTATTGTTAAGTCTTATCCCTAATCTTGATTTTTAGAACCCAGATTTGCTTCGTTTTTATTGTAGATTGGATACTTTCCGTTAAGCTACGCCCAATTGTACCAGTGGAACTTCTTATTTATTCAAATTTGAAATTAATGCATGTAGGTCAATTGACAATTCATAATATTTGGCAGACGACATATTCACTTGTGTCAATTAAATACTGATGCATCATTGTTGTATAGTACGTGAAATAATGAAAATATCAATACTTCAGAAATATTGTTTTCGAATTACACAATCCTTGAGTTATATCATCATAATTATATGTTTAATAGCGCAGTCTGTATTTCAAGTCTGCTTATGGTTTTACTAGTTCACTCAGTATTGTTATTATACTAATTGTGGAAAACTATTTCGCACGGGTAATTGCATTTTAAATTGGACCCTATTAAGTAAATCATGTTTGGCGCCATAAATTGCACGTAATCACCCAACCGTTTATATTAAACGCACTTTTCCCAGTCTTAAATAATAAGTCTAAGACAGGCAAATAATTACCAATTGTTAAAATAATTCCAATTTAAAAAGTTAACTAGTCCTTGTGACATGTGTTCGTAGCTAAAGTTCAATTTCTGTGCTGTACGGCTTTAAAATTGTGCCTGAACATAAAACAAGATATCGTTCCCTTGTAACTTTGAAACCTGCGTTAACACCACTGCTGAAGGCATTAAATTTTTACCACTCAATTTTAGTCCATAGATACAGATGCAGTTAATAAACATCTATCAATTGGTACCTCAGAAAGAGCAACAAATCACTACCTGCTATCGAAAACGGTACGTCGTATATAAACGGATCTCTATTGTGTTCCCTAACTTTTTTATCCATAATCTAAAGAGCCATATTTTTTTTTTGTCATAATCGTCATTTGCCCAAACTTAATATCACATAATATCACATGCCATAAAATTGAAATCCCTAAATACAATATGCCTTAAATCCGTAAATGTATCCTAATACATAATATTATTTTATCTTAATCATATTTTAAAAACTTTTACAACAAAGCTTTTGTTTTTGCTGTAAGAAGCATGCAAACAAGCATGCAACGTGCATGCAGCAAGCATGCAGAATGCAAGCAAGCATGCAGCATACAAACAAGCATGCAAGCAAACAACATGTAGCATGCAAGAAACCATGCAGCATACAAGCGAGCAAGCAACATGCAGCAGGCATGGTTTCTGTCACGGCTCTGGTGCTGCGGGGCGCTGGCGGTCCCAGGCGAGCTTATCGTTGAAGATGGTTTAACGCTCACCACCTGCTTCTCAACTCGCAGGCCGCCTCGCCTCTCCGCGCCTACGCGATAAATTACACTCTAGGGGCCTACCCTTAGAGTGTAATTTATCAATTAGCAGACAAGACTGTGTGGTTTCGGATTTACAGCACTTCATTTCTGTCACTCATCATTCTCTTGCCCTTATCCCAATTTATTTGGGGTCGGCGCAGCATGTCTTCTTCTTCCATACTTCTTTATTACTTGTCACCTCATGAGATACCTCCTTTCTTGCCGCTTCGTTTCTGTCACTAAAACCTTATTTTTTTATATGTTTTAGGAATAACAATTTTATTATAAACTAGCTTCTGCCCGCGGCTTCGCCCGCGTGGAGTTCGGAAATTGCCTACATATATGTTACCCCCGCAAAATAGTAATTTAAATGGTATAGATAATAGTTGTTGGCTGCAGCTTTAGGATAAATAGTTGTGTTAAAGTCTGTGATTTTCAAAGTAAGAAGTCAGATAATTAATTCTGGTTAGAAAAAGTATGTCTTGGTATTTAACTCCCGGAAACATTCTACCACCTCTTTGTAAATGACGTTTGCGTTGTTTCCTTGTGGGGTTAAAATTACTAAATTACTCGCAGAGCTAATTTCCGGAGCATGCAACATAAAACTGCCAATGTGAGAAACATGTTCTCACATCAATGCGAGAAATAGCCTAGGGAAGGATATAGACATTGTGTATTTAAAATTTCATTATTTGCACCTAGAAAATGAGGTCAAAATGAAAATCCAATACGGCGCCGAAGAAAATTCTCATTTTGTTATCGGTGACCCGGAAAACCACGGAAACGACACCCATGAAGGAAAAACAGAAAATTTACCTCGGCGATATCTTGGATTTTCAATTTGGACTCATTTTCATTGTCAGCGACCCCGAAAACCACGAAAACGACACCCATTAACGAAAAACAGAAACATTCCTCGGCACCATCTTGGATTTTCATTTTGACCTCAATTTGTTATCAGCGACCCCGAAATCCACGAAAATGACACCCATGACGGAAAAATAGAAAGCTTTCCTCGGTGTCATCTTGGATTTTCATTTTGACCTCTGCTTCATTGTCAGCGACCCAGAAAACCACGAAAACGACACCCATTAAGGAAAAACTGAAAAGTTTCCTCGGCGCCATGTTAGATTTTCGTTTTCATTGTCAGCGACTCGGATACCACGAAAACGAATTTTGTACTTTTTTAACATATTTGTCCATACAAACGTGCTAATACTTCAAAACAAAAATATAAAAATGTAACCCCTTTTGTCGTGTGAGGGTTGGAATTTCCAAAAGCGTCGAAATACGTGTTTATCAATTCAATCAAGAAACACAAATATTAAATTTCAAGCAGATCAGACCATTTCTGTTATACCTACTAATGTTTCCAACCCTTTTCTTCCGTTTGAGGTTGAATTTACCTAAACCAAAACGAAATATGTAATCATTTATTTTTGCTCATAAATTTCTTAGTTTATTTTAATACTTTTTACTTCAAAAGTGACGGATTCCGCATATAAACTTTCAACCCCTATCTAACACTCTTAGAGGTTAAATTCTCAAAAACGCTAAAATATGTGTTTATTTATTTCTAGCTTGTATATGAATGTTCATGCTACTAACTTTAAAAATGACCGATTTCCATACAATCGTTCATCCCCTATTTAACTCCCTTAGGGGTTGAATTTCAAAACATCGTTCCTTATTCCTTGTCTACATTATAAAAGGAACCTCTGTGCAAAATTTCAGCTTTCTAGGTCCAAGGATTTGGGCTGGGCGTTGATGAGTCAGTCAGTCAGGACTTCTCTTTTTATTTAAATAGATAGATAGATAGATAAACATTCCGAATAATTCCGAATTAATCCATTATATAACACAATATTTAAGATATATGACTTTATTTCATGTAAAATTAGGAGATTCAATTAATAAAGTACTCGATATTGTTACAGAATAATTTTAGAAGTAAAGATAATTATTTAAAACAAATTTACAACAATTTCTAATTTTTGAATATTATGGTTGCTGAAGTTTATAGCAAACGTGTTATGGATAGTGATTTTCGGACAAACAATTTTAGGAGAAGAAAGAGAGTACCTTCCAAAACACATTAGAGCCTGTTTACAACCTGACATGCGAGTCGTATGTCAACTTATTATCTGACTTCAAGTCAACGTATTTTTCTCTACTATCTGTTCGCTACTTTTGAAGTAAAGATCTTGTCAACTTACTGATATTATTATTTTATCTGTTTTCTTAATAGTAATTATCATAACTATATTTAGATTGAATTATTAATCCGCGACAACAAAACTTGGAATATTGTTCTGAGCTTGCCAAACAAACAAATATCTTACTAGTTACGAAATGCCGTAAGAATGTTACTAATTTATAGAAACCTTTTATACTAATCTAATAATATATTTGATTTATTCGATAAAGGTTCGACCTTTACGTAATACCTACTGCTAATTGAATTTTGACAGAATTACCAGTAATTGGGGTTTACATGTCTGTCATTGAGGTATTCTTAAGCTCTTTATTACATCATTCTATCTGCTTTGTCTTCGCGTCAGTATGCATGATAATAGTATTCTCTGCTACCAATCTCTACTGATTGGTGTTATCTGTTAGCAATGATCATCAAGGCAGATAAAACAATTGATAAGCGTTCAAATAAATCATAAAGATCACAATGATAACCTGCTCTGATAGTAAACCACAAGTGGAATCAGAAGGATTCGATCATCGATTTAAACAAAGCCTTAGATCTGGTCAATCATATTTAAATTTACTTAGAAAAACATGTGCTAATGTAATTATCTATTCTAACTAAGCACAAAACACATTGTCGCTATAGATACACAATATATGCAAAGCTGTTTTTCAGGATATACAATGGTCAACGATGATAAACAGAGCAAGACGCTTGGCGTCTCGCAGGGCACTGACTTAGGACCTCTGATGAAATTGTGTAAAGTAGCAGTTATACTAAACCTTTAACTCAATTTATAATAGCTCTGGTAAAGTGTTTTTAAGGTTTACTATGATACCCTCAGCAACTCGTACTAGTCTCCAGTTCGTAGCGATACACAGCCAACAGCGATAATGCAATGTTGTTTTATCAATGAGAATATCGGACCAATTTCCAAGAACTAATACTACCGGCTGTCACGCTCGTGCCCATATGAGGTGCAACTCAGGGGTGAAAGTACGAACGAGCAAAATGCGTAAAATCGATACAATTTTAATCTGATCCAGACAGTCCCCATCCCCTACTATTCAAGGTCGCGTTCGCCGCCATTTTGGACGACTCGATGGTTTTATGACGTAGACGTGAACCCTCTTTAAAAGGGCGGCTGTCTACTGAGTTTGAAACTTTAAAAGGTTTTTTGGGCTGCATTTACATATTAAATAAAGTAGACACTTTTTAGTCAACAACAAAAAAAACTCTAACTGGTTTGTTTAACTTTTGGAGTGTCTGGCGTGGACTTTGAGCTATTAGTGTTTTATCATTTTGGAACACAAATCCTTTACCTTTCAGCTCCCGTAGGTAGTTAATATTCCATAATCAGGCGGATTCCAAATAATAATTCAGTTTATTTCAAAATACAGCCAATTCGTGCAGTTAGTTATTGAGCTCACAGTTGAATACATATGGCATAAGGTTTTCTAGTAAGTTACATCATCACAATGGAAGGTAATTGGCATAACGGCGAGGCTTGTTCAACAAATTTGTCTGTTGATCGCCCCAGCTATAAATTCATATTATTCTCGTATTCATTCCCGATGGTGACATAATACATGTTACACGTTGTTCCTGTATCATAATCGAGAACTTTTTGTTGTTTGGTTGGACAACCGTTGGTCTTAAGACCAGCGTCGCCGGCGCGCGCCGTTGTCGCTAGTTCAAACAAAACCATAAATTCTCAGTAAGGTGCTTAAGCAACAAAAGGTTGTGGCCACAAGTAAAAGTTCTTAACGACACTCTTAAAAGCAATAGTAAAGTGCCGTCGAGCTTAACATCTTTTCAGTACTTGATACCTTTATTTTAGGGTCGGAACTCCTTTTTGATAACAGGCATAGGAGTATTTATCTTTTTACTACACTTCCCGATATTCACTTTTCTTTTTAATGAGTATGCTAAGATGAGGAGTGTCTATGTAAGTCAATGAGCATTTGATCCCTTGTGTTTGATTATTTTCTAACGAACTAGCGGATTTCGCCTACGTAATTAATCATGGCAAATGATTGAAAAGAGAAAGCCACAGTGAGCTTACAAGGCTTTTCTTATTGAATATTGCTATCATCATTACTCATAGTTTATCGTAAGTGAAAAATGAACATCAAGTCGATAACTATCTTGATGACGCGATTTCAAATAGCTAACACAGACTTATTATTTTTAAACGTTCCAATTCCTCTTGAAATTTAATTGGGATTTATCTCTGCTAAAATAAGTCTTGAATATGGCATGTAAAATAAATTTGGTAGTAGTCCTAGCCTATCACCTTTATGGACTACAAAGCGAAAAAAACGTTATTCATCCTTTAAACCCCATACCCTTTTTCTAGGGAATACGTATAGCGTGACCTTTTCGTTTAACATTTTAAACACAAAGCTAAAAGGTAAAATATATTTATTACAACGTTACCGGCCATTGGTCGCCCGACCAATCGTCGACATAAAACACACAATAAGCACTAAATACCGTAAAGTGGCGAGTAAATCAACGCATGAATAGGCACGCGATGGTAACGAAGCCATACAGTCGTAATTCCCTGGAACTGTTACATCGAATACACCGTGTAGACTATTGGCTAACAATGATGCAGTCGTTGGAACATCGGTTTGAAACTGACCTCCGTGCTAATACTATGTTTCAAATACTGTAGCCGCATGACGGGATATTTTTGGACGGTCGTGCGAATATTTGCGACATCACGGGCGGTCGGAACCCGGAAGTCTTGACAACGAATCTAATCTTAAAATTGGCCCATTGCACGGCTTGAGGTCAGCCTGCAATAATTTTGTATCAACCGAACGGTATTCGAGCTTGCAGCACCTGCTTGGAATTCGGAATAGAACAGAATATTCCAAAAGGCCTGAGAAAAGATTACAATGGTGTTGAATGTGGAATGTGAAAGATAACACTTGTCTTTTATGGTGCCCTGGTAGACTTGTCAGAAGCCACGTACACTCACAAAACAGTTTTAAAATAGTAACGAGTCGCTGTTGCCTTCACACATCAAAGTGACCCACTTGCCACATACGATTTGTCAACCAGATAAGAAAACAGTAAACAAATAAACAAGTTCATAAAGATAGTATTTTTTATTACATTCATTATTTCTTCTTAAGTCTTTCGTAGTACAAAACGAGAAAGTTTGAAAAACTTCAAGTACAAAAGGAAAACTTGTGCAAAGGTAAACTTTCGCCTTTGACATTTAAATGTTTGAAAAGTGACTGGTCTGTGGATGTCAGATTTTAGAAGTTTCTTGTAGAATAATAAATTAGTTTTGGTAAACCGAAATAATTATAATCATACTGAGTAGTAGAAGAGGTCGTTGAAGGGCGAAGTCCTTGGAATGTTACAAGTATCTTTTTTTTTCAATTTTTGGAAGCCTTTTTATGTGATGTTCTTGCTTACGTAAAATAACATTCTAGGAGGAAGACATCATAATATTTACAATGTCCTCACCTTATTTACGAGTATCTACAACCCTGACCTATACGACCTGAAACCTCAGTAAGTATGAGCAGTTACGAATCAACTGAGTTGATTCCACACTCATTACTACTCATGTTTACTTCCTTAGGAAGTAAGGACATGTGCACACGCAACCGCAACCTACTATTACCAAAATCATCAACAAAATTCCATTGACGACCTTGCCCTACTGTTTCGTTGACGCTTGCCTACGTGACGCCCTTCACGCGCTTTTCTATTCCTCTAGCTGTCCCTTTCTAGAATTCTCTCGGCTGTTGTTTTTTAGGTCAATCAGTCTGCTGTGGGAGTCACTCGAGTCGTTCCGCCGTTGATTGATACTACGAGTTCTTTGAACTTCTGCTTGCCTATGTTCTCCTGGTTACGTCATTCGAATTAATGTTATGGTGACTAATAAAAATAAACGAAAGCGTCAGTTTTAGTTATTTATTTTATTTATGGTTATGATTTTTATAACCATTTAAACGCTACATATTTCAATCAGTAGTTGGATATTGTAACACTGCCAAGTCGATCTGAATTTTAATGTCAAGCTGTATGTATGTTCAGAAGTTTATTCATATTAGTAGATAGAATTGTCTTTGTGCAATAATGTCCCGGATACAAAATTAGACTTGAATAGTGCTTTAGCTGTTGTCTATATTACCAATCTATGCAAATTCATTACTAATGAGCGAGAATATTTTCACGTAGGCAACTTTTGATAAATTGACACGGCTTGTCACGGCTTGCTCCTGTGAAACACAAAAACAAGTTAGTTCAGGTATTTTAACTTTAAATTGTGTAAATTTTCTTAAACAATGCCTTTATGCAAAACATTGCGTGTGACTGGGAATTTGCCTCATATGGAAGAAATACTATCAAACGTACTCTGTATAATCTTATTGCCACAACATAAGATCCAAAATGTAATATAAATAATAAATCGAATACTGCTGTTGGTGCATTGTATCGTGCTTGCTACGAAATATCGGCTAAGCTAACTTGACATCCGTTCAGTTTGTTAAGAGTTGTAACACGTATTTATGTGTGTGGGAAATTGGAAAGTTGATGTTCGCTCAAGTACGCACATGTCGAGGAAACTTAACATAAACATTAATCACTGGATACTTACGGATTATCTTTAGAATGTACACAGCGCAATCAATTCCGAGCCTGTGCTAGTTTAGCGTGCTTAGTCTGCCGACGCCGACCTACTTCTGAACTGTACAAATGTTTCGAAAAGCCTATTCTCTCAAAACACTTAAGATAAACAATGCCTGGAAGTCGACTCCAAAAAGTTCAGCACCTCATAACAAAAACAAATAGAACAATAGCGTTGCCTTAGCGTGTCCACGCTCTGTGGACATTAGACTAAACACGCCAGTGATAACCGACAGATGTCAAAAAAGTTAATTATGTTAACAAATACAAGTCATCGATGGCCACCTTGACGGAATCGTCTAGAGCAATCTTAAGCGGCTTACTGACAAGCCATAGAGTTGGATCATGATGACGAAGACGAGGATGTGAATCACGTTTTTCCCATTTACCGCGAGGTTGTGTTGTTTACGGAAGTCCTGCGGAAATGACGAACGAGACACCAAATGCAGTTGGCACGGACTGGCCTTTGAGAGGTGCACCTGCCTTGCTTTAGTGTTACTCAGTACAATAAGTACAAGCTCTGGCCGCTCATTAATAGGCAACACATGCAAGAGATCGGCATCATAATTGCAAACGTTTTATTGTCTAATTGTAGATCAGCCGTGTGTGAATTTATGAGTTCACTATCCTAGCAGACAATGTTAATACTGAGATTAGTAGCTAGTTTCATAACTGTTCTTGCGACGTTGGACTTTAGAACCGAAGCCAGGTGAATAGTAGCGATTACTGTCGGTAGACACAGATCTGGGAGACCAGTCGCTCCACTGTTTCAAATCACCGAGGAGTAAGGCGATTTTATTATTATTGAAAATGAACGCTGTATTTCTTTAATCCGTAAATACAATTACTTAATCAGAAGAGTTTTCCTCAACTTCAGTGTATGTATATGTTTAGGTTATCGTTTTTCAAATGTGCAGGAGTCGAGCAAAGGTAACGTGTGACCGAAGTTAACGCAAACGATAAGTAATCGTTTGTTATTGTGCTTTAATGCATATTTTTGCCAAACTCTTTACTGACCTGTGATAAGTTATCATTTATTGACTATTTACTCGTATTATTTCTCTCTATGAAACCGATAGATGTTTAACCAGTTTTATTCACACCAGCAAGATCCTCTTTACAGCAGATAGCTCAAAAATTGCTAATACAGAGAACACTGAAATAAATAGAAGTACTAAGTTAATCCTCCATACTTCTCCATAGTCCCATTATCCATGCTGAAACTGAAAGCCAGGGCCTTGTAATTGTAAGCCATTATGCGACTACAAGGATTCAAGAAAACTGCCTTAAAGTAATCTTACTGCAGCGAACACATAAACAAGTCAAGGCAATCCCAATATATACCAGCGGCGTCAGAAAGCATACTATTTTTAAAAAGCGCTTTCTCAACGAAATACTACAAACTTTGTAAACGATTAGGTCACACACAAATCTATTATAAAAATACCTGTGAACTTGGCTTACAATAGTATTGTTTCCAGCGTTAATAGTAAACTCTACTTCAAGTTTAACGTAGACCAGTTAATGGATTCTGGTTCTATCGATTTCCGTGGCCTAATTCTCTCCCGAGTACGTCTAGACTAGTTTGGGCGTGTTGGATTTGCCATTGCCGTACTTATAATGAAATTGAGTTAACTAAATTGCATGGAGCACGGAAAGTTGTCGCACTAGCAATTATCCTGATTAAACAGTTGTTTCTGGCCTAGTTAGATTAGTTACGTTAGGCGTTGTTAAGTCATTTACTTTATACATAATGATGTATTATGATGATTTGTCCTATATGTAACATGGTCCAAGGCTATATTTGATTTCTTATCTATGACTAACTCCTACATATAATTTGTATTAAAAAAGTTCAAAGTTGGTTTCTTTATTTGAATCGAAGAAATTGTATCAATATCGATTTCATTTCAGATTTACACTATCGCATTTACAAAGTGCATAATTTGTATCATGATAATTATAAATATAATTATAATACATAATTAAAATAGGATTATTTATTTGAACAAAGTAGATTATATCACCAGATAACCTCTTGTCATATTTAACAAAAACAACATTATCCACTGAGTGGTCGTTGGAAATAAACCTCTTGACATAAGCATGTTTATATTAAAGGCTGAATCAAAATAACTTCAACATCAACAGTTTATTGTTAAAAGCTCCTGGAGATCACAACTCCCATTATTGATTTATTCTGTTGGAGAGTTTATCATTCAGCATTGACGGACTTCCGTGATTTTAGAGTCAAATAATCAAATTATCTATTCTTCCAAAAATCTTGTTGTTTGAACAAAATCGTAGAGGTCAACTAACGCATTAATAAGAATCTTTTTGCCATTTTAATCTGCCGTAGCTTCGGAAAATTTTCTTCGCAAACAAGTTTCATTCAAAACGAGGTCACTTAAAATAGTACGAGTAACTATGTCGGCATTATAAAATGCAAAACGTCTCAATATATTTCAGGGGCGCCCGACTGTGGGCGAAATATGTGGGCGGGGAATTGCACCATCGCCCACCACACCTCCGGCCAGAGCACTGAGTGTTTACAAGGAACTGGCTGTTCGAAGTATACCACATCCACTGCTCCTCCTGTTTCATCTTATGTCCGTCTAACACTTTCGTATCGCAGCAATCGATGCTGAAGTAAGCGATTTCCGAATCATGTCCCAAGTATTTGTGTGAAAAACTATCTTGTGCGATACTGAAAACACAGTTGTTCCATTATTTTTGGCTGGTGCCTGTTTTGTAGCTTTGTGTCAAGGTACTGGTTTGTCCGGTGTTTTATCGCCACTAACGAACCTAAGCCGGGATTGGACCATTGTGACTAAAAACTTGTTCAACAACTTTGCAAGGATTTCGGCAAAGCTTCTTCAATTAATTATTTCGTGTCGCACTTATATCGTCTTATGAATTGCCATTTTGTTTAGAAGAAGCCATTTTATGTTATGTGATATTGTGTCACTTATTATTGATATTATCAGGATAAAATAATCATCCGTTTTGTATTTTTCTTTTGACTTTTTCATTATTGTTTTATACTGTTTTTAAACTAAGTAACTAGCGAATTGAGCCTGGTAACTGGTAACGTTGAGATCGTTTTATTAGCAGTTGTAAAACCGTGTGTGCAGAAAGCAATAAAAATATTTTCGTTATCGGTTTCATTGTACTATGCAATGCAACTAGTCCCCATAGCGACTGAGAGTTCCACGTGTATACCTCCTTGACCTTCTGCAGCCCTGATAACGACTTACATAGCTATAATTTAACACGACGTTTGTGAGTGAGTTGGAACTAATTTGCCAACTATTGATAGGTGAAAAGAAATGAAATGTACACTTGATGCCGCCATGAAACTGTGGACAAAAAATGAAACGCCTATCCAAATTTTTTGAATTCAAAAGCAGGTGTTTAGATTCACATCCCTAGAGGATATATAAAGAATACAATGGGACCAAAAGCCACACGATCAAAACCACCTGTTTACTGTATTCTGTCTAGTGTATGATATAGTTACCATTTCAGCACATATGTTTAGTAGAAGAAGTGTTGCATCGACAACAAACTAACTACAATAAGGGTAAAAAAGTATGATGGTCAACATTATATTTCCATCTGCTCAGTAGCAACCAAATAAAACAAGTATTGAAAACCATGATACGGTATAATCAACAATAAACCTGTGGCTGAGACTGTCGACAATCGCAGGAAATGTCCGCCATTTATTTTCCTTCACGCTTATTCTTATCGTCGTTTCTAATTGTATTAACATTCTTTCGATGTTGTATAACTTCACCTTGACACTCTGCACCTGTTTGGTAAAACACTTTTCTTCTGATTAATATTTCCATTTTGTTTATTATTTCATCATTCAGTGTCACCTATGATGATATTGCAACATTTATATTGGATGCATTGTTAAGAAAAGCTCAACCAAAATGCGAAAGTATATTAAATAAGAAAGTGAAAAGAATCGTGAGATTTTGGATTAAATTCTTTACTTGACTGTTATTGATATTATCTACAGTCGCCGTAAGCTACATTTACTTGTAACTTGTACTTAACATGGACATGGGTGCTATTAAACTGTTACCAAGGTATTTCTTTTACCGTCTTATAAATTACTTGATTATCTTTTTTAAAATTCGCCATATCTACAAATATCTTGGCAGAAACCATTAACGACCCTTTAGGATCGTGTGTTTTCCATAAAATTCCGTAATATTAATTGCTCGGTTAAATCTAAAATTTTCCACTGGTTACAAGGTTTATGTTGATTTGATCAGTAAGAAACTGCTTTTGTAGTCTTACGAGTATGTTTTATTACCGGAAATATATGTCTAAACGCGATGGTTGGGCTGCATGCATACGCAATGAGTTTTTGAAATATTTTCGAGGAAAATTTTAGAGCCAAGAATGACCTGACCAAGAATTCGTAAAGGATTCTTGGTCAGGTTAACATCAAAGAGGATCCACAATTTTGTGTTCAATTGATAACAAATGGAAAAAGTAATGAATACAATAAGTATCGTTATCGCCTATAACATTATCAATGTTAGCTACCAGCTCTTGAACAGTTTTTCAGATTTTATTTCTATAGCTTATTATTTCTCTGTTTTCCTCAAAGCATCTACATCAAAAACAGAATCTGTCATTGATTTGTATTGGTTTTTCTCGTTCATTTTGCTCTAGTTGTGCTCTATAATCACTATGTATGTTTGTTTTGACTTGATTGTGTACCACGTCATCCTCAATCACAGACGACGTAATGTCATCCTTTGGCATGCAAACATCAAATCTTATGTTTGATTCTAATGCATTTTTGTTTACCTTTTCCTCCACTTGATTAGATCATCCATTCAAATTGCATATTCAAATGTTAGTGTTCTTTGAACTGGATACATCATCATCCAATTTGAACTTTATATCCTTGTCACGAATGAGAGTCGTAAAATTATTGCAATGTCTGATTTTTACATCGTCATCTATTGCGATCAACATAGATCAACATTCGACGAAGAGGGAAACCACCACTTTGCTTTTCAACTGAATCTTCAAGCCAGGTAGACATTAGAGAATAGTCTTGGTAACAATTCTTAGAATTTGTTTGATAACCTGCATTGGCAAAGTATTCAGTTTCATATTTGCTAAGAATTTCCTCTTAAAGTCTAAACCGCAGACTTCAAATAACTTTGTGTTTACATGAACGTGCAACACGTTTACAAGATAATATTAGCCAATCATTATTGTGATAAAAACAACGCCAGCCTTGACTGGAGTAACGAAAAAACGGTTAATGGAAGCGAGTCGCATCCCACGATAATTATAAAGTAACATCGGGGTATAGTATTTTAAACAAGTTTGTGTGAAAACTTGATACTCGCATAATCGGCGACGCAAGTGTTGTATCGAGGTTTTTGTTGCGAAGTCGGGTACGGCTGTACGCACGCGCCTGCTGACGTTGCACAATTCACGGCGGGCCTCTACTAGCGAACTAGAGACGCGGTTCAGACGCCGCCTGCCCTCCCCCCTGCCCTGCACGTCGCGCGCCGGCACGCCGTGTCCCCCCCCGCAGCACCACACCCGTCAGCGCGCCTTAGTTGCCCCGCAGCTGCCGCGCGCGTCCGTCGCATACTCCATGCGACCCCGCTATCCTTCTACCGTAATATGGATATACAGCAAATCCGCGTTCTTATTAACATCCAGTTCGCGTATTTGTGGTTTTGCGAAGTCTTCGACAAATATAAATGGATTATATTGTAAAGTGTCACAAGAAACTATTAGTTTTATAAGGTCCGCATTGGAATTTCTAATATGGCAAACCGTAGCGCGCCGACGACGTGTTGGGCACATGGCTTCATAATAATATGGTGCTTGCGGAAATTACGTCAGGATTTACAACTGTCTGTGTGGCGGTAAAACGAGAGTGTAAATATTGTGTCTGATGTATTCAGAAATACTTCTTTTAATTACATTCAAGGATTAGTTGCGTGATGCGTCGCAGCATGGCGTAGGTACTCGTGGCGTCCACGTTACATTATGGCGGGTTTTCGCTTTCTGGCAATGTACGTAAATTGTATTTAAGAATCTTTTACTTCTACAAGTTCCACCAAAAATAGTCAAACTGAAAGGAGATAAATAAAACAATGATTTTGATACAGTTTGTAGATATGGTTGACATATGTTTTCAAAAGTGGAAGTGGATTTGTTGTAATGGGTGTCTAGAATTGTTTAAGCTAAGTGATCAGTAGTTATTGCTTTGTTCAAACTTCAAAGTACGATTTCGTCCGAGGTCATTGGCTCAAGAAAACGTTGGCTAATCATTTCGCAGCACTGAATGAATCGCACGAATCTATACAATAAAAACAACATCAAGCTGCTTTAAGTCAAATATAACTTTTACTGGCGTAGCTTCATTTCTAAAATTGTTACTTGCTTTTTACAGTTACCCTCAAGTATCTTCACAAAAAACACTTGCCATTGAATCCAAATTTTATGTTTTCATTCTGTCTAAAATGGCGGGCGAATTCCGCAGTCATTCTGCAGAACTTGCAGCTGTGTGAGTCTTAACACTGTGCATGTGCGCGCACAGTCACAGTGCAACGTGGCTGCAACATGCCATAGTACTACTACTAACTAATAGGGTATTGTAGGCGTAGTCGGAGACATTCTCCGATTGCTGACTTCCTGGTACTTAAAATCTTAATAGATTGAATAAGCTACTCTAAATTATATTCTTATATTCATCAATAGCTTCATCTTAAGCTTTAAAAGTACCAGCAATGTTTAAAAAAGGCGCAATATTTAAAAAAAAGTTGTGATTAGTTTCTGAGGTCGGAGTCACTTAATACATGGAAGCTAAACAAACTTAGGTTCATTTACCCGCAATAACGATAATATGCTAATTATGCATGACACGCTAAACACTCTAATTAACTTAATTAGAATAGATACGACGACTAGCCTGACACTTCGTGGACTAACATCTGAAACTTGTTAAACACTAGCCCATTGACATACCTCAATGAATAAAAAATGTGAATCATCTTAAATATCGTTGGGGTTGTTTTCAAGAATTCTATTCACTTCGATATCAACGAATTTAGTTCTGATGGTATCATTGAGGTTTTCGAAACTTAAAAAAAAACAGTAGGATGTCTTAATCTGAATTTGGGATGTCCAAAATTTATCCTTTCATTTTCAGACATCTCGTATAACCCCAAAATGAAAGGATAATTTAACCGCAATGTGGGAAAAGGTTATGCAACGGGAGATTGCCACGTGGCACTACCCTTCGTTCTGCGCATGCCTGAGATAAATAGATCCATGACATTGCAACTATATTCAAGACATAGCGTAAAATGGAGTGTCATTCTGGAAGTCCTGTGTAGAGTATTCATTTTTGATTACTTTCCCATTAAGGCATTTTTCATTGGCATTCAGAAATCGGATCTGCTCACTTCTATAGTATGCATTTAATCGGCGACTTTTAAGTTTGGACACAGTCCGAGTCAAGTTATAAATAATATATCTTGCTTTGGGATCCTTGAAGAATTTGCAGCTTTCTGCTTAGAATTTGTTGGTTATGAATCCAATTAAACATTGATAGAGTAGCCACGTGGATGGCGACTCCAGTGCGCAAGTCCACAACCTCGTCTCAGCTGTGTTCTGAGAAAATCGTTACCATCGTCCAACGCACCCACTTTTCGTCACGTGGTATGTCGAATAATCTCACGGCTTTTTGTAAAGAATTCTCATTTCATTTTCATTGCACCTGCATCCAATACTTCAATTAATACCCTATCTATGTTATGGTGTCGAGATTTACTCACTGTTATTGTTTTCTTTCACTTATCTTCTTTCTTTCCAACATATGTTACACTTTTATTAACAGTTCCATAGATTAGATTACAAAATGAATTATGTATACAAAATATTTGGGAATCTTAATCAGTTTTATCAATCCCAAGCCCATGTGTGCTCCAATTGAGCTTGAGATTATTAATATTGTAATCGCTGATATTGATAAAAGGTTTTATAAGTAAACTGGACGACAGATATGAATTGACATCTTTACACGTTTAATAACTCGTTCTGTAATCCAATTTGCTTTAAATTTACTCTAGGATATTATAAAGAACCATGGACAGAAGTATAAACTTTTGTCATACATTTTTGTGATCATTTGGTTGAATCTTCAGATAAGTGTACTTCTTCGAAAGTATCCTGAAACATAAATTAATTTTTTTAATTACTTCGAGTACTGTCTGGAAGTGTGTCCAACTTCAATCGTAAAGTTCATTGTTTTATCGTTATGTTTTTAGGTCGTGGTCGCCACGAACACATCGCGTGCTTCTTTTCAGGGATTTTTATTACCATCTTTCACTTTAATTCTATTAAATTGTTGCACAAAAACTTCATGGATCATTAGATCCATGAAGTTTTTGTGTTATTCTTCGATCGATGCCATCGAATAGTGCATCGGCATGATCCTTCTATATTCATGAGACTTTGTTAATAAACTGCATAAGTATCAGTGCCAAGACGTGTACAGCCCGACCTTTATCGAGTTTCACGTGACTTATTTCCATTTCAGTATGTACCTCGTGCATTTGCTTTTCGCTTGTGATCGTTGTGTCTGCCAAGTCGACTTTCTCTCCCGGTGCATCCAAACCCATAAATTTTCCATAGATATAATCAATATAGTTTAGTAAGACTATGTTAGTTCTAGAAAATAAAATTGAAAAATCAATAAAACTCTGTCAAACGTTCTGGTATTGTACTATTTCTAGAGTTTTTTCTGGGGAATCCCTATAAGTTACGTGATACTTCCACAGTAGAATAACAATTGAATATGTACCTACAATTACATTGAGTGTATTGATTTCAAGTTTACTTGAGTAAAAACACCTATAAACTACCCACAATACTCTAGCTAATTATAGTCGGGAATCTGCCGAAGAAAGTTTGGCATCACAAAGGATTTTAAAATACTCATTTCAATACGAAGACAATGCACACCAGATAATGCAATCATACATAACAATTTGACTTTGAGGCACTGTTTGTTCTCATTCTATTTATATTTAGATTTTGTCTTGTTTTGAGAGTGCGACCTTGTTCGGTCATGTCTAGACGACCTTGCCGTTAGTAGAGAATGTCAGTTCTACGTCCGCTTCAATTAATGCCACATGTATTAACACACGTTTAGTGACATTTACGAGTCAACTTTCACAGTCTCTAACTCAGTTAGAACAATCTTGTTGCATCACGGAAGCGTTTGCATCTAACGCGGAAGCCCCTCGTCTCTTTAAGTCTTTACCTCTGTAAAGGTACAATAAATTAAAGATTCAGCTGCTTCCTTGATTTACATAATTAACTTGGTTTATTTTTGCCCTCTGCATTATTACCATCTCAAAGCCATCAACTAATTAACTCTCCTTATCCCAAGTCTAAACACCTTGTAGTATGATTTGCCATTCACAAACATTTTAAATTCGTGCTTACCTCATAATGTTCTTGAAATGATGACTCTATTTGCAAATTGAAATCCCGCCGTCACGTCATTGGTCTCATTGTCTGAAGATTTAAACTTCCGTTCAATACATTGTGCAAATTGCACCGTAATGCCGTCAGGATCTTTTATTTTTTCTCTTGGTTTATTTATAGCCCTTTGTTGCGCTTACTAGTGTTTGGTTTGTGTACATAGTAATTGCGTTTACAGCGATTCATCGGCGTGCACAGGTGAAGGTCATGGTCGAGGCGCCTGGACGCGGCGCACTCACATGACTGGTTGTTTGTATGTGCCGCGTTACGACGCGCTCGGCGGCGACGGCGGCGCGGCGGCGTGTTCGATCGCGATTGGTCGGCTTTCACGAACCTCGTTACATAAATGCTAGTATCTCCACTCCTAGTACGAGTGACAAGCTATATGCACTTGGTCGTAGTATCTTAATATGGTCATGCTTTTCTTACCCTCCATTGTATGAAATCATATACAATTTTTGCGCATATGAATTTATTCAAAGCGTTTCACTTTTACTCAACCTTATAACCTATAACGTGGATTAAATTTTCATTCAGTATATCCGTTCTATTCATATAAACCGTGCAGTGTTCGTTCATTGATACGTCTTCCGCGATTAATAGGACACAACGGAACTGAAAATAGCTTTATACAAGCTAGAATAGACAATTATTCTAACGTATAAGACTTTCAGAGTTCCTTATCCAGATGTTTTTTCACCTGTGGTTACATTTGAATCTGACAAGTGTACGGCAAGGTCGTCTTTATAGGCCGCCTGGGAAAGACCTTGCTCTTATAACTTGAGTCATATGGTCGGATCTACATTTGGGTTAATCATAATGGCCGTATGTTAGTACCGCGCCAGCTTTTTCAACGATGACGAATCATAGTTTGGTATCTCGATGTTTGGGATGTATTGTGGCATTGATAACGATTATAACTTGCTTATTGTCGTTAATGGTTAACTTTTTGATATTGCTTAGTTCATTAAGTATTCCCCCTTAGTATGGAACTTTATCGTTTCTTGTTTCTTGTCTAATTAGAATATATATGGATGTAATGAACTTATTGACGTCATACATGTTCTTTGGACCTCTTGAAAGTTTAAGGCGATTAAAATTAATTATGGCAATACGAATGAAAAACATTATTCCAGTCACGTCTTTCCTTGTATTCTGAACCTTTGAATCAGGTTCACGTTATAAAAGTTTCTTAGCACCCTCAATAGGTTATCTGTCAACAACTGCTTTCTTCAAAGTTTACTTTACTTTCAGTTTTCACAGCTCGTGCAACACTGTTTGAAGCGTTAACCGAGCAGTTTCAACTTTCTATCAACCTTCTCTAATCTATTATTATACGTCTCCGTTTCAGGAGATCTAATCTAATTAAAAGCCTTGACATATTTTAGTGTCATTTGAGTAGTGCCGTCCGAGATACTTACGTTTCTATGCGACAATGCATAATAAATTTTGTTTTTGTCATAAAAATACTAATAAAATCTTAACTGTCAGTTCCTGATATAATTTATTTAGCTGTTACTGTTTATGCTGCAATAAACCATAAATAACTGTTTTACGGTTCGCTTGTTGTTGTACCTAGAGTCCGAGATTAGATTTCTAGCCGTAAGCACTTGGGGAAAGGTGAATAATATAGCCGCATTGAATAAGGTCCGTGCTTTGTCCTTAGACAGATTAAGGTGAAAATTGACTTGATTTATTCCTCTTGTACTTTATCCGATAACGGTAGTTTATTTAAGTGTCGTTCTAGCCGACAACTTTCTGCGGCAAAATGGATATAATTCACACCAAGCCGGTAGTGTACAGGTTTGTATTAAATTGAAGGTAACGACAAAAGCACAAGCTTAACTGCGGTCTTGTTAGTGAGTTATAAGAGGATTGGTGATTATTTCTTGTACGATATTGTTTACTTTAAGTCGTTGTAGGTCTAACAGCTGAACAAATATTTTTTTCCGAACGATTTATTCTTTGTTTGATTGAAATAAACAACCGTGCGCTTTTTGTTCACTGTGTCAGCTGCTATGACGTGTATGGATATCCAGATACAAAATATTGCTGCACTTCAATTAAATATATCATGAAATTTGGATAAACGGCCAGCAATCTTTAGAATATTAAGTGTGCCTTAGACACGATGAAGAAACAAATAAATGTGCCGTGACACCCACGAGAGGAAATTTAAAAGCACTAGGTAACTGCAAACTGGAAACTACGTCTCTGCTGCGAATAATGAGAATCTCTTACTTGAAAGAACCCCACTGTGAGAGAAATGACACGATGATTATTGATGCTACGGTGATAATTCACCATCCAATAGGCCATACGTCTAGTCTATTCGCCGAGGAAAATTAATTGCCTAGATAATGTATTTAATACAGTGGACCGGAACGATCATGTTTCATTCCATTTATGCCTAGTGTTACACTTGACACTTCTATTACTTCTTGGCAAAGCAATAGAATAGCATTTTCGTTAATAGCTTTTGATGCATTAACCATTTATCAATCGATAAGCGCAATGTAGATGACATCTATTCAATTAAACGAAGGTAACTCTAGGAATAGGTCATTGTAATATTATTGGTTCTCTAACAGTTATTGAAGTCATAATTTCTTTTGAAATTGACACGTAATGACTGGGTAATAGTCCTTCTTTCAATTTAGATAAATGTAATGTACGTAATATATAGCGAAATAGAGGTTCTTATCCTTCATAACTAACACTAACAAGTCCATCTACATAACAGTGGTAAACAACAGTCAAGGATGTTTATCATTTTTTCTACAACCGTGCGCCGACCGGCTCGGGTCGATTTAGCCAATAATACCCGTTTGTTTGTCTTGTGAGTCGCGCCTGATTGGTCAGAGTTGACACTTGATTGTAATTTAACACTTAAGCACGCGATACTTAGCTATTTGAGCCGTTGGAATTGAAACGTTGCGCAAAATCTGCGCTGCAAGTAGCCAGAAACATTGCACAAAGCAAGTCCACACACAATTTCAAGTGAATCTAAATATAGATTTTGCAAGTCACTTCGAAGGAGCTTTTGTGAATGTAAAGATACAAAGAGTATGGAATGTTTGTCATCACAGTTCGTGAATTGTGACGGACGATTGTCGCGGACCGTGTCTAATGAAAGGTCCAATCAATTTGATCATCCATCAGCAGACTGTGTGAATGTGCCAGAAGGTCGTCAACGGCTCAACGAGCCATATAAACAGCATCCGATGTCCGTCTCGCTTGTATTTGTGTTTTATCATTTACTTTTTTATGTCGTACTTGCAAAACCCGACATCATCATCAGTTTGAGTCTGTCCACACAGTTTTCATTTCAGTCTTTCCGCTATTTCCATATCTTCGACGTGTTTTAGCGGAAGCAGACCTTAGCCTACTAATGGCTAATAATTATGACTTGTATCTTTCTTATGATAAATATTTACATTATCATTCCATATCGTTTTCATGTCGTACAACTTCCTTGTTTTCTTTTTGACTTAATTACTTATCTCTGGTGTTTCAACTTCAGGGATAGATTTACATTGTTTTATGTTTCTTAAAGTCTGTTGAATGATAGTTCCTTGTTCTTGTGTTCTCAGTTTTTCACCCTTCACTCCTCAGGCGTTTTATGTTTATAGTTTATAATTTCCAATGTGTTGCTGGTTGCAAGAATATACAATTATACATACACTAGCTGTACCGCGTTGCGCGTATGCGTTGCAATGCACTTTTTCTTACCTACCTCCTACACGACCTACTTACCCTACGCTACCCAACCCTACCTACCTACCCTAGTCTACCCTACTCTACCCTACCCAACCTATATTTTCTTATAAACCTACCATCCTACCTCTTATACAAACCTTGTCCCTACAATAACGAACACAAAAAAAAAAGAATTATCCAATTGGTGCAGTCGTTCGAAAGTTATGCGCGTACATACAATTCGGCGATTCATTTTTATATAATAGGTATACAAATATAGATATTACGCAGTTACAAAACTGCATGTCAATTCAAACTTAGTGGTTCATGTTACGTCCAACCGTAAAACAAACCGCAACAAAAATATCTTAACATACATTCAAGTAAATTTTCCAACTTAAAATACCGTGTTTTCTAAGGCCTAAGAGTGGATTTCGAGCGAAAATTTAATTTGTTGGATGTAAAAACATGTTTGTCGTAAGTAACTTGAGAATGCTGGCGAGCGGCGACGACTACGCTAGTTTGCGGTCCAGGAATGTGATACACGACCGCTTTACTCGCGTCTTTCTATTGATATAACTATAATGCTCTTCGTAAATCTCTGTATTTCCTTCTTGAATGGCTGGTTTCCGAAATTATAGGAAGCCGTTTCCAAATATCCCCTCTCAATTGCGCAAGAATATTTGGCTACGTTTACAAACACGGTATTATTGTTTAATTGCTACATACGGAAAGTGTCGATAAATGTTTTTACTGACCTCACTTTAGTGTTTTGTAATCACTGACAGCGCAAGCTTACTTCTTCAGTAGAATTATTCACGCAATTTGATGTTGCAACTCGCGCAAGAACTTCGTATTGTTCAGTAAAAAAAAACTAATCTTGGAATAATTGTTATTAGTCTTTCAAAAGGCCTTGATGAGGTACTTTAATCGAATTCACGGAGATCTATTATCTTAGATTCGTGTCTTTCAGTGTCATTTTCATTGACACTTTTTTCAACAAAACCATGTTGTTTGTCTTTTTAACAATTGCTATTGTTATCTTGTACTTCGGTGCTTTTAATGCGCGTACGAGGACAGTATAGTTTTACAGATGTGTCGATCACTCCGTGCCGGTGACCGCATTCTTTACGTCGTCGCAGCGTATTGAAAGTGGAGCAAGCATCCGTTCCAACGTTTATAAGATTTGCAATACCATAGTTCTCGTTATCGTCACGGATCCTAGTAGTACATATATTTAAAAATGGGCTTAATCTTTTCAATAGGAAAGCGTTATTGTGCAGTTTTCAACTTAAATGATAATCTTCTTCGTTGTTATTCATCAGATTTTCTTCACAACAATAGAAGAAACGCTTACCATTAACTTTATTGAATGGAAATCAAATGTCCAGTGTTAAAACTGTCATGTATATTGATGTTTTTAGAAATGTGTCGTAATCTAGTTACATCACAATGAAATTGATTTAATTGTATGATAATAATAGAATTGAATTTGAATTGTTTTGTCAACAAACATGTATCCATGAGCCTGTTTTTCAAATTATAGTTATGTTTATTGAACACGGTCGCGGAGGGACTTAAAAAGCCTCCAGTGATTTTCCAACGTGAACAAGCAACACTTCTACATTATTTCCAGTCTAAGCTTTATTTTATTGCTTTACTCAGACGGATTAGAATTTATACATTAGTCTTTCTTAGATGTTACTCAAATTCATTTTACATTGTCGATGTGGTCAGTCATTTTACGATTGCCATCCTATTTTGGTAGTTCAATATTATTTAATATACTTTCATTTCTTTGCTGGTCGGGAATGTTATCACTAAAACAAATTATCACACTAGTGACAAACTCCTAGACCAATATTTGGAATAGTTAGTTTATGGAAAATGCCGCAAGTAGTTGTTGGAATGGATGATCCCATATCCGTCGAGGTCAATGAACCTATTCGACTTTGAATCGTATCAATAACGCATGCATTATTTGCTCGCGATAACAACTACTATTGAATGACAAGAAACAAAAGATACTTGGAACAATAAGAAAAGCAAGTGTTTTGCCTTGAGATAATCAGGCGGCTCGAATTCTGTCTGTCAGCTTTTAAAATCGTCTATCTATACGATTAGTAACGACTTTACGAGTGGTCAATGGGTGATAAAGTTGTATCTTTTCTTAGAAACCATGACTGCATCCAGTGTCGTCACTCTCTGCTTTGTTGCAATGTTTATTACTTAGATGTTTTGATATTCCTTATCCGTCTTTCTGCTTTTCGTTTTGAATATTCAAATTGTTTATAGAAGCATCTGCATCGATGACATGGTGGTATACTTTGATTGTATCCATCATGAGATACTTGTTTAAGTTTATTTCCATATCTTTTCTCGTTTATAGCAAGGATGAATATCTCGAACGTCAAAGAACGTAATCTTAGACCTACAGTTGAGGGTTTTATTTAATTATGTTCATTTATCAATACACAATTACAATCTCGCCTTACAACACCGACAGTTTTCTATAAACAAGCGCCATATTATTTGAATGACGTCAATTGAACCTTCATACCCGCACGATCGGTCGCATGACCTAAAATATGTGTGTCTATCACACAGTTATTAATTACTAAGTTTATGACACTACTGTTAGCGGTGAACACGACTGGATTCGAATTTCATTTGGTGACCTCTGAAACTACTATGTCGCCCTGGTACAATTTATTTTTTCCATCATCTACTTTTACTTTTTAGGCGTTTTACCTGTCCCAGTTAGTCCTTCTGCAAGAACATTTTACAGGATAAACTGTCAATCCATTGGCAATCTTCCAGCTCAAAATTAACAACGGTAATAACTCTGACCAAATCACATAAAATTTCAGAGTCGACACCCGTAGTAAAGACAAAAAGTACAAAGTACACATTCAGTATTCACCCCCTGAAAGAATTGAAAGTGACCTTGTATTTAAGCATTCATAAAATGGGGACTTTATCATGGAAGCCAAGTTCGTATTAATAGATCGTGATTAATCAAAACATGCTCTTTGTCTTCCAAGAATACTTATCTTAGGGAATACCTAAAGACAAACGAATTGTCAAGTCACTCTGTAATTTCCATTACTGTAATAGGTTTCTTATCAACTTGACAACTTACTTTTGGTGATGAACTGATGAATAATTTATCATATTGTCCTATTTTTAAGGACTTGGCTTTACAATTTTTGTGGATCAGTAAAATTCCGTAGTTTTGTGGTTCTCTTTGACCTTTCAAATAACACTATCAGCACATTACATAAAGTGTTCTTCATACGTATTTAAATTATTACACATTATATTATCAAAAGTGCATTTCGTTACTATGTCGTTTTATCTGCTGTAATTACATTATTATCCGCATAAACGCAACGTAATGATCGTTGAGCGCCATATTACATCGCATCACTTCAGTAATAACACGTATTAAGTTGCCAGTGCAAATATTAAATGTTTTTCGAAATGTTCTCGTGTTACGAACGTTTTAGTTGTGGATAAGGTTCAGTTCGGGTGATAAAACAACTTTTAGCAGTAGTACTCTTGCTATCTGAAGTGTTAGTAGCTCGAAGTAGTATCATAAAATTATCCTCATAGATATTTTTGTCACTTTTCAAAGATAAGCAATATTCACGCCCCTACATTCGCTGGTGGCCTTTAAACAGCTGTGTCGTCATCGATAAGCGACAGAAAAGGCCTCGTTTTCAGTTGCGATAACAACCATAACAGTAGTGTCAAAAACGATGACTGACAACATAAAAATAACCAAATAACACCATTTTTACCAGATAAGTGTGCGGTTGAACGGTGCAAATGTGAATTTATATTTATACAAGTGTAGTGAATGTATTAACTTATTTATTATTTAACATATCCAGATATTCAATGAAGACTCAAAACATGGAACGTTACAAATCCGATGCGTTACGATGGCGTGCTTCCTACTACAGTGATTTAAATTTAAACTAGTGCATAGTGGTCGTAAAGTCTGATCTGTTAGACTGCGTTAAATTATTTATTAGTTAGTGTTTATATCGTGTGGATTATGCTGATCAATACGTTTTTGGACACGGAGGATTTCGTGCACTTGTATTATCCGGAAGATGAGCCTGCGGCCGTGCAGGGCTGTGGAGCCGGCGCGCGCATGGCGTCCAAGTACCCGCCCAGACCGCCCTCGCCAGAATACTCACAGGTTTGTGCAAAGATACACCTCCTCCTTTTTATGGAAGCCTGGTAAATAATTGGTTAGGTGGCAAAAATGTCTGACTTACGTTTGTGGAGAAGGTCATAATGATAAAGGAACTACTGACACTATTATGTAGAAAAGTTACCATTTAGAGCAAAAAGAAAAACAATATTTTTTAGTTTAGGTACTTACTATTTCAAAATAATGATAACAGTAAATAAAGGTAGGTTATATGTATTTACTGTTATCATTATTTTGAAATAGTAAATACCTAAGTACCTTATAGTTTATTATAAATTACATTACTACATATTGTAATTATTCTCAGATATGTAATCGATACTGGTTGGTTGTGAAAACATATCATTGACCCGACAGTTACACGAGAATATAGAAATTAATACACAAAATAAAGTAACATTAGAATATCGTCTTGCAATAATTCGATACGATACTTCCCAGTGGGCGTCACGGCAAAAAAGTTCAGAAAAAATAACTGGACGCAACGTTCTTTGTGATGTTATGCAGGTAGTTTAAATATTGACGAAGCGGGGAAGGTAACGGTATACTACGAGTCCTTCACCTTGAGACTAATAATTGTGTATACGTCGACGCCCCCTCCCCCAACACCCCCCTCTCGTCCGTTCATTCAGCGGGGGGAGTCAGGACGAGAGTACTATCAACCTATGATTACTTGTAGGGCTTTGCTCTGAGTAATTGGAACTTTTCGAAGTAATTAACTTGCGTAGTAGAAAAACAAGACCTCTTGAATTATATGTATTTATGATTTTCCTGTACTTTATTAAGACTGGAGTGAGTGGGAAGGGATTTTAGAAGCGTTGAATATGGGCTTTTCTTTATGAATTTTCTTTGTTATTTTTCTATTTGGCGTGCAAACCGATTTTCAGATTTTCCGACGCGCGATTTTTTTTTTGTTTTCATGGTTAATTTGCGGTTAATTTATCCAGTACTTAATTTGTTTCAATGCTATATTTCAATGCTACATTTGCCATGCTAACTTCAGAGAGGTTGTCTTGGCTAAGGTAGACTACAGGGTTTAGTTTTTAAATGACTAGTTCATCCTTTAGGCGATCGCGAGACAAGCTGTACAAATACAACGACCAGTGGTCTGTTTACATTAGCTATAGATCAAGAAAGCCATGGTGAGAGGCAAAACACTATATAACCATACTCTTGGCCTTTCCCCAGCAGTTGGATAATACAGCTGCAACTGTTAGTATCGGTATCAGGTCAACCTGTTTTATGCCTGAGTATGATGACAAGGTGATGACAACAACTATGATTGCATTTCGTCCGAAAACAATCACATGTTTGTTTACGATCAATATGAATATCTTGAGTCATCCACTATAAATAAAAATGTTCCAAATTATGTTTACATTCTGATCAAATAACGCCCACTGTGTCGTCCATTGTTTGTTTGTTAATCTGTACTGACAACCCATCAGTCTATATTAAAAGTTTCCCTTTATAAGACGCAGTAATTTATCAATTGAAACTAATGGTGGGGTTATATGAGCAGTAATGGTCGGTACAAAGTCCAAATGCACCGTAATGAGCCACAGAAGTGACTCATTACAAAGACATGTTCCCTCGCTACTGCCATTGTTGAACACATGTTGTGTTGTGTGTGATATCCTAATTTGGACTCTGTTAATTACTCTTTTACTGTCTGACCTAAAAAATATCGTAGCACTTATTGTGTAAAGAAGAACGCGTGTTTCCCAAAAATATTTGATACAGTGAGTGATAAGATGTAAATTAAAATAATTACGTGTTACGAAACGTGCGGCTACTAGTTAATTTTAGATCCACATAACATTTAATGTTATTGAACATCTTGCCAAGCAATTTTTCATTACGTCATGCACGTCACAGATGCATTCAACCAGGATCACATGGGCACAAACAGATAGTACTGCCCATAATGGCAAACACCGGAAGCTTTTTAATCCATTGTTGTTTTGCAATGAAGAGTGACACACAAAAGTCTGCAGATCACTCCTCTGCGGCTCATACAGCTACGTACTACGCATATTTTATCTCCTTCACATGGATCAATAGTTTGTTGTACCAGGAATTCATAACATACCTACAAATGTCAGTATAAAACCTTGAATGGGCCTTTCAATGCAACACACGGCCTCGAGCAGGGTTGAATGACATGAATGATTGAGTGAATGGATAATGAACGCTCCTTTCATTCATTCACTATCTGAATCACTACGTATCAAAGCCTATTTCAGCGTAGTTATGAAGTTGCGAACACGTTTAAAACAAAGAGATAGCCGTAATAGTCAGTTTAGTGCTCTGAATTAGGAATTAACTCTTTATGGGTCTTTTTGTGTTGTCTTTGTTTCACATACTACTCCAGCTACACATACTCGTAATGTTATATTTGTTTCTTTGCAAAGCATATCAAATGAATATGCAGCTTATACTCCTACAGATATAGCTCCAAGTAGTGTGACAATTCTATAGTTCTGCAACACGCGGACGTTAGCTGATGATGTCCACATGTTAACCTCTAAACGACCTTATTCTATAATTCTATCTCCTACGCACGCTGCGGTTGCATTAGTCACGTTAGGCAAGCGAAGGTTTGCCCCTTCCGCAGATCAGATGCTGTTGCCTAATGCCACGCTTTGATAGCGTCGGGGTCTGTCTGTTGCAGAACTGATATATGCAATCATCTTCGTAAATGTATAGCAGTGTTATTTGTAAAGGGAAGGTGTCGGCAATCTGGCAATTTCTACGGGGTTATTGGGATTTACGCATACAATAGCAATGCCAATAATTTTGTCAATATAAGAACATTCATCGCGTTGGTTAAATTGTTGAACAGTCGCATTTTTGTAACATATGGAACGATGGGTAAATAATTTTGTTCGAAATCCTTCGGAATTTGTTAGTCCATTCATACTCATGTTGCTATTCCGCTACGTTCCTTTTCTTGTGAACTTTAAAAGCCTCTTGTTTCTTGCAAAGTCTCGCTAATTCTGTCTACCTTTTAAAGCTCAGGAGTCAGAAAACGTGTCAAAATTAAAATAATCTTAATGTGTATGTGCCATTGTCATTTATTACCTTTTGACAATATTTGTATTCAAGAGTATGTATTTCGCAAATAACGTATTTTCAATGCTTTGTTTAAAATTCTGTAAATTACCTACTTCATTTGAATAAACGTTATGTTTTGTAAAAAAAAAAGAAACGGCTTTTACAGATGGCCGCAAAAAATAAGTACCTAGTTAACTCGGACGTTATATAACCAAGTAATATAAACAACGTTAATCAATTCGTCTTGGGCAATTAATATGAAACTAGAATGTTATCAACAAAGGCATATCGTTTCAAACATTATGTCTGCCTTGCAAACCCCGTTTATACTTCAGTACTACTTGCCCCAACAGTTCATTCATTATTTTCACACCAGCTAATTGTTATGCTGTCCTGGTATTTTAAAGCTCACACTTCAACACAGAAGTTCACTCAGCTTGCTCGCTTTTGAAGAAACAAAAGATCCAGCTAACTTACGGTTAGAGAACATGCTGAAAAAGTAATACAAGTGCCAGAAACATACATTTCCTTGATGGTATTCTGTATACACCTAAAAAGCTTCTAAACATAAAAGAAAATCATGGAAGGCATCGACCTCGGTACTACGTTGTTAGGTTTTAATACAAAAGCGATTACTTCAAGGACACAATGAACAACGTTTAAGCAAGATCCTGTTTTGTTTCAATCAAACGAGTATACGTACCTGTGTGAAACGTTCTAGAATATATTTTGGTACTCCTCAGAGTCGGCGAGTTTTTTTTAATGTTTACCATCCATCGACTTACGAGGTGAACGACCCACGCTTCAAATTCAACTATTAAGCTAACCATATGTGTGGGGATCCTCGTTCAATGGAAGTTTATAATAACCAGTGGGGCTTTCCTAGTTGGTTGGTTAGTCATTCGGTAGTAGTCAGCTCTAGGCGCCCACCCGCGCGGGTTTCATGACTGTTTTAATGATTACGACCATGCTTTAATGCAGAGTTTGTTTCTGTTTTGAACAGTAAGCTTTGTTTATTTACACAACGGTTTATATAAAGTATCCATACTCTCCTTTTGATATATCGCTGTTTTGTTTGATATTCTGATTCAGTGCCGTAAAAGGCAACAATAAACCGTCTCACGTTACGTATTGTTCAACAAAAAATACAGCTCCGATTTCGATCTAGTTTTTTTTTGTCTTACGGTCAACAACACACTTGATTATCTCATCTCGCAAGAATGTACGCTATTTTCTTTCTTATGTAACGACATGCAAGCCTGTAATGGCGTAGTGGTCACGTTTGGTTAGTGCTAACAAAAAAGCTTTTTTAGTTTTTTGGTTGTCTGCTCCGTTGTTGCGCAAAAGTTTGTGTTCATTGAACTGCAGAGGGTGAATACGCTAAAAGGACCGTGGGCGCACACCCACGATCACCTAATATTTTAATGTCTCCGTTCCTCATTAGGCAAAGTTTCATACAGTCATTGACTCAGTGTATTAAATTGTATTTATATTTCAACCCTATAAACAGTCATTCAACAGGAGCCATAAAATATCCCATAATCTTTGTATTTATAGGCGTCTGTCTTGGTGTCGACATGTAATGGGGAGGGATGAAACACATGTGATTAAAAGAGTGATGAATATAAATGTTGACTGATGGGGAAGAAGAGGAAGTCCAAAGAAAATATGGATGGATGGTGTGAGGAATGATTTGAAAAAGAAAGAAGTAAATTATGTCTGACGGGGGAGAATAGAAGAAGAAAACATGTTGCGCGGCGCCGACCCGAAGTAGAATAGAACAAGGGCACGAAAATTATAAAACCTAATTACAAAATATAAACTTAAGTCATTAATGTACGCAACTGGAGATGCGAGTTTAAATGATAGCCCAATCGCTTGAGATGAATCATAGTCATAGGCCAAGTAAGTGTATGTTCCATGCTGGGCTCAAATGTGAACCGCCGCAAGAGATAACGTCATTACTAAGGAATGCTGCACCAATTATATCTGATGGAAAGTGGAGCTTAATATCTAACGAACTATGAATTATTACATGTGGTGTACATGTGTGTGACTTGTGAATAGTGGTAGAAGCGAATACAATGTCCCCATATTCAATACATAGAGAAACATTTTAAATGGTACAATATTTAACGTCTCTGATTTTAAGAGGTTTTTAATAGATCAATTAATAACAAACTCTTAGCTGTGGTAATCTCAGTTTCCGCATTTTTATATTACAGTATTATATTAGTATTGTACACGTCAAAATTAATTGCGTTACAACAAAAATTGTTGTGGTCAAATTAGGTCAATTACCGCTGTTGCTATCGCTGTCATAGCATACATTATCAACCACTAATTATACCTTTCAGTATTATTTCCTTCTGTACTGTATTCTTTATCAATTACGTGTATTTGGTTATTCAAATTTACAAAACAGGGAATTTTACTGAGCCGTATTGCCTGTTTCTTATTAATTATTTAAAAAAATGTTTTTATTGTATGACAAGAGGCCTTTACCCTACAGTGGATAAAATTAAAGACAGAATTGGGTAAGCCGTGTATAAATCATCATGTATTAAACCTTAAATTGTAATGAGATGCACTGTTTTGCATTCACGAGCCGACGTAAAGGGAAATCGGCAAAGCGGGAGTGATTCATTTTAAACATTAATTAAAGGCTATGTTGTCTTGTTGGCTTACATTTTGGACCTTAACTTGGCTGGCACAACTTGCAGCGCTTACCAAACAACGTGGGTGTCAGAATTCATAGGAGAAACATGACACTTCTTGCAAAATTGTTTGGTTACTGCTGTTTATTATGCTTTCCTGGTAAGTACGCGGAGGTATGACTTATTATGAACCAATGACAGAGTACCTAGGTACCTATACATTGCGTTTGAACAAGCAAAGCAATTATTGTGTAAAAAATCCTTTTAAAGTGTCAGTATTCAGTAGATACTGCTCTCTTGGTATTTCATACATATTCCAAACAAACAGGATAGGATTCCTATCCTATCCAATTATCCATGATGCCTTTAGTGTGAATCGTTTGATTAACATGGATATCTTTGATAGCCAACTGTTGATTTGCTATTTTGGAGAAATGCTGCTGGAAGCAACGAAATATTGGAGACACGACTTTAAAAACAATAACACTTACATCCAGCAAGAATAAATGGACTGCCTATGACATCGTTTATGGCGACAACACTGAATGTCAAAGTCCACTTCACGAAACTTCACAGCATTGAAAAGTCCTCGACTATAACCTCGTAAATTTTTAAGTAATAAACAGATATTAACAAAACAACTCTGGTATGTTCTCAAGGGAGCGCGAGCAGCTCATTCCAATTATGAATAAAAAAATGATAAATAAAGCAAACCTTTAAATTCCTTCCTTGGTAGCTATCCTGTACAACCAACAAGCATTTAAAAGTACGTATAAGTTAGCAATGCGCATGAGTGGCAAGTTAGGTAACGCAAGGTCGCTTTCTAACGTGTTCTGTAGTATCCAACGAGGGACAGGCATGCAGTATGGGCGTGAGTCGAGTGTGAATTGCCTTAAAGTATGTGCAATGGCTGGCAAAGGTGGGTTTTCTTTGCTTTTAAAATTTCCATCACGTATAAAGCCTTTGGTACTTTAAGGGCCGATTAGGGGGCCAACTTTTAACTGAGGAATTCTTCGACGGTTTGATAGCTTTTTGAAGTAAATTGTTTAAATCAATGGACTAATTCCCAGGCTAATTCCTCAATATCCGGCTCGAAGGACAACATTTCAATTTTTAAATAATTGACTTTTACGGTTTATAACCAATTATTGAAAAATAATTAATTAATTTAATTAATATTGCAGTCATGATATCTTAATAGATGCATGCTATAACAAAAGTGCTAATGACCACCTTGCTACTCATATTCTCTGCTAAATTAATAAAGTAGTCGACGAACAATTTAATTCGATACTTTGAAGTTGCTACAACATTCACCAAATAGCCAACTAAGTAACGAGACAGGTTTTCTTACGCTTGTTATTAAGTTAAACACCTACGAAGTAACCACATTCCACCAAGCAAGAGGTTTCGAGGCGCCACCAGTGAATCATAAGCACGCAAGAGCATTATTTATGATCGACGATAACTAAGCGTTTTAGTTATTATATACCGGCGATAAACGATACCAAGGCAGCATAACTTCTCGTACAGCGCCTTTTACATAATACCAATGTATTCGTTATGCACTTAGCATTTAACTCTCCTGCATCGCAATAGTGCAACGTCATTATGTAACGAAAATGAATAATCAAATTTTGCAAGACATGCCTGATTTAAGTAACCATTGTTCAAAGTATAGTTTGTTGTTTGAGAATTTTACCTCTGTATTTTTAAGAATAAGATTTAAGCTTAGAAAAGGGTTCCAAGTTGATCCCGAATGAAAGCAAAACATCAATAATGGCCTTATGTATTTGCTAAGTTTCTTTTTCATCTTTGTAAGTTGTAAGAGGCAACTGAAGGATAACTTATTGAGATGCTGCATAAATAAGCGATGAAGTGGAAATCTGTCACCATTACTTAAGCAGAATCTTTAAACCTTGTCCAAACGCATTCATTTTAGTATATGTATAAACCCTAGTAGTTTTCCTATGTTGTGGTAGTCTTGCAGCATATCTAGATAATATAAGTGTCTTGGTTTTGAATGGGCCACCATTACAACTTCCTTTCTTCCCAGATATCTTTTTATAAATGTTATATTTCTGGATTAGTGTTTACTTTGGCTACGACTCTGCTCATCCGTAGAAAAGAGAACTTTGACCATGTTCCAACAACGGATACACATTTCTTGATAAGGTACATTCAGTTCTTGGAAATACAAGAGTCCCTGTTTGCTGATACCGTATCAATACACAAATAGAGAGAAAGTGTCTTGCCTTCCCACTCGCACTTGCGGTATCCTTAGGACCATCTTGCTGGCTGGAAGGAGTTACTATCAAATTATAGTAACAGTTAGACAATAACCGAATACAAAAGTGAACGCGTTCCGATCGATACTTAAAAGTAAAATAATTTGTTCCGTTTACATTTTCATTCTTGTGTTGAATTTTAATTCGACCTTGTGGCTCATTGTGTGCACAATTTATAAACGATTGTTCATTAATTTGTTTAATAGATTTGTTGTTATTGGATAGTTTGCCGAAATCTGTCTCGATATGAATATGTACGTGACCATGTCGGATGTTACGTGTCTCAATATCTCTGGACTTCTCGAGGTATTATGCGGATGGAGAGTAAATAATTGTTTCTTTACTTCAAAATTTAATTTTCCTACTCACCTTATAAACTTATTTCTGCTTTCTTCAACTCATAATGGATTTCGCTCTGTCCAAAGGCTCGGCATCCCAAAATGATGACGCCTTTAATCTTTTGTTGTGTTTCCTAAGCGTTAACGATCGCAGGAAATTATTTTGTTCAATGGAGCTGCTGGAAACGTAATGAAGTGTTTATTTATGGGCAATTTGTCTAGAAATAAATGTAGTTGGCGTCTTGCACTTACGTTTGGAAGTGCTTATTCATTTCGGCTTTATGAGATGTCAGCTGATATAGATGTGAGGAAGAAGGACACAACATTGTATTATTTCTCCACAAATTGGAACCTAATTGGACCTAAATTAGCGACGGGTTTATTTAAATTTTAATAGTGTCAGACAAGAAGATGCTGGTGTGACGTGTGCGTGGTTTGGGCGATCTTCGTTTGCTTTCTGGATAAACTTGAACTAACAGTCGTTCTCCTTTGTCCGCAGGTGGTAGTGCCCTCGACAAGCGAGATGGGTGACCGCGAGCGGTACCGCGCGCCGCCGCAACCCGAGCCGCCGCCGCACCGAGTCCGTGCTGCCGACCTGTACCCTCGCTTGCGGACGCACTACGATGAGCCCGGCCTGGATGCAGGGTTCACGCCTATATGTGGGGAGTTTGTGCAGGTGAGCTACTAGGATTGTATAGATCTAGAGATGTGTTTTAATTGTGTGCATGAAGATTCAAGCCCATGATTATTCGTAGTATTCCAGAAATTAATTCCTCAATTTTCAGATCCCAAAGGCAATAATTCACTTGACTAGGAAAAAATATTCTATTTTTTTCTCTATAGATGTAAGTACCGAGTTGTAGACTCATCAGATTGAGAATATTTTGTAGAATGTTGTACTAACAATAAACTATAAACTAACTAGCTAAATATATCTATAGGGACAATTGAAAATAGGTACCTACTTATAGTATTTACAGAGGGGGGAATATTATTTATAATCGCCTTGAACGCAGCTAGACATTCATTGTTGCAATCTGTCGGCAGAACCACTCAATCATACCACAATTTCAACAATTTGTAACTATTTGCAGGCATTTTTTTGGTAATAACAGCTTGTTTACGGGAAACTACGAATTAGGTTTAAAATGAAAATTGTAGTAATCGCAGTTTAATAGTACGTTTTGGTGCCTTCATAAACGCTAGTATACCTCGTGTACGGTATTGTTACCCAACGTAATTACACGGTTGCCGCAACCTCTTCAATAGTCATGACGTCTTATTTATCCCATGACAGATTTGCTACTAGCACGTCTGTAAACAACCGTATTTGCAAGTCCAAAGTCCATGTCAATAATTAATTAGCGAAATGGTAACAAATTGATAAAACACGCACATATTATGTAACTAATACGGCTGGTGGCCTAAAAGGTCAGCAGGTCGCATGCATTAGGTTGAATGAACCGCATTGACGTTCCGATAGTGTTTAGCTGCGTTCTAGTTCTGCATTCCTGGTAGTTCGTTGACTGCGCGTTATCAGCCCAAAGCGTGCACTTATGCCGAGAGAAACTGCAGCTTTGCGAAAATAGTACTATGTGAATGTCAAGTTGGGCAGTGACAGGAGTAAATGTTATCAAAATCTCTCGTGCTTGAGCACGTGATAAATATGTCATCTCATGAGTATGAATTTTTAATATCAAGAAAAGAACTTCTTATTACCTAATTAAATATAGATTTGTCCAACCAATTTAAAACCTATAAGAATAAACGCTTGCACAACTACAGCTGTATTTTCGTCTTCTAAAAATATGTGCCATTTGTCTAACCTTATCATTTGTTGGCAGTGGGTGGGTCGAACAGCGGACGGCGGAACTATCGCAATGTCCAACTACCGTCTGCACGTCCAGCCTCGTCGGAGGAACGGACCGGGAGCGTCCATCCCGCTCCGTCTCATCGACGCACTGGAGATCCGAGACCTGCTGCACTTGATCGTGCTCTGCAAAAATGGAAGACAACTCAAGTTAGTATCCATAAGTGTTATGATAGTCTGGTATTGACACCAGCATCGACGTTTCTTCCAATCCATGGGTTCAATTCTCTTTTCAGACAAAAGTGTTTGATTGCTTTTTTCATTTTTTGTCTAAGTAAATGATTTATTAGTAAACTATCAATAATAAGCACATGAATTTATACGGGTCTACTCATTTAATTTAGTGGTAGGTGTAGAACACTCTTGAAAATTGATAAGATAGGGTTCTTAACGTATTTTATAATAATTGAACTCACTTATCTAGTGTTTACATACAAAGTTATGAGATATATATTCAAATAGGTAAATATGCCACAATAAAAAACATGTAAAAATTATCTTGTTTGAACAAAAAACGTGCTAAGTATTCAATATTGAAGTTTTAAAAGTCACACTTTATTTTGTCTTTGCTATGAAGTCATTTATTTGTCCATGTTTAAACAAGTACAATAGACCATAATTATTTACTTTACGAACGGATATTATTGAAAGCCGAAAGCAATGTTGATTTAATTTACGATTACCGTAACACCAAATTGAGGGTACTGACTGATAATCACATAGCGACCAAAGAAAGCGGGCATGTAAATTTTCCTTCAATAATAAGATAAAGATTGTTTAACCTAATGTTTATTATCTGAGTTGCTACCTACTCGTGAACTAGATAGAACATTTATTTTATAAACAGCTGATGCGGTTACAGACACGTGTTTTTGGGGATGCCGAATGAGCGAATACCTTCGCAGTCTTTAATGCATCATAGTATCTCGTAAAAAGGGATCTCTATAATATCTTCACGATACGATTTTTCCTCATGAAAATATTCCTTTTGTTCTAGATGCTCATTCACCACTGGGGATCAATGCATAGAATGGTGGAGGCGGTTGAACACCGCGCTCGCCCCTATAGGATCCGTCCAGGAGACCTTCGCTGCGGGGTACGCGGCGTGGGCCAAGGAACAGCCGCCCACGTCAGTGCATAGAGCACTGATGAGGGCGTCTCAGTCTCCACAGAGACATTGGTTTGGTCCAGAAGTAAGTAAACTCTTCGTGACTTTTGATTGCCTGGTACCTTTATGATAACAACTTTCTCTTTCATTTGCGTGTTATCTTTTCACTTAGTCCATTCAGTGCATGTAATCTCGTTGTGTCTCCGTGTGCCTTCTGATTACCTGGTACTTATACGACTAAAACTTTCTCTCCCTTCGATCACACTGCTAGTCCCCCCCCAAAAGGGATAAGTGTCATCAGTTTTGAGTAATTTAAGCAGGTAGAGAAAATAAATTAAAGTCAAGTCTTAAATGAAATACGAGGATGTTCAAATCAGGATATACAAGAGTATATCCTGATTTGAACATCCTCGTATTTCATACAGAATATCTTCACGCTTTTTGCATTTTACTCATACGAAATTCTCAACCTTAAAACACTAATGTCCTATTACTTTATTTATCGTCAAGTATGTAGATTTCTCCTTTTACAGCATTTTTTCCTCCCCTTCGTACCATATTAACCTGTTGCTTTGTCTACAGGTGGAGCGATTAGGCTTCACTTCAAAGGGCGCGTGGCGGGTCACGGCAGCTAACGCGGAGTACAAGTTGTGCCCCTCGTACCCACCCCTCATCGTAGTGCCCGCGTCTATCTGTGATGAAGACCTCGACTCGGTTGCGAGGTAAGGACTCCAAGATTTTGGGATGTTGAACTAAGTAATGCAGTCAGTATAAATGGTTTCTTGAAGATATTGATTTGGACACCCTTTCTGTCGTTGTGATTTTAACTTACTGGTTTTAAATTAAACAGGGAGTGAACACACGCGGAAAAGGCTTGAGCCGATCACGTACCTATCATCAGATTTTTGTCGCATTTAGTTCGGCGCAATTTCGACTTGCGCCGTCAAACCGAAACGGGGCGAATGACTTTTTTTTCGCGTTTATTGCTTTGACATAATCAACTGAACTCCTTAAGCCTGTTGAAGTTATCACTCTCTAAAGCCCCTGTTTACCTAGTTTCTGAGCAACGTTTTAGCCTTTCTTGAACATTCACTAATAATAATATCCATGTCGTGTGTAGGTTCCGTGCCATGCGGCGGGTGCCGGCCGTGGTGTGGCGACACCGCGCCAACGGGGCGGTGATCGCGCGCTCGTCGCAGCCGGAGGTGGGGTGGCTGGGCTGGCGCTCCAGCGAGGACGAGCGTCTGCTGGCCGCCTTCGTCGCCGCCTGCAACCAGGACCGTGGCATGCAGCCGGCTAATAATAATAAGGTAGGGTTTCTGTCCACTATCCACCCAAACCCATACCCATTTCATCAGCCACCCGCATTTTCTGTTTTCATGGTCTATAATAATCCTAAATCAACTGGAGGATTCCTTGAGTACACTTGCATAGTTTATACAGAGATAATTGTCGCTTGGTAGGAACCATTCCATTCAGAGTTGTCTAAGAGACCTTCGAAATGGCTTCGGCCTCGTATGGCTGCCAAGGAAGCCGTACCTTATGGACCGAATATGTCAATAAGGTAGATTTAAAACGTTTGGTAATGTTGCGATTGAAGGCCTAAACTAGATGGCGTATCTAAAATTGACTGTATTTCGCTATCCAAACAGTGTTTGGATGTTTGAAAGCAAAGCTATATGGAAGAGGTTTGAAATGTAACTAATTTTTTTCGTTGCTTTATCAAATGGGGATACACAAACTAAGATTAAATAATAATATTACTAAAGTCCGGTACACCATTGTAAAAGTAATTGCTATTTCAATAACAAAATAATATCAAGCTAGATTAGCATTATAAACTAATCCATCTTACCCACTTCCTAGCGGATATGCTCCCCTGGTACCATCAATATTAATCGCTTGTAATACAATAAGCAGTTCCGACAACATTATAAACAGAACCGTGATGTCAGAAAGAACCTACGTGTGATATTTATAGCTTATTAGTTACTCGTTTTACCCACTCAGTATCTGTCCGCAATACACAAGTTATGATACAGGAAACTTTATTGAACAAGTTTATAATGGTGCTGTTATCCTAAGATTCAATTAACATAGAAAGAACCTGGGTTACAATTTTGCACCTTATGTCAATAGAATAAGGTAAAATTTGAAATGAGGCAGTCGCAGTCGAGTAATACCTCAAATATAACTTTATCGTCATCATAACGCCCATTGCTTATTAATTCATTATGATCCCCCAGTGCCTAACAAACAATGTGAATGAACTGTAGAAGGAAAAACCGTTTAAAAACCACATTATTCGCATCATTTGGTAGGCTTGTGGTCTTTTAAAAATTTATATAATTATTGTATATTCCTATAATGTATAACTAGTTCCAATTCACTGCAAATATAACTTGCACCACAGGTTCATCATTCATCATTTCAGCCCAAAAGAAGTCCACTGCTGGACATAGGCCTCCCCAAGTGTCGCCACATTGACATTTTGAGGGGTTTTGCCATAATCGCCACGCTTGGCAGGCGGGTTGGCGATCGCAGTACGGTTGTTACAATAGCACAGAGAACACTGCTGTCCATTCTCTGGTAAATCCCTTAGTCCCCTCTTACGACACCCACGGGGAGATAAGGGATGGTGCTATTCTTTACGTCCGACACCGGTAGCCATGGCTACCGCGGACTTTTCACAGAGCACCACAGGTTACTTAATGCGTTTATCGTTGAAACATATTGAAAACATCATTCTGTTTACGTATTTTGGTCGAAGATGAGACCAAAAGTTATGAACACATTAAGTACGAACAGTTCACATTAAGTATTGAACTCATAACATACCATCACGCCACATTTCGCCAGTGAAAGAGACTCCGTGGCTTCTACTGAGAAATGTCTGATGAAAAAACCCAATGACACTTTGCCCGACCCGGGAATCGAAGTCAGACCTCATGCGCAGCAGCTTTGAAAGTGGCCACTAGATCAAAAGGGTTTTAAATACGTTTAGCTTAAAATGCAGCTAGTGGTTTGTGGTGCAGTCAGATAAGTGATTCTAACCTCGAATGGTTCGTTGTCTGATATACGAGAAAAAACTTCCCTTAAATGCATGGTATATAAATTCCTGATATTCATTCTAACTTGACAATTTATTGTTACAGCAACTGAAGCTGCTAATCGTAGACGCACGTTCATACGCGTCTGCAGTGACCAACCGAGCGCGCGGCGGCGGTTGCGAGTGCCAACAGTACTACCCGGCCGCTGACATACAGTTCATGTGCCTTCCTAACATCCACCACGTGCGGAGGAGCTTCCAGCAGATGAGGGCGCTGGCGGCCGAGCCCAGCGACCAGACCAAGTGAGTGGAAAACATTTTAACTTTAAGTCAAACCAATCTTACCAAAGTTATCTTACTACTCAGTACTAAGTTGTGGAGGTCAGACCCTTAACACTCGGGGGTTCCCTCGACTTTGAGAATCCCCTCGTTTAAAGGCGGTATGACACAGTTGAAATTTGTTAGTTATCGATTTACCGTAAAACGACGCTACATTTGTTGGTGACAAAATTAGGGACAAACTCCCACTGCGTGAATCAATAATTTAATGTCACGGTCTGTTCGGTGATAACGATATTTATATAAAACTATAGGTAACAACATAACGCCCACATATTTAGTATGTTTGCAATGGTTTACCGCATAACAGATACGTCATCAATCAGTTAACGTCTATTTACGTAATGACTATGGGACCTAAACTATTTACAACCTACATACATGAACGCTAATGTAACGTCAGATACGTGCGCGATTCGGGATGGTAGTTTCCTAAGGAGATGAACCGGTAAGGAACTACAAGGTCACTATTTAAAAAACAAAATTGGTAATGAATTTAATAAAACAATTATGTCTATCAGATGTGGTTCTTGAATTAAAACCGTACCATCAGACAGACTTTGGTGCTTCGTTAAACTAAATGGACGAATAAATATCGATAGTATTAATCTCCCGCCATGTTGTTTTAGCTGTCAAACTAACTGAGGTCAGGTAATATTCTGAATGAAGTTAGTACGGCGGAGGTCAAGGCCGTGATCCTGATAGCCTAGTACCTATAGACGTAGCTAGATGACTGCGTAGTAAGGTATAATCGATACTCGATACCAGGATATCAATGGAAGTGGGCGGTGCATTTAAGGCGAGCCGTAATGCACTCAGGAACATATACAGCTCGGACGATTATCGAGTTAATAGTTTAGTTTAGCTTTACAATTCACTTCCTCTGGCAGTTAAATTACTTCCGGCATTTAATGCAGCTACTACTATAGCATCACGCATATGTTATTTGAAAAGGTAGGCAGAAGCACCAATCTTACATCCAGGCTAATTGCTAAGAAACGTTGATGGAAAAGCCCAATATCTTGCTTGACCTGAGAATCGAAACCTAAACCTCTAGCTCGACAGTCGAAATTAACACCACAAGACCAACGAAGCAGTTGTGCCAGAACTAAATAGGTAATGTTTACGATACGCCGTTCGTTACGCGGACCTAGGTAGTATTACAGCGGATTTTTTGTGTCAGTTGGCATTGTGCCCGAATGAACTCATTGTTTTGAATCCAAGCTCCCGCAATATCTCTTCCGGAAACATTGCGCCGTCAAAAGTGTTTTACGAAGCGTATTTTTAAAAGAAATTTATTTAAGAAGGCACGTGATTTTGCAAGCCACTGAAAACATTTTTGTCCTGTAACGTGACTTGTACTTTCTCCCATCCTATTGAATAAGTAAGATCTTCGTTTATAGCTGTGGATGACAATTTCTGTAATAAACCTTTGGGGCAAGGAGTCACAACATGAGCAAATACCGAGGCTGAGCAAAAGCTGTTATTTTTCATTTAATTTCTGGGTCACCCCATTACGCAAGACTAATACATTTAACTATTCAAATGTGCGTGTACTATTTCGCTCCGCCGCATCGAGGCGTAAAGGCGTACGTAGGCCTGATGTTGTGTTACTATAATATAAAATCTATTGTTGACCGAAATAAAAATGTTTCGAATAATATCCATCATTCTTGTAATCTTTTCTGTTGTCCTAGTTGGCACAGCAATCTAGAGCGCACACTATGGCTGCAGTACGTCTCAGGCGTAGTACGCGCGTCAAGCGTGGTGGCACGCGCCGTGGCCGCGGGCCGGCCGGTGCTCGTGCACTGTTCCGATGGCTGGGACAGGACGCCACAGATTGTCGCTGCTGCTCAACTCATACTAGATCCATTTTACAGAACTTTAGAGGTGAGTTGTCTTTGGAAGTACTAGGCTGGCATAATGATATGGTAGAGGCACGCAAGGTACCTCTAATTTGGCGCCTTCATTAGCTCCATCAGCTCCTGTTATCAATCAACAAACAAGAGCCGCTGTTGATACTACGTGAATGGTGCAGCATGTACTAGGGGAACATGGTGCGAAAGTGGTGACCCTAATATAAGTCAAACTTGAGAACAACAATCAAAAGCAAAATCAAATATTCGATCAAGCATCAGGCAACTAGGGTTAAGGGTAGCATAGCAGACCAATGCTGGAGTTTACTTCGAGTGTAGTGACATGCTGCAACATTAATTAATTAATTTATCTCTTTCCTCAGGGCTTCCGTATACTAATTGAGCGTGAATGGCTGGACTTTGGGCATAAGTTCGCGGACCGATGCGGGCATCAGTTCGGCCCGGAGGATCCTAACGAGCGGTCACCCATCTTCCTACAATGGCTTGACGTCGTCCACCAAATGATGCTGCAGTTTCCATGCAGCTTTGAGTTTAATGAGGCTTATTTGGTAAGTGGAAACCGATATCAGTACCACCCTTTTTTATTTATACTCTTCTATTAAAATTGTTTTTATTCCGTATGTCAACTATCTATCAACCACCATCTCAAAATTCAAATTCCTTCTTTTAGATAATAGACGAAAATAGACTCCATCCATTAACTTTCTCCATCCTACTTCTATCTAACCCTCAAGCGAAAAAGTGTGCCTCATAGCTTCAAACTTTTATTTAGGCTGTAGATTTTTATATTTTCCACCGATAATGAACCGGATAGAGAAGCAATTCTTAGCAAGAACGCTGCTAATCCACCCCTTTTACCAAGGTTGCCAGTCTTCAATTTTTGAAGGTCCTCAGAATGTAGCGGCAAGCCAACCGTTACCGACCGTTTGGGCACCTCCAAATCGAACCAAACACTAAACCTCTATCCCTATCTCCATAGATGACGGAGATGTTATAAGACCGTGTACCATGTACGCAGATAAAGCTGGGCACACACGTGCACTCGTGCATGTTCGGCACGTTCCTGTGCAACACGGGCCGCGAGCGCGCCGACTGCCGCGCCGGCGACCTCACGCCGCACGTGTGGCACCTGCTGCGCGCGCCCGCCTACAGGAACCATCTGTACTCGCCGCACCAGCTCGAACAGGTTTGTTAACATACACTCGCCCATGTTCGGCCACACTCGTGCATGTTCGGCACGTTCCTGTGCAACACGGGCCGCGAGCGCGCCGACTGCCGCGCCGGCGACCTCACGCCGCACGTGTGGCACCTGCTGCGCGCGCCCGCCTACAGGAACCATCTGTACTCGCCGCACCAGCTCGAACAGGTTCGTTAACATACACTCGCCCATGTTCGGCCACACTCGTGCATGTTCGGCACGTTCCTGCGCATGAGCGTTCTTCGGCTTCAAACTCAAACGCATTTATTTAAAACAAACTGAAACTCAAAGCGTTTATTTCAATAGACTATTACAGGCACTTTTGAAAGTCAAAAAAGCAGAACGAAACGCAAAGCTATACAGTCCCAGACACAAGGCATAATAACTTGTGAAAGTACTGTAGTTGCCCATTCCAAAGCGTAGATCTCTATGGAGAAGAATGGGCAAGAAACTCCATGGACATTCTTGGTTACATCATTTAAACCACAAACAAGATAAAGGCTCTGATTGAATTGTCAAGGAGTCAGTCAAAAAGATGGAGCTATAAAGTTGCACATTCCAAAGCATAGATCTCGATGGAGAAGACCGAGTAAGTCGAAAGGCCAGTCTATTCCAGCCGCAAGCTACTGTGCGTTCCATCATGCACGTTGCAAATGCAAACTAAGAGAGAAAGTTGGCAAGCGTACCAAAACTGGCACACAATCTGTTTGCATATTAATGAAAATTACGCGTACGTATGAGGATACTACATATATGGAATATGGCCCAATTTTCCCGCTTTAAAATTGGGCGTAGGTATGTGATAGGGTAAAAGGGACATAACGTAGAAAGAATTACCACGTATTCATATATATACATACATATATACTTCAGTTTATATATACTTCAGTAGCATTGTTCGTGAATGACATTGTAGGCCTTATAGATACCTAGATCCTTGGTAACTTTTTATCTTGTTATACGTTTTGTAGGCAACGACTTATTTTCGGGCCTTATGGTCGATGCCCTCCCACACTTAAGTACTAGCGCTGCAACATAAAAATATTGTTAAACCAAATGATTTTAAAAGAGTAAACATGGAGTTTCTTACCTATTCTTCTCCATAGGAAACGACCAATCTGAACCGAGCACCTCTTTGTCGACGTTTATAAGTGCCCATATAGGCCTATGTGAAATAAAAATATTTTGATTGAGTATATCATTCCGAAATTTCTCTGGATTTTTTAATCTGCTATTTCTTATAAAATTGCCTACACGGTGGAACAACTGATTTAAAAAAAAAATACCGATCAAAAATTTCTATGTGGAGGTGTTCGGAATGATGTATTGAATCGTTTGTGCGTCCATGTCTCTTCCACCTTGTATACTGTATAGGACCTTCATACCTAATTGAAGAAGGATATCAAATAAATAACTAACTTGCTCCAAAGAGCTACAACTAACCTCCTATATGAACATTCCAGCAGGCGATCTGGCCGGAGTACTCGGTGCGCACGATGTGCGTGTGGAGCGGCATGTTCTGTGCGCAGAGCCCGCGCGACGAGCCGCGCTCCGAGCACAAGCCCGACCTGCCCGCGCAACAGTTACATACTACACAGAACCATAACGGTAACAGTATAAATAATGAATCCTGTTTTTAGGGTTCCGTAGCCGAATGGCAAAAAACGGAACCCTTATAGATTCGTCATGTCTGTCTGTCTGTCTGTCTGTCTGTCTGTCTGTCTGTCCGTCCGTATGTCACAGCTACTTATTTCCGAAACTATAAGAACTATACTGTTGAAACTTGGTAAATAGATGTATTCTGTAAACCGCATTAGGATTTTCACACAAAAATAGAAAAAAAACAATAAATTAAGGGGGTCCCCATACTTAGAACTGAAAACCAAAAAAAAAATTTTCATCAAACCCATACGTGTGGGGTATCTATGGATAGGTCTTCAAAAATGATATTAATATTTCTAATATAATTTTTTTCTAAACTGAATAGTTTGCGCTAGAGCCACTTCCAAAGTGGTAAAATGTGTGTCCCCCCCCCTCTAATTTCTAAAGTAAGAGGAGGAAAATTCTGAAAATATTTAGGATTGTAGAACGTAAAAAAAACTATCAACGAAAATTGGTTTCAATAAGATATGATGTTTAGTTTTTGAGATATGGGACTTTTTCATCAAACTGCAGCAGTAACTTTGTTTTTCATAAACATACTATGAAAAACAAATTTAGTTTTGCGGTTGTGTGGAAGTTTACTAACTAATACTACTAACTAATGAATGACAGTTCAAAATATTGTTATTATATTGTTTGGAGCTATGGAACCCTGTGTGCGAGTAAGACTCGCACCTGCCCGGTTTTTTACTTCTTGGTTTTCATTGTAAATTAAGATTACCAATACCAACACTCGGTTATTTACCATGTTTACTATTTGTTTTGTGTTCCCGATATTTCGGTGCTGTTGCAAGTGCCATGATCACGAAAATAGTGTGTGGAGTCCCTCCGCGCGGAAGAAGTGAAACTTCGTGATGTGGAAATGGGGGCTTTCATACCCCCTTCCCCTCTATGGTAGCGTTAAACGTTTAACGCAACCTTGTTAGAAGTCGCATAAGAAGTTTCACTTCAATAAACTAAATATCCCTCTTCCAGTATTATTGGTAGTGTTGGTGACCATGTCAGTTTAAACGTAAATCAAGATATACAGTAATCATTATTACAAAAAAAAAACCGGCCAAGTGCGAGTCGTACTCTCGCAGGAAGGGTTCCGTACCATTATGTATAAAAACGAGCAAAACTAAATCACATTTTTGTATGGGAGCCCCCCTTAAATATTTATTTTATTATGTTTTTAGTATTTGTTGATATAGCAGCAACCGAAATACATAATCTGAAGAAATTTCAACTATCACGGTTCATGAGATACAGCCTGGTGACAGACGGACGGACGGACGGACGGACGGACGGACAGCGAAGTCTCAGTAATAGGGTCCCGTTTGACCCTTTGGGTAGGGAACGCTAAAAACCTAATAACTTTGAGTGTGGTCTACCAATGAAATAGATTTACTGATTACGTTTCATGGTGCTGAACATATTTTTTGTACAAAAGTAGCAAAAAAAAAAAAAACAAATACAAAAATAATTTGAAAAACTCACATCACACTCACATATTTCAAATTGTCAAGCCAGCTTATAGGATACAGCTGAAAACTTATAAAAATATTATAAACATACTTTTTTATATAATTATACTTAATTTATCCTTAACCCTATTGATTCTGACTCACTGTGAATATACAAAACCCTAGAGATTAAAGGACCAAAGTCGAAGACCAATCAAGAAGTAGTCATTTTGACATGATATTTTGTTCTTCGGCTTATCTACTTTAATTGATGTTTGAATTGCTTATGCTGTACCTATATTATATGCAAATGTAATGTATTGCAATCGTTAACAAATTAACTTCAATTAATTGTGGTTTTTAAATGTTTAATAATTAAAAGTTACAATTAATAAAATATTTTTTTTTATTTTTTATTATAATACATATTTGTACGCCGTAAAGGTAAAACATAACTGTTATCCTTTCTGCAATGTACTTAACATCTTGCATGCTTTCTGACAAATAAATGAACTCTGAAGTACTCCAAGTGTAGGAGGTTTACACTACTAATGGGAAGAAAGCGCTCTCTCATCAATGGATGACCGTCGCCGGGCAAGTTAAAATAGTCATGGCTTCTCTATAATTATAAACATTTTCGATTTGTTCCAGGCCTGATGACGAAGACGAGATCTTGTGATAATCTGCTGAGTGAAGGCGAGAAGCGAACGGCGCAGCGGAGGTGTAGCGACCCTAGTCTAGCGCCTGATGTTATGTAAGTTAGCTGTTTATGGCATAATCAACCTTATGACGTTGGCACTACTGCTTTTTCTCTATGAGATGAGTGTGGATCCATAATCCACCACATCAGACGAGCTCTTGCTGGGTTATTTGGTAGGTTATGTAAACTCGGCTTGTAATTTTTCAAGGACCAAATACTTTACCTTGTTTTTCGTTGCAAATCTCGAACATGCGACATGGGTCATGTATTTATTATATTGTATATCGGGGTGATGACCACAACTCCACGTCCAAAACGCGTATTTTACTTGTGACTTTTATGCTGGTTGACATAAAGTATAAATTGCAATTAGTGTCGTGCGGTCGTATAAAGCATTGTGTAATTTTATTTGATTTCGTTCCAAGGATGTCTGTATAATAAATATTACCATTTTCATTGCAGGAAACTATCAATGGTCGTGAACAGCGATTGTGAGAACCGGCGCGAGTGTCGCGCAGCGCTCACCGACAGTTGTGTTGACGAGCTGCCCGTACTGCCGCTCGCTAGCGACAACTGTAGCGACACGGTCAGTATACTAGGACAACATAAAGATGTAGTAGATAAAGCTGGCCGACCACACCATCTGCCTGGCCTTTTCTTTTTCAACTATGTTGGGGTCGGCTTCCAGTCTCACCAGATGCAGCTGAAAATCAGAATTTTATATGGAGCATGGAGCGACTGCCTATCTGACCTCCACAATTCAGTTAGTACTGGGTAATGTGATACTCCTTGGCAAGATTAGTTGTTAGACTTTCGGACCACTGACTACCTGTATCGGCTGTCAAAGATCTATAAATGACAGCCGGGACTAACGGCGTACGAGCTTTCTGAGGCACGGAGGAAACTCGGTATATAATGGGTTAGACACGTATTGCTGCCCGATAACAAAAAAGAACAGGAGCTTGGAAAACTAACGTTTCATTCTTCCTCCCAGGTCGATGGCCTCCACCCCGACCATTTCGAGAACAGCGTGCGTGTGGCGCGCGACCTCACGAGCGGCTCGTCGTCGCTGGAGCGCGAGCTCGGCGGGGAGCTCGGCCGCGAGCTCGGTGGCGAGCTCATCCCCGACCAGGTAATCGCGCACACAGACGAGCTCCCCGCGCCCGCCGGCGTGCCCGGCCTGCCCGCCAGCGTGGACACGCCGGAAGAACCGCCCGTCTTCGTCTGTGATACTTATACGGATGTTATTGGAATGGCTGAGGTGAGTTTGTGTTACTTCTTTTGTTTTTATGTTTGCCTGGTACTTGAAATTCAGATACATGCATAACATTTATGGATTACATACATTTTCAGAAACCAGTTAAATGTGTTTTGCGTTCTAGAAAAACATATTTCTCCAGCTAAATGTAAAAGTTATCATATTATTTTACTCACAGGCCGCTAGAGAATCCGCCCGTACCCGCAACATTAGCATAACATGGCGTTCCATATCAGAGTCAAGCAACCAGTCTTCCACCGGCTTCGAGATCAACGAGGGTCGAGCAGAACCACCGGCTTCCAGAAACACTTCCCACGACTCCTCGCCACTCGACAACCATACCACTGAGGATAGGACCAACCACAATGTGGTCACTGATAACAACCATACAAGAGAGAATGGTGTGACGACTAATGGGACTATGAATGGGATTGATGACGTAGCTACTAAGTTTCTTGAAGTCGACCTAAATGGTAAGAAAATCTTTACTTAAAAACTAATATTTATAAACTTTATAAAAAAGTGAACGTCATACTGGCTCAGGCTTGATCCTGCAACAAAGATTTGTAGGGTGGCTGCTGAACCGTCGGGCTATTTGCTTCGGTGACACAAATAGCCGTTCTATTCTAACTTGCTAGCTTTTAACTTGTCATGACAGTTGTCAGTTGTCAAATAGTTAAGGGATATGGACATAATGCATTATTACTCATCTCCCAAAGTTATTAAAGAGGTAATAATTATGTGCTTATGTCCTTCCCCTGGTTTAAATCTATCTTCTTGCCAAATTTCATTACGATCCGATCAGCCGTATACCGTATACTCGTGAAAAGGTAACAATCAAAGTGACTTTCGCATTTAATATTACTATGGATGCGAAAGTAAGTTTGTTTGTTTCTTACCTTTTCATGTCTAAGCCATTGTACCGATCATCCAAAAATTTTGTATATACGTAGTCGGGTTACAGAAACGGGTATACCTGTCATCCCGAAAAAATGTACTAATTGCGAGGAAAACAACAATAACGTTCTTATGATAATACAGGGCCACGTGTATTTCGAAACATGATTGTGTAGTCACGCTAACAACAAGCAGAGTACTAACTCGAATTGATTGTCAAATTCTAAATTGACGCGAGCGAAGCTGCGGGCAAAAGCTAGTTATAGTTAAGTTAGTTATTTAAGTTATTGTTGTGTGTTTAAAAGTAAACCTCTGCCTTTCACTCCCTGATAAAGTGAAAACAAACCAATTCAAGAACTGATCTCATCACGAACAATACAATCGTAAACATAAAACAATAAAATCTTAACCCTTCTCTATCTTCCAGGCGGAGCAACATCAAGCAGTATAAGTTCAGAGAGCGAAGGCGAGGCACACACTCAGCCGCGACGGACAGCTCACACTCACACTCGCACGCGCGTCGCCAGCCAACTCACACTGTGTCCTACTTCACCGCGACGTATTGCGTGCTGTCATTGTTCCAGGAGAGCTAGCACTACCAGTGAGTACCATCTCTTTGAATCTTATGACAGCCTGGTACTGCACCAAACTAAACTTCAACAACAACTTCAAAGCGACGCACATATTGGGTGCGGCCACTGATGAGAGCTAAACTATTGTTGTGATTATGGGCCCGTAATCAATAAAAAAACATTTTATTTTCCACGTCGCGTTTGACATATCGGGTGAGGCCCTGTCGCTCGGGGGTCCCGTATTATTGACACGGTCGATATGGCGGTACTACGCCCCCGCTCGAATACTATTATAACTGAGCGATATTTGCAGGTGGCATCGAGACATCCGGCGAGTCGGGCGGCAGCTCCGAGGTGTGCTGGTGCGGCGTACTGGGCGGCGGCGCGCGCTGCGTGTGCGGCGCGCGCGCGCCCGGCGTGCCCGCGCCCGCGCGCGCCGACCCGCTGGACGGCCTGCCGCCCGCGCTCGACCCGCTGCAGGCGCGCCTGCACCAGATCATACTCTACCAGAAGGTCAGTGCCCCTCTACGCACCTTATGCTAGCCTGGTACTCTATGCTCGAGTAAACTGCAGAATAAATGCAGTTCCATTGGCGAGTGCTTTGCTATCGTAATACTATTATCGTTATTATCGACGACAGCTTTCGCTTAAAATGTAGTTTTCATTACAGAAAGTAGTGGAGGAGCTGAGCGGTCAGTTGCGCGAGGCGCGGGAGGCCTTGCGCCTGTCGTCACCGCCCGCGGTAGCCCCGCCCTCCGCCCCGCACGCGTCCACACCCACGCAAGTACGACGACATATACACGCGTAATACACCGCTAATTTATAGTATACCTTTCTCACAGCTCATACCCTGGTTGAATGAATACCTATGAATAATATCTTTTGTTCCGCAAGTAGGACTCCGGCTCCATTTTACCTTGCTACTTTAAACTACGAAAAAAAATTGGATTAATTCAGGAATTGATGATTTACCTTCCCCACCAACACATTTGCTTAGATTGTTTCCCAAAGCATTGTTTAACATTTTTCTTACAATTATATTCTCCTGGTACAGAAAACAAGCAGCGGTAGCGGGTCCGTGCGAGGCAGCGGCAGCAGCAGCGGCAGCGCGTCCGAAGTAGAGGTGGGCGAGGAGGCGCGCGGCGTCGTGTGGCTGCCCGACAGCGCCGCGCCGCGCTGCCAGTACTGCAGGAACCACTTCTGGCTGGCCCGGCGCAGGCACCACTGCAGGTAACCTACCAGAGATCACATCGTCACTGGAGTTTAGTTCGACAGGCCCCCGTAGCCACTAAAGCGACAGTAGACTATCATAATTAACCAGTAGTTCTTTCGTCCCAGACGGTGTGGCGGAATATTCTGCGGGTCGTGCTCAGAGATGAGCTCGTGGGGCGACTGCGGCACCATGCGCGTGTGCCGGCGCTGCCGCGCACTGCGGTGACGTCACACGCGCCGCCCGACCCGGACCTCTGCGCGAGTGCGAAAACTGTTTAGACCGACCCCCGCTTGTCTACCGGCCAATCTTACTAGATTAGCGTTCCTATAACAATATAAAACAATAGTAAAGTATATACTTACGTCTAAACAGTTTTACGTTTAAAACTAGTCATGCCGCTTCGATAACTAGCTTGTGAAACGTTTTCAAAACGCTATTTATCTACGAATTTTGTATGAGAATTCAAATTGATTGTCATCTTTATTTTCATTAATATCACCATGACATTATTGTTTCATTATTTTTGTCCGAATGTTAAATGTGCTAACGACATTGGCCGACCGTACCGAACTGTTTGCACTGTAACGTAACGTGTAACATAACGTGCGAACACAACAGATGGATGAACATTGGAGAGGATCTAGTCTTTCGCGGTTTGTGGTTGGCGTTGGATGTTGGCTGGCTGGTCGCGGTGATGTAGTTAGGGAATGGTATAGTGAATTGTTACGCGAAGGCTGACTTTCTACGATTAATATTTAAACTTTTTTCTACGACTGTTTTTTTCGGTCTCTATAAATAAATTCACTAAATGTATTTCTTTTCGATTTCTTTTTCCTTTCCTTTTGTTAGCCGAGAGAGCGATGGTTGTAACTGGCCCCAACTGGTGTGAATACAGGCACGTAGGTATCACTTTGTATAAACTTGTTTTTTTCTTTTTATTTTGTATTATAATGTTTCATTTGTTCTATTATTGTTTTTGTACAGTAAGGTTTTGTTTCACACTTGGTCAGACACTGGGCAGTCTCTCGTGAGCCGACCGGCGCGCGCGTCGGTCTCTTACTGAGAGACCAATAACCTTATATAAGACTTAATTTGTATATTCGACATTTTCCATTAATTTCAAATGTATAAAATACATTTCTTTGTACTATTAAATATTCGACTGAATTTGCTTATGGATAAGAATAGATGTCTATATTGGACATATTGATTTATAAAATCCATACTAAGCTTTATAATTACGTTGATACATTTATATTGTGTACTAAATTTTCACACCGTAATAATTTCGTAGAGTAGAGCGTCAGAGTTCTGTATTTTATTTGTGATATTGTGATGATAATTTTGTATAATGATTAAGAGTTTAATAACATGTTGTTAGAAGTTAAATTTTACAGGTGATTATTTTAAACCTCGCGGTGCGTTGATTTAGCTGTTGTCGAAAGCACTAGGAGCTCATGTCCATGTGGTGTTAATGATAGAGTAACTGCTTCAAGTGCGACACGTGCGTAGCGCGGCCCGGCTTCCACACGCGACGAGCGGCCCTAGTAATAACGACAGACACTCTAGATAATATATTAATAGACAAATGATTCTACTACCATAGGTGTTATTTTCTTAATACATTTTTTTATACATGGATATAATAATGCTAGCTGTGTTGCTCGTCGCCGAGGGCCGCGCGACAGCGTAACTGCTTCGTATATAAATAAAAATGATTTTGTAATTTATTCGTAAACTGAGGGGATTGTTGTTAACTGCATATATTTTATATTGTAAAGGAAAACTCGGAGTAACGTGTAAGTATTGTCGAAGTGCAAAACTTGTTTGTGACCAATGAATATTGACACGATGTGAAATAAAGCATATTTAGTTTTATGAATTGATATTTTTTATTTTTCCTAATATCATCCCCAATCATTTCAATTACGAACCCATTTCATACACCAGGCATGGCAAAGTATTTTGAATCTTTTTTCACCACACTGACTTTTTGTAAATATAATATTTATAGACTGCTGAAGCTACTGGAGCTTAATTTTGACGAGGGATAATTTAGCCTAGTCTATTTAGATTTCAAAATTCCTAAAAGCATTATAAATTGGGTCAATCCAAAAATGATTTGGATAATAAAAAGTCAAAGAGCAAATATACTTTTTTAAAGGGATGTACCACGCCAATGGCAATCCCTCCAAAAAAAAAACGAAGTGACCCACTATAACTTGCGTGATATTATGTCCGTAACTTCGGATTTCGTGATTAGAGAGTAGGGCTGGATCTCAGAATACCAGATTCTCTAAATACAAGATTCGCAATAAACCAGAAGTACCTACAGTCAAATGAGAAATTGTTTCAGGTAAATAAGTACCTACTTATTATATGAAAAACTAGCGACCCGCCCCGGCTTCGCACGGGTGTAATGCCGATACTAAATTTACTACAGAATGTCTGTCGGTGTCGACATCACATTGGAAACCTCTAAAATTATCAGTGTTTTTCTACTATATTATGCATGTATTATACCTATAAACCTTCCTCTTGAATCACTCTATCTATTAAAAAAACCGCATCAAAATCCGTTGCACAGTTTTAAAGATCTAAGCATACATAGGGACAGACAGCGAGAAGCGACTTTGTTTTATACTATGTAGTGCTAAAGAAAAAATATTCAAATTACAGGTACTTATTCGCACAAAAAATAACGATAAATCATGAACAGAACAGGACTAAAAAAAACTACACTACAGGTTATCCTCAACATCACCTTATTTAGTTTCTGGCCAACGTAAAAGCCAGTCCTTGGATCACGGGAAGCGTCAACTAGGCGTTTGGAACTGTCGTAAAACAGGTTGTGAGTCTTGTGAGCACTCGGACCCCACGGCTTCACAGTTTCAACCCCAAACCGGCTCGAAAAATAGTTTTCACAAAGGTTACTTAAACACGGGTCTAAGTTATACGCATGTTGAGTAATCCGAAAAGCCACTAAGACTTCATCATGTGCTTATTTATGGGTAAGTTTCAGCCAGAACGGAAATATCCTTGCGTAATCTGCTGGCTACATTATTTTTTAAAGTAGAAAATTGTATGAATAACGACGCGGACATCGAGCGCCGCCTCGCGCTTTTTCGTGAATCGGTCGCTCCTTGAGAATCCCGGAGACCGCGGGCACAAGTTTTGACGTACTCGCGTAACACGTATCGCCCCTTACTCTTTCGTTGTTGCTGAATAGTACTCGAAACCGGCGTGTGTGCATAACCAGATGTATGAATATAGACCAGGCAAAAAGAGTATGGCAGGACCGTAGCAGGTCGCGTCCTATTGTTCCGGCCTGGGGTAGGCAGGAACCATAGGACGCCACCTGCATAGGAAAAAGCCGTAACTTTATGTATGTATGTATTTTGTTGCTGACTGAGTAGTTTTCAGCGTAGTCGCGTCATCGCGCAGGCTCTAACTTAGTCACAATCGCACCGACTCGAAGCGCGTTAGTGCCCTTGATGTGAATGAAGCCCCCTCTGGGTGCAATCAGAGGAGGCTAGAGACTTCGCGAGCCCGCTAAGATTTTTCCGTTTTGTCTGAACTGACCCTCATGTTATAAATAATCTGAGATTTCAGTGGTCTCAGTTTCGGTGGACGCGAGCTTGGCAATTTTTTGCATTGTGTTGATGTTTGAAATGAAAAACAGAAAATTATCGGAAAGTCATCTATTCTCAGCATCCATTAACATCAATCTCAGTAGTGCTTACAACTAATCAACATTGACAATAAATAAATGCAATAATCGGCAGTAATATTTGAAAAAAAGGGAATGATTTTGATGGCAAATGGCATTATGTAAATACATTTAAGCAGAATGCATAGAATACATTATAACGCTGTTTAACAATGATAAGATTGCTGACATATAATAACAGATAGATATTGCTATTTACATTTTCGCTGATAAGTTCAAATAATCCCATTTTTATGCGCGTCATCTAAAGCTACGTATTGCGATGACGCGGGATGCGGATTGTGCGCACACGAAAGAATTATTTTCCGACCCATTTGCTGAGTGCTTAGCACCGAAAATGTTAACATGGAATTAACACTAAGTAAAAAGATCTTTGGTATCTAGACACCATTTTATATGGATACAAAAAATATATTTTATACTCGGGACTAACCGAAAAAAATTAAATGCATCTATACAAAAATAAACCAAATACATACTTGTATAAAGTTTATAATTTAAATCAAATTTCCAACGCACGGTATTCCTCTTTAAATAAATTGTAGTAAATAATTTAGCTAATAAAATAATACTTTGCATAGATTTACTATTATTATGCAATAATTTCTAAATTAGTAACAACAATAATTATCTAAAAAAACCGGCCAAGTGCGAGTCTTACTCGCACACAGGGTTCCATAGCCCCAAACAATATTTTGAACTGTCATTCATTAGTTAGTAGTATTAGTTAGTAAACTTCCACTCAACCGCAAAACTAAATTGGTTTTTCATAGCATGTTAATGAAAAACAAATTTACTGCTGCAGTTTGATGAAAAAGTCTCATATCTCAAAAACTTAACATCATATCTTATTGAAACCAATTTTCGTTGATAGTTTTTTTTACGTTCTACAATCCTAAATATTTTCAGAATTTTCCTCCTCTTACTTTAGAAATTAGAGGGGGGGGGACACACATTTTACCACTTTGGAAGTGGCTCTAGCGCAAACTATTCAGTTTAGAAAAAAATGATATTAGAAACCTCAAAATCATTTTTGAAGACCTATCCATAGATACCCCACACGTATGGGTATGATTAAAAAAAAAAAATTGGTTTTCAGTTCTATGTATGGGGAACCCCAAAATTTATGTTTTTTTTTCTATGTTTGTGTGAAAATCTTAATGCGGTTCACAGAATACATCTACTTACCAAGTTTCAACAGTATAGTTCTTATAGTTTCGGAAAAAAGTGGCTGTGACATACGGACGGACAGACAGACATGACGAATCTATAAGGGTTCCGTTTTTTGCCATTCGGCTACGGAACCCTAAAAACCATTACTTAGTTAAAAGTTTCGCTTTAGAAAGTATCTACTAGGACTTCATAAATGTTTGCAGTGCATATTTTAACCAAGTGCACTATATTAGGATTCTTTTGAACTTTGAATGTGAATTTCGTTGGATTTCTTTTGTTTTTATAAATATCTATGTTCCTGAGAAGCCTTTTTGTGTATTATGCAATCCTAGTATTTTATAATAACAACGTAAGTACAGTGTTTACTTGAATAAAGTTTTGACTAGGTATTAATTATCATTTAATATTAAAATAATAAAGTTAGGCCTTAAATTAGGAACAATTAAGTATGTATATAGTAGAGCTAATAAAGTTGTTGCCTTACAAATATAATACAAATAAATAATTTCTTTGGTATATGTACGTGAGCAACCTGAAATATTGGAAATTAAAATTAAATTCAAAAGGATAAAAGACATCACTTTACAGATCTATGTAAAACCATCATATTTGTTTTTTATTTAATATAACATAATTATAACAATTGGAAGCCAACAGATAAATCTTTATAGTTTCGACCATCCCCGACACAAACACACATTTCTCTATTATTTAGTACATCATTCTGAACCCCCCCCCCCCGTCCAACCTGTATATAAAAAATTAAAGGAAGGTAGGGTAGAGTAGTAAAAATACAAGCAGGAGGTAGGTAGGAAAAGGTGCATTGTAAGGCATGCTCAGCTAGTAAACTTATAATTAAAGGCGAAGACGTAAAATATTTGCTGGATGAATGTCATGTAAAGTGTGCAGTTGAACGATGCCAGTTGCCCCCTAAAGTGGGGACTTGGAAACGCATTTCCGAGAATCTCCATTAAACTTTGGGCGGGTAGTGGAATATAGATATATATCAATAACATCCACTTTGGCCCTTTGACAGTGAACAATCATAGAGGCGGAATTTTTAGGGGCAACTGGAATAACTCGATGGGCCGACAGGAATAACCCGATTCGCCAACATATTGATTATTGGTTGGTTTTTATCGAGACAACACAATGAGATAATCTCGATATATTTGTAGGATGGGATTTAAAACGGAACGTAGGAAAGTGAGTGGAATGAAACGTTGTGGTGTGAGTGAGAGAAAGATAGTTTGAAAGAGAAGGAGAAAAGAACAAATGAGTATTGCCAGAAGGATTGACGACAGCGGGTGTTGCTGAAAAGACGGAACTTTTTAAGAAGAAAACTAAGGATTTCAATTCCACGGTCCCAAATCTACATATTTTATAGATACCTATCCTATATTAGTTTGTGGCTCACCGATTTGTATGACACTACTTTTTACTTACTTAAATTGCCACACTGAAATATTGCGATAAATCGAGAAATTTAAAAATGGGGTTTATTTAAAAACAGGTTCCTAATGTTAACTATTATCCAGCGTTCTGTGAACCGTCTATATCGACAAAATATTTACGGATGGTCGAGCATCCTTTTAAATTGCAGTATGTTGTCAAGCAAACGCAATGCAGTCGGAATTACTACAAAGATCATTTTCCACATCAATAACTTGATATAAATACATCCAATCACATCAGGTAAAGAATACATTTGTACATTTTGTTAAAATTACGTTGGCTTAATTCTTAATAATAACTAAACTAGAAAAGCTTCGTAATTCAAGTTTGAGCCGTTTCATTAAAGGATTTATAAGATCCAGTGACAGAAAGGGACAACACAATATTAGTCTAGTTATTTTATACTCCTTTGCCATTCATCATCTACATAAATCTGTTCTATATTATAAAAATACTGATATTATCAAGTTGTGTGATCTTAGTTTTACACAAAATTGATAGGACAGAAGAATTCTCCAAAAAAATCCACATAAGCTCCTGAAATGAACAAAAATGTTGCCAAAAATTAAAAAACGACCAAGGGTAGCCAGTACTAAAAATGGCTTAATAGAATTGTTATGTTCCTAGAACATACCGTGGTTAAAAAATATTTATTTTAAACCTTTTACTTAGGCCATAACTTTCACAAACTGTACCCACAGGGTCGCCGACATGACAACGTTTTTTCATACCATCACTTAGGTGTTTCCATGTATCTATATATGATATGGCTTTAGGCCTTAGAGATACTTTCCTCATTTACGTATAATTTTATTATGAATTGGGTAATGTTTTATCGAGAGCACATCACCAATAAAACAAATCTTCTGCGCCTATTTACTTTGTGTCATTCAGTTACATAACAAGTTTCTTACCCTACCGTCAGCGGTTCATGATGTCTCTTCTTATAGTCCATGACCATGCTGAGCACCTTGTTCCTCACCTGATCCAACGATTTGTACATGTCGGCTGTAAACGGCTCGAAGTCTTGGTGCTTTTTCTTACGTCTGTAGATACCTTCTTTATTAGCTATTGCGCAGTTCATGTCAGCCTGGTAGATATAATTAATGAATCCAACATTAAAAACAATGTAGTGAGCTTTTCAGAAGTTCTTCTAAGATTCATGTGAATTTCTTCCATCTTTAAAAAAATATACCTACCTCAGTGACATTATAATTCAAGAAGTCCAGTATTCCTTGCAGGGCGTGTCTGGTGTCGCGTACCAGGACTTCATAGAACACGATGTGTAGCGGCCCTGGGAACCTGGTCAGCCACAGTTCATGCAGCGTCTCCCACGCCGTCAGCTGAGTCGACACGTAGGTTGCCCAATCTATCAGTAGAAAATATAATTATGTAAATATGTATTCAATAATAATACTGTAAAAAATATGGACCGAAGTCTTCATGAGTACCTAGTAGGAATAATTATTTTATTTTTAATAATTGCGACATGATTTGTTGGATTTGTTTATTCATTTTATGGAAAAAAATAAATGTAAATGATTATTAACTTGGACATAAATTCAAACCAAAATTGACATTTACACTAAGTATGTATCATCATCATCCGCATTCGTCATTCAGCCGAAAGACGTCCACTGCTGGACATAGGCCTCCCCCAAGTGTCGCCACATTGTCCGGTCTCGTGCGACTCGCATCCAGCGGATCCCCGCAACCTTCACCAGGTCATCGGTCCACCTAGTGGGAGGCCTTCCAACGCATCGTCTCCCGGTTCACGGTCGCCATTCCAGAACTTTTCGGCCCCATCGGCCACCATTCTGCGAGCAATGTGCACTGCCACTTAAGTTTGGCAATTCTTCGGGCTACGTCGGTAAGTCACCCAAAGGGCAATGGAGAGAGCTATGCTCGGAGTTTCCTTGCGTGATCAAAACAGAAATGAGGACATCCGCAAGAGAACCAAGTATGTGTAAAAATCCAAAAAGCCGTTCGACTCGAGATTATTTTCACGTGAACTAGGCGCTTTATAAAACAGTTTTTAAACAATCATGTTAAAAATAGTTTTTAGTCATCAGTCAATTAACAAGTCTAGGCAGATGTGTGTTCATGTGAGACGTACAATATGGTTTACATTACATAATTTGTATTTTCCGCTTGGATACGATACAACTTTTATTTTTGAGCCGAGCACCTTTTTGTCGACGTTTATAAGCATGGGGATGTAGGCCTATGTAAAATAAAAATATTTCGATTTTGGGTGAATGCAGTTTGATAATCATTGTATTGGGTCTCTTCTAAATAAATATTAAATGCAGCGTGGAAGAGACATCGACATACAAACCTCGAGTTCAGTACCTACATGATTTTGAACCCCACTATGGAACCTTTTGATCGGTTATTTAAAAAAAAAATGTTTCCTTCAAAATTACAATACTAACACTTGCCAAGTTACTTTATTTCTAAAGTGTGGGGCGGTTCAGAATGACGTGTTGAGTATGTATTCAGCCAGTACATCCGGTTATCATGTGATAACCGTCTTTGCGTCGGTGTCGCTTCTACATATCGCTTCTGCATACATACTACGTACTGGTAAAATGCGTCGATATCTAACTTTTCTAAAACACTTTGATTAGATACTGTACCTGATTTCTTATGTTCATGAGATTTCTTTTTGAATGCAGATTTTGGCGCCGTTCCTATATGCCCTCTGTGCAGTCTATGGAAATCTGCCTGAAAATATTTCAATAATATTTTAATATGGATGTATGTTTTTCTTCACTGAATTACTTTTTTAATATTGTTGAAATAAAAATAGTACATAAAATGAATGTTTGTTAATCCGTATACCCGATGCAGGAGAAATTCCTAGTGTGGGGTAAAGTTTTATAAAAGAAACAATCAGATACATAGGTAGGTAATGTGATTATTGTTTTGTTTTAAAAAACTTTATATGCATTGATATTCTACGTACACATCCAAAAATAGTCAAACAAAGCAAAACAAAAATAATTACCATTACCAAGAACCTCTTCTGCGGTCCTCTCGCCCTGGTAGGCCTGGTAAGAGCACATGAAGCAATGTGACAGTGAGTGAGTGTGAGTGCAACTAAAATTGTTAAAAACAAGGCATTGTATTCAAGCAGCGGCATCACACAAACTGAAAATGTATTTAAAACATAAAAAAGCTTTAATAATTATTAATGGGGCTTTTATGAATAACAGAAACTATGTAAATTATTATGTGTGGTAGTTTTGTGATAGATCTAGAATTTCAAATAACCATTAGGAGGTATTGCCAGTACATCGTTGAGCCATCCCTTGTAATAACTATCCATCCATCAACCCATCACTACAGCTCGTAAGATCGCGTTCATTATTACATACCCTGCGTTCTAACCAAAGCAATCACTCTAACGAAAACGCGATCGCTTTCGTCACTCATTTGTTAGGAACATGAATGCAACAGACAAGTATTCGCGCGACTAAGGTTTTCGTAGGACACGGTCTTGCCTGTCATAATTTCTTCAAACTATCAGTTAACACTTGCGATTGCAAGTGCAGGCACAATGCCAATTCTATAATAAATGTAATTTGCAAAACAGCTTAAATAAAAATCATAACTGCATGTAATTAAAATCACCAATGCTATGGAGATTATCCATTTGTTTTACGGATAATTCATACAACACAGAAAATTATTAATAATAATTCAACCAGCCATTCTGCTTAGTGGTCTTTCGGTCTTAATAAACACATTCAAAACATTCCTCACACACTATTCTTCTAAAACACAAAGTACATACATATTTGTACTTCTCAATTTATCTCTAATAACTAACACCTTGAGTTAAGGTCATAATAATTTACATAAAACAAGTTTTTATTAAATATACTAATCAACTACAAGGTTTAATATTATATACAATTTAATATTATTAATTTCTCTAATTTAACTTTACGCAGCATAAAGTTCAGAACTTCTAAAATACATACTCCAATTATGACATGAAACCTCCTTGCTTACCAATATAGCATCTCTTGGGTTCCGTATGAGTAGTATTGCAGATCGGAACTTGTCGGACTCCATTGGGACTGCATGCGTCTTCACTACAAGCACTGAACCATCTGTTACATTCTCTGCAGGGAAGCCATGTACTCTTAGGCCGTAGTCCATGTATATAGAACCGGTTACTACACCTGGAAATGTTTAAAAGGGTATAAATATCATTAAGCTTTACACACTGTTAGAAATAAAGACAGAGAAGCCATAACAACAATTTTCCAAGTAATTTTGGATAGATAGGGCAAACTTTGTTTGGATAAAGTGTAGACTAAACAAATAGACTACTACCCACTTCTAAAAATATTCCTTTGCTATGAGTAGTCCATTAGAATCATCAATTGCAATAAATAGCAAAGTGAAGAGTTTTTGTTTACAATAAATACTTGCTTGTTTAAAAAAGATGTTTGGATCCCGCAAACAGATAAATTAACTAGTCAAATGTTTTAACACCGTAAAGAAAGAAGAAAATTAATTTGATGTAACAACTCCATAATAACCAATATTTAGAGGTTCTTTTTATGGGTGGTCCCTTAATAGCACAACAGTTAACTTTAGCCCATTGAAAATACAGAATTATTTAACGGATTATACATTGAACAAACAGATAACTCAAGTAACATAACTTCAAGTTATGTTTACCTGTAACTTGTTGCAGCAGGTATCTGAGCCATGTGTTGCCACTTCCAGGGTACGACACCAGCGCGACCACGTCCGGGGACGGCGGCGACCGCCACCGTAGCTCGCTGCACCAGTTCAGAGGCGGATCATGACGAAACGCGAAGTTATTCATATACCCGCCCGCGTAGTAACCACCCCGCGAACCATGCAAAGGGCTCAACATAAACAGAATTATCGAGAAATATAACATCACCACCGCAGCAGCAAGGAAAAATATCGATCTTCGTGACATGACTGCTAATGTAAACTCAATTCTTTTTAGAATAAACATTTTTTTTATTCATGATTTCGCGATTATTGTGCACCTGCCCACTTTGTGTTTTGATTTCGATAACATGCTGTTTTTAGAATGATTGGTAGAACTATCACTGCTTTTTAATTTCTTGCTCAGTTGTATTACATAATTAGACTGATTAATTACAGTATTTTTTTTACAATCTAAACACCATTTTTCGTAATTTTGATAAAATAAAAATAAATCGTAACTTTTTAGTGACAGAAAATTTTGACAGACGTTATATTTTTGCGCAAAAAATGTTACCAAAAAAATAAAATGGATGGTAGAAAATAGTAGAAATTATTATTAATTTGCTTTATTTTCCAGCAGCTGTTTGGATCTTCGGACTTCCTTGTTCGTTAGAAAAAAAAGAGTATCGCTGTAGCAGGGCAATATTATATCCAGGTTGGTCTTGCTCGACACGACTTTGAGTTTTTATAAGTAGCTTATTCCACCCGTGGTGGTACCGTATGATATTCAGCTAAAGAAGTGATATCGGACCTACTGAGGCCCTAGCCTCGATTGCCTTGCTAGTTCACACATACATTTAGGTGGACAACTCACAGTTTATATGGCAGTTTGTTCGGCCGTATGCTAGAGAGTGTAAAAAATCACTGGAAAACAAGGAAGTGAGTGTGTAGGTACAATCACACCCTCGTTTGTTTCAAACAAATTAAAATATCTGCAATGCCTTGTATTTCAGACACCTTACTGACAATTTCATCGAAATCGGTTCAGTAGTTTAGGGAGTCTATAAGATAAGAACAGACAGATATTGATTTTTTCCCTTAATCTTTATGCTTTGTCTTCTCCTGTCCTTATCCCAATTTGTCTGAATCACACAGAAAGTCTGATAAAAACTATAGTATACAAAATAGGGTTTACAATTTTGGGATTTATGAATACAAAACCAGTTTTAGATTCAGTATAATATAAACATTTTAATAAAAAGTTAACAATTCACTGTGATAAGTTAGTAAACCTTAGTTTTCTTAGTAATGTGTGACAGTTCTCTATATTCCCTGTACATATTTCTAGATACATTTGCAATGGCAACACTCTTGGCGAATTTATCTGCAAAAGTATCTTTCTGGCAGTGACTAAATCACCTCTCAAAATGTGACAAACAGCTGCTTTTGCCCACACACTGACTGCTATCATATCTCTCATTTGACTTGGCAACACTGACACAAGATCGTGGATCATTGGTGGGTGTAAATGCTCCACTGCATCTGCTATTCGGTCCAGATTTATAAGAGCTTCAGCTGCATAAATGTGTGCCCATGCTTTGTGGCTACTAGATGCCTCTGTCTGACTTAACAACTCATTTGCACTCATCAAAGCTGACAATGGGTCCTGTAGATGCAGTAGCACATAACTCTGGAGTACAAATGTGGAGTTCTTCAGTTCACACCTCTGTTGCCAGTTGATCGGTGGGCCTGGAGGTGCTTGAATAATAGGTGCTGTAACATCGGCTGGGGCTTCCTGATTTGGCAGTAATGTTATTGCATTTCTTAAACATAATGCAGCAAATTCTAATGATAATGATGGGATGGCAAATGATTCTCCTGATGTTGAATATTTCTCTTTCCCTTCTTTTGACAATAAGATGCGCGTGTGCGGCCCACTGCCAAGTTTCTTTACGGTGTACTGTTGTGCTTCTTCACTGCAACACTTTTTCACACAACATTCTGCTAAGTGTAGCCAAATGCGAGGATTGTTGGGGTAGTGCCGGGCTGCCTCCACTAAACACTCAAAGGCACCTTCAGAGTTGTTTGCTGCAAGTAACGCCAACCCCAAGTTAAACACATACAGAGGTCTGTCTCTACATGCTATTAACTTTTCACTATCCTCACATTCCATTGCTTTAAAGTGTTCCTTGACTGCATGTTGGAAATATTTTGATGCTAAAAACGGTTTCTTTATTGATAAATAGATGACTCCAAGGTTATTATTGATGGCTGCCCATATGTCTTCTCCCTGAGTTTTTAAATCATAATTATATTTGAGCGTTTTGTATTGACCTAATGTAGTTGCTGCTTCTTTGACATCACCATTCAGATATTGTTGTTGAGCTATAATAAATACATTCTCTATTGAGTCTGGTTTGAGATTTAACTTTACTTTCTGTCCTAATAACAACTGAGCTCTACTGACAAGTCTTTCAAACAGGTCACTCACTTCATTATTGGTTTTTAGAGGGTCACCATGCGTCTTAGCTATATCCAATGTTTTCTCATAGGTTCTTCTGCATAGTGAAGCCTCGAGCAACAGTAGGACAATTTGCTGAAATAATTTGTTGTCTTTGATATTCTTACAACCAAGTAATCTCTCTAGAAGCACAGTACATTGATAGTAGTATCTCGAATGGTACAATAACACTGCATAATTGTATAACAAGAAAGGTGAACTGAGGTCTTTTGTGTCGATGTCGGGAAATGCGAGGCCTGTTAACTGTGCAATGGCTTTCTTTAACTTGTCCACATTTTTCATGTCACTGATCATGAACTCAACAACTGCTTTGTTGTGCTGTACTCGTTTATTACTTGTGCCAACCAAAGTTTCCAATTCATTGAGGTGTTGTAATGCTCCAGTATAATCTTTTTTTACATAACACTCGTGCGCGAGAATTACTGGCTCGTCTTTTGTGTTGGCCATTATTTTTTCTAATTGAAATTACCTGAAATACGATTAGGGAAGATGATTTTTATTTTTGTTTACGCGAATAGGTCGATTTTTTCACTATTCCTATGCTGATTAATCTCCGAATGACAATTTAATTGACAAATGACATTTCACATCACATTTGACATCAAGGGATGCTTGTCAAATTGACATTTTCTTTTATTTGTGAGAGTTTAGAACCTGGTTTTTTGAATCCATTTTCTTTTGTCAGGGTGATAGGTAAATGAGTGCATTCCTTGAAGCGGGTGATATTAGATCTAATGTGCAGTAATTCCCTCGTTGGTCTAGTGGTCGTGAGCTGTACTGCTTAGCATCACGGGCCTCCCTTAGCATCACCTTCAATTCCATGAAAACAGATCGGTTTCTTTTGCACTCAAAGGCGGATATAAGTTTTCCTTTCTTTTTCGTTTGTCAAGTCATTCAAAGAGTAACTTTCACAATTTCCACAAGCAATCATCATCAATCGAAAAAAGTAGGATTCAAGAGCGAGCGCAGCGAGCTACGCGGAAATAGCATTAGCACCTACCTTTAATTTGATAGCTTTTCTTTTGACCTTTATTATAGAAGTAAAGTACAACTTATTCTGCTTATTTATAAAGAAAAGCTTATGAACGCAATTACGCAACAAACGCAAATGAACGCAAAGGACATAAGATGTAGAGCGGACTTAAGACGGAGAGCAGAGCGCTCGAATGTTTTAGGATATTCTCGGAGAAATTAGGTTCTTTTTGCACATAGTCGTACAGAAACGAGAATAGGGTTAACGAACATTTTTACTTTCCGCCTCAGATACATTGGTTTCTCTAGTTATCCGAGATTTCAGAGGGTTTAAACCCCCAAAATGCTCCCCCTGCCTACGGGTCTGTCGATAAGAGACGCGAGGCTAAGCGCCCGTGCATGCTCAGTGTTCACGGGAAAAATAGACGCGGACACTAACTTTAATGACAAAATGATGAAGAAATTCGGGCAGCAATCTATTGTTATTTTCACAGTAACTTAGGTAATCCTTTCTATGTATTTTCTTTACTGACAGGGGGGTGCAAGTGCACCCTGCTGCCGGCGCCCATGCTTAGCAAAAAGTCCTGGATTCAATTCTCGGGTCAGGCAATAATTATGTTATTGGGTTTTTCCAACAGGAATTTCCGAAAAGCTGCCCTTAAGTTTCGCTTGAGAAGCTTCACCGCATATTCAGCACTCTGCTACAATAATAATGATATGAAGGATGTAATTACGTAATTGTGAAATAGTAGGTAGAGAAAGGAAGACTATTAAAAAATATTGACTTGACGTGCTTTTCCCCTTGGGTCGTCCTTTAATCACGTGAGGTTAGGAAAGGGGGGGGGGCGAGCAGAGTAGCAGACAGAAAAAATCACGATTAACCGTTTTGGCGGAAGAGGGAGAGGAAGACATGTAAAATATTGTTTACCAATAATGAATAAAAAAACCGTTTTTTTTTTAATTAACATTCTAGCTTGCAATCTAGAACAGCTTCTAGGTCAGTATCTAGAACAAATTCTAGTTCAGAATTTATTTCAATATGACAATATCTGAAGTTTTCAATAACGAAAAAGAATACACATGAAGGAGAGAGAGAGAAGGGGTAGCCTGAAACCATGCATGCATAACCATGCATCACCAAGTGGGAGGCAAAACTATAAAAGTGGCCTCACATAATTTTTGATCTTTAAGTGGATTATATTATTTTTGGTTAACATATAAAATAAACTTATAGTAAAATTTATAAATAAAACGATATATTCTTATAAATCTGGATGAAGATGTCCTTTTATTTTCTTAGTGGATCGTTCTGCAGGCCGTATACATAAATGTTTACCAAACAAAGTTACTTTAGTGTTTCCTAAATACATTTCAAACACACACTCTCTTTTAGGTATTGTAGTAGTTACATTGTTTTTAGATACAATTTTAAAAGTGTTTCTTGTATCCATAATACAAATTCCAGATTTATCAACATAGCTCGGGCATTTTGACCTGATTACATTTAAGACGCTTCCATGAAAGTCTGCCTTGAATAGAGTTTGAGTAAAGGTTTCCCAGGCTTTGCTCGTACAATCCGGTACAGGTTTATCTAATTCTAGTACACCACTTATATATTTTAGCCACATTTTGTTTAGCGGCAAGACATCATTGTATTTCACCCCATTCCTCGGTATTGCATAAAAACCTAAAGATTTCTTCTCTACCCTTGTAAGACAACGTACTTTCTTCTTATTTGATTTTCTTTTCTGTCCTTTACCCCTTTTCTTAGCAAGAACAAAATCTGTTTTCAATTCAGAGTCCATATTTTGTTGCGCTGATCTTGATGTATTGGATTTTAAAAATCCAACTATTGCTTCAGCTGCGCCTTTATTAAAAGTCTCTTCTGCTGACATTTTAGAATTGTTTTTATTTTATGAATTAATTGAAAAATAATAAATAATCTCGAATCTCAAATGATTTCAAGCATGTACTTTGTTGTTATTCTAAACGTCAGTCAATTTGACATTGATTTTGATTGCATTTCATTCATTCCTTTAGTATTGAGGTTGTAATCCTATTTTAACAAGCTTTTATTTAGTCGATTGGGTTTACATTGTGTAGATGACATTCTCGATACTGCGGTTTTTTGTTATCAGAATCCCACTTGTCTTGTTTTGACTTTTGATTGAAGTCATTTGTTGAACTTGAACTCTATAGGATTCTAATGATAAGATCGTGAAAGAAAATTACAATTTGCGTAACTTGTAGAGGTTATACAATAAAATAGTTGTTTGTCATTACCGAAAAATCCTTATTTCTCTTAAAAATATGGTGTCAAAAGTTCTAAGTGTTAAATTATCGAGTGGCCAAGAGATGCCCATGGTTGGCCTTGGCACTTATGCTGTGAGTAATTTATTATCAGTACATATCTCAATAATTAAACTCTGATAAATAACTTCCAACTCATCATCATTATCTGCTAGAAAATATTGCGTTGACATGACAATATGATAACAACTCCAGGCCTGAATGTAAGAAAAATTTGATTTTCAGAGAAAAGCCGACCCTGGTCAGTTCAGACAGGGGGTGGAATGGGGGATCGAGGCAGGTTACAGACACATAGACACAGCATCTTTCTATGGTAATGAAGAAGAAGTTGGAGAGGGAATCAACAACAAGATTAAAGATGGTTCAGTTACGAGAGATCAACTGTTTGTTACTACTAAGGTATTTTTTTTTTATTTGGCCTTGGATCGGAACAATTCAAAGTCATGAGACGAGGCCTTTGCCCAGCTGTGGGATGATGCAGGCTAACAGTATCAGTATTTTTTGAAGACTGTACAAAACAAAACTTCATGCTTGCTTTCAAAAGTATAGGTAACAGTATCTAGCTAGGGAGATACTCTCCACTCACCACACACTTCAACTAGAAGTGTTAGGTAGTGATTGCTGTAGTAAAATTCATTTCTTTTTTGTCTGTTAAATTTGTGCTTGCTGGAAGATTTTGTGGTATGTGTTTTGTAATAATTGCAGGTTTATTTTACTAGCTTTGTACCCAATATCTTCATTCTCTTGTCCTTATACACTTGAACATCCATACATACTATATTAGTATGAATGGATGTACAAGCAGTTATCCCAATTTATTCAGGGTTGTATAATATCTTCTTCTCATGGGAAAAAATTAAGTATGGACTTATTTTGTAGTCAATACCAAAGTTATTAAATAATTATTTTTCAGGTCTGGAATGACCGCCATGCTGAAGCAGAGGTAGTGTCATCATTGAAGGAGTCATTAGCGAGGTTCAAGCTGGACTATGTGGATCTATACCTTGTGCATTGGCCATTCTCAGCTAATGTAAGTTTCTATTCATTTTGAAGGAGTATTCCTGTTTGCACATTTTAGGCTTGCATTTCCAAATGGCAAAAACGGAAACCTTATAGATTTAGTCTGTCCGTCGGTCTGTCTGTTTGTCCGTATGTCAGAGAGTTTTCATTCCAAGACTATTTGCTATACACGGTTGAAAAATGGAGAGCAAGTGCCTTCTATGACCCGCCTTTTTCATTAACATATTAAGAAAAACAAATTTAATTTTGCTGTTGAATTTAAATTAAGAAATGGATCACCGTTAACCATTTTAAAAAAAAAAAAATTGTGCTACGGAAATCTTTGTAAGAACTATGTGCGAGTACGACTCGCACTTCGGTTTTTCCGGCATTTTTTTTCTTTAGAGTACTGTATAAATTGATTTATTTTGAATAAGCTAGTAAGGGCGTGTTCCCACTATGTCGTGCCGACAGATTATCGTGTCGTTTATAGCGTCGTGGCTTGTGTATTAACTGGAGGTGTTCACATATAGGACTACACGATTAACTGTCGTCCACAACTTTTTCCAGTGACAACAGATTGTAAAGACAGTCGGTATAATGGGAACAGCCTACTACACTACTACTACATAGTGGAACATTTACTACTTCAACTAAAAAAAAAACTCTAATAAGTACTCATGATAATGCAATTAAAGTTTGTGAAGTCTGTATGCCAATTGCCCTTTTCTTATAAAAATCAACATGAGTTCAAATAAATATGTGAATAACTTTTTTCAGTAAAAGTGCAAGTTGACAACATTGTTGACAACTTTTTTTTACTTTCATTGCTGTTTGCACAACTTTCAGAATGCGCTCTCTTATACCCTATCAAGTTAAAAACAACTTTATTTGTAGGATAAAGGAGAAGAAGCCGACATAGATTACCTGGAAACCTGGAGAGGCATGGAACAGACTGTGAAGCTCGGACTCGCGAAGTCCATTGGAGTGTCCAACTTTAATGAGGAGCAGCTGGAGAGGTTGCTGAAGAATTCCACTATTAAGCCTGTTGTTAATCAGATTGAGGTAAGAAATAAACAAAATATATATTGAGGGAGTTCCCATCGAAAAAAAAAGTAAGTATGAAATAACCAAATATGAAAAAAAATTGTGACTGTTGGAAAAAAATAGCAGGAGGAACCTTTGTCTAGCAGTGAGGCAGTACGGGCTAGCTATTATAATGAACACTCAAACTACTTCCTAATACATTGCAGGCGTTTTTAGGGTTCCGTAGCCAAATGGCAAAAAACGCACCCCTTAAAGATTCGTCTTGTTTATCTGTCAGTGTATCTCACAGCCACTTTATTCAGAAACTATTAGGACTACACAGTTGAAACTTAGTAGGTAGATGTATTCTCTGAACCGCTTTACGATTTTTATAAACAAAAAAATAAATTCCTCAAACTTATACGTGCGGGGTGTTTATAAATATGTCTTTAAAAATGAAATGACCCCATACCATTTTTTCTCAATGTCAATCGTTTGAAAGATAGACACTTCCAAAGTGGTAAAATGCGTGCCTCTAATTTTTTAAGTAAGAGAAGGAAAATTCTGAAAAAACACAGGATTGTAAAACGTAAAAAAAAATGTCAGCGAAAATTAGTTTGAATAAGATTTGATGAGATATAAGGTGATATGATAAGAGGTTGTTGAGATATAGGACTTTTTCATCGATCTGCCGCGGTAACTTTGTTTTTCATTAACGTATGTAAAACAAATTTAGTTTTGTTGTTGAATGTAATACAAAAAAACTTATAAATGAGTCTTCAAAATATTGTTTTTATACTGTTTGGTGCTAAGGAACCCTGTGTGCGTGTTAGTACGGTGCGGTTTTTTATCATCTATGGGGAGATAGTACATCTCACAGAGATAAGACTTGTGTCCCAGCTGTGGGAATTTTAGGCTGATTACTAAAGAGAGATTTAGTCTATTAAACACATACATTGTTGTATTACTGACATCGTTTAACTTTCATGTACTAACACAATTGTTAGTAAGTACCTATGTATATTTAGGTTAAGGTATTTATCTATAGGTCTTTATAACCTGAAAATAAATGGATTGATTGATTGTTTAAAGACTGAATTAAAATCTGGTCGCGAAGATTATAATCTCATTTAGGCTTGTCACTAATAACAATGTCTACCTTTAAGAAACTAAATCAGCCCACTGTTGGCTGATTTATTTTTATAAATCTTAGGATTAGGAAGGCCAAATCCAAAGTTTTATAAATATTTTTTTGCAGGTAAACCCAACTCTAACCCAGCACAAACTGGTAGACTTCTGCAAGCAGCACTCAGTGGTGCCAGTAGCGTACACCCCCCTGGGTCTCATATCTGAAGCCCGTCCCGAGTTCATAGGAAAAGATGTCATCAAGACTGATCCCAAACTTGGTGCCCTAGCTGAGAAGTATGGGAAGACTCGTGCACAGATTGCGTTGAGATATCTGGTAAGGAAATATTTTTTATTATGTCGGTAATTTCACACTAACAGCGCATTTATACCGTAGGAGTAAGACTTATTTTCGCAGTGCAATCACTGCTAAAATGGCTCTTGCTGCTAGGATTTGCCTGCTGTGCGTTTTACTGGACTCGGAATGTTGTAGAAAATGCCTAGGATCTGCCGAGGAAGGGGGTGCCCCTATTTAGTAGTAGTCGTCAATTTTCACATCTTTCTTTGTATCTTTATCAAATGAATGGCTTCTGTATGAAATACTTGTTATCTGCGAAATTAATAAACACAATGCATTTAATTTCAGGTCCAACGAGGAATTCCAGTGATTCCAAAATCCTTCACCAAATCGCGTATTGCCGAGAACTTGAACCTGTTCGACTTCGAACTGACAGACAGTGAGATTGCATTACTAGACAGTTTCAATATTAACCATAGGTGTGTCCCTGCCACTGCCTTCAAGGGATTGAAAAATTACCCTTTTAAAGGTGAATAGCATGTGATGCTTTGTTATAGTCTGCCCAGTGTTTTATTGTCAGTGGACGTCAAATATCATGGTTTATATACTGGTAAATGATCAAGGTTTGGTAACTATAATTGTGATATTAATACATAAGGAATACATAATTTGTAATGCAACTTTTCATACTCATAATGCAAAAATATATTTTCAGTTATATTTTTGGAGTTTTTATAATGAAATGCTTCAAAAAAAAATTTTTTTGATTCTACATTTTTTCCTTTAGTTGCGTTGTCTGGTTAAGACGAACGATGGATTAAGACAAAAATAATAAAAACCTTCAAATTGTCTGACAATTTTATTAAATCAAAATATAAATAAACATGTCAACATCGATAAAAACTGAAACGATACAAAATAATTAACAAACTCATATTTAGCGTCAATGTGTAAGTTCTGGAATGTCTTTTTAAGATATCTTAAGGTTTCAAGTCGAAGGCCTAAGACCATACAGCCTAATCCAAGGGAGACCTTAATTCTTAAAAAGAGTAAAAGTGAAATGCATGTTTGGAACATAAATGTTAGATAACCCGATTCCTATAAATGCAAATTGCTATTTGAAATTACCCACGACGATTGCTATGATATAGAAATTGGGTATGGGGCAATATTAAAATAACTTTATAGTTATTATAGGCTGTCTGGCTTCTATGTGTTTTTGTATAAAACATGATAATTTATCTAATTTGATAAACAATCTAGTTATCTAGAATCTTAAATGGAACAACTGATAGCAAAATAATGATTATACAAACATTAGTCATTTCATATAGAAAATTCATACAAACATTGGTTTAATCAAGTATATAAAAATATAGTAGAAAATCTACTTTGTACAGCAATAACAATATATAAAAACATTTTGGATCTACTTCATAACAACTAGAAAGATTAAGACATTGCAAAAAAACGCATAAAAATATACTTAATATAAATAATCCTTAAAAACATAAAAATAAATAATAATACAGCCATATAAAACCCGGTAAATAAAAATCACATACACATAATCCCGTTTCGCTGAAAAAAATAATATAAATATTTATAATTATATAACATACATAAAAAGAACCCTGGTTCATGTCAAGAAACTACACTATTTTTAATACATCCCTGATTGGGAGAAAAGCATTGACACATCGAAAGTGAAAATTTTAAATGCTGACAAGGACGAAAGCGTTTCATTTGCGACGCACGGCCCGTGCGCTGAAAGTTTAAAATCTAGCAACACACACTCAAGTACCCTTACAACGACATTTAAATTTTTTTTCCGTCGATGTGTTATATTCGGGCTGAGAGCGCCCGACCCGGAAACATAACCCAGGAGCTCACGAAAGCTGCGCTTTCGATCGCTAACTTGTACATTATATTTAAAAACACAAAAACAATTGCTTACCTACATAAGTAGTCGAGTGCAGTTAGACAATAGGATGGAACGAAGTTTATAGTGGACGGATTTTCATGGGATTTTTTTATTGAGATCCCAGATTTTTTTTAAAAAAAAATCGGCGAATTTTAAAATTTCCTTTTGAATATTTGTTTTTTCTCGTTTATGAATAACTTGAAATTCGCCGAAATAAATACATCAAGCTTTTTTTTGAAAATTTCCCATTTTCTTAAATTATTTCTAAATTACCGAATGTAAAAAAAACTTGAAATACTTACGCATTTCGTCGATAACAATGAGTAAATAAACTGACCAAATTGGCGTTTACAGACAATATAAATTCGTCGAATTTCTAGATATTCATGAACGAAAAACAATCCCAAAGAATTTTTTTTTTTAACTTTTTTCTCTACACCTCCAACTCAATAAAATAGTCCCATGAAAATCCGACCACTACAAACTTCCTTCCACCTTATGAGTATTTTTTGTCAAAGTGATTATTACGAAATAGATTATTGATTTACATAAAGTTGTCACAGTCAAAACTGGTAGTATGTTGAAATCAACCTGTAAACTGTGCCTTTGTACGTCAAAGGTTTCTTCTCATCCAGAGAAGAATACAATTTATTTACAGCATTTTTTCCGTCTCTGTGAGCCTGTATATTTCCCACTGCTGGGACACGAGCCCAGGGTTGATGAAACTCACTCTTCGAATTAATGTTATAAGGTCTGACTGTGACGACCTCAAGCTGTTGATTACAATGTTCATCGCAGGCGCAGCCCGATTATATTTGTACATCTACATTTAAATAAATGAGTCTATAAAGTAGGTTGCTGTGACGGTGTGATCTACATAGGGAAGTGATTAAGCCATTGGGGCATTTTATTTTAAACTTACTTCTAAAAAAGAAGGTTATTAGAAACAAAAGTTAGTTTGCTTAAGTTTTATAGCACTAGGCCAAAGTCCAATAGACCTCTATGAGCTTTAACAACGGTAGTAAAAAAACCATAGTTATATCGTAATTTGATGCTCATTTGTTACTCCAAAATGAGTTTGACGTCACAAAGACTAGCATTCTTTTGGGTAATTAAATTCCCATTACACAATGCGCGGTATACGCGCGTTTGCACTCGTTGGTTGCTCAGGCTACATACAAGCTCCTTTAGTATATCGAGCGATGCAAAACTAGTACTATTCTATAGCCTACCGCCACATTACCTATTACAATATAGGAGTCAGTTTTCATTAAGTCGTGAAGATAACTTGCATTCTTTATTCTAGGTCCATTGAAAATTGTATCTCACGATTTTAGTCACGAACTCGTATTTATCGTGCAAAATCTCGAGATTTTCTGTCGTAAGTTATTTATGCACCTTATTTTTCACCACGACCTAACAAAAACCGACTCATTCGAAAATGAAAGCCTACAAACGAGAAATGCTAGACTCTACTAACTACTTCCATACATAGTTAAAAACATCCATGATCGAGTCATAGATAGTGAAGGTAATAGCTACGTCAAACACTACTCGGGACAATCTGGGGACGGTTCCCTTGTAGAACGCGAAGGGACCTTCCGCCTTCCAGGTCTTGATGAAACAGTCCCAGGTGTTCTTGTATTTGGCGGCTTCCAGACCTTGCATTCGAGTTTTGACCACATCTATCGGTGTGTTGCCGAATACTGATGCAGCACCTGTAACAAAGAATGGAAGGGATGTTATTAGGACGGTTCCAAATCATCATCTGCCAAGCTTTTTCCTAACTATCTTGGGGTCGGCTTACAGTCTAACTGGATGCAGCTGAATTTCAGTATTTTACATGGAGCAACTGCGTATCTGACCTCCACAACCCAGTTAATTAATACGATCGGTACCCCTTGGCAAGACTGGTTGTCAGCCTTTCGGGCCACTGATTACCAGTAACGATGGTCAAAGGTCTAAAATTGACAGCCGGGACCAACGGCTAAACGTGCTTTCTGAGGCACGGACGAAACTCGGTATGTAATGGGTGGCCACCCATCCACAGACCAACCTAGGCAAGAGCGGCTTAACTTAAAGATTGATCCGAGCAGCTGTTATTACTTAGCCACAAGCTTCTCAAAGGAATAAAAGGTACTACGGAGTTTTAAAATAGTTATAGCTGCCCCTTAAACTCGATGTACATAAGTCTCTTCGCTTTGGGGTTTATTTGCTAGAGCAGAGGCGATTTTGATCTAGTTTTTTTTCCATCTGATGGGTAAAACCTGCAAGGATTCATCAACTAAAAAAGTCTCTTCATCCAAAGTTGCCATCACTAGTAGAGTAGTAAATGTTTTTTTTTTTTTTTTAAACCGACTTCCAAAACCTTAAACGCACTAAAAAGTTAAAAATAATACCGGTACCGGTAGTCGGTGCCAAGCAATATAATTTGAATTAATTAATGAAATAATATTTAGAAGCTGTAAGATTTAATATATGTTTTGTTTTTTCTGGCCTTATTAGTCTGTATATAGTCATATAGGTATCGTATGTTGCTTGGCACCGACTCCAAAGAATTATTAAATTTTAGTATAGGTTAATCGTCGGTTAGGTTTATTAATATAGGTAGGTTATAGTATTATTTTTAACTTTTTAGTGCGTTTAGGGTTTTTTGAAGGCGGGTTTTCTGCAAAAAAAATATTATTTGTTAATTTTTAGTGACATATTGATAATCTAATAATATAAAATATGGGTAGGCCTAGTAAAGATGCTTCTCGTATGAGAAAACGGCGTCGAACTGAAACTGAGAAAAAGGACAATGATTAAAAGAAATTAGGGAAAGAAATGATCAACTCATTTTGAATAAGAACCCTGATCATCGCGAAAACAGATTGTCAAAGCAGAGGACCTACATGTTACGTAGGTTGAATAAGGAAAGTCAAGTCTGTGGTACACCTGGAAAATGCATACTGTTACAATTCCAACAAGCTCAAACACAGCTAAGATACATTGTCTTATTATGGAGTTCCGGTGCCTGTCTCTTGGCTTTATCATCAGATTTGATGGTAGAATGGTTCTTATTGAACGCAAACGCTTCACTTGTTGTAGAAAATACCAAAATCGCTGTTTTCCTACAAAATTTGAAGAGTTCCCTCGATTTCGCCAAGATTCCATCATCAGATCCCGACTTGGTGACTATGGGACCAAATAGAAAGCATAGGCTTTGGAATAAAAAAATAATTTTCCAAATCGGTTCGTAAATGACTTGAGTTGTGCGCGAACAAAAAACGCAATGCAGAGTAAACGAAAAGTTAGAAATATTTAGATTTTTGTTGATTTTTTCAAAAACCAACAAAAAAGTTGACGCGCTTGTCTGATTTCGATAAAATTTTCATGGGACCATTTGGGAAGTATATGCTTTCCACCAAAAAAAGAATTTTTCAAATCGGTTGGCAAGCGACGGAGTTATGCGCGAACAAACATAAAAAAAAACAAAAAATACAAACATCCGAATTGAGAACCTCCTCCTTTTTTAGGAGTCGGTTAAAAAGCATGCGAGTCTTACCAGCCAAGCCACCGAACAGCGCCACAATGTACTTGGGCACATGCTTGTCTCTGTCGCCACCCTTGTACCAGTCCCGAAGAGACTCCATCACGAAGAACCGGATGGCCTGGTTGCTACCCTGCTTCATCACTGTGGCTGTTACACCCTTGTATAAACCGCCGAGACCTGAGGAATAGATAGAATTCATTAGACTACAGTGGACATACAAATTGAAGCATTGGCTTAATAATTATCGATTTCTGAACTATGCGAGACAGATGCGGTATTATTATATATTCCTGCACCACAGAAGTTATATCTATTTAAAAAAAACCGGTTGTGGCAAGCCCGACCGGCTTTTGAATATTTGAAACATTTGTAGAAGATTTGAAGAAATGGACTAGTGGTTTGACATTGAGGGTTTCCGGAAAAAAATACATGAATCTGAAGTTACTAATCCAAAGTAACATTAATCCAGGGGCCAGGGGTAATGTAGCCCATTGGTTAGGTAGGTACCGCCATCTTCTGTGACACAAAGAATACGCACCTTCTTGTCTAACAATAGTCCCGACTCCATGGAAGAACCCTCTGAACTTGGGCTTCTCCAGCCTCAAGTCGTTGATGAACTTGACCTTAACGGTCTCCATAGGGGTGACCGCAAAGATAGCCTCGGAGACACCCGCGGCCAGACCGCAAGACAGCTTGCCGAACGTGGAGAGTGTGCCATCTTCCTTCACCATGTATAATCGAGCTTGTTCGAACACGCCGAATCTGAGGAACAAGAATAGGTAGGTGAGTTTTAGCTGGTTCTCTTTTAATATTGTGTGGATGGATCGAATAATCAATGTTTCCATCCGTATGCAGATAAATTCTGCCGTCAAAATGATCTTCATAGAAACCCTCTGTCTTTGGAGTTATAAGGACTCCTGCCAAATAAAACCGCATGATTCTTTCTGCTACCTCAAGGTCGCTGGACATAACATACACACTTGCAGTCTTTTAACATTTTTTTTCATACGAGGAAAAACCTTCAGAAGGCGCCTTGACTGTAACACTCCTGAGCAAAAGCATGCCTTCCACTTTTCTCGGTGTTGTGCCTCTCATCGCCAATTAACGAAAACAGGGAAAGTTATATCTTTAAAAAAATCCTGAGCTTTTAGGGGGGGGGGGATATGGAGAGTAGCCCCCCCTGACGATGCCGATGGTGATAAGTGACAAGTTTTCAAATTTCTAATCGACCAGACCTGTGGAACTTGTTTATATCTCTTCAACAACTAGAAAAGAGGTGATGATCCTCAAACGGCTGAACAGATTTACTTGAAATATAACTAGGAATACTCTCGATTAAGACACCTTTCAAACGAAATCAACTTTATCAAAATTGGTTGATCCATTCAGGAGCTATGATGCCACAGACAGACACTCAGATACACACGTCAAACTTATAACACCCCTCTTTTTTGGTCGGGGGTTAAAAACCACGCTAATCTCATTAATCTTGCTAGTGAAAGTCGAAGAGGTGTCCTTACTGTAGCTTCTAGCGTTCTAGCGTAGCGTTTTCGTGGCAAGATATTATATTATGTCACGAATTTTGTCGACCTTGTCATACAAGTTCCGGACTGCATAATATTTTCCTCGTACAAGAACACTGACTGCTATAGAATTTGAGTAATAGTGGTAATAAAGTTTTGTGTAACAATAGTATTGCGTAGTAAGAATTATTATCGTGTTGGTGACGGGTTTCACACCTGTAAACAGCGATATATATTCGCGATGATCCGTTTTTTTTTTGTTTCATTCTGAGAACAGTTTTAAAAATAATTATATTTTTAAGAAAGAAATTCTAAATATTAATATACTAAAATTAGACGAGGAGAGTTATACAACAGCTTCATCCAGTTTGGGAAACCCTACTACAGTCCGACAGTGTACAGATTGAGGTCATACAGCTCCCTAAAATAGGGTCAGACAGATCGATGGCTTGCTTTGCTTATGCAATACATTGGTCAGTAACTATTACGATAGCTCATTTAAATAATATCATTATTAACACGGTGACATAAAAGTATTTCAAACAAACTATTTACACAATATTTTTTTGAATATATACGAACGTCGCCAGCTACAGTTCTAATTATATCTTCACTGCTACTAAAATAATCGAAATTTTTCCTATCCGGTTTTATCAGTCACGTTTCACGTGATCTTGCGTAAAGATTGTTCACCTCCTGCTAATTGCTTGTGCAAAGCTAACAGCACATTAGTACCTTTGATTTATGCTTGCCTAGTACTTTTGCGGAAAGTTTGAAGCCTTAATCGTGCTATGTTGCTTCAGTTCATTACTGATAAAAAGTGTAAATTAAACGGTAAAACTAATTTACAATCGCTGATAACTTTTTAATGGGCAATTTCATGTGTAAGAATGGACAGAAATTGACGTATCTTCTACCCATTTGTTTTTCTGGTCTCGTCTAGACACTGATTTATTGCTACAAATACGGCGGACACTGAGAATTACCGGTACACTAGTAATTTATATGCATTTGGCGATGGATACTTAGACGATTAGATAATTAGACTGATGTCTTTTTTTACTTTAGGCTTATTTTTAGGTGAATCAAGGCTAAAAAGATTTTACCTTGACCGGTCAGAGTGCTTCGTGCCATGAATGGCAAAAACAGCATCACTGCTTTAAAGCGTTCAGAAAAGAAATCGTAATGCAACCGACGAAATACCTAACAGGAATTGTAGACGATAAAACTCAAGACAAATTAAATCCGTGCAAATTCTCCTCGCAACGCAATGCCCTGAATGTCATTGAGTCTGTTTATCTGCACCAACCTTCGGCTAAGTGACACAATGAACTGTTGTTATCAGTCATTAATGCTCCACTTTGCGGTAACGTGAGATATACGTGTCGACTTTACTCGGATAGATTAGACTAGAGAAATGCGAGAACTACTGCATGTTATGTAAGCCTGGTACTTGAATGGCAGGTAGTTTGATGGATTTCGGACATGGGTATATGCATGAATGGATGGATTGTCATTAGTCTCATTCACTGTCTCGGTATTGCAAAATTTTCAAGGATGCCGCGTGTTCACTCACTCGCAACTGACCACTCTTATGTAAACGGTTTTTATTTTTAACGTGCTTTGAATTCATTACTGTATTTCGCTATTTATGTTTCTTTTAAAGCATGGCGGTATAAATTGTTAGCTAAATGTATGAACAGAATAACTTAATAACACTGCCCGACAAGGGAATCGAACCAAGAAGACGACTCCATGCTCAACTATCGCTAGACTAGCGAACAATATTATCCAAAGATATACTTAGTTGCAGCCTAGAACTAATACTAGGAAATACAATACAATTATCATTGTATCATAAATAGAACATAACCATAGTACCTAACAAAGTCAACAAAAGGTTAAGGTAATAAATAAGTATCAATATCAGCAGCAATTTAATATTCTAGTTGTTTGTTGCGTAGGTAATTGCCTACAAGTGTAATATTATGAGGATCACATGCTACACAGAGGGGAGCCCTGTGCCTGTGTCCCAGCAGTCGCCTCCAATGTTATAAGCATAGATCGGAGTAGGTAGATTGAGTTTTGGTACTTGTATCATAAATGCACACAGAAAGAATAACATGGATAAGCCATTTTTGCGGAAAGTAATTCCGGTATTTATTTTTTCCGGATTTAATTAAAAATTGTTAATGTTGGTAGTGATATTATTACCACTCAATTCAAAATTTAAAGGAAGGTATCAAAACTAAATTAATTTATTATTTATCTGCTGAATAATAAAAACAATCGAATTCCGATCGAAGCATATATTTTTTTTTAAGCTTTTTTTATAGCCACAACTTTTTATAAATTGTTGCAATTAAATGAATAACTAATTAAATTAACCAACGTAAGGAATGTCCATATTAATATATACATTTCGGATCAATGACCCCAATTCAATCTACCTACTCCGATCTATGGTTATAAGCATAGATCGGAGTAGGTAGATTGAATTGGGTTCATTGATCCGAAACGTATGTATTAATATGGATATTCCTCCGGAATTGGTTTATTTGGTTGAAATTTAAGTGCAACAATTTATAAAAAGTTTTGGCCATAAAAAGGCTAAAAATAAAATATTAATTCTTCGATCGGAATTCGATTATTTTTATTAATCAACAGATAAATAATAAATTAATTTAGTTTTGAGACCTTCCTTTAAATTTTGAATTGAGTAGTAATAATATCACTCCCAACATTAACGTTATTTAATTGAATCCGGAAATACCGGAATTACTTTCCGGAAAAATGGCTTATCCATGTTATTCTTTCTGTGTGCATTTATGATACAAGTACCAAAAATCAATCTACCTACTCCGATCACTGGTTATAAGCTGTTTAAAATGGTTATGCTATGCCACACAAACACTGGACTGGGTGGTTGTCTGATGAAACACAATGTATATGGAACTTTATCAGTTTACAAACAACCAGATTTAAGATGCTGTCAGTTGTCAGATATGGACAAACAAAAATATAAACCGGCCAAGCGCGGGTCGGGACTCACGCACGAACGGTTCCGTACCATTATTTATAAAAACAAGTCCAAAAAATCACTTTTATGTATGTATATAAGGGGGCTCCTCCTTAAGTATTTATTTTGTTCTGTTTTTGGTATTTGTTATTATAGCGGCAACAGAAATACATACATACTCTCTCATATATACTCTACATATTTGATGGATACACATCAATTCTATTTTAATCTTATCCTGCAGCCAGGGTTATCTTCTCAGGAGAAAACTTCACAACGGTTAAGAGCACGGATATGAAAACAGTGTTGAGAGAGTGATAGTGATGTCAGAAAAGATTTCTAGAAAACTAAAAATGTTAAAACTAAAATTATAAATTGAAAAACCTTTTTAAAAACAAGTGTTTATTTTGTTGTGTAACGGCTGAGATGACGAGTAATAGATAAGTATGGAAGGAGAAGACATGCTGCGCCGACCCCAAATAAATTGGGATAAGGGCAGGAGAATGAGGATGATGAAATTAATTATTTTACAACAGGATTCAAGTCTCCATGGGACATAGCGTCGGCCAAATTTTTTGTAGATTTCTAATGCCTTTTTGGTTCTTCTTCTTCCTCGTTTCCTCATGACTGAGGGTCGTGACCGGTTTTTGGCCATGCGGACCGAAAAACGTGTTTTTGGTCCTAGTCGTGGTAAAATAAATCGTACGAACTAACGTGCCTGCCTGGGTCACGATCACGACCTACAATTCAGAACTCGAGGCTGCAGCATCACTGAGATTTTGGATCTAACGCAGATTTGGAAAGAATTATTTTTCGACCGGCATCGGTGACTTTCTCTTTTCTGCATTGTAACTGTCGGAAAAGGCCCCAAAATACCTCCGTATACCTAATAAGGGCTAAGTAATTTACGCTAACGGAATTTTATAACAATAGTTTCGTAATCTCATTTAGAGGTAACGATGTTTTGCCAAGCATTAGCTTCTAGCGTAGTGATGTTGACACCACAATATAATATGTCGTTGGTCATTACTATTTGACAAGATATAACGGCATTATATCAACATTTCTAGATAAGATAACCAAAACATGATAATGTTGTAACGAAAATGCGGTTTCATCGAAAGTGGCTTGTTTGTTTAAATAAAATGAGTTTACTCAAAAATGATTCCCTCCATCGCCATGTGGATATCGCCCTTTATTGATTTGACCTAAAACTGGCCGAAATGGAAGAAAACAAATGAGAATCGTTAGGTGGGTATGTATCGGTAATGTGGGCTGATACGGCCTGTCTTATTATTTAACTAGCTGTCCGGTGCAACTTCGTTTGCGTCACATTTTTCCCGTTTTCGCAACATTTTTCATTGCTGCTCCACTACTATTGGTCGTAGAGCGATGATGTATAGCCTATAGCCTTCCTCGATAAATGGGCTATCTAACACTGAAAGAATTTTTCAAATCGGACCAGTAGTTTCGGAGCCTATTCAATGCAAACAAACAAATCTTTCCTCTTTATAAAATTAGTTTAGATATGGAACATTTTGGATGGACGTCCATTCTTAATTTTCATTTGATTCTTACAGAGCAAAGCTAAGGTAAGTAATTTTGGCAGATACCATGGGCTGTTAGTTACTCACGAATCAACAATTTGAAAACAACGCAATCAATCAGGCCGGGCTCGCGAGATGTTTTTAGAAATGAAACTTCACGAATAACACAAACAGAACTGTAATCCAAACCAATGTTATCTGTCGTGGTTGTTTGTCAAACAGCGTTTATCTTTGACTTAATAATCTTAGCGGATTCAGTGGCGCATTTCTGTAACTGCATAACTGTACAACATAGTTGAGTTCTGTTATTTAGGACGTTGATGTTTTTGGCTTTATTACAAAACTAGGTCGTGGCTTACGTATTACTGGAATAGTTTTGTTTTGTTTTTTTTTGAAAAACGTGGCCCGACACTAGGAATTTCTTCTGTATCGTGGGTGCGCTTACAAACATTTAAATTCACATACACAAACAGCCAGACCCAGAACAACTATCTGTAGGCTATACAAATGTTAAATAATAGTCTTAGTGTATTTATAATACTTAGTATCGTTGAGTTTGGGATACGCTGCTGACGCGTCTCAAAAATACTTGTGATATGGTGCTGAAACCTGTTAATTTCCACATGTTGATTCAACAATTTTGTTTGCAGCGGTTGTGAAGAAAACCGCTTACTACTACACTTGACCTGTACTTTATTTTTCCTCTGACGTGTTCCTAAAAATCTCGAAGTCTACTCAGAATCCTATTGAATTTTTGCCGCATTCGTATCAAGTTGATAAAATGATAAAGCTTCTATAAAAATTTGGTTGTTTTATCGCACCAGTAAACCTTATAGAATAGGACAGAGTCACAGATAAACCTACTACACTTTTATCTCATTTAATTCAGCACTTCCTATCATTTATGTATTTGATAGGGCAATTCTATCTACGAATACACACCCTTCTTAATTAATTAAAGTTAATAGCCGAGGTCGACTGCGTGGCCGTGTGGCGATGCGATCATGTTTGTGGGGTAAACTTGACCCAAGTAAGACGGCGTAGAAGGCTTACCTGACGGCGGATTTGGGAATGGATCCATAGACGAGAACGCTGAGTCCTCTGTATAGACCGAGCACTCCATGTGACTTCACTGTCTTCTTCACGCAGTCGGCGATGCCTGTGTACTTCTTGGCACCTCCTGGAAACGAGAGGATTTTGACTATAGAATTTTGAGTTGAGCTAGACGATCACTGACAAATGCGTGAACTATTTGGTGGACATGACCACTCAAAGACCATCCCCGACCCTAATCTGCATGGTCCTCATCCTTATTTCATATGATTTGCCCAATATTATGTGTACGATTTCAACGACCTTATCTAGTTTTTTAACTTAAGTAATTTATCTTTTTGATGTGCAAAATCAAATAGTGTAGGTATCAATAAAATTATCACGCTAGCTCCGTGCATTTTGGCGGTTGTTTTACCGACTTTTAAAAAAGGAATAGTTTATTTTTAAATAACGATGTCCAACTAAGGTTTTGTCAAGAGGTTTTTTAATAGAATATAAATGGCCTAGTTATGCGTGGCCGCAGTTTTAAATGACCGCTTTAGTTAAAATCAGCACCGTAAATCCTTTTGCAACATAAATGAGAAGTAACGCTGCAGTTGCTGCATGCATTATATAATATTTTCGGGTTTACGACCGACTGCCTGGTGCGAAGTTATAAAAATAAGATCGTGTAGGAGGCAACATTTACAGATATAACTACTTTATTTTTTGTTTCCGTTTTCGTGGCGTCCGATTGCACCGAGCCGTTTTGATAACTCTACGCAGCTATTTCAGGGTTCTTTATAAAATGCTGCAGGAAATATCAATATTATTTGTGGAAACTATAATATTATCGCAATGACTCTGCCAAGTCTTGAGTAATAAGCAAAGGTCGGAATTAGGTAGTTATTGTTGTACTTGCATCGAAATGTTGATATTAATATGGATCTTCCCTTGCGTGTGCGCATTGGAATTTTGGAACTTCGGATATCTCATGTCGGATGGTTTAAATTGTGTAAAAGTAAATAACTTTTTTATTTAATAAATCACGGGATTTTTCTGGTCTTTAAAAATAATCTCGGGATTTGAGGCATATCCACTTTATTTTTTCGCTGCATGAAATCAGTTAAGTAAACAAATAACTCTACCTAATTCCGACCTTTGGTAATATGTGAGTGGCGTACGGGCCAACAATACGGCAAGCCCGTAAGGCAAGCAGACTGTTCAGAAACCCTTACACCATGAAGAGTAGTAGATTAAAAGGGCAAGCCAAGCTTTAGACTTGTATGAAAGTATTTACCGCCACAACACAGCCCAAACACAACTACTACTATGATGTCTTCAAGCAGTATTGTTTTATTCTTATTCTTTAGTGGGAAAGAGATGGAGCTAGGCGACCTGTATAGCTCTCTTTCCCACTCTAGAATAAGAATAAAACAATACTGCTATGAGACGTCATGGTGGGCCCTTGGTAACGTGTCACGTTAGAAAATCACGTGATAAAACTAATACGTGATCGCATTGACCATGAATTTTGTGGGTCAAGTTGTACTACACCAACTAAGGCAGACCTTACTGTCTATTGACAACACACAGCTAGACTGATAACTACGATATTCTATCGTTTTTTAATTATTCTTACTTGTATTTGGAAGTTTAACGGGGCCATTATTTAGTCAGTTTCTTTGAAGCGTGATCTACAGCACGCGTAGCATAACCGCCGAAGAAACGGGCTATGTCGACGAAAGAATCGACAAACTGACACATTGTCATTGTCTATCTGTCATTATGTCGATTCTTCCGTAGACAAAACTCGTTTCTATAGTGGTCATGCTACTCGTGCTGAAGTGGGTGTTAGTATAGGTTTGTTTTTATGTATTCTTTAAGCTCGGCACTTCGGCAGCCAATCAAAATGCTATATTTCACATGTACCCATGTAAATAAGTAAGTAAGTATTTTATTTCGCAAATATGGGTACAGTACATGGTGATAATTATAAAACAGGTAGGTTCAGCCATATTTTACCAACAGGCATGCAAAAGTTATAGTTTGAAGCTAAAACAATAAATGCACTAGAAAAACACATCAAGTTTTAAATCACTACTTGGTGGATTTTACAACATTTTTTTTTTTTGATTAATTATCATCATCAAAATTAGGATACAGATTCTAAAAATAAAATCATTAAAGTATAGCTACTAAAAATAATAAAATTAAATAATAAGATCATTACGATTACAGATAAATAATTTAAATTAAATCACTAAATGCCATACATTAATATAAATTAATAAAATCACTACAGTCAATCCATTTAAATAAAATAACTACAATAAACCAAGTCAATAAAATAGGTCAGACAAAATAATAAAATCCTTAAAGTTAAATATTAAAATTCATTAAACTAAGCGTGCGCCATTTACAGAAATGTCAATAATTTATAAAAGCTGGAAAATGTCAGTATATGTCTGTGTAAATTCTTTCTCAGTAAGAAATTCGTTCACAGTATAATATGCTTTATGCGTTAAAAAACTTCGGAGCCTATTTTTGAACAACGACAGCGGCAATTCTTTCCATTGCTTAGGTAACTTATTATAAATGACCGGAGCCATGCAGTAGACACTCTTGCGCATCAAAGCTGTTTTGGCAGGATGGGAACATACTTGATTATTGTCGCGTCTATTACGTGGAATTACGTCAGCGAGGCGTTTAAAACGACTTGGGTTCGACTTTACAAACACAGCTACTTCCATTATGTACAGACAAGGTAGTGTTAGTATTTTGTGCTGTTTAAAGTAAGGCATGCAACTATCGGTGGATTTAAGCTTAAACATCGCCCGTAAACATCTTTTCTGGGCTTTAAAAACTGTTTCTCTTTCGGTTGAATTTCCCCAGAATATTATACCGTAACGTAGGTGGGATTCTACTATGCCATAATAGGCAGTAAGAAGTGCATCCATATAAATGACTGGAGATAGTGAATGCAGAGCGTACGCGGACTGACTAATTCTCTTACATAAAATATCAGTATGTGCTTTCCAATTTAGGTTTTTATCGATTACGAGACCCAAAAATTTTGTATTTTCTACTTCTTCTACAACATCATTGTTGTAGTGTATATTAGGGCTAAGGCGGGGAATCCGCTGACTAAAATGGACAACTTTTGTTTTATTCAAATTTATTTTTAAATTATTTGATTCTAACCAATTAACAACATTTTTCAAACAATTATTAATGTCCGTTTCATATGTCTCCACATTTCTACATGGTATTGTCAAAGTACTATCGTCCGCAAAGAGTGTTATTGGTTGTTCAATGCATTCAGGTAGATCGTTAATGTATAGTATGAATATAAAAGGACCCAATACGCTCCCCTGCGGTACCCCGAACATAACATTACGCTCTGAGGATCGATATATCTCTTCACGTTTGCTAACTGGATTAATTTGCGAAATTTCAGTTATTTGTTTTCGGTCTTTCAAGTAGGACTCAAGAAGACTAAGTAAATTTCCTCTAATACCATAAGCTTCAAGTTTTCTTAAGAGAATTGCATAATCTACGTAGTCAAAGGCCTGGGTCATGTCACAAAATATAGCACATACAGGGTTTCGTTTGTCAACATTACTCATTACATTATATATAAAGTCAAATATAGCCATATTAATAGTCCTATGTTGTCTAAACCCTTTCTGCTCGTCACATAGAACGTTATTTTTTTCAATGAATTTGTACAGTTCGTTATAAATAAATTTCTCAAATATTTTGGATATCACAGGTATTAGTGCGATTGGGCGGTAATATTCCATTAATTCTCTATTCTCTTTCTTAAAAATTGGCTTTATTATTGAAGTTTTTAAAGCATCTGGGAAAATGCCTGCGCTGATGCCATGATGTAAACCACATGGGTACATATAAAAACTACTTCTAACAAACGGGTTGCCCTCAATTTAAATAGGTGTTAACATTGACATTCCGTCAAGTTAACGACGGATATCACATTACCTGACTCATCATCATCATCATTTCAGCCGAAAGACGTCAACTGCTGGACATAGGCCTCCCCCAACGCCACATTGACATAAGGGGGTTTTGCCATAATCGCAACGCTTGGCAGGGGGGTTGGCGATCGCAGTACGGTTGTTACAAAAGCACAGAGAACGCTGCTGTCCATTCTCTGGCAAGTCCCTTAGTCGCCTCTTACGACACCCACGGGAAGATATGTGATGGTGCTATTCTTTACGTCCGACACCATACAGAACATTACCTGACTATGAGCTAACAAATCAAACAAATGAGTGAGCAGTGGTGGCAGCCCCGACTAACGAACAGTAAGTCGTAGGCTCGAACCCAGGCAGGCGCATTACTTTGTGGAATTTATTTTATCACCGCTGCTCTCAAAACGGTGAAGGAAAACATCGTAAGGAAACCGGCACGTCGTACAACTAAACATTCGAAGACATGTGACATCTACCAACCCGCACTGGGCCCGCGTGGTGGATTACAGTCTACTCCCTCTCATCGTGAGGAGGCCTGTGTCCCAGCAATCGGAACATTATAGGCTGATGATGGGCTATCAAAGAGTTAAATCCAACCTAGATCTGTCTTCCCTATCACTACCTGCAACATAACATCACGCCTCTTATCCCCGAAGGGTTAGGCAGAGCTGTACTAAATAGTACACCCACATTTCGTCAGTTATGTTTAAGTCCCATGTAATAGGGGCGACTCTATTGCCATCACCTGGGCAAAAATCTAGGCTTCGTGGCTGCTACCGAGAGATTCCTGAAGTAAAATCCCAGTAACACTACGTCCGACCAGGGAATCGACCCCCGACCACTAAACCAACGGGGCAGTCCAATCACTACCTGCAACTGTAATATAAAAAAGAAATCTTGTGCGTCTCGACAAAAGGGATAACTTAAACTAACTAACGTAGTAAGCTAGACAGAGTGGCGCCGTAACGCGTTACGTTACGAAGCGGTTTACCCTCCCATAAGAAGTTATCACTTCAAAAAACCATCTTAAGTATCATAACACATAACATAGTTGCTGACGATGTCTAATCAACCTTAGAGGCTCATCTTCTTCGTCCTTTGCCCTCTTGGGTTAACACAACCTGATAAAGTAATTTATACCATGGATCATGCTATCACCAATTGATAACAGCTTTACATGACAACGACTGATAAAGATAAGAGAATGTATATTTACGTGTTTGTATTGAAAACACCGCCAAATTATCTTAGACCACACTGAATAATTATTTCCTTTTCATTATTCTTTTTCTTTTTTGGAGTTTTTTTAGTCAGGGTCATATTATATTTGTGAGCGAAACAAGATATAGAAAAAATAAATGCATTACCTGCGGTCATAGACCCACAAAAAATTAAACGGTAGCAGCTTTACAAAAAGTACTACAGTAACATAGTACAAAAAGTACTACAGCGCCATCTATGCCACAAATGAAGACTGACATCAAAATTCGGAATCGCGCTATTAATTTTGTCTGCGACTATTGACGATATAGAAAAACCCGAGGATCCTCCCTTTTCTATAAAGAAATTAAGAACTTTACACCTTATTTTCATATCCTTAAAACTATTTTATTTGTTGTCAGTTTTGCTATACAACATCCATCACATTTGAGTTTTGTTAATTTGACTACAACCATTGACAACAAACTTTTTGATGAATCAGCTACTTTCGAGTGGACTATCTAACAATGCTAAGGGGAATGATATGCCTAGCCCTAAATATAATTACCGAGTCGTCATGCAACACCTCATAAATAGTGCAAGTTGTACCATTACAACTAAGAAATTCTTATCACTGCTCATACTGGTCTTACCTAATCAGTTGATAATTTAAATAGCACACACTGTACAACCTTCTAGCTGGCTTTGTTGTAACTAAGGAATCTCAGTAAATATTTTACAGTTAACCTCAATTTAACTCATGGTTCTAGTAAACCCGCTTTATCAAGATCACTGGTCAGTTAATCAGCAGTTAACAAACATATGTCAGCGTTTTCACATCCGTGGCCCTTACACCCTTTATTATTGTTTGTACCATAATACTTTTAATGTTATGGTGAGTACATGTTGTTTCCTCAGGCAGGATTTGCCTTTTTTGGACGAACGCTAATAGGATGCTAATAACTTAAATTGTATTACATATGTATTTGACAAGTCAAGGTTAATTTTAAATGATCACAATATGTTGTTAAAAAACATTATTATAGCTAGCCTGTGTTGTCCCACTGCTGGGCAAAGGCCTCACTCCATTCCTTCCAACGGTTTCCATTCCGTGCTGCATTTAGTTCGTCCCACCATCTCCTTCGTAGTCTACCGTGCTGCCTTTAAGCAAATGTATTTTTGCCATGATAAAACAACCACTACATTCAGATTTTTCAGGTTAATAATTATTTCCCATAACAAAAACAAACCAAAAGAACATAATATCAGAAACAGTACAAGATGTTCTTAAATGTGTAGAACATTATAGCAAGTTCATTCTAATCACTTCAATTTAAAATTCTAAAAAACATGTTTTTAGAATACTTAATTTAATTCTTTAATCCATAGGCCAATAACAGTTCATTTGAATAGCATAGAATTTAATTGAACAATTATTAAGTTCATTATTGAAAGCCAAGTAATTATTTTCTAGTTAGAATCTTGTACTTAGGTAATTCTTGTATTACTGACTAGTTTTTTTTTTAAGCACGAAATTTGATTTTATCTAATTAAACAACAACCAAAGGATTTGTGAAAAGTTTTAGATATTTTATACTTTTGATTCTATTTTTGTTTTAGTGTAACTTTATATAACTGAATTACTAAGATTACAAAGGCCTATTAATTATTAAATCTACAGATATAGCATAATCAACAAAAGACGGTTCATACAATAAAAATAAATATTCATTATGTGGTCATTCACGTAAGATACTCAATAAAATGAAGTGCCGCGAAGGAAAAGGCCTTGAACAATATTTTTATTATTCTGTGTTCTGACATAAGACTGGTACCGGACCAAAGTCCAATTCTTGTTGTTGTACAAAACATTTCCTACATTTCGTGTGAAGAGACATCAGGCGAAGGAGCGCTCCCGAAGACCCAAGGTTAAATAACCTATCTAGTGTATTCCAGTCCAATTAGAATCTAACTCGAGTGTTCAAAACAATCTTTACACTTAGAAACAAATGAATATCGAGCAACTATTATTAAATAAAAATAACGTCCCAAGAGCAGTATTTTTGGCGAATAATATTTACGTGTGATGTTTTCAAAATATGACGCGGGATTTTATGAAGCGATACAGGATAATTGATTGGTGAATGAACTACTTAGTCTACTTACCTATGTCTAAAGTTCTATCATTATCTAGAAAAGGGGTAAATACCATAAACTTACTATTGGTTTCTTTCTAGTGTGACAGTGCTAGTGACCATGTCGGTCTAAAAACTTATACGTATGTTTAGAGTTGAAAGAAGAGAACAGTAAACTGACCTTTTTCGTCTAATTGCAGCTGTGTTTTCACGTATTCTGTCGGGAATGTAATACAAATTTCAATGCCACCAGTTATTCCGCCGGCCACAACACCTTTTAAACCCTTTGCTTTCTCGCCAGCCGCAGCCGCCGCGCCAGTTTCTGCCATCCATGGCCTAGGGAATGGATTTTTGAATGGTCTATTAGACATGGCTTTTTCTTTTACTATTTTTTTGTATTTTTGCAATTTTACGACAGCGGCTGCGTCGACCTCCCCCCCTGACAACGATTTCGAAACTAATGGGAAAATGGGAAATTATGAAATATTTGTTTGACATATTGTGGGAAACTGAAGTAAAATAGGGTAACTCCACCAATGTTGCCAAAATCAACTCCAACGATTCCCATGAAGTAGTGTTATTTCACCGATCGATCGAACTTAGTAATCGAATCAAGTGTTCACAGTCGAAATCGACTAAAGTGAAAATTTTGGTATGTATACTCTATTTTCACTTTGGTCGATATATTATTCAGATCCAGCCTGTCCCCATGCAGTCTTCCCCCAGCGACGCCCTAAGCCGAGGCTCGTACCCCACAGGGGGTGCCCTTAGCGTGTAGTCGCTTAGTTTGTAAGTTTTTATGCCCTGGCTGGAGGCCTTACTCTTAAGGCACCAACAGGATAGTCCGGTTAAGCAGACGACAACCTCCTAGGTTGAACTGCGAGATGCCATTCCCAAAAAAAAAAAAAATGGTCGATATTTTCAGTTGTGACAACATGTTTTAAAACGCCGCGGTTTGACAGATTTTTTGTTTAGCGATAGCGTTTCATTTCATTCACTCAACCAATGTCAATTGTCATTCAACTTATCGATAACGTAGCAAATGGTTTTATGCATTTAGCGAAAATATACAGTATTATTTAGTTTATTTTTAGTTGGAAGCAAAGAAAAACAGTGAAAATGGCGTTGAGAACTTACGGCGATAAGCCGATAAGTTTCCAAATAGAAGAGGGAGGAGAGTTTTATTGTGTCGGCTCAGAGGTTGGTGGCATTCATTTTGTTTATATTCAGAAGCTTATATTATACAAGTAATAACTAAAGTATGCAGCCTCACGTGATCCCAAGGCATATGTTAATCGTCCCTTTTTAATAAAGTAGCAAACTTATGATAACACTACAAAATTCAGTTAACATGGTGTAGAAATACCTTGCTTTCATGATGACACAAACTATCCAAATTTTCTTGATAGATGGTACTAAAACTACATTAGCCAAAGTCACACTGTTTTCTGCTGCACTGTAACTGAACTACATCATAATATTTCTTTCATATTCAGGTTGGCAACTACCTACGGTTATTCCGTGGGTCTCTATACAAGAAGTACCCGGGCATGGCCCGGCGTACCCTCACCAATGATGAAAGAAAACGTCTCATCGACAACGGCTTAGGAGCCCACGTACTCTCCAGTTCAGTATCACTACTCAAGGCTTCCGAGGTGGAAGATATTATTGAGGGCAACGATGATAAGTATGTGTACGTTTTACAGTAATAATTTAAATTTTTTAGGAATATGAGTGATGAGTAGCTTAATGTGTTTGTGGAGACATTGGTAAGTGATTATTGGAGATGGTCACCTGTCATTATCAATTTATCATCATCATTCAAACCTTCGCTCTAGTTATTGACCAACTAGCAAACCTGAATGAGGTTGTTGGTTATATTTATATTTCAACATAATTTGGGAACCATTCGGGCGCTACAGTACTATAACCTGCTTTTTTCTTCCTAAACATGAAAATATTTTCCAGTTTGGTTATTCATCTAGGTTGTGGATCTTCATCATTATTGTGTTATTTATTATTATCTGGTTTTGTTGGTTTTTTCACTAAACATCTATCATATCAACTAATAGTGTGTGGTAGTGGCCATTCAATGATTACAAAATTAAATCATATTGGTGTATACTATGGTGTACAGCATATAAAAGGTGAAGATTTGAAATGCCATAAGGGATATGAGCGCAGTGTTGGATTAGTAATATTTATCTCCACTTGAAAATTAAACAGCGCACTCAATGACCTTCTTCATTTCAAGTTTCCACATCAGCATCTTCAGCCAGTCACATTCTTATCACCACTAACATGACAACAATTACTAGAACTTTCCAACTGACACGTTTTCTTCGTTATTTAGGTATAAAGCAGTGTCAGTCAGCCAGGAGCTGGCAACACCAAGAGAGAGCAAGAGCAAGAAGCCTCACAACCCGTCATGGCTGCCGGTCATGCCCAACTCTTCACACTTGGATGCAGTACCGCAAGCCACGCAGATTAGCAGGACTAGGGTGCATAATAAGAAGGTATTTAGAATAAGTTATTTTTCTTTATAATACTTCAATAGGCTCGCCCCATTACATGGGAGTTAACCGGCGAAATGTGGGTGTTCCATTAGGTACACTTCTGCCTAATCCTTTGGGAATTACAGGTGTGATGTTATGTTGTTTTTCTTTTTGTTTAAGCCTTTACAATTACAAGGCTATTTACAATATGCGTCCACAATCAAAACCTGTGCTCTCCTATTATCTTTCTGCCTATTCCTTCAGTTGGTCCATATTAATCTTTTCATACATTCCCATTCTTAAATAAATAAATAAAATAAGCCTTTATTGCTGTTTAATTAAATTCAATTATTTACATTAGTTTGTTACTGATGATGACAAAGGCCTCCTCCAAAGACATCCACTAATCTCTGTCTCTTGCAATTCAGATCCATTCTGGACCAGCAACTCTGTGATCATCTTCCCAGAGTTTCACTTGTCGACCTTTACTTCTCTTGCCAATCCTGGGGAACCACTCTGATATTACTCAAGTCCATTTCTTGTTTTATCTCTCAGCATTTGTCTTGCCCATTTCCATTTAAGTGTTTGCATACTGTATTCACATCTCTAAATTTAGTTACATTTTTTTATCTTTTCTTTTTACTCCGATTTCACCTCTCTCTATTCCATTTTGACATACTTTTATTATAAGTAATAAGTTTCTCAGTTAATGACCATGTTTGACAGCCATATGATAAACATGCCAAAATGCATGTGTTACTTATATATTTTTCTTTTGTCTTTAATTGGCATGTCTTTGTTTTTCATGACTTTGCTAAGAGTCGAAAGCCACGTGTTTGCGATTCTTCTTCGATTTCTCTATGCATCGTATCATTCGTATCCCGTGTGGCTATTAGCTGTCCTATGTATATATACTCATCTAGATATTCTATTTGTATGTTCGCCCTAATATTACAATACCAACATTACAATGTTGTTAAGATGATTTTGATAAACATTCTTCAATAATTGTTCCACAAACTTCTTTACTCTACATGCATAAATGATCACGCCTCTCTCCATGATGGTAGGCACTACTACGCATATGCACGTCAGCAACACCAAGGAGCTTCTGGCCTTTCTTGGGGAACTAAGGTGGATCGAATAGTTTTCGCAATACGCAAAATACGCGCTTTGGACGTAGAATTGGAACCAGCCCGTTGTACAATAGGCATATACTATTTTCGCTTCACCCACGTTCATTCGTCTGGCCACATAACGCTGGTTGCAAGTACTACCCTAAATGTTAACATTCAATTATGCTTCAGGTCCGCACATTCCCTCTATGCTTCGACGACACGGATATGACAGCGATGCTGGAGAACTCCTCACAGAAGCAGATCCTGGTGCCCATCAGACTCGACATGGAGATTGAAGGGCAGAAACTGAGGGATACATTCACCTGGAACAAGAATGGTAATTATTATAGTTATTTTGGTGTGTATTTCAACAATCAGAATGGAACTCAATTTCTTGTTATTATAGAATCCAGTTAGAAACAGCTTTACGCTGAACATTCTCTTTGTTTTGGGGTCAGGCGAGCTTTGATTGCAGACATTTAAAAGACTTTCTAACCAGCTCAAAGCTTTAAATATGGTCAATCCTTTTTAATCAAATCTTTTCTATACTCCAGAGTCGATAATAACACCAGAGCAGTTCGCCGAAGTGTTATGTGATGACCTAGAACTGAACACCAGTACGTTCATCCCGGCAATCGCTTCGTCCATCAGGCAGCAAATAGACGCGTACCCGAGCGAACCTCCCGCGATACTAGAGGAGCAGCCGGACCAGAGAGTGGTCATCAAACTCAACATACATGTGGGGAACACTTCGCTTGTTGATCAGGTTAGTGAAATTATCAGTGTTAAATACGATACGACGCATCGTGGCACACGAAGCGACGTCGTGTAGACCTGCATCTTTAAAATTCACGTGCTTGTTAAATCATAGAAAAGACTGAGTCCATTCATTTCTCTCCATTATTAGCGCAAGGGAAACAGCCAGAAAAAGAAGTTGTCATCAAACTGAATAATGTGGGCAATACTTTTGATCAGATTTGGAACAGGGGCCTGAAATGGCCACTGTAGCAGATTCATAATAAACACGAATAAGAATCACGTTAAAATTCTTAAAATGTACACATACGTGTATTATCGATTTTCACTTTTTTGTAACCGTGTTACGAAATGTAACGGACATTTTAGGCCCCCAGGAACTTTTCAGTATTAGATACGATCTCGACATGATACTACGGGAGTGGTTGTTTGTTGGAGTTGTCATCAAACTCATCACGTGTATGTCCAAGACTTTGATTTTTATGGCAGATTATGCTGAAAAAATCTGCTAAGGGGGCGTCCATTAATTACGTGAGGCTATTTTGGCGATTTTTTGACCCCCTCTCCCCCTTTAGTGAGATATCGTGAGACTTGACTTGACCCTCTCACCCCCGTCTAATCTCACGTGAGATGTATCAAAATTCGAAGTTAAGTATAAATACGTTAACCTGTGCTTCGTTGCGTTAGATTGTTTTAAAAAACATAATTTTCTTAATAATTTTCATTGAACATTTATTATTCATGACAAAATGTAAGCATATTTATAATATTTCATACAGCGAAAAAATTACGTGATGTTTGCCGAGACTTCCCCTCTCTCCCTTGTGAGATTAGGTGAGATTTGGCTCGACACCCCCTCCCCCCCCCTAAACGCCTCACGTAATTAGTGAACGCCCCCTAACTGCTAAAAGCTTTATCCATATATAAATAAATCTATATATATATTTTATATTAAATCTTTATCCGGGAGTGCCGGCAGAAGTGAAAACTTGAATATTAATGTTGTGCATATTTGATATTTTGGAATGGTTAGGGAATAATTTAGCATGAATTGCTTTAATTATCAGTATAAAAGTACTAACATTTATGTGGTAAAATACAATATTCATTTATTGCGCTATCGTACACAAACATGACAATTTAAATTACATTAAAATTTAACACTTCAGTACTATTAAAATCCGATTAAAATCCGTCTTACGAATTTTACCTCTTTGGAGAAACCGAAGGTTTTGTTTGTGCATAAGATAATTATCCAGTTTTGGAAACCCAAACTCAATGACAGATGTCATAAAGTTCAAATTCCTTCGCAACCTACGTGACCTGACGGTCTCGTGTCCTGACGCGAGTTTAACATTTTTTACCCATCACAAAAGTGCACAACGCCGCTAAAAAAGTTTTCACTTCAAAAAAATAACTTATCTAAACATCATACTTCAATTTCCAGGTGGAATGGGACATGTCAGAAAAGGAGAACAATCCGGAGCAGTTTGCGATGAAGTTGTGTGCTGAGTTGGGCTTAGGAGGCGAGTTTGTGACCGGCATCGCTTATAGTGTGAGAGGACAACTGAGCTGGCATCAGAGGACTTATGCCTTTAGTGAGGCGCCGCTGCCTGTTGTGGAGGTAAGTTAATGCAACAAAATGTGGAAATATGACTCAGTTTTTCGTTTCACGAAGTCATGCCAGTTAGTAAGATTCATACTCATTCCTGTGAGCAGTCAATTGCTGATCATTGGACACTACAGATTACATACCTCTGAGACTATCAAAGATTGTCTCTAAATTAAACGCTACTAGTATTTGAGCTAGGGAAGCAGAAGTGACGTAATCATGTAACAAAATCCCTAATAAACCCAGCCCAGTAGGTTTTTCACCAAGCATATCAGCATTTAAATTTATTTCGAGATCCGTTCAGTCGTTAAGATGGCTTAACATACAAACTCACTTTAACATTTACAACATTATTAGTTACTCTATAACTTGGATTCTGTCCCCCCAGACGCCATACCGCCAACCATCAGAAGCGGAACAATGGGCTCCTCACCTGGAGACCCTCACCAACGCAGAGATGGAGAAGAAGATCCGCGACCAGGACCGCAACACGCGCCGCATGCGACGTCTCGCTAACACCACGCCCGGTTGGTAGACTTGCTCTTACGTAGTCTTATGAACGTATACTGATTTATTACAAGGTTGCGTGGTTGAGTAGATATCCAAGAGATCTTGAAAATGTAGATGTAGTTAGTTTTCTATCTGACTACTCTAGAGGAAATACCGAAACAGACTCAGAGGTCAATTTCATTAATAGTCCAGACATTGTCTTGATCGTATCATGTGAGGCAGTGGAAAAATTGAGTAGCTTGCATAAGCTTATACATCCTTTGTTTTATCGTTAGCTTCAAAAAGTGGACATCTATCTAAACAAATATAAAAAAGCCTGCCAATTTAAAAAGTATTTTTTTCTAATCTTCTATTTGCTGGTTTTGACGAAATACATAGGATCTATATTAACACAAGTATACAAGTCATAGGACGATTGGAGCTTGGTCTTTATTGGATATCTACTCAAATTTTTTTTTGTGCAAGTAAGTTGGACTCGCAGGTATTATCTCAGGGTGCAGTATAAGAGAGATATGACTACTTGATGAAACTGTGGCTTGTTCAAGATACTTGCTCAATTCAAACGCAACTTTTTAATAGTTGAGTTGTATTTCACGAAAACACTTTCAAATGTGTCATCCTGAAATGCAAAACAGTGGTACATGGGTCTTTTGGCGTTTTAATGACATTGACAGGAGGCTGTTGGTGTACATTTGTCATATTGTATTGAAAAATTAAGATTGCGGCGTTAGTTTCGATTATGGCCACACGCCAAAAGAACCATGCAACACAGTACTTAATATACACAAGTATACTGCCCATTAAAGTCAGAAATATACTATGTCCAGTATATCTTGACATATGGCGAAGTAGAATACTAAAATTAAAAGTACTGAATTTGGCGTTTGATATTAATTGTGTTTGCAAGCAGCGCTGTGAGGACCAAAATATACTGGACGCCTATAATTGCTGTATTTCACGAATTTGAACTTTGTCATTTGTCATAAGTCGTGAAATCCAACAATTATATCTGTGGGTAAGCAGAGGTCTTCTGCATAGTTGTATGGAATAGGTAAATATGTTTGGTAAGGGTCTTGGCACACATATCAGGGTTAGAGCTCCACAGTCTTCTGGGCGCCTGGTAACTTTCCCTGCAAAAACAGTAAAATTTTTGCTTGCATACATTTTATATGACATTCATAACCCTTATATGGGCCTTATGAGCCCCTGAGTACTCTCTATACACGATCACTCAGTCTAGGCAATCTGAAGACCGGATCACTAACCTTGAACTGTGTGGAAGCTCCATAGCTTAAGTCAATAGTAGGTGATAGGAATGAATCACAACAAGCATGCAACTACACTGATACTACACTGGGGTAGGTAGTCACACAAACATATAAGTACATAAAGTTTACAATAATTATACATGAGGGTAAGGTGGATGTGCCAGAAATATGAACAAGCCAAAAATTTAAGATCTCAATTATTCTGTTGCGCTTATCCCAATTTATTTGTGGTGGGCGCAGCATGTATTTTCTTCTTTACTACTTATTATTTTCAGCAGGCATCCCTTTCTAGACATATCGTCTTTCACATACTCCATGCATCGTTTCTTTGGTCTTCTCCTACTCTCATACCCGTCCATACACACTTATGAATCACTAGCTCATGTGTACGGTTCACCCGCGAGAAGTTTGGTGTTTGTCCCACGGGTTCGCACTACTGGGATAAGAAGGAGCCTATGTGGTATTCCATACTATAATCTATATCTGTGCCAAATTTTATTCATATCATTTCTGCCGTTCTGTTGTGATTGAGTAACATTCATCTAAAGTTCACATCTTTACCAATATTATAAAGCTGAAGAGTTTGTTTGTTTGCTTGAACGGGCTAATCTCAGGAACTACTGGTCCGATTTGAAAAATTATTTCAGTGTTAGATAGACCATTTATCGAGGAAGACTATATATCTTTGTATAACACTTACCATGTACTCAGTACAGTTTTCGCGTCCGTGTCCCTTACACTCTGTATTAAAGCTTGAGTTTCATTGGCAGTAATAGAAACTAGATCCATAATACGAAAAATAGCATAAATTGTGCCATGAAGTTTCTTTATTTTAAAGGATTTAAAAGTTGAAACGAAACTTAATATTGTTCGCATCCCTCCGTTCCTATTTCTGACATACCCACACTTGCCTGTAACAAATTATAAGAATATAGAAAATCAGTACATTATTATACATTTTTACATTTATCACAAAACGAGAGTAAGTATATTATTAATAAATTAGTAGAATTTGCATGAAATCACTATAATTATACATTTATACAAGTTTTCGCGGGATTTTTGTTAGTTAGGTGTTGTTATTAATTTAAACAAATATTTTTGCATACGGTACTTAATAAAAGTTAGGATGTTAAATTAGAATTGTCGTAAGTTGCGTATTTTTTCTCGTACAATTATTATAAATGGCACTGAGGCTTAATTTTATTTATTATAGACCGAATTATACTCGGTGGATGTGCTCTTTTTATATTTAAATACCTTTCGGTAATTTTACCGTCGCCGTCAAAAAATCAGCAATTTGCAATGGTGCCTATAGAATTGAGAGATTTTCCCGATTGGACGAAAGGAAGGCATTACCTGTTTAAGTTTTCGATTTGATCGTCAAAGTTAATCAAGTCTGTAAGCACCTTTAGTGTTTAAGGATCTTGATAAACACAGCTGCCTCCATAGTCAAATTAATAAAACACTGGTCTTCCTAGAAAGACATATATTATATAGTGTTGCCAGTGCAATACCAATGATGATAAATGAATCAATGGTGATGTTGTCATTACAAAGTAAATAGTGGAGTTGTATATGAATAGTCGAATGATCCAAATAATCGATTTAATATATATTGGCAGCTGAATTACCGATATTCATATCAATGGTTGCGTTACTTAATTTATTGAGTCAAACTTTTTTTAATATTTAAAAATAGATTGACTAATATAACTGATAAGTTGTAGGATCTTATAATAAATTCTAATAATGGTTTACTTTGAAGTGACAATACGCCATTATATTGACAGCGTGCAAGAAATAGATGAATTAATACAATTTAATAGCGAATCAAGCTAATTAAAGATATTGAATATTAAAAAATAATATATTAAACATAATACGCGTTTCTGAGGCTAACTTTGTTTACAAGTTACAGTCAAATCAGTTTTAAAATATTTAATCAATTATAAGTATTAATATTACAATTATGGACTGAGGTATTAAATGTGCTGACACTTTGACCACTTTGAAATAGGCAATTCATCTATTGAAAAAGATACATGCATTAAAGAAATAATATTCTCTTATGTCTTTTCTAAAAAATATTATTATACACTACAGACCACAATGGATAGTAAATATCCATATTTTATGCAAAGACTGATAGAGTTTTTCATATTACTCAATTTGGGTGTTCCCAAATCAGACTGTTATAATAATGTCTAGCGGAGTTTGTTCCATATTTTAAGACTGACGAAAACAGTTTTCAAAGCCGTCACAGTGTCAATATAAATTAAAGTCATGGTGACAGTTCTATCTCAAGTATTTTCTAGTTAATTTTACAATTTACAACATTGTTTAACAAATAATTAATGAAAACGTATTGATGCCTTTCATGAGTACAATTTCATAATAGATGCAATATAGTTAAGATTTTTAGTAAAGTTAACACGAAAAAATTTAGTACAACCAAGTACAGTCACTGCCAAAAAACAAAGTGAATATTTAATTTAAATTATTTATGTGTGCGTCGATTTTTTCGTGTTATTTTTTACATGTTTATATAATGTATTCAGAAAGTAAGTGGACTGTTAAAATTCTATCACATTAAAGAGGAATTTTCCAAATCACTTTTGTTTCATTTTTTAACATCACTAACCTAATATTTTGTTCGCAATGGGTGATTCAATTGACACAATCTGCTTACCATTACTAGAATATTGGAATATGGCAACACTATGTGATATAATAATTGCTTTGAATTTGGATGTAAATGCTTTAAATTATTACTTTATGGGAAAAAGGATAAGTGACGTTTATAGTATTTAAATATGTTTTTATACATTTGTTTTTTTAGTTGGTGGATTAGTGCGCTCTGGTCTTTTATAGTTACTTATTTTATTCTTAAATGAATTATTTCCATTCTGTGCCTAAACAATGAAATGCCCCTTATTTTAATATTGTAATCCACTAATATTCCACGTAAAAGGTTCTTGAAAAAAAGAAACAACACCCTGAAACATAATATTGCCATACTCAAAAACAAAATCATACTAAATGAAAAATCGACTAAATGGGTTGATGTTTGTTTCTGGTGACAGATGTGTCGTTGAGTCGCGCCGTCAACCGGCTGATTCGCGCCGACGAGGCCCTCTTCCAAACTACTCCAGAAAAGCGAAGGAAAAAGATTTAATCGCCCTGTCTCCAAGGAAAAAAACTACTGTGTCCTCTAGCTATAGACAATATGTTATTTTTTTATATCCCGGTTATACCATACGTAACATAATAATATCACATCCAGCCTATGGTGTTCCTGCTCCTGGGACACAGGCCAACTCTCTTAAAGGGAGTGGGCCGTACTCCACAACGCAAGCCCATTGCGTGTTTGTGGACATTTTTCAGATTTTTGGGTGGGATGAAAATTTACAGCTTTTACTTTTGTAACTTCTGCTGCTGCAGCAACAGCTTTCTGACGTTTTTAATTGGTTGAATTCTGCTGTCATCATAATGTTTTAGCGGAAATAGAATTTTAAAAATGCGTACACTTGTTTGTACAGAATCTTTAGTCCTAAATTTCTGAGGGAATAGTCCATTAAGAAAATTATCTAAAGTAAAGAAAAACAATGTCTATCCACACGCTAATTGCGTTTTCCGTTTATAAAGTGAGATATAATCTTGCCAACATGACATTTGCTAGTGGACACAGCTATTTCAAATTTTTAAACTTCATGTAATTGTAAGATTTCAATACGTAGTAGTTACATTATAGTGTGAGTATAAAGCACCTTCTCCACATAAGACTAGTTCTTCTCACAATGTTTTATTGTGAGCAATCACGTGTTTTTTTTTGTTATTAATGAGATTCTGATTTGAGATCAATTAACGCGTTTTGCTTTTTAGCGTTATGTAGTCTAAAGCTTGACCGTTTCTAAAGTCTTTGTTTGCAGTGATTTGAAAGACCAAATGATCTTTGTCATGTATGGCACAATTATCTGAAATTCTGAATTAAAATATAGATAAATCCCTGATTTCTTCAGTTCTACTCTTTTGTGGAAAAGGTGCGAGATATAAGGCCTAAGGTATATATATAATGGATGTACAAATATCCTTAACGAAGCCAAAAGGCATTTGTTCTCCCCATCATTGCCAAATTATTTTTGTTCCGGACCATACCTGAGAACTTTCTAGTTACTGAGATATGAGACGTCAAAGTTTCAACCAGCAATAATTTTTGCGTAAAGTTACTAAGTTTGATGTACAATTGTACATTGTACAGCTTTGTTGGCGACGGCTTCGTGAAGGGTCCGTTTACACCATGTATGCATAGGTACAGCTTGGCAAAAAAGAGTCTGACGCGGTGACAGTTGGAACTAAAAATCGTACTGGACATTGGAGCCTTCCAGGGTGTTTGCGTAGCGTCCGAGGGACTGAACCACCCACTTGGAATTGGGATCATATCCCTAAAAATAACAAGGATCAAAATCTGTTGAGTCGTAGTATTACGGGTTGCCACAGTTGCGATACTGGCGACCTCATTTATTCCACACTCTTTTTTGCCAAGCTGTAAGTTTTAAGTTTCCGCAGGCCAATGAGACCGCGTTCAAGAGTGAATGATTGAATTTCACAAGCTGAATGAAAAAAAAAGAGCCGACTGAAATATTGACACTGACATGAACGCCGTTAAGATGTCTTGATCGCGTTTAGTTTCATTGGTGACATTCGTCCCAAGTATCATGTAGTATGTAATGTATGTGTATATTGACTAATTTGACAGATCGCTTGAAAACGTAAAATTGCATTGATATCACACAGAGTATAAAGGTGCAGATACAATACGTTATTAAAGGAGCATAATCATTGACGATGTCCTGGCCTTACCTGTATGGTGTCGGACGTAAAGAATAGCACCATCCCATATCTTCCCGTGGGTGTCGTAAGAGGCGACTAAGGGACTTTCCAGAGAATGAGCAGCAGCGTTCTCTGTGCTTTTGTAACAACCTTACTGTGATCGCCAACCCGCCTGCCAAGCGTGGCGATTATGTCACAACCCCCCTTATGTATACTTGGGGGAGGCCTATGTCCAGCAGTAGACCTCTTTCAGCTGAAATGATGATGATGTCCTGGCCAGGCAAAGTGTTATAGGGATTACGGATTCACGAATTTACCAGTAGTGTCCCGTAGTCTGGATTTGTGCCCGGTTGATGGCAATAGGGTCGCACTCTGTGACACGTGACTTAAACCTAAGCGAGATGTAGGTATGCTATCGCTTTACATCTGCCTAACCTTTCTACGAATACACCCGTGTTGTTGTTTTATTATAACTGTTCGATTGTGAACGTAGAATCATTTGTGTCACATATATTGCAGGCAAATAGTGAACGAGCATGTAAACCTGAGTTAAACTATTGTACGTGCATTTAGTCGAGTTACTACAACTACGCTGTCACACGTTTAAACCATAGACTCTGTAGAAATTATCTGGGAAGATATTCTGCATTCCAATTTCAAGTGGTGTGTTAAAGTCAGTCAACGGAATATAATGCTATAATCAGGAGCTTCAGACGATCGAATGATGTTGAAAAAAACCTTTGTGAGATAGTTTTTTGAATTAATAGGATTGAAATAACGAAATCCTTGATAAGCTGTAGTTTGGTAGGCATTAATTTAGTGACGTATTATGCTGAAATTCAATTAAAATAATAATTGAGATTAACAAATGATTATTCCATTCCACATTGAATTTTAAATCCGTTTGCACGAACACTACGCGGCATCTTAATGTTTGCCTAAATATTACAATAACACTGTTGGCATTTCAAAACTCGCCGCTAAGCTTTAGTGTGCTTTTATTTAGGAATTCATTTAGGTGTTTGTTAGTGAAAACGGACAGTAATAGATAAAATAAGATAAGAATATGCATTTACCTGTATCTTAGTATCTACGTTTTTTACTTGGTTTAAATTAGACATTGGTTGTTAATACTTTCTGTGAAGAATGACTTTCTTCACAAACAGGCTTTGTTTATAATAAGTTAGTGAGGGGTTTGCTATTTCTTTTCATATGCATTTAATTTACCTAATGGTTCTTCGTACAGTCTTACGTATGCCAGCAGGACTATTATGTAAGTGCTGGTGAATAAAAATAAAATAACTTTTTATAATATGACTGTACGTTATAGTGGTTAAAACGATTAGATCTGATTTATTTTTTTATTAATGCTCTCTGTTTCTGAGTAGTCACAAATGTTTTTCTATGCTATATAAATGGAGGCCATGGGTAACGAAATTACTTATTTTAATTTGATGTTTGTAGCTTAGGACGTTTTTCAGCATCAACGTTCACTGTATTAGCAATAATATCTTGTTTAGTGGTAGTATTTCAGCGCTGTGATAAAACAGCCCCCTTATATAATAGCCTAGTTTCTATCTTTTAAATAAAGACATGCCTTTGAAACTGTTTTTTTTTGTCCCTTTTAACTTCACCTGTGACTGAAAAGCTGAGGAGTAATCAAGTCAGGTCCTAGCACGAACACGGGACGTAATCGTAACGTGAAAACGAAATATTTTCGAATCGAAAACATATACTAAGTAGAACCAAAACGGAATACTTGTTTTGTAATTTCGGCGGTCTCTCCAGTCCTGTCCAGCCCTTGCTGGACGCCGATACCGATTTGCTCCGATTTTCGGTACCTCGGGTCGCTTGTCCTAGGAGATGGCGATGTAGACCGGGACGTAACGCACCGGATCAACTCAGGATGGATGAAATGGCGACAGGTTACTGGAACAACTTGCGACCCACGCATGCCCCTCAAGTTAAGGGGAAAATATAAAAGTCCGTGATACGACCTGTCGTACTGTATGGATCGAAATGCTGGACAGTGAAGAAGACTGATAAAAAAAAGATTGCATGCAGCAGAGATGAGAATGTTGAGGTATATGTGTGGAGTGACTAAAATGGATAAAGTTAGAAATGAGTATATAAGAGGAAGTTTGAAAGTGGCGCTTGTTACAGAAAATATGAAAGGGAGTCGTCTGTCTTGGTATGAACATGTGATGAGGAGGGATGGAACACATGTGACTAAAAGAGTGATGAATATACATATGGATGGATGGAGGGGGAGAAGAAGACCAAAGAAAAGATGGATGGATTGTGTGAAAATTTATATGAAGGCAACAGGAGTAAATGACAGCAAGACGAAGACAGAGGAGAATGGAGGAAAGAGACGTGTCGCGCCGACCCCAAATAAAATGGGACAAGGGCAGGAAGATGATGAAAACATATACCAAAACGAAATCAATATAATGTGCGAATTGATTCTAAAATTGTTTTCGATTTACATTATGCGTTCGCTCTGCATTTTCGTTATAGGTCTGAAGCTAAATGGACTGAAGCGGAGGAAGAAAGAGAAGTTGCTTCATCTTCATGGAAACATACTTTAAGAACAAAAAGAATTTAAACGCGAAGACCCTCCACAAGCGCGAGGTGTGCAGTCTCAGAGAACATTTTTAAAAGCAGAGGAGCTTATGCACCGAGATGTGGTGGCAGTGGACAAGACACTCACCCCGATGTCCATGGCTAAAGAGAACTGGCGCAAACCTCTAGTACTTACTACCGACGACCGCAAGGAAGTATGGCAAGGCAAGGACAAGGAGCTTCACGGGCGCTTCTACCGGGCTCTTCATGGGCCCGATGTAGATTTTCTAGCTTCCGTGTCCTGGCTACGTTTCGGCGACCTCTTTGGGGAAACTGAAGGTTTTGTCTATGCGATTATGGACGAAGTTATGATGACTAACAACTACCGGAAACATATTATGAAGGACGGGACGGTGGACGTGTGTTGAGAGAAAGAAAGAAAACAAATTTATTTGACACATACCACATAAAACAAACAGAAAATAAAAGAAATATTGTGTATTGGGTTGTGTTGGGCATGCCATCGTCCAAGTGTGTCCACCAGACATATTATTTCTGGTTGTTCTCGTCTGGTTAACGGCGAGTAATTGCACAGGCACAAACAAATAGCCAGGATTATTCACCAGCAACTCGTCTTGAAATATGAACTTGTGGAATCTGAGGTACCGTACAACAAGTATGTGCCCGACCCAGTTCTCGAGAAAGACCATGTCACGCTGTACTGGGATTAGTCTATCATTACTGCCAGGACTATTGTCACCAATAAACCTGACATAGTGGTGATAGACCGATCAGCGCGCCGCGTAATGATAGTCGATGTTATCATCCCGCATGATGAGAACCTCGTGAAGGCTGAGAAAGAGAAACAAATAAAATATCTCGACTTGGCACACGAGGTTGTCGGCATGTGGAATGTGAACTCGGCTATCATTGTGCCGATTGTCGTTACGGCCAATGGCCTGATGGCTAAAAGCCTTGACGAACATCTGTCGAAGCTCTCACTTGGCAGTTGGATAAAGATCCTGATTCAGAAGGCACTACTCCTCGATACGGCCCGCATTGGGAGGAGGTTTTTGTCTCTGCAGCACTAACCACCGGTAGCTTGGACCCTGCTCCCGACACTGGCGGAAACCAGTTTTTGTTTATATTTTTAAATGTTTTTTTTAAGGAATATTTAAAAATGTATAAAATAAGATGACAAAATGAATAAAGGAATAAAGGAAATAATAACACTAAAAAGCTTTATTGTTCAAGAGAGCATTACCTGAAATATCACTAACCTCCACACTAGGATTCCCTGTGTCGTGGAGACTAGTCTCCTTCGTCTTACAAAATAAATAGGAAGTAAGGTATACATCAACATCATCGTACAGGTAAGATATTTTAGGCTACAGTAAAAAGATAATATGCAATTCCAGAGCCAAAATAAAAATTAAAAATTATATTTAAGGTATAAATTAGTTTGTCCTTGTAGCGGCGAATGGCGGCGGCGACCTCTCGTGTCCGGCCCTGGTTCAATCCATGGTCCGGAGCGAGAGGGAATGGGAAGCCGTCGCCTCCTTCTGCGAAGCAGTCATGCTAGCGAAGGAGGTGGCGGAACGTGAGAGGGAGAGAGCCTCACATTCCAGCCGCCGCGGGAAACGACCCGGGCGTCAGGGGCCACCGTAGGCGCGGGCCTGTGGACGGTGAGTAATGGGCTAGCTGTCCGTCCGTCTTATGACGACAGGCCGTGTCGACGGCGCGTTCGTGTTCCAAGCGTGCCTCAAGGAGATGTCAGCAAATTAGAAGGGTCCGAGAGGGCCGATGCCTGCCAGGACTGCGGGACTGTTCGAAAGAGATACCGTGGCCCTGGAAAACAAAGAGCTATGAAGGAACATGGATGGGTTTTAGTCAGTACAAGTATAAAATTATTTATTTGAAGTTGCAGTATTTGTCAAAAATAATATTGACATGTATAATTACTACACGCGTATACGGTGCGCAGTGTAAGTTGCATTAATTGCGTTTAATTGAGCCAAAGTAAAGTATCTTTTGTGCAGCTTATTAGAATAATTACGGAAATGAAAAAAAAATAGGAATCTCCATGAACCTACACAAGTGCTACTATCTCTTTTATAGAGTAGGTACCTATATAAAAGACTTTCTATCAGACAAATCACTGCTCCAATAATAATAGTCCCCCTCAGTCATGATGCGTTTGGGCCCACTGATGTGCCTACCATAATTTGTTCCGCTTTTTTATATATTTTTTGTGAAATCTTTTTTTTTTAAACTGTATTGTATTTTTTTGTAATGTAACTATTGCAGGCCCTAAGGGCGAGACGTAGCTGATCACAATTTCATTATTTAAAACCCGTATTATGTACCTAGCTATGATCCACAATAAAGATATTGATTGATTGATTGAAGTCTGCCATTCCCTTTCACTCCGCCCAGAGCGGGAGGAGTCATGTGATGAATTCCAGACCAGAAAAAGGTATGAATTAGTTATACGTGTGTCGTGTGCATGTGTGTGGTGTGGAAGTGAGGTGTGGGTGTGTGACGAATGTCTGAGCTAAGGTAGTTTAGTTGAGTAAGGTAGTCTATGGTAGTTAGTAGGCAGTGTACTCACTTGGTCTCTCCAAGTGAGTACAAGAAATAAACCAGAAGGTTGAGGATAGAAAGGGAATTCGTAAGTTTTAAATTTTAAGAGGTGAGTTTTGCATTTATTTCTAGTCATAGGCAGTAAATCCGTTGCACTACTTAGCTTACTGTAAATAAATGGTCCCATATAATGGAAACATCTGTTGCCGAAGCAGAGTCTACATTTTGGTTTCTGCCATCGAGGCTTATCTGCAGTGATTATGGACTGATCCCAGTACAGTGTGATATTGCAATTTATTCATACTATTCTTATTCTTCTAAACCACATAAATTTCATGATAATTGCACACCCATAACGCGAATAAAGACGTCACAAATCCAAGTCTTATCTCCCTACATATGTGCTAAAGTAAATTCGCACAGAATCCATGTAACATTCACCTTCATGCGCCCCAATAGGCCGTCATCAATCACTTACTGTTAGCGACATATAATGGAGAAGAAATTATTATGAGCGACGACATATTCGGGTTACAGGATCTTGTGAGATCACAATTATTGTATGTGAGTGAAGTTTTTAGGGCGTTTAGTGAGGCGTAATCTGAATTTTTGTTCGGGATTTCAAAAGATTATTTTTGCATATTAGTTGATTTTCATTCGTTTAGTTACCTTGTAATGTTATTTATTTATTTAATGCAAAATGTACACAATCATAGTTACAAGCTGGGCTTAAAACTAGACAGTACATGACCCTGTTAGGGCGCAGCAAAATTACTTAAAACTAATTTAATAATATTGCAGCGAGCCTTTTATCACTTCTTCTTCCTTCTTCCTTCCTTCTTAAAGGAAGTGGGGCATAATTGGTTAATTGATGTTACATATCTTCCAATTTATGGCGGTCATAGTCAACAATTTCTTCACGGTGTTTTCCTTCACCGTTTAGGAGCAGTGGTGATGATTTATTACTATGTTTTCCTAGTATACGTAAAATAGTTCTTGTTTATGTTAGTTTTATCATTTTAAGTTTACAGTTAGTTTAAGTGGGACAAAATTTAGACTACTTTCTGCAGCCCTGACACAACAGGACGAGCTGGACAAGACCAGCGACCAGTGGTCCATATAGCCCCTGGATCGAAACAAAGGGCAGTCACGGGGAGAGGCTTTAGCCCAGCAGTGAGATGACGGAGGCTAACAGTATCAGTATCTGTTAATAACTGTTATTATTCTTTCTAAATCTGATTAAACAACCTGTAGGTATGAAGAAAAGGGTGTAAAGTTCTTTATACCAAATATAAAAGGGAGGATCCTCCGACCAGACAGGTGTTATGTCTGGTGGGCAACTGCCCGACAGTTATTGACGGGTTTCTCTATATAGTCTTAAGTCGATGTAAACTTTGCTTGAGACTTGTAGGAAATTGATGTTAGTTCTTCCGTCGTGTCATTGATGGCGCTGTAGTACTTTTTGATGTAAGTTGCTTTTTGATGTAAGTTGCTTTTTGATGTAAGTTGCTTTTTGATGTAAGTTGCTTTTTGATGTAAGTTGCTTTTTGTACACAAGGTTAGGGTGTAGACATACTTTATTAAATTTTTAGCACCTTTATTTGTGCATCTCTGGGTTCAAACCCACTACCTACGCGTGAGCTTACAAACACAATCGTCATACCTATCACTATAAAATAACTAAAATATCTACATGTTTTGAATTCCAAGAAGATGGAAAATATTTAAATGGAAACAAAAATTCCTTTCAAACTTACTTGCAAAGCTACGTGTAACCGCACAGGGAGAACTCGTGACCGACTGTAGTGGTTCACGACAGCCAATTTACCTACCCACGTTTAGCGGCGAGGGGGGCGCTAGTGGCGGTTGTGAGTGGCTCTTGTGACTTAGTGGACTATGTACTGTCTGATAATTTTATAAATGTATGATACTTTTAATAATGAGTGACAATTTTATAAATGTATGACAATTTTATAAATGTATGAAATAACAAAATTGTTTATAAATTGATCTAATAATGTTTAATAATATTCTTGAATTGTTACTGTTACTGAAAGAAAGAAGGCTATCCTCTCTCCTAATGCTGCTGTGCCCGACAGGGTCCATACTGATCTCTAATTTGCTAACACCATCTTTGTGTAATACATATGGAATGCAATAAAAAATTGAGTATTGAGTATTGATTGTACAGCCACGAGCACAAATATGTCAATTTTCTTTAATATAACACTACGACTTGTAATCCCCACAGGAATAGGCAGAGGTGTACCTAACAGTGCTCCCACATGTTGCCAGTTATGTTTAATTCCCATGTTATAGGGGGCAAACTGATTGCCATCAATCAGGCACAAATCCAGACAACGTGGCTGCTACTGAGAAATTCCTGATTGAGAAACCCAATAAATCTTTGCCCGACCCGGGAATTGAAGCCAGGACCTCATACTCAGCAGGTGCGCTTGGGACCACTAGACCAACAACGCAGTCGATTTCCCGAGATAATTTTCTTTCTCTCTGAAATAACCATAGCAACTTTGAGATAAGGCCCGACGTCATGACTTCCACATTATTATGTTCGTAACAGCATAAAATAACAGACAATACGGTAAAACAAAATAACTGAAGTATTTACACTTTAGTGCTCGTGACTGTGTTATACAGCATTTTCACAGTTATTTTACTTCCGACTGCACCATTGTCAAAATCATATATGAAGTAACACTATTACAGCAACCATGCTGTTATGTTATTATAAATGCCAAATCTGTCAAAATTACTGTGACTTTTACTATTTAAAAAAAAGTTTATTGCAAATTTGCAAACGTCATAGTAAATCAACGTGCCACGACTATACAAAACTATAAACTTCCAATTTCTTATTGTATAAACAACATGAATTAATGTCTTGAATTTACATACTGTACGTAAATTAAAGACATTAATTCATGTTGTTTGGAACATTTAGGCTTTTCTTAGTCCCGGATTCGTACAAACTGATAAACTAAGTGAATTATAATGTTCTTCTGGCTGATAACTGCGTAGGCATTGGCTCGTAGACCTACGTGCTACGCCGGCCTACGCTGCTACGCGGCTACGAGTTTTGAGCTTTTGAGTCGTGGTCGTGTTTTGTTTAAGTTACATTGAATTATTTCAAGTTAATATTAATTTGAAATATATATTTTATCAAAACCGTGATGAAGTATTGGATTATAGGGTTTTTCAATCAAGAATTTCGAAATAGCAACCCGGTGTTTAAATGTGTGTCCTGTTGATGGCAAGAGGCTCGTCCCCTATTGCATGGGACTTAAACATAACTTGATAAATGTCTACTACAACCTCTGCTGAACCTTTGACTTTTTTATTGACTTTTATTACTTATTTAAACACTTTAAAACAATTTTCACAATTTTGGTAGTAATACTCACCTGCAACAAACTATTAATAAATTGCCCGAGGTAGCTCGCCGCAGCTGGGCTGAGAACATTAAAGATACGCCGCTGTAACTGTATTTTTTAATTTTCTTACTAACTAACAAAATACGATGCTTCAACAAACAACTCCTGTAAATTAAGGACTATTATAATACTTTTAGCCGTTTTTCTTATTGATGTTATGTTACCACGTGTCTGGTACCACGTATCCTTTTCCTCACTATGTTGGATCGACATTTTGTTTAATCGGATGCAGCAGAATGCTATGTTTTATAAGAAGCAACTGCCTATCAAAATTCTATCACCAGCCATTAACTGGGTATCACTAGGTGACCCCTGACAAGACTGGTTGTCAGACTCTCAGGCTTCTGATTACTCGTAAAGACAGTCTCATCATCTGCCTAGCCTTTTCCCAAACTATCCTGGGGTCGGCTTCCAGTATAACCGGATGCAGCTGAGTACCAGTATTTTACATTAAGCCACTGCCTATCTGATACGATACCCCTTGGTAAGACTGCATGTCAGACTTTTGGCTTCTGACGACTCGTAACGACTGTCAAAGATCTACAAATGACAGCCGGGACCAAAGACTTAACGTGCTTTCTGAGGCATGGAGGTATGTATTTATGGTCATCCATCCACGGACCGACCTCGGCAAGCACGGATTAACCTTAAACATCGACCCGTGCGGCTGTTATTATTTAGCCACGAGCTCCTCCTCCTCCTGTCGTAAAGATAGTCTAATAAACTCAAAAATCGCACATTTTTGAGTTTATGACGGCATCCGGACCAACTGTTTATAGTATTTTCCGAGGCACGGAGGAGTTTCGTATACAACCATCTACGAACCGACCTCGGTAAGCATTACATTGGCTCGACTCGTGCAGCTGTTATTGTTTACCTACGATTCCCTTTCGCGATGGTTGTGATAAAAAGGTTACCAAAAAAGGTTGCTCGCAGTTTTGATTATTTTTGTGGCATTACTTCTTATCTTTCGGCACTTATTGACGTTGCGGCGCGACTCCAGCAGCTGCACTCTTGGCGTGTACTTCAATCTCTGGCGCACGTACTCCTCGATGTTCTCTGCCCCAGTGGTGTTGTGTAGACGAGAGATATACACCGGGGTGTTCGGCTTCGCGGTACGCAGTTAAACGTTGGGCTCCACAGGAGCCTTACCGCAGCGGTGTGCGGTATTGCCACACATACATGCATAAGTTCACGCCTCTTTCCCATCGGGGTAGGCAGAAACCACAACGCCACCTACTACGATCCTCACATACTCCTTCTGCTTCGTCCACGTTCATACACTAATTAGAATTATGAAAAAAGCACAAGTCGTAGTCAAAATATATGTTAGTAAGCAAAATTAGCGAGAGACTGATTGCTCGGGGCACATCGGATACATTTGTTGGGGATTTCCTTTCCAACTACTGATATTTTTCATAAATACGAATTATGTTACAAGTGTAAAATCCCTATTAGGTTTTATTTATATTACTCCCAAACTACCATAAAACCAAACAACTCTTCAAATTCTAAGTCCGAAAACTTACAAAAAAAACTAAATTACATATTTTTATTGATGAAAACTTACAGCAGTGTCAGGGGCGTTCAACTCAATTATGTAGATGTTTACCAACTTAAACCTGTGACACTCACAAATGGGCAGCTTCGTCTCATCCCGAAGATTCATAGGCCGAATACAGACGAACTGATATCCAAGTTGAGTTGAGAAAAACACGAAGCGCGCATGCGCCAACTCGACCAATGTTGTTCCTGACTATGGACAGTGCGTGACGAGCGCTCGAGACGCTGTAGGGAGGTGACCCCTGTCGATACTGTCGAGTCGATGATTGATAACGGATTGGATAACGGTGGATTTTTAACGGCAGTGTATGTATGGATAATTGAGTGGACTGTTATAGTTGGCAGACGTTGAATTAGTTTTGTGGTCTAATATGTGAAGTGATTTTATCTATCAAGGCCAACAAAAGTTTTAATCGATCGGTAACCTGCAACTTAAATAACGCTAGCGTGACTAAATTTTATTGCTAAAAATAATATCGCTGACAAAGGCAATCTTAATCGTTTCTGAATATCGTAAATCTGTTATTGTCGATCCAAACCGCTTGCCAATTCATGACTAAAACATAAACCGCCTCAATAGAATAGCCCCTCCATTTTACTACACACTTTTTTTTCGCAATAAAAAACATTACATCCGTAAAAAACACTGCAAGGCGTTTATTGCAGTGTTTATTTGTTCCGCGCGAACGTAAGATATTGTTTTCGATAGCAAACATTATTGCAAACAATAAAAGTCGAGATCTCGGTACGTCCCTAATGGCAGATTTCACCAATGTTCAGTGTGATAAAATGTTCGGGACGGGCGGACTAAAGCGCGCGCTCCGCGATCCAAGCCCGCCAAAGGAAAATTCAAATATTATTCTTAAAAAAAATTAAACAGTGCCAGTAACAAAAAAAAAAAATTGTAATTTAAATTCGAAGATTAATAAAAATATTTTATTTTCTGTGAGATTAGGGCTGTGTAAGTTTTACGAACAATTAAAAAAAACTGTTCGGTGATTGGTTCATTTTATTTCGGTTACTATAACAAAATAAGTATGTGAAAGTTACTGTTAAAGAACTGAATTGTGTTTTCTCGGCCGTTATGGAAGTTTCTCATAAGGTAAGCGAGCTTTATTTTCAGGTTTCTCCTTCCTGCTATGGAAAAGTTATGAAACTTTCTGACTTCCTGCTTCTGAAATTAAATTTATATGGTTTCGATATTAGGGCTTCCTTTACAATATTAATAAACTTTAGGTACCGAACCTGACGATTATACTTGTTACAGAGAACCGGCAAGTTTTTAAATAATTTTATCAGCGGATCTTTGCTACATAACTGTCTAATTAAAAAAAAAAAAAATTTCTTCGTCGAAAAACTATCAACATTTGATTTTAAATAAGGAATCATTTGAGCTTACTTTTCATATTTTAAAAACAAACTTAAAAATTACAAAAAACCTAGCAATTGAATCTCACGTTCTACTTCTATTTAATCGAGCAATTCCCTTTAAATTTATATGGTTTCGATATTAGGGCTTCCTTTACAATATTAATAAACTTTAGGTACCGAACCTGACGATTATACTTGTTACAGAGAACCGGCAAGTTTTAAATAATTTTATCAGCGGATCTTTGCTACATAACTGTCTAATTAAAAAAAAATATATATTTCTTCGTCGAAAAACTATCAACATTTGATTTTAAATAAGGAATCATTTGAGCTTACTTTTCATATTTTAAAAACAAACTTAAAAATTACAAAAAACCTAGCAATTGAATCTCACGTTCTACTTCTATTTAATCGAGCAATTCCCTATAAACGGTCCATAGTTAAGTTTAATTTGTAAGCCAAAATAATTAATGAAACCAATTAACAGACACTTCATTTAAATTGACGCTATTTGGGGATATCCCGGGGAATAGTACCCGGTTGATTGCGATTGATGACGGCCTTAATTTTTGACGATATTTACTCCTAAATGGATAAAGAATATTTAATACATGAACAGTTTAGACTGTGGCAACCAGTCTTACTAAGGGGTATCCTATTACCCAGTTGTGTTGTGTTGTGTTGTGGAGGTCAGATAAGCAGTCGCTCCATGTAAAATACTGACATTCAGCTGCATCAATAGGACCATCAATGGGAAAAGGCTTGGCAGATGCTGGTGATGAGTTTCAACTAATGCAATCTTCAACATTATAAAAGTCAACGTGGTCAGTACATCTAGATCAAGAGACTGTCAGCGGCAATATTCCATAAAAATGTGCCTTTAAACACGGATTAGATGCACTGATCTCGTTCAGTTTCTCTGGTGAAATTACTCCTAAGCTGTTTCGTAAAGAACCTGCCGGTGTATCACGAAGTTTTGAGCACGCGCTTAAGCCTGGATTACGCTCTCATCTAAACGTTCGCCATGAAGCTTCATTAACATCTTTATTAAGCACTCTTATTTAATTTAAAAAGCTTCTTACAAACATTCGTTATGATAAAAAATACTTTGTTGGAGAATGGCTGTAAAACGCTAGTGTTACGTCACATGTCTTATTCATGAATGGAACGACTGAATGAATTTGTTATATGTGAATACTTCGCTGGAGAATTTCAATACTAATGACGCTATTTGAGCAATAATTATTTACTGTGAGCATGCGGTACTATCATAGGTATACTTCTGTATAACCTTTCGGGAATTACAAGCGTAATGTTGTGGAATGTACTGTGAATGGATATTTGATATTATTGTAAGTGGATTGAACATAATATAGTGTACAAAATATGCAAATTCTGTACTTCTTTTTCTACTTCTGCAACCTTGGGCCACCGAATACAGTACGAGTAGGGCTCTTCCAAATCTCTGATGACTTTAATGATGTCTGTTCCTTATTATCTTTTCTTCTAATTTTACTACTTTATCCTGTATCCTACACAAAAGTATTTTAAAATCTAAAAGAATATTTATGTCCAGGAGAATATTTAATGTTTTGTAAAATTTGTAACCAGATTTGGTACCTAAATTACGACTGCATTTTGCGTGCTGAAAAAAGTCAGCGAAATATATAAAATGTTTTTATTTATAAGATCATATTTCATGCAAATAAATCATCTTGAATCTGCTCTTTTAGCAGTTTTGTGTCATGGCTTGGCCATCCGGTTTCAAGCACAGACTAAAACTTAACATGATGTTAAGTTTTAGTCTGTGCTTTTAGTTTGGCAGATGTACCTAGCCTTTTCATAACTATGTTGACGGCGGCTTCCAGTCTAAGCGGATGCAGCTGAATACAAGCTGAACTCAATAACCGACTAAGTCTGTTTGTCGGACTTTAGAACCACTGCCAAAGATTTACAAATGACAGCTGGAAACAACGGCTTAGCGTGCTTTCTGAGGCACCGAGAAAACTCAGTACGTAATGGACGGTAACCAATCCGAATTCCGACCTGGGCAAGCGCGGTTTAACCTTGAAAATCGATCCGTGCGGCTGATATTATTTAGCCACGAGCTCCTCGCAGACTTAAACCTAACGCAGTTGGGTATTTGCCTAAATCTCGGTACATTTTCCATTAAAATAATTTCACTCAGTTAACTATACAGATCTATAGTAACTGCATATTCCATATCCTCAGAACTTTCCGTTCGGATCGCTAACAAGAAGTTAGTATAAGTACTTCAAGTGGTAGACTAGGAAACGTATAAGTTAACGGTACACTAGGGGGAAATACTACCATTACCTACTTACTACTGCTCTCAAGTCTGATTCAGCCTTTCTAAAAGATTTTCTACTAAAGGCAAGGTACGGAAGTTTAAGCCAGTCGAGATGTCTGCGTGAATAATTAAGTTTTCGTCTCATGAGGAAAATATAATGTTTTCATTTATTTCACGCCCTTTTTCGGAATAACCTACTAAAATCGGAGAGAAACGTTAACCGTCAACTTTGATATAAAGGTCTAGGCTAGCATAAGATACAAAGTTGAAAAATGGTAAATATCAATCTGTCTCGTTATAGGCCTGCAAGTGCCCAAGTCTGTCTGGAAAATCATTATCCTAATCTGTTTTGCCTTTTCCTAATTATGTTGGGGGTCCAATCGGCTTCAACTGAAGACCGATATTACTCGAGGTGACTGACAACCCTGGTCCACAACCCCAGGTACTGAGTACTACGATATCCCATGGCTAGATTGGTTGTCAGACATTTAGCCTTTGATTATAATATTTACCTTTAAGGACAGTTAATGATAGAATGATAGCTGGACCAATTGATCAACAGACTTTTTATGGTGTGAAAAGGTGATGATGATCACTCATCCACGGTCCGACCTCGTCAAGCGTGACCTAATATCATTAAAACCTTGTTTAGTCACGAGCCCATTCCAAATATCCAATCACTAATAAATCCTAACCACAATCACAACTAAACATAATTCAAAATTCATGATACTTCATTAATATAATTTGCTTCCCGCTCGAATCACAACACAGATAGGTATAATAGGAATTCACACCCATTATATTTAAATATTTTATTAGGTTCCGATGACAATATCGAACATTCCAAGGTCTGGGTGGGATGGTCAAAATTGGATCCGTAACGTGATATTTTTGTACAATTATATTTTTTGTAGATTTCTCGTTAATTGGCAGATCAACTTACAGTGCATTAGATAACTCACTTTTATGGGCACCTAATTAATTAATCAGAAGGCTTATTTTATGATTACCCCCACTTGTATTATGCTTATTATTTATTATTTTAGGTACACATCTGCATAACCCTAAAGTTACAGGCGTGCTATTTTGTAATGTTATTCATATTCATATTTTTAGAGGCCATTCTCGAAGCCTAAATCGCTTTCCGACGCATATATCTTAACAAGGCGACATCAGTTGCTCGAAGATATAACTTTCGTAGAAGGCCTTAGGGGTCGGGTATCCGTATAGGTAAAATTATATATAGGTTGCCGGAGTAAGAATTCCTCTTATTCCCTATTCCGATACATTTCAATTTGTCCGAATACTGTTTCCGTGAACACAGATGTTTTCAATTATGTGTTTTCAATTCGATGGAAATAGCTGTCAAGTACTGTTGTTTGTATAAAGGCGACAGTCCATAACAGTTCACTGCTTAGCTTTGCTTTGTGTGATAATATTGGTGAGATTGTTCACTGCGATCCACGGTAATGGTAATTATGAATACGTGGCTGGTAAACGCACGCGGCTAAGGGTGCACCCAGCCTTTTTACCGTCGAATCATCCATTATCGTTTTTAATCATAGATTTTATCCATCGTAATTATCTACATCCAGGTATAAACACAACACATTTTTTACTCCTACAACAATTTTGGATTCTCTCTGCTAAGCGTGTTATACGTCAGTGCCTATCTAAATGCATTCAATGTTACCGTACTAATCCGCAACCGCTTCAACCGTTCATGAGCGATCTACCCGCGTATCGCGTAAATCAAGTCAAATCGTTCTCCATCGTAGGCGTCGATTTCGGAGGCCCGTTTCGTATAAAGCTAGGTCCTCACCGTGGCGCTAAGATAGACAAGGCATACCTATGTCTGTTCGTCTGTCTTGCTACCAAAGCAGTGCACCTTGAGGTGGTTTCTACTTTAAGTTCTGACGGTTTTATCGCAGCATTACGACGCTTTGTGGCGCGACGCGGTCGCTGTAATGAAATACACGCGGATTGTGGGACTAATTTTGTAGGTGCTAACAATCAATTAGCGACTCTAATGCAACACGCATCTAATGCAGAAAAGATATCTTTTAAATTCAACCCTCCTTCGGCTCCACATTTTGGCGGAGTGTGGGAAATTCAAATCAAGGCAGCTAAATCTCATCTATTACGTATCGTTGGTGACCAAGTCCTTACTTTTGAAGAACTCACAACTCTGTTCACTCAAATCGAAGCCGTTATGAATTCTCGACCGTTGTATCCTATGAGCTCAGATCCTAACGATCTAACTGCTCTGACCCCAGGACATTTCCTGACCTTAGAACCTTTAACCGCCGTCCCTGATGAAGATCTATCACACGTCAATACTAATCGGCTTCACCGGTGGCAGCTGTTACAATCGTTTCATCAGAATTTTTGGTCCAGATGGAAAAACGAATATCTTAACTCTTTAACGCAACGTGCCAAATGGACCAAAGATTCCAAACCGTTACAAGTAGGTTCGATGGTGATAATCAAGGACGACAATCGTGCGCCATTACATTGGCCTCTTGCTCGTGTGGTAGATCTCCTACCTGGACCTGACGGGGTAGTTCGGATCGCAATCGTTAAAACCGCAACGAACCATATAATACAACGACCGTTGGTGAAGCTATGTCCATTGCCCATAGCCTAAATCGTTTAACTTAATAATTCTCAACGTAATTTTAACCCATCGTTCAATTTTAGTTTAACTTAATTTATCGTTATTATTAGTTTATGTTATCATTTATCGTTCTTTAACCAGAAAATGCAATAGCCATTTTGGTGGGCGGGATGTTCCGTCATCGTACAGAACTAAACGTACCTAATCTACAAATTGCACTAATCGATGTTCAACGTTCCATCAGTTTGCGACAGCAAAACGCAGACCTTATATAGTCTGTGGTGCATACCGTGACTCGTAAAAAGTTGGAGCGAAAACACTTTCCAAAAACCCGTGTGTGTGAGAACATCTCTTTTCGCGCCTAACGTTCTCCTATCCCAATACTGGATAGCCATCGGTTTCTTCTTCTACGTGCGTGAATCTCAGACTCGCATCCCGGAATTCCTGTGTTCTGCCCTTGGAACCATCGGAGGTGGAAGGCTCAGCGTGTGTCGTAGCAGTCCAAGGTACGTGTATGCACTGTATTTGCTATTGACATTCTGTGGAGTTTTTGAACATCGTTTTTAATCGTAATCGTGTGTTCCCTAGTAGCAAAAGGCCACCCCTGCTATTTCGGCTTTGGTGCGCATGCTACATGTTTTGGTAGGTGCCTGGGTGGGTAAGGCACGCGGTTCTTTTGTTTGCCAGATTTACGAAGTTGTAACTCCCAATATTATCCCAATTGGTTAGCATACGTTACTCCACACACAAAGAAAAAGTCCCGAGTTATAATAAAGAAACTAATGAATATTAAATATTTAACATTCATATTCCCGTTTTGCTACCATTATAATGGAATTACCATAAGTTAAAAGCCCAGGCCTAGCCTAGCCTCACCTATAAAACACTACGCTTACATAAATTCAAGATGGTATTTTAATAGCTCTGGGCCCAACTGGTAGTGGAAGATGGACTTTAAATCACGTAGAACTAATAAAATGTTGCGAAATAATTACCGTTTTTACAGAAAATGTTACAATGACATGCATTGTTTCAGATTTCATGTAGTTTTAGTAGTATTTTTGGAAAACTTGCATCGGAATACCTTTATTGTTTTTTTTTTTTTTTTGTTTTTAAATGGCGATGTATTACAGTCGAACAGAGTTTTTAATTATATCCATTTCACTGAACTGCGAATTGCTCGTTGCTCTGAGTAAAAAAGCACTTCTTCATTCGAATATAGTACTTATTTAAGCGTATTCTCCGAAGCGGGAGCCATACTCCCAAGACCAGCCGTTTACTTGGAACTTGAATCTCCAAGGATTTGTCACTGGAAACTAATAAGTAAGTTGGGAATGAACTTGAGCCGCCTTTGTCAGTTACCGTTAGTCCAGTGTTTGACCAATACATATAATGGTTACCTATTAGATCATCAATTTTTTTTTATACCCCGTGCAAGGGTTTAACACAAACTTTTACCAACTATCCATGAAAGTTTTGCTACAGCTATTTGGATTTATAGCTCTTTTGTATACAGCATCTGATTATTTATCGATACCTCCTGAATGCAATTCAGACGCTAAATACATTTATTAAACCATAAACTCAAACTGAAGAAATGAGCAAATTGGTCCAAAAACACTTACCGAAATTGTAATGAGTGGAAAATGAAACACCTAGATACAATCAGCTCATAAAGTTCCCATTGCTGGGAAATAGGCCTCCTCTCCGAGAGAAGAAATACGTAGTAATCACATATTTTCGAATTTCGTTCTAGGACATGCCACCCTCCCTAAAAAAATACTTAAAAAGCTTAACAAATAACCTGTAACACTTGAAAACAAACTAACAATTACTTTACCATATACTAAGAAACAGCCGTAATTGACCTGTATAAGTAATGACAGTCTATCAAAAGATCGATATCAGACAGAAAATAGAAGCAAGTTAATATTTTATTCATTTAACTGTCACGTTCTAGGCTAGGTTTCTGCTAACTTAACAGACGGATAGAGAGGTTGCTGGGCTACTTCAGCTAGAACAGTAGGAAGTAGTGAAGAGCAGGCATTTTAGGGGACTGTCTAATGTAGTTTTGACGTTGATTTTTATTATTTAGTCATGGGGTGAAGATACTCATGAAAATCTTGTAATGGAAATAAAGTAAAAAAAACTCAAACAATTTTGTTACATAATTAAAAGAAAACGAAAAAGTTAATAAAACGGAATAATTACAAAATCAGTTATAGTGAAAAGGATGAACATAAGTTTTACCAGTATTCGTCTTTACGTCGTTCTGAATCCATCGTCAAACTACTAACCTAGCATACCTTCGGCTTTGATTGCTATGTAATCTATATCGTTACCATTGAAGATTTTACTCCAAAGTTCCCTGTGAATGCAAATAATCTAAATATGTAAGTTTGTGAGATAAACGGATGTTTGTTACTCTCTCACACCAAAATTACTGAATGGATCTGGATGTAAATTGGCACAGACATAGATAATAGTCTGAAATAGCTTACAAATTTTGGGTTAATGGTGCGACTACTTACCCAATTTTGCTTGGCCTCACATGACATGGCATTTCTCCTGATAGCTTTACTAGAGTATCTTGAATCTGGTTATTTTTATTTAACCAACAAAGCTCGAACATTGCTTTCAGTTTCAACAGCAGATTTGATAAATGTCCAGATCATTGTGGCTAGCTATCTCAAGGGAACACTGTCAACAGTTTGTAAACGTCCGGCGCTAAACATGGCAGACGAAACAAAGCTGCAGTGAACGTGTGGGAAATGATATTGTTACTTTTTAGTTTTCTGTCCGGTATAGTTAAAAGTAAAAATACATTTTGTAATTGTAAAGAGGATAAAAACCTTTATTTCGGACAAGCTTTAAAAGGTAAGTAAGTTTCTTTAACTTGTAAACTATGTTATAATATTATATGAACATTATATGTATATAAACATTTTTCATTGGGAACAACATAAATATAGTGAACATTTAATATCACATATTTGCCAAATATTTTGCCTAATTAATTAAACCATTTATAAAACAATAATTCGTCTTCGTACTCGCACCTCTTGCTACGTACCACGCTAAGGTGGTGCTACGCCATACGCTACGCGCTGTGCTACGGCGTAGCATGCGCTGTACATAGCATTCTGTTAAATATAAGTTTGTAAGCTATTCGTTAGTATTAAAAGTTAAAACACACGCACACATGTGAAAACACTATATCATTATGTCAACCGCAGTACATCACTGGTTCTTAATGTCTTTACTAACTCCATTTTCGATAATTCGAAAAATTCGAAGAATGATCGAAAATAATTATAATTTGTATAATTTTTGACCCTCAACAGCTGCGTTTCTGCTTTCCAGCCTTCGAATCTAAATCAGTCCACAAAGTATCACGTCCCCACGTCAAAACCCATGATTTTGACACGAAAAAGTAATTTTTTTTTAAAACCAGTGGCTAACCAAAGAGGAAATGCAATATTCTACTCACACACATAGTAATCACTGTCATGATATCCTGGTATGTCACTTTATGTTGAGAGAAACTTGTTATTATAACTCTTTGTACGTGTGCTCATTTGGTGTTTGAAGTTGATGTTTTTGTTGAAAAGGAATATATTATTTTTGTGGAAAGTTTCGAGTTTTATGTGATTTGGGAAACCCATGATGAGTCATGTGGCTTTGATTTAAAATTAATGTTGCTATGTTAAATAAGTTAGTGAGCTCGTGGCGTTCATTTGTAGATCTTTGACAGTCGTTACAGGTAGTTAGTGGCCCGCAAGTCTGACAACCAGTCTTGCCAAGGAGTTGCAACTGGGTTCATCATCATCATCATCATCGTTTCAGCCGAAAGACGTCCACTGCTGGACATAGGCCTCCCCCAAGTGGACATAAGGGGGGGTTTTGCCATAATCGCCACGCTTGGCAGGTGGGTTGGCGCTCGCAGTACGGTTGTTACAAAAGCACAGAGGACGCTGCTGCCCATTCTCTGGCAAGTCCCTTAGTCGCCTCTTACGACACCCACGGGAAGATATGTGATGGTGCTATTCTTTACGTCCGACACCATACAGAACACAACATACAGCAACTGGGTTGTAAAGGTCAGATAGGCAGTCACTACATGTAGACGCCGACCTCAACATAGTTGGGAATAGAGATGGGCTGAGTAATGATTTTTTCTGTATCGATGACTGCATGACAATGACAAAAAAATATCGATGACAGGAACAATGACAAAATCATCAATGATTTTTATTTGAGTAACAGATCTCGTCACTTTAATTGTGAGTAGATACTCAAATGATCGCGGAACAGCTTAGTGAAATTATCAGTCATTGTCATTAGTGTCATTAGTTTTTTTTGTAGACATTAGGCATTGGTCGAATTTGTCAGTTAGCGCTCGTAATTAACTTTTTCTTAGTTTGTGACATTCATGGTAGGGTATTTTAAGGCAGCGCATGTCGCACGCAAACGTAAACAACGCAAGTGGAAGCATTATTGCCGTTTCGTGCACCCGATTCCGGTGATTTTATCGAAATATGCGAGTTCTGTGACTTCAGAATCGCCGATCGCGCAGCCTCGGAACGTCGCAATTCACACACCCGAGACGGCACGGGACCGTCCGATCCGAGTCACCGAAGTTCGCGTTCATTCTAGTAATGATTTAAAAGCATTGATGATTTTGTCTTTGTCATTGCACGATGAAATAATTTTAAAATATCGATGATTTTTACCTGTGACATGATATCAGACTCATCTCTAGTTGGGAAAGGCTAGGCAGATGATGCTATGGCAAATAAGTTGATATGAAGTAAAATAAAAATAAAGAGTTGTTAAAATGCAGAGACGTTTCTGTTGTCAGACAAACTGCAGCAGTTAGTGCAAAAGGGTAAAATAAATTATTATTATGTGGACTATTTGATCCATAAAATACTTTTAGTAAGATCCCCACTCTTTCAACTAAATACTGCAGGTAGTCTGTGTTCTAAGTAAGATTAATACCCTTTTTATACGGATTTGAAATCAGCAAATGACCTCCCCCCCCCGCTCTGGGCGGAGCGGAAGGACGTGTCAGACTTGTACTGACTAAAACCCATTCATGTTCCTTCTTAGCCCTTTGTGTTCCAGGGCCACGGTATCTCTTCGAACAGTCCCACAGCCCTGGCAGGCATCGGCCCTCTCGGACACCTTCCGATTTGCTGACATTTCCTTGAGGCGTGCGTGGAACACGAACGCGCCGACGACGCAGCACATCGTCATAAGACGGACGGACGGTGAGCTAGCCCATTACTCACCGTCCACAGGCCCGCGGCGGCTGGGACGTGAGGTTCTCTCCCTCTCACGTTCCGCCACCTCCTTCGCTAGCATGACTTCTTCGGAGAAGGAGGCGACGGCTTCCCATTCACTCCGGACCATGGATTGATCCACGGCCGGACGCGAGAGGTCACCGCCGCCATTCACTAAGATTAAAACCTTAGGCTGCATGTTTAGTCCGTACTTTTTTAAACTTTGTCCCTCGCTCTCCCTCACTAAGAGTTTCTCCTGTATAGTGGGTGCGTTGACAAACATTAAAGCTCACGTGCACAAACAGCCAGACCCGGAAAAACTATCTGTAGGTAGGGCATACAAATATTTGTTTCGCGACTTGCAGCGCAGCAGTCGATCGCTCAGTCACTGCGCCAACCGTGCCGTCAATTCATTCCGTATTGACTGCAAGACGGGTTCACTAAATCATATAATGTTCTACATTAAACCGAACCTTTAATCAACCTTCCATTACAGAACTTATTAACTGCTAATACATTGTAATTACACGCGACACTAAGCTGATGATTAACTAAATTAAGTATTTGGTCAAAATAATGGCGTACTGTAATTTGTAGGCAGAACAACAGCTGTTTAGCGTGTTATTATGGTAGCCTGGTACGCCGACTAACACTATCATTAGTGTTATGATGATTAGTCTAAACTCTAATGAGTTTTCTAGCCATTATCCTGTAACGGAACGTTTACAGAATCCTTTTTTAGGGTTCCGTACCCAAAGGGTCAAACGGGACCCTATTACTGAGACTTCGCTGTCCGTCCGTCCGTCCGTCCGTCTGTCACCAGGCTGTATCTCATGAACCGTGGTAGTTAAACAGTTGAAATTTCTACAGATTATGTATTTCTGTTGATGCTATAACAACAAATACTAAAAACTGAATAAAATAAATACAAAGAAGTGATTTTTTTGCTCGTTTTAATAAATAATGGTAAGGAACCCTTTGTGCGCGAGTCCGACTCGCACTTGGCGGGTTTTTATCACTTAGTTAGATGTCTAGTCGTTATCTAGTCTAGTCTATTTAAGTACCTATTATAAAACTGCCTTATTAGTCAAGTACTCGCAACCGCTACTGGAACGAGGTTCTGGGTTAGATTTTCAGGTTGAGATAAGAGTGGTAATGCCACAATATAGCATTTTTTGTAACGGTATTTTAACTCTAAGTGAAAAGTGACAATTACTAAAAGAAGAAAAATTAATAGTAAAAATCTCACCTTTACTTCACGGTAATATAAGCTACACGTACATAATTTATTTGTGTACCAACACGTAGCGAGCGTTTGATTACGGCAAACATTAATAATATGTTGTGTCGGCGCTAATTTGTAACAACTTATTAATGATGTAGGAAGTTCCAGATTTTTTTCTACTTGCTGATTAATGTTGATTGTGGGTCTCACATGAGTGTCGGTACTTAATGCCACATTATTCATTCATCATTAAGACATATCGGACTCGAAAGATCAGTATAGTTGACGAATTCGGAAGTCAATCTATACTATAAAATCATGGGTAGTTCGAAATTCTTCGTCATTGCATTTCACCCATGTGGTAGGATATGTCAGTTTCCTCACCATATTTTCTTTAACCCTTTGAACGGCAATGATAATTAAATAAATGAAGTACACAAAGTAACGTGCCGGTGATGCTCCATATTAAGCTGAATTAAAAAAATAGTATTTTTCTTTTTCGATTGTGCGGTCAACAGTCTGTGAGACGGATCAATAACAGTAACACCAAAAACCAGCAACTTTCATAACAACCCATCTCATAACATAGCTATCTAACATTGATAAGAAAATCTTGGTCCGTTCATCGGCAAACAGATAGAAAGTTGGATTAGAATCTGAGACTTCGTTCAAAGGGCGGAGTCGAAGCACGTGCGATACTGCGATATGATATGATACTGCATTCAATATAATATGGATTATTGGTGGACTGTGACATTAGTTTAGTAGTCACAAGTGTTCTGGGCTCGATTCCCAAGTCAGGCAAAGTGTTATTCCGTTTTTCCATTAGATTTGTTTCAATAGCAGCCAAGTCGGAATTTGTAACCGATTGATTAAGGTTTCTCTAAACTAAGATTATAGATTAAAGAGTTTGTTACGATTTAATTCAAAAACTACAAAGCCGATTTTTTTAATTTTTTCATCAATAGAAAGCTACATCTTTACCGAGTAACATGGGCAATATTATATCACAATTTTCGCGGACGAAGTCGCAGGTGAAGTGCTTGTTGACAATATAATAAAAGAACAATAAAATACCAATAATCCTGTGATTTTAATTAAGGGTGCGTTTGCAATTCGGCCCAAATTTTGCTGTTTTTCGGTACATTTTGTGGCTAAACTAAACCAAATCAAATATAATTAATAACTAATACAGATAGATTGGTTCTTCATCTTCAATTTCATGAAACATTTTTTTTTTTAAGTTATTATTTTTTTATATTGTAATAACGATCTTCCGTTGACATGTTTACGAAATCGGCTTGAGTTTAGGAACAATTTTTGTTCTACTATCAACATATTTTAAGATTTCTAAAAATACGGTAAGTAGGCAGACATAGTCAACTCTAAATCTAAGAAAAAAAAATATACCTAAGTGTCACAAACTCGTCGAGGAGTTCCAGTAGCAGGCACAGAAGTACACCTTCAGGTCGCTCCATCAATTGCGGAGGTAAGGTCTCATCATAACTAACAAAACGACCCCAAACTCAGCACACCTAGCTCAACTCGTCGAGAAGTTCCAGTAGCAGTTGCCGAAGTACACCTTCAGGTCACTCCATGAAGTCCGGAGGTAAGTACGTATTACATAGAAGTAAGAGAAACAAAAAACTTTTAAAGTTTCAAAATTAGTTCACTTGACACGTGTCAATGTAGTAGTTCGATTCGACGCCTGTCAATTTTGCAAACGCGTCCTTAAATTTATTGACACACACAAGTTAGGTTACATACAAACATAGAAAAACAAAATACAATGAGCAAAGTTAAAATAATTCAAAGTAGAAGTAGAAGTGGGCCCCAGACTAGGCACAGCCTGTATCTTGTTGTATGATGGCAACGGACTTGCCCCCCTATTACGTGGGACTTTAACTAACATAACTGGCGAAATGTGGCTGTTCTATTAGGTACAGTCTGCAAAGGAGATAAGTAACCAAGTCCTAATACTAGTAGTATGAGAACTTTACTTAGGTATCACCTTTGCAGACCGAACATCTGTGCTTCTTCGGGCATGTACTGCTAAACAGATGTGATGTTAAATAACCTTTTTTTATTTCAATTGTACCGTTGTCGACTATTGTGCAATGACCTACTTTAATTGTTATAACGGTCTGCGAAATTCGAAATTAATAAGTAACTTTTATAACAATCCTTTTAATAATACATCCAATTTCACAAGAAAATCTTGGTACATTCATCGGCGAACAGATAGTAAGTTGGATTATAATCCGAGAGTTCGTCCAATGAGCGCGAGGCGAGTATCGGAGTCTAAGCACGTACGGTAGTGCGATATGATATGTCACTACATTAAATATCATACGGATTACATTCGTACTAACTTTTGCTTAGGTTTATTTTGGGCTAGCGTTTGCCCGCGGCTTCGCCTGCGTAAACTTATAATTTGAAAATAACCGTCTCCGACACGTGGCGCTATCTTTAATCATAAGAACGTTATTGTTGTTTTCTTCGGGAACAGTACTTTTTTTCGGGATGATGATTCCCCAAATTAAAAATTGTACGACGTATAAAAAATCCCAGATTAAATCATTTGAAGCCAATTTAAAAAAGGTTTACGGCGCGACTGTACTGAAGTTTAAACTATTTTAAAAAAATATCTAACTAAAAAAAAAAAAACTAAATAACCCAAAAGCGACTGAATTTCGGTAGAACATTTGGTGGCTTAACTTGTTGCATATTAACACTACTATGACGTCATGCAAGCAATACGTCGAGTTACCAGTAACCCTGTATAGTGCCTCTGCCGGTTCAAACCTGTCACCAAAACTTGGACGTCGCTGTCTGTTTTAGTAAACGTACAACGTTTCAAGTTCAACAAATATACATGATCTACACTTGAATGTGTATTCTCTAATTTTTACTCCAGAGGTTGATTTAGGGAAACATTATCCATTCAGTCTTAATTCTAGAAACATTCCCAAATATAAGACGGCTTTGGTTTGTCTGCCAAATGGCAATCAGTTTACGAATTGCCCATAGCCTATCCAGTGCCGGATTAAGGAAGCGCGGGGCCCGTAGCAAATTCTTTCAAAGAGCCCTTGATCTGCTATGGGTTCTTAAGTATAAAGTGATAAATAAACAATTCAATACTCAATACGTTTATTTGCTATCTATAGGGTGATGATGGAATTACAGCCGAACTTCTGAAGGCGGGTGGAAAACCGGTCCTTAAGGCCCTCCAGAAGTTGTTTGATTCCGTCATACTCGTGGGCAAAACGCCACAGGCATCGTGTAGGGGTGTGGTGGTACTCTTCTTCACAAAGGGCGACAATGCCCGGTTGTTGTTTTCAACAGTCATCACGAATCGTCTCGCGCGCAGGTTTGACGATTTTCAGCCTCCCGAACAAGCCGGATTCCGAAAAGGCTTTAGCACCGTAGAGCACATACATACGCTGCGACAGGTTATACAGAAGACCGAAGAGTACAACCTGACTCTCTGTATAGCGTTTGTGGACTACGAGAACAAACAACAAAAAGCGCACCATGTCAGTCTACCTTAAGGACCAGACCTCGGAACCTATCCTTCTGCAGCGAGGTGTGAGACAAGGAGACGTCATATCTCTGAAACTGTTCACCGCTGCACTGGAAGATGTCTTCAAGGTTCTGGACTGGAGAAGGCTAGGCATCAACGTCAATGGCGAATTCATCTCTCACCTTCGATTTGCCGACGATATAGTTGTCATGGCTGAGACCATGGAGGACCTCAGTACAATGCTCGATGACCTCAGTAGGATCTTAAAATGAACATGGACAAAACCATAGTCATGTTGAATGCCCATGTACAACCCACTCCTATCAAGACCGGAGACTCGAAGCAGTGGACGATTATGTCTGGGACAAACGGTCCAGTTGGGTAAGTCTAACTTCGAGAAAGAGGTCAATCGTCAAATACGACTCGGCTGGGCAGCGTTCGGGCAGTTGCATGGTATCTTCTCGTCCAACTTATCGCAGTGTCTTAAGACGAAAGTCTATGTCAAGTGTGTTTTGCCAATGATTGCAAACGGGACCGAAACGTGTTCGCTCACAATGGGCCTCATCAGAATGGGCAATGGTTATGCTCGGAATTTCCTTGCGTGATCAAATCAGAAATGAGGACATCCGCAAGAGAACCAAGGTTACTGACGTAGCCGGAACAATTGCCAAACTTAAGTGGCAGTGGGAAGGGCACATTGCTCCGAAAAGTTCAAAAAAGTTCTGGAATGGCGATCGCAAAGTGGGAGACGATGCGTTGGAAGGCCTCCCACTAGGTAAACCGATGACCTGGTGAAGGTTGCTGGGATCCGCTGGATGCGAGTCACGCAGTGCACGGGACCGGTCAATGTGGCGACACTTGTTCCCGGGAGGCCTATGTCCAGCAGTCTTTCGGCTGAAATGATGATGATGATGATTATCAGGCCCACTGAAATTCTACACGTTTATACAAGCAACTTTTTGTAGAACTTGTGCATTTACCGTATGAATTCGGTGATTTATTTACACCTAGGAAATAATCGGGTAGGTACCGAGTGTCTGAAGTGGATTGTCTTATTAATAGGAAAAGTTGTAACGTTTCACGTTTTTGTGACATAAAAAAATTCAACATACCACATTTTAATAATTTTCTTTAAAAAAATTACGCTCAGGCAGAGATGAGTGGGTTTAAATAAGCGGGGCCCCCTTTCGCGCGGGGCCCGTAGCAAATGCTACTCTTGCTACGTGGTTAATCCGGCACTGAGCCTATCCATTTATGTATAAAATCTGCTATTTAACTGGTATTATAGAGAATACGAGCCTTCCAGTTAAGATTTTGATTACCAACATAAATTTTACACATAGGTAGGTTTATGGTGGGTGGTGCATGATTTAAATCTACACCAAGTTAGGACACTTGTCAAATATCTTTCTTTTTCTATAAATATGTCGGTTTATTGTTATAAAATAGAAACGTTTAAATAAAATTCAATTTAATACATTTAATTGAAATAAATAAAAAAAAAATCTCCATTCTCCATTTGAAAATCATTTTAAATTAATTCAAACTTCATTTAAATTAGAACTCGCAGATGTCAGAGGCGATCACGTTTATGACTATTGAACAAAATATATCCCTCTATAAAAGCAACCACGACGAACATTTCTTAGAAAATAATTGGACGCAAAAGACCCGTTGTTTGATTTTTCTATTTCGGTGATTCTCGACCCCCATGAGGTTTAATTTCTCTTGACCCACATTTAGACGTCTGTCAAGATAAATAAACTGCGGGCAGACAGACACCTGAGGTTCTTAAATATAATATGGTGTGGTTACTAAACTAGTGGCCTTTCTAAAATATAATGTGGTGTGGTTACTAAACTAGTGGCCTTTCTAAAATATAATGTGGTGTGGTTACTAAACTAGTGGCCTTTCTAAAATATAATGTGGTGTGGTTACTAAACTAGTGGCCTTTCTAAAATATAATGTGGTGTGGTTACTAAACTAGTGGCCCTTATAAAATATAATATGGTGTGGTTACTAAACTAGTGGCCTTTCTAAAATATAATGTGGTGTGGTTACTAAACTAGTGGCCCTTATAAAATATAATATGGTGTGGTTACTAAACTAGTGGCCTTTCTAAAATATAATGTGGTGTGGTTACTAAACTAGTGGCCCTTATAAAATATAATATGGTGTGGTTACTAAACTAGTGGCCTTTCTAAAATATAATGTGGTGTGGTTACTAAACTAGTGGCCCTTATAAAATATAATATGGTGTGGTTACTAAACTAGTGGCCTTTCTAAAATATAATGTGGTGTGGTTACTAAACTAGTGGCCCTTATAAAATATAATATGGTGTGGTTACTAAACTAGTGGCCTTTCTAAAATATAATGTGGTGTGGTTACTAAACTAGTGGCCCTTATAAAATATAATATGGTGTGGTTACTAAACTAGTGGCCTTTCTAAAATATAATGTGGTGTGGTTACTAAACTAGTGGCCCTTATAAAATATAATATGGTGTGGTTACTAAACTAGTGGCCTTTCTAAAATATAATGTGGTGTGGTTACTAAACTAGTGGCCCTTATAAAATATAATATGGTGTGGTTACTAAACTAGTGGCCCTTATAAAAGTTGTACGTCCGTTGTGACTCTCAAACAAGTGAAGAAAATCATAGTGAGCAACAAAAATATTTTGTGTACCTAACCATTATTGTTACCCTACGTCATCCCTCTGCTGGGTTAAGGCTCTCTCAACATGACTTCCAGTTCTTGTTCTACCTACAGTTTGGTGCTACGGAAGCGTAGCGTTTGTGTGCGAGTCCGACTCGCCCTTGGCTGGTTTTATTGGTTTAAAATATTTGTTCCTAGAAAGTTTGCTAATTTTATTTTCATATTGTACATACATGATTACTATAAATAATTATTATACTTATGAGCATTTCCAAATCACAAAGTTAACATTTTTCGAACATCTCAATTTATATTTCACAAGTCAGACAAAACCATCCAAAATCTAGAACCATATTCCCGAAACAATCTGCTAATAAACTACCTATATCAAAAGAAAGGGGGTGAAACGTATAACTTCTATCCTTCTTTCACGTTCAAAGTCATACTTAGCACCCTTCTGGGGCCGCCATCTTTGGATTAGAAGTAGGTACCTCAAAGTTGTGCCGCAATTTCAACTGGTCTAATAAAAACAATTGGATTATTTTGTGCTTCGACTAATATTATAAACAGTTTGTGCCTTTCTCATGTTATAAATTTTTAGTGTTAATGGTGTTTAAGTTTAATAGATCACTCTAATTTAAGGGAGATTTTTTTTAAACTTTTTCCCGAAGCAAGAATTTTTCCTGCATCGTAGGTGCCAAAATTTACTATAAATAACAAGTCTTTTGACATCCGCTACAGATATACGATGTTTGCAAGAAATTACGAAATTAATGGTCCTTCATATATATAGGTCTTGCTGCTAGATGACCTAGCTAAATCATGCATACATCCGGTATAAGCTATAATGGTTCCTGTTCTTGTTAAATTATCTTTTAGGTATTTATTAGATCGTACATACTAAATTACAAACCAAGCAAATAATACACTAGGTTTTGTTTGCGGCTTCGCTCTCGTTTTGTACAGTAATTAACAAACAAGAACGTTTTAAATGTAGCTTATGACACACGGGGATAATGTGGCTTCCCGTTAGTTAAAGAATTTTCAGAAGCTGAGTAGTATTTCCAAAGATACTACATACAATCTTACCAACTTATAAAATTAGTATATACACACACCCTGCGTGTATATGATTCGCATTGATTTCTGTAATGCCGCTTTTCCATTGTCAAATTAAACGATGCAATTTAATTTAAAGGACCCTTTTAAATTTAACTGCCCATTCGTATTCACAAAACTGCCACATGAAGACTGAAAATACTGGTTTTATTCGTATGAGAAAACTATATGGCTAAAATTGCTAGTCTTAAATAAGATTGATGTCTTATAAATTGCCAATCAATAAGCCGACTCAACATAAATCTAAAATAATTGCGCCATTCCTGCACCTTTAAATAATATATAAGCGTAGATGAGGGTATTTCAAACTGATATCAAAGCTCTTTATTTAAGGACATAGTGCATGCGTAGACACTGTTGGTGTAGTCTTAAACTTTTGTAATAACGTGAAGTACTCATCTCCTTTCAGTTCATGGTACTACTATATTGCTATCAAATCTCACGTATGTGAAGTTGCATTCGCCGTCAATCGTTCTATAATTGGCAATTTTCATTTGTGATTTTAAAGATTTGAGGAACTAAAAAGTTACCGGTAATAAAGTACAGTTTTTAGCCAATCATCATCATTCTCTTGCCCGTATGCCAATTTATTTGGGGTCGGCGCTGAATGTCTTCTTCTTTGTCACACTGTGTTTAGCGCTAGAGCGCCCATGTCGTTACGGTCAGGCGGAACCCCATTTTAGGCGTTGAATTAAAATTATAAATAATAGAGATAGAGTTCCGGGACTCAATTTTTTTTATTGGAAATTTTCTCTTGTAGATCTTTTTTCAAAATTCAATTTTTTTAATGAACGACCAACTAAATGCTGTCTTTTTTTCATCTTAATTTGTTAACAATTGTCATTTTTTACGTGCTAAAATACATGATTTCGATACATTTTACTAGACGTCATCGCTCATAGTTTTAGGAGCTTTATCAAGAATTAACTCGTTTTCGAACTTGTTGACTACCCTACAGGTATTTTGAAGAGTTTCTTGCTAAGAGAGCGTTTCTTGAAACTGGAGCACGGCACGGCTTTGGTTTCACTCATTTCTCTGACGTTTTATTTATGTAAGCACCGTCTTAAGTGTGACGGCTCCTTTGCAGAAAGGCTTCATTTGATTCACGTTGCAAACTAAACTGTGACCACAGACGAGAGAGAAGCGGTCTACAATTCTCTCTGGCGAAACGTCAAGTCGTTGCGGGTAGCCATAATGCCATATTGACTTGGGTAGTTGTCAAGGAAGGTGGCGCGTAACAGGACGTTGACGGATCGCCGACGTCTGTTTGCTTAATCTAATTAAATCTGGTGCCACATATCATAAGTAATTCCGATGCAGTGGGTAAGAGCCTTTATCATAAGTGGGATAAAGAATCGCGCCCTCCACGAAAGTAAAGCCAAGTGAGGAACATAACCAATGATTTTTTCAAGCAACAAAGAAAGCGTTCAAACCTGCGAGTACAAATCATCAAGAGGGTACCCTCACAACATCATCGGGTGAGACCGTTTCTTTTCTTTTCGATAAGTAGGTCATCTGACTCATTGCTTAAACATGGCTCGTTTAATTGGTTTATGGGTGACATCATAATAAGTAAACCTTACTGGCATCGGAGGTTATGATTTAAAATGCACGATGGAGATCTCCAGTACCAATAAAATAGACGATATTTTGATAAAATAGGTTGTCGGCCAATAAGTTCAGGAATTATTAGATGCTGGCGTAATTTGTAAAAGTTCTTTGACGTTTGGAGTAAGCGCTTGTGTGGTCCACATGTTTCAGTCGAAAAGAAAGTGTGTTTAGTCGAAATATCACTGTTGTCCGGTTCATGCTTTACGATGATCGAAGGGACGCAGGTGCCCGGTTTATGATGTTTTTGTGATGACGTTGGTCGAAGGGACGCTGTTGTCCGGTCCATACACTGGTATGGTCGAAGGGACGCAGTTGTCCGGTCCAAACGTTGGTATGGTCGAAGGGATAATGTCGTCCGGGCCATGCAGCTGATAGCGGCTGGTTGAGGGGACACATTCATCCGGTCCAACCTTAAGTGTTCACTGGTCGAAAGGACAGTGTCGTCCGGGCCATGCAGCTGATAGCGGCTGGTTGAAAGGACACACCCGTCCGGTCCAGGTGTTAGAGAAAGGTGTCGTCCGGTCCATGAGTGGTCGAAAGGACACACGCTTTCGTTGTAGGAGAAAGGTGTCGTCCGGTCCATGAGTGGTCGAAAGGACACACGCTTTCGTTGTAGGAGAAAGGTGTCGTCCGGTCCATGAGTGGTCGAAAGGACACACGCTTTCGTTGTAGGAGAAAGGTGTCGTCCGGTCCATGAGTGGTCGAAAGGACACACGCTTTCGTTGTAGGAGAAAGGTGTCGTCCGGTCCATGAGTGGTCGAAAGGACACACGCTTTCGTTGTAGGAGAAAGGTGTCGTCCGGTCCATGAGTGGTCGAAAGGACACACGCTTTCGTTGTAGGAGAAAGGTGTCGTCCGGTCCATGAGTGGTCGAAAGGACACACGCTTTCGTTGTAGGGGAAAGGTGCCGTCCGGTCCATGAGTGGTCGAAAGGACACACGCTTTCTTGGTAGGAGAAAAATGCCGTCTAGTCCGTGAGTGATCGAAAGAATACACGCTTTCTTTTGTTCTGAAACAGTTACAGTTACGACGAGAGTAATGTTTGTCATAGTTTGTCAGGATGGAAGAGCGGATGTCTTGGTGATTAGACATTGTTTGTTCCAGGAATACAATAACGCCCGAGGACGGTCGTATGTCAGTCTGGCCGTGACGGCTCCTTTGCAGAAAGGCTTCATTTGATTCACGTTGCAAACTAAACTGTGACCACAGACGAGAGAGAAGCGGTCTACAATTCTCTCTGGCGAAACGTCAAGTCGTTGCGGGTAGCCATAATGCCATATTGACTTGGGTAGTTGTCAAGGAAGGTGGCGCGTAACAGGACGTTGACGGATCGCCGACGTCTGTTTGCTTAATCTAATTAAATCTGGTGCCACATATCATAAGTAATTCCGATGCAGTGGGTAAGAGCCTTTAAGTGCATTACGATACTATTTTCGACGAAAACAATAATATTACTTATAATATTATTATTATAATAATAAGGGCAACTCTGTGTGTGTCAACACGTCAAATCATTCATATTCGTTTTTTATTATAAAATATTTATTTCAATACACAAATAGTAAACCAACAGTGTTTAAACTGGGTCGAAAACTCTTAAACCCCTAAATATTTGGAAAAATCTCAAAAAAACAACAATTATAAGCCAAAATCAAGACTGAAGAAATATGACGTCTGTCAAAGTTATAAGGCGAGAACGAAAAGGAAAAATACACGAAAAAATTCTGTAAAAATGGTATGATGAAATGATGATAACCAGAGCTGCGTCACAACGCGCACGCCTTCCACCCCCGGACTCGTCGCTGAGCTCCGCCTCGCCGCCGCCGGACCCCGGATCACCTGTGTCACCGGCAGCGGCAGTAGCGTCGAGTTCCAGCGACGAATATTTCTCCCCGCCGACGTCGCCAACACCTGTACGTCGGCCGGGGCGAGGCCGGCCACCGTCGAGCTTCGGACCTAGGGGCCAACCGGTCCCGAGCCGGGTCCCCGCTGCCGGTGGTTGTGTGCAGCGCATGAGATGGACTCAGTCTATAAACGAGAACGTCATGCGCGCATATTACGGGTCTACAGAGGGGGGAACTAACCTCACTGCGTACCGTGTTAGGATGCTGTCTCTTTTTCAGACTCTTGAACCAACCGTCAACGTCTCGGCCCAACGACTGTCGGATCAGGTGCGGGTCATCCAACGCAATCACATGTTGGACGACGCCGCGCTTGATAGGCTGCGCTCAGAGGTACCGAGCAACCACATCGACTTGACTCCGGCGCAAATCGCGGTGCAAGCGTCAACTATTGACGCAATACCACCGTGGTCCAATCTTGGTGCTGTAGAGGAGGATGATAGGGTTGTCACGGTAAGTAGCCAGTGCAACGAACGTTTGAGGAGCGCTCTGGAAGATGCGCTTCACGAGTATCGATCCACTCCTGCCCAACTTAGGCCCCGTTTACCACGGCTTCCCATGCATAAGAAAAATAGGGCGTTGGTGTGTACCTTGGACTCGCAACTCAAGAATATTTTTGAGAGTAGCGAGGACCTCGTTGATACGCACTCGATACTGTATTGTGGGGCTGTAGCGGCTTGTCGTTTAGCTAACGTCAAATTCCCAAATTTTGACGTAGCTACTCGACCAAAACCAGCTGTACCAGCCTGGCAACGCAGGATCGAGTGCCGTATCGACGGGGCCAGGGTACTCATCGGCAAACTATACTGCTTCAGGGAGGGCAATACACGCCCACGTGTGATGCGCTTTGTGAGGCGGGCATTCTTGGGGACTGGAATCAGCCCTCAAGAATATATGTCCCGAGTCACAGAGCGCATCGACTTCCTGAAGCAGAAAGTTTATGCATGGGCGAACCGTATTCGGCGGTATAAGAAGCGTGTTGATCGGTATTCGCAGAATCGCATGTTCCAGAGTGATGAGAGGTGGGTATACAGAGCTTGGGAGCGACCCGAACTAAATGTGACGGACGTGTGCCGCCCAGATGATGCTGCTACGAGTTCATTTTGGCGCAGCATCTGGTCGGTGCCCGTCAGTCATACGGAGGCTGATTGGATGCGAGATGTTGAGCGAGTGTGTGAGTCTTTCCCACAAATGGATGAAATTTCAATAACACCGTTAGATGTTGCCAGGGCAGTTCGTCCGTTACCGAACTGGAAATCTCCGGGACCGGACGGACTGCACAACTTCTGGCTCAAATGGTTTAGTAGTTCACACACTCGCCTGGCATCTCAATTCCAGTCATGCTTAGAGTCTGGGTCGCTACCAGAGTTTCTAACAACGGGTGTTACCCACCTGCTCCATAAGTCAGCTAGTCCTGCGGAACCCAAGAATTATAGACCGATCACGTGTTTGTCGACGGTCTATAAACTTCTTACATCCATTTTGAGAGAGAAAATTAACAAACACATCGATAGTAATTCTATTATGTCGGCCTCTCAGAATGGATGTAAGAACGGGTCCCGTGGAACTAAGGAGCTACTCCTCATTGACATGGCCATTAGCCAACAGGTTCGTCGATCCCACAAGGATCTGTCGACATGTTGGATAGATTACAAGAAGGCCTACGACTCTGTGCCACATACATGGCTCATGAGGGTGCTGGAGTTGTACAAGATTGATGCAACTCTACGCGCCTTTCTTGAGTCGTGTATGGGGCAATGGAAGACGGTCCTTCGATATCCAGGATGTCGACAGATCCAGGGGAACAATGAGCCTGTATGGATTAAACGGGGAATATTTCAGGGCGACAGTTTGAGTCCTCTTTGGTTCTGTCTAGCCCTGAATCCTCTAAGCACATTGCTGGAGGATTCAGGTCTAGGCTACCGGTTGAGGAGAGGTGGTCAGGTCATATCTCACCTTCTTTACATGGATGATCTGAAACTCTTTGCCCCTAACAAATTGCAACTGATGAAGCTACTGAAAGTAACTGAAACTTTTAGTAGCGCCATCAGGATGGAATTTGGTGTGGACAAATGTGCAGTCATGTATGTAAAGCGAGGAGAGATTATGGAATCCGAGGGAATCCAACTCTCGGATTCCATACACCTCAGATCTCTCTCCTCATCCGAAAGTTATAAGTATTTGGGTATGTCGGAAGCGTTAGGCATTAACGTAGCTGACATGAAGCAATCGTTGAGGGAGCGCTTCTTTGGTCGCCTGAAGAAGGTACTAAATAGCCTTCTTTCAGGTGGGAACAAGGTGCGCGCCTTCAACGGTTGGGTCATGCCGGTTTTAATGTACTCTTTCGGCATACTCAAATGGACTCAGACCGAACTGGACGCCCTGGATAGGAGAGTTCGTACACTGCTGACCGCAAACCGGATGCATCACCCACGATCATCGGTGATGAGACTGTACATCACGCGGAAGTGCGGGGGTCGAGGCTTTTTAAACGCTAAGACCCTCCACAACCGCGAGGTGTGCAGCCTCAGAGAATATTTTTTGAAAGCCGAGGTGGGTATGCACCGAGATGTGGTCGCAGTGGACAAGGTACTCACCCCGCTGTCCATAGCTAAAGAGAACTGGCGCAAACCTGTAGTACTTACTACCGATGACCGCAAGGAAGTATGGCAAGGCAAGGTGCTTCACGGACGCTTCTACCAGGCTCTTCATGGGCCTGATGTAGATTTTCTAGCATCCGTATCCTGGCTACGATTTGGTGACCTCTTTGGGGAAACTGAAGGTTTTGTCTGTGCGATTATGGACGAAGTTATGCTGACGAACAACTACCGGAAACATATTATGAGGGACGGGACGGTAGATGTGTGTCGGGCATGCCACCGTCCGGGTGAGTCCATCAGACATATTATTTCTGGTTGTTCTCGTCTGGCTAACGGCGAGTACTTGCACAGGCATAACCAAGTAGCCAGGATTATTCACCAGCAACTTGCCTTGAAATATGAACTTGTGGAATCTGAGGTACCGTACTACAAGTATGTGCCCGACCCAGTTCTCGAGAAGGACCATGTCACGCTGTACTGGGATCGGCCTATCATTACTGACAGGACTATTGTCGCCAATAAGCCTGACATAGTGGTGATAGACCGATCAGCGCGCCGCGTAATGATAGTCGATGTTACCATCCCGCATGACGAAAACCTCGTGAAAGCTGAGAAAGAGAAACAAATAAAATATCTCGACTTAGCTCACGAGGTTGTCGATATGTGGAATGTGGACTCAGCTATCATTGTGCCGATTGTCGTAACGGCCAATGGCCTTATGGCCAAGAGCCTCGACGACCATCTGTCGAAGCTTTCACTTGGGGGTTGGATCAAGAGCCAGATTCAGAAGGCAGTACTCCTCGATACGGCCCGCATTGTGAGGAGGTTCCTGTCTCTGCAGCCCTAACCACCGGTAGCTTGGACCCTGCTCCCGACACCGGCGGAAACCTGTTTTTTATATTTTTAAATGTTTTTTTTACCTTTTTTGTTTTTTAAGAAATATTTAAAAATATATAAAATAAGAAGTTAAATGAATAAAGGAAATATTACTTAATCCTGCATTACATGTTCAAATGATTCGTATAACACAACTAATGATTCTTCGTAGTTGCCCTTTTGCTGCGTCAATTTTAATTATTTTTATTTGTTCTATAAGAGTTTCTTTAATGTCATTTGTGCAGTGATTTTCCTTTTTTTTATTTTCTTATAATATTAAATGCAATTGGTTACAAGGAGTCATGAACCAATGAGGAAAATTTAATTAAACAGCTATCGGAAATAAAAAAAAGTTACATATTTTAAAAGTCATACGGCCGTTCGCAAAAAAGCTTAAAATGAAATAAATTAAAAGTAAGGTAAGTTAGAAGTGCAATATTTTGCAAAGGCTTTAAGGTGCACCAACGATTGGCAATAGTGTTTGCTGGGCCGTGTTCAATAATCTACCCTTTTCTAGTTAGCTCGAGCGTTTGTACACAAGGCCTACGCTGGTGCGTCCGATATATTGAGCAATAGAGGTGGAATACTAATCTAGTTTATTCACATGATGAGAACCTTACTGCTTTTATAAGTGCGAAAGCTTGTGAGGATGGATAGATTAATGCTTGTTACTCTTTTACACTAAAACACAATATTCTACCAAAAGCTACTTAGGTAGACAGATTTTTCGTACATTTTCATTAAATGAACGGGTTTTTAGTATTCTTTAAAATAGAAATATTGATATCGATTGTAAATACGTTGACTCGAAAGTCCACTCAGCAGGTCGAGTGTTTTTAGAAAATCCATAACCGAAATATCTGATTAACAATGTTAAAGTTGGATAAATAGAAACGATCTTAAGATAACTGTATCATTTTGTAATAATAATATTTGTCGCGAGACGCTCAACCGTCCTGAATGCACGTGGAAATCGAGAAACACAAACAATTACATAGTCGAAAATTTTCATTGTCTTTCTCGAAAAATCTTTTTTAGGACATGACATTAAGCATTTTACAAACTTAAATTCTAAAAACGGTCAAAACATATTAGGTCTTAGAAATTGTATAATATAATAATGTAGACATCGGAATATAGTGGCGCCGGTGACTGAAAAGATGTTTGTGGTAATCGGTTGTCATGGTATGGGCTTGTGATGCGGAGGAAGAGGAAAATATCGTGAGGAAAGTTTAGAATAGAATAGAATAGAATAATTTTTATTTGCGTAAAAACATGGTACATTTAGGTCTTATAAATAGGGTTGTGAACTTACATGTTTTGCCATAGAATGGCATACAAATATTTGAAAATGTTAAACGTGAATTTTAATATGAAACATAAATTTGTTAAAATATTAATACTACAACGCTAGTGCTATATTAGCACTTACAATTTAAGGCTTCGTATCCATTCGAAATCTTTAAACAATTAATATAAACTTAAAAATAAAGAATAAAAAAGTAAAAAAAACGCAGCAACATGAAATATTTTGTAGAGCTCAGTAACCATATCTATCAGCTATTTTTTTTTCTAGAAATTCTTTTACACTATAAAAACAATTATCAATGAGCCATTTATACAATTTGGATTTAAAATATTTTAAAGGGAGCTCTCTTAATTCTTTTGGTATGTTGTTAAAGATTTTTATTGCAGTGATTAAACTATTTTTTTGGCATAATGTGCTTTGATGTGCAGGTATTCTTAATCTTGTGGGATCTCGACGAGTGTATTTCGAATGCAGGTCGCATGCTATAAAAAACTTAGAGTGTTCCTTGACAAAAATACCAGCCTGCATTATGAAAAGGCCTGTTAGAGTTAATAGCCTTAATTTTTTAAACAGTGGTCGACAGGATGTTAATGGGCTGATACCGCAAATTGCTCTTAGGCATTTTTTTTGAACAATAAATGCTTCATTTATAGTTTTGAGTTCGACTGTGGATGTGTATAAGAGCTGAGATATTATATGCATAAAAATGCCAAAATATGCATGCAAAATGCACTAAAAAGGAGTTAAATGGACCCGGGTTTTCATATAAAACAGCGCATGCAACGCGCCTAACACATTTCAGCACAATTCAGTCTTACCCGATCAAATATTGGTTTAGTCCATCTCATACCCTTCCTATCTCTTCCCCATGTCCATTCGCGAAACAAATGACATCAGTTTAAAATAAGTTTACGCTTGACCTGGAGTTTTTATCAAGTAGCTACACTTAAAACAAACTGTGAAACGCTTTTAGTCACATATAAAATCATATTTATATTACACAAATTATTTTACTGTTCTAACAGAGTAACAACAAGCCTATTCTCCAAATTATTGATTAATTTAAATTATATATATAAACATTACTTATTTAGAATAATCATTGCCTAATTATTTTTATGGTGTCTTGTGAAATACCATACCAGTCTTCTAACAATGGAGCCTTCAATTTCTCTAAATGGTCAAATTGACTTGATTTCTAGAGCGAATCCTTCTCGTCAGCTTGCTCAATATGGATGCATATCTAAGGCTGCAGTTCCACTGTGGTGGAGCGGAGCAGAGCGGAGACGAACTGTGCCGCGATTCACCAATCACATGGCGGAGTGGAGAAGAGATGTAGATTTCAAGCCAAGTGATTGGTGAATCGCGACACAGCTCGACTCCGCTCTGCTCCGCTCCGCCTCAGTGGAACCGCAGCCTTAACTTAGTGCAAGCAGTCCATCGTACGTATAATCATTTCGTCCTGGTATTGCTGAGTGTTACGCGACGTGTGATAGTGTGATTTCTTGATAGCAGGTTTTATTTTGCATTAACAAGATGTTATCACTGGAAATCAAGCGAAGGGAACGGGGAAGAGATATTTGGGTTTAGTCCCCTGACTAAACCCAAATATTAACTGTCGCCTGTCGCAAAACAAAATGTAGCCAAACGTTTTTTGTAACGCAACATTGTCACAGATCATGCGTGAGTATTTTTCCCAAGATTTTATCTCTAAGATACAAGTGTCAAGCTTTCAAATCCAGAATGAAACGGTTCACATCAAAAATATATCGGATTCCAGTAGCGTGTTTTATCGTATCACGCGATCGGAGACGTGCGTTATTGGCTGGGTTCACATCTACGTGGTTTATGATATCCCAGTATCGTAAACTACACCGAAGTTGATCGGAGTGAAACTAATACAAATATTGTGTCAATTTCATAAAAATAAATCTCCGAAAATCATCTGGTTTTTCTTAATAATCATAAAATACGAATAATATTGGTTATGAATATATGACTATCTTTTACAGTCAGTCATATTAAAAAAAAAACGAAATAATAAAGTAAATAAAATACTAAAATAAATTGAGTAACCTACTCGTGAAAAGAGTATTCTGGAACCTTATTTCATGAACATAAGGTTTTCATAATAATAAAATCTCGGGATGTAATTTTAATAACCGAGGGACTCATGATATCCAATTATTTTAATAAACATCTGCCTTTTAAAATTGCTTACAACACAGACTTATAAGATAAATTATATCGTAATAAAGGTTATCGAATTCAACTTCTACCATATTCACAACACATTGACTGTATTTACAGATAGTTGTTCCAGGTCTGTTTGTGTATGTGAGTTTAAACGCACCCACGATACGGGAGAAACGCCTAGAGTAGGGAAAAGTTTGTTTAAAAAAATACTGATTTCCGGGACGGAACACAGATACAATATTCAAATTCTTTACGTACCGAAAATAGTTTTTAACTTTGTTAAATATCTCGTCGAAAACAATTTGGGATATTGACGTAACACTAGTGAATTTATTGCCTTGTTCTGATTCAAAGAAGGAATTTTAAATAACAAATAAACTGCCCGTTGTAACTCAGGCGTAAAGATTTATTGAAACTTAATGAAACTTGAAGAATAATTAAACTTTTTCTTAGACAGACTGACAAAGAAAAATAGAGTTAATTTTAGCTTGATTTGAATCTTTGGGTTAGCTAACTCAATAAAGTATACTATTTAATATTTAAAACGCTCCATCATGAGTCATAGTACGTATACTCTATAGGATCTACTACCTATCTAGACCTAAAACGGAAAACAGTTTTGCTAACTTTTCAAAAAAATAAACAAACACTAGATAAACAATTTCCGCGTAATAATACGCGGGATACTTTATATCTCCAAAATGTTACATCTGTTGAAAGTTTACAGCTCGCGAACCAAAGTTAGGGAAAACAAAACTGCGTCGAAGCAATGTTTGGATACCGATAAGAAGACCTACCTACTCATGTTCTCCTAGTACTCTGACCTTCAAGATTTTATCCAGATTACTTTTCTGTTACGAGGCGGCGCGGCGAGCCAATGAATTACCAAGTTCCGAACTTCCAAGCTATCGTGAAATGGATGTATTTTGCTTGGTACTACAGAGTTATGAATAAAATTAAGTGAACGGCATTCATGTCAGAAAACTGGTAAATATTTTAGTAATAACTTATCTTTTTCCGTATAATGTAATTAATCTGTGGCACTAAATTGCTAAACGGTTCCCAATCTGCAGGTTTATGTTCTGTTACCACTAAGCCCCTTATGTTATCCTAGTACATATACAAGGTGTTGTTTTGCATCCTCGCCAAATTTCAGGAGGTTGTCATAAAACACATAAATAATCAATTTAAAGTTCGGTACCGGTCTATAATTAATAAGCGTTGCTTTTTTTTGTTGTTGAAATTTAACAGTATTTCAGAATAAAACCCTTGATTCAAAACACTTAAAACAGAATCACCCAACTACGCACACAGCGACAATGCAGCTGCTCTGTGTGCGTGAGAGTCGACAGTCGACGTCTTACCTACGAAATGCAACAGTGTTGCGACCGTGCGATGACCTACGGCGACCGGTAGCAATTTTGCCTAATTTTATTTCGAAAATCACCTACATTATTGTCATAAATTTCGCTTGATACTTAACAAATTTTTAAGCATCATTGGAATACGGAAATCTTACTAACGACAACAATACTAGTGTGCCAAAGAAAAGTTCACTGACCTGTACTTACCTAAGTTCGGTAGTTATCAGATGATTAATAAAATGTTAGTTTTGCTTTATTGCTATCCTGCTGAACGGAAAATCCTTAAATTGGCAATCTTTGATCTTTATTCTGGATTCTGAGGCGCACTACTGTAAGCTAGTTTGCACTAATGTGGCTAAGATACCTAGTCAGCGCAAGGATTTACATAATAATAATTCACTACACTAACACTCTGAACATTGTACGTATGTAAATTCAGTTAAAGTTTTCCTAATGATTTTGTTTTTATTTGTGGATTGAGTTTATTGGTGCTTAGTACCACAATTGGTGTACCGATTTACTAAATCTAAAAATGTTTTTTACGTTTGTTGGAATTGGAAAGATGTGCTAGCTAAGTAGGTATGTAGAAATACTTTCGACTGTTAGGTATTATTGGCGTAGTTAAAAATTTGAAATCAACTTATTTACACTAATAAAATTGCTTAAGCTAACAACGTATTTACAAAATGATAGTCTACGTCCAAATAAATAAATTACCTACTTAAGTTACCTGGAGGTATGTTCAAAGTTGCCACCACCACATTATTGGCACAGTCGAATACGACGTAGCTGGTTTTCCTTCAGCTTACGTAGCACTATCACATTCGTTTTTAAAGTGTCGAAAGCACTAATTATCTTTTCACGTAATCCTGTAACACTTGCCACTTTCTCCGAGTAAACTAACCTTTTAACGTCTCCCCACAAATAAAAGTCTAGAGACGTCAGGTCCGGAGAACGGGCCAGGCCACAGGTCCTCCGCGACCCATCGAATGGTCACCAAACCTTTCGGTTAAGTACTCGCGTACATGCCAACCGTAATGAGGGGAAACACCGTACTGTTGCGATGGAGTGCCAGGGGAACGTCCTCCAACATCTCGACACTCCCTGGAAGTATTCTAGGATGTCTTCTTGCAAGGCGACAGGCAGGCCTTCGCTGCCGCGAGCTTGAGCATGCGAACGTCGAACTGCCCATGATCCCGCAGTCTCTGCGTAGCAGCCAGCATGACGCTCTGTGATGGGGGTTCCCGATCGGGAAACATCTCCGAGAACATCCGGATGGCTCCACGTAGACTGTCTCCACTGATGGCATACATGCGGACCATCTCTACCAACTCGACGTCTGAGTAATTGTTCGCCATCTTGTACTTTGGACCTACGTCTCAACGATGTAGGTACCTAGGAGTGGAATTCGCAATGCGCATGCACACGTCGGCGACATTAAGCACACTGTTGGTTCCGGGGCGGTGGGGGAGTGGCTAGGCACGCAAGCCAAAGAGTGCGCCCGCGCACCCCGCCGCGTACCCGCGCGCCCGCGCCGTGGTTTAGGGAATAGGTACCTATGAAATTGTCGTATGTTCGTTGCGTTTGCGTTGTGTATGTATTGTTAGCGTTTCTATGTGTGCGTGTAAGCGCAGTAACAGACGGGCCGCGTTTTAATACGGCTGGTTCACACTTACGGTAAATAAGAAAAAACATATAAAAAATACCTACCCCTTTTTAATTGTTGATTTGGGTCGAGAATCATGAGCATAAACCTCCTTGAATTTGACGAGGATGCAAAACAACACCTTGTATAGATATATCTACCGAACGTGCGGAAGATGAATATCAAGAGTAAATTAATCAGGATCACTGTGAAAAGCGTCAAGTTACGAAAGGCCTTCTCCACTTTTTTTTTCGTATTCATAAGAAAAACAATCCACACATTTTGTCGCTTTGTACCTTTTGTTCCACTCTTTCCAATAACTCATGCTAAATCAAAATATTATCATTTTCAAAATTCTGTCGGTACCAAAAGCCCAAAATTGCTACAAGAGCAAGTTGAGACACGAAGCAAAGCATCCAAACGCGTGATTCAATCCGACAGTCGTATTGCGGTTGTGTCAGCCAATCCGACGCACCGGTGAGTCTGCGGTCGGTGCAGCAGTGGTTACCAGGTTCGGCCAACCTGGTAACCACTGCCGCACCGACTAAGTTCCTAGTACCTTAAAGTGGTTGCAGTAGCTAGGAGTTTACCGAGAAGTATCTTGTCTTTTCAGGCGATCGTAGATTTGCTAGCCAGATTATTAAACTAGGTGGTCCATTTTCATAGTTGTCCTTGCTATTTGGTAAAATGCTTGTCATGTGGGCGGTTTTTTTTTTTTTTTACTTAGTTATACTACGCAGCTTTGCATCATTTTCAGCTTATTTTTATTTAACACAGAAATTACTCTTCGACAATCTAACTACTTGCACTTCACCAACAAACACGCACTGAACTATTTGCACGGCTATTCTCTTTCCAATTTAGGGCAATACAAGGTCAAAGTTGATCTTAAGCATGAAACCTCTGTTCGCTTGTTCGGAAGATTGAATCTTCGACTAGGGTCATAAAGGGGGCTTAATTAAACCCCCAAACGACCTCTGGGGAAAATGTCACGCACTAAATCAGACACTGGTATAAAAATTGTGAACGTTCTTTTTCTCTTCACCAATGAGTTCTGTACTTAGGTACATTGAGTTACAAGACATTTTCAATTTATTAACGGTTTCATGAAGTCTCTGATTTCAAGAAATGTTGTCCTTAAATTGGTCTTGTCTTGTTAAAAAGACACAGGAGACTTGGTCAATACATTTTCGACTCGTAAAGATTTTTCGGATAAATTATTTATTTTATTTTTTATGACCAAACCCATTGTTATATTGTCGTGACTAAAATAACAAGACTTGTCATAGTCTTATCCCTATTATTATGGGTATTAAGACCTAGGTGTTTTATTTTCACTTTTTAATTAATAGATTAAATAATTTTTGTCCCAGTTATTCACAAGATATTTATGATTGCTAGAGACTACGGCCATTTGTCGCAGAAATTTTAACATTAAAAATGAGAAAAGCAAGAAAAATCGATTACTCCAAGAAAAACTCCGTAAGGAGTAATAACAATCTATACAAACTACAAAAGCAATATCTTAGTATTCGCGCCGTTTCGCCTGTTATTTTCTCGGCCCATATTTTTTTCTCTCGCGATTAGAATTGGTTTCGCGACGGTTCTTTTCGGGGTCACCTTTTTGGTTTAAATATAGAATTATTGCGTTATGCTTTTGTTTGGTTAATTTTTGGCTTGAATCTTGATGCAGCCAGTGAGGTTTTCTTTCGACGGTTATTAAACGAAATAATAAACAGTTTTCGAAAGGACCAATCAAAATAAAGGATTAGATCAGTCAAACAGTCACAAATACTTCATGTATTTGGAGATTTTCGATGTTCTTGTCCGGAGATGCGTCCGCAATTTGTCTCTACCGGTGGGACTGAAATTAAAATTCCGTCCGTCCGTCTGTCACCAGGCTGTATCTCATGAACCGTGATAGTTAGCCAGTTGAAATTTCTACAGATTATGTATTTCTGTTGACGCTATAACAACAAATAATAAAAACAACAAGAGAGCAAAGATGGTTTTTGCCGCGAGTGTTGATTTTGAATCCCGAGTAAGCGAAGGATTCTATATTTGAATCACGAGCGTAGCGAGTGATTCTAGGTTAGAATCCTGAGTGCACCGAGGGATTCAAAGACACGAGATGCAAATAACTTTGGTCTCGTGTAGCACATACAACTTTTCACTTCAGCAGCGAGAACACTTTAGGAGATAAAATAATAAACAGGAATAGATTGAAATAACTATGTATCGTGAATCAAAATAATTAACATTGTAGGTAGAGGTACTGTTCTCGTCGCTAGTTTCACTCATATTTTACGATTATTTTAATATTTTTCTAACTTATTCAACTCTTTACGCCAGCCACGAAATTTTATTCCTGCTCTTTTATTTAAATTATGGCGTGTTCCGAAATAGCACCCATGATATTTTATTATTCAAAATATATTACGTAACATTATTTGAACTAGAAATAAATATTTACAGGTTAAGTATTAGTTTTATATGCAGTAAAAACTTATTTTCGTTTAAATACAACAATAAGTTAAAAATTCAATAAATTACTATTATTAAAATTTCTTTAGTTAGTACGAAATTCCGAACGTGTTTGTCTTTGAGGTCGAATTCAAAATAGGAACTTCGAAAGGGCTGGTCTTTGTATCTCTCTCTCTTTCTAATGGCGGGAAAGAGATGGAGTGTGAATGTTTCGAATTGTATGATTAACCCAAGGCTGAATAAGATATTCGCGGCTTTCTTAAAAAATAATTAAAAAGTTACTTTGTCTCACTCAGTGAGCAAAATCGCATTTTGCTCACTGATTTTAGGCAACAAAACCTACATGTTTGAGCTACTGAAGTTAAAAAATTATTTAAGTGTGGCTCCCATAAAAAAAGTTTTTTTTTTTCGTTTTTATAAATAATGGTACGGAACCCTTCGTGCGCGAGTCTCACTCGCTCTTGGCTGGTTTTTTATATATTTTTATTTATTAAAAGTAGTTTTTATCCATACGGATTTGCCAACCCCAATTTACCTTAAAAACTTACTAAAAAAAATCTTACTATGCTAATGCATCAATCAATAATGCATAATCCTTCTAATAAAGGAGAATCATTGATTAAGCCTCTTCACCAAGCCACACAGTCTCTTTGCAATCATTGATTTAGGATTTGCTAAAATGTTTTGGATTAGCCCAACGTCCAGAATGTTCAATTTAAATTCTCTCATCAATGATTCCCTTTCATTCTTGCTCCTTATACACTCCATCAGCAAATGTTGCACATCTTCAATTTTGTTGCATATATCACAATTAGGTTAGGTGACCTTTCGCATTAGGAAATCAAACTTTGCCGATGGACAGTATCCAGACCGCAGCCCTATTGCTAGCTTAACATAACTTCTACCCAAACTTGTATCCCCAAACCAGGGGACACAAGGAGGCTCGTTCTGAATAACTTTATACCAAATTCTCTTTCGTCGGCGTTCCAGCTATCTTAGAGCCCAATGGCTTGGCACGTGACGATGGCAAAAGACCGGACGGCATGTCGTTGTTTCCTTGGAAGATGGGTAGGCCTTTAGTGTGGGACGCAACATGCGTCGATACTCTTGCGCCATCACATCTTCCAAGCTCATCGTGCTGTGCTGGCGCTGCCGCTGCGGCTGCGGAGAACCTCAAGCGGCGTAAATATAGTAACCTTTGTGGTAACTATATTTTCGAGCCGTTTGGGGTTGAAACTCTGGGGCCGTGGGGTCCGAGTGCTCACAGCCTTTTTAAGGAAATCTCCAAACGCTTAGTTGACGCTTCACGTGACCCAAGGGCTGGCTTTTACTTTGGCCAGAGGCTTAGTGTTGCCATTCAACGTGGCAACGCCGCCAGTCTCTTGGGCACGTTACCAGCTGACAGCGTTGAGGAGGAGTTTTTTGACGCCCTTTTATAATTTGTTGTTATTTTAGTTTTAATTATCTAGTTTTATGTTTAGTAATTAATTTAGATTTAGAAATTAGTATTTTAATAAAATTCTTTTCGCTTTAGATATTTCTTTAAAGTTGTTCCTCTATCTGTCAAAACACGACAACTTAAACTTGGAGCAATATTCCCAGTAATCTGGAATGTAAGTTATTTCGCTACACATATCTACTGCAAGCTTTGACAGACGGTCGTCATTGCCCCGTAAGCCTATGTGTGCTGGGACCCATTGCAATATTACCCTAGTCTCGTCTTTGTTAAAATGATAAATCAGTTTGAGGATATCATAGGCTATCGATGCACCTCTGCAACCAGAGACGCATCGATCCACATGTTGTATGGCACTCCTGCTATCAGTGAAAAAAACTACTTTATTAAGGTTTTCACTTACTGCATAAGCAATGGCTTATGCAGTGATATATTGCAATGAGCTCCAGAGACATTATTTAGACAGTTGCATTAATTTTAAAACTAGCCTAATGACCTGTATTTTGGAAGAAAAAGGCAGTTCCGCACCCGTTTACACTTTTTGAAGCACCCGTGAAAATTTTACACCAATCACTGTACTTTAAAACTAATTCTGATGTCACTTCATGAACCAGTATATCTGGATTTTAATATTGTTTTGATTGCTTGATATATTCCAACTCCGTTTTGATGACCATTTTTATGTGTATAGCGGATATCCAAGTATCTCATGATGTCCGTAGAATTAATTTGTAGTTGCCCAAACTGTGTAATTACCATTCATTGTTTATTATCTCCTTTTTCCCAGTAAATTGTACATAATATATACAATAAATTGTATTTGTTTGTTTTCACAAACCACAGAGTAAAGAGAACATATAGATAATATTTAGCGCTGTCTGTTACTTTTGTAAAACACTAGGTTTTAGTCGCGGCTTCGCTCCCGCTACTTATGAAAATTAATCCCACGGGAACGTTTTAAATAGCCTATGACAGTTTATTGTAGCTTTCCGTTAGTGAAAGAAAATTTGGAATCGTATGACAAGTTCCGAATACCTCCTACATACAAACTTTTACCTCTTTATATAGTATATTTAATATTATATATTGCATAGAAAAAGAAAAACTCTTTTCTGATGTTGAACTGAAACTACTTGACTACTTCAATTCAATTGGAAACGGATTATCTCAAGTTACTTACAGGTTCTATCAGAAGCTTAGCAAGTAATCTGAGCTTAAAACTAATAGGTAACTTTTATAATGATACGAGTCCATTGACCTTATTGATGACTCGCAACGGGCGTGCCTGTGTGGCCAGATGTATGAAGGTGGATGAATCAAATGGTAATAGTGTTATGTAAGCATCAAACTAGGAGGTGTTCGGTAGTTTCTCCCAAATCCCATGGAAAAAGGCGAGAGATAATCATCATCTGCTTAGCCTTTTTCCAAACTATCTTGGGGTCGGCTTCCAGTCTAACCAGTTGCAGCTGAGTACCAGTATTTTACATGAAGTGACTGCCTATCTGACCTCCACAACCCAGTAACTGGGTAATACGATAAGGCGAGTGATTATACGGTACAAAATTAACTCTTTTCCTTCTGATACTAGAAAATTAACAGAAATATCATTGATATTCCAGTGCGGAAAGGATAAAGATCTTAGAAGTTCCCGGAATAAGTTTCTCACTAATGACCTAAAGAGTATATTAGAACTCTGAAGTACTAATATGCTGTTTCAGTCTGAACTGAAACATATGAAATGAAGATCTGACTCTGCTAGATGTCTTATTTCATATGAAACCACGACTCGCCCCGGCTTCACACGTGTGCAATTTACTTATAAAGAAATTGTCCTGACAATTACAAACTGGTGGCCTACTATGACGTCTTAAAACAGTATGTTTTAATCTTATCCCAGAGTGGGAAAGTGATGGCGCTAGACGTCCTCTATAGCTCCGTCTCTTTCCCACACTGGAATATGAATAAAACAATACTGCTTTGGTTTCTCCATGGTTACTCTTTTAAAATCATTCGGTTTTACAATATTTGTATGTTACAGCGTTAGTACTTAAGTATGGGAGGACATCGTAGGCCTGACAATAAGTCGTTACCACAAAACGTAGAACAAAACAAAAAAACGTATAAACGTAGAACATGATAAAGCAAAAAAAAAACGAAAATCTATCCAAAAAATCGAGAAAGATGCGCTAGGAGTAAACCACACACAGACAAGAATGGAAGTTTATAGGAAGCCCAGATTTTATAGATCTTTGCCCAGCAGTGAGACTTATTTTACTCTTTGTCGCATCATAACAACACGTTGTCGAATGAGATGATTCGTTTTATTGAAAATGTTAATACAAACCGACCTCCAGGCGATTCTGGGGCAACTTTACGACGCCCTTACATGGCTGATCGTTTTTATCAACAAGAGAGGCTTCAAAGTGTCATGGCTGCAATATTTAATGTGAAGGGTGAAATTCAATTAGCTAGCGGAACTCCAAAAGAAAGAATGAAAAAATATTTGTACAACAGGGACATGATGTGCATACAAAATGACAAAAAAGAAAAAAACAATAAAATGCGTGAAAAGTGTGATGGGTGTTAATATCTAAGCTAATGCACTGATTTTATAAAGATCACGTTGTTTTTTTTTAAATATTAAACATGGTAAATATCTCGTTGTCAGTGTGAATGATAGATTTAGTGACCATGCCAGTTTAAAAACTAAGTACATCTTTTTTACTTTACTTTGTAACTAACTAAACATCAAACGTCTGTAAAAATATTATTTTATGTATATTACCAACGCGGATTGAAATTTAGTTTCTGTAAATCAAAAACTTCAACCAAACTGGTAAAGTCTTTGAAATGTTATGTTCAAACCATTATATGGGAATAACTAGTAAAATTTTAGTAGTTCTACTTAATAAATTGGGATATAAAAAACATAATATTCCTATATCTTAACCATTTTTGCCGCTGCCCTTAGTAAAATTGCAAACAGCTCACGCCTCCGCCAGTTTTAAAGCCCCATGTTGTGTTGTGTTACTAAAATCTTTTGCTGTTCATGTAATTTATCTTAAAGAAATTCATTTTACGAAAATTGGTTCTGAATCTGCAAAGTTGTAAAGATGAAACGTGATGCCGTAAGTTTATCTTGTTTTTAAAATACAATACTTTGATACACAAAATACTTTGTGCCTTTATAATTTTTTGCAGATATTTTTTTTTTTTATCATACTCTAGCAGACGAACTGAGATTTTTATAATTATGAGATAATATTAAGATTCTTTAAAATTTTAAACGCTTTCTAAGATTTAGTTTTATGATTATTTGATATTGTAGTTACTTCATGCGATGAAATTCGGCCATACACTTAAATGTACAATTTGCTATGTATAAAAGGTTCAGTTGGCTCTTAGTCATAGATAACCCCTAATTTACATAATTATCTAAGCAACTAATCGAAACAATGCAGACAAAAAAGGAAACAATAAACACCTACGCCAAATTACCGCCGACACAATCCGCCTTACAAGAAACAAACATGAACCCGTGATCGATAGTACAAACTCGTGTCTAAGGAACTCGCACCTGCCGATAATTGTCGCCATATACGGCTTCAGCCTAATCGTGTTACGACCAGACTGCGTCTACAAGCCTCTAATTACGACCATTCACCCAACGTTGCAGCTTTAGGCCTGATAATCTGTTACACTGTGTTAGAGTTACAACCTCTTGCGTAATATGTGCTCCTGGTGATTGAACATGATTGCTGGTGAAGACAATTTGATAAAGAAAAGTTGTATTATTATTTTTATTTTATTTTTATATATGAATTTTATTTGAAAGAAAGAGTAAGAAAGTAATATACTCTAATAAAAACGATAAAAAGAACTAATTGTCTGTAACTGTACACATGTAGCTGGAACCTCCTTTATAATATGCGGTCCTAGTAGTCCTAGTTAGAAAATGCGTGGTTTTAGTAATCTATTAAAGTAAAGATAACATAAAATAACGATTTAGTTTACGACGGAGTTAAATAAAATAAACCAAACTTTGTTCTATTTCATGATTAAATTGAAAAAGTTTAAGGAGTAGTAAAATTTGATATTTTACGGGTAACCTCGTGACTTTGAAACTTAAAAGTAAATAGCTCCGATCCTATACTCCGTGCCTAAGGACCACCATCTTCTTGAAAAGGGAGCTCCATTGATATAATATTTTGTGAAGAGTCTTCAACTGCGGCAGGTAAAAAAAACAGAAAAGTTAAGAGAGGTCAAGATATTTTTAATTTTAAACGAAAATCCTACTTTTTTATTTTGTTCATGTAAAATGCACATTTATGACCTCAAAAATGTTTAGGGGCTTTCCATAAATATCTAATCTACTTGGCCTTTCCTCAACTATTAGGGTCGGCTTTTAGTCTCATCGGATGCTTTTGAGTACCAGTATTTTACTGGGAGTAACTGTCCATTTATCGTCATAAGGGCTACCTAACCATATTCTTGTAGTATAAGCCGAATATTAGACGAAAAACTATGTGTCAGGCTATATGCGCAACAAATATTAAACTACTACCTTGACTGGCCCTCGAATGAATATTGTAAGGCCAGTCCGGTACATCGCGTGATGCATCGACGATTGTTGATCTATTGAATAATTTATCACAACTAGGTAGCTGCACTTTAAATCGTAAAGGGTACGTTATTCTCGATTCATCATGTTGGCTTGACCTTTACAGAAATGCAACGTGAAATAAAATGATAAGCCAGCAAGGTAGTGAGTGGAACTGACAGCATCCATCCGTCTTGCTGTCTCCAAATGTTTGAAACGTATGTATGTTTTTATTTTTGGTGCCCTGGTACCAGAACTAACTATCACTTTTTGTGCTGAATAATTTTTAGGGTTCCGTACCCAAAGAGTCAAACGGGACCCTATTACTAAGACTTCGCTGTCCGTCCGTCTGTCACCAGGCTGTATCTCATGAACCGTGATAGTTAGCGAGTTGAAATTTCTACAGATTGTGTTGATGCTATAACAAAAAATACTTAAAACATAATAAAATAAATATTTAAGGGGGGCTCCCATACAAAAAAGTGATATTTTGCTCGTTTTTATAAGAAAATGGTACGGAACCCTTCGTGCGCGAGTCCGACTCGTACTTGGCCGGTTTTTCTTTTCTTTCTGTCATAAAATTAATGTCTTGCTAAGGCAACGCAATAAAGTCGGGACAGAAACATGAATAAAGCCTGGAGTTCTGTGGTTATTTTTAAGCACATTATATTTCTGTTACCAAGTTTTGCTATAAAACAATCGTTATGGCTCTTCCCGACTGGAGGCAAGTTATCCGTCAAAATAAAATTATGAAGATCTTTTGGACAAAAGTTCGTCTACGTTTTGTTGGTATGAAAATTTATTCAAACGTTGGCCTTGGATGGTCAAAGGTGAAGATAAAAACATTACCCTCTTTCTGGGGCAATAGGGTGAAAAGGTAGGTAAGGCGATACACTCAAAATTGATTAATAGCGTAAGTAATACGGCAGCCATTACTTATTTACCGGAAAATTCTGGGCTACTGTAAACAGTAAGTTAGGTTAGAATTTGTACACAAAACTCAGCTCTGCTGCTGCGCTTGCAACAGAATGTATTGGAAGTAGGTGTGCTTCGGTATTAGTATATCTTTGTGAATTCGAGATTTTTCCACGAAACTCCATTCTGAAACTCACAGGCAAAGTCCGGATCAGGAACAGATCAACTAGTAAAAACATATCGTTGAGATGGCGATGCAGTACGGGGCTTAAACGTGCTAACTTAAAAGAGTTGCAAGCGTAGGTACCTATACAATAAAATATTTGATTTACTTGTGCTGAATATTACTATGAGCAAGGTAACCTACAAGGTAACTAGCTAAGCGTAGGTCTGCGACAAAATTAATAAGGGTCTACCTCATTTTCATTAATATAATTAGCTTTTGCCGGCGAAGTGACCTACAATATTACTAACACCCACTTCCAATCAATGTCACTGAGTAAGAGGGTATTATTATGGATGGGTTTTTTTTCCGTTGCTCATTGAATGCGAATCTGTGAAAATAAATTATTTGACTGAGGAAATGAATTATGTAAAGAACATTAAAATTAATCATAAGTAATATTTTATAGGAGGTAGGTACATTAATGCCATAGTCGCCTTACGCAAAACTCAGAAAGTCGCAGCTGAAACCAAACAAATTGTGTGTGCGGGGATTTTTATGAGATGATGCTGAAGCTGCCTTATCTGCCTATTAACCGACTTAAAAAAAGAAGATTTTTATTTCTAAAATGGCCAAATATTGTAAAACCAAATGATTTTAATGCATGGAGTTTCTTGCCGCTTCTTCTCCATAGGAAACGACCAACCCGAACCGAGCACCTTTTTGTCGACTTTTTATAAGTGCCCCTGTAGGCCTATGTAAAATAAAAATATTTTAATTTTGATTGAATGATGTTATAAAAGTATTTTTCGAATAGGTATTGTAATATTCATGATCACTAGTTTTCGAACATTTTGTTTGGCTTCCGCACAATGGAACTTGTCGCTTTGCCATTTCAAAATTGCTACAATACTACTACGGAGTTTCTTTTTTTTAAGATCAAGGACATTTGCGGGAATGAAAATACAAGATGACATCGAAGAAAATATTGTTTTTCCTTTATGGATGTCGTTTTCATGGCTTTCGGGGTCGCTGATAACGAACATAAAAAGATGGTGCCCATGAAAATTTCCGAATTTTCTCTCATGGGTGTCATTTTTATGGTTTTTGATGTTGACGATAACGGAAATTTCTGAATTTTTCCTTCATGTGTGTCATTTAGTGATTTTTGGGACTGATTTTTCGATGATAACGAAAATGATGAATGTTCTAAAATTATCGTTTCCGCGATCTTCTATTTTGATTTTGACCTCATATTCGTTAAGAGCGCCTTCGATTACCATAGACACCCATGATGAAAATTCACTACTCTTCGAATCCACCATTTTGATTTTGTTTTCGACCTCATAATCTAGAATCAAAATCAAAAGTAATTTATTCAAATTAGGCTTAATCAGCACTTTTTGAACGTCAAAATTACAAGAGACAGTCCCCCAAAACGCCCGCCCTTCGCCACTTCCTAGTGTTTTAGCTGGGTAGAAGAAGTGGCGAAACAAACTCCCCAGCAACACATCTATCAGTTAGGTTAGAAGAACCAGATTCTACAAGGTGTTGTTTTGCATCCTCGTCAAAATTCAGGATGTTGTCACAAAAGACATGAATAATCAATATAAATTACGGTACCTAGTAAATTATTACAAAACACTGCGTTTTTTTGTTGTTTAAATTTGTTAATATTTCATAATAACCCCCTTAACGTGGTTTAGGGATTATGAAATTATCGAAAAAACGTTTGAGGTTTTTTGTTTGTGTGTAAGCGACGTTATAAGGCGGGGATCAGACGGCCCGTGTTTAAAACACGGGTGGTTCACAGTTACCGATTTCAGTAAATAAATGAAAAAAAGAAAATTACCTACTCATTTTATTATTGATTCGGGTCGAGAATCATTAGCATAGTTACCTCCTAGAATTTGACGAGGTTGCAAAACAACACCTTGTATACAATTATGTTCAGTTAATATAATATAAACAAAGAATCCATTACATCAAATTAATGTTATATGTCAGCTAGCACACACCTATAATAAAATAAAATTTTAAAAAGTATAGGTTCATGAAAATGAGTTCCATGGCGAAAAATTAGCTTCTGTTCGCAGCCACCATCTTTGATTTTGACCCCATATTCGTCTATAGTGCCCTCAATAATCATGAAAATGAGTTCCATGACGAAAAATTCGTATAGTCAGAAAAAACCTTGTAAACCTGCGCGAATATTTCGACGGGCTGTCATATTTACTAGACTGGGCCCTTAAACAATGCTTTCCAAACAAAAAAAAAAGTAATTAGTAATTAAATAAATAGTTGAGTTGAGTACAAATTATAAAATTCACGTGTTGCTTATGTACGGTATAATCTGTATGGAACACACAAAATCTAATCGTCGTCTAGTTTTAAAAATTATTAAGACGTGTAAAATTGTTTTCCTAAACCTACTTACACAAATTAATAACATAACAAACGCCTCTAATCCCAGAAGGGTTAGTCAGAGGTTTACGTAACAGTACCCACCCACAATTCGCCAGTTATATTTAAAGTCCCATTTAATAGGGTGCGAGCCTATTGCAATCAACCGAGCACAAATCCAGACTCCGGGGCTGCTACTGAGAAATTCCTGATGGTAAAACCCAACACTTTACCCGACCCGAAAATCTTTCGGACTGCAGACACACTGCAGAACTTTTCATATTTGTTGGTTTTGATGAGTACTACCTACCTACTGAATAACAGTGAAATTAAAAATTTGTATAAAAGCTTGTTTTGTCCATACATACTGAATATGACAAGAAAACTATCACTACGGTGTAGGTACTTTTAATCCCATCAAAAGAGGAAGTCCACGTGGACCAAATCCAGTACAAAACCTAGCTAGTACTTTGATATCATATTCATGAAATGGATTGAACTATTGTTTACGCATATAAAACTTTCTTTATTTTCTGTTGGTCTCCCTATCCAACATGTCAAAGTTTTTGTTGGAGCCGCGCACGTATGCTCAACTTTGTCTCATTTGCAGTTTGCAGATACGACATGAAAATGGACTGTTTCAAATATTAGTATGCTCGTTTAAAGAGTTATTTATTTATTTAGACTATAAATTTATTAAAATACTAATTTCTAAATCTAAATTAATTACTAAACATAAAACTAGATAATTAAAACTAAAATAACAACAAATTATAAAAGGGCGTCAAAAAACTCCTCCTCAACGCTGTCAGCTGGTAACGTGCCCAAGAGACTGGCGGCGTTGCCACGTTGAATGGCAATACTTAGCCTCTGGCCAAAGTAAAACCCAGCCCTTGGGTCACGGGAAGCGTCAACTAGGCGTTTCGAAATTTTCTTAAAAAGGCTGTGAGCACTCGGACCCCGCGGCCCCAGAGTTTCAACCCCAAACGGCTCGAAGATATAGTTACCACAAAGGTTACTATATTTACGCCGCTTGAGGTTCTCCGCAGCCGCAGCGGCAGCGCCAGCACAGCACGATGAGCTTGGAAGATGTGATGGCGCAAGAGTATCGACGCATGTTGCGTCCCACACTAAAGGCCTACCCATCTTCCAAGGAAACAACGACATGCCGTCCGGTCTTTTGCCATCGTCGCGTGCCAAGCCATTGGGCTCTAAGATAGCTGGAACGCCGACGGTAACAAGAGCTCGACGGATGATGTCATTTATGTTCGCGTGCCGCGCAAAACGGCCCGCACTTCGGTTGCATGACAGGCCGTGGTGTCCGAGGCTGTTGACAGCTTCACCACAGTGAAAGCGATGAGGAGTGCAGCAGGCGGCACCAAGACGTAAGGAAGCAGCGAGGCGGAAGGTCGTGTCGTCGAACAAAGTGCCTATGCTCGACGACGGGAGTGCGTGAAGCCAAAGACCCGACTCCCATTCACCCACAGCAAGCAGTCTCGCACGCTCAGCAGTAGTAGCAGCTGTGTGAAGTAAATTGTCCTGAACTACTCTGCAGAGCGGCTCGTCCCACCGTCTCTGGGAAAATGGATTGTCGGGTTCTTCAGTATTCGGGCAAGCGAGTTTCCAAGCATCGATGGCCTCGGAATTATTTAATTAAATCGTTGTTATTGTAGAATATCAAATTCTCTCATAGATATCGCAGAGTCTTAACCCGCTGGATCTAGTTGGCACATGAGTTTCAACTAACGGTGCGCAATAAGGTCTGCTTTACAATTTTCATCCTAAGTTAAAAAGGGATGGATGGAAAGGGGGAGTATGGGGAGTCTTTAATTTTTGCCGATGGGAACCCCATCGAGCACACGACTTGTAATATTAATTTTCTGGAAAATGGAAAACCTAAAAAAACTGATTTATTGATAATACGAAATAAAAGAACTCAATTTCACAATCAATCATTTGCTTTACAGTACCAGGGGCGCATAGCCCGAAGTAGATCGGTGATAGCTCGGTAGAATTTCTCATTTTCTAACGTCCCCTGAGATTGCCTCGACGACTGCACCACGGAAATAGATTATTTGCTATTGATTGAATTGACGACTTACTTCTCTCTTGATGTAAACAACGAACCCATTTCTCTAGCTTTTAGAGATTTCTATTGCCCTAGTACTCTGATTTTGTTAAGTTGGAGAGGTGGGATCGGTTTCTGATATCGTTTTCACACTAGATGTTGAGGAAATATGAAGTAATTGATACTTTTTTATCCTACCTTTTATCTAGGCCCATTATTGTAAGTGGTGACATCAAAAGCAGCTTATGTCGTTTTCTGCAAATATAAGGTTTCATCTTGTTGTATCTTTCCGAGTAGGTAACGATAAAGAAACATTTTATCGTAAAAGGAGCGGCTACTAACCTCATAATATTTATTACCCGGAAACAGCCTTGACAGGACAGCAAAAGGGCTCAATCTTCTACCAGGCCATAGGATATCATAATAATCTGGAGCAAACTAGCTCCTTATAGAAATTTTATTGCCACTATGTGAATGGTTTAATTTCGCGGGAAAACATCCTTATATGCGATGTATTACGTTTATAGTAAATCGTATATAACCTGAGGTTAAACGACCTGCCCTGTAGGGTTCCGTAATAGGATTTGTAACTTATTTTAGTATGTTTTATACAATGTAATAAAGTAAACGAGCGTGTGAGTGCCTCGAAGCGACGGTACATGATGTACGTAGAAACATGATATATATGCGTTTATCTTGTGTTATATGTAACATTTACATGTTATTCTTTACTATGTGAAAACGGAAGATGAATGTTCTCACTTTTTTGGCTCTAAGTAAAAAGCAGTTTTGGCAGCAGCCATTATCTTTTCAGATATTTTTTGCATTAAATATTTCATGAATTACGCGCAAAAAATAAGAGATGAGTCTCACAATTATAACAGAACTTTAAATCAACCTGAAAATCGGTGAAATGTTATTATTTATGGGTTGTTTCCATAGAAACAACCCATAAATAAATAAGAAAAAGCTTTTCTCATAAGAAAAAGCTTTAAGAGATGCAGAGATTTTTGTTATAATACTTAAGTATTCTCTGCAGTACATACATTTAAATATTGACAGTCTCTTGGCTATCTCAGCGCTTAAATAATCAGCAATGCTACAAACTTCTGACTATAAACTCTCACTAAAGAGAAACAACAATGAATCGTTTTTAATACATGACAGGAAAGTATAAATATTTCCTAGTTCTTGGCACTGAAAAGAACCGGATGCATTGCTTTTGGTCGAGTACTAAAGTTATTCGAATATTGGTAGGAAAGAAAAATCTTTGGAACAATTTTTTCGGTTACTGCGTTTTTGCGATTCAAAAAAAAGTAAGTGTACAAGAATTGGGCGTCTCGTAACTTATGTTCCTTTACACTGGTTTTAGGTGGTATATAAATCTGCCCAAAGTAAACTTATTTTTTTGAAAAAGAAGTCTTGTCTTGGTGTTCAAGAAATTATTTGAAAGCAATGTTACTTCCACTGAAACAGAATAGTTTTAATCTACGATCGACTTTAATAAACCATAGGACAATACAGTAGAGCTGTAGGTCGTCAGCGTAAAGATGATACACACACTGAAGCTCGGTAGTTATGAGATCGATAAAAATAGAGCACAAAAGTGGAGATAAAATACCGCCTTGAGGGACGCCACTATCAAGATCACATCAGCTGGAGTTAGAGTCACCAGCAAGAACTGACTGCTGAGGCCCAAGAAAGTAGGAAGAAAACCATTCCAAAACCTCAGGAGAGACCATGTGATAGGAGAGACCATGTGATAGGAGAGGATGGATAAAACCACTTCGTGACTGACGGTACAGAAAGCATTGGAAAAAACGATAAACACTAAAAACGAAACTTTAGTGTCTTCCACTCCTGATCCCATGTTTACCAAGACGACATGACTATCGAGAGCTATCTATACGAAGGTCCATCCCTTATAAGTGTGATGTAAGAATTCGCGAGCCGTCACGTTCGCACGATAAATTACAGAAGTTCTCGACTTGGCCCATTACTCATCGCCCCATCCGGCACATACTTCGTATCGGCGTTTAATTACTAAACTGATTAACTCGTAGGTACTACTGGGACTCGGATAAATTTTATTAAGAATTTCGGCTTTAATAGGGATAGGAATTATGAAATAGGCTGAAAGATAGATGTTGTTGCATCTTTTCTTTTAGTAAAATAATAAGCTATTTATGTTTTTAAACTGACATGGTCACTAACACTATCAATCTACAGCGCCGAAATATCGGGAACTCATAACAAATAATAAACATGGTAAATATCCCGTTACAAGTGTTATTGATAAATAAGAAGCTTCTTTGAAATTGCATTTTTATAAACGCTTTTTTTTTTAATTATTTAATATTAATAATTTTACTTTTAAGGGTGTGAATTAAATGGCCTGCTTAACTTTCGCCATTTGAATGAAATTTCGCTATTTTGGTAGCTAGTATCAATACAAACTAGTTTTGTATGACACAAAATCCTCTAAAGCATCACGTTTCCGAGATATGAGCTTGAGCTTGACCGTTGAGGTGTTCCCTCTGAGGAGACGATCCTGGTTGCAAAATGAGGTCATGATACAAATTATCTTTATCTATCAAAACTAAACGCGTATTAATATTTTCGTGTCCGTGCTATGAACCATTGAGGAGATACGTCTTGAGGGGACGATCGTGACTGCAGCATGAAGTAATTTCTGTTATAAAAACGTATTGTCACAAAATTTTAGATCAATCGTTTGGGGGAAACTGGTTTGAAATTCAGTTGCAAGATTTGACCAATACATACTGACAAACTAACGATCTTTTGATTACAAGTTTTTTCTTAACTAGCCTAAGGTAAAAAAAAAAACTTATGAAAAAATATGGTTAGATAAATTGATGTAGGTACAGACGCCAGCACATCAAGCTAGAACAATCTGTCAATTTTTTTAATGGGTTTGCAACCTTGTCGTTAAAGAATACGGTTCAGGTTGATTGGGAAAATTTGCCAGTTTCGGATAGCTTGACCTGCTTGGCGTCTGTACACTTGCACGGATAAACATCTAAGGCGGAGGAAAATTCTACTAGTATTGAGACCCTATCAATGCTTTATCAAATTTACATGTAATTGCGTACAAACAAAATTTGGAGAAAATTAAATTAAGTAACTCTCTAAAAAAGGCATAAAAGAAAACGGCAAGTTGAATCACGTAATTCCGTTCCTCCGTAAGCTGATTAGGAGGGAAATGGGCTGCCACGCTGCGCTGCTTCTATAAATAGACTAGAGATGTCTGGCTCATGTAGGTATGCGTTGTGAATTTGTAACATCTATAAGTTTATGCAGTCCTGGTACCTAATAAACAAAATCAAATATCCAAAATATTTTAATTTTTAGTCCCGGAAATTGGACAGTGAAAAAATTTCAAATTCTTGGTGATTATTAATTTCCGTCAAAATTTATCCTGTTGTTACAATATTGTCCCCTAGCAAGTGGTTAAGACAAGCAACAAATTGTTAAATAATTAGGTTTTTTTTATTTTTTCAGAGAGGGGAGAGAAATTTGACGTGCCCGTCGAAATGCGAAGGGGTTGAGCAATAATTTAACTTTCTTATTTTTTAACTAAGTTTATTAACGTTCAGAACAGTGACTGAGGTCATTGTGACAAGAGTTTTTGGTCAAACCTCCGAGCCAACACAAAGTGACATTCTTCTCTCAACGATAAAGATGACTGAAAAGTCCAAATGAATTGGAAAACCAACGATACTACCAAGGATTATAATTACTTTTAGGTACCTTAAACACACATTAATTTCATCAACATAACATAGCCGTACATAGATGAACACAGGGGTATATAATTTTTCTGAATGTATTAATATTGATTGCAATGTATTTGGTGCTTTTCAAGAAAATAGTTTGCGCCAAAGCAACTTTGGTACTGCAAATAACTATACCGTCCTTATGGGAAATATGAGCTGGCTACAAACCACTGGGAATACCTATTCTAGTGTTTGATCTGAGTCTATAAAGATGCTATCATAAAATGGTAAAAACTTGGATCGTTCTGCTCAATGGGACAAACAGTCTCAATTGCTTATAGCTTCTTTTTACCGCTCGATGGTAAGATTACCATTATGTACTTTATAGGAAAAAGTTTGGTTGTATTTGGTTTTATAGATGCACTTGAAAGTTATGGTGAACAATTTGCTGGATCGAATATTTGTTTTGTTACGGTTAATGTATTCTTAAATGAATCAGTTATTTCAGGAAGACTTGATGATTGATACATGGTTTCCCTTAGCCGTTAATCTTAAATGTATCTTCAAGTATTCTTGGTGAATTCATGTATTTAGTGATTGCACTTATCGACGCCGAATCAGCTTGAGCCGGGCAGGAAGAGCTTTATGTCCACGCAATAAAAGCTAAAATGACGTTATTCCGCGTCATTGACACCGTGTCTAACTATTCGCTTTCTACTTTTAAGCACAAACCTGGAATTTGCAGTTTCTCGCTAGATTTTTAACTCCCGAGTTGAATATTTGATTTAATTATTTTTTTATTCATATGCATCAGTTGACTCTCGTTGGTCTATTGTTCGCAACAGGTACAGGTCTATAGTTAGGTACAGCTCTGCCTAACCCTTGTGGGATTACAGGCGCGATGTTATATTTATTTATTTAATTTTATGCACAAGTATATAAAAAACACTACAAAGGCGGACTTAATGCCTTCGGCATTTTCTACCAGTCTACCTTGGGGTGATGCAGAGAGAAAACATACGAGTAGTAGGTGCAGCATAACAAATGGTTATAAAACATTTACATATATTATGTTATGCATCAGTTATCAGACGTAACCCATACTAGTTGTATTAATTATACCCTCGTGTTCGATTGGCATGATGATGACTATGGCAGCAAGAATATGTAAAGCGTTTACTAAAAGTAATTTCTCTTGAAATCTGGCTAGAGTCCCTTCATTGACATTTTTAACTCATGTAATAAGTAATTCTAAAATCTCACGAACTATTAATTTATTAAGTCCTTTGACCTTTCATAAGTCCTACCTTTCAGCTTTCCACTAATGTAACCAGGCATGTAGATCCGGCAAGAGTCTGTGGAACCAAGGTTGAGCAAAACTAGTGGAAGGACTGTGTTTGTTGAGAAATCTGTAGTGTTTATACCCCCAGAAAGCCTATTCTGTGGTTTACAAATTAACAAGAACACATGGTAGTTCCTAGTTACTGTTTCTTGTGTTATTCATATTTTTATTTTGTTAATCTGATAAAAAATCCAGCCTATCGCAAATCACTGCTGGATGCAGCCTTTCTTAGCAACGACAACAATGTCTTGTCCTCCACTTTCTACCTCCAGTTTGTCCCCCGCCTCTTTGTAAGTTACCCAACCAAAAATAAAAAAGGTATCCTGGAACTCAATTATTACATAGGTACAGTACATTCGTTAAATTCGCTAATCCGTTAAAACAAGATTGTGTCGTGTTTTGCATGACAATCTACCAGGAACAGTGACACCTGACCTGAATCCGTAAAAGTGAACAATGTCTATATTACCGCAGTGCCACACGGGGTTGGGGCATGAGCAACATTAATGGTATATACTATATGACTTTTGTTTATAACACCTAGACTACTGTGATCTTTGTGACCCTGGTACTGCAAAGCATACGATTAACTGTGTAAAGTAGTCCTTTAAAAGTTTTAGTGTAATAAATCCATAGTTTTCACTTGCCATAATTTTATATGGTATAATTTTTTTTTAAATTTTATCATGTATGGTGTCGGACGTAAAGAATAGCAGCATCCCATATCTTCCCATGGGTGTCGTAAGAGGCGACTAAGGGACTTGCCAGAAAATGGGCAGCAGTGTTCTCTGTGCTTTTGTAACAACCGTACTGCGATCGCCAACCCGCCTGCCAAGCGTGGCGATTATGGCAAAACCCCCCAAAATGTCAATGTGGCATCCAGCAGTGGACATATTTCGGCTGAAATGATGATGATGATAATTTTATAATTTTACAAGTTCTGGGTACGGTATTTTACTATCAGTCAGAATTAGGATCATTCATAAAAGCTTTCATCTCCTTTTTAGGGATGCATTTTCAAATATTCTTCTTTAGTACTCACCAGTCATATTTAACTTTTTTATTTCATGATTTTAGCCCTAGCAACTACGGCGTGCATTGCCTGTAAATTGAGAGTTTAAAGATTCGTTTGTTACTAATAAGATATCAAAAACAAATGAGTAATATTTTAATTCCTTTAACTACGAGTACGTTCCACTCAATATAAGAAATTCAAATCGCTTGTATATCTAACAAATCCATAGACTAGTTATCTATAGATATAGCTACCTAATCTATGGATTCGTACAAACTTTGTGAAGAATTCTCTCTTAGGTATGAAGGAATCCTTCAAAGTTCTTAGAACTATGTGCTATGTCTGTCACTCACTCCTGCCATTCCTAGTTAAATCTGTCGCCAAGCTGCCATGAGGTGCGTCTATAATAAGTCGATAGCTTTTCTGGTGGTCGCGACTGTTGATTCTAACTTTGGAGTCCTAGTGGAGGAGAAAAGAGAGTGACAGTTGACCCAAAAAAATATGATTTTTAGCTTTCTGTCTGGTTGGTTGCTATAGAATCATTCATCATCATTTCAGCCGAAAGACGTCCACTGCTGGACATAGGCCTCCCCCAAGTGTCGCCACATTGATCGGTCCCGTGCGACTCGCATCCAGCGGATCCCCGAAACCTTAACCAGGTCATCGGTCCACCTAGTGGGAGGCCTTCCAACGCATCGTCTCCCGGTTCGCGGTCGCCATTCCAGAACTTTTCGGCCCCATCGGCCATCTGTTCTGCGAGCAATGTGCCCTGCCCCCTGCCACTTAAGTCTGGCAATTCTTCGGGCTACGTCGGTAACCTTGGTTCTCTTGCGGATGTCCTCATTTCTGATTTGATCACGCAAGGAAACTCCGAGCATAGCTCTCTCCATTGCCCTCTGGGTGACTTTGAGCCTTCTGATGAGGCCCATTGTGAGCGGCCACGTTTCGGTCCCGTATGTAATCACTGGCAACACACACTGGTCATAAACCTTTGTCTTGAGACACTGCGGTAAGTTGGACGAGAAGATACCACGCAGCTTCCCGAACGCTGCCCAGCCGAGTCGGATTCGACGATTGACCTCTTTCTCGAAGTTAGACCTACCCAACTGGACCGTTTGTCCCAGGTAGACATAATCGTCTACAACTTCGATAGTAGAGTCTCCGATCTTGATAGGAGTAGGTGTTACATGGGCATTCAACATGACCTTGGTTTTGTCCATGTTCATTTTAAGACCCACTCTTTCGGAAGCTCTACTGAGGTCATCGAGCATTGTACTGAGGTCCTCCATGGTCTCAGCCATGACCACTATATCGTCGGCAAATCGAAGGTGAGAGATGTACTCGCCATTGATGTTGATGCCTAGCCCTCTCCAGTCCAGAACCTTGAAGATATCTTCCAGTGCAGCGGTGAACAGTTTCGGAGATATGACGTCTCCCTGTCTCACACCTCGCTGCAGAAGGATAGGTTCCGAGGTCTGGTCCTGAAGTCGGACTGACATGGTGGCGTTTTCGTACAAACACTTCAGCACCTCGATGTACCGATAATCAATTTGGCACCGTTGGAGAGACTGCAGTACAGCCCAAGTCTCGATCGAATCGAAGGCTTTCTCATAGTCCACAAACGCTAAACAGAGAGGCAGGTTGTACTCTTCGGTCTTCTGTATAACCTGTCGCAGCGTATGTATGTGGTCTATGGTGCTAAAGCCTTTACGGAATCCGGCTTGTTCGGGAGGCTGAAAATCGTCAAACCTGCGCGCGAGACGATTCGTGATGACTCTTGAAAACAACTTGTAGACATGGCTTAGAAGTGAGATGGGCCTATAGTTCTTCAACCGGGCATTGTCGCCCTTTTTGAAGAAGAGTACCACCACACCCCTGCACCATGCCTGAGGCGTTTTGCCCTCGAGTATGACGGAACCAAACAGCTTCTGAAGGGCCTTAAGTACCGGTTTTCCACCCGCCTTCAGAAGTTCGGCCGTAATTCCATCATCACCCGGTGCCTTGTTGTTTTTAAGCTGTTTCAGAGCCATCCTAATCTCGTACAGGCTGATGTCCGGGATGTCTTCGGTGTAGTGTCGGGTCAGTCTAGCTCTTGGGTCATTCGCTAGATTTACAACGGGTTTCCTGGTTGACGTGTACAACTGCCCATAAAAACTCTCGATCTCCCTCAGTAGCTCCGGTTTGGCGGATACGATTCTGCCATCGTCGGTCTTCAGTTTCGTGAGCTGGCTCTGCCCAATAGCCAGATCTCTTGCAAATACCTTTGAGCCTTTATTCCGCTCAATGGCGTCTTTAATACGCTCGGTATTAAAGCGGCGGAGGTCGCTCTTCAAGGATTTAGAGATCTGTCTATTGAGCTGCCGGTATTTCCACGCGTCTTCTGAAGACTGCAGGATCATCTCACGCCGTTCCTTCATGAGCTTGAGAGTATGATCAGAGAGTTTTTTGTTCTTCTGTGTACGACGCGTCTTGAAGAACTTAGACCCTGTCGTATGGACAGTTTCCACGAATCCATCGTTGCATTCGTCCACTGAGCTTCCTAGGCACTCGAAACGATTCTGGAGTTCAAGCTGAAAGCTCTCGGGGTTTCGGATCTGGATCTGTGCTGGTCGGAGCGTAGACTTCATCAGTCGAGACCTTTCTAGCTTAATATTGATGTTCAATGTGCCTCTTACCATGCGGTGATCGCTCCCAGTTTTCACCGAATTGATCACAGAGACATCATTGAACATTTGCTTCTTGGTTGACATGATGAAGTCAATCTCATTTTTATTTGCACCATCGGGGCTCTGCCAGGTCCACTTCCTGTGCTCACGCTTTCTGAAGAAGGAGTTCATCATATAGAGGCCCTCCTTCTCCATAAAACTAGCCAGTTGGTGTCCCCGGTGGTTCCGACATCCAAACCCAAATTGCCCCACCTGCAGCTCATCTCCGTCTCGCTTGCCCAGTTTCTCGGCTTCTCGGTTGCTATAGAATGTATTACCCATATCAGTATGACCGTTGAATCTAGTCGTAAGACATATCTGACTAGGACAAATAATAGAACTGAGTAGCGGTTAACGTTGTTTTGAAATAAACTGAAATCTATTGCTTATTTGTTAATCATTGTTATTGTGTGCAGATACAACATAGTTAATACCCATAATTATCAATATACTGTTGTTAACATTATCCTTTTAATCATCAATAATAGAAGTAATAAAAATCAACTGAATAATCAATCAATCCACAACTAAAATATTACAATAACTTTGCATTTCCTCATTTCAGTTGGTGTCCAATCAAACCGCCACCGCCCCGGTATAAACCGTTTGATCACAAAGAGACCACAGCAATCAGCGTCCTACAATACTTTCAATAAACCAGCGGATCTAACACAGATCTCAAAGGTATTCTTCTTCTATGTAAAGATTAATTTGTACTGAGTCTTTGCAAAAGTGTTTGTGAAAGGAGTTTATAAAGATTGCGTATTTTTTATGTTAAATAGTTGTATATTGAATATGCTGGAAACTTATTTTCCGAGGTTTCAGTTATACGCTCTGAAAAACATCACTTAAATTGGAACTGGAAGGAGTTCACATAAATAATATTTTTGACCAAAAGTATTCCTACCTGATAAAGTAATTGAAATTCTATCGCTCTTAATACGGATTAAATAAAGTTAAGAACATAATTTTCTTTTCATTCGTCAGGAAGCCTAAAAATGAAAAGCAAAAATTAAAATATAACTAAAGTCGGAGTTTGGACGCAGAGTTATCAAATCCGGCTTCATTTTAATTTCCTGTTAAAAATCGAACGTTGAAAATGAAGTACTAGGATCGCATAAAGGCAGAGATGTGTTTGAAGATAAATTCAAAATAAAGCCTTACAAAAAGTAAAGAAAATTTCAATTAGGTACCGGGATCACATAAACTTCAAAGAGTAAAAGGTAAAAAAGATCGCCTTTTAAAATGTGACGTGATACTGCAAGGAGCCATAAAAGCGCGGGCCACGGGTATCTTCAATCAGTTGAGTATTGTGGTGGGATGACGAGACGCCATTGTGGGGCACACAAAGCGCCCGTTTAATGAAATACTTTAGTGGGCAACTACCTGTGACGTCATATGTATGCAACAGTTAAAAAGTTGGTGATTTAAAATGTAAACATGGGATTAATTAATATTGCCAGTAGGTAGAAGCAAAGAGGACTTATTAGCATATGTGGCCACAGGTAAAGGTACCTATCATATGAATGGTGCATCTTTTGGCCCTTGAATGACATTGTCAGGATCTATGTTGGTAAACATAATTTGAGAAATTACATGATGGTGTATTAATAAAACAAGATGGCGGCAATTGTTCCTATTATGACCGCACGTTAAAAGATCTATGCACAACTTACTTTAAGAAAGAAAATGACGTGCTGCAGTTACCCTTATACAAATCAGAATGCGGGCAGCAGGAGGATGACGTAGTAAGATTGGTACTCAATAATTAAATTGGACTCTTGAACAGGTTTGCTGCAGAAGCCAACATTTTAAGTAATCTAGGTAGGAATGCTACTTAGTTTTAGGTCTTTTGCAAAGTGGCAAGCATTAACTTGAAAGCGGGTAAATCGATTTCAAGTGAAGTTTTATTATATGACTTCGCAGGGCTCTTCATGCAAAAAGTTTCAAAATCTATCCGATAGGCTTTGGCAACTGAGTCGGATTATTTTTTTCTTTAAATTGTCTTTGTTAAATGAGCTTGGTTCATCGTTGTATAACCTTAAGTTTGTATGATTCTTCTGTTGGGCAAGCAAATGTTTTGACATTGACTGCAAAGTTTTGAAAAAATAATGAGCAGTCAATATTAGATACTTAGATACTTTATAGAACAGTAAAGTTTGTTTCACACTTATTTTAAAATAAACTTCAAAAATATTCTGTACCGACTGTAAAATTAATAAATTTTACCCATTTAGTAGAAAACTTCAGTCATATGGTAATAACGTCACCAAATTCGTATAACAAATGACTGTTCCATCCAGTATCCACCGAAACTCAGTATCAAAACCTAGTATTTCTTCAATAGTGTGCTTTACAATAACGTTTAAGACCCATCGATTTCTAAAGTCCTGGTACAACCACCATTAAGTAATAGTATGTTGAGCCTTTGTTCCAAGACTGCCTGTCCTGTCTACAGTGACCATGTTGACCACACTTCAGTGTCCATTGATAGGTACTGTAATGGACTAGCTACTGTAATGGATCGTTTCGATGTATATGCCAAGAGCAGTGAACGGTGAAGTCGGCTTGTTTAAGATAGGGATTGCCTGTGTTGTCTCTTATATTCATAACCATGTAACTAATTTCTATTGATAATTTATACAGCCATGCCTTTCCTATAGCCAAAAATTACGAACTCCATAGAAAAACTTTCATTTCCTTTTTTAACCTTCAGGTGAATTTTGAAGTCCTTCCTAAGTTCTCATCTTCGGAAAAGGAAGGAAACCTTGTTCAACATTTTATGTTCCTATACCTAGCTTGACCGAAAGTTTGGAAATGAAAAATAGAACAAAATGGAGTAACGAAAATGTTTCACTCTAGTGTTAAGCAAAAATTCAAGGCAATAAAGATTTTTTTTGAAAATGTCCATCGTGTTAAAGGGGGAAAAAGTAGAGGAATAAACAAAAAAAAAAAGTTTTTTGCTCTGTATGATGTCGGAGCTCTATATGGTGTCGGACGTAAATAATAGCACCATCCTATATCTTTCCGTGGGTGTCGTAAGAGGCGATTAAGGGATTTGCCAGAGGATGGGCAGCTGCGTTCTCTGTTCTTTTGCAACAGCCGTACTGCGATCGCCAACCCGCCTGCCAAGCGTGGCGATTATGGCAAAACCCCCCAAAGTGTCAATTTGGCGACACTTGGGGGAGGCCTGTGTCCAGCTGTGGACGTCTCTTGGGCTGAAATGATGATGTTTCTTGTGTTTTCTTAGTTAGGCCGGGTACTTCTGGGACTGCCGTCGTAAATAGTTAATTAAACCTTTTTGGAAAATAGGCGCGATGTTAAATAAAACCAGCCAATATCAGAATCAAGTTTAAATTTAGAACAAAACATGTGACGCGTTTTGTCTCAGAATGGATGTTTTGCGAAGTAGCGACATGTTTAGGAGATGAATAAGGAGATTGGAATCCGCATACGTCAAAGTTACAATTTGGATGATAATTTGTATAAATTCGATTTCAGGGAACGAGATGTGCGTAAGATAGGAGAATTTGGCGAAGCTACACGCATTCATCTGATACTTAAAAATGGCGTCAAGATTTTTCCCAAATATAAATTGGTCATTGTACCGATCAATATACCAATTTACTAATCGCAAAGGAAAATATGCCTTTTGACTAAATGTAACTATTGTCCCATAGTAGCAAATTTTTTTCGTTATGATGAATTCAATGAGCACTTAAAAGGTAAGCAAACACAAAGCCTGTATCATTCATTTTCATCATTTCAGCCCAAAAGACGTCCACTGCTGGACATAGGCCTCCCCCAAGTGTCGCCGCATTGACATTTTGGAGGGTTTTGCCATAATCGCCACGCTTGGTAGGTGGGTTGGCGATCGTAGTGCGGTTGTTAAAAAAGCACAGAGAACGCTGCTGCCCATTCTCTGGAAAATCGCTTAGTCGCCTCTTACGACAGCCACGGGAAGATATGGGATGGTGCTATTCTTTACGTCCGACACCATACAGAACCTGTATAGGATGTGTTTTGTACTGTCTTTCAGTAACATACGGCATTAAAAATTCAAACAATAATTATTAAGGGACACAATCACACGTTTAAAACATACAGTTTGAAACAACCTTTATAAAATCAATACTTCGAATGAATTGTTAATTACAGTTCAGCCTTCAGACTTTCATCATCATCATTTCAGACCGGAATCACCCACTGCTGGGTATAGGCCTCCTCTTTTTGCCACCATACTTCCCGCTTCTGTGCATCCTTTATCCAGGTGTTTCCCGCGACTTTGACGATATCGTCGACCTAACGAGCTTTAGGGCGATCCTGGCTTCTTGGCCCAACCTTTGCTACCACTCGGTCGGCCTTGCTCCATCGGCCATCTCCGCGTCAAGCCAGATATCCTGCCCAGGCCTATTTGATTTCGGCGCACCGTTCGGTCCCCGACGTCGTTGACTTTCGTCCGACGGTGGATTTCGGTGTTACGCACTCGATCTAAGCGGGTTATGCCGAGCATGGCTCGCTCCATGGCCCTTTGTGCCACTCGTACTCGGTGGACAGTCTCCTTTGTGAGCATCCATGTCTCGGCACCGTAGGTTATTGTTAGCAGGACACATTGGTTGAAGAGGCGGGTTTTTAGGCACTGAGGGTTCTTTTTGGGCCGAAAATATATTCCAGTTTACCAAAGGCCGCCCATCCAAGCCGTATTCTCCTAGAGATCTTCTTGTTGGAATACTCCTTGTCAAAACATGGAACATGTGCCTGGTAATCAAAATGATCAAACATCTCCAGACGCTCGTTTCCCACCTTTACCAGACTGTACCAGACTTTAGTTCGGTATGAATAAGTAAGGTCGTCACCAAATGTGTTTTTAAACTTCAACTTGTTTCATTTAACGTTGGTTTCATCACAAAAACTCGATTAAATAAGAGTTGCTAGCTTTTTAAGGGTTAAGCAACGTTTAGTTTTTATTGGAGTAGGAGACTGGATTTTGTGCCCGGATGATAACAATAGGCTCGTCCCCTATTACATAGGACATGTGGATGTAGTATAAGTATAATTTCGCCGCAACCCTCGGGGATTACATGCGTGATATAATCTATACTAATATTATAAAGAGGTAGTTTGTAAGTTTGTATGTAAGGAGTAATCTTCGGAACCACTGATTCCGATTTTATTTTTCACTAATCGTAAGCTTCACTATCCCCGAGTGTCATAAACTACACTTAAAACGTCCCCGTGTGTTAATCATCACCATTTATCATTACAACCGAAAGACGACCACTGCTGGGCACAGGCCTCCCCCAAGAGTACATAAGGAGGTTTTTGCCATAATCACCACGCTTGGCAGGCGGGTTGGCGATCGCAGTACGGTTGTTACAAAAGCACAGATAACGCTGCTGCCCATTCTCTGGAAAGTCCCTTAGTCGCCTCTTACGACACCCACGGGAAGATTGGGATGATGCTATTCTTTACGTCCGACACCATACAGAACGTGGGTTAGTGTCCGTTAATAAATGGAGTGATATCCGCGAGCAAAAGCTAGTGTTAGATAAAGTGGTTCTTAAATGAAACCATGTAGGACGGGCTCGTCAGTCTAGTGGTCTCAGAGACTGAGCATTTGATTCCGGATTTTCAATATCAGGGCAAATTGTCGTTCTGGTTCCTATCAAAATTTGTCGGTAGCAAAAGTTTGAGGCCTGGACTTGTACCGAGTTCAAGGCGTAGGGACTTCACCTTCTCTACACCGCTGATCAAATTTAGAGAGCTGTAACGTGCGGACCAGACCCTCATACAGAGAGAATGCCTTCGTCCCAAAAGTGGGAACGTTGTATGCTCAAAATGGGTACAATACTTCTCTGCCTAACTCTATAAGAAATATAAGCGTGATGTTATGTATCTAAACAATGTCTGTTAATTCCATTGTTTCTCATTCTAAATGGTTGTTAAGCCGTTTCGCGTCCTTTCTGCTGACGTGCTTACATAGGCTTGTTTCCATAGGAGTAAGTACATGCTTTGCCCTTTGAGCTCTGGCGGGTAGTTGAAATTTATGTAATTGCTTAAGGCAATGACCTACTGGCATACATTGTTTTGCTGTTATCATTTATTCACCGTGAAATTGAGACTAACCAGTTTTTGAGACTACAAGCAGTGGTTCAAACTTGAGTATATTTGCTCTTAGCTCTTATTCTCACCTACAGCTTGTCTTTTTGATACTCTTTTGACACATGACCATAGTCCGGTTGAGCAATGAGCCACCTTCTAGTAGATCAGCAACTGGCCACGAAAAAAGAATAAAAAAAGCTCTCTTGACACCAGCGTATTAGATACTTGTTATGTTTTAATAACATAGCTATAACCATGATGTTGATATAATCAGATCCAGTTTGTCCAATTGAATTTGCTTTCGATTATTTCCTTTGAAATAAAATTGGTTGGTTGTTTACATTTTTATCGGTAGCATTAATAGCCATTAATTACCACCACATGCTAATATGCGTAATATATAATTATGTTTGGCAGATTTTACATTATAATTTCGTTTAACATTTTTTTGTGGTCAATTAGTATTATTGTAACAGTAAACAAACGATTCACAAAAGTATGGCGCACTCAAACTCTGACAACTTTCATGAATAAAATATCTGAGCTAATTACTTTTTAGCAAAATAATTAGCCAACACTCACCTTACCAAGTGCAAATGTTGGAGCAAATAACTTTTTTAAAACAATTTAAACTCTACACTCTTCCTAATTGACATTTAACGCTAAAAGTAATAGCTATAAATTATTTCCAGTAAACTTGATGTGTCGGCTTAATTAGGACATGACTTTTAGATCGTTAACCGTTACTGTTGCCATTAATTTTGTAGACATTGTATGGTTACTGGCGATATTTTCAACCCCTGTTAAATCAATTTTACATGGACTTGTCTATGACTGACAAAGTTTTAAGCTTCTAAACTAGGGAAAGACTACACTTGAAAGTTGAAATTAAACTAACCGACGGATCGAAATATTATAAACCTACAAAGTTGCAGAAAACGACCCGTTTGTTTCAACAGATAATAATATAATATCTTACTTGAAAAAATGATCTATTTGATAAGTAACTTTGCTTTGCAATGTCTCATTCTCATCGACAGTCAATGTTAATAGCAGGCAATTCAAAGCAATATTTCACTGAAAGCAATCGCCTTCAGATTCTGGCGGCCTAGTCCATAAATGATGGGCGTCAATGGCCAATCTACTAAACAATAAAGAACCCACAGTCCCAATAACATATTTCCGAAAGTATAAAGCTTGGTGCCAATTGGGGTAGAGATAATATAGATTTTTTCGTCCCGGAAAGATGTTTAATTTGGTCCCCGCATTCATTTCGTCGTCGTGTTGCTCTTAAATTGTGTATGTGCCCTAATACCGCTCCACTTTGAGGGCCCGTTATTTGTGACTCAATATTAAAAAGAGTATTACGTTTACCATCATCGTTTGCTTTGCGCCTGGTACAAAATGTGAAAAGGACAAAATAATGATTATGAAGATATGGCATGGTTGAAGCCATGCTATATCTTGAAGGAGACACATATGTATTTTTGTCTTCCTTTATTTTGTAAGTTTTTATATTATCACTAGCTGCTGCCTGCGACTTCATTCGCTTGGATTTTTTTTATTGGTATCAAAAATAGATGTTGGCCGATTCTCAGACCTATCCTATAAATCGGTTCAGCCGTTTCGGAGGAGTATAGTAGCTAACATTGTAACACAAGAATTATTTATATACTAGAGATTTTATATATTTGAGAATATTAGGTACGATTTAAAAACTTTATCTGTATTTTACATAATTTATTCGTTTGTTAGATATTTTTGATCCCTTTCAGTTTATTTTTTGTGAGCCTCCCCACATTTAATTAGCTCTCTTTCAGGTGATTAGGTCATTTATAGTGGGTATGTTCCTAATGAATAATTTGTTGTTTTAGTGCTCGGAAAAATGCTGTAAGGTTTCTCGTAAAAGTAAAGGAATGAATTATTAGTGGTGTTAAAAAAGTACACTCTGATTAATTTAAACCAATAAATCTATATTGAAAAACACTCGAAACCTTTTATAAGCAGGTGATATACGACTATACAGTTGGACAGGTATAAATTGTAAGTTATTTAAGCAACACCTAAGTTCGACACATAGCGTAACATAATTAATTGCCGCAGGGAAGGTTCTCAAACAAGTACTTATTTATTGATGCGTAAAAATCTCCCCAGGGGATTGCTTAAAAATCGGGAGCTACCAGGCGCCCAGTAAATTGAACGTGAAGGTTTTACTTTGATGTATGACCAGTGTAATCGCTGGTTATAAGCGCATTTAAATAGAGGATCGCTTAATGGATCGTCCGATTTTGGTTCTATTGATTTTCTTTTTAGATATAAATAATGTATGTAACCTGGTAGACTATTCTTCTTCTATAGGGTGTCGATGGCAATCTGGATTAAGTCAACTCATAATGTGGCAACTTCATCAAAATTAAAATCGAAAGTCATTTATTCAAATTAGGCTGATAATCAGCACTTTTTGATGACATCAATGAAAATTTCGGAATTTTTCCTTCATGTGTGTCATTTAGTGATTTTTGGGACTGATTTTTCGATGATAACGAAATTGATGAAAAGTTCTATAATTATCGTTTCCGCGATCTTCTATTTTGATTTTGACCCCATATTCGTTAAGAGCGCCTGCATTACCATGGACTAGACACCCATGATGAAAAATTCACTACTCTTCGAATCCACCATTTTGATTTTGTTTTCGACCTCATAATCTAGAATAAATATCAAAAGTAATTTATTCAAATTAGGCTGGTAATCAGCACTTTTTGAACGTCAAATTTACAAGAGACAGTCCCCCAAAACGCCCGCCCTTCGCCACTTCCTAGTGTTTTAGCTGGGAAACAGTGGCGGAACAAACTCCCCAGCAACAGCTATGGACCTAGTATATTCCATTTATCTGTAGTGGTGTTTGAGGAGACGCAGAAAAGTTTTATGATTTGTTATGAAATGATTTGTTTATCATGAATATTTATTATCAAAAAGGCCGTGTGATGAATATTTGCTACACTAATGAGACCCGAAATACCGAAATTCTAGCTACTAAAAATACAGTTTATAAATAGATGCGATAACAAAGATTTATGGGATATTTTTATTCAGTATTATTATAACTTTCCACTGAATATTTTTATGTGATAATTTTCATGTAAGTAGATTTTCTTGGAAAGCCCCTTATGAAAATGTATGTTTTTTTTCTGTCATTACATGCTACTGAGAAACCAAATGTGAGTAACAAAAACGTTTTTTGAATATGTAAAAAGCAAAATATTTACTTTCAATTGAAGCTCCGAATTCAAAATAGGCAAAGAAAAAAAATTGCTTAATTTTACGAATCAAATAAATAATTTATTTCTTTTTGTGTTTCCCAACAACAAATCAAAAACAAAACAGTTACAAAAATCTGGCCATTTTCGGCCAGTGACAAATTATTTTGACGTGTCATCCATCACATTCATTCAACAATAGCAAAGGGCATAGCGGAGCAGAGACAGAGGCTAATCTGTTTGAAATAGGTAAGACGTAAACCGTTTGTTTGAGTGTATATTATGACAGTCGTGAACATTCACTTTTCTTCATAAGTATTGCTATTAACCGGGCATTAATCCAGACGCTGGGCAGTTACTGAGAAGTTCTTGGTGGGAAAATCCAATAACACTTTGTTAGACATGGAAATCGAACTCAAGGCCAAAAGACTGGTCCGCGTTGGGCGCTGAAGCAGCTGGACCGGGAGCTCCTCCTGGAAGCCTCGATAGTGCGGGCCTGAGTGACATCACCGAACAGGCCTGCCGACATCAACAACGAGGCAGGGTGGTTCCAGGAGGCCATGTCCGACATTTGCGACGTGGCAATGCCCCGAGTTAGGCCAGGAAGCGCCCGGCGTCAGGTGTACTGGTGGTCGCGAGAGCTGACGTCTCTGCGCGAGGCGTGCGTCGCCGCGCGGCACCCGTACGCCAGGCATCGCAGGCTCCGCATCCGCCCTCCGGATGAGGCAGCCATTGAGGCGGAGCTGTACGAGGGATACAGAGCAGCGAAGACCGCCCTCCAGGAGGCTGTCCAGCGGGCCAGAGACCTGGGCCGCGAGGAGATGCTGGAGACTCTCGACAGAGATCCGTGGGGGCGCCCTTACAAGATGGTGCGGGACAAACTCCGCACCTGGGCCCCCCCGCTGACGCAGAGTCTCCGCCCTCAGCTCGTCGAGGACGTGGTGAGCGCTCTGTTCCCTCTGCGAGGGGAACATCCTCCCCCGCCTATGGCTCCGCCGCTTGCGGTGCCGGAAGCGGACCACATCGAGGACGATGACGACATTCCGGAAGTGACCGGGGTAGACCTGAGAGCGGCGGTAGGCAGGCTTAAAGCCAAAAATACCGCCCCGGGACCCGATGGCTTGCCTGGAAAAGCCTGGGTCCTGGCCTCGGAGGCTCTCGGGCCCCGACTGGAAGGGCTCTTAAGCGCATGCTTGGAGAGAGGCCAGTTCCCGCTTCGTTGGAAGACGGGGAAGCTGGTCCTCATTAGGAAGCCGGGGCGCCCTGCGGACTCTCCGTCCGCATACCGGCCCATTGTGTTGCTCGACGAGGTGGGCAAGCTCTTTGAAAGAGTCATTGCCAACCGCCTCGCCGGGCACCTTGTGGGGGGGGATGGGGCCGGATCTGGCGGAACACCAGTTTGGTTTCCGCAGAGGGCGCTCGACGGTGGATGCCATCATGCGCGTGAGGGCTCTCACGACGGGGGATGCGGTGTCCAGGGGTGGGGTTGTCTTGGCGGTGTCTCTTGACATCGCCAACGCCTTCAACACCATGCCCTGGAGCTGCATTAGGGAGGCACTCCGGTATCACCGGGTGCCGACCTACCTTCGTCGTGTGGTCGGGGACTACTTGACGGATAGGGCCGTCATCTACCCCGGTCGCACCGGAGAATGGAACCGGCGAGAGATGTCGTGCGGTGTTCCGCAGGGATCGGTTCTGGGGCCGCCCTTGTGGAACATCGGCTACGACTGGGTGCTGCGCGCCGACCTCCCTAGCGGTGTCAGCGTAGTTTGCTACGCTGATGACACGCTGGTGCTGGCACAAGGGAGGTCGCACGAGGCGGCGGCCGAACTTATGACACGCGGTGTTGCGATAGTCGTGGAGAGAATCCGGCAACTGGGTCTCAAGGTGGCATTGCACAAGTCCGAGGCCATGTGCTTTCATGGGCCTCGGAATGCGCCACCGTCGGGATCTATACTGACGGTAGGAGGGGTTCCCATCGGCGTCGAGTCGACGCTGAAGTACCTAGGGCTTGTCCTCGACAGTCGGTGGAACTTCGTGGAGCATTTCCGACGTTTGGCCCCCAAACTGGAACGGGCAGGGGCTGCGTTCAAGCGGCTCTTGCCCAACCTGGGGGGTCCAAACGCCTCCTGCCGGAGGCTCTACGCGGGGGTCGTGCGGTCCATGGCCCTTTACGGGGCCCCGGTGTGGGCGCGTTCTTTGAGGCGGCGAGCCGCCCACTACCTGAACGCGCCCCAGAAGGTGGTAGCCGTAAGGCTGATCCGGGGGTACCGCACGATCTCCGGCGAGGCGGCGAGCCTCTTGGCCGGATTGCCGCCATGGGATCTGGAGACGATAGTCCTCGCGTGCCTGCACGAATGGCGCGCGGAGGCACTACGCCGGGGGGAAACTCCGCTGCCGCGGCAAATTGTCGCTCAGCGGACAGACCTCCGGCGCGATCTCATGGCGACATGGAGAGAGCGACTGTCGCAACCCCGTGCAGGGCACGCCACAATAGTGGCGATAAGTCCCCTCTTTGAGGAGTGGCTGGAGAGGCGCCACGGCGCCCTCACCTTCCGCCTGACGCAGGTCCTCACCGGACACGGTTGTTTCGGGAGGTTCCTGCACCGAATCGGGCGGGAGGAAACGCCCGGTCGTTACCACTGCGAGGATCGGCCGGAGGACACGGTGGAGCACACTGTGGAGCTGTGCCCTGCTTGGGCTGAGCACCGCCGTGTTCTCGTAGCGGCGATTGGTGGCGGCGACCTCTCGCGTCCGGCCCTGGTTCAATCCATGGTCCGGAGCGAGACGGAATGGGAAGCCGTCGCCTCCTTCTGCGAAGCAGTCATGCTAGCGAAGGAGGTGGCGGAACGTGAGAGGGAGAGAGCCTCACGTCCCAGCCGCCGCGGGAGACGCCCCGGGCGTCGGGGGGCAACCAGTGGCCCCCGGCCACCGTAGGCGCGGGCCTGTGGACGGTGAGTAATGGGCTAGCTCACCGTCCGTCCGTCTTTTGACGACAGACCTTGCCGACGGCGCGTTCGTGTTCCACGCGCGCCTCAAGGAGATGTCAGCAAATCGGAAGGGGTCCGAGAGGGCCGATGCCTGCCAGGGCTGCGGGTTGTTCGAAAGAGATACCGTGCCCCTGGAACGCAAAGGGCTAAGAAGGAACATGGATGGGTTTTAGTCAGTCAAGTCTGACAATCCCTTCCGCTCCGCCCAGAGCGGAAGAAGTCATTTGAGGATTTCCCATCCTAAAAAAAAAAAAAAGGCCTAAAGACTGGGTTCGATTTCCATGTCTAAATAATGTCGGCCGCCGTAGGCGCGGGCCTGTGGACGGTGAGTAATGGGCAAGCTCACCATCCGTCCATTTTATGACGACGACGGCGCGTTCGTGTTCCACGCGCGCCACTAGGAGATGTCAGCTAATCGGAAGGGGTCCGAGAGGGCCAATGCGTGCCTGGGCTGCGGGACTGATCGAAAGAGATACCGTGGCTCTGCAACACAAGGGCTAAGAAGGAACATGGATGGGTTTTAGTCAGTACAAGTCTGACACTCCCTTCCGTTCCGCCCAGAGCGGGAGGAGTCCTTTGATGATTTGCCATCCGTAAAATAAAAAGGCCTAAATACTGCAACTTTAAAATGGTCCATCTTTTCTTCCTTATCAGGTAACTTACTTTATAGGCGCCTAATCCCTAGAATAATTAACAACTTTTACAAAGAGAGGGAACTTATACATCATACAGAAATATCTGCTGTTTCAGTTAGCAGATTTTTCGTTTTATATTTTAGAGATGATCCCAAACTAATCCTCTTCTTCGAATCATAATCAAGTTCTTTTATAACGGTACATTTTTAACAAGCACCTCTTATTAAATCAATCTAGCTTCTAAAAAAACACTTACATAGTAAGTACATCTTCGGCAAATGCCGCCAACATACGGGGACGTGGCGATTGACGCGCTATAGAGCTTAAACGTCGCACTAATAGTTGTAGTAATTGCTCGAGCGCTGTAAAATACTCGTTTAGTTCGTGATCGAAGATAAAGCGTCCCGCTTGGCTTGCTAGATTGTTACGGTGCTACTATTTCCTTGGGATTAAGTACCAGGGATACATGTGTTGAGAGAATGTTGAAGTTTAATGTTGAACATCAAAATTAGGTTTCTTTGAAAGGCTTATGAAATATGGCCCTGTTAATAGAAAAGTTCGTTTTTTGAATCTCGTTATGACGTATTAACGCCCGGTAAATTTCAATACTTAGTCACCAAGAGTCAGGCCATTTTATGAGAAATGGGACAATCAGCAAATAACAAGTGCCTAGTTCTTTTCAAAACTTTTTCTCCCATTCATTAAAAATAAAATGCGAAAGTAACTCCATGTATCTTTCGTTTATGTAAACTTGGAAAAGGACAAAAGTTACTTATACTTACCGTAGTCGATCGCGATTATTACGTTTTCATACCTAGCTAAAAAACAACCAAACCCACCCACACTACGCCACTATAATGCATAGCATACGCACACTCGTTTCAGCAATTGACGTGTGCCAGTAATCGCCGTTCGGATCAATCGTTCGCATGTCGGCACTTGACAGCTAACGTCGCTGATAATGACGTGAAATATTGCGCATGAAAAATGTCTACACACCAGGATTTCATAAGATTCAAGAGTCGTAACTCTTGAATCTTATGAAATCGACGTCAGTGAGAGAGTAAGTGATTTAAACGAGACCAATGTCAATCACCGTCTGTCGATGTAGAAAAATAGCCTTGATAAATTTTTGAAAACTAAAGGGACAATCGTTCATCATTTCCAGATGAATTCTTAAACATAATAAATCATTTAATTCGCTTGACAGCGTTAAACTAAACCGCAGCAGTGCTGCTGCAGCGCCACAAATAACGCTGGGTTGTTGCCAGCGATTGCGATTGCCAATATGAACACAAACTATGACCTCCTTATACCCTATACATCACTGGTGGTAGGACTATGGGACTAGGAACAGTTGCAAATAAATGGGGCGAAGACAATTTACTAATGTTTTCTACAATTTATTGACTCAATTTTTGCTGGACGCCGTTCAATGGATTTGCATGCTGTCTGAATTTTATGACCTCTTCCAATTTATGTGGCATTGGTACTTTCAGCAGTGTTGCTGGAGAGACTTATTAAATGAATTAGAATTTCAGAGAAAACTTCCTTTAAAAGTCTTTCATTGCTTCTAACTTTCCACGAAAGTGGCTGTAATTATTTTTAAATGCAACTTATTTAAGCCCTTGTTCCATAGTAGGCTTATACTGGGGTTGCCAAATACTCTGCTACACTAATTAAAGTTTAACGAAAGAAATGTTAAATCCTTCTAATATTATAAACGCGAAAGTTTGTAAATATGGATGTATGGATGGATGGATGGATGGACGTTTGTTACTCTTTCACGCAAAAACTACTGAATGGATTTTTAAGAAATTTGGTATGTAGATAGCTTATTTATTTATTTATTTATTTATACAAATACTTGCTGCACTTACAGTTTGCACCAAAGCGTGCAGCAAGCCAACAACCTAAAATTAACTAAAAAAACTTACGCAATAATTAAGTACAGCTTTATTGCTGCTCGTAAACACATCGAGATCCGGTTCCTGAGCAATCAGGGCATTTAATAGATTTCCTCTACTTATACCCTGGATTAACACATAGCTACTTTTTATCCCGGTCTGCGCGGGTATAACCGCGGGGCGCAGTTTGTTATAATGTTCTTGGCGAGCGCCATGCGCGTCTGGGGCGGCGTGGTCGGGATTGGCGTACTAGATGCACATAGCTTACCCGGAGATAGTTGAGCGTGGTAACCTTATCTACCTATTCTATGCGATCAGAAAAATGAAGGAATAGGGTAAGGTAGGGGTAGGTAGGGTTGGGTAGGGTAGTTAGGTAGGTTGGGTAGTAGGTAGGTTGGGTAGGGTATTTAAGTAGGTAGGATAGGGTAGGGTAGATAGGTAGGTAGGGTTGGGTAGGTTACGGTAGGTAGGTAGGGTTGGGTAGTGTAGGTAGGTTGGGTTGGGTAGGGTAGGTAGGTAGGTAGGGTAAGTTGGTAGGGTAGGAGGTAGTTAGTAAAAAGTGCGAGCGAACCAGCGGACAACAAATATTAAGTAAATATAACATTTAAATGACTATTTTCGACATTATTATGCGGGGGTAACAGATATGTAGGCAATTTCCGAACTCCACGCGGGCGAAGCCGCGGGCAGAAGCTAGTATTAAAATATTTTTATTGTGTTATGTCAAAATGTGTATAGGTGTTAGAACCACTTTTTATATTTTACTTAGAATCAAGTTTTGTATTTTATGATTACGTAAATACATATGTTTGATGAACTGCGTAGTCTCAATATCCAAAATATAGACAACCTAGATCTTCACAAATGAGAGTAGATATAGGTATAACGGTGTTGGTAAAATAAAATCATACAAACCAGCGCGCGAGTAAAGTACAGGTTTTATTCAATGCACAGTTTCTCGTTGTGAGATAAACATATTATTTTGCCACTTAGAGACGTTTCTCAGCAAAGGACTCACGTCGCACCGCCTTTACGCTAAAATGTGTCTCCCTGTAAAGAGATTCAATAACTCCTATTTGTCAATATCCGTCCCACAGATTGTTTCTCAGAAGTATACTGGTAGCAAACCCTAATTTTACCGCCTCGGGCAACGTTTGCGTCCCTCTCATATACACGGAACATTTTCTATGTTTCACTTTCGATGCTGCGTGACTCTTTGACTTGCAGACTGAAAATCCCAATTGAAAATGTTCAAGATTCTTTGAACTAAAAATAAAACTGTCTAACAATGGTTTTCGATGATAAATTGCATCATTATGATATGGAGTTGAAACTATTTTCGAATAATGCATTCAAAACTATTTCAGAATACGTTTCAACCCGAGACAGCTAAAAAAAATAACCAATTATTTCTTTTAACTCTCAGCAACACTGGCTGAACTTATTCAACCATTTTTCGCTTTGAATTTCGAATTAATAGCAATAAAAGCGTGAAAAAGTTTGGATAACCGTGGAGTTTCGTGTTTATTCGTCATAACTGTGAGACAAGTCTCTTTCCAAAGCTTATATTTATATCTGTAATATTTACCCGTCGGTGCAGTATTTTGTTTGTCAAGATCTATAATGTGAATGTTTTTTAACCCCTCAGGCTAATTGCCACCTGCGGGCTTCGCAAACATAATTATCCGGGTTTGACGCAAAATGTCCACTTCGCAAAATGTGCATTTCGCAAAATGTGCACTAGACACAAAATGTGCACTTCTCAAAATGAGCACTCTTTTGCGAGTGCATATTTTGCGAAATTCGTCAAACCCGAATAATTGTGTTTGCGAAGCCAGCAGGTGCTAAAATCAAATATAAACAGAATTAATATGTGATAAAATCAAAGTCAGGTGCTTGGAGCCCTCTTAGGTATTATTTTGACTACTGAAAATTACATGTAACATGACTTCCAATCTAGAATATATCGACGTTTATAATTGTGTATGCAAATAATATAAGTACTTAATAACATTTTCTTTGTTATTTAGTCTCGAAGAAAATTTAAAAACTAACTTTGTTTTGTGTAGTTTTTTTTTATTGAATAAGTACCTAACGTCCTCGTGTGATAATTTCGGACAGCTACCAGATTTTTTTTACAGGATTTCTACATCCAGTATACAAAGTCGAAATCCTATGTCCAGATCTTGGTACATAATGTAGAACACCTACATATTCGTCACTCGCATCGAAATTCGTTATGGCGCAATAATGAAACAGACAGACTGTAGTAGACAGACGAATAAACTGAGCTAGATAAGCACTAGATTAACTTTTTTGCCAACTTGTGGTAAAAATGTTGGTAAAAAAGTTTTTCTAGTGCTCAGTTGGTTATAAAAGTAACTTCCAAAAAACCATAGGCCAAGAAGATAACATATTGGAGCAAACTCGTTTTTTAACTACTTAAAGTGAATAACATTATATAGGACCAGCGCTTGAACTTCCTCCACTAAATAAAAAATGAAAACTCACGTTGATCGGTCCAGGAACCACGGAAAAACTAGCTTTATGATTGATAACATAATCCATACCATCATAACACAAATACACCATTATGAAATGACGTTGCCCAACTTTGAACACACTGTTTTATCTTTTAGCCATCAAGTAAGATGTGCGGGGAACTTCCCCCGGTTTGGTTTGACTTTCATTCGCATATTAGCTTCGCGTAGTAAACTTCTAGTTTTCCTTGTAAGAATATTCCGCTGAACAAGAAGAGAACTTGCATCCTCGTATCGAGTTATTAAAAGTTTATTATTATGTGCTGCTCAGCTTATGAAAGCCTGGTACCGTACGTGGATTGTTTCCGTTGGCTTAAACTGTCACCACTAGTGGATACTGTGTGATAATGAGATTTAAAAAAAAAAAAATAAAAAAAAATATCCTTATCAATAACAACTGTGAGGTTCCACCGAAAGTCATCTAGAAAGTAGAGCTGATGCAAAGCAAAGCAAATCTTTATAAAAATCGGCCCACGCGTTTGGTCTCTAGAGTGACACAACGTAACAAATATACTTAATAGGCTGATAAACACATTACCTTCAGTCGGGTAAAAATACTTTACATTGAATAGTACCTTCCTCACCATCCCACTTGCCAGACATATTGACGCCACAACAAAGGTCTATTTGATCAACTTACGAAGAATCTATTTGAGCGGATTTATTTGTCAGACAATAGTCAATATGTACCTTTTCATATTGCATAATAATTGCCTTTTTGTGATATTGTAGGTTGATCTACGCCTACCGGTAAGCTTAAAGTTTCTTTCAGACTCAAAATTTTCCAAATTAGTTCTATATCAAATCATTTTAAAAAAAAAAAAAGGGTTTTGATAACATTGTTGTTCTGCAAGACGTGGGCTTCTCAATCATTTTTGATCGGTTGTAGAACCCACATATACGCATGATTCAAAAAAATCTGTTTTAATAAATATACGGGTGGGTATTAGTGAAAATAATAGCAACTTTGTAAATCGAATTCGTCCTAAAATGGCAAAAATGATTGTGGATTCCTTTTGTATAAAAGCTATTATTCAAACAGAAAATCGGTCAGCATAATCCAATACGGGTACCAGGATAACAGAAAAGAACAGTAATGTGATTACGCACTACGTCGGGATCAGTCCCGGATTACGAGATGACATATTACATCACTCAAACGGATAGGGATGGGACTCAGAAGTCGTATGTAGAAAGAATACGGTTCGTTAAATATTGTTTACAGGGATGCACTCGCTTGCTACTTGGCACAGGGACATGTGAAGCTTGCAGGAGTTTGTAGTACACTCTAAATTATTGTATAATACTTTCTACAGAGATTTTAAATATTTCAGGTATACACAATTGAGTAATTTAACTTATATACCATTTTCTCTGTATTTGGGTTGTCAATGTTAATCAAACATTAAATGCTATGTTAATTAAAATCCATTACGAATGCCGTTAATGTATGGTTAATACTGTTATTAAACGATATTTTCTGTGTCAATGATGATAATTAATGAATTCCGTCAAAAAACCGTACCTATACCGGAATTATCGTAAATTGCAAATCCACGGTAATTTGAAGCACTACTGGGATGGGGCCGTCTATTGTATCTATATCATACTTACTCCTTGAACGGAGTAACTTTAGCCTTCCAAATGCATCGAGCATTGTCTTTATTTGGGTAGGAGACAAACAATTAGAATTGCTATGAGTTGGATATTGATAGAAGTGGAACGTTGTAAACGTGAAGGGATGCATTAACCATGGTGTGACAAACGTATCTACTTGCTTTAACACAGAAGGATACTTTTTATTGAACCCCAATTAATAAATATAACATTATTGTGTTATACTACTAGTTCTTGTGACAACACTAAGTATCACCTAATATTAGTGAAACCGGCCATGAATTAAGTATTTTTCTGGGCTCCATATCTCAGTTTACAGATGTTGGAAAAAACAACCAAGCTATAGTTTGAGTGGGCTGGACACGTAGCGCGAATGCACCCGGAGAGGTGGGCACGGATTGTCACTGAGTGGACACCTGGAGGTGACAAATCGCCGCTGAGGTAGACCGCGGCGAAGGTGGTGTGAGAATCTGATCTTGTTTGCGGGGCGAACATGGCCAGGGATAGAAGACACAAGATATAATGGTGTGCAAGGAGAAAGGGGAGGCCTTTTTCCAGCAGTGGGACACCAAACAGGCTGGCAACAAAAATAACATTAAACGTCCATACATACTATATCTGTATGAGTGGACGTTCAACTACGTGTAACTTTAATAAAACCCCTATCAACCTATGTTGGTACTACTTAAATAACCATTCAAATTCCCGTAAAAAACGCAGTGGATCCTACACTTGGAAGCTAACGCTACTTAGTATTCTAGATAATGCTAAAGCTTCTTAGTATTCTACTGCCCACATGTCCCTAACAGTTTTTATAGTTTATCCTAGTTTATGCTTCCTTGCTTGAACGTTCCGGAAAAGCATTTTGAAATTATTATTGCGTGTGATGTGGGACAGCTTTAGTAGTTCGAAATTTGATTTGCATGTATTCCATTTTTTTTTGCTTTTAATTTTTGAATTTGGCATTTCACAGTTGCTTTAAATCAAAACGAGTTTATAGTATGCATAGAGGGGGAAAGTTAATTTTATAATAAATATTAATTTCAAAAATTATGAGCTTCAAGAATGTATCGAATATCCCGATAAAGAGTGAGAACAAAAAGGGTTTAGCAATTTTCCACGAGCAAATGTATTTTTTTACAATTAATTTCTTTTATTCATTTATAAGCTAAAATGCTAACATAGATATACAAAAACAGTATTTTACTAACATTTGGGAAAAAATAATAGTGTATATGAATATGAATCGACCTAAATGGATCTTGTACTACCTGAAACAATGGTATTTTTTTTTATTAAATTACGTTAAATTAGTTAAAATGAACCCAATTGTGGTTAAGTTTTTTGGTTGACAGCTACAGGTTCATTACAAATTCATTAAAACTTACTGTAATCCTTAACTTTAATAGTTGGTTACAAATAACTTGTTTAAAACTTCAACGCAGATGTCACACACACTGACAGCCAGCATTACATGTTATAACTTGATTCCTTACTGAATTACGCTACAGTTATCATAATTACGTTTCAGGTAATGACGTCTGCTTGCATCGTGACAACTCGTTATACAGTGACAGATATACAAGGTACTAACTCAATCGAATAACAGGTCAATCTGCAGCGTGTATCAGATAAAAAAAAAACTGTACAATATTCTCCTGGGAACCAACAACATAATTGCGAAAAATATATCAGCTGTCCCATATATTAGGATCGTGGGAAGTTGTGTATAGGACAGCGCATTATTATTTGTTCGCGTAACCGTTAAAAAATAATAATGATGTTGGTTGCATGGAGAAAGGTGTTCAGTTTGATGGTGTATTGTATTTGGATAAGTGAACCTAGGATATGTATTTCTGATCTTGATGACTTGAGCGGCATCTTGAGCATTTATGTAGGTATTAGTAAAAAAAAGCATAAGTATCTATGCAATTAGACATAGCAAAATAATGCAATTCCACAAAATAGTCAAAAAAGATCTTGGAACGCACCTTCATTCGAATTGTCGGAGACAAACCTCTTAACAGTCCGATTAATCCCTAAGACAATTGAATTCAGTCGATATCACTTCGTTCTAATTCTATCACAGACCGTGGTGGAATGGGCTAGATAAGGTGCGTTATCAGCGACCTACATCGCTAGTACATCTTGAGGGCACGACTTATATTGATTGCACTGTTAACGATTTCTTCGAATCTGAGTATTGGGGAGGTAGGATAGCGAGGAGGTTTCGTTTAAGATGTAAATGTTTGGATTTAGATTGGTTTGGGGTAATTAATTTAGTAAAATTCTTGTTAGATTTCGTTGTTACGGTGGATTACTTAAAATTGGGTCGATTGCGTTTACATTAATTTAATTTAGGACCTTCTCCAGTACAGTGTTCCGTTCAGTGTTGTGTATATACCCATAGGGGTTTTTTTTACAAAATAACTATTCCGCCATCCTTGGGAGACCGCTCTATTGGTTATAGAATGATGACCAAGTGACGTCTATTGAGTAGTTATTTTATAGGCACCCTGAAGAAATGGGTATTAAAAGAATATATATTAATGGTATTTCTAAAATATGTTTTAATATACAAACACACACATTCACTGCATATACAAAGCTACATAGTATACCGCCATAATATCAATCCACCATCAACTTAAGTCAACTTGCTTTTCAACGCTTAAGACGTTTCTTCGGTACCTGACGAGATACTTAAGTGACCCTTAGCATATTATAAGAGGTTCTCAAAAGATTGCAGTATTTTTCACAAAATCGAGCTTGAATAAAGAAATTCTGAGAAAAAAAAAACCTTGGAGTATTCTACCCTCTGATCAGAGGGAGGGAGTTTGTTAATTTCTAGCTTATTTAGATGTTTAAATTCCTCCTGCTTAATACTTTGCCCCTGGAGTGTAAATGTAGTGCTGTTCCTCAAACTATGACACACTTATTGTTGTGTCCTGCGTGTTGTCAGCACTAATGGACGCTACTATTAGGCTGAACTCATAGTTAAATTCTGGGCTAACTAAATTTTGGGCACACTTTAAGCCATCCCCTTAAGTTGTAACAGGCAGGACGCACTGATTGAAGACCTTAGTCATTAGGCTTTGTGGTTTTGTAAACGTGCACACTCACGGTACGGTTGGTCTATAAAATCAAGGTCGCTCAACGAACTGTGGAACGGGCTATTCTGGAAACTCTCCGAGGGAATGAATCCGGAACGAGGTGATCTGACAAAACACCAAAGTTGGCAGTAAGCCACTTCAGGCTATAAGCGGGTCATACTAGCCCTAGAACCGATAACCGTTGGTTTGGATATGTTCTTGAGTAAAGATCGCGAATCGGCTAGCGTAAGGTGGGACCCCCAGGCTCGGTGGAGTGCCGATCTGGCCGGTAGCTGGTAGCAAATGGATGAGAGTTGCCGCAAAGAGTTAAGTGGCTTGCGATTGAAGAAGCCTATGTTCAGCAGTAAGTTGCTGTAGGCTGATGATGATGAAGCCACCCATCAAAATTGGATTTCATTTTCATAATCAATATCATAACAAACAATAATTTACATAACATCACAGAGATCTGTTTCAAAACAGACCTTCAACCTTTCAGCTATATTAGATTTGTGAGAAAAGGTCTCGTATCCGTATGGTTGATCACTCGAATCATATTGTTGGCACAACTTTCTACAAGTTCGGTCCCACAGTCCCCATGTTTATTGTGACTATTGGACTGGCGATAATGACTTACGGGTCAATTGTGACGTTAAATTGTTATTGTTTGTGTCTATTTCACATACCGGATTATGGCTCTGATTGAGGAATATGTCATTTTCAAGAGTAGGATTCACCCAATACCAAGCAGTGTGTTGACGTTCCTGCTTTGCTCATATTCCATTCTGATATTGCCTACCTTTTAAATGACAATCCTGTTAAGGTTATTGAGAAATAAAGCATTTCCAAAGCACCACCACTAAGTCAGCGATGCTTATTTGGTTAATAAAAGTGGAAACATAACAGGCCCTTGATGCAACCACCAAGTGAGAGCTTCGACAGATGTTTTCGAGGCTCTTGGCGATAAGGCCATTGGTCGTTACGACAATCGGCACAATGATAGCCGAGCCCACATTCCACATATCGACAAAATCGTGAGCAAAGTCAATTATTATTATTTATTTATTTCAATCAACTTTGGATCATACAAGTATACTAATTAAAAATTATTAATCAAATAAAAGATATTATTACATTTAGATTGACAATTAAACACATACATTATAAAGGGTTGGTGTAAAACACCTCATAACGAAGCCGAAAGGCACTGGTTCTCCCTGTCATTGCGATTATTATTTTATTCTACACCATACCTGGGAACCTTCTAGTTACGGAGATATTAGGGGTCAAAGTTCCAACTTTTTGACAAGTTTTTAATGGAAGATTTTTACTTTAAACACCTCCACGACCCTCGTACTATTCAATCCGTCCATCAGCACAATGTTTTGAGTGCGTTACATTGAGTTCTACCACAAAACATGTTTTTAAACCCCCAAAAAAAGTCGTTTCCCAGCAATAATTTTTGCGTAAAGTTACTTAGTTTCATGTACAGAATGCTCAGTTGACGGCTTCGTGATGAGGTGATTTACACCCCGTATTAAATTACACGAACAAAATTAAAATATAATAATATCTTAAGATTAGTCTGTGCGTGAACCAATACTGCATGGTGCTTGGGAATTTTATTTCATCGCCTATTGCTAAATCGCTTCAGTAGCTACTCCGCTATATTTATATATTATTGCAAGTAGTATAATCAGCCCTGTTAACCGGAGTACATAACATCTACACACCATACATGACATCATAACTACTTCAAATCTATACTAATATTATAAATGCAAAAGCAACGGCTATTGTGTTGTAAGGACTGGAAGTACATTCATAGTAGGATTGGATAAATAGAAGGTGTACACAAGAAGTCAACATCGATGCAAAAACTAATACCATGAATTTACTAAATAACTCTTATAACCACCAGATTTGGCATTTTGTGTCAGTTCAATATCAGAGTTGCTCCATAAATTTTGGCAGTATAGGCTAAACCGACAACCAATCCATAATACGCCCCCACTATAGTCGATCGTCACTCAATGGCTATTGATGGCACTGATATCGGCTTTCACAACATATTGCCTATAACGCCTGTGTAAAGGCATAGGGGTTTGCTTGCGGGGTCTACTATACGACCCACTAAAGTAAAACAAATATTTTTGTCATAATAACTTCCTGGGTCTAACTAAGAGGTGTGATGGTACGGTGAGTGACTGTTGCACAGCGTAAGTATTGCGGGTTTAGTCTTAAGCACAATATATACAAGGTCTTAACGAACCTTTCAGGAAGCCTTCTCTGCAAAAATTTGCTGGGAAACCACATTTTTTCTCGTGTGTAATGCTCGTTTTACGGTAAGACTCAATGATACTTTTATTAATTCTCTCCAGAATCTCCAGAGGGAAATCTAAACACAAGAGTATAAGTGAGACCTTTGCTGCTGCACATGGACTGGTATATAATGCAAAAAAATGTGAATACATGGTTTTTGGGGTCTCTGGTAAGTGCAGGGATAGTACACTCGAACTTGCTATTAACGGAACGTCAATACGTAGAGTGAAAAAGTTTAAATATCTTGGGCATTTTCTCACCGACGACCTCAGTGACCATGTTGATATTGAACGGGAGCGTAGGGCTCTGACGGTCAGGGGTAATATGTTGGCACGAAGATTTGCCCGATGTACTGAACAAGTAAATATAACGCTTTTTAAAGCATATTGTCAGAGTTTTTACACCGGTAATCTTTGGATCAACTACTCGAAGAGATCGCTGGATGTTCTGCGCATCCAATACAATCATGTTTTTAGGATGCTGTTGCGATTGCCTCGTTTTTGCAGTGCCTCAGAAATGTTTGCGGTAGCCAATACTGATGGATTTCATGCCATCATCCGCAAGAAAACAGCCTCGATCCTGAGTAAAATTAGAGGCAGTCACAATAGCATCCTCAAAGCTGTGGCGGGCGATACTTCCTCCACCCTAGTACGGCAATGGGTGAGAAAACTTATAACCTAGTATGTCGTGTTTTGTATTAATTTGTCTTTAGTTAAGTTACTAACAATAGTGTTTAAGTGCAAACCTGTTACTAACAATTTATGGATCTCTTAGTTGTCCGAAATAAAATGATTTATTATATTATTATGTCCTTTATTAATTCTTGTTCTCATTTTTTATATTTTTACATATTTCTTAAAAAAATAAATAAAAAAAAAACATTTAAAAATATAAAAAAACAGGTTTCCACCGGTATCGGGAGCAGGGTCCAAGCTACCGGTGGTTAGGGCTGCAGAGACAGGAACCTCCTCACAATGCGGGTCGTATCGAGGAGTACTGCCTTCTGAATCTGGCTCTTGATCCAACTGCCAAGTGAGAGCTTCGACAGATGTTCGTCGAGGCTCTTGGCCATAAGGCCATTGGCCGTTACGACAATCGGCACAATGATAGCCGAGTCTACATTCCACATATCGACAACCTCGTGAGCCAATTATTTTATTATTATTATAAGTGCCTCACTGTGTAAAGTTTGGGTATTAGAGGAGAATTAAACGCTCTGACTGCTGGTCGGTAGTAGCCATATTAGAAGATCCAATCCCATTCTGGTTTATTATAACTTCTTCTCGTTTTGGAGTGTTAGAATTGCACATTGTAAAAGTTTTTGAAAGTTCTCGAACAAAATTCAATAACGCAAGTAACACTTAGGCCACACACATACAGCCTAAACAGAATCGAGGTACGTACTATCATAATAATAACAGGAACAACAACTCTAGAGGTTATCAACCAGCAGTCAGAGCGTTTAATTCTCCTCTAATACCCAACCTTTACATGGCGACCCTGCCATGTTTGACCATGGGGTGTCGGGTTGCAATGCAGCCGCACTTCGTGTGTGAAACAGACAATTCCCGGTTTTTAAACAGACAATTCCCGGAAAAGACTTGCCCAATCAAAATATTATTCAATTCGATCGAAAACATTAAGATAATCCTATTTACCAATTAAAACCATACAAAGTTGTTAAATAAAGAGATGCAAATAACGTTTTCTAAACACGTAGGAACTCATTTAACACGATCAAAGAATTAAAATATTCTGTTTCATATTTCGCCATCGCGATTCGCGACGCGGAGCCTCCTTCAAAGTTCTTTCTCCTTAAAAATTCAATATAAAAGTTGGATTGAGTTTGAGTATACGTATATAAGTTGCATTTGACACTCTGAAAGTGACGATTGATGCTTCACGTTTCGGTCTAGTACTATAAAAGTGTACCAGTTATATTACTTTCGTAATTTGTAATGATGTCACTCGCATATACCATTGCAGGGAAACATGGAATGGAAGTGATGTCTATATTGGTTGGAACAGGGCTGCCAATCTCTGTAAAAGGTATTATTAATAATTTACGAAATATTGGTAAATTTCATTTTATTAGAGTTGACTAACTCAACTTGTAAGTCTGAGCCGACTACATAGCAAACCATTAAATGCATTTAGTGCTAAACGTATTTAAAACAACTTTCTATAATATATCTGACAACTTCCAATAATTGACAAAAATGGAACGTTATTTTATGTTTTGTCGTTTCGCTAGTGTTTTTAAAACAGCCGTTTGAAACTCGTGAGCATTCACCATTGCATCGAAACATAAAATTTTCATGTGTAAAAAACCATGCAAGTAAATAAATGCTCACGCTCAATTTTGGTTTGTTGTTTCTTTATTTTAAACACAAACAAGTGAAACTTTTTGAATGATTGTTATTGACTTTACTTGAAAAGGACTACAAATCGAATGTGTCGAAGTGGACCAAAGTCCTTTTAATTCCACCGAACGTGTGATTAAGGTCGTTTGACTGCAGCACGTTTTAGCTTTTATCTGTTTTATTGCATCTGACAAAGGATTTTTCTTTCTGAAGAACCTTTTAATCGATTGCTTGTTACATAGTAAAGACAAAGTGTTTAGGTAGGTATGTATTTTACAACTACACTTTTGAAATGTTTTCAAAGTTGGAATTTTGTGATATGTTTTGTGAGTAGGTGTCACCAATTTCTTAGAATCATTTTATTCTAGGAAATTGGTGATACCAACAGGTTAAATAAACCGGTTATAGACTTAAATAAAACATATTATCATTGATCATATTTGCACAAGACAGTGTGCAGTCAATGCTCAAAACCCACAAAGCCAAACATAGAACAGCTATTTAATTGTTAAGAATCGTTTTAAAGAGAATATAACTTAGTTTTTTCTAAAGACTAGTTTCTTACAAAATCCTGACTGAATGCTTCGCTGGAAGGAAAACCGTTATACGTACGAATTTAAACAACATTCTAAATCACTGTTGTACATAATTTCAATTGCAATTAGTTGCCAATACATGGAGTTTAAAACAGTTCGGTCTGTTGGTACACTCGTGTTCCAACATGTTATAGAGGTATTTTAACAAGAAATATCTACTAAGATAACATAATCAAACATCTCTTCATTCGCTAGTCTCGGTTCGTAACACAAGCACTATTTAGTGCAAATTCACTTCATTTCCATCCGAGCTGGTTCATTAACGAACTAAAAACAAATGCATTCGAATTCTCTTAAATTGTCGTTCTCATGTAACTGCTGTTTACTTTAGTATGCTCGTTTCGTACTAGCTTAATGGTAATGTTGGATGTTCAGCGTTAAATTACTGTACGTTTGGGAGTAATAAAGCTTTTTTAAGAGTTCTGTGATATTTTATTCAGCGTTTACATCAAGGTATAAAACATGCCTTTCTACATTTTGTGATTACTCATTTCGCTTATCGTTTCGGTAAAATAGGTGAAAAGCAATAGTTGTTAAAAAAAATAAAACTAAAACTTTAAAACATTATTTAGTCAATGGCTATATTTACTAAAAATAACATGCTCTTAATAACATTTCGAGTCAATATAAATTTTGCTAAATTAAATTTAATTCCTTCTGTGTATGTATAGTCCAATATATTTTTTATTCAATTTCCGTATTTAGTAAAAACAACATGCTCTTAATAACTTATAGAGTCAATCTTTTTTCACTTAATTAATTTGAGTTGCTTCCGTGTATTGGACTTATCCGCCAATATAATAGGAAACTTAATTAAGTAAACTTTTTCAACATAATAAAGTTAATACCGGTTTATAGCGGCCATCAAATAAACTTTTTATTTGTATGTTCCGTAGAAATTACGTTTATTAGAATGCCTAAATGTGATTCGTCCTCGGCGCTTACAATTTCGGTCGATGAGACTTTTTGGGATATTCTGTGAAATTTCTCGTCCTTCATTTTGAGTTATTGCTAGGATGGACGGAGGGAATATCAATGTAGGCCAAGTCCATTTACTAGGAAGCCCCGTTTTCGCGAAATAAACGAGAAAAGCTACTTCACGCTTCATCTCAGCTTAGACTCTACATCTACGAGTGATTTTTAAATGTTTTATATTTTTCTCGTGTTTCTCCATACATTAATTCATATACACAAAATAAATACATATATAGTGTTTATTTTTTAATTTCGTTAAGTTTAATTTAGTGAGTTTACTATCCACACCGAAAATAAATAGCTGTAACAGCTAGTGGCGAACTAAACAATGAGAGGAAAGTTCAGGAGATATATTTTAATCCAAACTTTTCGGCAGCAGTAACAGTTTTCAAGTGTGTTCAGCTTAAGGAACACAATGCAATTTGGCACAGCTTTAAATCTGTTCTACTTCGGAAATTATATTTCTGTAGATTTATCTTAAATGTAACTTTATTTATGACATACAGCATTGTGTTAATGTTGGCATAGCAACAAAAAATCCGAATTATGTTAAAATCTCCGTCAAACATCCTAAGGACAGTTTATCCAATTTCGTTGTCGAGTACTAGGGCGTCATATGTCCTTGACACTGCGATCGGGCCTCGGGAGACATTATCAATATTTTTTTGGCGGGATACCCGCCGAGTGCTGTCCTCATCATGATGGATGTGTTGTAGGGATGGCCTTGCGTAATGTTCCTTTAGGTTGCGTATACATGTATGTGTGCCGAAGGTTCTTACATTTTATGTTAAGGGGACGAATGTTTGTTTGTTTGAATGTACTAAGCATCATTATATTTTATTTTGGTTTGAAATTAGCTTGAATTGATTTTAGCATCTAAGGCTAATTTTGCCGATACAACTGAACGCTATCAGCACGTCTAAGGCCCATGGCACACGGCGTATTTTAAACGCGCAGATGACGCGCAGATGACGCGCGTATACGCGCTTCAAACGAGATTTGAACGCAACCTTATAACCTAAGCACACGGGGTGAACGTGAAACGCGCGTCGTCTGCGCGTTTAAAATACGCCGTGTGCCATGGGCCTAAACCGCCTTCGAGATCTGTCAATGTCATCATTGTTGTAAAATATTGATACTGAAGGGATTTAAATGTAGTTAATAAATTATGTTGATTGCGTTCAGTTACTTAGGCGCATTCCGCTTTAAGTGACAACAAAGTTAGCTTAGTAATACGCTTGTATGTTAATTATCCAACGCCTTGATCCTAGATAGTAATAACCAGGAACCCAGACTCCTGTAGGGAGCTACTTTGATTGAAGTACATGTAATAAACGTGGAAGCAAAGCGCATCGTGTGACTGCACCGCGCGTTAATTTTAGTCGTTGGTGCTGCAATGAATGAAACACGTGCAGAATTACCCTCGAGAATAGCAGAGCGTGTGCATTTAATATACCACCTACACTAGTTTTGTAAGCAGTTTGAAAACACAAATCCAAGGCGGAGTCGCGGAAAATTGCACGTATTTTTCACTCGTTCATCGCGTCTTTTTAGAAGGTCTACTAATTACTTTGTTTACTTTTTAAACTACATATATGTTCGTTGGCCCTCCAACAATCATCAAGACAGTTTTTTTGTAGGTCATGTTTATCGATCCTCTTCATGGCATCAAAGTTTTACTAGCTAATTTTAATCTGACGCAGTCCATGTGCTCACACCCTTAGGGAGTCCCTAAATAGCTCCGATTCTTAATGTCCAGAACATTCTTTAACGTCACCAAGACATGATTATTCCCTGGAGAATAAAGTAAAGGAAATTAACTACATTCTAGCTAACTTGAATCATTGGTTTTTTCTCCTTTTATAGCACTCTCTGTAACTTTTATTGTTACGTCATTCATAAATGTGATTTGTGAAGAATGATGGCGAAAATTTCTCATTCGCGTCAGTCTGAAAAAATGTTTCCCTCTTCCGTTTGAGCTCTTAGGAAGTTCGTGTTATTGGGTAGCGTTTGGTGTCGGGAATATTATTTATTGTCCAGAAGTAGGCCTGGCTTCCTTCAAAAGGATTATGTTGATTTATTGGGTACTGGGATTTTGTCCCAATTCTCATGAATAACGTAGGATAAATTATACCAGCGAATACTAGCAAACGGCGTGCTTCTATGACCAGGAGTGTACGACGCAAAAAGAGTGAGAAAGGATGTGTGACGGTCTCTAGTTTCCGTCAAGTTCCATGATTAAAATGATAAGTTAATGTACATACCTACATATTATGTGAAGTAAAATGTAGTGAGCAAGCGTTTTTAGGGTTCCGTAGCCGAATGGCAAAAAACGGAACCCTTATAGATTCGTCATGTCTGTCTGTCTGTCCGTCCGTCTGTATGTCACAGCCACTTATTTCCGAAACTATAAGAACTATACTGTTGAAACTTGGTAAGTAGATGTATTCTGTAAACCGCATTAGGATTTTCACACAAAAATAGAAAAAAAACAATAAATGGAGGGGGTCCCCATACTTAGAACTGAAAACCAGAATATTTTTTTTCATCAAACCCATACGTGTGGGGTATCTATGGATAGGTCTTCAAAAATGATATTGATGTTTCTAATATCATTTTTTTCTAAACTGAATAGTTTGCGCTAGAGCCACTTCCAAAGTGGTAAAATGTGTGTCCCCCCCCCCTCTAATTTCTAAAGTAAGAGGAGGAAAATTCTGAAAATATTCAGGATTGTAGAACGTAAAAAAAACTATCAACGAAAATTGGTTTCAATAAGATATGATGTTTAGTTTTTGAGATATGGGACTTTTTCATCAAACTGCAGCAGTAACTTTGTTTTTCATAAATATATTATTAGAAACAAATTTAGTTTTGCGGTTGTGTGGAAGTTTACTAACTAATTAATACTACTAACTAATGAATGACAGTTCAAAATATTGTTATTATATTGTTTGGAGCTATGGAACCCTGTGTGCGAGTAAGACTCGCACTTGGCCGGTTTTTGATTATTCATAATCCTTCTCAATAACATGAGCGCTTTGCTTAACAGGAAAAATAAACTGATTTCATTTTTAAAACGAATACTTATTACTTTTTGCGTACTTCTCTATTACAGCGCACCATACGGCATTTTATGAACATAAAACTCATGTAACTAAATTGTGGCAAATAACACAAGAACCACGACACGAATGAATGATAAAATACTTGCAAAAACGGTGGAATTCCGGTGGAAACAGTAGGGGCATTGCCAAGAGGACCGAGATTAAGTACCTCATTAGCTAGCAGGGACAGTCAAGTTGGCACTGTGATCTTATCAAACAGAAAGATGTAGAAGGCTCACGGAAAGCTGTAGTTGGGATTGGGGCTTGCACGTTGCTGGATCTTTGTATAAAAACTGTAAATAGACCCTTCAGGAAGCCGACAACCAAGCATTCTGTATATCAATTAACCCACTAAGTAACTGCGCAAATGATTGCTGTAAAAACAAAAACGTTTTCGGGGTTAAAAATTACGTTTTACGGTAAAACTCAATGTAACGCACTCCAAACATTGTGCTGATGCGTGCATTGAATTTTAAACGGGTCATGAAGTTATTCCTTAAAAAGGTTTAGTCGCAAAATGTATCTTAACTAGTACTTCAACATCATCATCATTTCAGCCCATATGACCTCCACTGCTGGACATAGGCCTCCCCCAAGTGTCCCCACCATTTTGGAGGGTTTTGCCATAAACGCCACGCTTGGCAGGCGGGTTGGCGATCGCAGTACGGTTGTTACAAAAGCACAGAGAACGCTGCTGCCCATTCTCTGGCAAATCCCTTAGTCGCCTCTTACGACACTCACGGGAAGATATGGGATGGTGCTATTCTTTACGTCCGATACCATTCAGAGAAACTACTACTTAAATTAGTACTTATTTAATTTAAAATATATAATATCTCCGTAACTAGAAGGTTCCCAGGTATGCTTCAGAGCAAAAAAAACCTTTAATGACGGGGATAACAAGTGCCTTTCGGCTTCGTATCTTTTTAGACCCTTTATTCGTAAGAGCGTTTACATCTTACGGCATTTCATACAAACTTTCAAGTCCTTATTTTCCGAAATGACTGAACCCATTTTAATGAAACTTTATACACATAAGCAGGATACAGAGGTCTTAAAAGTTACTAAAAACATTTCCGAAAAGTCTTTAAAAAAAAAAAGATATTTGGAAGTTTCTGTTTCTACAAGGTGTTGTTTTGCAACCTCGTCAAATTCAAGGAGGTAACTATGCTAATGATTCTCGACCCGAATCAATAATAAAATGAGTAGGTAATTTTATATTTTTTATTTATTTACTGAAATCGGTAACTGTGAACCACCCGTGTTTTAAACACGGGCCGTCTGATCCCTGCCTTATAACGTCGCTTACACACAAACAAAAAACCTCAAACGTTTTTTCGATAATTTTATAATCCCTAAACCACGCTATTTTATTCTGAAATATTGACAAATTTAAACAACAAAAAAATGCAGTGTTTTTTAATAATTTACTAGGAACCGTAATTTATATTGAATATTTATGTCTTTTGTGACAACATCCTGAATTTTGACGAGGATGCAAAACAACACCTTGTATAGATTATTTATAATCGGTCTAATTTAGCTATACACTATTTTTCGAAAATGTTTTTTGTAACTATTTAGATCTATGTATACTGCTTATGCGTATGAAGTTTCATTAAAATCGGTTCAGTCATTTCGGAAAATAACGACTTGAAAGTTTGTATGAAATGTCGTAAGGTGCAAACGCTCTTAATGCTTTTGACTCCCAATAAGATGGTTTTATTTATTGTCCATTAAGAACAGCAACCGTCTACAGTATTTATATTAAAACTAGGTAAAAAATGCTATTTGGTCGTATTATATCTTTGACTGCGTCTTCAAGCTATGAATGCTATGATAGTCCACATGCTATATTTAACAATGTATTAATTCAACGATAACTTATCATCGCGCGTGTAATCCCTGAAGAGTCAGGCAGAGGTATAACTAAACACCCACATTTTGCCGTGTAATAGGGGGCGAGATTATTTCTATCAAGCGGCCATAAATCTAATCTCCTTTGTTGAGAAATTCCTGAAGAAAAACTCAATAACGCATTGCCTGAACGCTGAATCGAACCCGGGGACCTCATGATCAGCGGTCGCTCTTGCTACCACGAGACCAATGAGGTAGTCTATCAATTAGTGTATTTGATCTATGTCCTATGATTGTCTATAGACTGTATACATATGTATACTTAGGGCAGTTGTGTTGCTACGAATGGGTCCCGCCTGCTTCCAAATTTTATTTTATTTAAAACGCGCTTAACTTTTTCCTGTAATTTTTCTAGTCGGGTTTTATTTTAGATTGTTGATTACTTTTTATTTGTATTACCAAGCCACAATGTTGACAGCAAAATTTATAGTTGAAGATATTACTCCTCTGAAAAATCTACATTTGCCAAGAAGCGCTAAGCAGAATTTAGGCGAAGACAGTATTGTTTTATGAATTAAAGTTATCTTAGATTTTATGCGGGAGTTTTTTTAAATAATTTGTACGGAGTGGGCATTCTATCTTGTTTTTATCTCGTGTTAATTGTACATACCTCTTTAATAGGATTGGGAATGTAATTTAATAGTGTTTGGAAAAAACTGTCCCGCTGCAGATTGCGGTGTCAGCGGCAAGACTGATATCTCTTAAGCACTGGACGACTTTGTCGGACTATTTAATTGCTGAAGAGCTTTGCAATTATGTAGTCCTAGTACAATTGAATGGATATGAGTGACTTTAAATGGAAATAGGAATATTATATAGAAACTAGCTCCTGCCCGCGACTTCGTTCACACGGAAATTTTAATATTTTTTGGGGTATAAAAAATAGCCTACGACCTATTCTCAGACCTACCAAATATACACAAAAATATTCATATAAATCGGTCAAGCTGTTTCAGGGGAGTTACATAACACTGTGACACGAGATTTTTATATACTAGATAGGAAAAAATATACTAACTTGATGACAAAATGTTAGTTCTTTGTTTTGTAGTCCAAAATAAATTATTTTAATATTCCCACCTCTACTTAGGTTTTGGTTTTGTTCAATAGTCACTGTAAAAGTTACGCGTGCTAATAAAATTATAATAAAAACAATATTCTCCGTATTTATGTGTTTACTATTCTTTTTAACGGATTCAACTGACTGTATGCTTTACCTAAAAATTGAACGTGTAACTTCTGTAATAATAAAACAATATTTTCACATGTTCAAGTTACGTATACAGGTACATACATATAACCAGCACATTACTGCCTCACATCATCTAAACGGCTGAACCGATTTAGACAAATTGCTAACGTTAGAATATAATAGCACCCCATCCGTCGAAAATGCTCTCATTGATTTTTAATATGAACCATTTAACATTTCCCTGTAAATAGATACGTTAAATTAACATGGCTTCACTTAAATTGCTGTAAGCTTTTTATTTTACTCGTAAGATTTACTCGTTTAAGTATAATTAATTAATTAGTATTAATTTATAAGTTTATTAGCTGTCCCGCGCAACTTCGTCTGCGTCACATTTTCCCCGTTTTCGCAACATTTTTCATTGCTGCTCCGCTCCTATTGGTCGCAACTTGATGATATATAGCCTATGTCCTTCCCCAGGTTGAAATCTATCTTCTTGCCAAATTTCATTAAGATCCAATCAGCCGTTTAGTCGTGAAAAGGTAATAAACAAACAAACATACAAACGAGACTTTCGCATTTATAATATTAGTATGGATTATATTTTTGGGCAAGTTTATTTTCCTTCTAGTTTCAGTAGTAAAAACTGTTTCTTTTATTCTTTGGAGGCAATTTTATTTTAATGTCCACATCCTGTAAGGAAAGTGGAAATTTCAAATTTTACGACATGTGTAATTTCCACCGTGGCACGTGGCTCGTGGCACGGATCGATATTTAAGGTTAAGTCATGATTGCCGAGGTTGGTACGTGGATTACGAGTATTCACGAGTATTGGATACGAGTTTTCACCGTGCCGTTAAATTCTTTAAATAGTGTAGTGTAATAAGGAAAAAGTGCTACCCAATACTAGTACCACGATAGTTAAATTAAAATCTGATTCTGCGCCTTCCTAATTACTTTGAAATAAAAATCAACATTTCTTCTACGAGTTAGCTTCATTGTCATCCATTATCTTTATTAACATATAAAAATGTTCCCAAATACTAAAATCAAAACTACTTCAACTTAAAATTTTCTTTTATTCTCCCAGTCGGTTAGGTACTTCTGAAATACTTATTACTGTTGGTAGTACCTACTCCACTTTCCATGGCCAGCCAAGCCACTTGCAGTTGTCGGTGGATCGTAGGTTTCTATTTACGTAGTGCCTAAGAAATAAGAAGTAATTCGTAAAGAAGCGACACTCGGGTAGCTCCTATCTTTTTGTTAAAATATTAACCTACTGCTCATCACTACACGCTACGGGAGACATTTACCCAAATACCCAAGCCAATAGGATTCTAGCGGACATTATGAAGTTGACAAAAAGTACGCTAGCGACATCTATAAAGATAAAAAAAAACCTGCATACTTAAAAATATCATTTAAGATCAAGCAAGAAGAGAGAGAAGAACATAAAAAAATCCGAGTATACAGGGCATTAGTCTAGCAGACGTTATTGATGGATGAGGCCGTTTATACCCCTAAAGGATCAATAGTTTGGCGATGATTGAGCATGGAGCGCAAATTCGGGTGCAAGGGAGTATCCAGTCTATTATTTAAAAACTTCGAAACAACCTACTGTAGGCATTAAGTTTGCTTTCAGAGCAGGAGTTTCGCTTCTATAAATATTTGCTTAATCTTTGGTGAGTAGTACCAACTGCAAATGCAGCTTAGCAATACAGGTGTTCCCTGACTAAGTTTAATTTGGCTCTGGGCTTCCGTACTGAAGCAGTTGGACCAGCTTAGTATTCATTTTCATTCGAAAATTTTGAATGGGGTTGATTTGTATGCCAGAAGGGTCAGATAATTTTATTGTGTTGGGGACTGCATTGGTAACGAATGTTTCGTGTATTTGTTTGATTTCAATTTATTAGGTTTGTTGATTAATTATGTTTTTTTGGTCACCGCATCGTTCGGCGTTCGTTTGGCATCGTTCGTCGTGCGAATATACGACTGTCACGTTCATTTTGTTCGGCAAATCCAGTACGTGAACCTGTATGCGTGGTTACGACGACGTACGGTGCCTTTATAATATTCCCAAGTACTTATGGACAACGCACAGCTTGTACCTCTGGGTCTAAAAGTATGTTTTGCCCGAGAGCTAAAAGCATGTTTTATACAACGACACATTTTTTTAATACCCCAAATGAGGTTAACTGGGTGACGAAAGTTTGTATGTATATAATATGTTCTTTTTACCGATCGATAATTCCATCAGGTGGCAAACGGTTTGTTTTCTTATACAGCGCAAAGTTTTTTTATCTATTTAGTTCTGATACTTCCGATCACTGTGAGGATCACTTACTATAGCTATTTCTACTCTAAGAAAGTGCTCAAGTTTCTAGTACATTGCCTATTAGCATTAGACTACCATTTACTAAGATAGTAGTATTAAATGCTTTCAGCTCCGTTTTAGTGTTTCATTGATAGTTAAACACTTTTCTTGCAAGTGCAGTGCAATGATGGTTAGCAACGTTTTATAGGTACGATACAAGTTGACACAACACAACTTAAAATTTTTAGGTTAACCAAACTCTAGAAGAGCATTTATTGATATTTTAAAATGCTCTTAGTTTACCATATTAGCAATATACTAATTAAAAATACAAACAAAAACAGTCAAATTGCTTTCAAAATTGTCATAGGTTCCTTACGTCATGTCCATAAATGAACTAGAATGTCCTTTTATTATCTACAATACATACATAGTCAAATAAAAGATCCCTAATTCGAATTTCATGGTAATTCACTCTTGCAAAACTTTTTTGCCTACTATTTTACTATCCACATACGTCTGGCGGGTCTTATTCAAAGATTTAACGGATAGCCGGGTAGAATGCTACCAGGGTAGCAAGCGACGCGAGAGACAAATGAGTTTGATCCTAAGATAAACAATGTGCAAGATAGAGCTTTGTTAACGTGATAATTTACTGTAACCGTTGTGTTTTGTTCGAAGATGTTTAGTATGAGAAATGTTTTGAAGCAGATGTGGTCTTTATGTCATGTACATTTAAGATTGGACTATCTTCCTTCTCCGGTTGTTTCTAATGGTTTGAAGAATTTTTCAATTGACTGGTTATTGTAGTGCCTAGGCATTTGATTCCCTTAAAATCTACTAGATTATGCTTACGTAAACTAAGCAACTAAATAGTGTTGAAATGCTTGCAAGCTATATATAATCCTGTAACTACGTCAGAACCTCACCGGGTATGTATCTTCAAAGTTTCTTTTATCGGCAGCATAATAATTAATCTCTATACATACAGGCTGTTAAATAAACCCATTACATGCCTGTTTTCTACGCATTCTGTACACATCACCATTAAACTAAGAAACATAGGTACAACATTACCAAGCTGTACAAATATTACCCTCATTACCAAGCTGTACAAATATTTAATAGACTGCCAGCGGATTAAAAAAAAAAATAACTTGGTGTATAATATTTTTAAGGCTAAGCTCAAGCATTTCTGTTAGAAAAAAACTTGTAGGTACTCAATAGACAAACTGTAATTTCATATTAATGTACCAATTTTCTATTAAAAAAAGCTATTTATTATCAGCAACTAAAATAAGAAAAAGCACACAAAAAACTTTATCAAAGTAACATCACTACTACATACACCAGTTATGTTATGAGTATGACATTGTAGTAAAATAATGCCATCTATATTGATAAATCGTCTTACATTTTAGGGAATGTTTCATAAAACTTTATGTTACTGCGCGAGTTTTTTCGATTTATTCCCAAGTACAGGAAAAGTTTCTGAACATAAAATATTTCTGGTGCTTATTAAGGTTTTGGTGGTAAAGTATTTTTTTCCTAGAAAGAGGTAACGTAGGTTAGAACTTGTTTTACTTTTTTATACTTATAAAAGGTTTATGATCTCAATATCAAGGTCAATATTTATATTTTAGAGAACCAAGTTACAAAATAAGTCGTCCTTGTGAACTAAAGTAAAATGAATAATAGTGTAGGAGTCCTAAACTTCAAATAATAATATATTTGTTTTTGGTCTATTTTAGTTTGGGATCAACAATTCACGAAGCAAGAACGATTTTGTATTTCAGCGTCTAACTTTTAGAAAAGTAACGGATCTTTAGATCAGTATCAAAAGGACTTTTAGGGATTTGTTTTTTAGTGTGTGAATAGTCACACATTGACAATCAAATCCCTAAAAGTCCTTTTCATAAAATAGGGATTGGGATCAATCCCTATTTAATGAGCACTGCGTTACCCGGTTATGAAGCCTCTGGATCTATTTAATAAACGACAGTTTATACTGAACTAGTTGTCCGGCGCAACTTCGTTTACGTCACATTTTCCCCGTTTTCGCAACATTTTTCATTGCTGCTCCACTCCTATTGGTCGTGGAGTGATGATATATAGCCTATAGCCTTCCTTGATGAATGGGCTATATAACAAAGAAAGAATTTTTTAAATCGGACCAGTAGTTTCGGAGCCTATTCAATGCAAACAAACAAACAAAATAAAATCTTTCCTCTTTATAATATTAGTTTAGATGAGTTTTATTCTGATTCAACCCAACGAGAACCTTCCGACCGGGCTAGTGCGCAGTAACTAATCCGCCGTTCATACGTCGCGCTCAAATATGCATTTTTGCTTACCTTGCGTTCTGTATATCGTGCACGCTTACATGTGTCCCTACAGACTGTTTCAGAAAGTAAAGTTTGCGGAATTATTTTTCTCATATTTTTATCAGGTATTAAATGAAGATTAGGCGAGCCTAAACTTTTAGGTGACCATTAGAATCCATAACATTAATCCATATCCATAACATTAATCACGCCCGTATATCTCCAAAGGGTTAGGCAGAGGTATCGCTTTTTACATTTAAGTCCTATTGCTCATTGTCGACCTGGCACTGATCCAATCTCCGGGCTGTAAATGAGAAATTCTTGATGGAAATACTGCCAATAACACTGTGCCCGACCGGAGAATGGAACCCTGGATCTCAACAGCTTCTGAACCAACATAGAATTCTTAGAGATGATTGAGATTCTTAACTGAGGAGCTCGTGGCTAACTAATAACAGCCGCACAGGTCGATCTTCAAAGTTAAGCCGTGCTTGCTGAGGTTGGTCCGTGGATGTCTGTTATGTGTTTTGACAAACTGCCGCATGAAAACATGCCATTTAGACTTATAACCAGCACAGTAAACTTATAATTTAATCTAGCCCCAGTTTGATAGATCACTCGTCCCACGTCGCTGGGTTATTACTAACATAACGTTTTCTAGCCTGCTCAGTATTCAGATTGACACTCCATGCGTGTGAAGCTAAGATTAGTTCTATCTTTATATAATGTTGCATAATTTCACTTACACTGTCACTTACGGGTCGATCTTTAATGCTAAGCTGTGCTTGCCGAGATGGTCCGTTGATGGGTGACCATAATTACATATCGAGTTTCCTCCGTGTCTCAGAAAGCACGTTAAGCCGTTGGTCCTGGCTGTCATTTGTAGTTCTTTGGCGGTCGTTACGAGTAGTCAGAAGTTACATCTAGTCTTACCAAGGGGTATAGTATTACCAAGTTACTGGGTTGTGGAGGTCAGATAGGCAGTCGTTTCATGTAAAATACTGGTATTCAGCTGCATCCGGTTAGACTGTAAGCCGACCCCAAGATAGATTGGGAAAAAGATAAGCAGATGATGATGATGTTGATTGAGATTCTTACCTAAAATATGGTCGAAATTGAATATTTTTTACCAAATTGCAGTTTAACACGAAGTGTATCCTCTTCGTATCACGATCAGGTAAGTAGATAGACGTAGTCTGGGTTCTCAGCGACCGGCAGTCAATTGCCTCGGCGACAACGCTTAAGAGACTTACAGACTTACTTTTAAAGAGAAGGACATTTTGTACCACAGCTTCACTGTTATTTTTATGTTTTGTGGAGTAAATACTATTTGCATGTAGATTATTTAGCTGATTGATAGTAGACAATTGAAAAGTGGATTAATATATGCTAAACAGAAAAAAAAACATAAGTTATATCAATCTCTCTTTTCTAAGGTGTCATTTTATTTTTCACCTAAGATAAAACTGCTGATTTAATCGCTTCTCAAACGTATGCTAAATTACGTAAATATTTTGATAACTCGCCTTGACTAGTTGCTTTATAATATAAATTCCCGTTTGTGAGCGAGCTCTAAAAAAGACGATTGAAATTTTCACCTTCATGGCGCTTGTCATATAAGTGCCATATAACTAATAAGGTAGTCAGCACAGTAAAAAAAACAACTTTTTTTTAGGGATCAATAAGCTTCGTGACCGTAGGCGTCACGTCGTTGTTAGTTGATCAAGGGTTCCGTAGTTACGTGACACGCCGTGGGAGGAACCCTTGTGTTCTATGTGTATTAGGATGTAGGTAGGTACGTGTCATTTACAAAATTATATTAAGAGGGTTACATGTGTTTGATCCGTTTAGGGCTATGGTCAAGCAGCAGATGTGATTAGCTGTCGATTGAGGAGTGTATGTTCTACGACCAAGGAAACGATGGATAGACTGTGTGAAGGATGATTTGGCAGGAAAGGAGTGTCTGATGAGCTGACGAGTAATAGAAGAAGAAGAAGACATGTTGTGCCGACCCCAAATTAATTGTAAAAAGGGCAAGAGAATGATGAGAGGAGAGTATGTTCTTTAATAACTCGAATGTAATGTCAAAGTAATAATGAAGAATACATCTAATGAGCCACCGCGTTCAAGAACGGTCTGTTATCATTGACGTGATAGTAACTGAAATTAGCTCTTAAACTAGTAAAGTTACTTCCTGAAATACCGATTATTTTGCGTTAAATTTGCGTGGTTTTCATTGATGTTTATATTCATAATCATCGGTTATTCAGCTGAAGGCAGCGATACGCAGAAATTACTACCTTACCTTTATTGACCTTATATGACTGCCTATACAAAAGTTCTGGATAAAAAAAATATGTTGTATATACCAAACCTACTGAAATCAATACCACAATTAAAAATAGCAACATTGGAGAGTCAATTCTCAAATATTGCAGAAAACATTAGCGCTACATTGAAACCACAAGAATAATATTATACAATAGGGTAGATCAGTAACTCTTTCCCAACAATTTTCGTTTCGTCGAATTGAAAGATTATTCCCTCAGTGGTGTAGCAATGTTAAAGACACGATTTTTTGGGGTCGAGGGCTTAGCTAACCGTAACGAAGCTAATTACTACTAATTAACTTTACGAACTTTATAAGTTTACAGGGACTTGAGTTTTTTTAGAAATTTGCTACGTTTCAAAGGTAAAAAAGATTTTGTTCTCTCTGACCTTAGAAGGTACTGGAAGTGTAAAAGTTCCTGTTGAATGTTCGAATTTTTTCCATGAAAAATAACTCAAAAGCTATTTATTTTAGATTAATTTGTAGATATTGGAAATAACGATGTGTTTGTGTTATAATTATGTAGTTTGAAAAATAAAGAAAGATAACATATAATTACAATTTTACATTGTTTGTTCTTAAACCAACGACCAGTAATCCACACCTTGAAAGTTGTATTGAAAGTATGTTTCTGTCACTAGCCTACCCTGTAGGCTAGTGACAGAAACATTCACCTCCTATATTTAACTACACAATATTAAAAATATTCATCGGCTTAATTTGGTGACTGTACCAATTAATTACTTGCCAACTAACACAATTGAATGTGAAATTCTATTAGCCAATATCTTACTCTACCTTCGTTTCATGAAAGGATCCATCCCATTCATGAATGAAAAGGGGGTTCCTGTAACAGAATATGCGTTCATTGTATGGAACACATTGTCATAACTCTCATAACTCTTGACCTGATTTGGGTCTTGGAGCGTAACGCCTAAGTAATGAAATGTCTGAACGTTCCCTTGTTACTTACTAGGAGAACATTTTGAGAAAGAGCTTAGTTATCTAGCTGACTTGTAGCTCTTTAACAAGTTACAGGGAGTCAGATTCAATGTATTAGAAATACTACAATACGAATTTCAGATGAAAATAATTAAATAGTGGTACGATATTACATATAATATTTTTAAAGGTAAAAAGCAGGATTTATATAGTAACTATGATTGTACTTTAAAAAGCAACAACCCTCCTAAAAAATTTTACACGGTGCCTAGGGAAATAACCCCTTAATTTCCATTTGCGTACAAAAGTACTAGGAGTCCATACGCGAAGAGAGCTCTCAAGACGGTGCTCAGCGAACAAGTGAAGGATGCAATTATAAAGCGCGCAGAAAACAAAGAGACGCCAGGTAGTGTGTAGTTAGTTATCTGCTTGTCTTGTACACCGCCGTCCGGCCAGAAAATAAAACCAGGCAAGCAGAATTTATAAGAGCTAATACTTAAATACTTGGAGGTGTTGAAAATTCTGTAAATTACACGTTTTCCAGGCGTGAAAGTGTAATTTAAACGTTTCTCAAGTGAAGAAAATGAGGTGAGGTCTAATTATATGAATGATTAATTTGAGGGTTTTTGGAGGAGCTCGTGGCTAAATAATAACAGCCACACGGGTCGATCTTTAAGGTTAAGCCGTGCTTGCCGAGGTTGGTTCGTAGATGGGTGACCATAATTACATACCGATTTTCCTCCGTGCCTCGGAAAGGACGTTAAGCTGTTGGTCCCGGCTGTCATTTGTAGATCTTTGACAGTCGTTAAGAGTAGTCAGAAGCCAAAAGTCTGACATCCAGTCTTACCAAGGAGTACCGTATTACCCAGTTACTGGGTTGTGGAGGTCAGAAAGGCAGTCGCTTCATATAAAATACTGGTACTCAGCTGCATCCGGTTAGACTGGAAGCCGACCCCGAGATAGTTTGGGAAAAAGGCTACGCAGATGATGATTAATTTGAGGGCTTACAGTTTGAAATTATTTATGTAATTTTGCAAGCATCAGTCAGATTCTGTGAATTATTATTTTTACAAATTTAGGTAATGTTTTTCAAAAGTTATACACGTCGCGTCGGTGCCTTGTCTTAACTTATGTTAAATATAATCTTTATAATATAAAGATTATATGAGTATGTAAAAGGCTGTGGCCCAGTGGTGGTAGCCCAGACTTACGAGCAGTAAGCCATGGGTTCGAACCCAGGCAGGCGCATTACTTTGTGTAATTTATTTCATCACCGCTGCCCTCAAAAACGGTGAAGGAAAACATCGTGAGGAAACCGACTTGTCCTAGAACTAAAAATTCGAAGACATGTGACATCTGCCAACCCGCACTGGGCCCGCGTGGTGGATTACAGCCCACTCCCTCTCATAGAGAGGAGGCCTGTGTCCCAGCAGTGGGAACATTATAGGCTAATGATGATATGAGTATGTATAATTGCATCCAGTTTTTGAAAACAAAGCAAAGCTTCTTAGCGACCGTTGCATGTTGGTAAGGGTTTGTCTCTAGTTATTTTTGGGCCCTTTGACAATAAGTCAAACTGAACCCATTTATTTCAATTAGACCATTACAGGCAATTTTGAAAGACAAAAAACAAAATTATAAACGCCAAGCTGCTGTCTCAGTCACGAGGCATAATAACTTGCGAAAGTACTGTAGTTTCCCATTCCAAAGCATAGATCTCTATGGAGAAGAATGGGCAAGAAACTCTATAGACACTCTTTTACTTTAAGTCTTTATTATTTTTATTGGTTTATGAATTTAGCAAAGTCTGAAAAAAATACTCGCGCTGCATATTTTTATTCGCCACATTATTTATTCTAAACATAAATATTTTATTACGATTAAGACCCTCCCTACAATTTCATTCGAGCACCAAAAGGACCAAACTACGCTATAACAATCCGAATTTGATTTCAAGTGTAACCTATAAGCTGCAGTACAAAACGTGGCAGACAGATCATTATCGCTATCCTCCCATACTAACGCTGTAACATTCTAATATTGTTAAACCAAATGATTTTAAAAGAGTAAACATGAAGTTCCTTGCCAGTTCTTCTCCATAGGAAACGACCAACTCGAACCGTACTCCTTTTGTCGACGTTTTATAAGTGGCCTATGTAAATTAAAATAGCTTGATTTTGATTTGATTTTGATTATCACTATCACCACTGCTGGACATAGGGTTCTCCAATTGCACGTCACTGAGCTCGATTCTCCGCAAATGTTATCCATCCGCTACCAGCCACGTTGCGGAGATCGTCGCTCCATCTACTCTGAGGGAATCTCCAAGTCACGCTTGCCTGTTTCTAGATAAGGCGCTAGAATTAATTACGAGCGTATTATCCGCGCTTCAATTAAAAGAAAACTGTTTTAAAACTACTTTGAAAGCGCCGTTCTTTCTTATTTACCAGGGCATTATGAACGCGGTGGAGTTTAAAGAGCTGGCTGTATTGTGGGATAGAATTTGTTGGTAAAAGGATTTAGTTTTAAAAGAGCACGGGATCAGGAATAGCAGTAATATTGTACTTTAAAAAGTTCTGCAAAAGATTTTTCCTAGTTCTCTAATCTCTCTCATAAAATTGCCTAACTTTGATTTAAATAGATTTTCATGATTGATAGTGGTCGTTGTGGAAACTTAGTTGAAAAAAAGCTAGGCAGATGATGACTTGTACCGTGTACAAACACAATGTTGATGTATTTACGATATGAACATAATCGTTCTTGAAAAAGTTTCGATTGCAGCCACTCACAACTTTTCCCCATGTGTAAACTTTTCGTGTTTCCCCGTAAAAAACATTTATCACTAGTCCCTCTCTTTTTAGAGGTACGCATAAATCTAAGGGTTCCCAATATAGCACGTGTATAAAACGTGTACCATTGTACGACATGTGTAATAAAAACGGCAGAAAATAAGGCTTTGGGAAACTCATTATTATTTCTAGACATTTAGTATCCAAAACTCGTTTTCTGTGGGTACGTTTACAGATTAATATTCATAAGAAACGAACACCAACTCTATTTAAAGTAACTTAAGCTCCAGCTATATACATATAGTATGTATTAGTATTTTTTTGCCTTCCTGTGAAACAAGATATTATAAAAATGTTGTCTTAAAGCTAAGACATAACTGTCAAATCTATCTATCTATACTAATAATAAAGCTGAAGAGTTTGTTTGTTTGCTTGAACGCGCTAATCTCAGGAACTACTGGTCCCATTTGAAATTCTTTCAGTGTTAGATAGCCCATTTATCGAGGAAGGAATATATCATCACGCTACAGCCAATAGGAGCGGAGCAGCAATGACAAATGTTGCGAAAATGGGGAAAATGTGACGCAGACGAAGTTGCGCGGGACAGCTAGTAACTCATATAGTTACGGGTGTTCAAATTGGCGTGAACATTCCCTAAATAGAAAATTAAGAACAAACAAAATAAATTCACTTGAGTGAGATGCGAAGTGAACTTTACAGAATAGCACAGCACTACTGGGACAAATATCTGCAAGCCACATTAAAATTAATTATGCGATAAGCCAACACCAACTAAAAGTTTCTGGTTGTTACATAATCCATAAAAATTAAAGACCAGTTTAACTACTAGATTATTATAAATGACTTTTATTGAATATTACAGAACAAGTTACAACAATATCAATGAAACTTGTTTCCAACCAAACTCTACCAGTTTGAAACAGTTTTGGTAAAACTTTGAGACGTTTACTAGCAAAACAAACCATTAGGAAGTGTAGGCAGGCTAATTTAATTCCAAGTTACTTCAATTATTTTAACTTACGATTTATTTATTCAACTTATGTATTATGATAAACACCGTGGTTAAGGTTTTCGAATGTTTTTTTTTTGTTTATCGATAGACGCACTACAATAAGGAGTTGCTCCTGGGTAAATAATAACAGCCACACGGGTCGATCTTTAAGGTTAAGCCGTGCTTGCCGAGATTGGTCCGTGGTGGGTGACTATAATTACATATCGACGGTCCTTGTGTACTTTTTGCGGATGATATCTCGATCCTGACCTCATGCCATACAAACGCCAATTTAAATGACAAACTCACGACAATTCTTGAAACAATTTTAAACTGGATGAGCGACCATAATCTCGAAATAAATTTTACAAAAACCAAATTAATAGCGTTTCACCCCTGGCAGAAAAAACAAATAAAAATAGATTTTACGTTTAACCAACATAAAATAGAAACAGTAAACAATTTCAGTCTCTTAGGTTTAACAATAGACACAAATATAAACTGGAAAACACATATACAGACAGTAAAATCCAAAATTTCAAAGTTTTCATATGCTCTCCGTGAACTCAAAAAGACTACAAACCTACAAACGGCACTAGTCACATACTACGCATATGCCCACGCTTGGTTTAACTATGGCATCGTCTTATGGGGAAATAGCACAGACGCTCCCTCCTTATTTACCCTCCAAAAAAAGCTTATTAGAATAATTACCAATATCGAACCAACAGATAGCTGCAAGCCTTACTTCCAGAAACATAAGATTCTCACCTTAATTGGTATTTATATTTTAGAATTATGTAAACTAGTCCGCAAATATCCAGATTCTTATAGCACACGGGGAGACATGCAAAAAAATTATTCCTTTCGCCATAAAAACAGACTAAATTTGCCCCCCTCCCGCCTTAAATTACACTCATCTAGTCCTTATGCAATGTCAATAAAAATATATAATAAATTGCCAGAAGAAATAAAACAACAAAATAAAACCAGTATATTTTTAAATAAATTAAAGCAATACTTAATTAAAAAAAGCTATTACTCATTAAACGAATATTTTACGGATAAATTTAGTAAAAATACATAAATATGATTATCAGACATTTACATAACAGACATTTAATATGTAAAATAACAAAAATATAGTAAATTATAATACTTAATTTTTAATATATTTAAATAAATAATGAATGAATAGATAGATTTGAATACATAATATTAATATAATAAGTAAATGGAAATATAAAATAATAAATAGGATATAAAATATTTCGAAATTATTAATAATTGGAAAATTACTCTTCTTTTGACAAGGAAAATTAGAGAAGCAGTCTTCCTCTCTCTACTTATTTAAAACTTGCTGTGCCCGACAGGGTCCATAATTGTGTCTATTATTTTTTATTTGACCACCTGTTAAATGTACATTATGGATGCAATAAACGATTTGATTTGATTTGATCGAGTTTCCTACGTGCCTCGGAAAGCAAGTTAAGCTCTTGGTCCCAGCTGTCATTTGTAGATCTTTGACAGTCGTTACAAGTAGTTAGAAGCCAAAAGACTGACATCCCGTTTTACCAAAGGGTAACGTATTACCCAGTTACTTCGTTGTGGAGGTCAGATAGGCAGTCACTTCATGTAAAATACTGGTTACTCAGCTGCATCCAGTTAGACTGGAAGCCAACCCCAAAATTGTTTGGGAAAAGGCTAGGCAGATGATGAGATACACTACAATAAATGTACTGTACTGTACTGTGACAAATAACCCCATACATAAGAGTAAAAAAGTCATCATCATAACTTAAATAATGGGATTCATAAAATTAACTAAACAGACAAACTGCTACGACTGCGTAGCGACCGCTACGCCGTAGCATCCTTGTAGCAGATATTCTTATCCAACGTATATGTATGCAAGCGTCCCAGATTATAAAAGGACATAAATTATCATTCAACAGACGTACTGTAAAATTAGTATAACAACGTAGCAGTTTCCATAAAATACCCTCAGTCCTACATTCATCATCATTTATATTTGGCAAACAACCCAGGAAGCTCAGTTTATTATGTAGATATTTTTTGAAAATTAAAATCTCTGCGATGTTATGTGACCCTGGTAGCCCTTTGCGTCCGTTGGGGGACGATTTGAGATGACAAATGGTGTAAAGGTGAAAGCGGCGCGTGACAAAATGTTTTACCTCTCATGTTTTGAGTTGATTGAATCGTTTATTTTGTGGTTTTATTAAAAAATGATAGAGTAACATAACCGGTTTAGCACTGGTGTCAATCAGTTTATCGAAGGTTAAACTATTTCAGAGTTCATTAAATCTTCGATAAACTGATTTAGACCAGGGTCAAACCGTTTTTAACCGACTTCCAAAAGGAGGAGGTTATCGATTCGGATGTTTGTATTTTTGTTTGTATGTTCTCGCATATCTCCGTCATATACGTCATATAGATTTGCAAAATTCTTTTTTTTTTCGAAATGCGTTTATTCCAAAATGGTGCTATTTAAGTTTCATATAGATCTGATAAAGAGTTTCGGAGACAAACATCTAGTATGTAGTCATAATCCAACGGCTTATTAACCGTCAATTTTCATATTCAGTTACTGTTAGCATGCATCATCCCAGTAAAAAAGCAAAGACCTCTTCTACTCCCAGTTCTTCCAACATTTTATAAGACACTCGCTAGCTCCTATAATTTATACCATAGGAAAGGGGTATGACGACGGATCCTTTATGGTTTAGGACTCTTGATGTGTGCCCTCACATGAACAGATTAAATTATTAATTGGAGTTTAACATAAATTGCACACATGACCTTGTCTTTTGTCCGAAAGTATTTGATGAAAACCGTTTAATAAGCTATACTATAATGTTCTTAGTCTTTCACTTAAAATATGATTACAGTAATAGGTTTGAAGAAAGTCTAAAAATAGAGTAAATGCTGATTAATCTTGTTGGTGTTCGCAAGCGTAACATCAGCGGTAATGCAGGACTTCAGGCGCAGCAGAGGTGTAGGTGTAATTCCCAGGGTAGGTAAAGTATTATTGGGTTTTCCATCTGGAATCCCTCAGTCCAGCAGCCCAGCGTTAAGAATTATGGCCGGTTGCCAGTTATTTTTCAAGACCCAAGTAACTCTACCAGTTCCTTGGGTCTTGAAAAATAACTGGCAAAATATGAAGTTCACCTCTATCATATCTTACGGGAATTACAGGAGTGATTTTAAACTGTTCTTTATGTGTTAAGTAAAATACTAGTTCTGAATTAAATGTCTCAATTGTACGAGCTGTATGCGCGTAAAAAAAAATTGAGAATTGTACGCCATTCTGTTTTATACCATCTATACTTTTATACATTCACAATAGAATACATCTAAAAGTGTCCTCAAAATAATGTGCCTACAGAAATAAACATTTATTTTCATATCGGGTTGATAGACCCTAAAGTGAACAATAAAAGTGAAGTGAATACAGAGTAATTATTTGAATAACATCATTAGCGGCGATACGCTTGTGACAGCGGGTGTACCTTCACAGAATATTGAGTAGCGAGGAACATGTATGAGTGCCTACTAGGGGTGTACGTTTGTGTGCACGGCAGTCAGTGTAGGGTTGTTGGAAAAGAGTTTCTCGGTTTTGGTTGTGGAATAAAAGTATCATGGGTTTAGATGTGATGGGAGGAGCTCGTGGCTAAATAATAACAGGCGCACGGGTCGAACTTTATGGTGAAGTTGGTCCGTGGGTGACTATAATTACATACAGAGTTTCCTCCGTGCCTCGGAAAGCACGTTAAGCCGTTGGTCCCGGCTGTCATTTGTAGATCTTTGACAGTCGTTACGAGAAGTCAGAAGCCAAAAGATTGACATCCAGGCTTACCAAGGGGTATCGTATTACCCAGTTACTGCGTTGTGGAGGTCAGATAGGCAGTCGCTTCATGTAAAATACTGGTACTCAGCTGCATCGGGTTAAACTGGAAGCCGACCATAAGATAGTTTGGGAAAAGGCTAGGCAGATGACGGGTATAAATGAGATAATATTAGAAAGTAAACTTTAATAAAATTGCCGCTAGTCAAGTGGTCGCAAGCACTACTGATCATCGTGAGGTTTTAAGTTCATTTCCAAGGTTGGCCGAAGTCTTTTTTTTTTATCATTTGGAGTTTTTTAGAATTGGCTCGGGGTCTTTATTCGAGCCTGGTTGTTGTCAATAGGCTCACCCCTTATGGAAGGAACTTTTAAAATGATGGGCGAAATATTAGTATTTTGTTAGTTTGCCTTTTGCCTTACTTTTTGGATTATGTTATGCAAATGCTTTCTTTAGATCTTTAATAAATTCTATTTTTTCTTAAATCGACTTTCTAAAGTTATCGTTAATTAGCATGAAAAGTTGTAAATAATAGTTTATTTTTAAAATACTGTTAAAAATAAGTAAAGTTTAGGCAAAAATATTTATCAAATTCATTAAAAGTCTCAGTGTTACATAGTATCTAAAACTATTAATGATCGAAGTCGGGACGACCTCTATTACGGCTTATAAGTATCAGTAACCTTTTCAGTCATTCTTACACAGACTGTAAGTGTATACACTAACAAGATAATAATAGTCTAGATTAACATACAAACAAACATTTGTTTGTATGTTCGTAATTTTTGCCGATGGCAACTTTACCAAAGTCACGGCTTGTCATATCATAAATGCAAAGATGTTTGCACACATTAAATTCGACAAATCGTGACACAAAATGTCACTTTTGACACTTGCTTTTGGTCATAGTTTTCCACAGAATATTTCTGGGAACGACTTCTAACGTACTGAATGAAACTTGTGGTTATTATTCTCATTGAATAATAAACGGGATAGAAAGTTCTATAATAGTAATCACACACACAGGGCAAATGTTTAAGTAATTTGTGGGAGATCACGAATTTTGGCGGCTTGATTGGGTTGAAATACATTAAGGCGAGGAAGGAAGTGAGCTCTGAGAAGATATATCGCTGATAGAGATATTTTCATCATCTGTCTGGCTTTTTCCTAAATATGTTGAGGTTAGCTTCCAGATTTGATAGGTCGTCGCTCCATGTAAAATACTGGTATTCAGCACCATCCAGTTAGAAAAGGCTAAGCGGAAAAGGCTAGACCGGTGGTGGTGTGACGTTAGGGTTGGCTTGCAGTCAAATTGCAGGCGGGCAGTACGGTTGTCTCAGTGGTTGAGCAATAAACTGCTGCGCTGCGTGTCGCAGGTTCGATTCCCGTACGGAACAAATATTTGTATGGCCTACAGATAGTTGTTCCGGGTCTGGCTGTTTGTGTATGTGAGTTTAAATGTTTGTAAACGTACAGGACAAATTTCTAGTGTGGGGCAATATTTAAAAAAAAACGGCCAAAAAAACACAGGGTTCCATAGACCGAAACAATATTTTGAACTGTCATTCACTAGTTAGTAGTATTAGTTAGTAAACTTTCACTTAACCGCAAAACTAAATTGGTTTTTCATAGTATGTTAATGAAAAACAAAGTTACTGCTGCAGTTTGATGAAAAAGTTCCATATCTCAAAAACTAAACATCATATCTTATTGAAACCAATTTTCGTTGACAGTTTTTTTTAAGATCTACAATTCTAAATATTTTCAGAATTTTCCTCCTCTTACTTTAGAAATTAGAGGGGGGGGGGGGACACACATTTTACCACTTTGGAAGTGGCTGTAGCGCAAACTATTTAGTTTAGAAAAATATGATATTAGAAACCTCAATATCATTTTTGAAGACCTATCCATAGATACACCACAGTAACGGGTTTGATGAAGAAAAAAAAATTGGTTTTATGTTCTATGTATGGGGAACCCCAACATTTATTGTTTTTTTCTATTTTTGTGTGAAAATCTTAATGCGGTTCACAGAATACATCTACTTACCAAGTTTCAACAGTATAGTTCTTATAGTTTCGGAAAAAAAGTGGCTGTGACACACGGACGGACAGACAGACAGACAGACATGACGAATCTATAAGGGTTCCGTTTTTTGGCTCCATCCGGCTACGGACCCAAAAAAAGAGTATTTTAAATAAGATGCAGCGGAATACCAATACTTAGCATGCTAAGTCTGACTTTCTATTTGATCCACATAACCCAGTTACTAGGTAACATTAGGTAAGACAGCTTGTCAGCCACTGATGTATAGAAGAAAAACATATATAGGAACTGCCTCGTCCTCTAATATTGTTAAAAGGGTAGAAAGATCATCAATTGCTTTCACGACATGGGCTGCCCGTTGTAGGGACATTTCATATACGAAAGAAGGATGCTACCTATTCACTTGTGTTATAGGTTTTTTTAAGGATATGTAAGGAACAAATAATTACTTCAGGTACCAGATGAATTTTCAGAGGGTGTCTTCTAATGGCTAATAGCCTGGTAACTGCTAAGCGTATAGAACTGAGTTTTCCCTTTAAGAACTTTTAGTAGCTAAAGGCTCATCGATTATTAAATGGGACTTATGTGCGTTTTGACATCAAATGACACCAAAGTTAATGTCAATTGGAAGCAACCTGTCGGTTGTGCTGTAATCTCAACCGGGTAGGTGTATATTAGCGTGATTTCCACCGACGGCGCCATGGAAGTGGTGAAGATCTGGGCTTACAATATATGATTGTATAATGCTGTCGTGCCAGCGACATGAAGAAGAAGATAAGATAATAAATTATGCAACACTGTTTTAAGCTTTGAAGGTTTATAAATACACTACACTTACTACTTAACCTACTTACTTGGGATATCGTGATTATCAATTAACGTGAGCTCCCGATATTTAGCTGCTATTGCGAGAGCCATAATCGTGGGATGACTGGAAATATCGGGAGCTCACATTAATTGATAATCACGGAGAATCCCGTAAGTGGCCGTGTAAGTGACATTATGCAACATTATACAAAGATAAAACTAATCTTAGCTTCACACGCATGGAGTGTCAATCTGAATACTGAGCGGGCAAGAAAACGTTATGTTAGTAATAACCCGAGGACGTGGGACGAGCGCCTATCAAACCGAAGCTAGCTGTAACTTGCGCTAGATTAAATTATAAGTTTAGTGTGCTGGTTATAAGTCCAAAGGGGATGGTTCATGCGGCAGTTTGTCAAAACACATAACAGACATAACATCACGCCTGTAAATCCCGAAGGGTTAGGCAGAGGCACAGAGCAGTGTAACTTAGTACACCGACATTTCGCTTTGTTTTAAGTCCGAGCCGGGGGCGAGCCTATTGTCATCAACCGGGCACATATCTAGACTCCGTGGCTACTACTGAGAAATTGAAAATGGATAAACTCAATAATAGCTGACCCGACCGGGGAATCGAACCACGAACGTTTAGGTTATAAAGAAATAAAAAAAACAACTATTAACAAATAAAAGAGAACAAAGTTACGAAGCTAATATATGTTCGACTACAAACTCCTTAATTTTTTTAGCGGAAAGGTTAAATATATCAATGCTTTCAAATTTATTGTTGTATGAATCCACAAGTTGACGCAGAGGAGCGTGAGAACCAGCATTAGAGTGACAGATTTGGCTGGTATTTGTAGACAGTAAACGGTATGGGCGCGCTCGTCTACGCACTACTGTTCTCGGAACAAGGTAACATGGTTAATTTGATATTTCAGTGCAATCATATTTGTTATGGACAATACCGTGATGAAGTTAAGAACAAGATCGTTTTGAGTACCGTCGTGGACGATGCTTTAAGTATTGTACATCTCTGCTTACCATTTTGAAGAATATAAGCGTGATAATATGCTATGCTCTGTATGGTGTCGGACGTAAAGAATAGCACCATCGCATATCTTCCCGTGGGTGTCGTAAGAGGCGACTAAGGGACTTGCCAGAGAATGGGCAGCAGCGTTCTCTGTGCTTTTGTAACAACCATACTGCGATCGCCAACCCGCCTGCCAAGCGTGGCGATTATGGCAAAACCTCCCAAAATGTCAATGTGGCGACACTTGGGGGAGGCCTATGTCCAGCAGTGGACGTCTTTTGGGCTGAAATTATGATGATAATAATGAATATGCTATGCAACATTTTACGAAGATTTTAAGATAAGACTAGCCTAAGCTCAACACACATGGAGTGTCAATCTGAATACTGATCAGGCTAAAAAATGTTATGTTAGTAATAACCTAGGGTCGTGTGATACGCGCCTGTCAAACCCGACCTATTATAGAGAACAGTATAATACGTGTATTATACTGTTTATAAAATCTTAAGGGGTTGTTTTATGTGTCGTCTTCTTCCATACTATTGACTATTACTCGTCATCTCATCAGATACATCCTTTCTTGCCATATCATCCTTTACACCGTCCATTCATCGTTTCTTTGGTCTTCCTCTACTCTATACCTATCCACATTTATACGCAAAACTTTGCTCACGATATTTTCCTCATTTCTCCGCGTCACGTGCCCATACTATGAGAACCGGTTACACACAACTTTACAGTCACCGGCGCCACTTTCAGATTTCTATGAATAGGTTTGGTTTTTATTATATTTAAAACTGTCTGTCAAATATTTTGTTTTCGTATCATGTGGGCTTCTAATATTTACAAGATTATGCCGACAGCTTCGCCTGCGTGTAGTTATTGTTCCACGGGATCGTGTATTAATCCAAGTTATAAACTATCTGTAGAAAATTTCAACCAAATCCGTTCAGTAGCTGTTGTGGATTATGGCCCACCAACTCTCACAGAAAAGAGGTCCGTGTCCCAGTAGTGGGACCTTCATGGGTTCTATCAGGCCACCAAATAAATAATTGCAAAATCGAAAGGCGGGGACATTAAAATCAAACACAAAATTAATTCAAATCGTAATGAAACCAAGTTTAATAACGATTTGGGAAGTTTTGAGCACGAGCTGGCAATTTTCACTTTAATGTTTTCCGTTCGGCAACCATCTGTTAATGAGTGGTGATAACAGATTTTAATAATTACTTGTGCCTGTTATGTATTTTGGGTTGTTACATGGAGACCATGGAGTTACTTATCTTTACGCACATTCAATAATAATAATTAAATAATTTTTCACACCACCTGCTCGAAAATGTCAAATTATATGTCAAGCAACCTTAACCTAAAGTGAGTCATTAGTGGCCGGGGGCACAGCCGGTCAATAATGTTGTACTGGATTTCATTATGACCCGCTGGTCAATAATGTGATTTGAATTTGGAATCTCACATGCTCAGCTAAATTGGCAGTATAGTACTAACAAACACCCTTTGGTGCCAGAAAGAGGAAAGCTATTCTCGATACCCTTACTACACGTGGATGATATTCTCGATTTCCTACAAAATCATAACAACTGCTTCTTCATATCGTTGCCATGTTTTCGAAGAAAAAAATTATAAGAATAATTAGATAACTACGAACCATTTTTTTTAAAGTAATGGATTCACATAAAAACTGGCATTAAAAATAACAAATACCGTACCGCGCCGTAATACCTTAATAGTAATTGGCTGAAACATTAGTTAATTTATTTTAAGTAAACTGCGCAAAGATTGCTGTGGATTTTGTGATTTAATAAATAAATAATAAAACCGTTCTGTACTACAGTCGATTTATCACATTTTATCAAAAATAGGTACTCTATTTTCACGAGCGTCTCCAATGACGTTCTAAATTCAAAATTCATACAGTCAATCATCCAAAACCATTCTACCAGCCCTGTATAAAGCTTAGTTTACACAAACGCCACTTCCATGAGAGTGATATCAATAGACACACACGACAAAACCGTAGAAGAGACTTTTTTTTTTGAAAATCGAATTGTTCGTGTCTTGGCTACTTATTGGTAGACGCAATAAAGGCGCGAACTTTTGGCATTTGAACTTTAAATTTGAAAATGGCACAAAGTACAACTAGTGCCACACCAAAAAAAAAAAAAAAAAAAAAAAAACTTTAAATTTATCAACAAAGTATTATAAAATGTCGAGTGATGAAAGTGATTGTACTCCTAAATTCATTACAACCGAAGCTAATAATATTTCCAATGATTTACTGCCGGAAAAGTCAAAGGAAACTTATATAAATGCCTACGACAATTTCCAAAAATGGAAAAGTACGAAAGGCGTCAAGTCCATTTCGGAACCAGTTCTATTAGTGTATTTTCAGCATTTATCTTGTACTCAGAAGTCAAGTAGCCTATGGTGTACTTATTCAATGCTTAGGTCAACAATAAGCATGAAACACAATATAGACATCAAGACATACGCTAAGCTATTAGCATTTTTAAAGAGGATATCGGAAAGTCACCAATCAAAGAAAGCGAAAGTTTTCACACCTTTGAATGTTGAAACTTTAAATTATTAATTTAAAGTGCATATAACTAACTAGTTCTAAATAAGTTATTCTTACTTTTTGTTTATTTAATAAATACTTTGTTTTTCGTACTATGGCTATTATTTTCTCACAGTAGGTGTAAAAAGTAGAGTATCCTCCTCTGGGCTAAAGGTGTCTTTGCCTTGGGCTAACTTGAATCCCTCGCTGCATTCAGGATTCTTGTATTAACTCCCTCGCTTTGCTCGTGAGTTAAATCCCGAATCCTTCATTGCGCTCGAGATTCAATATGACGCCCGTGACATAAGACACAACTTTAGCCCCTCGGTGCATAATATACTATTGTTTGAGTCCCCCGTAGTAGGCAGTGGGCCTATTACCATTAACCGGGACTCAGCGATGTTGCTGAATTAAAGCTGACTTAAAAACCCAATAACACATTGCTCCAACTGGGAATCAAACTAGCAGTCAATTGGAGAAAGAATTAAGATTTAGAAGAAAAAAAATAACTTTTATATTGTAGGTATTCAAGTCAGTTATGATACGTTTCTCCTCGAACCATTTTTGATATCTAGTGAAAATCTTGAAACACCCTACAAAGAAAAGAGTGTGTAAACTTTTAAAAAATATCTTCAACTGTCTTTATTAAACCAGATGTACCTATGTGAACGGTCAACGGCTATTCGCACGAACCCACACAATATTAAACTTTGACTGAAAAGAAACAATGACTATAATAGCTTGTACCTTCTACTAGTATTTTGAAAACGTATAATATGTCGTAAGTCAATGAATTGATGAATGTGTGAAGTGACTTTTATCGCTATAAGATTGAATGAATGATATTTTTTCCTTTGTCCCTAGTGTGGTCCGATGATAAATGAGCGGAAATAGCCACTGAAAAAGTTTTGAACTTTTATCACTAGTTGCTTCAAAACGTGCCAACATGACATACCCTCACGGATTCCAGGCGTGATGGTATAAGTGATGAGTACGACAGGGGTGAATCTAATAATACACCCGAAAATCGCCAGAATTTTTATCCTCCAGGACTTAAGTGAGTGTGGAACTGTCCAGGTGGACTACTACTTTTCCAGTGTGGGAAAGAGATGGCGCTAGAAATCCTGTATAGGTCCGTCTCTTTCCCACATTGGAACAAGAGGAAAACAATACTGCTTTAAGACGTCATGGTAGGCCACCAGGTCGCTACGTACTGGTCGGACAAAATATGAGTCATCGATTCGAGAAGAAGAAGAAGAATAATCCATACTACTATTTTTTAATCTAAGCGTTGCTCGTGCAGCGCCTTTGTGCTACGTGACTATAGAGGTATGAGGAACAGGGTGTAACGTTCCTCGATACTCCATAGAAAAAGTAGGATCCTCCGACCAGACAGGTGTTAGGTTTGGTGGGCAACTGCCCGAGAGTTACTGTCGGGTTTCTCAATATACTCTTAAGTCGATATAAACTTTGCTTGCGAGATTCAGACTATATTAGTTTTTCAGTTTTATCATAGATGGCGCTGTAGATTTATTTGTTCTACGTTACTTTTTGTAGGTCGCTACAGGGACCTTCAGATAAAGAGACATTGTCCTTTCCATATCGTGTATCTCTCATACAACATGACTCCATAACAAAGCTTGGAATGAAAACATAATGTTGTTTGTTTAACTCACATAACTTTGTTTGATGGCCTACAAAGTTTAATGAGATTTATCTCACGCGAGCGTCAGTAATAAAACCTCACATGTTTCGCTGCCTTTTAGATCGTAATATCGTAACGGTTTATTTTGACACCATGTTCTATAATTAAGAAATTCTTTGATGATTGCAGTCAAAAGCCTGAAAGTCTGACCACTAGTCTAACTAAAGGGTATTGAGTAACCCAGATAATGGGTTGCGGAGGTCACATAGGTAATAGATAGCCCAATCTGGCTAGATGGGTTATAATAGACCAATCTCGGTCACAATGCGAGTGTGGAGCCCCAAAACAGGATATGCCACATTTATCGTGCCCATCGTCTCCACAAAGATCTGCAAATGTCGGCCGGGACCAACGGACCAACGTGAACTCGAACTGGATGTTGTATGGTCAATCGGTCACTCATCCAAGATCTCGGCAACCCTGCGGCTGTTATTATTTAGCCACGAACTCCTACTATTATGAGCCTGAGCTATTTAGATCGGTATTTGAGCATAAAAACCGCAATATTACATAAATAGTAATAAATCACTTCCTATATCCTACTAGCACCATTAGGCTACCCTTAAAATGGCTATTTCCTTAAATTGCCTCCATAGCTTAACCGAGATGATAGGCAGATAAAATGTGTTATTTCCTTCCTTACACATATCATAATACCAACGTATGCGATGTTTGTCTGCGCGTTAAAGCGCTCATAACTTGATAAACGTAGGTATTTGATTGCAGTGACTTTGTAAGAAATACTCTGAAAATCTTTGATAAATTAATATGTTGCACAGATGTTGATTTAGTCGGCGTGCAAAATTACACACATAATGCAAACGTGTATTATGTATTCGTTATAAAAAGTAAGGTTCAATTTGAGACACCTATAAGGAAGTCGAGTGGCACATAAAATATCATGTGTTGCAGCAGTTCTAAATCGTTGTTTCAAAGTCAATATCAAAGTTACGTAACACATCATCACGCTTGTCATCCCTGAAGGGTTAGGCAAAAGTGTACCCAATATAGCACACCCACATTCCACCAGTTATGTTTTTTTTAAGTCCAATGTAATAAGGGTCATGCCTACTGCCATAAACCGGGAATAAATCCAGACTTCGTTGCTGCGAATGAAAAAATGCTGATGGAAAAACCCAATAACACTTAGTTTCAAAGTTTAAATATGTAAAAAGATGTTCTGAATATTTAAAATACTAATTGAAACCGTAAATTTTTATAGCACCCTTATTTTCTCTTCTTTGTGCCTTTATATGCCAATTTTCTAAATTCAGCTAATTCACGAAATGATTCTGACGAATAAATTACACTTCAAAATGCCATCTCACTGAATCAGTGACCCGTTAACCGAATGATGCTGGTTATAAAAACAAAAAAGGCCGTTTCGAAGTCCGCCCTCATTATACGAAAACAAAACATCGGCTTATCATAATTATCCGCTTCTACCACTTGACTTTTAATATTCACTCTCTTTCGGTAATGGCTACCATAAATTATTTCGGGCTCGCTCTTTTAAAATGCTCTATTGTCATTTTTTATCTGAGAATATTCTCGTATTTATTAACGTTTTCGTCGTTAAGTTGGCAGTTAAAAAGCTAATTTAGTAACGACTGATGATAGTACTGTTTACAAATAAGTTTCTTTATGTTATTTAAATCATTATTGACTTTCGACATTCAACGGTTGACTAGGTACAAGGTACAATATGATATTTAATCACTGATAACGATAATGGAAAGGTTAACCATATTTTGGATTGACATTAAGCTGGCTAATTACTTATGTAAATCTTATTAAACGTCGTTGTAGAAATAAAGCACACTTTGGAATTTTGTTTTTTTTTTTTGTCATTTTTCTACGCCTAATATACACAAAACAGCAATGCACCGTCGCATCAAAAAAATCTACGAGATCCCACAACGCATCGCAAGACCTGGGAATTGATTCGCATCGCGCATTCTTGCGATGTTATTTATGTCTATTTTTACGATCCATGTCACGACCTAGTTTACAAAATACGTTAAGTACGGGTGACGGTCGTCGAAGGAATGGTCACCCGAGTCGTGGAAGGGCGAGACGCCTTGCTGCACGAATTCGCATCGCGCTGATTCGCAATTTAGAGTACAAGCAAGGGCTTGTACACAAAAAGCATTGTGTTTTATAAATAACTCAAGCAAACATAAGATTTCTTGCCTAGTCGCAACCTCTACGTAAGTAAAATTGAACAAGAAGAACTGCTTTTATTCTGTCTGATAAAATCTACTGAGGGCAAATATGTAGTGGATATAACTCGTAATCCGAGATTCCTTTTCCACTCAAAGATTTTAGCAGACTAAAGATGCAAAGTACTAGGATCACAGAAACGAGCGGAACGCGCAATATTTAGACAAATAGTGAAATCCGATTGTTTTCTGTGTCTCAGTCCTGCAAACACTTTAAAAAATTATGGTAGATTACGAGGAATAAACAATTGAAGGAAGTCTTTTATGTCGTGATTAAAGATATAATTTATATCAATAATTAAAAAAAAAATACTACCTACCGCCTGCCTCGTTGGTCTAGTGTAGTCCTGGGTTCGATTCCCAGGCCGGACAAAGTGTAATGGGGAAGCCCGTTAAAAGCTTATTGTAGATGGCACGATTATAGCTGGTTCTCAATCTGACCAATGAGGTCGAGCTATTATGAAATGTAAAATGACATTACAAGATTTTCAACCAATGTCGATGCTTGGAACCAGCTATGGTAGCGCCATTAGTTCCACAGTTATATCATCAGGAATTTATCAGTTGCAGTCACGGAGTCTGGATTTGTGCCTGATTCATGGCGATATTCGCGAACCCCTTATACGTGGGACACTCAGAAAGTTTTGCGAAACTAAAAAAAATTGTTCTATACGTACATATATTTTTATTAAATCTTTTCAAAGTACTTTCCACCAGCCTCTATACAAAGATTCATGCGCCTAAACCAGTTTTCAAAACACTTTTTCCAGTCCGCCGCAGACACCTCGTTTACAGCCTGCTCGAACCCAGCCAGCGCATCTTCCGGCGACGAAAATTGTATCCCTTTGAGCTGATTTTTTATTTTTGGGAATAAAAAGAAGTCACACGGTGCTAGATCAGGGCTGTAAGGAGGGTGACCCAGGAGTTTGACTGGCGTGCTGTCCAGGAAGTCCCTCGTTTTGAGTGCGGTGTGCGCAGGTGCATTGTCGTGGTGGAGCAGTAGCCCGCGGAGCCCTGTGTTTGGTCGCTTGTTGCTTATAACAGAGAAAACTTCTGGCAAACATTTGGAAGTATACCATTCGGCATTAATGCTTCTTTGATCCCGTAAGGGAATTGATACCAAGTGGCCAGTCAAATTAAAAAAGCTAGCGATCAAAATCTTACCCCCGCTTCTAGATCGCTTCACTTTGGTAGGCGTTGGCTCATTTTGAAACACCCAAACAGTCGACTGGCGCTTGGTTTCTGGGTCGTATTGATAAATCCAGGACTCATCACCTGTAACGATGTCGTAAACACGCCGAGACGAGCCTGCTTCAAATTTGTTAAGCATATCACGGCACCATTCCACCCGGGCCTGCTTCTGAGCATCGGTGAGGTTGTGCGGCACCCAGCGTGATACTATCCTCCTCACGCGAAGATGGCTGTGTAGAATCTCGTGAACGCTTCCCGATCCAATCTTCAATATGTGTTGAATCTCCTGATATGTAATTCGCCTATTGTCTTGGATTAAATTTTTCACTGCTAGCACGTTTTCTTCGGTAACAGCCGTCAAAGGGCGACCGCTTCTTTCGTCATCCCCCAAAGTTGGTCGACCGCGCTTGAATTCGTTATACCAACGATACACGGTTGCCTTGGAAGGGCCTTCATCCATGAATGCCATTTGAAGTCTATCGTACGATTCATCCGGTTTCAGGCGACACTTGAAATCGTATAAAATCATAGCTCTAAAATGTTCCCGGCGCAGATCCATATTTCAGTGAGACACAATACTTTGAATTAACTCGCAAAAAATGTGGAGGGAAATTTTGAAATTGGAACTTACTTATTTTTACTTATAAATAATCATATTTTCGAAAAACATAATAACTGGCCAGTCTCCCATATATTAAAATTTTTTTTCGCAATACTTTCTGAGGGGCCTGGTACATATAACTTAAAACATAACTAGCGAAATGTGGGTGTATCATTTTACCACTGCCTAACACTTAGTATTTTTTTTTTAATAAAAAGCTTTTTCCACACTGGGAATTTATCCTGTATCGTGGGTGCGTTTACAAACATTTAAACTTACATACACAAACAGCCAGACCCGGAACAACTATCTGTAAGCCATACAAATATTTGTTCTGTGCGGGGATCGAAACCCGCGAAACGCAGCGCAGCAGTCGATTGCTCAACTGCGCCAAACGTGCCGTACACCGTGTCGTCTTTGCGTAAAAAAAATGGTTTACCATTATTTCACCAAGTTGACAATGATTTGTATAAAACCATTGAATAAATTTTGGTACAAAAGAGTGGTGCAAACGTTCTTTGTACACAAATAAATTAGCTTGTAACTTTACATACTCGTACACATTTGAAAGTTCTTAAGAAACACACAGCAGATTCGCCAAAGTTTCTTAACCGCCGGTGATAAATATTTACCGACGCTTGTAAATTAAACGGGAGGCGTGTGTTTAACTTTACTTTGAGAACCACATTCATAGGGAGAACCAAAGAGTACGGAGCCGTCTCGGCGGGCGGAATCATCAACACGGTATTTTTTGTGTCAACCAAGCATGTCACCGTTCACTCGTTCACCGATAAAAATAACTTGAAACTGAACTGAACTAGAAAACATCACCATCATTCAAAGCCATCATCAGGCTTTGAATAATGTTCCATGGCAGAAGAAAGTGCTCAATGCTCTTTCAGTTTGAAAAACTTTAATGATAGATACTGCAGCTCTAGGCACCGCAGCAGCTAAGATTGTGTTCTTTTTACATGTTCCTTGGCAACCTAAGCCACGCTAGAAATAACGTTGATGACTGCAGAGACAGACTGTTTAAAAGATTTATTTATTTTACTATTTATGTACATACAGTAGAAATCACAGGAAAAAATATAAAATATTTGAGTACAAAGGTACTGCTTATTTCATACGAAATTTCTGCCAGCAGACCTGCGAAAGGAAAAATGAAAAAGAAATGTAGACGATAGAGCGTGAGAGAATGAAGAGAAAAATGTGTTTATGTGCCTTAACTAACTTAACCTATACTATTTTTAAATATAAATACATATATGTATAACTAAATATAAATACATAATGCTAGGATATAAAAATACATATATATAAATCAGAATTGAGAGGAAAGGTAATGCTCTTTCACTCGGCTTTTGAACAACGAAATGGTCTTTAAATCACGAATGCTAGGCGGAAGTGAGTTCCACAGCCTTTTTTTTTTTTTTTTTTTTTTCGGATGGGAAATCATCAAATGACTTCTTCCGCTCTGGGCTGAGCGGAAGGGAGTGTCAGACTTGACTGACTAAAACCCATCCATGTTCCTTCTTGGCCCTTTGCGTTCCAGGGGCACGGTATCTCTTTCGAACAACCCGCAGCCCTGGCAGGCATCGGCCCTCTCGGACCCCTTCCGATTTGCTGACATCTCCTTGAGGCGCGCGTGGAACACGAACGCGCCGTCGGCACGGTCTGTCGTCATAAGACGGACGGACGGTGAGCTAGCCCATTACTCACCGTCCACAGGCCCGCGCCTACGGTGGCCGGGGGCCACTGGTTGCCCCCCGACGCCCGGGGCGTCTCCCGCGGCGGCTGGGACGTGAGGTTCTCTCCCTCTCACGTTCCGCCACCTCCTTCGCTAGCATGCGTGCATGAGTTCCACAGCCTTACAGCATGAACAGAGAAGGATTAGGAGTAATAGCTGGATTAATGAGGATGGGATTTAAGGATGGATCTTAGGTGCGATCTACATGGTACGTCACTGGGACGTGCGTAAGAAAAACGCTCGCGCAGGTAAGAAGGATAGGACGGGTTGTGTAGGATATTGAAGAGGAGACATAGGATCCTAGTGTTCCTGCGAAGGCGGATTGGGAGCCACTTGAGTTCTTTGCGAAGGTGAATAACGTGGTCATATTTACGGATACCAAAAATAAAGCGAATACATAAATTTTGCAAGCGCTCAAGCTTTTTTAATAGCTCCTCAGTAGCATCCAGGTAGCAGGCGTCGGCATAATTTATTATCGGCTGAATAAGCGTTTGTGCTAAAGAAGTTTTAGTCTAGTTTTTTAGTTTTATTTTTTGTTCGTCCTAAAGTTTTGTCCCACTTTACAAAAAAAAAACTGAGATTGTCTCATATCACTATTGAAGTCCTACTTCGTCTCAAATTACAAGTACTACAAAAGTTCAGTTAACGAAAAAATTGTAGGTACTCATTTGAATTTTTTGGAAAAATAATTCAATAGTAAACGCATAATGATATTTACGCATATGGTTCTTTGGAATAAATAAATAAACCATAATAAATAACTCCTAAAGGTGTAGTACCATTTTTTTTTGCGTTATTTGGGTACTTTTTAGTGTAAAAATTCACCTAGGGTCGAAGGTAAGACAATGGTAGAATGGTGTACAATGTTTTGTATTAAGGCGAAGTCGATGTAGCTCCACTGCGCGGGGAGCTACATCCTATTTCGGTTTGCAGGGTTTAAAGTAAACTAACACGAAGGGGATGGCGGGGTCTTAGTTCACTGAAGGACTAGTAAAATGATGAAATTACCAATCATGTTTTTGCCAATTGTTGCTTGTCAAATGAAATTTTGAAAATTAATTTTTGGGTGATATAACAGGATACCGTTCGTATTGTATATCGCGTTGGAGTCCGCAACTCAACGTTAGAAGCGCGTATTTTGCGTATGTAAATTGGCTTATGACTTAATCATCCTCTACCAGGGCACCAGAAGTAGCTAGGATATCTTTTATATTTATGGCTCGCGATTTATTAGACGAATAAATATTATGCCTTATAAATGTATGCCAAGAGGGGGATCCCCTAATTTTTCTCTCACGGCGGGCGAAGAGAGAGCAGCGGTTTTTTTAAATAGTTGATTTTGTTAAATATTAAATAATACGTAACCCTTTTTTTGGTGATTATACAAAATAATAGATTACAAAAAAAATATGGACCGTAGCAGGAATATAGAATAAGGCAAAGCGGGAATAAATAATTAAAATTATATTTTGGGACGGAGGAAGCATAACGATTGAAACAAACAAACACACAACAAGAATTTTTGGAATGCGGGACAAAAATTTAGGATGAATGAAAAATAAATCTTAGAAAACATTTACTGGTACCACATTAGGGTCTTCCGAAAATTGTCATCCAGCACCTCAATAACATAATACGTTTTTATCAAAATCTGAATGCACAATTTAAACCATTTTAAATAATTTTTATTAAAAAACAATATTTTAAACATTATGAAGGAATTTATTGGAAAAATGTTGTAGAATTCGCAAACTGAGTTAGGTATAGCCATTGGTATTATATTTGAGTGAACCTTTGTGTTGCGATTTAAGCCAGATTGTTTTCACTTTTCCTGCCAGCTTTTTCCTCACCAAAGAATTTTCACAAAAGACAACATGACTAATACAGGCGAAACGAAGCCTTTTGCCCGTCCGTTTTCGTTCGAAAACTCGTCAGTATTACCCCCTACATCGCAAAAAGAGCAGATAAAAACAACTAGACAATCAATTCCACACCGAAAATCTTTTCTCTTGACTTGGTGTTATCGCTCTGAGTGACAGGATCGTTTGAATGATAAACGATGTGATGTGAGATCCACCGATTCTACTCCCTGTACTATGAATACGGATTTTTTGTGTTCCATTACCGTTATTTATCATATCGGTATGATTTATCGGTATTTTTATTGTGTAGGTTCTATGAGCTCTTCCTTGTTGAGATTTTTATCGGGAATAAAAGAAAATTCTGTGAAGGATTCAAGGTTATAAACTGGTTTATTTAATCATTATTATGTGCGTTCCAATGTTCTAGGTTTGTTACGCACGTATGTATGTTAAAGAAAATGAAAATTTACTGTGTGTTTCATCCGATTTGCAAAAAAGGAGGTGTCTGATGACATGACTAGTAATAAAATTATGAATGAAGAAGACATGCTGCGCTAACCCCAAATATGCAGAAAAATACGTTCCTTAATAATTTATAAACATAACATCTCTATTGTAATTCTCGAAGGGTTAGGCAGAGGTTTAACAGTACGCCAGTTATGTTGAAACTCCATGTTATAGGGGGCGAGCCTTATAGCCTTCAACCGGGCACAAATCCAGACTTCGAAGCTTCTACTCAGAAAATCCTGATGGAAAAACACAGTAACACATAAAAAAAATGAAATCGGGGAACATGAGTAAACTGGTGGAGACCGTAATTATGTCGGCAAGCGTATAGTGAGACGACCCCTGTATGATGTTCCCAAAGGTGGCTACGAGAGACTGAATACGTAAGTGGAAAAACGAGGTGTTGTGGGGAGTTTACTCTGAGTTGAAGGAGTCGTAGTAGTATAAAGAATAACCACCCGAAAAATACGTCTTTTCATTCGAGAATGCTGTCAAGTTTATTGGCCTTGTACAGTATTTATTTTAAGCTGACTATAAAAAATACCGAAAGCGAAATTCTAAAATAAAACAAAAGAAGAATAAACCCAAACAGTAATAGTATTATGTAGACCGTGTTTGTTTGTTTTGATAAAAACAGTTTCATCGATTTTCTATTTTAATTTGTATTTGTTTGTCGTTAGAACACAATGGTACTTATTTGTTTGTTATTATTGGTAAAATAAAGGATTTATTTTTGCGCGTCAAAACTATGTAACGTTGAATTTTGTAAATAAATCGACGATAAATTAAAATTGTGATAATTAAATAAAAGGCTTTGTTTTACAATCCCGGTATGGAATAGGATAGAATTTGCAAATTTACTTCTTAAGTTAACTGGAACACACTGTATGGAGCATGTTCATATGTTAATGGAGCAGAAGTGAAATCAGGAGTACGTTAATAATAAGATGACTACGTACCGGCAAATACTGTGTTGTTTATCATCCGCCCAATCTCTCTCAGGGCCTCAAGTCTGCTATTTTTATAAATATCGTCATTCCAACACGATCCCATTGTCATTTTGCTAAAAGTGCGTAATCTGCTAAATTCATAATGGTCGATCATTGGTCTGTTAATGGTCTCGTAATAGAATTGTGTTATAATGACATAAGTGTATTGCCATTATAATAAAACCCGTTAGTAGAAATGATTTTTGAAAAACTACTACTAAATTTGAACATTTATTCATGCCAGATTTCATTTATATATATTTTTACATATTATGTATTAGTGTTATAAGCAATCTGAAGTAGTAAGAAGTTTGTAAATAGCAGAAAACATAAATTTGAAATTAGAAAACTCAATATTTTATCTGTTTAGCTCTCAAAGTCAAATTGTCTGTCAAGTCAGTCATTCATTTGTCATTGTGTACGAGATTACCATTCTAAGCCATTTCTTTCAATGAAGTGTCAGTGGTTGACCATTGGGAAGTCATAATGACGCCATTATATTAGTAGATTACCAAACTTGTCAAAATCAACAATTATGAAATCAATGATAGGGCATTCTGACACTATTGTAATAGCAGACTTGAGGCCCTGTTCAACTGTCAAAGTCAGTTACTTCATATACCGTTGTGACAAAACTTAATAAACAACTTATTTGTCTCATTTTCCACAAGTTCATAATATCTCTTAACGTTTTCGTTATAAAATTATGCTGAAGTTTTACTACCTGAACAAAAGCTAAGCAATAAAACTTTTGTTGAAATCGATATGAATAAGTTGTTAAAATACGATAATTTGAAAGTATAATAGGGTTTTTCTATCACAAATTTCTTAGTGGCAACCACGGGGATAAGACTGCTGACCTACTGCTGGCAATAGGTTTGCCCCCTATTACATGTGAATTAAACAGACCTCCGAAATGTCGTTATACACATACATTACAAGTGATATGATACATCTTGTAATCTCCAGAAAGTAATTCAATTTGTAGCCCTCCTGACTTTTTTTGGCCATAGTAATCTCAGCAAAGAGTAACCAAGGACAGGTGTGTGCTACTACAGAAGCACTCTCTCCTTTCCCTGTCAAAGTCCAATGGGACGGCAATCCGACATGAGCGGTGAAATATCAAGCACAGGACTAGCGGCTTACTGTGCCTGCCTAATGACCAATGTATATACTGTCAACTTCTAAAGTACAGGCATACAATAGGTTTTTTTTTGGTGTTTATGATAGGTTTGATAAGAAGTAGGCTAGTTTGTTGTACGTTAATGCTCGTTAATAGTCATATTTTGGGGTCTTCGTGAAAATTCACAAGTTGAGACACTTCCATCTCCGTGACAAGGTAGGCATAACGAGAGAGCCAACAACCTCATCATCATCTGCCTAGCCTTTTTCCAACTATTTTGGGGTTGGCTTCCATTCTAACCGGATGCAGAATACCAGTATTTTACGTGGAACGACAGTCTATCTGACCTCGACAGCCCAGTTAGTCCTGGGTATCCCCCTTGTTAAGACTGGATGTCCGTCATCGTCATACCTAAATGTCCATATTAAAAGCTGAATGATAAACTAAACCAACTAATCAGAACATTTCATCATCATCATCACTTCAGCCCAAAATAGTCCAATGCTGGACATAGGCCTCCCCCAAGTGTCGCCACATTGACATTTTGGGGGGTTTTGCCATAATCGCCACGCTTGACAGGCAGGCGGGTTGGCGATCGCAGTACGGTTGTTACAAAACCACAGAGAACGCTGCTGCCCATTCTCTGCTAAGTCCCTTAGTCGCCTCATACGACTTACGACTAATCAGAACGTCACGTTTATATTTCTCGTCGGAATCGCAACACTTCCTCAGTACTGTAATGGTATTGAGGCCATATTTTAAGAATGAATTTGTACCTGGATTATCCAAGTTATCAAGAAATTCTTGAGCGACATTCTCACGTGTGATACTATAAATCATAATTTGAAATCGTTTCAATATTGGAAGTCGGTAACAATTTCTCATATCGGCGGCAGGCGGTCGATATGAGATCGTCGCCGTGAGTGAGGAATATAAACTGAATTTCAGCGTCAACGTCGTATTTAGGTGACGCTAAGTATTACGATTGAAATTCCTAGGTATACTGGGAATTCGGTTTATTTGACTTTGGGAGATTTTTGTGAATGATTTACTTTTGTGAGACACATATCATTTACAGCTTCGTTTCGGTTTTGACCGCCTTATTTTCAACTCGAACAGTTCTACTAATTTTTTGTGAGGCTGACATTTTTGATGAGTTTTTCAATGCATTACGCAAGTGAAATTGTTCCATAGTGCCAAATGTTATTTAAAACCACTTCGTGGTTGAATGTCCACTCATACAAATATAGTATGAGTGGACATTCAACCGATTATTACTATTACCTAAAACTAAAACACTTTCTTTGGCCACTAACGAACTTAATATCGTTAAAATAATAGTCTTTGAATGATTTTATTTACGTATAGAATGTTTGGAGCAATGACTAATTAACATAATGTTATTATAAAACTATGTACGAAAAGGAAGGTACAACCACAAACGGTATGATCTTGAACACGTGCTAACATCATACGTATTAGAAGTATGTGACGCCTACATACACTCGCTTTTCCTTATTTATCCTACTTATTTGATTTTGAACGGGGCGTGAAGAATTCTTGTTATATTGACGTCTTTAGATGTTTGTAATGAGCTACCTACATGTTCTGTAGGTGTTTGGTATTGGTAAAGGTGATTATAATTATATTTTTCGTTGTTGTTTATGCCATCACCTGCTTAGCCTTTTCCCAATCTATGGATGTAGCTGTATACCAGTATTTTACATGGAGTGTCTGCTTATCTGACCTGCACAGCAGTAACTGGCTAAATAAGACTGATTGTCAGACTTTAGAGTTTCTGACTACTCGTAATGACTGACAAATATCTACCAAACCACGAGCTAAACTCAGCAGTCGCATGGTCCATACGTAACGTTCAATAAAATTCTTTAGGGATTGCTTCTAGAGACAGATCATAACAATTTAAAGCCGATAAGTGCTACTGTAACATAAAATGCCAGTTTATGTTAAACCTTTAAAACGAAATAAATTTTAAGGGTTTGTTACATAAAGTAACAATTCTAATTAAGTAATAGATTGTGATACTATTCAAGTTGTTTTCAAGGACACCTGTCCGGCTCAGCTGTACCATTCAATTTTCTTTTATGGCCTGAACGAGTTTCTGAATGACTTTGTTATTAGTTAGGCTTAAGGTAGAATCTAGTTTATATTCTCTGCTAGTTGACAATTGTTTCAAATTTAATTAACAAACAGACGGTTTATATAACAAAAGCAAATATAGCGTTTGTCCATGTGGCTACAAAAATGTCATTTTCAGAAAGAAAGTAATAGTAGTGGCTTCAGAGCGCTTCGCTACGCAACTTACGGCGTAGCACTGCGCTACGGCGTAGTGCGTTTTGAGCTACGGCGTAGCTTGTACCGTGCTACGATGAAGTTGGCACCGTGCTACTACTATCACAGATTTTATTATTTCGTTTTTAATTGACTTTCTTGACTTAACAATAGCTTAATTTTATAGAATGTTTATCAATATTATTTATCAATATTATTTCATAATAACTGATTTACGTAGAAGCTACAATTTATAACTGACCTAAACTGACAATTACCTTGATGTAACGTTGTTAAAAAGATAGAACGTTAGCTGCTTCGATATTTCCCTGCATTTTTCTTTCTCAGCACAGGAATTTCTTCTGGAATGAAAAACAGGGAAAAAAGTGGACGCTTAAAGACTGCTCTGATAGCGATACACTTTATGTAAAGGTAAACTCGTTCATCTTATGTAAACTATGTAAATTATTCAAGTATTCTTATTTACAATTCAATGCATCGGTGTCTTTCAACTGTGTAACTGTACATTGTTTTAAAAGAGGTATTGGAACCGAGCTCTTTTTATCACTGTTTGAATGTATAGTGAGAAAAGTATACCAGTTTCGGAGTTTATTATTTGATATAGAACTATTTAAACTCTTGGGTGTTCCCATCGAAATTCCATGCTAATAACAAGATAATTTTCTAGAAAATAACAAACAAACGAGTTTGATTATCTTACATAAATTAAGCGCAGAATGTTACCAAATTTTACAGCAATATAAGCGTTTCAAACTAAATCCACATAAAAGTTACAATAATTCCTCCAACTGGACTAAATCACATTTCAAACGTCAACTCGACTAAATTGCATTCGTTCAGTTTTTCCAGATATTCCGCCATCCATGTTCGTTCGAATGCGGTAGACAAATGGTACAATTTATCCGAGGGAACCAAAATATGGTGGAGTCTCTGTAAGACTCTTACCACACTCACAATATAAAAGCGTTTTTAGTGCGGCGATTTTTAATAGATGCACTAAACCAAACAGACTGCAGAGCAAACCAGAGAACAGCATAACAGAGAAGTGACAGTGACCTCTTAGTTTGTTTCGGATGTTTCTTCCCAGAATAGACAGGTACGAAGAACCGGTCTTACCTTGTTTAAAAAAACGACGTGTGAGCATTTGTAAAAACCTATTTGCAAAATAAACATCATTTATCATTTATGACCAGACTGCGGACTGCGGACTTGACAGATAATATACTGAAATATCTTTCACCGCAGCTAGTCCACAGTCTAGTTCGCTAGCTTTGTCGCACTCGCTGCCTACGTAGCGAGCACATCGCGTGCGCGAGAACGAGATAATCGAGTGTACAATATTGTAAAATCGCGCAGATCTCGTCGCGTATTCCCTAGCTCGCTAGCTTTATCCCTACCCGTGGAGAGCGCGTTCACAAATCGCCGTGCTAGAAATACGCTCGCAATTCGTCAGTGTGATAACGCTCTTAGTTGCCATTGCTGCGGCGACAAAAAGTTAATGTTGATTCACTGCCACCATTAAGTTGTCGAATATATTTTCTGCTTTCCGATTAAGCTGGGTTTTTGATGTAATAAATCAGTTTCTTCAGATTACATGAGGGCTCTTGGTGGGTTTTTAAGACGGACAACCATATTGTTGTGTATTTTGATGGTTTTATGATGAACTGGGTTTGGTAAGTAATTATAGTTTCACTTATCCAGTTAACTTACCCAGGCGATGTTTTTTAAACAATTCTGTTCTGTCATGGTACCTACGATAGAACCTACCCAGACTCGGTTACATAGTGCCATGCGTCATCAGAATCATCATAACATGTTTTAAAAGTATGCTCAATATTTTATTCATCATATTCATTAATCGTCTTCACATAAAAAAATCATTTTAATCTCTTAGTTCATTTTCTGTATTATAGAAAGTGCTGTTTGCGTTTTACCTTCGTAATTCTAGATAATTAGATTTCTTTAATAACCTTGCATAATATTCTTCTCTTTAATCCTTTGACACAAAGCAAAAAGTACCCAATTCCCGATAATAATGAATTCCGCAAACATACAAAAGACATTATGAAAATAGTATTCAATTCCGTTTGCGGGTAGTTCAATAATTTTTCCGTTTCGATTGTGCTGTTGTCGCATAATGAGTTAATGTCTCGATTGCTTTTCGATCGGACTTCGTTCTGTGTTTTATGATGTTAAATAACGGGTTTTCGTCGGTTTTGGGATTCAAAGGCAATCTTTGGTTTGGATGTAGTCCAAGTGATGTGGAGAGGTTTAAGGACATTTTTGTTTTTAAAATAATGCATTTTTGTTGGTGATTTAAATGCTATTGGGGTGATATTTTTATGGAATAGGAATTAGTTATCATCATTTCAGCCTAAAGATGTCCACTGCTCGACGTAGTCTCCAATTGTCGCCACATTGACCGATCCCGGAAATAAGTGTATTAATCATGTCGCCTTTTTTACAAAAGTTACAGCACCATGTTGAGATAGGGACCTTTTGGCCTCGTACGGGACCAGTTTAATATGTCCCATTTTTTTCTCATGTTTTACTTTTTATATAATATTGTTTTGTTTTTGGTAATTTTAACCATTTCTTTACTGTCTTGTGCTAGATTAATAAATACTTTCGTCTGTCTGTTAACTTGCCACGCTTTAAGGGCTGAACTGATTTTGACGAAGTTTGTTATACAGGAAACCATGACCCGGTTTAACTGAATGGGTTATACCTTTTTAGGGTTCCGTAGCCAAATAGCAGAAAACCGAACCCTTATGGATTCGTCATGTCTGTCTGTCTATCCGTCCGTATGTCACAGCCACTTTTTTCCGAAACTTTAAGAACTATACTGTTGAAACTTGCTAAGTAAATGTATTCTGTGAACCGCATTAAGATTTTCACACAAAAATAGAAAAAAAAACAATAAATTTTGGGGCTGCCCCATACTTAGAACTGAAACTCAAAAATTTTCTTTCATCAAAACAATACGTGTGGGGTATCTATGGATAGGTCTTCTAAAATGATATTGAGGTTTCTAATATCATTGTTTTCAAACTGAATAGCTTGCGCGAGAGACACATCCAACTCTAATTTCTAAAGTAAGAAGAGGAAAGTTCTCAAAAAATAGGTTTGTAGAACGTAAAAAATACTTTCAACGAAAATTGGTTTGAATAAGATTTGATATTTAGTTTTTGAGATATGGGACTTTTTGACCAAACTGCAGCCGTAACTTTGTTTTTCATGAACATACTATGAAACACAAATTTAGTTTTGCTGTTGAGTGTAAATTTACTTATGAAAATGACCATTTAAAATATTGTTACTATATTGTTTAAGGCTACGGAACCCTATGTGCGAGTAAGACTCGCACTTGGCCGGTTTTTTTTCCTTGTTGAAATTTCCCGTTGATTATTAGTAACATATATATAAAATATCTATCTTGGACTATTATTTGAAAAGGTACACTGCGTTTCCAAATTACAGACTGGACTACATAACTACACGGTACTATTTGCCAAACGTTTTATGTATGGGCCCTTAAAGAGGGAGTGAAATTGGCAGAGAACACAATAAAGGAACAGGTCAATGACTGCTACGTGACCGAAATAAGGAACGTTCACAACCGTTTGTAATGACGTCACACGTATTGGATCAAATGATGATTGATGATTTGATTGAGAAAAAATTCTGTCTCCCTAGCTAAGGTTATGTCGGTTTAGGTTTTAGTCTTACAGGATGCAAATGAATACCATTTTTAGGGTTCCGTAGACAAATGGCAAAAAAATGAACCTTTATAGATTCGTCATGTCTGTCTGTCTGTCTGTCTGTCCGTATGTCACAGCCAATTTATTCCGATGCTATTAAGACTACACAATTGAAACATAGTGCGTAGATGTATTCTGTGAACCGCTTTACAAATTTTATACAAAAATCTAAAAAAAAAAATAGTTTGAATAAGATTTGATTTTTAGTTTTTGAGATATGGGACTTTTCCATCAAATTGCAGCAATAGGTTTATTTTTCTCCCGCGGACATATATTAGTGGTTGACGTACTATGAAAAACCAATTTAGTTTTGCTGTTGAATGTAATACAATAGAACATATGAATGAGCCTTCAAAATATTTTTATTATATTGTTTAGTGCTACGTAACCCTGCGTGCGTGTGAGTACGACTCGCACATGACCGGTTTTTTAAATGCGAAATAGGCTTGCGTTTGCATTTAAGAAACCGATTCACTCAAGCTTTGAAGAATTTCAGATTTCTCGTATAATCATGTCCTGTAAATGAGATAACCATTTAAATATTGTTGATTAAACAGAATGGGTTCACACCATCACTATGTTGCATATTTTTAACAAAAATAAACTTTGTGCGTTAACCGGTTATTCGTGGTTGGTTAACCCAATAACACTGATTAACCTTTAGTCTAAGGTTTTTCGCCTAACGCTGAAAAATCTCTCTATTAACGATTAACTATTCGATTAACCTACACGGGTAACATTTTCGGTTATTGATCGTTAGTGTAAACTTGCCTTTACGGCCATATAATAAGATCATTGCGATATGAAGCGGTATTTGCAAAGAAAATACATCATGGTTACTATAAACTAGTCCGTGAAATGTTTCTTGTATGTCTTGAACGATATTTGATGACCATTATTTGCCGTTTAGGACAAGAAGGAAAGTTTATAGTGATGTGAGTTAGGGTCTGCTTGGAAATACTTTAACGGGTGTTTCCTGTCAGTGGTCTATCACGTACTTGATTCTCGCGTTGTTGCCACGGAGTAGGTAGTATTTAGAGAATCCTACCTGCTAAACTTGCTGCTTTGTTTCTGAAACGTTTGGTCAGACACGAGGTCTACTATTTAAATTTATCATTGAATTTTACATCATTTAAGTTTCTAAATTGCGCACACTTGTTTCGCACGACCAGCATAATAAAAATCTCGGGGACAGATGACCAAAAAGTTTGTCTGCCCCGAGTTTTCTATCAACCTTAAAACGGTGTTTCTGTTATAAAATATGTCACAAATCATATATAGAAACGTGGTCAATTATGATATGCTTTGTGAATGATCTATAACTATTTTTTCATTGATTTCAGGTACTGTATGCATGACCGTAACCAATACTTGCCTTGTGTGATAAGTGTGATAATTGACGAGGTCCTGATATACTATTTAAAGGTACGTTAATTAGTCTGTTTTTAAGAATTTAAGAGATAGGCTTGATTAGAAAAATATTTTCTTCAGGTTATGTAGTGTATCTTGGCTCTTTTCTATGTCTTTACGGGTCTTATCTTTTTGTATTTTTATTCTCCCTTGCTCATTTGCGCATACATTCTTAACCTCACGCCTGGTTCCCATGGGTGTTGGCAGACAACACAGAATGCTATGCTACTTACATACTCATTTCCCGCCCACGTTCATACATCTCTTTCATCTCATTCTAGCTTCCATTCTACCTTTAAAGGTTACGGTTCATTTCACAGAAGTAAATGACTATTATAAAAATTAAGCCCTCGTGGAAATCTTTTGCCCATTGCTCACACAGTTAGGTGTGACAGACAATATTATAAGAAATATTCTAAGATATTCTATTTCAGTACGTAATAAGGAGCGTTGCTTGTTACGTTCGATCCCTAACCCTTTGTTAACTATTCTTGGGACCACTTACAGGAATTTGATGCTTATATGCTTTTAGAACGATAACTAAATGAGAATGTTTTCTGTAGTGGGTGTAGCAAAAGGGCAATATTTTTATTTTACTTTACGTATTACATTACGGCATTTGCTCTGTATGGTGTCGGACGTAAATAATAGCACCATCCCATTTCTTCCAGTGGGTGTCGTAAGAGGCGACTAAGGGCTCATTTACGCACACGCGGCGCGTCGGGCGGGGCGGTGCCATAGGCGTTGCGCGGCGCGTCGGGCGTTTTTGCCGTTTACGGAGACGCGGCGACCGCTTGAAGCCCAACGTGGGACCATTTGCTTGTATTCGATTTGTTATGTCAAATGGACAATACAAGCCTAAGGCAGTGCCCGGGTTCGATTCCAATACGCAACAAATTTACAATCCTACCCTACCTACCTACCCTACCTACCTACCCTACCCTACCTACCCTACCTTAACTACCCTACCCTACCTACCTACCTACCTACCCTACCCTACCTACCTACCCTACCCTACCAACCTACCCTACCCTACCTACCTACCCTACCTACCTACCCTACCCTACCTACCTACCCTACCCTACCTACCTACCCTACCCTACCTACCTACCTACCTACCTACCTACCTACCTACCTACCTACCATACCCTACCTACCTACCCTACATACCCTACCTACCTACCCTACCCTACCTACCTACCCTACCTACCTACCTACCCTACTATGCTATAAACCTCACGGAGCCCGAGGCCTTTCCAACGAATGCAAAACCGTGGAAATCGGTTCGTGCGTTCTGGAGTTATAGCGTCAGGAAGGAAAATTATAAATGCGACATTAAAATAAAACAAGTACTTAATACCTAGTTACAAAAAGTAATATTTTACAGCAAAAAAAAAGACAAAAAAAAAATTCTTACATAAAAAGATTTGATCCTGCAACATTGTGATTTGCAGTCCCGCCGCAACAGTACCAAGCTAAGCATTACGATGACATTTAGTTTAAAATAGACGTTTTAATCTAATGCATAATTTGACAGTTGTCAGTTTTCAAATATTTGAAGAATATGGTCCCACGGTGGGCTGCAAGCGGGCAACGCGGCGTCCGCCGCCGCGTTATGTCAAACGCTCAAACTCAAGGAAATGGTCCCACGGTGGGCTGCAAGCGGGCGATGCCGCGTGCACCGCGGCGTTATGTCAAACGCTCAAATACAAGGAAATGGTCCCACGGTGGGCTGCAAGCGTGCACCGCGGCGTTTGGACAGTACAAGCAAATGTTAGTGCCCGAGTTCGATTCCCATACGCAACAAATTTAAAATGTCCTAGTTTCACCCAAAAAATATCATTTTGTTTTTATTTTAATTTTTTTGGTGATTTTTTTCGTAAATTCTGGGCATTTTTTACTTATTATTTACGAGTACTGTTTTTTGAATGGTTCAAAAACTAAAATTATAGGTATTATTAAACTAGGTATTTTATAATGATTTGAAAATCATACATAATGCATTAAAATAAAACAGTAATACCTAGTTACAAAAAGTAATATTTTACAGCAAAAAAAAAAACACAAAATAAACACAAAAATAAAAAACGGGTTGCACTCCGGGAGTGCCGGCAGAAGTGAAAACTTGAATAGTAACGTTGTGCATTTTTGGATATGGTTAGGAAATAATTTTGAACGAATTGCTTTAATTATCTAGTTCTATCATTTATGTGGTGAAATACAATATTCATTTATTGCGCTATCATACACAAACATGACAACTTACATTACATAACAAATTTAACACAGAAATATTACGATACGTTTTACGAATTTTACCTCTTTGGAGAAATCGAAGGTTTTGTTTGTGCATAAGATAATTATCCAGTTTTGGAAAACCAAACTCAATGACAGATGTCATAAAGTTCAAATTCCTTCGCAACCTAATGTCAATTCGTCTTACGAATTTTCGATCAGGACACGTGACCTGACGCGAGTTTAAGATTTTATACCCATTACAGAAAAAGTGCTCAACGCCGCTAAAGAAGTTTTCACTTCAAAAAGAATTCTGTAGTTTGATTATTGTTAGGAGGTGTGGTTATATTTATTTATGGCCATGAGGTTAAAATGGTTCTTTGATATTCACTGTTTAATTATTTTTTCTATGAGCCTGCTCTGTCCCACATCTGGGCTTGCCATATCTTTCGAATTTTGATTATCTTTTCCCTTCTTCGACTAAGTAATACTTTTTGATACTTAGAAAGCTTGGTTTAGGAATAGCAACCCAAAAAACTATGAAACCAATGTTTTAACAAAACTACAAAATATATGAGTAAGACTCTTGCCCTGAGTGTTCTGGTTCATAACTGTGCCGGACTGTTCACGGCTACACTCAAGTGACTCGACCCACGCCACGGCCTATCATCGAAAACCTTTTTTAAACTGGATAGTTACATTTGTTTATTGTTTCAACCGCTTTGAAACAATAACCTATCGTTCCTTGAAGAAAAGGCTTATGAATTGCCGATTTTCAACCATCATCATAATCATCTCTGTTGGTCTAGCCTTTTCCCAACTGTGTCGGGGTCACCTTCCAGTCTACCCGGATGCAGCTGCATACCCATATTTGAAATGAAGCGACCTTTGACTGCCTATATGACCTCCACAACCCAGTTAACCGTTGAGGAGTTCCCTCGTGAGAAGACGATCCTGGCTGCAGGATGAGATCATGATAGAATTCATGTTTATCCATCAGATATGAACTTCTATACAAATTTTCGTGTCTGTGCTATTAACCTTTGAGGAGTTCTCTCGTGAGGAGACGATCCAGGCTGCAGGATTAAGTTATGTCTCTCATAAGAATATATTGTGCTTAAAACCAAAGATGTGTGCAAAATTTCATCGCAATCGGTCGTCGGCAAATGGTTCTAATTTAGCTTCCAAGAATGTACCCGAACAAACAGATACATACATTGCAAGTTAAATAAAAGCTTGTAAAAATTGACCAATTTAAGAAAAAAATATCACTATAAAATTTAAAATAAAAACAAAATGATTATTTTCGGATAAAACTACGACGTTGTAAATTTGTTCCGTGTGGGAATCGAACTCGGGCACTGCCGTATACTTGTATCTGTCAGAGTGACATAACGCCGCGTCGGCCGCCTACATCTCAAGCAAACGGGCGTCAAACCGCTCCTCCGTAAACGCTCTCATACATCGCCATATGTTTGAATTTAAAGCGGGCCGCCCCGCGCACCGCCCCGCCCGACGCGCCGCGTGTGCGTAAATGAGCCCTAAGGGACTTTCCCGAGAATGGGCTGCAGCGTTCTCTGTGCTTTTGTAACAACCGTACTGCGATCGCCACCCCGCCTGCCAATCGTGGCGATTATGGCAAAACACTCAATGTAGCGACACTTGGGGGAGGCCTATGTCCAGCAGTGGACGTCTTTCGGCTGCTATGATGATGATGATTACATTACGCTTGTTATCTCTCGCAGAACTGTGCCCACACATTTTGACAGTTATTGTTTGTAAGTGTCATGTAAAAGGGGGCCGCTTGTAAAAGTTTTTTGCAACAACTGAGCACAAACCGAAACTCCGGGCTCCTGCTGAGAAATCCTGTTGAAAAAAACCGTAGCGCACAATTTGTAATTTCTGTGTAGAAATGAATGATTTCTGTATAGCCTAAGTAATTAGGTTGAATTGGGCTGGTCACTTCTGCTACATGATGGAGGAGCAATAGGCAAAAATAACCACTCAATGGATATCAATTAGAAAGAAACGACAACGCGGCAGGCCCTGAAGGTTCACAAGGGTCGCGTGTCATCATAATCATCTGCCTAACCTTTCCCAACTATGTTGGAATCGGCTTCCAGTCTAACTAGATGCAGCTGAATACTAGTATTTTACTCGTAGTTCTGTATGGTGTCGGACGTAAAGAATAGCACCATCCCATATCTTCCCGTGGGTGTCGTAAGAGGCGACTAAGGGACTTGCCAGAGAATGGGCAGCAGCGTCCTCTGTGCTTTTGTAACAACCGTACTGCGATCGCCAACCCACCTGCCAAGCGTGGCGATTATGGCAAAAACCCCCTTATGTCAATGTAGCGTTGGGGGAGGCCTGTGTCCAGCAGTGGACGTCTTTTGGCTGAAATGATGATAATGATGATGAATGACTCGTACATGGAGCGGCTGCTTATCTGACCTCCACAACCCAGTTAGTACTGGGTAATACGATACCCGTTGGTAAGATTGTTTGTTAGACTTTCGGGTCGCTGAGTATCTGTAATGACTGTCAAAGATCTAAAAATGACGAGGCACCGAGAAAACTCGGTATGTAATGGGTCGCCACCCATCCGCAGACCAACCTAGGTTAGCGCGGCTTAACCTAAAGATTGATCCCAGCGGCGGCGGTTATTATTTAGCCACAAGCACCTCTACCTCGCATCATACAACACACACCTCACACACATCATAAAATGCATCGTAGTTGCATTACTATCTTATAGACAATGCTTAAAGATGTGTCATGATCAGCCCGATCACTATGTACGGTAAGCCTATCCCTTGGGAGAAGCAAGCCAAGTACTTAGGAGTCTTACTTGACAACCACCTGTCTTTCGCGGCGCACATCAAAGCAGCTCGCGACCGAGCTGCCTTTGCTATGGGTAGGCTACATTTTATGATTTCGACAAAAAGCAAGTTGTCACTCAAGTGCAAGTTGCGCCTTTACACCGCGGTGATCCGCCCCATTATGACGTACGCTTGCGTCGTGTACGCTCACACCAAGCCTAAGTACATCCATAGGATGCAAACCTTGCAGAACCGGTTCTTACGTAGAGTCACGGGAGCCCCTTTTTATGTCCGTAATGACCGTCTACACGTAGACCTTAGAATGCCCACCGTCCTTCAGTTTATGAAACGTCTTTCGAAGCGTTTCTTCGATAACGCCATTAAACACCGTAATCCCCTGATCGCAGCGGCCGCCCGTTACGAACCCTCGCGCATTAGTACAGTACGCCGTCCTCGGCATACCCTCGTCACACCCGATGATGCTATCACCCTCCTCCAGGAGAGTAGCAAAGAGACTAGCACTCTTAAAAAGTTCAGACACAAACCGCCGTCTTTCCAACCTCGCCGTCGAGGTCCGTCGCGACGTCCCGGTCCATGCCCTCCCCGACCCTCGCTCGAGCCAGCCCGCGATGCTGTGCCAGTAGTTTTAAATCAGCCCCTTAATAATGATATCATTCAGATCCAGCCTGTCCCCATGCAGTCCTCCCCCAGCGACGCCCTAAGCCGAGGCTCGTACCCCACAGGGGTACCCTTAGCGTGTAGTCGCTTAGTTTGTAAGTTTTATGCCCTGGCTGGAGGCCTTACTCTTAAGGCATCCACAGGATAGTCCGGTTAAGCAGACGACAACCTCCTAGGTTGAACTGCGAGATGCCATTCCCAAAAAAAAAAAAAAAAGATGTGTCATGATAACACCAAAAGCGATTATCATATAAGATTATACATTCACATAAGAATGCAAAATAGGAACAAAATCTGTATCGTTTCAAATACTTGGAATGAACATATTCTGAGAAAAAAGAAACAGCATCTATTGATTTGAAATTCGTCCATTAAACACAGCATGTATAGCAGCAACTAACAATCCAATTTCGAGCATACTTAAAACTAAATGGTACAACAAAATACAATCAAATAATGTCATAAACCCATCATAGCAAATAATAAAATATAAATAAAGAAAATACAATTAATAATAAAATTAGGATGTCAATATTTAAGTCAAATTAATTTGTTGGTTAGAAATTCGTCAGTGCTGACAATCTAAAAGCCCAGTAGTTGCGTGTTTCTTATCATTGAGTATCTGTTCAATAATGTATAGTAAAGTAGTACTTAGCAACAAGTGGGAAATACTTGAATCTGTTAATTCCTACATTTATCTCTTCAAGTATTTCCTATGAACAAAATATTACGGCAATTTCCTACATTTCATTTAAAGCTGCTTAAGGTTTTAAAGTTTATCTCCTATTACTTCCAGTGTATTTAATTTTCTGTTGTCCTGGTAACTCAGGATAATAATGTTGCTAATGTCTTATTCTTTAGGGAAATATAAATAGAAACAAAAATTAGGTAAATTTTTAGAAAGCAAACGTTAACTAATCTTTTGTTTCAAGAAGAAATCTTGTTCATTCGATTTTATACACATCTAGTAATTTGACAACCATTTTATCATCTAGCTACGTCTTATGAACTGATAGACCTTCCCCTTCCAGGCACACTTTTCAAAATTTCCTACCCGAGCCACATAACCCGCGTGGTGGAGATAGATCCGATACCCGCACATCGCACCTGGCATAATTGTAGGCTTATGTATGATCAAAGTGCACGCGAGTGTTTCATAGAACTGAACTTATGATCTATAGGACTATTATTTTTTCGACTTAAAAGTTAATTTACTAGATATATCCTCAAAGCGATTCTTGATGATGATTCTGCCTTCTTTTCAACTGAAACACATCACAAATACGAAACCTATCGACAAAAGTCCGCCACACTGATTTCGAACATCGATCGGAAGTTTGCACGAAGTCGCAAGGCATCAGATGTATAAATAGACCCAATTAATTAGTGCTGGGGACTCTTTGAGAGTTTTAGCTAACTCCGGGATACTTCAGATTACCGATATATTATTTATACGGATGAACAGGCGGGAAATTCTATAAGAATGTAAGAATAGGACTGACGGATTTTGTTGGATTGGAAGTGACTTTAACGCCTAGTTGGTCGAACTCAGTGTTCTAGTAGGTAGTTAATTAAATTGACTAATAAAAAAACATCATCAGTCTAACCGGATGCAGAGGAACACCAGTATTTTACATGGAGCTACTGCCTACCTGACCTGTTAAGATCAAGCTTCCGTATTTGTCATAGAAACGGAACCATAAAGAAGCTTCCTAGCTGCATACAAGCATACACTCACGTCTCTCTCGTTTCATAACTTTACAAAGCGACGTGCTACAACATTTTCCACACCCATGAGTACATAAATCATTTCCATGTGCAAGTAGTGACTACATACGCACCTAACATTTCTTTGTCAACGAATCACAGCACAGCTCAAAATGCACAGCTTGAAACTACATCAAATGTCAATATTATTCGTTGAATCATCTTCAAATGCATCTATTTCTGTTTATACATCTATTACAGTGAAGCTGCAATACTTGTTTGCTTTTATTGGGATTGTTTCCGATATCACACTCAAAGACAGGCACGTTTCTATCTGATCGTCTTGTAAGATGGCGAACGGTGTTGTGTTTCTCAGTTGGTTTATGGTTTAGATTTCTTGTTATTTCAGTATCTTGAAGATTTAAAGTAATAACTGTGGTTCGTCATTTCGGTCCTTCGAGTCGGATTGTTGTGGCCAGCTTGTACATGATGTTAGTGGAAAAAAATTGTTTCAATAAAAAATAGAAATTGTATTTTCGTGACCATAAAATTTATGACATGGAGATGAGCACAGATTTAAAATATTGTAAGAGATGCAATGTTTTTTTAACTCTAGTTAAAAATAGGGGCAGGGTTGATGTTATTGTAACAGGCTGGTGTACGAAGTTTAATCATCAGATTTTTTTTCAATGGTTTTTTTTCACCTTTACTTTATTTCACAACAGTTGTTCTATTTTTCAGTAACTGTACGGATACTTGAAAGAACCTCCACCGTAACGAGATATTCCCTGACAATTTTATAGGCTTAGTTGGCGAGACATTATTCAATAACGAGACATTTTTCAGAGCAGTAAATTGTCTTTTCAGTATTCGGAAAACTTAAGAACTAAGTCGAAAAGTCTTGTAATGGATATTCCTTGTCTTAAATTTTAAGCATGTTTTCTAGATTTACTTTTCTGATTATTGAAAAGTGTGCTTAGTAAATCACTATAATCTGTCTTATTTTATATTTCTAGTGGTACATTGACCAAACTTTGAGAAAATGGTTTTGTTTTATTGTATCTTTTTAAAGGCAAAGGTACAGTTTTGTCAACTTTCTTTTATCAAAGACTTAAACGACGAGTAGGCATTGACTATGTCTATTTTTGGCAGGTAGTCCTCCAAAATATAACATTGGTTAGGTACTTGGTTATTATTAGGATTATAGACCACTCATAATGTATATGTTACAGTCAAAACGGTAAATCGGCCAAACCACTTTTGACCGGTGTCAGTTAAAAACCCTTATTAAGTCAAAATGCGTTTTCTCTATTAAATATATATTGTTTGCGAACGCCTCAGTTATGATTACCTAGAATTACTACAACACAATGTTATTCAAAAAGTCACAAAAAAACCTAACAACATAATGGGTTTCTAAGTAAATGTAAGTAATTTATCAGAATAACCAGTCAAAAGTCATCATCATTTCAGCCCAAAAGACGTCCACTGCTGGACATAGGCCTCCCCCTAGTATTGCCACATTGACATTTTGGGGGGTTTTGTCATAATCGCCACGCTTGGCAGGCGGGTTGGCGATCGCAGTACGATTGTTACAAAAGCACAGAGAACGCTGCTGCGCATTCTCTGGCAAATCCCTTAGTCGCCTGTTACGACACCCACGGGAAGATATGGGATGGTGCTATTCTTTACGTCCGACACAAAAGTAGTTAGTTAGTTAGTTTTGAGTTGTTAACAGTTTTGACTGAGACATATACAAATCATATTCAGGTTCCTGTTTTTCAGTTTGTGAATACAATTACTTATTAGTCATTTAAGACAAAATAAAATAATCACACAATGATAATACTTCTGCGTATTTTGGCCCATTTTCGCCCACTGTTATGCAGGCAAATGTAAACATGAAGTTATACATTCCATTTTAATTTTGGATCGTAGTTTAATAAATTTTTGTTCATGTCAATACATACTACAATGTACTAGGGATGTATAAAAATATAAAAATCTCAATGAAAACACGTAGCGTAGTGTCACGTTTTGTGTTTCCAATTTGAAAAGCGCTATTGTTTGTCGGTTGCGCGTCGATGTTGTATCGATACCAGCGAACAATTACATGCAAGCTGCTTGTTTTTATGTAATCCTGGTACCTTGATGCTTTGTTGTGGGGAGTAACGAGTTGAAAATACGGGGTTTTATGAAAAAAAAAGAACACAACAAAGCTCGGATTTAGTGGGGGAAGCAAAATATCTGTCTGCTCTGGATAAGAAAAAACAGAATTTGAATCGATTATTAATATTACGACAAAAATCAATCACCAATTATTATTTTTTAAATAAAACTATATGTGGTCTCAGCAGAAAAATGCAGAGAAAATCCTGTTAAACAAAAATAGCCCAAGTGAACTTGCACTTGGCTTTCTAGACGACAATAAACTAGCAAAACAACCACTTATTGAATTGATTTTTAATCAAATATGTTGTTGTTAAAATCATATTTGAGTCTAACTTATTTATCCATTACTGACTTGGTCTGCACAAGTCTTATCTATCAGCCTTCGTACCCGGAAGACACCGCATCGACATGCAAATCAGATACGGTTCCGCATACTGACGGGATCAAGCAGGCACCCGAATTCATGTGTCAAGTGGTGTCCGAATCATTTATATACGTTAAGGACGAGATAAATGAAAGGAAACAGTGTGTTTGGTAGCTGTGAAACATGTGCATGTTAGGAGGGTCTGGACAAAGTAAATTTCATCGGCGAAAAAGGTGATGAAAAAGCCAACTATTGAATTGACATAAGCTGAAAAGCTTAAGCAATTGCCGATGTACACTTCAACCAACTTATCTGTGCAGGCAGGAAAACTCAGAACTAAAATAAATGTAACAAGTTTGATAAATCGATGCAAATTTTCTTGACAAGCAACACCACCTGGAACAGCACACTTGAAGTCGGCATACTATAGTAGAACGAATTGCTTTGAAGGCTATTGCCACAAATCTTCATCCCTTAAAAATCTGCCATATGTATGCCATTTGAAAATTTCGTTTTCGTGGCAAATTTTTCTTCTTTGCGTATCGATAGGCTCAAATTATATGCATGGCATGCGGCATGATAACCAATCAATCAATCAATATCTTTATTGTGGATAGGTATATAGGTAGGAACATAGCTACATAGGTAGGTACATAATACAGGTCTTAAATAATGGAATTGTGATCAGCTACGTCCCGCCCTTAGGGGATACAATAGTTACATTACAAAAAAAAAATACAATATAGTTAAAAAAATAAGATTTTACATAAAAAAGATAAAAATAAAACGGAAATAATAATGGTAGGCACATCAGTGGGCCCAAACGCATCTTGACTGAGGGGGACTATTAATTAGAGCAAAGATTTGTCTGATAGGAATCTTTTATAGAGTGCTACTACTTGTGTACTAGCAGATCATGGACATTCTTTTTAATTTTTTTCATTTGCGTAATTATTCTAATAGGCCCCGGAATATTATTGAAGATGTGTGAAGCTGCACAAAAGATACTTTCATGCATTAGATGGGTCTTGTTAGCTACTGGGCGCAATTTGTCCTCCCGCCGTATACGCGTGTAATAATTAAACAACACCAAGCAAAACACAAGCTATATCCTTTACCGAAGATGGATCATCTTATATACATGAAACTAGTTAATTCAGCACAAACTTTGGCGTGTTATTGGGTGGCATAAATTATATTATGTATACAATATTTGTGTCTAAACTACACACTTGACAAACTGATTATACTACTTAAGTCACTCCATTTTTGTATCCACCTCATTGTAGCATCCCTTAATTCCTAAAATTTATTTTGTAAATGAGTTAAACACAACGCCTTTTATAAATCTTAATTTGGATGTTTCTTGGCGATTACTCTGAGAAGAAAATCGGAAAAACTCAGAGGTCAAGGTCTTTTATAAAGTGCATACAATTATATTGTAATAGTCAGATCGTATGAGGACCACATAAGTTTGCCCGAAGTGATATTTTGAGGTACTTACCTAAGCTCCACACAGCTTTGCTACGCCAAAATCAGGATTAATGAAAATTATTTGTGTTATACTTTTTAACGCCAAAATTTACAGGAGACAGTACCGCAAAACGCCAACCCTTCGCACCTTACGTGATTTACTTTATCAATATTTCATTTAACAGTTTCTCCATCCACTATAAGTTCTAATTTACCCCAATCCCTCATCTCGAGCCTACTCTAATCAATAGTAGCGCATCTGCCTAGATGTGGCAATAAATTAGAACTTGCCAACTTCCCATCTGCCACATCTGGCAGCTGGCACAGATGACGCTGTCGCCTCGATCCACCACACTGATGACTTACGGGTCTAGTTTCCAAGTATGTTGGAGGCCGCATAATCTTCCAAAGTAACTTCTAAAATTTATTTTTGAAGGTTTTGTGGAAGAATCTCTTTTTGGTACATGTCATGCACCTATAATTAGCGACAGGTGATTTAGACAGAGTCAGGTTACCGACGACACGGATTTGAAGTTGACAGATATTTCTAGCTTAAAACATTGTGTGTTAGGTTAAACACAGTTATACTTTATTTAACTTTGGACGACTTAAGCCGGCTATTCAAAACATTTGCGGGCACAACACAATAGATTCTCGAAAGAAAAGAACTTTCCACCCGTTTTTGTAGTCTTAAACATTGTGGGGTGAAATGACTAATTGTTGTCTCACAGTTCTCGTTTACTTATTTGAAAGTAAAATCATAATTGTGCCTTTGTTGTTACACAAAGAGAACGCAATTATGTAATGTGTTTTTATTAATATTTGTGTGGATGCTCGATTTAAAAAAACCATGGTCTTTTTGTTCATTATATGTACTTATATATGTATAGGTTCCTCCGTGGATGAGTGACCACCCATGACATACCTCCGTGCCTCTGAAAGCACGTTAAGCCGTTGGTCCCAGCTATCATTTGTAGATCTTTGACAGTTGTTACAGGTAGTCAGTGGCCGGAAAGTTCGACAACCAGTCTTACTAAGGGGTGTCGTATTACCCAGTACTAACTGCTTGTAGATAGGGTTCTCAACTTATTATAAATGAGAAATAAAGTATGTTGAGGATGGAGAAATAAAATGAAAAGTATTTTAGAAAAGCAAACAGTATTTTATTTTCTTGAATTTTTAAAACACATTTTTTGTACAATTTAACAAGTAATTATCATTTTTAAATATTCATCATTCCTCTCCACAATTTAAATTAATTTTAAAATAAACGAGTAGCTTATTTTTGTTAGTGTTTACTTTTTTAGGTTTTATTATAGCTCCGAATACCAGTGGTCGACAGTATTTTGTATACAAAATACTGTCATGATTTTGTTTGTTTCATGTTTTCGATAGAACAGTAAAAAGTATTAACGAGCGAAACTAAGTATAATACTGTTTTAAACAGTATGGTTGGAAACCCTAGTTGTGGAGGTCAGATAGGCAGTAGCTCCATGTAAAATACTGGTATTGAGCTGCATCCGGTTAGACTGGATTCCGACCCCGACATAGTTGGGAAGAGGCTAGGCAGATGAGGATATGTTCATATGTATGGATTGATATTATCTAGGTTATGCGGTGAAACAATAAAATTAATTGTTTGTTCGAACCAGCTTATTCGCTTAGAGAAGATGGCTTAATTTTCTATCATTAGCGTAATTAGCGTATAAAGATCCCTCTTTAGGTACACAGGCTTCTCTCTCTGAGAGATAGTTGGCCGTAATCCACCACGCGAGTAAAGTGCGGATTGGTAATATTACATACCACAATATCTAAATAGTTGGCGCTAGTGACTAAAAAGTTTTGTGGTATATCCACAAAACTTTTTAGTCACTAGCGGTAGGCTTGGTACGGGTAAGTGATGCGGAGGAATTGGGAAAATGTCGTGATGAAGTGGGATGTGGAAGAGGGGTATAAGAGTAAGGAAAACCAAAGAAAGATTGTGTGAAGGATGTTATGGCAAAAAAGGAGATGACGAGTGATAGAGAAGTATGGAAGAAAAAAAACATACTGCGCCGACCCCAAGTAAATTGGTATAAGAGCGGGAGAATGATGTTAAAAATCTAAATAGAAATAAGATGATCAAATAGAAGGTCTAAGTCAAGTAAAGGTTAACTTTGCCAAAAGGGATACCGATGTTTCGACTCGGTAAAGGAAACATAACCGCCTGTATTGGTTTATTAACCCCGATTGGTTCGAGCGATTTTCTGAACTAATACCGGTAAAAGGGTTAACCTAGGTGGTTCCCTAACTTTGAAAGGCAGGCTTTGAGGCGGGCTGATATTGTTTGGAGAATTTAACAGAAAATCTAGCTAGTTTGATGGCAAAGGGCTCGTCCCCTTTTACATGGCACTAAATCATAATTAGCGAAATGTACAGTATACACATACACCTCAGCGTAACTCTTCGGGCATTCCAGGCATGATTTTAAATTATGTTCTAGATAGTTTGAAAGTTTAAATCTAGTTAATATCTAAGTCTACTCTATTAAACAAAATCCAGCACATTTTCTATTTAGAGTTCTTACAAAAAAAAATCTAGTACAAGCTTAGCAAATACTGTTAAACATAAGTGGAATGTTTTATTATCTAGGCACTTAAAATAAAAGCTAAACTCTCTGAAAACTTAAAGTGAATTTCAAACGACACCTGCAGCGCAAACTGGGGCTTTCACCTTAACACCCTAAATACAGCAGAAGTTTTCGTAACTGCGGTTCACGGCCGGACAGCGGGTCGACCGAACACGCGGACACCTCCCGGACGAACGGACACCCGATAGTCCGCTCCCTCACCGGACTCGCGCTCGGTATACTTGCTAAGCTTTTCACCATCTTTTTTTTCTTTTACCCGGATTTAAGAGCCTCGTATCCGGCGTCGAGTGAACTGTGGTGTGATTTGGAAGTTCCTACAGTGTTTTCATTTCGAAATAACTTTAAATTGTTTGTTTCAAAAAATGGTTTGGATTTTACAGAATTTTATTATTAAAAGAGACTGGTTGGGTTTTTTTTTGTGTTCAAGTTTAATTTATGTTCTGCAAACGATCCAAATAAAAAAATGGACATTATTAAAAAGATCACAACGGAATTTATGTTTAATTTTCAGTTCGGCTCCCGATAGTCACAAGGTAGGCTTTATTCAATACTTAATTTCAACGTACGAGTAGCTTCGACCTGATTCTCAAAATTTTATTGGGTTAAGTTTCTTTACAACCGCAGACTTTATATTTAGTTTTGATTATCTTGGATTATAGCATTGGCATGAACGTATGGGTCCAGGGTTCGATTCCCGGATCGGGCAAATTTATATTGAGTTTTCCATCAGGAATTTCCTAGTAGCTGCCACAGAGTCTGGATTTGTGCCCGGTTCATGGCAATAGGCGCGCCCTAATACATATAACTTAAAACATAACTAGCAAAATGTGGGTGTACAATTGGGAATACCTCTGCCTAACCGCATCCAGGTCTTCGACATGTAATAATGTACATTCATGCCAGAGCCCATACTTAATGTGCTAGGGTTCAAAATCTGGCATGAGATTATTAGCGTTATTATTGCACAATGAAAACATATGAAACAAAAGAAAAGCCTGGTTTCCTAATAATTCTTATAATTGATATCCCTTTTCCTCCTCGCCTCACATGTCTGTGGAAGTGAATGACATGTGCCTTCACACGTCAGTGGTCGTTATTATTTCACAGCTCACCGGTTTGCTCCTGTCTGTTGTGCTAAACTTGGGGAAACTGTGTCATAAATAGATACAACACAAACACAACATTATTCCACCGAAGCCTCTTATTACCTCTGGCGAAAGATTAGGCTGAGGTATAATTAAAGTTATTTCACTTTGTCTGCCTATGTTATAGCTACATGTGCCAGCTAGCGACCTTATTGCCATCAAACAGGGACAAATCTAAATTCCGAACTGCTACTGAAAAATTTTGAAGGAAAGCCCACTGTCATTTTATTTACATTTTGTTTTTTCGTGTTATTAGTGCCTAACTTGATGTCAGGGTTGTAATGGGCCTCTAACTTGGCTTTGGCTTGGTTTGGCTTTCTTATATTAAAATTGTGTTCTTCACGGCAACATTTCAATAAAGCTTAACAAAAATGTGCAGAGTGCGCTATATCGAAATAACAAGAAACAAATTAAGATTTTCGAAATGTCTTAAAAAAAAAGATAATTGGTAATTTCAGTATAATTATTTGTAACACTATTTTTCGAAAATATTTTTCAGTAACTTTTTGTACCTATGTATCCTGCTTATGCGTATGAAGTTTCATTAAAATCGGTTCAGTCATTTCGGAAAATAAGGACTTGATGAAATGTTGTAAGGCGTCAACGCTCTTAACAGTTTCCATTCCACAATGTAATCAAATCGTTCAGTTTCACTTTCTTTTATTCCAATAGCTTAGCTCGCACGGAAAATCGTTTTATCCGTTTGGAAATCTTAGCAAGTATGCACAACTTACCTCAAGTTCATTGCAATTGTATAAATAATGGACAAACAAAGAAACTATCGTTGGTTATTATTCCAAGATTTTATTAATTAATACTTCTGAAATTAACCTTACTTGACACTTTTGCTGCCAAGTTAGTTTTGTGTCCATCTATAGGTACGTTTAGCGACTACTCGGGAGGTGGGTTGTGTGCACATGAACGAATTATTGTTCGACCCATATGCTGTGTGCTTAGCACCGAACGTGTGAAACTAGACCTACTCTTATAAATTACAAAAACAAGAAGAAGTTCTAATGAATAAAATCTTGTAACACCATTTAAAACATTAAAGTCCAGACGAAGAACCGTCACAACAACGTAAGTATTTGTTCTCAAACATTCACTCACTGATGCCCCAGAGGCTCATAATGCAATTTGTGATGCTTCCCGTCGTCATGTAGTTCTGCTAACTCCATTACAAACTTGCGCCGGCTTGCCCCAACTTTTAATACGCCCAGTGCTTGCCTAATTGTTTTTTTAATCGATACCGGGAATATTATAGTGTATCATAATAGTTTTAAAATTGAGGAGTATAAAGATGATAGTTGAACGGATAGGGAAGTAGTTTCTTTTATGGGTCTGAAAGTTTTGCGTGTAATCAATACCTTCTGCTACTTTTTTAGTAATTGAAAAGGACTCTGGAGCTGGGTTGGCTGAAGCAAGGAAAACCTGCGTTGGTGGAGATTCATAGATGACCCTGCCCTATTGTGTAAATGTAGTGCTGTTCCACAAACGATGGGGCACTTATGTACTACGTATCCTGCTGTTTGCTCTTTATGCACGCTACTGAAGGCTCCAAACTTGTGCCCTAGTTCTGGGCCACCTTTCTTTAGATTGCTATCGTTAGTCTAAGAAAAAGAATACTTACCTGATGTCACCACCTGATTTTCATTTATCTCCTTTTACTCGCAAAACGACGACCACGTTGTGGAGGTCCAGGACTGCTGCCAGGTGAGTCCTGGCCAACCGTACTGGTAGATGTCATATGTTTTCAAACTTTTGGCGGTAGGACATACCGTTTTCTCCGCAAATTTTAGATCCCCTTCAATTTTAAGCTGAATAATTTATTGTAAGCTTTGCCTATAAAGTTCTAAACATCTATTTCTAACTTTTAATCATGAAACACTTGGCCATTCATGAACAGACACATTCTCTACCCAAAACTTCATTTATTCCAAAATATATTTTGGAAGTTTTAAATACCGTTTATTTACTAAAAATTAAAAGCAGTAAAATCCAGCTACAAAGTTAGCTCGTTTGTTCTAGTGGGTACTTCATTTGATGATAGTTTTACGGCATATGAGTTATTTTGGCACAAAAGAAACGTTTTGTACAGAACTGGCGAAATATGGGTGTATTATTAGTACCTCTGCCTAACGATTCTGTTTAGTTATTTCGGCTTGATATCGGGGAAAAAATGTTAGATCCAGATTTAAATTTATATTTAAAATTTATTTATTTTTTATTTTACCCTATGGTCGGGTGCCAGCCTGTTTTTTTTTTCATTTACTGAAGGTTTCATATTCTGGTGATAATTTGTAGAATAGGTAATAATAAGTTACGTTTTTCATACGTAAATACGTTCTTATCCAAATCAGACAAATAAAGGGCGGACTACATTAACGATGGATGGAGACATACGCTAGTGTGATAACATTTCAATTTACCAAAATAAACAAAGGGTTGTCAAATAGTTAAATAGTATTTGAGGTAACTTTGGTTTGAGGTTAACCTCCAGAGACAGCCAGGTCCCAGGTGACAAAAGATAATAAGGATTCTACGTGAATCCAAATATTGAAATTGATTTTAAAACTTTCAGATTCTTATTGGAAATTGTTATTATAAAGTTTTAACAAGAACTTTCATAAAGCGATGTTGTAAAAATTGTCTAGACTTTGCTTTGAAGAAATCTTTTCTTTGGTGAGTAAGAGTGTTTGTTAGTAGTTTTTTTTAAGTTTAAATACTTATTACAATTAATATTTTTGCTACGGTAAAGGTAACGTAAGGTAAAGTTTCAAAGGTAGCAAAGTATAATCAACCTAAAGTATTTCCACTATTGGGACACAGAGCCAGCTGGCCCAGCATAGGGTGGAAATAACTAACGATAGAGACCACATACTAAAAAATCTACAATTTTTTATTCGGATTGTATGTCGTCTAATGACCACCCCGCTCCGGGCGGAGCGGAACGGAGTCAGACTTGTCCTGATTAAAACCCATCCATGTTCCTTCTTAGCTCTATGTGTTCTAGACCCGCAGTATCTCTTCAGAACAGTCCCGCAGCCCCGGCAGGCATCGGCCCTTGCGAAATCTACTTATCCTTACATATATTAACATTTTAAAATTTTTAATCTTACATGGTAACACTATCATTAGCGCCTAAAACTGGACATTTACCAACAAAAACCCAAAACAAATACAAAAATAAAAAATATCACGTTTTAAGTCAGTATTCTACTGTTTATTTCATTTCAAGATTCCTCACTATCAAATCAAACCATACTTTATCCCCCCATCTTGACATTACCAAGCCGGTAGCCCTCGTGACACTTGTGACACTCGCGACACACGACACTGACTGTCTGTGTCACTAGAAGCCGGCGTTTTGCTTTAATAATGTACCTTCTCAATGTCACTCAAATGTCTTGCGTGACTTTTATAAGTTCGTCTGTTAGAACAAAAAGGGTTTGATGAAAACATTTTTGTTTACGTGTTGACGAGAGAGTCGGCTGTTTATTTCAATTTAGTTATTCAGAGCGTTTACGTTTATTCATACAAATTTTATAGTCCTTATTTTCCGACTGAACCGATTTTAATGAAACTTTATACGGATAAGCAGGATACAGAAGTCTAAAAAGTTACTTAATAAAAAACATTTTCGAAAAATAGTGTTACGGCTAAATTAGACCGATTATAAACTATCCATAGGAACAGAAATTTCCAATTAACTTTTTTTTAATAAGACATTAAATAAATAAGGTAAATGCATAAATTGTCATTAAAAGCAACAGGGTGATTATGTTTACATTTTGTGATAGCAAAAATGTTTTTCAAATACCCGTCGTATCAACGGATGCAGATAATAATATTGTAAGCAAGTATCTCAATTTGTTTAGAAAACACAACTAGTACAATACACTGACAACACGTTGGCGTACGAGTGTTAAAATCTGCGGCCCACCGACGGAGCGCGCTGCAGTGAGATAATCGCCTTAAATCCTCCTTTGACTACATTCGCAGTCCACTGCTGGACAGTAACCTTGGCAAACTAGCGACATAACTCCTCGTTCTTTATGTCTCCCGCATCAAGTTTGGTAGTGCTATAATTGTTTGTCGATGTTCGTTGGTATACACGTCATATGAATTGACAGCGGATTGCTCATGAATTATTTGATACGGGTTTCATAAACCGAGAATCATTCATTACCTCGTCTTTAATCGGCATGTCTCTTTTCATCGATAATTTCTCAATGAATTATACGTAGGTACCTACTATCGAGATGGTACTGTAACTACTACTACATATGACAAACACATTATCTCTGTGTTATGCGGTCCTAGTACCTTGACACCCGACACGGACTGTCAGCCCGTGTTACTGGATATCCGGATCCGTCTTTGATAATGTACCACATTTCCTGGATGTCGTATTATCGGATATTACTGCGTATTAAAAGAAATCTATCGGAGACGTTTCTTAGAGTAGACGTGTGAAGAATAATAATTTTATTGTTGGGGGCTCTATATATTAAAACATAGTATAATTATGTTGATAAATGATGTAAAGTTCGACAAATTACTTTTAGCAAATTGACCGAATAATTGTTAAAGCCGTTTAATAAAATTGTCAAAGATGACAGTTGTGATTTGAATAGACGGACTATTGACCGGACGGAAGGTTGATAGTCAAATAATTAATTTCCCTGACTTTATACTCTACTCTTACTCTCTCTTTATACTGTTTATGTCTGTATAGTGGCAAAACTGCCCTGCACTTAATTGGGTCGAACGTTAGATGATAGCAGCAGTTAATCAATGTACAATACTGATTATCAAAAACAATTGGTTATAGTGAAAGCCGAACCTAACCTAGATTATAAATGGTTACGCGAATCGAATTCTCCTGCATAGTTTCATCTTTCTATTTTGTCTGTCAGTCATTTGACTAGATATTTCAGTATAGGTAAACCACAGTCATCATCATCAGCCTATAATGTTCCCACAGGCCGTCTCTCTAGGCTGTCAAAGTAATGTGTCTGCTTGGGTTCGAACCCACGGCATACTGCTCGAAGTCGAGGCTGCCACCACTGGGCCACCGCTGCTCTCAAACCTCTGTCAATGAACAATAATGGCTCAGTGGATACGGCCGTGGCTTGTGGTTAGTAGTTTGTTGGTCTGACCAGGCAGACACACTATTTTGAGTATATTTTCTCTTCCTCATACAGAGAGAAAGCTTACGTGCCAACAGTCACACACTAACTGACGATGCAATCCTGCGCCGCCAAGGTAAACAAATTGCGAAAAGATTCAAGTCATGATTTTTCACGACACGACATCGCTACGTCGCCGTCGAACGCTTTCGTACGCATCGTACGAAAAGGATTAAATGTGTGTACCTTCTTTTACAAACGCTAGTTAACTAATATGCTTGTCGATCATTTTCTATGCAGATCACGTTTTGAAATTAACAATCGATATAGTTAAAGCGTCACTGTTGGTGGAATGTGTCACGATTTTGTGCCAAGTACGGTTTACAGAACACTTAAAATGTGCCAAAAAAAAAACCCGGTTCTCGAGCGCTTTATTGTTTTATATCAAGATTTACGCTTCGTACACTTAAACTTCTGTAAAACTGGTAAGGACTATTGAAGAATTAGTAAATTCTTCAATAGTCCTTACCAGTTTTACAAAAGTTTAAACAAACAAATCCCATCTGGACGGCAGACTCTATTGTAGTATTTGCCAGTGGTGGAGTCTGCAACTTTGATATAGATGAGAGATATAGAGTATTTAATTGTTTTTTTTTTTTTCTAACATGTACTATTTTAGAAGAACTATTTTATCATTATTTATTTAAATCGCATCGCATAGAGTGCGCCCTGTGAATGTACCTACATTTGAGTCTTGTCACTTGGGCATATTATTTGATTCTAGTACCTGTCATATAAAGTAATTCCTCACACTATGCCAAGTTTGTGACAATACAATCTAGACTTAAATGTACCATCATCATTGTGCCATCCGCCATCAGGCCATCCGGACCATTCGAGCTGACAGCCTCAGGAAATAAACATCAGTACCCTACTCCCAAGCTTCGAGGCAGAGGAATAATAAAAATAGAATATTATTTCTTCTTCATATCTTGGATGTTATTGTAGGTGCCGGAAATTGACGCCGTTTTATTGAAGACTTGATTTGGAAATATAGGATTAAGTTAGGTCCAGATTTTCGGCATACTGTCTTCAGTTAAAAACAAAAATTAAATTGAGCCATATATGGTTGGTATTGAGCCTACACATTGACATGAACTCTCAATCTCTCTTTCAATGCTCTGTATAGTGTCGGACGTAAAGAATAGCACCATCCCATATCTTCCCGTGGGTGTCGTAAGAGGCAACTAAGGGAGTTGCCAGAGAATGGGGAGCAGCGTTCTCTATGCTTTTGTAACAACCGTACTGCGATCGCCAACCCGCCTGCCAAGCGTGGCGATTATGGCAAAACCTCCCAAAATGTCAACGCTGTGGCGACACTTTGGGAAGGCCTATGTCCAGCAGTGGACGTCTTTTGGGCTGAAATGATGATGATGATGATGATTGATATGAACTAGTGTATGATAAGAAACACATGTACTGACACATCTAAATTTTGCTTAAACTACTGGAAACCCAACTTCTCATTCTTCTTATTAAAAAATTTAAACGATCGTTTTGATATTTTGTTAAGAATCTTAGTTTCAGAACTCAGAATATGTTTTGAATAGATGAATAACTGAAGTACGTAAATACTGAAACTCTAATATTTCATAACCTTACAAGAAATAAAATTGAAGATGTTCCGATCTGACTAAGCACATCCGCAAAGTATTTTTTTAGATAAAGCCCATATAAAACAAACGATAACCTAGATTTACTATATCGGAGAAATGCCCATTTTTTATGATTGAGGGCTCACAACTCGCTCAAGGGACGTTCTATCCCTGAAATAAATATTTTTTTATTATGTAAGGATGTGTCCTCACAACAAGACTATAAAGTTTAAGCATCTTTTAGTGTACCAGTTAGGGTATCGTGTTACTCAGTAACTGGCTTGTAGAGGTTAAATAAGCAGTCGCTTATTGTTAATTTGGCAAGTCTGCACGACACGTGATTGTACTGATGATAACAAACTACTTTAGCAAAGAAACAGTTTTTTATACTCATTAAGTTTTCAGTCACAGCCGTATGAAACTCGAGGTCGCGAGCCGCGCGGGTTCTCTGTCTACCCACGGTGGTACGGAACGATAGGAATAAGATAGGACGGCGGCGTCCCACGGCTAACAGCAGATAGGTGACTGACCCGCGCGCGCGAATTTCATACGGCTGTTGCGTTATTGTGATAAAACTGAAAGAGAAAACTTTCTTTGGGAAAGTTGTTTGTTATCATGGCCACAATCACGTGTTTAAGTCATCATCTGCCTAGCCTTTTCCCAAACTATCTTGGGGACGGCTTCCAGTCTAACCGGAAGTAGCAGAGTACCAGTATTTTACATGAAGCGACCTATCTGACCTCCACAACCCAGTAACTGGGTAATACGATACCCTTGGTAAGACTGGATGTCAGACTTTTGGCTTCTGACTACTTGTAGCGACTGCCAAAGATCTACAAATGACAGCCGGGACCAACGGCTTAACGTGCTTTCCGAGGCACGGAGGAAACTCGGTATGTAATTATGGTCACCCATCTTCGGACTGACCTCGGCAAGCACGGCTTAACGATCGACCCGTGCAGCTGTTATTATTTAGCCAGGAGTTCCTCATGTGTTTAAGTATCGGTCACTAATTACTAGTCACCCTATATAGTACTTGGGTTAAGGCTATGAAGATGTTGAGAGTCCTTTAGTGCATACATCCCTAATGTGACATTCTACAAGGTGTTGTTTTGCATCCTCGTCAAAATTCAGGAGGTTGTCACACAAGACATAAATAATCAATTAAAATTACGGTACCTAGTTAATTACTAATAAACGCAGTTTTTTTTGGTTGTTTATGTTTGTCAGTATTTCAGAATAACCCCCTTAACGTGGTTTAGGGAATAAGAAATGATCGAATAAACGTTTGAGATTGTTTGTATTTGTGGAGGCGCGGTTATAAGGCGAGAATCAGACTGCCCTAGTTTAAAACACGGGTTTTTCACAATTACCGATTTCCGTAAATGAGATTAAAAACAAAAATTACCTACCAATTTTATTATTGATTCGGGACGAGAATCATTAGCATAGTTACCTCCTTAAATTTGACGAGGTTGCAAAACAACACGTTGTATAAGAGCTGATTTACAAAAGCCTTATTATAAAAATGTAATCCTGTAGTGAGATTGTTGTGGGGGTCAGATGACAGTTGTTCCAAGTAAAATATCTGTATTCAGTTGCAGATGCAATATTTGGGCTATAATGAAGGCTAGGTAGATGATGATAAATTTTAATTTCAGCGTCATCATCATTTCAGCAGAAAGACGTCCACTGCTGGACAAAAGCCTCTCCCATGTTTCGCCACATTGACATTTTGGGGGGTTTTGCCATAATCGCCACGCTTGGCAGGCGGGTTGGCGATCGCAGTAAGGTTGTTACAAATGCACAGAGAACGCTGCTGCCCATTCTCTGGCAAGTCCCTTAGTCGCCTCTTCCGACACCCACGTGAAAATATGTGATGTTGCTATTCTTTACGTCCGACACCATACAGGGCCAGAATTTTATTTTTCAAATTTCACTCATCAAGATGTTAATCCTGTTACTCTAATCATCGCGCCTGTAATCTCCAAAAGAATAGGCAGAGGTGTACCTCACAGTTTCCCCACATTTCTATGTAATAGGTGGTGTATCTGCTGCCATCGACTGGGCGGAAATCCAAACTCCAGGGCTGCTACTAAATTCCTGATGGAAACCAAATAATACTTTGTCCGACCCGTGAATAGAACCCAAGACCCAGTGCTCAGCAGTCGCGCTTGCGACCACTCAACCAACGAGTCAGTCTTTTATCATCATCGTAAAAAAACGGAATGTCAATATAATAAAATCATAATTTTCATGAAGGCCTAACAAAAGTGTGAGCGGGCCGTGATTGCAGCCAGTGACTGCTTAATTAAGATAAGCTGCGCAGAATGACGGCCTAATTGCCGCCCTGGGGTATCCCGGGCCCTCACTCCTTAGCTCTTCACTACAACGTTCAAGTAAATCACAGTAAGTTAAACCTGTTAGAACTGTGAGTATACTTAACACAAGTGTTAAAAATGGAGTATGAGAAATCAAAAGACCCACACCGTACTTTAGACTCTGAAAAGTGCTGAACTGAGAAGAGCGACCTCGCATATGACAATTGAAAGGTGACTTTTTGACAAGTCCTGTTAATGACGATTTTCATCCAACTGTAACTTTTTAGAAGTTTCCGTAAATGGTAGCTATTGGGAAAAGAATACCAAGAAATTACGTCTACGTTTGTCGTAATTTCTTGGTATTGAATGAAAAACTTCAAAGGGATACAGAGAAAGAGAGAGAGACGTATTTACATTTGCTGCTATACGTTACTATCTCTTTGAGTGGTTCAAATTGTCTTGTCTGCACCGTGCCTTAGTTTCTATAATAAAAAAATAACACAAAGTTTGTAACTCTCTCCTACGCGAAACAAAAATAGTCTTCGGAACTCTTCAGTATTAATTTAAGCCACTAACATTTGCCAGAATTTAAACGAGATCGTCACTTTCCATCAGAATATTGCGATTGTGTTCTGAAACATTTTACTTAAACAACGGCTGCTTGTGGCAGGTTTAATAGAGCGACAATGGAGAGGTGAATAATAGCTCAACAAATTAAGTACTTACTACGTCTTTGTATTATTCGAATTATTTTTTAAGACTGTCTTTATTTTTCTTCTGGACGGGAATCTTATCGTTTAGGTGTACCACTAAAACTACAAATGCAATCAATACATAATAGGTTCATTCGTACTCATCAAAGGTAGGCATAGTATAACTGAAACACGTCTAGTCCTCTACTGATGCACTAGTCCATCAGTAGACGATTTACCGGACCTTCACCGCACCATCGCGCATCGGCTAGGTGCTGGGCCGATTGCGCATGGCGGTCTTCCAACACTACATCGTCCGGTACCCGATCACCTCTCCAGAAACTGTGGCCACATCAGCTATCCGTTCTGCAAACGATGTGTGTGATTACCAACCATTCACCTGCGGAATCCTTACATACCTGATTAGATTTCTAATAGGTTTAGTTAAAACTAACAATCAATTAGACTGATTGCCGAAACAACTTGACGAGTTAAGTAATAAGACCTGTTACCTAGATGCTATTAAAGAGCTATTAAACTAGCTTGAGAGCTTGCAAAACTTATGTTTTCGCTTTGCTTTGTCTTCGGAAGTATGACTATGTTTCTCACCTTCTTCTTCTTGTTAGCGTGTCGATCCTTCATTTAATATTTAGGTTATGACGTCACACTATACAAGTTGTTATGAATTATATCTTCCTGTTCTCACACACTTCTGTTTGCATTATTATTTTCATTTCTCCTTTGAAGCTTACTGGTACTTTTTAATTAAATTAGCTGTGCCTTTGTAATCTGTGTTATGTTATGATATTTCCCTATGTTATTACTAGTGTGTACAAAATTATAAAAACAATAAATAAGACCTAGATACAATGGAATCATAATACTGAAATCTGGAGTAATAAATCATGTTTTCACAATCAGGCTTATTTCTTAGATGAAATAAGTCCTAGATTTCTTAGCAAACTCATTACTATAAGCCTAGGACAAGTCTCAGACGAAATAGGAAAAATCGTGGCAATAAATCATAATGGCCGCTGATTACTTTATCGATAATATTGTCCTGGAAATTTTCGTCACGGAACACCGTTTAATATCTTCGATTCTCGCCTATAATCCTTGGGGACTTGAATAATATCGCGGTCATGGAATAGAGAGGAAATGGAACGTAAGTCTAAACTAATATTATATAAAGAGGAAAGATTTGATTGTTTGTTTGTTTGCATTGAATAGGCTCCGAACCTACGGGTCCGATTTAAAACAATCTTTCAGTGTTATATAGCCCATTTATCGAGGAAAGCTATAGGCTATATATACGCTACGACCAATAGGAGTGGAGCAGCAAAGAAAAATGTTGCGAAAACGGGGAAAATGTGACGCAAACGAAGTTGCGTCGGACAGCTAGTATAAAATAAAATTAATTTGATGTGGAAAGTTCAAGTTTCAAAAGGAGGTGGAAGCTGCGATAAGGGTCGTGGCCTTGAAGAAACTGACTTCTTCAAAACTCGGGGCCATACCTGCGGCTTCCGCCTCCATCATGGCGGCGGTGGAGGCAAGTTATCCTCCACCAGGCGAAGTGGCCAAACTGCGGGCGGAGGTCGCCCGCCTGACGGCCGCAACGGAGCTTCTCCGCGAGGAGAATCTGAAGCTACGGGCAGACCTGAGTGGTCTGCGAGAGTCCGGCTCCCGCGAGGTGCCCCAGCAGCGGCAGAGCCAGCCCGCGTCTGTGGAGAACCAGGTCCTGAACCTGGTTCGGAAGGAGCTGGCTGCCTTCCAGGCGCGGTTTTCCGTCTTGGAGGGCATTGTCCTGCGCCCCCCCTAGCGGCAAACAAGGCGGCCCGAGCTTGCCCCCGGGCCCGCATTCGGGCCCGGGGGCAAGCTCGGGCCCGAATGCGGTCCCGGGCCCGAGGGTGGTCTCGGGCCCGAAGGCGGCCTCATATGCGGCTGCTGCGGCTGCGTCAGGGACAGGGCAGTCTCAGCCCTCCGGCAGGACTAGGCCGGGCCCCGGAAAGTCGGCTCCGCCAAAGCCGACAGCGGCCCAAAAGAAGGGCAAGGCGGCTCCCCAGGCAGCGACGGCGCCTCCGCCAGCAGCAAGCCAGCCGCAGCCACCGCCGCCGCCTCCCCCGCCAGCCATGGCCGAAACCGAGTGGCAGGTGGTCGGAGAAAGGAGGAAGGGGCGAAAGGCGGCCAAAAAGGCCCGAAACGAGGAGAGGAGGCGCCGGCACAAGACGAGAAGCGTCGCGGCTAGACTCCGCGCCCCGAAGACCGCAGCTGTAGTGATTACGCTACAGCCGGATGCGGAAAAGAGGGGCGTATCCTACCGCGACGTGCTCTCGAAGGCGAAAGCGACGGTGGATCTCGCAGAGCTCGGGATCACTGGGGGACTCCGGCTTAAAGTCACCGCAACAGGGGCTCGAGCGCTGGAGATCCCTGGTTCAAATAGCGGCCCGTCCGCTGACGCTCTGGCTGAAAAGCTTAGAGCGTCCCTAGATGCGGACGAGGCCCGAGTGTCCAGGCCCGTCAGATGCGCAGACCTGCGCATCCTGGGTCTGGACGACTCTGTGACCCAGGAGGAGGTGGTCGCCGCCGTCACCAGGACCGGTGGGTGCCCTGCCGAGCAGGTCAGGGCAGGCACCCTACGTCCGGACCACTCGGGCATGCGAACCGTGATGGTAAGCTGCCCTGTGGCGGCGGCGAGAATAATTGTGGAGGCTGGAAGGCTCCTGGTGGGATGGGTGGCAGCGCAGGTGAAGCTCCTGGAGCCCCGACCTCTGAGGTGTTACCGGTGCCTCGTGGGGCAGCACGTGAGTTGTCGGTGCTCCTCGGAGGTGGACCGCAGCGGCGACTGCTTCCGATGCGGTCAGCCCGGTCACATGGCCGTGGCTTGCTCTGCCACGCCGCATTGCACTGCATGTGCGGCAGCGGGCAAACCGGCCGATCACCGGGCAGGGGGCAAGGCCTGCGCACCACCCACCAAGGCCAGGGGCAAGGGAAGGCCTCCAGCCACCGCCTCCACCGTCGCCACCACCGCAGCCACCGGCACTGTCGCTTCCGCCGTTGCCGCCAGCGTTATCGCCACAACACCTGTGGCGGGGCCCTCACAGGGGTCCCGGGAGGGGGCTGAAATGGAGTGCCAATAATGGCCCCATTACGCCTTCTCCAGGCGAACATCAACCACTGCCGCTGTGCTCAGGATCTGTTGCTCCAGAGCATGGCGGAGTGGTTGATTAACGTCGCCGTGGTCGCTGAGCCGTACTTTGTCCCGCCCAGGGAAGACTGGGTGGAGGACCTGAGCGGCTCAGTGGCCATAATTTCGTCGGCCGCCGCCGGTACCCCGACCCTTGAGAGTGTCAGGAAGGGTCAGGGTTGCGTAGCAGCACGGTTCGGGGAGATCGTCGTAGCGGGAGTCTACTTCTCCCCGAGCCGAACTCTCGCCGAGTTCCACAACTCCCTCATGGAGTTGAGTGTCGTCATCCGAAACTATTCCCTCCCCGTGCTTGTGCTCGGGGACTTCAATGCCAAAAACTTGGCTTGGGGTTCTCGTTGCACGGATGTGCGGGGTAGAATGGTGGAGGACTGGGCTCTGGAGTTGGGCCTGGTCGTCCTAAATCGGGGTTCTGTCCCCACGTGTGTGCGGATGCGGGGCGAGTCGGTGGTGGACATCTCGTTCGCTAGCCCCGCTCTGTCACCGCGTGTCATTGACTGGCGCGTCATGGAGGGGGTGGAGACCTATTCCGACCACCGGTACATCCGGTTCGATGTCTCTGCCCCGGACTCAAGCGCGCCGGTCCTACAGGCCCCGAGTGGTCCGCGTTGGGCGCTGAAGCAGCTGGACCGGGAGCTCCTCCTGGAAGCCTCGATAGTGCAGGCCTGGGTGTCATCACCGAACAGGCCTGCCGACATCAACAACGAGGCAGGGTGGTTCCAGGAGGCCATGTCCGACATTTGCGACGTGGCAATGCCCCGAGTTCGGCCAGGAAGCGCCCGGCGTCAGGTGTACTGGTGGTCGCGAGAGCTGACGTCTCTGCGCGAGGCGTGCGTCGCCGCGCGGCACCCGTACGCCAGGCATCGCAGGCTCCGCATCCGCCCTCCGGATGCGGCAGCCATTGAGGCGGAGCTGTACGAGGGATACAGAGCAGCGAAGACCGCCCTCCAGGAGGCTGTCCAGCGGGCCAGAGACCTGGGCCGCGAGGAGATGCTGGAGACTCTCGACAGAGATCCGTGGGGGCGCCCTTACAAGATGGTGCGGGACAAACTCCGCACCTGGGCCCCCCCGCTGACGCAGAGTCTCCGCCCTCAGCTCGTGGAGGACGTGGTGAGCGCTCTGTTCCCTCTGCGAGGGGAACATCCTCCCCCGCCTATGGCTCCGCCGCTTGCGGTGCCGGAAGCGGACCACATCGAGGACGATGACGACATTCCGGAAGTGACCGGGGTAGACCTGAGAGCGGCGGTAGGCAGGCTTAAAGCCAAAAATACCGCCCCGGGACCCGATGGCTTGCCTGGCAAAGCCTGGGTCCTGGCCTCGGAGGCTCTCGGGCCCCGACTGGAAGGGCTCTTAAGCGCATGCTTGGAGAGAGGCCAGTTCCCGCTTCGTTGGAAGACGGGGAAGCTGGTCCTCATCCGGAAGCCGGGGCGCCCTGCGGACTCTCCGTCCGCATACCGGCCCATTGTGTTGCTCGACGAGGTGGGCAAGCTCTTTGAAAGAGTCATTGCCAACCGCCTCGCCGGGCACCTTGTGGGGATTGGGCCGGATCTTGCGGAGAACCAGTTTGGTTTCCGCAGAGGGCGCTCGACGGTGGACGCCATCATGCGCGTGAGGGCTCTCACGACGGGGGATGCGGTGTCCAGGGGTGGGGTTGTCTTGGCGGTGTCTCTTGACATCGCCAACGCCTTCAACACCATGCCCTGGAGCTGCATTAGGGAGGCAATCCGGTATCACCGGGTGCCGACCTACCTTCGTCGTGTGGTCGGGGACTACCTGACGGACAGGGCCGTCATCTACCCCGGTCGCACCGGAGAATGGAACCGGCGAGAGGTGTCGTGCGGTGTCCCACAGGGATCGGTTCTGGGGCCGCCCTTGTGGAACATCGGCTACGACTGGGTGCTGCGCGCCGACCTCCCTAGCGGTGTCAGTGTAGTCTGCTACGCTGACGACACGCTGGTGCTGGCACAAGGGAGGTCGCACGAGGCGGCGGCCGAACTTATGACACGCGGGGTTGCGATAGTCGTGGATAGAATCCGGCAACTGGGTCTCGAGGTGGCATTGCACAAGTCCGAGGCCATGTGCTTTCATGGGCCTCGGAATGCGCCACCGTCGGGATCCATACTGACGGTAGGAGGGGTTCCCATCGGCGTCGAGTCGACGCTGAGGTACCTAGGGCTTGTCCTCGACAGCCGGTGGAACTTCGTGGAGCATTTCCGACGTTTGGCCCCCAAACTGGAACGGGCAGGGGCTGCGTTCAAGCGGCTCTTGCCCAACCTGGGGGGTCCAAACGCCTCCTGCCGCAGGCTCTACGCGGGGGTCGTGCGGTCCATGGCCCTTTACGGGGCCCCGGTGTGGGCGCGTTCTCTGAGGCGGCGAGCCGCCCATTACCTGAACGCGCCCCAGAAGGTGGTAGCCGTAAGGCTGATCCGGGGGTACCGCACGATCTCCGGCGAGGCGGCGAGCCTCTTGGCCGGATTGCCGCCATGGGATCTGGAGGCGATAGTCCTCGCGTGCCTGCACGAATGGCGCGCGGAGGCACTACGCCGGGGGGAAACTCCGCTGCCGCGGCAAATTGTCGCTCAGCGGACAGACCTCCGGCGCAATCTCATGGCGACATGGAGAGAGCGACTGTCGCAACCCCGTGCAGGGCACGCCACAATAGTGGCGATAAGTCCCCTCTTTGAGGAGTGGCTAGAGAGGCGCCACGGCGCCCTCACCTTCCGCCTGACGCAGGTCCTCACCGGAAACGGTTGTTTCGGGAGGTTCCTGCACCGAATCGGGCGGGAGGAAACGCCCGGGTGTCACCACTGCGAGGATCGGCCGGAGGACACGGTGGAGCACACTGTGGAGCTATGCCCCGCTTGGGCTGAGCACCGCCGTGTCCTCGTAGCGGCGATTGGCGGCGGCGACCTCTCGCGTCCGGCCCTGGTTCAATCCATGGTCCGGAGCGAGAGGGAATGGGAAGCCGTCGCCTCCTTCTGCGAAGCAGTCATGCTAGCGAAGGAGGTGGCGGAACGTGAGAGGGAGAGAACCTCACGTCCCAGCCGCCGCGGGAGACGCCCCGGGCGTCGGGGGGCAACCAGTGGCCCCCGGCCACCGTAGGCGCGGGCCTGTGGACGGTGAGTAATGGGCTAGCTCACCGTCCGTCCGTCTTATGACGACAGACCGTGCCGACGGCGCGTTCGTGTTCCACGCGCGCCTCAAGGAGATGTCAGCAAATCGGAAGGGGTCCGAGAGGGCCTATGCCTGCCAGGGCTGCGGGTTGTTCGAAAGAGATACCGTGCCCCTGGAACGCAAAGGGCTAAGAAGGAACATGGATGGGTTTTAGTCAGTCAAGTCTGACACTCCCTTCCGCTCCGCCCAGAGCGGAAGAAGTCATTTGATGATTTCCCATCCGAAAAAAAAAAAAAAAAAAAAAAAAAAAAAAAATGTGGAAAGTTTTTACAATTTGTGTTTTTTTTTTTATTACACATAACTCAATTGGTTTATGATACTTTTTTGATTCATATAAGAAACAGGATCGATCGACATCAAAAAAAGTTCTTGTGTTATTTGAACATTTTCTTGTCGGCAATATTTTTTTGACAAAATCTGTGAATTCTGATAACAAAGTTTTCAAAAAGATAAATAAAGTCTCTTAATAGTAGATTGTTGCATCGAGCGCAAAGTGAGTCATTAATGCACGAGTGTTATGTTGGTGCCCGAGCGCATGCGAGGGCACTAAATTATCACGAGTGCATTAATTACTTACTTTATCGAGGTGCGTAATCTGCTTTTCTTTCAACTACCCTGACAAAATATACCTACTCAAAATAAAAACTCAAGTTAATGAAACAAAGTTTAATTCATCTTCCCTTCAAACATACAATTATTAAAAGTGCAGTTATTAAAGGTTATTAACAACTTCATTTGCAGCTGTTTTATATTTTCTAGAGTTGAATTCATATCGCTATTGCTGTCAATTTCCATGATTTTTTTTCTTTTTATTTGGTAAATAAGAAGTATCAAAGTTTTACAATGGTACAAAATGCGCGCCATTTGTATTTTTTTTTTCACCAAGTCAGTTTTATTCAGCCGATTTTTACTTTCAGCCAGTAATTTTTTTGATCTAATGCATACATTTTATTAACTTAATAGGAAACATTACACCTCTGTGGTAAATTTAATTCCAAATTTAAAATTTAAAACAGTGCAGTAATGAAAAACAGTGCAATAATGAGATTTCATATAACTTTTCTGCACTGTTTTGGTTCTAAGCAGAAAAGACTTCCTTTGTGATCGGTTTTGTAGTGATTAATGATAACATTACTGCGTAGTTGAAAGAAAAAATGTTTTACTATCGCTGCAATGGTTAAGGTGCGGTTGCATTCAGAACCCCAGTAGCAATCTCGCAAAGCTGTGCAAAAATTACAGGATTTTGTAGTGCCTACATATAGCGCAATTTCAATCGGGATCAGATGCACGCTGTTCAGTAATTACAAAACTAAAGGGTTCGTTAGCCGTAATTATTCCATTTGCTTAATACCCTACGGTTTTTTACCTGTAATTATAATGCGAATTATTTTGCAGTATTTATTTTACTTAATAGTAATTGTAACTTGTTCTGTTATTATTGAAGATTTAATTCACATAATTATAATAAAGGATTTTTGATTGTCCATAACAAACTTCAAAAAAAATATTTAAATATTTACACGTTTAATTTAAGACCAATTTATTTTTAATCCTCCCTGCTCCTATTAGTGTTATTAATAATTAATCATTTTTCGGGCAGTAATACTGTGTTTTTAACGTAAAAAATGTAGGTCGGTAATTTTGTAATTTAGTATGTACTCGTATGTGCGTTGTTTATCTGTGAGAGAAAATTAGTATTTTCCCAAAGAAAATTGTGTTGGCCTGTCTTCCAAAGAGCCTGTATAAGATCTAATCAAATCTTGTAAGGAGTAAAAAGAATCTCTTTTTTACACAGAGTTGGTACATGATTAATGAATCCCCTTTCATAGAGAGTTGCCTTAGAAAAAGAATCTGGATGGTAAGTTGCGCGGAAACTTAGACATCTGCTCCTAATGAGACGGTGAAAAAGTTCTGGCTAGGAAAATAGATTTACTTTTTATGTAAATTCATTTTAGTAGCAAGTACAAAAATAATATAACATTCACTATTTATTAAATTATATTTTATTTTCAGGAACTCAGGTGCATTTTCATTCGTTTTTAAAGTCAATACTATCTCAATACGATTTAAACCCACCTCATCTGAAAAACATAAGTTTGTCTTGGGTCAACGATTATTGGGTAAAATATATTGATTTAATAAGTAGGAGGAGCTCGTGGCTAAGTCACAACCGCCGCACGGGTTGATCTTTAAAGTTAAGCCGTGGTTGCCAAGGTTGTTCCGTGGATGGGTGACCATAATTACATACCGAGTTTCCTCCGTGCCTCGGAAAGCACGTTAAGCCGTTGATCCCGGCTGTTACTTGTAAATGTTTGACAGTCGTTACGAGTAGTCAGAAGGCAAAAGTCTGACATCTAGTCTTACCAGGGGTATCGTATTACCCAGTTACTTGGTTGTGGAGGTCAGATAGGCAGTCGCTTCATGTAAAATACTGGTACTCAGGTATTTCCGATTAGACTGAAAGCCGACAAAGCCGAAAGGCTAGGATGATGATGATGACATTGATTTAAAAAATCTTAACCTTTTTTAAAACTTCTTAAACTACCAGATAGTCCAACTAACCACCAACTAAGTCTGCAAAGCTCATGAAATAATTTTCTTATCTATAACCAACCCTCAAGATAGACAGGTTTCGATAACCAAGAATTTATTCCAGAGGCCACTTCAGCAAAGAAAATCGAAACCACCTCAATCCAACCGTTGGAATAAATATTGAAGATATTGGCATCGAAAATATTCGCCTATTCGCCTTGCGACACGAAACTGATTTTAAACTGAGCGTTTGATATTGACTTTTTGCTCTTTGCTCTGGAAGTGTCATGTTGAAGAAACTTTTTAGTTGTGGAGGAAAAAAATGGCTTTTTATAACTTTATGGTTTTAATCGTTTTAATAATATAAGGAAAGGAACCGTAAGTTTTCATTTATTCTTGAGTTGCCGTTCACACGGTTCACATTTGCAGTCCAATAAAAAACTTGTCACAACAAAGGTCACTATAATTTTGACAGACATGTCAATGATGGCCACCAACCAGGTTGACCGTTCACCGTCTTCATCATTGGCAATATTATTTATCTGACCTTGTTGATGAATTACCTTGATTGTTTAATCAAAGTATTATTTTACAATATAGATAATTATTTCTCACATAATTGTCTCCAAGTCAATTCCATCTTGGAATCGTTACTAAGCCTCTTCCATATTCTTACTTATTTTGGGAACCAGATACCCGAATGAGCTGATTCTTTCACAAATAATTAGGGTAACAGGATACGTAATAATCAGAAGTAGCGACCCATATCAAGTTCAGAACGTGTTGAGGTACATACGGATAATATGAACGTCTATATATACTGACGTCATGTATGGTATAGTCCCTTGAGATAGCCAGCTAGCAGGTTAATGAGTTTTGTGCTATATTTTTTCTATCTACGGTGTTTTTTTTATAGAAGCGATTGTAGATCGCGACTTCATTCGCGTAGTTTAATACTCGTACTTCACTTAGGATCGATCAAACTGGTACGGAATAATTCACCCGACACAGATCTGGACAACGGTTCCTGACAGATAATGTATCTACCTACTGTAGTATCCGTCGTTGTCTTTGTCCTGAACCTGATGAAAATATATTAAATGAACGTTACATGAACGTTAAATGTTATTAGAGTAAAAGAAGTTTATATGAAATGTAACATTAGATCACATGAAATTAGGTTATTTGTTTTTATAGCATTTGAAAATTATATCATGTGAACATTATTTCAAGTGTTAATAATTAAACTATCTGTTATTATGCCATATATTACACACCCTGTTTTGAGGGGTAAGTAATATATGATATAATTACAATATATCAAATATTTACAAGATATAACAACTGAATCTATAATTTTATTCGATATAATTATCAGTTAATACAATAAACGATTGATATAATTTTAAAATAACTAATTTTTATACGCATAACATACATTGAATATAAAATCGTTTGATATACAACTCAAAAGGCATAAAACCTCATAATCTCTGCCTAGCCTTTTTCCCAAACTATCTTGGGGTCGGCTTCCAGTCTAACCGGATGCACCTGAGTACCAGTATTTTACATGAAGCGACTGCCTATCTGACCTCCACAACCCAGTAACTGGGTAATACGATACCCCTTGGAAAGACTGGATGTCAGACTTTTAGCTTCTGACTACTCGTAACGACTGTCAAAGATCTACAAATGACAGCCGGGACCAACGGCTTAACGTGCTTTCCGAGGCACGGAGGAAACTCGATATGTTATTATGGTCACCCATCCACAGACCAACCTCGGCAAGCACGGCTTAACCTTCAAAGATCGACCTGGGCGGCTGTTATTATTTAGTAAAAAAAGGCATAAAACCTATTTAGTCTAATTTGATAAAACGCCTAGTAAAAAACACAAAGCAAAATTTCAGCATTATAACATTGTCTAGCAAGCATGCAGCATGCAAGCACACATGCAGCATGCAAGCACACATGCAGCATGCAGTATGCAAGCAAGTATGCAGCATGCAAGGAATCATACAACATGCAGCGGGCATGGTTTCTGTCACGGCTCCGGCGCTGCGGGGCTCCGGCGGTCCCATGCCGCCTTGCCCCTCCGCGATTTTAAATAACACTCTAGGGGTACGGCAGGCAAGACTACGTGGAGTCGGTTTTACAGCGATTGGTTTATGTCACGCCGCTCACGCAGCACGTTTGCTTCACTCGTTTGCCTTCGCGCGTTAATGGTCACTGTTCTAGCCAAATCTAACCCAAATGATTCACCAACATAGAGGGGACCTGGCACTCCCCTCCACTCGCGCCTTAACCCTTTAACCTAATATAACCCATCCGTCAATGGTATCAATATTATATATTTTAAACGATAGACCTAATGATTTTCGTTATTATTGTTATATCTTCCATACGCAAAAAACGCGCTTTAGACGTGGAGTTGCGGAAACCAGCCCGCTATACAATACAATACAATTGTTATATCTTAAGAAATTATATCAACAGTTGGTATAACTCACGTTTATTATATCTTGTGAACGTTATTGAAATGAAAATATACCAAATAACTTTATATGATATGAAGCGCACCCTGTTTTGAGTGCGTCCTTCAATAAGGGAAAGCCAGTAGCTGGTATATCGTTGTCTCATAATTAACACCTCCATAATGGCTATGATTTCCTGGTACCTCACACGAGCTATCCTTATGATAACAGGAAGTCCTTAAACGATACGATGACCCAAGGATACTCAGAGAACTTCATCATAATAAAATAACTATATTTAGTTGTGACCCTTCCACGAATATGCTGCCCTGGTACTTCAAAAGGCTTAACACAACAGTTTACCACAATCATATCTGGCGACGACACAGTGACAAACGCCGGTATCATTACATCTTTACCGATTAATTGCTTAGACAATTAATCAGGGTCTCTGCCTGTCTACGCACAAATAAGATTGATGATACTACTTCAGTCGAAAAGTGTCTCGTTGAAAAAAGTATTTATGAATATTATATTAAAATTATCGTTCTTTTTTTCAGGTACTGGAGTTTTCATTATTTTGATGTTTGGAGTGATTGTGAGTGTTTTGTTATTGATATTTTATTTATTTGGTAAGATAAATTATACGGGATTATATGATCGATCGTGCAAGGAGTACTGTTCGCACCTTTGGGATGGATCAACCAAGTACCAACTGTAAGCTTTAGAAACTTCCATTTGTTATTCTCTCAGAAATCGTCATCATTATCCTCGTGCCCATTCCCAATATATTTCGGGGCGGTCCAAAAGTAAATTTCGTCCAGCACTTCCTCAGCTATAAACCACAGAATACACACTCTTTTAAACTTGTCCTAATAGAAAGCGTATACACTGAAGGTAAAAAACAACATCCTTAGCCCAGAATCGTTACGTATAAGCAAGGCAGCCACTCTTATGAAGCGTTCTCCGTGGTTCCGTGGCAGGGTTCATTAGTGTTAAGGTACCTGACAAGGCTCGAGTCGTCTCTAGAGCATCTCTTGTACCCGCAGCCTTACGTCGACGTAAACAAACCTTTTAAGTTGGCTTCTTATTATGTCTGTTTTTTTAAGACTATAAAGTGTTGTAATTAGTTGATTTAAGGATGTTTTTATTATGGTCTGATATGTTGCAAGGATATTTTGACATTTGAACGATATTGGCGCTGGTGATTATCATATGTGTAGGCGTATTTAAAAAACAAGATGGCGAATTTAGAATCGATTGGGCCACGAGCTAGCATGAATGTATAACTTTTAACTAAGCAATAAAGAAAAATTATGAAACTTCAACTTTATTAATTGGAAAAATGCTTTATTCCTAATGTTCTATTATCTTAGTCTATTGAATATTGTATTTAGAAGGTAAACGATACATTATGGCACCAGTTTCAGTAAGAGTCAGTTAGGTTGTCAATTTACTGATAATTTAATTTCCGTGGACCCGGAAAAACAGAAGAAGGTACTTTCTGCTCTTAGGTGCCGTGGAAGACGGCTTGTGGATTGTGTCAATAGGATGGTGTCTAACTGTCTATACTAACAACGAACTGCAACTGTTTCTGAAACTAACTTCTACGAGTATGTTACTCAAACACTTTTTAACTTTTGATTAGCTTTGCTTATAAATTAACTGTATCAACAATAAATAATATTTAATTTTAGAGTCTGATGTAAACTATTTGTTTTGATTCTTACATAAAACATTAGGTACTAAGTACTAAGTAAATAACTACAAACTACATATTTAATCTCTCTGCATGGTGCTCGCTCTGTATGGTGTCGGACGTAAAGAATAGCACCATCCCATATCTTCCCGTGGGTGTCGTAAGAGGCGACTAAGGGACTTGCCAGAGAATGGGCAGCAGCGTTCTCTGCGCTTTTGTAACAACTGTACTGCGATCGCCAACCCGCCTGCCAAGCGTGGCGATTATGGCAAAACCCGCCTTATGTCAATATGGCGACACTTGGGGAGGCCTATGTCCAGCAGTGGACGTCTTTCGGCTGAAATGATGATGATGATGAATGATGACATATTTAAAACCACCATATATCGAGACGAACCCTATCAAAGTTGTTTTTTTTTACCTTTTAAAAAACTAGGACAGTAATTATATTGAGGAGAGCTTCTTTTCATCTTATACTGTATGTGTATTTTTGCTTAATTCAGTGAGGCAGCTTGGCAACAGACATACAAATAAATTTTATATTGTACACAAAATCACGCACTTCTGCAATAAATCTCACACTGCAACCGCAACGCTGGGTGTATGAGATTTATTTATGACCAACCAGCACACACTGAATGTGAAGGTAGAGACAGAAGGTCGACTACATACAACGAACAAAAATGCACGCAAGCTTAGATCCTATTAACGGCTACGGATGACCCGACATACTCGCGTCCGACAAGTTTCCCTTGCGTGAGTACAGTTGTTCCGCAAATCGCGGCGCTCTGACTCGTCGCTTGTTCTAAACAACAATAACATAACATCACGCCTGTAATCCCCGAAGGGTTAGCAGAGCACCAGCACCAGCAACCAATATGGCTTAGTGTTGGGATTTTATCCGGATAAATACTCAAAATGGATAAATACTCAATAAATGTCCGTTTTTACTCGAGTATTTATCCAAAAAGCGGATAAATACTACCTATAGTTTTAGTTACGTTATCTTACGTAAATGTTGTTATTTTACAAGCAAAAGGATTGAAATAAATGAAATTCGGAAAATATAGACTCGTACCGTGCTTTATTAATCACTTTAATAATAACAAAACGCCTGTAATACTCAATCATGGATATTTTCGTCAAGCAGTCTAAGTTAGATAAAGTTATTAATCACAAAATTAGTTACTTAAATCATTGTATTAAGAAAATGGCATAATAAGTAGAAAAAAATACTAAAATAACAACAGTTCCAAACAATCATAATCTTATTCGTAATAAAATATAGATTAGTGCGTTACTTTAATCACTTTAACAATAAGACAATATTGTAATAACAATGGCTTCACTGCACTTATGAATATTCTGCCAATTACGGATATTTTCTTAAATTAACTTCTATCACTATTAGACGCTTGTTACCATTATCAGAAAAGCAATTTACAAACTGGAACTCACTTCTCGATTCTCTCAAATCCAATGATTCTTTATCAGTATCTGTCTGTACTGGACATGGTGATGGAAAGTCTTCATCGTCACTGTCGCAGTCTGCACTCTCTTGGATAAAAATAAACATGCAACAATCTACACTGATTGACACAACTGTAAATTGTTTTGTCATCTAATTCTAAGTTATGTTCGAATTTACAAGTTTCTAGCTCATCGGGAATAAAGCAGGTTACAAATTGGTAAGAGTTTGTAAAAGTATTTTTAATTACACAATAAACTAAACATAGGTTTTCAATCACTACCCAAGTAACCATTTGGATTAGCACAATTCAAATTATTTAACTTACGTTGAAACGTTATAACACAACTTCAAAAATAATTAACAAGCTCGTAGATAAATTATGTTGTTGTAAAACTTACATGCGTGTGCGCTCTTTATGACGCAAACCTGGGCGCGTATTGCCTAACTGTAATATACCACAGACACGGGTTGCTCTGTGTTCGCAGGTAGTTTGCTTTAATGAATGAAGAGCATAGTACATACTGGCACAGACAATGTCTGTGTTGAAAGACATTTTGCTAAAGAGTATTAGAGCGAAATACATACGAGTACAGACAACCACAATGTCACTTCACAAACTAAAACCTAGAATTGTACATTATGCAATCCTATTAAAGCAAACTCCAAACCACGGCTCCAAACACAGGCGTTGTCGACGTAGCCCTACTGTAGCTACGCGGGGCTCCTATTTCTGTCTGCAGGGTTTACAGTAATCTAACCCGAAGGCCATCCCCTTCGAACCTAACCTGTCCGAGTCGGGGTGCCCAAAGTCCCGAGCTCGTTTCGCTCGCTCTTGCATCCTAAGTTCTCCTTAATGTGTTGCACTACACTGCTAAATCCTTTGCTCTGCACTCGTACGTAGTTTGCTTTGAAAATGACGAGCATAATGTACACTAAACAGAGAATGTCTGTGTTGAAATACATTTGGCTCTTTATTGTAACGAGCACTAAGCGGTCCAGCACAGACTGGATGTCTGTGGTAACATACAGTTTGGCATTACGCAACCTGGGCACTACACGGACACTATGCGGCGCGGGGGTGGAGGGCAAGCTAAGCAAAACAAAAGAAACGGGACAAAATGTGGCTGGGATAGGATATAGTAAGAACCACGTTGTTTCGTTTTGACATCAAAAGTAATAATGTAATAGTGTAGTATTTTGGAAAGCCCAAATAACAATACTAGTCATTACATTTAAAAAAATAACCATCCGATTCGCAAAAAATATAAATATCCATCATTTTGAGTAAATATCCGATAAAAATGGTTGAAAACGAGTATTTATCCATTTCGGATAAATACTCGAGTAATTATCTTCCGAGAATTTATCCACCGCCCATCACTAATATGGCTTTATCAAACACCGATCTACGACCACTAATCTCATGTGCTACGTGTCGACTCTATCCGAATTCTTAGATAAACGTATTACTGTTGACACTATTTATACTGACTTCAGTAAGGCGTTTGATAAGGTAGATCATTCTCTACTCATAGCGAAACTCCAGCACTTGGGAGTGGGAGGTATTGAACCTCCCACTCCCAAGTGCTGGAGTTTCGCTTAAGTGGTTTCAGTCTTACCTCAGTGACCGGTCGTCAAAAGTTGTTATGAGTGGCCATCACTCAAAGTCTTTTAAAGCTACATCCAGTGTTTCACAAGGTTCACATTTAGGCCCAATTCTCTTTAACATTTTTATTAACGACATCATGCACTGCTTTAGGCATTCAAAATTCTATCTTTTTGCCGACGACATGAAAATAATGAAACCAATGGTGTCCGAATCTGACACTGCCTTGTTGCAGGAAGATCTGAACAAACTGACGAACTCGACGTGACGTGCAAAGCAAATGAAATGCTTCTTAACGTCTCAAAGTGTAATTACATGCAATTCAGCCGTTACAAAATTGTCAAACCGAACATTTACATGATAGGCCAATTTGACAAACATATACTAAACACGACATCAAAGGGGTTTAAAATTCTTGGATTTATCTTACGCAACAGTAAAGACTTTAAAAAGGCATCTACCAGAATAAAATTATTCAACACACTGGTTCGCCCCATACTGGAGCCCGGTTTGGAATCCTCACTACGACATATACATCAAACACCTGGAAAGTGTCCAAAGGCGCTTCCTGTATCATCTTTGTTACAAAAATCGACTAGCTAAAAATTAACCAGCTAAAAAGATAGACTAGGGCACTACAAAATGGTCTCACTTGCAGACAGGCGAAAAACGGCTGATCTAATACTATTCCACAAAATATTCAATGGAGTCATAGACTGTAGCGAATTACTAGGTAAGCTACATATGAACGCGCCATCTCGCCTGCCGCGGAAAAGTAGCTACAATTTGTTTTATGTCTCAGGTTCCAAAACCAATCTCGGACATTTCGCCGCTCTCTCAAGACTCTGTATGGAATTTAATGAATTGTCAAAGCAATCTAACTTGGACATTACCTTTCCATTATCTAAATACAAAAATAATTTGACCACTGCAATAAATGGTAAATAATAATTATAATTTTATGTGAAACAATTTCGATATATGATTTTTTGTAATTTCTTGTCATCAAATGCTTTTTATTATGTTGGTTCTTATTTCTATTTTGAGTTTGTTTTTCGATTTCCTTTTGTTATTATTTTTCCCTTTACGTTAAATATTTTTATTTCTTTCTAATCTCTCTGTAAACACCTAGATGTACGTGCATGCTGTGGTCTCCTATAATTGAAGGAACACACGTAAAATAATTGTTTGTATGATTGTGACCTACATTGTATATGTGTATTCTTTGTTGGAGATCCAAATAAATATGTCAGCGCCTTTGCAAAAAGGCTTCATATGATTCACGTTGCAAACTAAACTGTGACCACAGAGGAGAGAGAAGCGGTCTACAATTCTCTCTGGCGGAACGTCAAGTCGTTGCGGGTAGCTATATTGACTTGTGTGATTGTCAAGGAAGGTGCCGGTACTCGTAACAAGACGTTGACGGATCGCCGACGTCTGTTTGCTTAATCTAATTAAATCTGGTGCCACATATCATAAGTAATTCCGAGGCTGCGGGTAAGAGCCTTTATAAATAAATAAATAAAGAGGTATATCGTACATTTCGGCAGTTATGTTTAAGTCCCATATAATAAGGGGCGTGCTTGTTGTCAAAACCGGGCACCAATCCATACTCCGTGGCTGCTTCTGATAAATTTCTGATGGAGAAACCCTATAACTCTTTGTCTGACCTGGGAATCGCACCCAGGACCTCATTAGTTACGCTTGTGACTACTAGGCCAACGACACAGTCTAAGGTAGTTGTGTTCGCAGTGTCGACGGCGCGTTCCTGTTCTACGCACGCCTCAAGGAGATGTCAGCAAATGGGAAGGGGTTCGAGAGGGCCGATGCCTGCCAGGGTTGCGGGACTGTTCATAAGAGATACCGTGGCCCTGGAACACAAGGGGCTAAGAAGAAACATGGGTGGGTTTTAGTCAATACAAGTCTGACACTCCCTCCCGCTCCGCCCACAGCGGGAGGGGGTCATTTGATGATTTCCCATCCGTAAAAAAAAAGGTAGTCGTGTTCTTACTACTTCGTTTGTTTCATTCGCAGTTATTATCGCAAGACGCGTGTCACTTGAGTCTGTAGCTCGTGGACACGAAGTAAGACACTCAAGCTTTCACGCAAGCCTGCTCGCAATAGAGTCTGGCATGCGTTATTAAAACCGTGATCGTGAGACCGTGCGTTTCCAACTATGTGTGTGTTGGCCTTCTGAGTCTTCCTTTTCTGTACAACTGACAAGCATATGGCATAAGATAGTAAGACCACGTATGACCGAGTTTCCTTATCTGAGTATTCTCCAATGGAGCAGAAATGATTTAAGATGGGAAGAAGAATTAGCTGAGAAATTGGTATTTTTCTCTTTTGCTTCGGAATGTTCCAATTATTCAAGATTTTAGCAAACCAATTGTGCATTAGGTGGCAGTATTAGTTATAGGTACTAACACATTTACCATGATTTTCAACTGCAACCAACTGCAACTGTAACCCCAGACTATTTATGTAACTATGTAGGCTGTATCTTCCAAAGTCGGGCTCATAATTCATTTTTAAACTGCGTATTTTCCATAAACATCCCAATATCGAGGCGAAAGGAGTATCTGAGGATCGAAGCAGGTGGCGTTCTAGCCTTCCCCCATGGGGAAAACGCGAGAATTTGTGTATGAATCTGAACATCTCATCAATCCATCAACACAATATCTAATAAATAATTAATGACTTCTCAAACTATTCTCAAGATCCATTTTTCATTCTATAAAGAAAAGAAGGAACATTTCAAAGTACCCGCGAATCGTGCACTGCCATAAATCTTGTGAAGTCAGTGCACACAATGAGGCTACTGTCAGTGTGACGTCAATTTATTGCGTCAATATATTGACGTGGATGGCAGATAATGGGTGCTCCTACCCTACGGTAGGTTCTTGAAGAATTTTAAAAGCGAAATGCGAAGGAACTTGGATAAGTGGTTTTTTGATTTAAATAATGGTTTTATTTTAGGATTATCTACGGTGCGATGAAATCTATCTATACTTAATATGTATATATATTATTTATAATAGGTCTTTACCTATGAAATTGCCGTATTGCAGTACAGACTTTTTCAAACAAAAAAAAGTTTTGATTGGCTATAAGTTCTAAATTCAAATTGATTTTGTTTTAAAAATATGACATTCTATTTACAAAATCAGTCTTATGTTTATTGATTAGCGTTGTATTTTCATTACATTTCAAAATTTTTCCTCATAACGGATACTTTGAAATTTCGTGTAATTATGGAATATGAGTTCCGTCGTGGCACCAACGCGGCACAAACGACCCGTAACATCAACGACGTTTACGGAGAGAACTGTACAAACGAACGCACAACCCGTTATTGGTTTGCTCGGTTCCGTTCTGGGAATTTTGACTTGAAAAATGAACCTCGTGGTCGTCCGGAAACTTTGGTCAACAATGATGAATTAAAGGTGATTGTTGAAGCTGATGAAACTCAATCTACAGCTGAGCTGGCAGCAGCTTTTGATGATAGCATTAAAACAATATTGGTCCATTTGCGACAGATTGGCAAGATAAAAAAAGCTTGATAGATGGGTGCCCCACGAACTTAACGATCGCCAGCGCAACGTACGCGTCGAGACTTGCCTTGCGCTGCTTAACAGGCACAGAAATGAAGGAATTTTGAACCGAATTGTTACGTGCGACGAAAAATGGATTCTTTTTGACAATCGAAAGCGCTCAGCAAGTTGGTTAGATCCTGGTTCGGTACCAAAGCAATGTGCAAAACGAAAAATGACCCCTAGAAAGGTGATGGTCACAGTTTGGTGGTCTAGTGCTGGTGTGATTCATCATAGCTTTTTACAAAACGGCGAGAGCATTACTGCAGATGTGTACATTGAAGAACTGACCACAATGATGGCGAAACTCGCACGTCTGCAACCAGCGTTGGTCAATCGGTCGTCTCCACTGCTACTTCACGACAACGCGCGGCCCCATACTGCACAACAGACCGTCTCTAAGCTGCATGAGTTGGGTTTGGAAGCTCTCCCTCATCCGCCATACTCACCAGATCTTGCGCCTTCCGACTATTACTTTTTCCAAAATTTGGACAACTTTTTAGCGGGAAAAAAATTCAATTCCCGAGAGGCAGTACAAAACGCCTTTGAAGAGTTTGTTGTCTCCCGTCCAGCTGATTTTTTCAAGAAGGGCATCCATAAACTGCCACAGCGTTGGCAAAGATGCATTGATTGCAGGGGTGATTACTTTGAATAAAAGAAATAAATAAGTTCGAAAAAAAAAATACTTTAACTTTTTTCAAACAAAACGGCAATTTCATAGGTAAAGACCTAATATTTATCTATACTAATATATAATTAATAATATTATAAAGCTGAAGAGTTTGTTTGTTTGCTTGAACGCGCTAATCTCAAGAACTACTGATCCGATTTGAAAAATTCTTTCAGTGTTAAATAGCCTATTTATCAAGAAAGGCTATATATCATCACGCTACGACCAATAGGAGCGGAGCAGCAATGAATAATGTTTCAAAATCAGGGAAAATGTGACGCAGACGAAGTTGCGCGGGACAGCTAGTAGTATGATAAAGGCCAGCGTAAACCGAGCTCGGCACGGCAGGGCATTTTATCTTAACCGAACGTAAATTCATAGTACGTAGCTAGTCGTAACTGTCGTGAGGGAAATCCCGTGTGATGCCTTGGGGTCGATTTCTCAACATTGGTATTTGTATCTTGATACTACTGGCTACGTATGGTAAAGATAAAAATGCCCTGCTGCTGCTGCCATGCCGTGCCGTCCACGGTGTGCGCTGGCCTTAATTATTTTAGGGTAAACTGGTACTGTTATTCATGGTTTTAAAGACGGGACCAAACTATTTGTTGCATCTTAATTATATGTCAGTTTAATACTGAAGTTTATCAATACACATATACACATTATAGAATAGAATAAAATTTTAATTTACACCAAAAATTTAACATAACGACAGTTGAAAGGCTAATTGACCTAAGCGACATTTAGTAAAACTTGCAGGAGGATGGATTAAACTTTTATTTTTGGAAAGCAAAATCATAAAATAACAACTATTTATTAGACCTTTATTTATTTTATACAGTAAATCCCTAATTAAGTAAGGGTTCTTTTTAAGCTATTACTGTTGTTAATTGTGTATTATTTTGGAAATTTTATGTTGGTTAGCCCAAAATGTATCAAATTTTGTATTTTTTTGAGAAAGGCAAATTGGTTCAAATGCTTGCTGTAAAAAAATAGCTGACAGTAAACTGGCTCAAGTATCGACTTAGAATAAAACAATACGAGAGAAGATGAATTGAGCGCCATGTCAACTGACAGTTGAATAAGCACAATGATAGTAAGCAACATGATGGTTTTACACCAGAGTGAAGTAGCTTGATGCAGATGCCCATTAGAGGGACTGCAGGATGCAACAAAATGAGCCCTTTACTAGATTATTAGTAAATATTGAAGCTTTGGTCAATTAATATAACTTAATGAAAAATGGTTCAAACGACACGCTTTTTTAATGAAGTTGAATGCAAAATGGGCCAAACGACAAAACCACAACTACAGCGAAAAACCCAAATGCCATAATCGACACTCCTCATAAAAGTTCGAAAAAATCAAAATAGCCTAAGTCGTCGAGTCCTCAAATTTGCCTAATTTTGTGTCGTATAGATCAATGAGCTTAGAAATGAGGCATGTTTTGCTGTAGGTGCTAAGCGCCATAAAAGTAGTCAAAAAAAATTGAAACCTGACTCAAACGACGGAGAAAAAATTGCTGATTCCGAATATGTATATAACTCAATATCGCAAAAAATGTCGCTTGTACCAATTAGCCTTTCAACCGTCGATAACGTTTTTACAAAATTACTTATGCACTCGTACCATCCAAAATATTTCAATTAAACACGGATACTACCTATTCAATATTTTTCAACTACAAAAAAATCCGTTGCGCAAATAAAATCCGTTCATTGCTAAGAAGAACAACGCGGTCACACAGGCAGTCACGAGACCGTCAGATATAAACTATAGCCACTAACTTAGTTTTTGATCGTTGAAATAACAAACAAAAATAATAAACGGTAGTTTTGTCGCACCACACAAAAAACCCGTAATGATGTGACGTCACATATATTTATCATCCAACACAAACAGACCAGCAGCATTTATTTACTTATACCACAATGAAAATATCCCATTGTTTGTACACAGCCGACATTCTTCGTAACTGAGGTGTTCCATCGAACGCTGTCAATTAATACCATCCGTCACCATAGTGATATGGCGGTCGCCCTACTCGTAATAGCGGTGACGCAACCGCGCGGATTCCGCGCGATTATCTGTGGATGGCTGCGTTCTTTGGCAGGAAGGTATTGTGTGGGAGTGATGAGGTGTTTTACTGTGGGCTTATGTTATTTATAGGTTTTGTGACATTATTATGTACTGTTATGAGGCGGGTATAGAATATATTAACATACAACAAATTAAACACTAAAATTTTTTATTCAACAATAAACACTTTAAACTTAAATATCGCACTAGTAGTTCACTTAGATCGCTTCTATCCGCAGCCAAAATCAGACTCCTACTTCCGCTAACCCATCGTCTTATTTATAACCGACTCATCTTCGAGAAACTTCCACAACTTCCGTGAACGTCTGGGTAGTTCCTTAGGAGAAACCCAGCTTAGAAAGTTCAACAACTTTCCAGAACCTTCTAGATAGCTCCATAGTTGAACTAATCCTTCTATAAAGTTCCAGAAAGGTCCAAAACTGTCTCGAACTTTCTAGACTTCCATTGTGGAACATTCTAGGATTATTCTCGAATCTACGAACGTAATCCTAGAATGTTCTCGCGAAGCAAACGACGCAACAGTACTAATACGGAATTAGTATGCTAAAAAGAGAAATGTAACTTGCGAACTGGTTTCGTGACGATTTACGGTTACGGGCGATAGTTTACTAAAAGGTATATAAGTGTGTCATGTCATCATGTGACATGTAAGTTGCAAGTTATCAGTAAGGTCCAAAAGTTAACGGCTTAGAAACAATAAATTAATCAGAGATACAAACGTATCATGTCACTAAATTACTGGAGTTTTCTCTATTTACCCACAGTAAAAAAAAATATTTTGTTTAATATAGTCCGCCTTTATATCATCCATTATTATCTGGATTTTAATCCTTAATTTTATAGTTGTAGCCGGAAACTTTTGGACCTTACCATGTATGTAGTCAATAGTAATCATGATAATTCCATTGCCCCATTAGTTTTCGTTGCAAAGTTCTGTAACCTAAACTTGATAGTCAATGTTTCTTAAACTTCCGTCTTGCCACAAACATTCTCTTACCTCATTAAAAAAGTAAACGACCACATTCGCGAACTTACTACGCTCAAATATGTACTCGTGCATGATCTTCATGCAAGCACATACGTACAGCAAAACTTTCTAATCTTCTCTAGATGGAGACGTAAGTACGCAGGTAATATACCGTCTTGCATACAATCTTTATGCTCAATAACTTGGCGTATTTTTATCGAGTACATCCCATTTGATAACTTTCGCATTTCGACAACTAAACAAAATACCATCACAAAAGTGCATCGTCATTTATTGAGTCTCGTGTCGTAACTTTTTGAACATGCGTGTATTCATTCCCATTTGGTAACCTTTTGGTTTGGAAATGACAGTTAGGAATGAGGAGAACTCCTAAAAAAATACCACACGTAATATGCAGTGCCGTCTTTAACCAATTGGAGGCCCTGGGTACTTGAGAAATATGGGGCCTTTGTAGAATGCAAGAGTGAGATAAGCGAGCTCAAATTTTTTGGCACCCCGACAATTCTTGCTTAGAATTTCTTGTGACAAGTTCATTTTAAAAATAATAACATTGAAATAAAAATCAGAAATTGTTACAGAACAGCCACATTAAATGCATGCAAGCCTAGTACTTCGATCATAAGTAAGTCCTACCCAGATTTTGTGTGTGCAGACGGAACTGTTAGAATAAATACCTCATTGAATTCATGCAAGACTACTACTTTTTTAGGGGGAATCACTAAAAAGGCGATTTTATCGGCACCAACATCTTCTTCATGATTCTGCTCTCCTGGTACTTTCTGTTTAAATTCTAAATTGAGTTCTCTCGTGGCAGAGAGAGAAAAAAAATAACAAAACCAAGACAAAGTTTAGTTGTATATTATAGTAACTTGGGGAGCTGACTGTTTCGTACAAAAAACCAGTTGAAAACTATGTTACGAAACGGGACTCAATGTATGAAGATTAAAATAGTTACGAAGTGTCCCTTTTTTCACTTGTTTTGCACGTCTTTTGTTTAGTTGTCCAAACGTTATAGTTGCCATACGGGACGTAGCCTTTTAATCTTATCCTGTACAACGTTATCCAGCGTTGTGAAGCTTTACTCTGATTACTTATTGCGATTACATATTGAAACTGGTTCGAAGCCAAATTGGGGTTATGTAACTGCGAATCGAGTATTGCGATATATTTCTAAGGAAATATTGTATATAATGAAAACAATATTTAGTAAGAGTAATGCCTCTATGAAAGGGATTACGTAGTTTCTTATGAATGTTAAATGATGTGTAAATTATTTATCGGGTATAATTTTTTGGTGTTTCTGGCATATATACAAGTTCTTACGTACGGTTTTACTCTTGAGTTAACTTAGAGACATCACTATGTTAATTTGTGTGCGATGGATCGCCATGGATTCCAGACGGAAGAAAACATTTGTATGGCTTATTTGAAATTGTTCCTGGAGATCTGATCTAGCCGGAATGTGTTACAGTTGTGTCTGTAAACACATTCACGATGTAACTAATTTGGGAATATATTGGCAATTCCTAGTAATCATCATTATTTCAATTTGTGTGGGCCCAGACATTTGTTTCGTTTAATCTAATATATAAAATTCTCGTGTCACAGTTTTCGTTGCCATATCATCCGAAACGGCTTGACCGATTTTGATGAAATTTTGTGTGCATATCGGGTAGGTCTGAGAATCGGCCAACATCTATTTTTCATATCCATAAAAAACCCCGCGAACGAAGTCGCGGGCAGCAGCTAGTATTTTATAAGTATTTAACAGTTAGCTAACTATTTTTGTACAGCATACCTAAACGGCAATACATTTTCATTTATTTGTAAGACATGTATAATAAATGATAACGGTCCAACCGTGTTAAAAAAATCCATATGCTTATCCGTCATCTATTCTTTCATAAATCTACAGTGTGGCCAAATTACAAAGTCACTAGGTATTGTAAAACCAGCGCTTGTCCTATCGTAAAAACAATAAACTACTTAACTTAAAAAAAAAAAACAATAATAACTCCAGAATGGTATGTACTAAAAGCGGATGTTTATAAATAATAAAGCAATCTGGCTCGAGTTCCAGCTTTCAATAAATAGGTTTGTTGGAGATAATACTCCGCCTTCAGCGATGGACTTATCGGATTCCAACGGAGATTCTATTATTTAAAACCGCTCCTGTTTTGTTTTTTAAATGCCATTGTTCTTTTTTAAAAGCTTTTATTTAACTTGCCTGACTACTACTTGCGTGGCCCTGTGGAAGCAGCCCCACTTACGACCAGTAAGTAAGCCATGGGTTCAAACCTAGGCAGGCGCATTACTTTGTGTAATTTATTTTATCACCGCTGCCCTCAAAAACGGTGAACGAAAACATCGCGGGGAAACCGGCATGTCCTAGAACTAAAAATTTGAAGACATTAACGTCTACCAACCCGCACTGGGCCTGCGTGGTGGATTACAGCCCACTCCTTCTCACAGAGAGGAGGCCTGTGTCCCAGCAGTGGGAACATAATACGCTGATGATGATGATGATGATGATGATGACTGTCTCGTGGCCTCGCCAAGTGGTCGCAAGCTCAATTGCTGAGCATGAGCATCTGTTATTGGTTTTCTCCATCAGGAATATCTTAGTAGCAGCCACGGTGTCTGGTTCTGTGCCCAATTGATGGCAATACACTCGCTCCCTTCCATCCTGAGACTTTGTGTTATGTGGGTGTACTATTATATACCTCTGTCTAACCCTCTGGGATTACAGGCGTGATGTTATAATATGCATCTTCATCATGTCTTAAAAAAGGTTCCAAATACATTTTGAAATATCCTAATTTGCCTAAGTGGAGCCTCTATAAAAGCCAACTTATAAAATTGCCTATTTGAATAATATGATAAATGGTTATGCATGAAAGCTTACATAACTCTAGGCTATATTTCTTTGGCCCATTAGCCATAAGTATATTTCGGCAGACATCTTAAATAATTCGGTTTAGTAGGGTTTAAAAATAAATGTTTCAATATACTACGCGTACGTTTAAGTTTGTGGAATATTTCTCCGTGTTTAAGTTCTGTGATAAGTGAACTAATACACATTTAGGAGTAGGAATAGGGTGTAAAGTTCCTCATCCCCTAATGAAAAGGGAGGATCCTCCGACCAGACGGCTGTTATGTCTGTCGGTGGGCAACTGCCCGAAAGCTGTTGTCGAGTTTCTCTACATATTCTTAAGTCGATGTAAACTTTTGCTTGCGAGATTCAGACCATTTTAATTCTTCAGTTTGTTCATAGATGGCGCTGTAGTTGTTTTTGTTATAAGTTGCTTCGTAGGTCGCTACATCACTCCCCCCGGCGACCGCTACACACATTTTGAAGTTTCTCTCTTTTCTACCTTTTAATATCTGTATTAAGTAAAACTTAGCAGGTATGTGACAAGATGTATGGACATGGACGAGGGAACATGGGGTATGTGAGAATCATTCTACATTCAGTGTCTTCATTATCTGACTCTTTCTGTTCTTCTTTACTCGACCAAGTAATGCACTGCACTGACTGAACGTGATGTTCTTGCCTATACCATGAGCACGACAAAAGTACATGAGTTCAATGAATCAAGTTTGACGACACGGCATTTAAAAATAAATTTGAACTGGATTCCTACGTTTTTTTCATTCTACGAGTACTCACCAAGTCAACAGTAATAATATGAATTTTTACCTATCTTGATCGACGATATTACCAAACAATTGAATCTGCTTCGAATTTCAATGATTGGAAATATTTAATTCTCAATTTAAATATGGGTTTATATTAGGTCTTTACCTATGAAATTGCCGTTTTGTTTGAAAAAAGTTAAAGTATTTTTTTTTTTCGAACTTATTTATTTCTTTTATTCAAAGTAATCACCCCTGCAATCAATGCATCTTTGCCAACGCTGTGGCAGTTTATGGATGCCCTTCTTGAAAAAATCAGCTGGACGGGAGACAACAAACTCTTCAAAGGCGTTTTGTACTGCCTCTCGGGAATTGATTTTTTTTCCCGCTAAAAAGTTGTCCAAATTTTGGAAAAAGTAATAGTCGGAATGCGCAAGATCTGGTGAGTATGGCGGATGAGGGAGAGCTTCCAAACCCAACTCATGCAGCTTAGAGACGGTCTGTTGTGCAGTATGGGGCCGCGCGTTGTCGTGAAGTAGCAGTGGAGACGACCGATTGACCAAAGCTGGTTGCAGACGTGCGAGTTTCGCCATCATTGTGGTCAGTTCTTCAATGTACACATCTGCAGTAATGCTCTCGCCGTTTTGTAAAAAGCTATGATGAATCACACCAGCACTAGACCACCAAACTGTGACCATCACCTTTCTAAGGGTCATTTTTCGTTTTGCACATTGCTTTGGTACCGAACCAGGATCTAACCAACTTGCTGAGCGCTTTCGATTGTCAAAAAGAATCCATTTTTCGTCGCACGTAACAATTCGGTTCAAAATACCTTCATTTCTGTGCCTGTTAAGCAGCGCAAGGCAAGTCTCGACGCGTACGTTGCGCTGGCGATCGTTAAGTTCGTGGGGCACCCATCTATCAAGCTTTTTTATCTTGCCAATCTGTCGCAAATGGACCAATATTGTTTTAATGCTAACATCAAAAGCTGCTGCCAGCTCAGCTGTAGATTGAGTTTCATCAGCTTCAACAATCACCTTTAATTCATCATTGTTGACCAAAGTTTCCGGACGACCACGAGGTTCATTTTTCAAGTCAAAATTCCCAGAACGGAACCGAGCAAACCAATAACGGGTTGTGCGTTCGTTTGTACAGTTCTCTCCGTAAACGTCGTTGATGTTACGGGTCGTTTGTGCCGCGTTGGTGCCACGACGGAACTCATATTCCATAATTACACGAAATTTCAAAGTATCCATTATGAGGAAAAATGTTGAAATGTAATGAAAATACAACGCTAATCAATAAACAAAAGACTGATTTTGTAAATAGAATGTCATATTTTTAAAACAAAATTAATTTGAATTTAGAACTCATAGCCAATCAAAACTTTTTTTTGTTTGAAAAAGTCTGTACTGCAATACGGCAATTTCATAGGTAAAGACCTATTATTTATAAAAACAATTCAACTACCTTTAAAATAAAAGTTGGCGCAGTGGCTGAGCAATCGACTGCTGCGCTGCGTATCGCGGGATTCGATCCCCGCACGGATAGTTGTTCCGGGTCTGGCTGTTTATGTATGTGAGTTTAAATGTTTGTAAACGCACCCACGATACAGGAGAAATTCCTAGAGGATCAATTTTTCTATAAATAAACTGCCCAAAAATGTAAAGTGGAATACAATGTTGTAATGCTGTATTTGTTAATGCTAATCTAAACTGTAAAGTTTGATCTGCGCTGGTTCCAAAAATTCTTTCACTATGGGGAAGCTAACTCTCTCTTCCAAGTTTCAAAGCCTTTATCAGGACGTCCCGTGCCATAATTTCTAACCATAACGCAGGCGATGCCGCGGATAAAAGTTAATCATAAAGTGTTCAAATCCCATTATATGCACATATATTTTCGTTCCGGAAGCAACCAATTGTGTGGCAGATCGATTTCAAAGCCGTATGTAAGTGTCGAACATTCAACGTCGACATTATTTCCCCCCCCTTGAAACCGCATACGTTCGAGCGAGATAGGGGATAGTAAATCGTTATGGACGATCAGATTTAAGAAAAGAGGATTTATGTTAAATCTGTTGTCACGTTTTGTTCCGTGATTGTACGGTTTTTGGAAGAAAATTCTACTTCAGCTTTGAGATTTAAAAATCTCAAAGCTGAAGTAGAATTTTCTTCACATTTACCATTTATGATCACTCCATTTTTACCCGAAGGTTTCGGCAAAGGTATAGGTACTAAATACACACGGGGACGAACCTGTGGTCATTAACCGGGCAAAACATCAGGCTTCGGACAGCTACTGAGAATTTCATTTTGAAAAATCCAATAACCCACCCGACCTGGGAAATACAGGATTTTCTTCTGTTGGCTACGCTAGCCATCTAGCTAGACCATCGAGGGAGTAATTTTTATTTTTTTTCCATTTTTATTATTTTATCGACTCAGTTAGTCTCGATTTCTTCGAGTTTGAATGAAATTGAATGTTCACGATTCCAATTAGTGTCAATTTGACATTTATTAGAATCCCCATATTTATGTGCTCTGGTGATCTTAAGGGGATTGTTTTTTTTCGGTCCTGTACGTGCTTTATGTGAATCGAGAATGGCTCTTTTATTTTCAGAAAATTATTTATCAAATGGCTGACTGTTGTGATGGACCGTTGTGGCAATGATTGTTGAGCCTTTTGGCTTTTATCCTACGATGATTATCTCAAAGTTTTTGCTGTGCAAAAGTAGCCACCGCATATCATTTGTTTTGTTATACCAAACAGCAAGTAACACAAACCCTCCATGTTTCAACGAATAATCGAATAACCAACAACTCGATTATTAATTGTATACAGGCTGTGTTGCGCGACTCACGCTTGACCCGTCTCGATCTTGCTCGGAAGCTAATGGGCCGCGAAGCTAAGCCGTGCGATGCGGTAATCGAGTACTCGTAACGATTCCATATCGATTCTTGTTTTATTATACGCGAATTCCGAAAGTTAAGCCTTTATTTTGGTGTCGTTATGGGTCATTATCGTGAAACAGGAAGATTGTTGTTCAAGGTCTGGCGAATGAAGTGCTTGAATGGGATTGATTTGCATTTTGATTTTTTAAATTCGTTTCTGTGAACACATTGTGAAATGCTGGGCTTTTATAATACTTGCGTTTGATATTAAATTCATATGATAAACACGGTTACTGGCTTTGTCGACGTATTCTTTGAAAGGGGTTATAATAAAGATATTTTGCAACAAATTAAGTCCAGTTAACTGCGGGTCAAAACTAGTTGGTCACAGAACTGTGTTAGTTCTTCGATTTTATGAAATTTTCTGACTTGTTCTCCTCTCTTTATTTTATTTTGTAAAATTTGAACACAGTGTAAATTGTTGATGAATAAATATGATGATGATGAATCTACGCTAAACATTTAATTGATACTGTTCAGAACAGTAGGTATCTTGATAGTTTTTTTTTAGAAATTGGTTTTCGAAGGATTCATTCGTTCATGGGCTATTAGAACGCTATCAATACATATATCGCATGCGTACATAATTCAACATAATGTAGTAATTTGTTTTCGACAACCGAACGCAAACTTTCACAACACTATCTTGAGATAAACAAAACTTTAAGTAACGCTATAATTACTTTCCTACACATAAACATGTTATCAATGCGGATTTGGACGCCAATAATAAATGTTGGGTAGAAGGTTACGGGAAGTATCCCGTTGCTATGGCAACGCTCGGTAAGTTTTCTGCTACGATGCGTTTTAATGTGGTGTTGTTTTGTATCTGTGTTCTGAGCTGACGATTTTTATTTATCCGGTATTGTGCCGGAGTCTAGTGAATTACAATTTGTATGGCATTTTACTAAAAAGCTTCTTGTTACTAACTAAAAATGTAATTAAATATCTGTATCTGGCTTCTAAATAAAGAGCGTTTAGCAAAATAATCTACCAGGGTGGTAGAAATATTAGGAGCTCTCACGAGAACGTATGACGACACTAATCTTAGCCGGTTACATTTGAGGTTACACTACGGCGCAGAGGGCGCGGGCGGTGTGTCACTTCTCTAACTGTCACACATCTATCAGCCCTGAATCCCTACCCTATTATCCGTTAAGCAAGTTTGAGGGAATTACCTTCAATTTACGACAACATTTCAGTTACATGGTGTTTGTCTACTCCAAGTGTTATTTTGAGTGAGGTGATAAGAGTTAATTTTGGCCTTAATTGAAAAGATTTTGTCCATGATGATACTAAAGAAGAACAGCCGCTCCGGTCGATCTTTAGGTTTAGTCATGCTTGCCTAGGTAGGTCCGTGGATAGGTGACCACCCATTACATACCGAGTTTCCTCCGTGCCTCGGAAAGCACGTTAAGCCATTGGTCTCGCACATTCATTACAGATAGTCAGTCGCCTGGAAGTCTGCCAACCAGTCTTACCAAGGGGTATCGTATTATTACCCAGTAAGACTTGGTTTCTGGAGGTTATATAGGCAGTCGCTCCGTGGACAATACTGGTATTCAGGTGAATCCAATAATACTGGAAGCCGACCCTAAAATCGTTGGGAAAAGACTGGGCAGACGATGAGTATTTTTTTTTTGTCTAAACTAATATTATAAAGAGGAAAGATTTGATTGTTTGTTTGTTTGCATTGAATAGGCTCCGAAATTACTGGTCCGATTTAAAAAAAATATTTCAGTGTTAGATAGCCCATTTATAGCGGAAAGCTATAGGCTATATATCATCACGCTACGACCAATGGGAGTGGAACAGCAATGAAAAATGTTGCGAAAACCTGGAAAATGTGACGCAAACGAAGTTGCGCCGGTCAGCTAGTTTTAAATAAAACGTTGCCCCACACTAGGAATTTATCCTGTATCGTGGGTGCGTTTATAAACATTTAAACTCACACAAACAGCCAAACACGGAACAATTATCTGTAGGACTTTTTCTTTACGGATGGGAAATTATCAAATGACTTCTCTCGCTCTGGGCGGAGCGGAAGGGAATGTCAGACTTGACTGACTAAAACCCATCCATGTTCCTTCTTAGCCCTTTGTGTTCCAGGGCCACGGTATCTCTTTCGAGCAGCCCGCAGCCTATTATCTGTAGGCCTTAGAAATATTAGTTCCGCGGGGATCGAACCCACGACACGGAGCGCAGCAGTCAATCGCTTAGCCACTGCGCCAACCGTGCCGTTAATTTAAAACGTGTATTTTATTTGGATTCACATTGTGTTTTTTATTACAGCGTTTAAGAATTTTCTGATAAACCGTTGATCACAGATGTCATTTGAAGATCATTATCGGTCGTTACAGGTTGTCCAAAGCCCGTAAGTGTGTTACCAATCTTATGAAGGGGTAATGGTGTCGTAATTCTTAGAAACTGGTTTGCTGGAGGTCAGATATTCCGATTTCTCTCCATGTGAAATACTGGTCACCACTGTATTCGGTTATACTGTAAGCAGGCCTTTAGCATTGTTGGGAAAAGCCCATGATGTAGCAAATGATGATGGCAGATCCTCATTGTTTTGATAGCAACAAAACGACTTAGCTAGGATTACAACCCCTTCACTGCAGCCGGTATGTAATAGCTAGGCGGCTAATCACGACACTAAACATTATTAGATATCGTCGCCCCGACCTGACTGTGTTGCGGTGAAATCCGGTTTAACCGGATGCGGTTAAATATCAATATTTCGTGCATGTAGCAACTGACTGACCTACGTAACCCAATTACTAAGGCTATACCTATATTCTAAAGCTTGACCGTAGAATACAGGTCAGTATTACCTATCTTAATCTCGTTAATTTGTTTATAGTAACTTATTTAAATTGTAATCTTACTATTTAATCATTGTATAATTTGTGTAATTTAAATTGTTTCTGATCTGATTTGGTTTTATAGCTATAGCTAGCTTTATAGTATTTTTTGTTATTTATTTATATCACAATATTTGTTTCTGTGGTAGTGCTCGTCTAGTGGCAACCACTGTTCTCTAAATATGTCTATCTGCGGATAATGGAGTGGACTGCAACATTACTACTAAGTTTTATTAACCCTATGTCTTACATATGTTGTAGTTGTTTTAAATCCCTTAAATAAATAAAATAAAATAAAATAAGCACTTTTTAATATTTGAACAAAAATAAAATAGAAGCCCTCCTGTCTATGGAAAGCCTAGGGTTCAAGCTACCGGTTGTCAGCTCCAGAGAGAGGTAACTCCTAACAATGAGCTGTGTCGTAGGCTGTTTTTTTTTTAATAAGTAACAATTATTTATTAATTTTAACTTTATATAGAGCAAGTGATACATAGGCGTTAGATAACATTTAGATACTTAGGTATCTAAATGTTATCTAACGCCTATGAAAAACTTGTAAATCTATTTTTAATTTTTTTTAAATTAAGTTTACCATGTGCCAAAAACTCACCCTACTAATAAATACACATCCTGTTCATCAAAGAACTCTCAAAGCCTTGTTATTTAGCTTGCACGGAGTCTAACACCCCATCCACTAACCTCGAGCGATGGGACTCCAAGTGACACGCCCGGGCTTCACTTGTTTCCGTTGCGTGAGCTAGTACAGACAGCATCATTAAGTAGTAACCCCCCTGGCGTACTCGGCCGGACTGTAGAGGGGTTAGCACATACTGACGCTGTCTGTACCGCCGGTCGCAAGTCAACTACAACAAAGGCATTTGTTTATTCGGGCAAAAGGTAACTCAACTTTACGTTGATCAACCCAAATAAGCCCACGTATCAAAAACACTCCACAAATGACAGCAAATCCTGTACTGTTCATATCAAAGAACTCTAGATGAAGCCGTGTTATTAAGCGCTGAGTCTAACAAAGTTATTTGCATGTTACATCAGTCACATACGGTACTGAATTACTCACGGTATTAGCTTATTCAAGTAGTATTCATGTGAGGTGAACGAATGGAAACTAAACCTGAATGAGTGAATGAATAGCATTAATTTAGAATGAGGTCGGTTTGTGTTAGGTGAACGTTTTATCCGTTCGTACTCATATTATAAAGAGCTAAGTTTGTAATACGAAAATTCAGATTAAATTATAAAAATTCTTCCACTAGTGTGAATCTACATTATACCCGAATGCCATAGGCTATATCAATACGTTCCCGTCAATTTTTTTTTTTTTTTAAGAGGAGTTAAGCCTGGTTTTGCAGTAATAATGCACTGAACCAATGATAATGTGCTGTTAGAGTCTTTCTGCAGCCGATCTGCAATATAATGGTCCATACTGTTTTGATCGAACCTTAAGTTGTTGTTGTGGCGTGATTGGTGTACAACGAAAGCAGAAGACGTGCTGTGCTGTATCCCGAATAAAATAGAATATGAGTAAAATAATGACTATGTTTGGTTTAGATTTATTATTTATTTACCACCAATTATAGAACATTACAGACAAGTCCAATACGATGCTATAAGTCACAATATGTGGTGTGGTGTGTGGTTATGTATGGTGTCGGACGTAAAGAATAGCAACATCCCATATCTTCCCGTGGGTGTCGTAAGAGGCGACTAAGGGACTTGCCAGAGAATGGGCAGCAGCGTTCTTTGTGCTTTTGTGATAACCGTACTGCGATCGCCAACCCGCCTGCCAAGCGTGGCGATTATGGGTGGCGATTATGGCAAAACCCCCCTTATGTCAATGTAGCAAAACTTGGGGTAGGCCTATGTCCAGCAGTGGACGTCTTTCGGCTGAAATGATGATGAAGAAGTCACAATACAACATATATGTGTATACAACCACATAAAAGTAAAATTAACATTACACTTAGTCTAAATATTAATGCTTAAGGTGGAAGTTTAATCGCGCTTTCCCATACATTGTTTTTTTCTCAAATTCTCGATACTTATATGCTTTTTGTAGAAGTAATGAAACAACATGATGTTATTACGAATTAGTGTTGTCGCAAATCCCTTCAAACATAAAGAAATAACAAGGTTTGTAGGATTTCCAGGGCCGAAAAAAAACGAAAAATCTTTGCTAGTGTGCGTGCTTGGAGTCACACCATCTACCGGATATCTAAAGAACTTCTAAAGAACAATCGAGCCCCTTGCATAACAAAACTCGAAATAATTATCTGTTGATACTAGATGGCGTGGCGTTGTCATTGTAAGGTGGTGACAGTAAGTCTTAGTGTGTGCGTGACTTTTGATTTCATTCTTCAAACAAGTAGGTAGGTAGGTAGATAAATCTAATTTGGGTAAATTAGATTTATAATTTCATAAGAATGAAGTTAAATATTCTTAAACTATGTCAAGTTGTTCACCCAAACCAATGTTTGAAAGTACCTATTAGGGATGAAATGTGTAATTCGGAGTTGGTTAATGGTTGGCTAATTTTATTGCGTGATAGCTAAAACTTATTAGTTATTAACAAGTAGGTATTCAGACATACCAAACATTCGTTATGAAGCCACAGCTTTTTGTACGTGGACTTTTCGCGGTTTATCTAATAAACTAATAATGTACTTACATTATATAACATTACATTCATTCATCACACTATTTACATTCATGAATGTAGGTAAGTACTACCTGCTTACCTACTAAAACATACCGACGCAGTCAAGGTTATGTTGGGAGAAAATTAAGCGTCGTAACTGTTTCTAATAATAATGATCACAGTGAAAAACACAAACCTAACTGTCGTTTTTGCTTTTAATTTCATTCTTATGTCTACGGAATAGAAGTCAAAGTCGGTTGACCGGACTGTAAAAAAGGCGAAGTGGTAACTGAACTAGAGCTATTCGTGTTATTGTGCGATTTTCCATCATGCTTTAATCTAGGCTTAGGACTAGCAGAAAAGTTTCCAAATATGCATTAGTATTTAATTTGGTTGAAACTACGTAAACTTACAAACATTAGGTATTACATTCTTTCTATTTCCAAGAAACATTGAAGCATAAAACAAAATACATCAACGTTTAATCTCGAAAATGTAGTCTTTAAATGCTTGACAGTAAAGATTATATTGATCGCATTATAATGTCTGTTAGATTTCCGAGAACCGAAATCTAAATCACAAAATTCGCGCTATCCTTTTTACTCCGCTATGTTACCCTTAGTTAGAAAGAGAGAAAGCGGATTTCTAACTACGTTTGGATTTCATTTGGTGATGGATTTGATTGTCGATTCGGTTGGTGGTAGATCGTTAGCGTTTGGTTCGGATAGGTAGATTATTAGAATCAGATCTTCAAGTTTGAGAAATCTATACGAATCGATTTTCTAAATTAAACTGCATATAAGCGCAGACAAAATTAGCGTTAAATAAATAAAACAAAGATTTTTTTCCAGTCTCTGTGTCAATTTGATTTATATTTGATTAGGTATACAAAATTATACATTATGATTGCAGACGAAAATATTAGGTAAAAAAAAAATAAGCAGCCGTCGACCTCCTATGTTAAAAATTGCTCAGAGTAACAGGCTTTCCAAATGATCTAAAAACAAAAAGTTTGTTTCATTACCTACAGTCAATGACGTATCACTACATAGTATAAAACAAAGTCGCTTCCCGCTGTCTGTCCCTATGTATGCTTAGATCTTTAAAACTACGCAACGGATTTTGATGCGGTTTTTTTTTAATAGATAGAGTGATTCAAGAGGAAGGTTTATAAGTATAATATATGCATAATATAGTAGAGAAACACTGATAATGTTAGAGGTTTCCAATGTGATGTCGACAGACATTCTGTAGTATATTTAGTATCTGCATTGCACCCGCGCGAAGCCGGGGCGGGTCGCTAGTTATAAATAAAGCGATGTTGGCGGGCACGGGCCGTACCGCCGTACGGGAGAGGAATCAATGTCAAGAAATGATTATGTAGGTATTAAATTTATAATTTTGAAATTGTTGTGTTATACCTGTGCGAAGCCGGGGCGGCCTGCTAGTTCGATAATAAAAATAAGTAAAGCCAAGGATACACTAGGGGACAAATGTGCCACGACATGTATCGGCGACATGTCAAGCGAAGCCGGCCGATTTCGCCTGACAAATATGGCGACAACGCGCGACTTATGTCCGCAGCGACGTCAGGCGAAATCGTGCGACTTCGCGAAACTTCGCCTGACATATCTAGCGACATCACGAAGTTTCGTTTCACAAGGCAGGCGATATCCAGCCACCGAGGTAGTGTTGTTGGCTGCGGCGTACACAATTATTATTAAAAGTCAAAGAAAAAAGACGAGAAGATGGTGGGTTAGAAAGTACTATGTAAAGTATGAATTCGCGCAATGTTACGACTCGGACAAAATAGGTAAGTTTATGTGGAATTATCATGTATGTTCACACGGCGACACATCAAGCTTTACACTTCCAGTATAACGTGGCCTCGCTTTGTCTATATATTCTATACAGTGACAAATTTGCATAAACTGGTTTTTTCATACCTTGATCAGCGGTCGTGCGTACCTACTGTTATAATTACATATGTACCTACAATACAACGAAAATGTCACAAACCGTCGCAGCGTCGTGGACACTAAAAAGTAACATTACTCAAGAATGCATGTGTATTGTGGTCATTATTTTGACAACCTTGTTCGAGCAAAGTCGACCTTGCCGTCAACTCAAACTAACTAAATCGCAAACTATTAGTAACTAGCACCCCGCCCCGGCTTCGCACGGGTATTTAACAATACACAAACATAAATAAACCCTTCTATTTGCGTCAGGTAACTAAAAAAAGTCTCTGTGGTGTGAAAATCTGTATGGACACCATACAGAATTTCACACCACAGATAATTTTTTTGGTTCTGTATGGTGTCGGACGTAAAGAATAGCACCATTCCATATCTTCCCGTGGGTGTCGTAAGAGGCGACTAAGGGACTTGCCAGAGAATGGGCAGCAGGGTTCTGTGGGCTTTTGTAACAACTGTTCTGCGATCGCCAACCCGCCTGCCAAGCGTGGCGATTATGTCAAAACCCCCCTTACTTATGTCAATGGCGACACTTGGGGGAGGTCTATGTCCTGCAGTGGATGTCTTTTGGCTGAAATGATGAATGATGATGAACTAAAAAATAATAATTATAAACAAAGTTTGAATATTCCCCTCCCGAACGGCCCGTACTCCAGTGACGCCTACATCGTATTAGGTGATGCCTAGCCAGCTGAGCAGGGTGAGCGGCGACCACGCAACTTTCTTCTAATACTTACATTTTTAAACTCGTGATATCTTTCGAATGGAATGTTCGAATTGAATAATTCAAACAGTTCTATAAAGGTATTGAAACAGTCTTGAATATGAAGTAATTTATTTCGATAAGGATTAATACCAAGATACAAATACAGAGCCTTTTCTAACGGCGGCATTAAAATATATTTTTTTAAATAAAAGAACACTTATTGTGGCATAAATATAATAGTTAGACATATTGTAGCGAAAATAAAAATAAAAGTCGTCACTGCTACATGTTAAAACGTATAATTTTGCTGTTATAAAAAAAAACTAATACAATTTTTTTATAAAAAAAATTTAAAAGGATCAAAAAAAGGAATTAAATAATGGACGACATGTAATATAATTTTATGTAAAGCAGCGAAATGGGTTGTTCAGAATTGTATAAAATCTGTAATTTTGAAAATTAAAACAAGGTGAGAAAGGGGTTGCAACGCCTACTCAGCCCTAGGCGCGATCAAAATGTATACGAGTTTAAATATTACACCGGAAAAAATACATTGCGCGACCTTTTGACACGAATAGGGTTTAAATAAATTAAATGATTGTACAACAAAAAAAAAGAGAAACTATACTATTGCTAAAGATTTAAAAAAAGGATTAAAACAAAATTTGTTCCCTGAAGGTCCGGATCCTCGCTCGAAATCGGATCTTCGCTGTTGCTCCGGGTCTCAGGCGGCAAGCCTCGGAGCCAACCGCCAGTACGCGTCTCCCGACCCCTGGTCGGCCTTGAGTCGCGGCGCCGAAAGTATATGGGTCACTAGATCTTAGCTAGGATAAAAGTCCTAGAACCGATTCTGAGCGAATCTATGGTGAGAAAAATACAGAAAAATTAACACCATGCTCCGAGAGAATCTTTTAAGCAGAAAAAATTTAAAATGTTTCAAATACATACCGGTTCTTGGTGAAATCACTGATAACCGACTATACAGTACAGCACTACAAAATTTATCTTTCTTAGGTCCTTTTTTACTTTATCAATTAAATTACGAAACGGAATAATATGTCTGTTATTTCCAAAGATTTGTCGTCCATCTGAGAAAAATTTTCCTCTGTCACATCCATGGAATCGTCATATTTTTAAATTTGAACCGAAGTAAGAAAAAGTAAATTGATTAGAAATGAGGTCGACTTACACGAACAGAATAGTTTTTATTCAGCCGAAAACAGCGTGATAATGCTGCAATACCCTCTTTCTAAGAAAAAAAGGACGTAAGTACGAGTGAGAAAGAAGAAAAAAACTGGATCAGGCAAAAACAAAAAAAACAGGCATCATATCTGAATCAAACGATATCGAAGTGCAACAAATACTGAATAAACACGGAGGCCACCATATCTAAACGTTATCCGCGCGAACTCGCGATATCTCAATTACATCTATGGAGAATATGAAAGAAAATAACGAACTCCTAAATCTAAATATATATTGTTCAGTTAGAGCCAAACTCTAACCTGCCACATCCTTACAATTAGTAAACTTTAGATCTAAGTAAAATTAACCTAACTTAACATAAGACTTAACTATTACCTATCAACTATAAGAAAAAACTTGGGAATCCCCAAAAATAAATAACGTGAACACGTAAAGTCCAACCTCTAGTTATAGAAACTAAGACAAGTTGAACAAAAAAAAAACTAAGTTTAAGAAAGAAAACCTAAATTAATTAAGTCAAAGAAGAACTCAAGACAGAACTTAAATCAGAGAACTCAAGTCATAAAACTCAAGTTTAAATTCAAATTTAAAATTAAATGTTGAATGTCACGCCATCTGTGTTAAACTAAAAGAAACAAAATAACCTTAGAACACAAGTTGACATAACACAGAAATAAACAGATGTCACTATTAACAGATAATCTATGAAGTTTTTAATCTAAACGAAAAACTATGCAAAGAAATATTCCAAAGAGGAAAAAGGATTAGAAAGCAAATGTCAATGTCAAAATGGAACAAAGAGAATTTAATCCAATTTATTTTAAGATATCTTTGATATGATATTGTCCGGAGTGGACTGAATCACAATCCTGTAGCAAATAGGTGGTCCTTGAAATGACTCTTATTACACGGCACTTAATAAAACGTGGAGCAAGCTTCCCAGAGAAAAAATCACCTCCAGAAGACTTGGAAAAATTCCTTCTCCATACAGTATCACCAACATTTAGAGTGACAGCTGATCGATTAGAATTATATGCACGAGAGTTACGGAGAAAAGCTAAAGAAAGATTATCAGCAACCTTTGCATAAACTTCGCTGAGAGAGGATAGGTTTGAAGCATGACGAGCCCGACTGTCTGCCAAATTAGAGCTTCGAGTCTGACTATTTACATGACTGCTATCCATAAGGACCTCTCTACCAAGCATAAGAAAGTTAGGCGTAAAACCAGTAGCTAGATTAACACAAGAATTGAGGTAAAGCTTCACTTTAGGTAACATTTTAGCCCAACTTCTTTGGTTTTCACCAACCAAAATACCTAAACATGTTATAACGCTTTGGTTGTATCGCTCAACCGTATTTGCTTGGGGTGTATAATATGGCGTAAAAGTAGGTGATTGAATATGGAAAGATCTGAGAAAATTAAGGAATTGATTACTACGAAAAACTGTAGCGTTGTCACAAAGAATAGTACGCGGAACCCCAAAATTAAAGAAAATTTCAGACTCTAACGCTTTTATAACAGAAAGAGCGTCAATCCTTTTCAGAGGAACTAACCAAACATATTTGGAAAAAACATCTACCATAGAAAGGATATATTTATAACCATAATAAGCGCAGGGCAACGGACCAATTATATCGATAGAAATCATCTGTAAGGGCAAGGAAACCTCTTTAGGGTAACACATCTGACCGCGAGGTTGTGTGTTCGAAATTTTATAGGCTTTACAAACCTCACATTGACTTAACGTCGAAGTAACGTCACGGAACATATTTGGCCAGTAGAACAACTCCCTAAGCTTTAGATACGTTTTAGTAACACCGGGATGTATCGAAGGAAATCTATTGTGAATTTCCCAAATAGCGTCTGGAACCTTTTCAGCTGGTAACACCACACGCCATGGTTCAGAAGATAAAGGACTAGAAACAGGCATGCGTCTCATAAGGATACCGTTATTTATAGCGTATGCTGGGAACATTTGTGGCGTATCTCGAGCACCTATATATATCTTCTTATACCAACGGTCATTAGTATGTTCAGGACCCTGGTCAAATGACACAGGATTAGCATGGATCCTGGAAAGAACATCGGGGACTATATGTTGCGAACCTTTACGATGCACAATATCAAAAGTATATTGGGAGATAATAGTAGCCCAACGAGCTAAACGACCAGATGGGTTGTTAAGAGAGAGGAGCCACTTAAGAGCCATATGGTCTGTTATGACAGAAAACTTCATACCATCTAAATAACATCGAAAATGTTTAATTGAATCCAAAACTGACAAGAGTTCACGCTCTGTAGTACTATAATTGCGTTCAGTTTGAGAGAATAAACGCGAATAATAGGCGATTGGATGTTCCACATCGTCTATCTTCTGTGTCAGTACCGAACCAAGACCAACAGCTGACGCATCACACTGCAGGATGAATGGCTTCGAGAAATCAGGACATGCCATAACAGGCGTATCAATTAGCGCTTGTTTCAACTGAGTGAAAGCTTGATCGGCTGCATCGTTCCAACTTATTGGATCATTACCCTTTCTCTTACCGATAAGGGCAGTAAGCGGAGCAATTATAGAAGAAAACCCTTTAACGAAACGCCTATAATAGGAACACATACCAATGAAACCGCGTAATGACTTAGCTGAAGTAGGAGTAGGATAATCTTTAATAGCATCAAGTTTGCCGGGATCGGTTTGAAGACCCTTTTCATTAACAATATAACCCAAATATTTTAGTTCGCTTTTACAAAACTCGCATTTTTTTAAATTTATAGTTAAGCCTGCTTCTTTAAGTCGAGCAAGCACCTTCCTGAGCAGCGCCATATGACTAGAGAAATCTTTAGACACGATTATCAAGTCGTCGACGTACCCAAAAATACAGTCGTCGCTGGTAGAAGTAAACTCGAAATTCACGATCATATCAGTAAGGCGTTGCATCTCCGAAGCAGCGTTCGTTAGACCAAAAGGCATCCTAACAAACTCAAAGAGACCACGTTGTGGAACAATAAACGCTGTTTTCTCACAACTATCTCTATCAGCGAGTGGAATTTGCCAGAAAGCACTTCTAAAATCCAATGAGCTAATATATCTAGCACCACGAAGGTTGTCGAGGATATCGTGAATACGGGGAAGAGGATATGAATCTCTAACTGTCACACTATTCAGTTTTCTACTGTCGACACAAAACCGAACAGAACCATCTTTTTTGTCACCATTACCACTGGACTAGCCCATGAAGAACGAGATGGACGAATAACACCCATACCTAACATTTTGTCAATCTCTTCATTGAGAATCTTCAACTTGACAGGGGATAAGGGATAATATCTTTGACGGATAGGGTAACCCGTAGTATTAATTTTATGGGACAACCAAGATGTTTTACCAAGACCAACTTTTTCCGAAGAGATAACTTCGTACTCTTTAATAACTTGTTGAAGACAAGCCTCTTGATCCGGCGATAGGATGTTACGAGGATGAATATAACGGACCTCGCTGACAGAGGAAACTTGAGGGGAAGAGTGCTGAACAGAAGGGATAAACATATTACCATCAATATTTTTATTAAAAGCCTGACTAAAAATAGACGTCAAACCGAATTTATTCCAAAATTCGATACCTAAAATAACAGAAGATGACATCGAACTTGCAACTAAAAACTCATGAATAAAAGTTGTACCATTAAATTTAACTGGAAGGTACACAGAACCAAGAATATCAATCGGCGAATTATTAGCCGATATAACACGGGGACAAGCGTCTTTTGATGTCAAAGAAACACCAAGTTGCTGAATAAAATTATCGCTAACAAGCGACATCTGAGCACCAGAGTCGAGCAATGCTTTAACAACTCTACCACATAATAATACTTCTATAAACGGTCGGTTATCAAATGAATCTGAAGTAAACACTGGGGATACTGTAGGGAAAGAAGCGTATCGCCAGTGATCTATGCATTTTTTTGGATTACATTTCGGACATTCCCTGGTAATAAATCCAGGAGTACGACACTTAAAACAAATCATGCCTGTCATCTCTGGGCAAGAACGGTAAGAATGACCAACTTTGTTACATTTTAAGCAAAGCTGAGACTGACTACAACTAGGACAAATCTGAGGTTTACTAGTTGTTGGTTGATGGGAAGTTTTGTTTGGCCTAGGTTTTGGTGGGTTAAATGCTTGAGAAGTCGACTGGTCGGCAACACAGTCGAGACTGGCTACCGCCTTTGGAGGTTTTAGAAAAGACTCGAAATGAGTAACGACTTCGATTAAATTATTGATGTCCTGAAATTTTTGGATGGACAAGCAAGGAGTGTACTTTGGCAACATGTTGTGAGTGATGATCCACAACAACTCCGGCTCTTCAATAGGCTTGCTCAGTTTAGAATTTAAGTAAGAAACTTCAATAATAAATTCTCTTATTAGCTGTTCCGGTTTCTGTTTGAGGTTACGGACCTCCTGGCTTGTCTTAAATTCAAAATCGGTCGTACCGAATGTCTGAAAAAAGGCATCTTTGATCTCAGAAAAAGAAAGACCCGGTCGACGGATCGACCTAAAATATTGAAGTGCGACACCTGACAAAACTTCATGAAATCGCTTAACTAAATAACCATCGGACAAATTGTCGGCCTCCCTGCACTCCTCTAAACTCGTGAAAAATTCCCGTACGCAGGTCTTACCATCGAAAACAATCTTCCACTTAGTAAGAGAGAACTGCCTGGTAAATTGTAGGCATTCCTCAGATCTTATTGGAGAAGGAATGATACTCTGTGAAGAAGCGTGAGAAGGTCTTGGTGGAATAGGAGGAGGTGGTGGTCGCGAAATAATGGGACTAGCACGACGTGGAGTCTCAACAATAGGGAACCCCTCTTCTGACATGATGTAACTAGAATAGACCTAATATCGTATGAAAGAACAGACAAAAGGCGATTGAATCCTAGCGAAAAAATAGGCACGGCATGAACAGACGGATAAAAATAATCCAGCAACCAGCAGTCAGTGAACGCCAAGCTATTAAACAAAGATACAGGCTACATAACCGTTCATACTAAGCTTACCTTGAAAACCGACGCCTATAAATTCATACGTCACCATATATACTCTACGGGTTCTAACTACCGCTAGCTAAGGATATGGAATAAAAATCAGGAGACCTATCGTTATATTTGCTGCGATAAGTGGGTAAAATAAAAGACAGTTATGTGTTATATAGTTCACAAAATTATTTTTCCTTTAAAATAAATTACATTTAATGAAAAAATATATATATATGTCAAGGAAAAATGACAGCTTCACAGATCTGAACTGGTGGTAAAAATCCCAGAATACCTTTCTAGAATGAAAGAATATCCGTGTCCTGAAACAAATAAGCTTAAGAATCATTAGCTCCCGGAGGGAGTGACCATCCTCAATAAGGCAAAAAAGATTTTATGTAGAATCATTCAAATTTCAAAGTTATTAGGTAAAAAACACTTACTTTAGTTGTTCGGGCGCCATTTTTGTAGCGAAAATAAAAATAAAAGTCGTCACTGCTACATGTTAAAACGTATCGCCTTACGTTTTAACATGTAGCAGTGACGACTTTTATTTTTATTTTCGCATTTTTGTAGCGAAAATAAAAATAAAAGTCGTCACTGCTACATGTTAAAACGTATAATTTTGCTGTTATAAAAAAGACTAATACAATTTTTTATAAAAAAAATTTAAAAGGATCAAAAAAAGGAATTAAATAATGGACGACATGTAATATAATTTTATGTAAAGCAGCGAAATGGGTTGTTCAGAATTGTATAAAATCTGTAATTTTGAAAATTAAAACAAGGTGAGAAAGGGGTTGCAACGCCTACTCAGCCCTAGGCGCGATCAAAATGTATACGAGTTAAAATATTACACCGGAAAAAATACATTGCGCGACCTTTTGACACGAATAGGGTTTAAATAAATTAAATGATTGTACAACAAAAAAAAAAAGAGAAACTATACTATTGCTAAAGATTTAAAAAAAGGATTAAAACAAAATTTGTTCCCTGAAGGTCCGGATCCTCGCTCGAAATCGGATCTTCGCTGTTGCTCCGGGTCTCAGGCGGCAAGCCTCGGAGCCAACCGCCAGTACGCGTCTCCCGACCCCTGGTCGGCCTTGAGTCGCGGCGCCGAAAGTATATGGGTCACTAGATCTTAGCTAGGATAAAAGTCCTAGAACCGATTCTGAGCGAATCTATGGTGAGAAAAATACAGAAAAATTAACACCATGCTCCGAGAGAATCTTTTAAGCAGAAAAAATTTAAAATGTTTCAAATACATACCGGTTCTTGGTGAAATCACTGATAACCGACTATACAGTACAGCACTACAAAATTTATCTTTCTTAGGTCCTTTTTTACTTTATCAATTAAATTACGAAACGGAATAATATGTCTGTTATTTCCAAAGATTTGTCGTCCATCTGAGAAAAATTTTCCTCTGTCACATCCATGGAATCGTCATATTTTTAAATTTGAACCGAAGTAAGAAAAAGTAAATTGATTAGAAATGAGGTCGACTTACACGAACAGAATAGTTTTTATTCAGCCGAAAACAGCGTGATAATGCTGCAATATGCTGTCGCGACACTTTTTGTAAATAATGATGTGTTCTGCAAAGTCGTAATACATTATTTTATTCTATCATCAATAGTTTTCGCAGCGCACGCGATGTAAAGAATATTTTAGGTAATTTTTATACACCTTGGGTTACATAATTGCAGTTTTAGTAAGGATCCCTAATTTTTTTGAAAATAAAATATTGCTTATGTCACCCGCGGATAGTGTAGCTTCCCAACAGTGAAAGAATTTTTCAAATCGGTTCAGTACTTTCGGAGCCTATTCAATGCAAACAAACAAACAAACAAACAAACAAACAATCAAATCTTTCCTCTTTATAATATTAGTTTAGATTTAGACACAGATTAGGACAGATACTTCACTCAGTAGAAAACATCCAATACCTATTACGATAATTGCCTACTCCCTCGCGTCAACAACCACTGTATGCTAAAATGCGCCTAAATGCTCAAGCGTACAGCAGTGATTGCTTCGCACCGCGCGATTCCACAGTAATCGCAGGGCTGCCTCTTCGATAAAATTAAATTAACATAACTTTTTATCTATGTTATTGAGAACTGTGAATATGTTCTGACTTTTATGTGGCAGGTAAAAAATGTATCATTTATAAAATATTTAACCAACTTAAAAAAAAGGAGGTGATCAGACATACAGGCCAAACTGAGAAGTTTGACTTGTATGGTTTGTAGGTATGTATGTTTGTGCGCGATAATCTCGCGTTTGGCTAAACCGATATCGATGCGGTTTTCAGAAAAGGATTTGTTACATTTAGGAGAACGTTTTAAAATAAGTATAATAAATACTTCTTAGTTTGATGATGATCTTCGGAGATGTTCACTAGAAATGAAAAAAAAAGCCTTAAAAAAAGAGAACCGACTTCAAATAAAGCACTAAGCCGTAAGAAATAATTTTTTTTTTATGGTAGTGCTAACAGCTGGTAATTACGAATCGAAAAAGCACCGACATCAAAGAAAAAATTATTTCTTACGGTTTAGTGTTTTGAAGTCGGTACTCTTTTTTAAAGTTTGTTTTATTATATTTGTAAGTTTGTTTTGTTTTATATATTGGTGCTGACTGTGGAAGAAACCTAGATAAAACATAATTATAGGCACCACACGGCATCGTAATACGCGTACGAACGAACAGCACTATTAAAATTGAACGGCGTGCGCGCGCTTCGCTTGCGAGGCGAAAACCGCACTGAATTTGATAAGCCGGCGGACCGAGACCGCTCGGCTGGGCGGTAGGCACTTATAGCGCGCAAGTACATGGAGTGACGGAGGCCTGATTTAGATATCAAACCCGGAAAGACGGTGTTGAATTTTAGTAACTGTACTGTTGTCATTTTAACTAAAATTCTAGTTTATTAATATATTTTTTATTTAAATTACTTGCTGGTTTTATTAGGATTAGGTACTTGAATTTTTGAGTAAAGCACTATACAAACCTTGGCCCACAATGACTGCTTCGCTGGTCACGCTATGATTGCCTCGAGCTAGCCTAGCTACGCTCTAGGCCTTTCAGCTTGGCCATCATTGCAGCCCTTGCTGTCGCTGTGCGCTGTCGGTCATAATCAGCGCGACCAGCAAAGTAGTCATTATAAACCGCGGCCGTAATGTAGGTACTATTAGGTACGTACGTAGTAAGGTAATAAGAAAACAAACTTGTATTGATAGTACCATTATTACCTCAAAAATTTAAGAAAACAGGTAGGTAGGTAAGTAATTTAGAAGAAATAAATATGTTGGTAGAACTAATTAAAATTTTTATATTTGGTATCCACTCGGACATAAGACTAACCCGCACTGGGCCCGCGTGGTGGATTACAGGCCTGTGTCCTAGCAGTGCGAACATTATAGGCTGATTACGCTGCTGCGGAATATAATTAATCGGACATAAACTGCGATGAATTTTCAAGTAAGCATGCGACGGCACGGCGCGGCGGCGTGAAGTCTGAAGACTCTCTTGAGCGATCGCTGCATAACCACCCGGGGAAAACTAAACATACTTATTTAATAAAATAAGCAATCCATATTAGGTATCTACAGAGCCCTTCAGCTGACCAGGTCATGACCTCCGACCCATATACCTATCAGCTGGCCAGGTCATAACCCCTGATCTTAGTACGAACCAGCTGATCCATGGTTACCAATATTAATTCTTCGATCGGAATTCGATTGTTTTTATTATTCAACAGATAAATAATAAATTAATTTAGTTTTGATACCTTCCTTTAAATTTTGAATTGAGTAGTAATATATCACTACCAACATTAACAATATTTAATTGAGTCTGGAAATACCGGAATTACTTTCCGGAAAAATGGCTTATCCATGTTATTCTTTCTGTGTGCATTTATGATACAAGTACCAAAAATCATTCTACCTACTCCGATCTATGGTGATAAGCATATTACCATCATTATGTATTGTTAACAATGTATTTACATTCATAGCAAATAATTTATTAGGATATTACAACTAAATATGGATTTAAAAAAAAATAGAAAAAAAAGTGAAAAATAACTTTAGTTTCAGAGAAGTTGGTGGCAAAAAAACTGAAAACAAACATGTCACCGACTTCTGAAGCTAAAGTTATTTTTCACTTTTTTGCTTTTTGAAGACAGTTTTTTTTTGCAAATAGTTTTAGTTTTTTCTTAGGTGACACTAACGAGCATGGCAGTTGAGAATTTGTCATGGTATGGGTCGCTAATGTTGGCACGTGTGTTGCACTTGCATCATACAGCTTCTTTACAACTGTTTGAGCAGAATGGCCGCCGTTATTCGAGACTGGTCATCTCTTAACTGCTAGGTCACATAGTTAATCTTTGTAGGTATTAAATTGTTATACATTGTTCTCGCATGTAGAAGCAAAAAAAATAATGTAACCAGGATTTTGTAACAACTTGTTTTTAAAAAGAGTGTCCATGGAGTTTCTTGCACCCCTAAGACGACCCACTGGCCGTACGTTCTTCTCCATAGAGAGACTGAGTCTTTGTCAATTCAAAACTGCCTGTAAATGGTATTTAAATAAATGCTTTGAGTCTATATCAATTGTATTTTTTTGCCTTATAAGTGCCTATATGATTTGACTTTGATTGTTTTTTATAAACAATTTATTGTGTTATGTAGTTGAAAGGGGGGGCAGTGATAAATGGCCTTGACTTATGAATTGTAGGTTGTATGTTCGAACCCTGACAGGCTCCTTACTTTGGGTAAATGAATACTAATACTACTTGAATAAAAAGCATTACTTACAATAGTTAATTATATAATTAGTGTAAAACACAACATAACCACATTCATATTTTGTTTGAACAGAACTTCATTGCGGCATTGAAAACGGACACAATGCTTTTATCAAATGGTACACTTACACAACACATTTATGACAACTAATTTGAGATTCCAGAACCAGAACATAAGATTCTCTTGTTGATGTGTAGAAGCTGATGTATAAAATATAATCTCCCTGTGATGTTTACATACCGTACCTAGAAGTTTAGTCCCTACAACCATGTCTGCTAACTTTCGGTAGATTCGAGTAGAGAAAATACAAAAGATTTTCGCACATTGAATGTTTATTGTTCTCAACAGAGAAAACGTCAATCAAACGAGAGACATTCCGTTTCAAGTTAGGTAGGTACTTTAGAATGGTAATTATTGTAAAAAAAATAGTAACTAAAATAAAAACGTTGCAGTGGCCCTTCTTGTATGTTTTTTTTTAAACATTTTTGTCACAAAATATTGATAAATATGATATCAGCATGTTTCCTAATTAAACGTTTTTGATGACAATGCCATCTAGCGGTTCAGAAATTAACCATTTACGTGTGCATGTGTGTGTGTGCATGGTGTGTACATATATGAAGTTGAGACGGCTGGTGGAAATTTCTAAAATCTCCGTTTGAGAAGAGTTAACAAGTAAGCTGTATATGTGGAAAAATCAAGACAAAAGGCTAGTTTACGCAAATAGAATATTGTCCATCAAATATATTTTAGTTATGCGTAATCATAAATAATACCCAAATGCAAGACTACAGCGCCATCTATTGAAAAAACGGCGGCGGGATGATCAACGGGACCACCTTAATTTATTAAATATGACAACGTTTATAGTTGGGCACCTCCACCACCTTCTGGTTTATAGTTGGTCATTAAAATTATTAGTCATACCAAAACAGTAAACGTGCCTAATAAATCAAATAATTTTACTAGCAACCACACACAAAACCTTCGTAGGCTGACCTACCAGGAAAACATACAAAATTAGCAGTAGTCCTCCAGTAAAAATATAATATCTCGGACACAATAGGAGAAATGAATTGAAACGTACGGTAATACCATTCGCCGGATCTCTCGGAATCCCTACAAGAATATCCTCTCGAATGCGTAGACAGATTCTATTTGATTTTGATCTTATTTTATTTATTTGATAGTAGGAGTCAATCATCTATTCATAAATAATTTGCTTCATTAGCTTGTTAAAGTAAAATAAATGTAACAAAATATTTATTAAGAAAGAACATTTTAGCATTTAGGTTTCGTCACTAAACTAACTAATCCGGCTCGAAGGACCAAAAAGATGTACGGTTGTCTCCATAAGTCTTTTACTGATTGATATTGATGATGATGGAAATAGAACAAAACTATTTATTTCACTAGTCACGAGACCACAAAAACATAAATATTGAAAACGAGGTGTTGCTGTAACGCGATTCGAATGTGAACTGAATGTAATAAGATCAATTACACTTTCACTTCGAATACTTTAGTGAATTTCAAATACATTGAAGTTCATGTTCATGTTCAGTTCTCATGCATCCGTCTATATTTCACAGCTTAATTTCGCTCAAAAAGTGACGACTTATTATATTATATTATGCCATCTTTTCCATTCAAAACAACATTCCACTCTCCTTCAATAAAAACATTTACTTAGTTTGCAATCGCCAAACAGTTCATGACGTTCCTTTTATCTTTTACTCCAAAACAAACGACTGCTACAAAGGTAAAGATAGCAGACAAATCTGTAGGCCATATGTTACCGAAACGCTTCCCCAACTTCACTGTACATAAGTATAACGTAAACATCTGAATAAAACAAGCCTGTGGTCGCTATCTCTGTTCGAATTCCTCGAGAACTTCAAACTTTGGCGTTCCATTACTTCGTTTGCAGCATTGTTATTTTAACGTTCTTTCTTGTCGCTATAGAGAACGAGCAATGGACTGACAAATAGGGCTTTAGTATTGTTGGGCCACTAACTTCTTTAGAAACTCGAGCTGACAAAGAATTGGGAAGGCCACTACCACAAATATGTACAGTTTGTTTCAAATAAAAATAGGAGAGATTCTGCCTTGTGTTGAGGGAATTCCGTTTTCAGTACATTTTCAGTACCTTTGTTAACAAAACTTCAGGGAACGATTATTTAGAGTTTTTACTGCTTGACCTAAATTAGTTTCTTGGACTGGGGGACTGTTGGGCGGTCGTTTCGTGTAATATACTAATTAGTGTCGTAGCTTCAGCTGAACGAAAACCAAGAGACAGATGGTTATAAATTGGCATAGTATTGTATGAAGTTTTGTGTTTCTGGCCAACGACAATAGACTTACTGCTACATTTCGCCATAGGCCACTTACTTTTATAACACAGAGCAATCAGTATAACCAATAGAATCCAGTAAACCCTAACCAAAGCGATCATGTCACGATCACGTAATCGCAAATAGTAGTGGAATATAATAGCTACCATTACGTATTCGGGCGAACGATCGTATTAATTCGGGGCTTACCAAATCACCTACATGTTTTATGGAATAATTTTATTAAAGTATAAGCCTAGGTGTGCCGATGCATACTATTTAATTGCAACCAGGAACCAGTGTATATAAATAAAAAATATAATGAAACCTATTGGGTTAGGAAACTCGCTATTTCTGATTCTGGGTATTATTTAACTGTTACTTTTGTTCTTATGTTCCACGTAACTGAAATAAAACTATGGGCCAACCCTAAAAAAAAAGTCTACGTCTATGGGTGTTGTTTTGCATTGTATATGGGCTGGTGTTCGCAATATGGGTTATGTTATTAATAACTCCTTTTAGAAGGTGGACCTCAAGTAATTAGATGCAGCATTTTGACTGAGGAATGATGGCCTAGTGTTGTCGGTCCCGTCTGGCACCACGGTTTGTAGTTATGTCTGCGGCACTGCTCTCAAAACGGTGAAGACCAGCTTGAAAACAAAACTACGGATTATCTTCACTCAGAGGAAGCTTATACCTAGCATTGGGGACTTTTTAGGCTGATTGTGCTGTGTATCCAGTTCGACATTTTCTGGCCTTCTTTGTCCCTCTCCTGGGCAAAGGCCTCCATCCTCTCCTTCCACGTGTCGCGAACGTGACTGTGGCAACGTTATTTTTAAACATCTGTAGGACAGCCCATCATAAAATATTGAGGGACTTATCCTAAAGACGTTTTCATTTTTTTTTAAAGCGTTTTATAAATTGGCCATCGTCATTAAACTCAAGTTTTCGTCACGTTGAAAAATCTCGATAGCTGCAAGTGACTGTCACCATAGATCGTTGCAACAATTTGTCTCAGTAATCAACCACTTTTTCTTGGGATTTAGGCCAGTTACAGGTACTTAATTTTAGTTAGAATTAAGCTTAGTCAATTTTGAAAGGGTTATCTGTTTGTGTTGTTCTTAATTTGTTATTGTTTCTGAGTACGTCACGGGTTACGATGCTCGTTTATAAAGATCTCAGGCAATCGCTGTATTGTGCAGTACGACGTACTGCACAATACAGCGATCCAACACGTGTACTGAAACCCATAGGCGTAACATATCTTCTTATGTCTAACACTAAGCGACACCTAAAATAATTTGTGCTGTTGAATTTTCAACGGCCGGTTCAGAACAGACAGTCTAAATTATTCTGTTTGGTCTACTTAAATAACGCAATGATATTTTTGAACTGTCAATAATATTCATTGCGTTACGTCATTTACGATACGTTATTTAAGTGCGTGGAATGTTACTCAATTAGTTTGAGAGTCACCTATCCCCAACCGACTTTACTAAACCATCCATCAATTAAACTGATCAGATTGGTGGCTGTTCGGCTTCGGAGCTTATGATGCCATTGTCTATTTAATCCGCTGAGATTAGCAAGTAATACCGGTATTAATTAATATGCAGAATGAAGTAACATAGATTAACAGACCTAGGTACGGACTCTTTCAGACCTAGAACAGGTGACTTTATATTTTTGGATGCTGATAGATAAATGCAAGACTTACAGAAGATTATGGGCAAATCCATAGCGGCTAGACAAAGAGACACTACTACAATGTTGGAAAAATCAAAAACAGATTAGAAGAAAAAACGGACAAAGGGATAAACGGTTAGATAAACATAAGGAATCCATTTGAGAGCCGCTGTAGAATTTCGATATACTTTGAACGCATTTTGAACTTGTCCTGGGCCTCAAGTCTGCTATTTTTATAAACATCGTCATTCCAACACGATCCCATTGTCATTTTGCTAAAAGTTCGTAAACTGCTAAATTCTGTCCAATTCTATGCCATTTCTTTCAATGGAGTGTCAGTGGTTGACAATTGTGAAGTCATAATGACGCTATTATAATTAGTAGATTACCAAACTTGTCAAAATCAACAATTATGAAATCAATGATAGGCCATTCTGACACTATTGTAATAGCAGGCCCAGGCCCTCTTGATAGTACACAAACTCTATACTTTAAATGCGAAAGATGATTGATTGATTGATGATGATTTTAGATGCTCTGTTTGTTTGTTACCTTTTCACGACTAAATGGCTGATCGGATTGTAGTGAAATTTGGCAAGGAGATAGATTATATCCTGGGAAAGGAAATAGGCTATTATTATTTCAAAATCAATTAAAAATCATCATAGAAAATTTCACGTGAACGCAGTCGCGGGCAACATCTAGTTTAAAATAAATGTGAAACATTATAATTAAGCCTGGATACACGATGCTTTTCAGAGAATGTTAAAATTAATGTTCTCCGTCTTATATAATTAATGAATTGTAAGCTACTTTCACAAATTTTATATTTTATTTTATGCTGAAAAACACAACAAAGTTTATTAATTCTTAAAATACGTTAAACCATTTAAGAATAACAACTACATTATTGTATGCACGCTGAAGGATGTTTTAATTCACAATCATTATTTATTTAAATACAACGCTACAGAGAGTGAACTATTTATTTCATGCATTACAAAAAATATTTTATTCAAGACAAAAGAGTTAAAGTAAACACACACTACTTTGCCCATTAAGTCCTTTGTTCTTTCTTTTAAAGATAATTGGTTCGTTTAATATCGAAGCTATGGGCTTATGACTAGGATGAGAACCTCGTGGCTATATAATAACAGCTGCTCGGGTTGCTCTTTAGGTTAAGCCGCGATATCTTATGTTGTTCCGTGGATGGGTGACCGCCTGAGTTTCCTCCGTGCCTCGAAAAACACGTTAAACCGTTGGTCCCTGCTATTTGTAGTTTTTTGGTAGTCGTTACAGGTAGTCAGAGACCCGACAGTCTGACAACCAATCTTACCAAGGGATATCGTATTACCCAGTACTAACTGGATTGTGGAGGTTAAATAGGCAATCAATTTATGTAAAATACTTGTGTTCAGCAGACAAAAGTACAACTTCATTTATTATATATAACTTTTTATAATAATTATACCTTTGAAACATGAAACCATGGCTGTTATAGATTAGATGATGTCTTGCCAATAGACGTGTTCGCTCCGGGATTAATTCAATGTGTCGGCACTGGTCAGTTCTATACGTACTTAGTAGTCTGGATTATCTAATTACATGCTCATGTAGAGGGGGAACGAGAAATGCGTTCAAGCAGCTTGATACTTCTTTTGTATTTTATTCTGAACGTATTCTTCTAGTGTAAGGAGCTGCAACCAATATACATATGTATCTTTACAGATTATGGTCTAATCTAATAGTAATGTTTTATCAAAATCCATTTAGTAGTTTTTTCGTGAAAGAGTAACAAACATATATTTCGCATTTGTGTATACGTAATAGAGTAGTGATTATGAAAGGATTATTGTAAAAAAACAATTATTGTCTTACATGATAAGCCATTACTTTTTTTTCTAAATATTGATAAATTGGACAATGAAAAATTATCGTTGATATCCATGGGGGATGTCAACGATAATTTTTCATTGTCCAAGTCATCATCTGCCTAGTCTTTTCCCAACTAAATTGGCGTTGGCTATCAGTCTAATCAGATGTAGCTGAATACCAGTATTTTTCAATGTCCAAATAACAAAACTAAATTATTGTAGCAGCCATAGAGTAAACATACGTGATATTATATTCATTGTATCAACGCACCACCTATCACGTTTTGCGGGGAAGTAAATTGACTGGCAGCAAGCCAGACTACCAGGCAACCAGACATTTAAAAGCGGTTACGGTTTATGTCAATTTATACGTCGTAAGTATTGCATGGCAGTTTTATTGAAACTGCCTATTTGTTGTTCGAATATTGCATGATTAAAAATTATGTCTGTGTTTTTATTGGGTAGAAAACGTAAATGTGGCGAATACTAAATATTTCTCAGGCTCTAATTGATAGTTGATTTTAGTTTTGAAACAAGTAGTTTATTCCGCTTAATAATCATGTCATACGGCCAATATGGTAAATAAAATAGTATTTTTTTTTGGGTCAACTCGTTTTCATTGTTTTGCGGTCGTTGACCCAACTATAAATCATCACACCAATAAATGAAATGAAATTCTAAGATTGTTCTCCTGTTAACCTATCTGTAGAGTTTCTAATTTGATTTAATCTTTGATTATAATCAATTCCAAGTAATAGTTCCTTTTTTCTTGAGAATTAAGCATCTGAAGGTACCTACGGGGTTCACACCTGCGCACGCGAAGCGCACGCGTGTACAAACTGCGTTTCGAATGACCATCGATTTATCACAATCTAGGCGCGTGCGCAACGGTTCGCGTGCATTGAACGTGGAGCTCGTGTGCAAGGATCCAAACCTGTGCAACTGAAGCGCGAATTAATTGAATGCTTCTAAGATGAACGCGCGCATCCCTTCGTGTTTGCAGGAGGATATTATAACATACACTCGAATGTTCCCTAACGGCTCGCGAACATGTTCAAAGGTGTACATACTACGAGTATGTTCCTAAAAAGCTCGCAAACCGCACTGATCGTGCGCGTGCGCAGGTGTGGTCTCTCTTTAGGAAGGCATTCTGTTCCAAAATTTCAGTTAGGTTTTCATTATAATAAATCTTTAAGCAATATTAAAACAATGCTGTTTCCAATGCTTGTCTGTTCATCTTGTTTTCTACGATCTCGCTAGGGAAATTGAAAATTATTTATTCAATATTCAGCCTATTGTACCTGAAATTACCGCGCCCAAACAATAGTCAGCTAAATACATTTTCTGGAACATTTGAACAACGAAGTATTTGTTCTACACATTTCAAATGAAAAGAAAATGTTTGTTTATAATTACTATGGAATTTGTAATGACGGCTATGTGAACCTAGTTATCCAAGCCAATTAATTTGAAACAAATTAACTAACCCAAATAATAATTATCATAAATTTTTAAATAAAACTGTATCTTTTGAACAAAGTAATATCTAAACTAATATTATAAAGAGGAAAGATTTGATTGTTTGTTTGTATTGAATAGGCTCCGAAACTACTGGTCCGATTTCAAAAATTCTTTCAGAGTTAGATAGCCCATTAATTAAGGAAGGCTATAGGCTATATATCATCACGCTACGACCAATAGGAGTGGAGAAGCAATGAAAAATGTTCCGAAAACGGGGAAAATGTGACGCAAACGATGTTGCGCCGGTCAGCTAGTACATAAAATGAATTACTTAATGTAAATTCATGCCTCTTTCCCTGAAGGTTTAAACAGAGGTCTACTTATAGTACACAAACATTTTGCCTTTTATGTTTAAGTTCCATGTAATATAATGTTGAAGCTTGTTGTCAACAACCAGGCACAATTGCTGTTAATCGTTGATGGAAAAGCTTAATACCACTGCCCACACTAGTACCTCATGCACAACTGTAGCGCATGCGACCGCTAGACTAACAAAGTAGTCAAATTATTACAAACCAACTGTAACTAGCTAATATTTTTGTCCTAAATTGAATGTTATACTTACATAAAACTCAAAAAAAAAATACTCATAATATAAATATCAAATAATATTATAGTTATCTACAATTTACTTAAAAAAAGGACTCAACCAAGACTAAAACTAAGTAGGTATTTATATACTTAAGGGTGTGCTACAGACCATCAAACTGAACATGATTTTCCTTCGGACAAACATAGTAAAAGCGAAAAAAATATCAGCTGCCCCATACATTTGGGTCGAATAGGTTTTGATGGTCTGTAGCACAACCTTAAGTATGTATATACCCTTTACTCAAAAATGCATGTAATGTGGTCATTATTTTGACAACCTTGTTTGAACAAAGTCGACCTTGCCGTTCTGTTTCAAGGAGCGGCCGGCAAAGTTTTGCTGGCCGCTCTGACAGGCCGGCAATATTTTGCCGGCCGCTAATTTGACGTTTCGACGTTTTAAAAAATCTAATCCAAAAAGATTTTATTTAGAACACAGCTGTTTGTATCTATAGAGATAGGTACAAAAAGATTTTATTCCATATTAGGCTGTATAGTTCCAACTACAATTGCTAAAAAAAAAAAAAACTAAGAAGTAACAAAAGCGCGGTTCAGCGTAAATTTTAATGAATATATTTTTTATTTAAATTACTTGCTGGTTTTATTTAGATTAGGTACTTGCATTTTTGAGTAAAGCACTATACAAACCTTGGCCCACAATGACTGCTTCGCTGGTCACGTTATGATTGCCTCGAGCTAGCCTAGCTACGCTCTAGGCCTTTCAGCTTGGCCATCATTGCAGCCCTTGCTGTCCTCGCTGTAAAGGCCTCGACCTACGGTGTCGGCCTTTATCTCAGCTCGTCCATCAAGTGCTGCACGCTGACCGCACTAGGTCGGCCTGGAGCTGCGCTACGCTGCGCTGTCGGCCATAATCAGCGCGACCAGCAAAGTAGTCATTATAGACCGCGGCAGTAATGTACTATTCCGTTACAACCTGTATAATATGTTACAGATAATGCACAAGAACATTGAATAGAAACTCCGCACGAACATCATAGACGACTTCGAACCTGTCAATGTCGAAGCGGCCAAGTGTCAATTATATCTGTCAGTAGTGTGTGGTTCTCATGGTTCGAGACAGCATCTGTGCCGGTCGTGCATAATGATTAATAAAATAAAAACATGATGAACACCAACATCGACCACTTGGATGCTAATCCGATAATTCTGCGAAATTACAAACTACGACGATAATAATAAGAAACTTATACGTGAAAGTAGGTACTCCTCCACATCGCTGTCAGGAACGTGCCTGAGGTGATATGCCTATTGACTCGACCTCCTTGGCTGTATGGTGGATTGTGCTGTCATCGACAATTCTGTTATACATTGTCATGGTTACCTATCCAATCTCTACCTTGCTGTAATTCTTTAGTTAAATAAAGCCACATTCTATTTGGTATTACGCTTATTATGCTACAATTTATTTAACTAAAGATGCCTGACGAAAAATTAGGCAAATCATCGCTATCAAAGTATCTCCGACCCGACAAATTCGACGTTGAACCTGATGTCGCGGACGCCGACGCAAAATGGCTCCATTGGAAATCGACTTTTGAAAGCTTTCTCGCCGAAGAAAATACTGAAGACGTACCGGATTCTCAAGTGTAAGCTGTTAATCAACCATTTATCCGCATCGATCTACAAACATATCAAGTCTTGCACGACTTATAAAGCATCTATAAAAGCTCTAGAAGACATCTATGTCAAACAAAAAAACACGATACTAGCTCGACATGTCTTATTCAATCGAAAACAAAGAACAGATGAGACTATTTCCGAATATGCTAGAGCCCTTCGACTGACGGCTAATGATTGTAAATTTGAACCAGTCACCGCGACAGAACATGAAGAACAGGCAATTCATAGTGCTCTTATCTCTGGCCTGCTCTCAAGAAAAATCCGTGAACGACTCTTAGAAAACTCTACGCTTTCTCTTACTGAAGCTCTTAATCAAGCCATTACCTTGGAAACTGCTGAGAAAGATGCTCAGACGATCAGTACTAACTCTCCGCAACTAAATGTTGTGTCTGAAATCATTCGAGATAAAGAATCGGATAATCTGGCGGTAGCTTCATCGTCACGAATGCCTCAGAATACTTCGGCCGCACCGTCCTCTTCGTCACCATCAGGCAAGCGCTGTTTCTTCTGCGGTGGAAATGTTCATCCTAGAATAAGGTGCCCAGCTAGCAAAGCTACTTGTAATAAGTGTTCGAAGAAAGGCCATTTTGCTAGCGTTTGCAGGTCCGGGCATAACATAAACTCTGTGTGGAATGAAGAACATCCTAGTCCCAACTCAAGCAACGACCTGTTTTATAGCGGGGCTATTTCCGCTGCTTCTCCTTCAAGTGTTAAGAGTGCGACAATCCGTATCACAATAAATGAATATAAAGCTGATGCTCTCGTCGACACTGGAAGTTCAGTCAGTTTCATAAACAGCAAAGTTGCCCGCATCATGAAGTTGCCCAAGAGACCGTGCAAACAAACTGTCAATCTCGCCTCTCTAAACCAAGTCTCGTTCGTTGAAGGGGTATGTTTCGCAACTATTAAAATGAATCAACATACTTACAAGCAAACACCTCTTTTAGTAGTTGACAACCTCTGCGCACACGTTATCGTGGGTCACGACTTACTTAAGCAACATTCAAGTATCCAATTCAATCTGGGAGGGCCCGGCGAGCCCTTACAAATCTGTAATGTTCTGCAAGCCTCAGTTCCGCCGGCCTCCATATTCACCAATCTTTCGCCAAATATCCAACCGATTGCTGTCAGAAGCAGGCGCTACACTAAAGAAGACGCTGACTTCATAAAAGAAGAAGTGTTTAAGTTGCTCCAAGATGGGGTAATTGAAAAAGTATTTCCCCTTGGAGGGCCCAAGTTCTCGTAGCGGGAGGAGGGGCCCATCGCAAGCGGCTCGTAATCGATTATTCAATGACAATCAATAAATTTACTGACTTAGATGCCTTCCCCTTGCCAAATATCGAAACGGTTGTGAACAACGTATCCAAATATAAAGTCTTTAGTCAGATAGACTTAAAATCAGCCTATCATCCTGTCCCAATCCTGGAAAATGAGAAAATATATACAGCGTTCGAAGCGAATGGAAAACTCTATCAATTCACACGCATTCCGTTCGGAGTTACTAATGGCGTAGCGGCCTTCCAACGGACTCTTGACTACATAATATCTGAAGAAAAATTAGATGGGACTTACGCGTACCTAGATGACATAACCGTTTGCGGCAAGAATGTTAATGATCACGAGCGCAATCTAAAACGTTTTTTGGATGCCACTAAAAAGTTCAATCTAACTCTGAATAAAAAAAAAGCGTTTTAAATAAAACTAAGATCAGTCTTCTTGGCTATACCGTGGAAAATCATACTATCCGACCTGATCCTGATAGACTAAAGCCTCTACTAGACCTCCCCGCACCGACTAAATCAGGTGAACTGAAACGAGTCCTAGGAATGTTCGCGCACTATGCAAAATGGATTGCGCGTTTCTCAGAAAGGATAAAACCCCTCACCTGCGTCACAAGCTTCCCGTTATCGAGCGACACTCTCAAATGTTTCGAGGAAATAAAGCAGGACATCAAGGCGGCGGCCCTAACAGCGATTAATGACGAAATCTTCACCGTTGAAACTGATGCTTCAGAATTCCCTTTGGCGGCTACACTCACTCAACAAGGACGACCTGTAGCATTCTTTTCACGAACTTTGTCAAACTCCGAATGCAAGCAATCCTCAATCGAAAAAGAAGCTTGCGCTATAGTAGAAAGTTTAAAGAAGTGGAGACACTACCTTATTGGCAAACATTTCCGTTTAATAACAGACCAACAATCGGTAGCCTTCATGTTCAATCAGAATCATAATAGCAAAATCAAGAACGAGAAAATCTCGCGTTGGCGATTAGAATTGTCCTGTTTCAAATATGACATTGTTTATAGACCAGGCTGCGAAAATGCAGCTGCGGACGCTCTTTCTCGTGTCTGCGCCTATATGAATATCAGTAAGCTAAAAGAGCTCCATAAAGCACTCTGTCACCCAGGGGTGACAAGGATGTATCATTGGGTGAGATCCAAAAACTTGACCTATTCAGCGAACGACATCAAGAAGATGACTGCCTCATGTCCGATCTGCGCCGAGATAAAACCAAGGTTTCTCAAAATCAAAGGACACTTGATCAAAGCTATAGCCCCTCTCGAACGTATCAATATAGACTTCAAGGGGCCATTGCCGTCTAATACCTCCAACAAGTACATATTAACGATAATCGACGAGTACAGCAGATTTCCATTTGCTTATCCATGTAAAGATATGACATCTGCCACAGTCATCAACTGCTTGAAAGATCTTTTCCTTACGTTTGGCCAGCCTCTCTATGTACATAGCGATAGAGGTTCATCGTTTATGTCAGAAGAATTCAAGTCATTCCTTAGAAAAGCAAACATAGCCTCATCTAGAACGACACCTTACAACCCCCAGGGTAACGGACAAGTAGAACGTCTAAACGGGACTCTCTGGCGAACTATCCAACTCAGCCTCCGGTCAAAGGGACTATCACCGGAAAACTGGGAAGTGGTACTGAAGGATGCATTGCACTGTGTACGTTCTCTTTTATGTACAGCTACTAATGCCACCCCACATGAAAAACTTTTTACATATCCTAGAAGATCCCAGAACGGAGACTCACTGCCGTCCTGGCTTACACCAGGCCCGATATTAGTAAAGAAGAATGTCAGACAATCTAAAACAGACCCTCTAGTCGAAGAAACTGAACTCCTTGAAACTAATCCTCACTATTCTCTTATTCGACGGGACAATGGAGAAACATCAACAGTATCGAACCGTCAATTGGCACCGTTCCCGAATACCGTTGACTACAGTGGAGATAATAGTTTTCAATCAGCTTCTCAAGAGATGGAAGACAACGCTACAGCTCCACCCGAAACTGACACCCCGTCGTTATCATCGCCGCAACGTTCAGAGAATCTACGTAGTTCGCCGCCTTCTCCGATACTCCAGATCCCGCGGAGATCAAAAAGGATCAGAAAGCCGCCCTTCTACCTAAGCGATTATGTGGTAGATGGAGAAGGGAGTGAAAACTCGACCGGGGAAGAATGAGGTGATATGCCTATTGACTCGACCTCCTTGGCTGTATGGTGGATTGTGCTGTCATCGACAATTCTGTTATACATTGTCATGGTTACCTATCCAATCTCTACCTAGCTGTAATTCTTTAGTTAAATAAAGCCACATTCTATTTGGTATTACGCTTATTATGCTACAGTGCCCAAAAGACTGGCAGCACTGGCACGTTGAATGGCTATGCTAATTCTTTTGCCAAAGATAGAGCTAGCCCTCTGGTCACTTAAAGTGTTGACCAGTCGGCGAGAGATTTCCTTTCGATCCGTTTATTAGGGTACCGTAGCCGAATGGCAAAAAACGGAACCCTTATAGATTCGTCATGTCTGTCTGTCTGTCCGTTCGTATGTCACAGCCACTTTTTTTCCTAAACTATAAGAACTATACTTGAAACTTAAAACTTTGTTGAAACTTGGTAAGTAGATGTATTCTGTGAACCGCATTAAGATTTTCACACAAAAATAGAAAAAAAAACATAAATTTTGGGGTTCCCCATACATAGAACTGAAAACCAAAATTTATTTTTTCATCATACCCATACGTGTGGGGTATTTATGGATAGGTCTTCAAAAATGATATTGAGGTTTCTAATATCATTTTTTTCTAAACTGAATAGTTTGCGCTAGAGCCACTTCCAAAGTGGTAAAATGTGTGTCCCCCCCCCTCTAATTTCTAAAGTAAGTGGAGGAAAATTCTGAAAATATTTAAGTTTGTAGAACCTAAAAAAAACTATCAACGAAAATTGGTTTCAATAAAATGTGATGTTTAGTTTTTGAGATATGGGACTTTTTCATCAAACTGCAGCAGTAACTTTGTTTTTCGTTAACATACTATGAAAAACCAATTTAGTTTTGCGGTTTAGTGGAAGTTTACAACTAATACTACTAACTAATGAATGACAGTTCAAAATATTGTTTGGGGCTATGGAACCCTGTGTGCGAGTAAGACTCGCACTTGGCCGGTTTTTTTCTAAACTGAATAGTTTGCGCTAGAGCCACTTCCAAAGTGGTAAAATGTGTGTCCCCCCCCTCTAATTTCTAAAGTAAGAAGATAAAAATTCTGAAAATATTTAGGATTGTAGAACGTAAAAAAAACTATCAACGAAAATTGGTTTCAATAAGATACGATGTTTAGTTTTTGGGATATGGGACTTTTTCATCAAACTGCAGCAGTAACTTTGTTTTTCATAAACATACTATGAATAACAAATTTAGTTTTGCGGTTGAGTGGAAGTTTACTAACTAATACTACTAACTAATGAATGATAGTTCAAAATATTGTTATTATATTGTTTGGGGCTATGGAACCCTGTATGCGAGTAAGACTCGCACTTGGCCGGTTTTTTTCCGTTTCGATCCGCTTTTTTTTCGTTTCGATCCCAACGGTTCAAAGCATAAGCTACCAGTAAGCTTATAGTATAAGTACGATTGGCATAAGAATGTACAGGCAAGTTGCAAAATTAAAGTAGCAGAGATTGTGAAGACAGTACAATTTATTGTGTAACATTTCATAAGCGCTGTGTACGGAACCATGCATCTTACGAGATAAACCTCTCGACAGACAAAGGAAATGTATGAAATATAAATAGTTCTAAGAAATGTTGCGATCTTCTATCATAATATCAAGTAGTATTTGAAGAAAGATGCAGTCTTTCAAGTAGATATTGTTTGAGGGAAGCCTGATTTATTTTGTTTGGGTACTGGCCAAATTATTAATCTAAAATTGTATTTTAATTTTAGTGTGAACTATGTGTTTAGGGTTCCTTATTTCGAAAAAAGGGATCCCTTATAGTATCACTTTGTTTTCCGTCCGTCTGTCTGTTGGTCAAAACCCTTTTTCTCAGGACGTGATGTGGAGGTGGAATTTATATCAAATACACAGGTCTACTCTGTCCCTTGGAGCTGTGAAAAAATCTAACTTCAAAGCCAACGCAATCAAAAGATACAGCCGTTTATTCAACAAATCTCCGCAAATTTTCGACACTTGCAAGTGAATCAAAACCTACAGGGTACTTCCCGTGAACTCAGAATTTAGAAATTTGGTACGAAGCTTCGTCTTATAGAACAGATACCTAAAGGGAAACTTGCGAAAACCGTAGATTTTTAGTTACATCATATAATATACGGAACCCTTGGTGCGCGAGTCCGACTGGCCGGTTTTTTTAAATTCTGATTAGTAAGTTAATTCATTCAATTAGATTCCCAGAAACACCAATACCTCTCGCTGTTATCCTCGAAGGGTTAGTTAGTGTTTATTTACTTATTGTACACCCTCATTACGCTAATTATTTTCAAGCCAATTCCTATGAACCAGGCACAATTCCAGACTCCAGGCTGCTACAGAGTAATTCCTAATGAAAAAAGCCAATCTTGCCAACCTGGAAACCAAATCCCGAATCCCATGCTCAGCAAATACGTTTTGCAACTAACGCGGCAGTTAAATTCTATATTTCCAAAAGAGAGCTAAAATAGTATACAGCATTTAAAACCAGTGGAACTTTTGTTTGCCTACAAAATAGTTTCCTTGACCGAAATCGCTAGGATTTAGCTTGCGGAAATCCTCGGACTTTTTGCGGTGTTATCCTTTTTAGTTTTTGCTGCCTCATGTGCCGATGTAAAGCCTGGTTTGTCGGTTTGGCTTACGTAATGTACTGTTCAAATCAGCGTTTTTGCCACATATTGTAGTACTCTTCTTAACATTTTTTCCAAGCTGCCTCAGTGATCTAGTGGATAGGCGCTATTGATTAGCAAGAAAGAGGTCGAGAGTTTGATTCCCTGGACAAGCAAAGTTTTATCGCGATTTCGTCAGGAATTTCTCAGGGGTCTCTCGGAGTCTAGATTTGCGCTCGAGCAATAGGCTCACCTGTAACTTAATAGCTGGTTATATGTGACTGTAGGTATCTATACCTTTAGTCATGATGTTATGTTGCAAACCTTGGTTATTGAAAAACACGAGCGAAATATCCGAGCTCGTACATCTGATTACCGATTTGAAACTACCAATCGTGTTTTACAACTCCATTGCACATCTCGTCTAGTTTTACACCAACACTTAAACTGACGTCATATACTTCATGTGTAAACATTCTACAAAGTAAGAGATGTTACATAGGTGTGTGGATCGCATGGTTTGGCACAGCCTAGCGACAAAGTCTAATATGGATAGAATAATCATGAAATGAGCAAAAAACCACTCATCTGTCGAAATTTTTGCCCATTCTTCTTCATAGAGGTCTAACTAAGCTTTAGAATGGGCAACAATAACTGTACTTTCACAAGTTATGAAGTATTATGTCTTGTGACTAGGTTTCACAAGTGCCTGTTATGTAATTGAAAAAAAATGCTTTGAGTTTAGTTGAAATACGTTCAGGAAGGAGTATTAGTTTGAATTGTAATGAGCCGAACCGAACCAGACTCAGTGGGTTAGATGCCGATTGGTTCGAGTCGACTAAAACCGAATACATATGCAGCGGACATAACTTGGTTGACAAAAATACACTGGTGATATGTATCATGTATTTATATATATCTCAAACGAATATATTAAAATCAAAATCTTGCAACGTGTTATTAGAATTATAAACACAGAAAACGTTTACGAGCCATACACTGGATTCCATCTTATGAATCATGTCAACCAATATTTAAAAAACCTTGGTTTGCTACCCTTAACTTCATTATATTTATAAGAAGCATGTATGTTTGTTAGGAAATATAAAGGATTGTTCAAAACAGCAGAAGAAATTTGTTCTCGAAGTCGCCGTGATCAACACAGACTTGTACTAGATGAGCTCCCTAGTTTACAAATTATAAGAAAAGCTATTTGGCTATGTGTGTGCGTGTATATTATATATTATAATTACCTAATGTACTTAAAATGTTAAATTGCAGGTTTTTCAAATTTAAACTATTTAAATGCCTGAATGAAAATAATTTTTATAGGTACTATTAAGGATTTTTTGAACATAAATTATGATGTTTATCAATTCTAATTTGTTTATTCGTGTAAGTTTTCATGCTTTAGTTCTAAGTAAAACATGTGTGATCACATGTGCTATAATAACAACTCTGTATATCATGTTTTAAGCAAATAATTTATCTTATCTTATCTTAAAAACGACGACAACCGTGGTATAGTGCCCACCAGATTCAACACCAGTCTGATAGGAGGATCGTCCCTATTAACGGAAGAAGAGGTACTTTATGCCCTCTTACTCCTAAACATCCATATTTTAAGTACCTACTCGTTGTATTTACTTCGGGACGGTTTTTTCAACAAATACCTACTGCGAATCAAATTTGTCGACTCGAACGAAACAATTCATATGTAGCATCTCTAACATTGTAACATTCATGGTTCATACATTGTCCATACCTTTATGATGCAGCTATTGTTTCAAATCTCAAGCTTAGACGCGATTTAAGTGCTGAAAATGTGAAAGGTTCCATAAAACGCAGAACGATAGGTGTGGAGCTTAAGTGAGTTGTAGAAATGTAGGAGTTTTATGTGATGTTTCAACGGTTCAGCTAGTATTATTAGTCGTACAGGAGAAATTTCCAGTGCGAGACAACGTTTTCTATTTTAAGAAAAAAAACAAGGTGGTGATAGTTCCGATATTGGCCACGGCCCAAAAGATCCATGAGACTCCTTGCTTCTAGCGATAGACCGGACGGCGCGAATTAAATCGAAAAGGGCAACTAGATGCTGACGTAAAGTACAACTGTAAAGTTTTTTTCTTAGCAATTTACTACACGCTCAATGCTCATTGAATTATCTTAAGTCTTTTTGTACATTTATTTTATCATCATGGGTAAAGACCTCCCCTTACTTCTGCCACACATTCCCGTTCTGTACGTCCCTCATCCAGGAGTTTCCCGCGATTTATACGATATCGTCAAATTCCATTTCTTTACCACAAGCCAATTTATTTAATTCATAAGCCAGTTTTATTATATTGCTGAAAAATCTATACTAGAAGCAGAAAACTTGCGTTTGTGGCCCAATTTCGTACCTAAAGATAATGGGTCCGGGGGATTAGGATAAGCCATGCGATGTGCCAATTTTCTAAATTAATTATTTCTTTGGACCTCGACTAAAGATTTTTTTTAGTAGTTGCGTTATTTTATACCTCTGGTTAAGTATCGCTAAATTCATTTTAAGGATAATTTTATACTAATCCTGACCCATTTTTTCTCCTAGAAATATTATCAGGTATTACGGACTAGAAGTTTCTATATGGATTTAGGGAAAACCAATTAAACGAAAGATGAACTGCGTGAAAGTTGACATGGCTAAGAGGGGGGCTACTGAGATGGCGAGTAATGGGGATATGAAATTAGATTCTAAATAAATTAGGATAAACTGAACAATGTAGCCCTTCATTATTTGGTAAGTAAGCATACTAGCAAAACATCTCGCATTTGTATATAAGATCCCACTTAGTAATTTGTACCCTAACTTTATTATTACCATAATATGAACTTTATCCCCTAACTACGCCGACTATATTGTAGCTCCAGATTGTAAATGTTACAATTTGTAAGGGGCTTCTCTATCCCTTTGAGATTTATGAACTGGCGTGGGGCGCGTTTAAAGTGGTGTTCCTTTACATATGCCCATAATTATATTCCTCTTTTGCTAATTTAAACGTTTTGAATGTCAGATTTTTATGAATTGATCTTGTAGCTTACAGACACTAATTAAAATTTGACATTCAGTGGCAATAAAACTACGATAAAGAGAATTTAATTTATGGCATAAACAAAATCTACTAATAGCCAGCGGGTAGATTTTTCGGGTTATTCCGACGTGCTCCAAAAAAGCAAAAGAGCAATGCATCAAATTGGCTACGTCCCATCTGGGAAGTTTCCCATTTCGCCAACTTAATAAAATATCATCACAAAAGTGTCGTTTCAGAACTATTTTGATTTTCATACATTGAGTCTCGTTTCGGCTACTTTCGAGTATGCGTGTATACATACACGCATACTCAAAAGTTGCCGTTCCCGTTTGGTAAACTTTTTATTTGGAAAGTACAGTTAGGACTCAGGAGAACTACAAATATATACCACAATTTAAATCAGTAAGCTCTTATAAATTTTTAATTTACAGACGTAAATATACCCAAACAAGGTAGGTACAGAAAATCAAAACTTCTCGCTATGAGAATAAAATAACATTAATATGAATTTGTAACTAAGTAAACAAATACATAGTTCCAATAATACCGGAACTAACTACACTTATTTAAAAAAATATTATCAGTGAAGTAAAGAGGATTGGTAATAGAACAGCCACTTAGAATTTATGCAAGCCTAGTACTTTGGCAATAAGTCGGTCCTAACCAGATTTTGTGTGAATTCATGCAAGTCTTTTTGAAGGGTTTTGCACTAAAATTATGATTTTAGCGGCACCAACATCTTCTTCATGATTCTGCTCTCCTAGTACTTTCTGTTCAAATTCTTAGTTGGGTTCTCTCGTAACAAACCTGGTGTGCCAGAGAGAGAAAAATAGCAACGTCAACAAAAAGTTACCGGTTGGGACGTACCTATAAAATCTTTTCCATCCGTAGTTTTTTTATTAATTTTGAAACTGAATTTTTTAGCACCTGGGCAGCACAGGGGCAGATTGACCTATGTACAGACGCCAGCAGGTCAAGCTACCCGAAACTGTAAAATTTTCCCAATCAACCTTGAACCGTATTTTTTAACGAGGAGATTGAAAATCTACTAAAGAAATTTGACAGATTGTAGTAACTTGATGTGTTGGCCGTCTGGACATTGAATTTATTTATCACATCACAGGTTGACAATTCAGAATTTAGAGGTGAACTCATGACAAACGCACAGAACCGTAGAAAACAAAATGTGCTTTATATCCAGCGTTGGGTGATTTCATGCTGATTATGTATTTTTGAAGAAAGTGTCTTTCTTGTAATATTTTTTGACAAATATTAATGTAGTCTGGAGAACTAAAGATCATCCCGTTAAGCTCAAGACCTGAGCATTGAGCTCAAACGCTCAAGTTTTAACAGCCGTTCTAAGCCATTTGTGGATAGTTAATACCACGTCTGTGTCATTACTAGGAGACGCCAAATTGTTAGGTTTTACAAAAGGGTTTTTCGGTAATTAAATTAACTGTTCTATTGCTTTCGTTTAAGTAATTGGGGTTCGAAATAGGGATTATTATAATTACGATTTTATTGCTTGAGTAGAAAGTTGGATAGTGTTTATGTGTATTGGTTTTAGGAGGTAAGGCATGCTATTAGTTTAAAACGTATCGGGCAAGGTCTTTCCGTTTAAGGAAAACACAGACGTAAAGTAATTAAACAACCAGTCTTTCAACGTTTAAATTAAAGATGACAATTATATTAAAATCGTTACTCTCAATTCCACAGTAATTTACAACCGTTTATTTTAATAACTCGAGTTCTCTTTACATTAATTTGTGCATTCAAAACTCCGCAACTCGTTCCCTAATTAGCATTGTTTAGTTAATTCACCCACCGGGCTGGTCCATGTAATTGTTTTAGTTCATTAATGTTACTTCTCTTCTGCGGTACTGTTGTCCTGGTACATTTCAGCGTAAGATTGCTTTGTGAGATAATTATGTTCTTATTTAAATGGGTTGGTTTGTAAATAATGAAATAAGAAAACTGTAATCTATTTTTCTTAGACGATTTATTCACTCGTCTTTATCAAGCGGTTTACCTTCTAACGATACCTATATATAAGTATTCTACTGGTCTATTTTTATTCAGAGTAAGTATTTTTAACGGAGACCAAAATTTAAAATTAATTCTACTTTAGTGCGTAAACTTTGAAAAATAAACGAAGTAAAAATAATTGTTTAGTCTTTGGATACACTAGATATACTTGACGGTATAAAAATCATTCTAAGTGGCTAGAATTTGAATAAAAACTTTTGTTTCATCTAAAATTTTATAAGGTATTCTTTAGACAACTTTCTATCAAACTTTTTACAAAGAAATAACATTATCCTCTCATTTTCCATTGCGTTTAATAACCGTAAATAAATCGGGTTGTATTCTGTAAAATGTGAAAATTGCCCTCGAAAGCGACGATGTAATAAAAAATAATGGTGTTTTTATTTAAACACGGGGAAACTCAAGTGGGGATGGAATTTTTCCCGCCTCCAATTTGTTCTGTCGGCGGGCCGTTTGCACTTTATTTTGTCAAGATTTAGGGGTAATGGAAACGGTAACGGTACCAGGAATGTAGGTAAGGTGAGGAGGTGAAATTATGTTGTAAGGTGTCTTGGTATGTTGCCGGTTAGACATTGAAGTTATTAGTATGTTCTACTGAACATAATTGACTAAACTACCGAGGAAGTAGGGCTTTAAGCTGAGGTTAGTTCATTAACTTCTGCAATCAGAGTTTCTATTGGGTTATTTTCTAGCAACATTCACAGTGACAGAATGTTTAGTATTATAATAAGAACATCTATCATCAAATTTTTTTGGAGAATTATTAATAATCTCTTAGCGTATATAACGTTAGTTTTTTTTACGGTAAAACATTATTTATATGGTTACGAGCTGGGTATGGAATAAATTAACACACTAGCAATTAAACACTAAAAATCTTTATTCAACATTAGACACTTAAACTTTATAATCACAAATACACAACTGATCATTATTCAGTTAGAAATCTCACTAGTAGTTCACTTTGATCGCTTCGTTTTGTAGTCGAAATCATACTGACTACTTCCGTTTTTTTTTTTTTTTTGGGAATGGCATCTCGCAGTTCAACCTAGGAGGTTGTCGTCTGCTTAACCGGACTATCCTGTGGGTGCCTTAAGAGTAAGGCCTCCAGCCAGGGCATAAAACTTACAAACTAAGCGACTACACGCTAAGGGTACCCCCTGTGGGGTACGAGCCTCGGCTTAGGGCGTCGCTGGGGGAGGACTGCATGGGGACAGGCTGGATCTGAATGATATCATTATTAAGGGGCTGATTTAAAACTACTGGCACAGCATCGCGGGCTGGCTCGAGCGAGGGTCGGGGAGGGCATGGACCGGGACGTCGCGACGGACCTCGACGGCGAGGTCGGAAAGACGGCGGTTTGTGTCTGAACTTTTTAAGAGTGCTAGTCTCTTTGCTACTCTCCTGGAGGAGGGTGATAGCATCATCGGGAGTGACGAGGGTATGCCGAGGACGGCGTACTGTACTAATGCGCGAGGGTTCGTAACGGGCGGCCGCTGCGATCAGGGGATTACGGTGTTTAATGGCGTTATCGAAGAAACGCTTCGAAAGACGTTTCATAAACTGAAGGACGGTGGGCATTCTAAGGTCTACGTGTAGACGGTCATTACGGACATAAAAAGGGGCTCCCGTGACTCTACGTAAGAACCGGTTCTGCAAGGTTTGCATCCTATGGATGTACTTAGGCTTGGTGTGAGCGTACACGACGCAAGCGTACGTCATAATGGGGCGGATCACCGCGGTGTAAAGGCGCAACTTGCACTTGAGTGACAACTTGCTTTTTGTCGAAATCATGAAATGAAGCCTGCCCATAGCAAAGGCAGCTCGGTCGCGAGCTGCTTTGATGTGCGCCGCGAAAGACAGGTGGTTGTCAAGTAAGACTCCTAAGTACTTGGCTTGCTTTTCCCAAGGGATAGGCTTACCGTACATAGTGATCGGGCTGAGCGCGGGTGGCTTATTTTTACGCGGTTTAGAGAAAAGAACTGCCTGGCTCTTGTCGGGGTTCACCTCGATTCTCCATTTCCGGAACCAAGCGCCTAAGACGTTGGCTGAGGTTTGGAGGGTGCTGTAAATAGCGTCGTGACTACGGCCAGTGTAATAGATGGCCGTGTCGTCCGCGAACAGGGCTAACTGTGCCTTCTTGCTCTTGGGGATATCACTGGTGAACAGAGTAAAGATAAGGGGAGAGAGCGGGGAGCCCTGAGGGACTCCGGCTCTAATGGGGTGAGGGGAAGACAGTGCCTTCCCGATGCGATAGCGGAAGGTGCGATCCGACAAAAAGTCTCGTAAGATGAGCACGAGACGGTCTGGCACTCCCAGTTTGTACAGCTTATATAATAAGCCGTTGTGCCAGACATTGTCGAATGCCTTTGCTATGTCGAAAAACAACACACCCATCATCGCTCCAAGCTGGAAGCCAGCGCTCAAGTGTTCTACGATGCGGTGGGCCTGTTGAATGCATGAGTGTCCGGTCCTGAAGCCGAACTGTTCGTTGGGGGTGAGACTCTTAGCCTCGGCGAAGTCTTTGAGTCGCTTATACATAAGTCTCTCGTAGATTTTTCCGAGTGCATTCAGGAGACTGATAGGTCTGTAGCTCGAAGGATCAGACTTGGGTTTGCCTGGCTTTGCGAAACCGATGACCGTGGCCTCTTTCCATATTTGGGGAAACGCGTTGTTGCTCAGGGCGCCATTGAAGATGGCCGCCATTAACACGACGAGCTGAGCGGGGAGGAGTTTGAACACCCTATTGGTGATTCCGTCGGAGCCGGGTGCTTTCCGCGGTTGAAGTTTGTTAATGATGTCTTGCACTTCGTCAGCTGTGACCGGAGGCAGAGGATGCCCATAGCAAAGGCAGCTCGGTCGCGAGCTGCTTTGATGTGCGCCGCGAAAGACAGGTGGTTGTCAAGTAAGACTCCTAAGTACTTGGCTTGCTTTTCCCAAGGGATAGGCTTACCGTACATAGTGATCGGGCTGAGCCCGGGTGGCTTATTTTTACGCGGTTTAGAGAAAAGAACTGCCTGGCTCTTGTCGGGGTTCACCTCGATTCTCCATTTCCGGAACCAAGCGCCTAAGACGTTGGCTGAGGTTTGGAGGGTGCTGTAAATAGCGTCGTGACTACGGCCAGTGTAATAGATGGCCGTGTCGTCCGCGAACAGGGCTAACTGTGCCTTCTTGCTCTTGGGGATGTCACTGGTGAACAGAGTAAAGATAAGGGGAGAGAGCGGGGAGCCCTGAGGGACTCCGGCTCTAATGGGGTGAGGGGAAGACAGTGCCTTCCCGATGCGATAGCGGAAGGTGCGATCTGACAAAAAGTCTCGTAAGATGAGCACGAGACGGTCTGACACTCCCAGTTTGTACAGCTTATACAGGGTGTTTGGAAGGGAGCTGTACATACGCCTAGGGTAGAAACTAGGGATAGTCTGCTACCTACCCCCGCCCATTATATTGACCTTGGCCTCAAGGTTTTTTTTTAATTTATTTTTATTTTTTACGGTACTTCAGGCCCCATAACTTTTCTTCTCCACAATTTTCTGGTGTAAAATAATTTTTTGCAGGACCCTAAGACTCTAACGATTAAAACAAGACCATTAGCCGACCGGTCCCATGGATAGATTTTGAGCTACAGGTAGTTTTAGTCAAAAAATCATAAAAAAGTCAAATAAAAAATAATAATAAATTAAAAAAAAACCTTGAGGCCAAGGTCAATATAATGGGCGGGGGTAGGTAGCAGACTATCCCTAGTTTCTACCCTAGGCGTATGTACAGCTCCCTTCCAAACACCCTGTATAATAAGCCGTTGTGCCAGACTTTGTCGAATGCCTTTGCTATGTCGAAAAACAACACACCCGTCATCGCTCCACGCTGGAAGCCAGCGCTCAAGTGTTCTACGATGCGGTGGGCCTGTTGAATGCATGAGTGTCCGGTCCTGAAGCCGAACTGTTCGTTGGGGATGAGACTCTTAGCCTCGGCGAAGTCTTTGAGTCGCTTATACATAAGTCTCTCGTAGATTTTACCGAGTGCATTCAGGAGACTGATAGGTCTGTAGCTCGAAGGATCAGACTTGGGTTTGCCTCATCATTCATCATTTCAGCCCAAAAGACGTCCACTGCTGGACATAGGCCTCCCCCAAGTGTCGCCACATTGACGTTTTGGGGGGTTTTGCCATAATCGCCACGCTTGGCAGGCGGGTTGGCGATCGCAGTACGGTTGTTACAAAAGCACAGAGAACGCTGCTGCCCATTCTCTGGCAAGTCCCTTAGTCGCCTCTTACGACACCCACGGAAAGATATGGGATGGTGCTATTCTTTACGTCCGACACCATACAGAGCCCGACACCATACAGAGCGGGTTTGCCTGGCTTTGCGAAACCGATGACCGTGGCCTCTTTCCATATTTGGGGAAACGCGTTGTTGCTCAGGGCGCCATTGAAGATGGCCGCCATTAACACGACGAGCTGAGCGGGGAGGAGTTTGAACACCTTATTGGTGATTCCGTCGGAGCCGGGTGCTTTCCGCGGTTGAAGTTTGTTAATGATGTCTTGCACTTCGTCAGCTGTGACCGGAGGCAGAGGATCATCAGGGTCTTCTTCGGGGGGCAGGGCGGTTCTACGTTCGACGAATGCGTTTACCTCATCGAGATGTCGCTTGTCTACTGGTTGAGAGCTGGGAGAGCACTGGGACTCCAGGCTGTCGGCTAGGCATTCGGCCTTCTCAGAGTCGTCGAATGCGACGCTCTTATCGGGTCGGGTGAGGGGGGGCATCGAAGCCTCTTCGGTGGAGCGCAACTTGCGTTGCAGCTGCCAGAAGGCTAGGTGGGTAGGCTCGAGTTCGCTGAGCATTTTGTCCCATTGATTATTACGAAGCTCACTGGTGCGATCCTTTACAGCACGCTGTAAATTACGCATGTGGGCTTTGTTTGCGTCGCAGGGAAAGCTGCTGTAGGCACGGATGGCCGCGTTCTTTTCGGTTATCAGTTCACGTACGTCAGCGGGTAGTATCCAGCGTTGATCGGTCATTGCTGGGACTTCCCGTGAGCAGTCCTTCAGTACGGATTGCACGTGTTCTGTAAACGAGTTGATGGCGGCCGTCGTGTCAGCGACTGAGACTATGTGGTCGGGGATGGCCTCCAGGTGAGGCGACGTGGTGGATTTCAGCTTTTCGCTGACTTTCCTCCAGTCGGTTATCACTTGGGTCGGCGGGGGCTGGCTGGGGTCAGAAGGACCCGAGCGGGGAACTAAGTGCATGAGCACTGGTCGATGGTCTGAGTTAAGCTCATGTAAAGTCTCGATAGAATGCAACTTAAGGTTTACATTCTTGAGTAGCGCTATGTCGAGAACGTCCGGACGTTGGTCGGGGTCGTGGGGATAGTGGGTGTGCTCCATAGGAGCGATGGGATCGAAGTTGAGGGACTCGCCCAGGTTATACACGTGACGTCCTCTGGCAGAGGTCGTCGTGCTGTTCCAGGCGGGGTGTTTGGCGTTGAGGTCGCCCGCTATGATAACGGAGTCGCTCAAGCCGAAGAGGACGGCAAGGTCTTTGGTGAACAGAGTGTGCTCCTCGGACGTGCCGCCGGGAGGGATGTACGCAGACGCGATAGTGATCGGTTGATGGCCGGTCATGCCTAGTCGACACACTGAGGTCTCGAGTAGAGACTCCATGGGAGGGGGATCTAAGGGGATGCAGTGCAGTTCTTTTCTATAATAGATTAGAGTACCGCCCTTGTGGCAGCGTGACCGATCGTTGCGAACTATGCGATAGTTGGCAATTCTCGGATCGCGGTGACTGGGCTTGAGGAAGGTCTCCTGTACGAGGAGGATATCAATTTGATGGTCGCGGAGGAAGGTGGCGATCTCATCACGCTGGCCTCTAATGCCATTGGCATTAAAGTACCCTAATTTTAGGGATCGGGGTTTGGTGCACGTTAATCTTGTATTATCCATTGGAGTTAGTCGAGATTAAGGTTGCGGAGGAGGTCGCCTAACTTGAGTAGGGACTTGAGGATAATTTTAAGTTTATCGCCACCAGTGTTAGCCGCCCTGAGATCAGCCGCCATGCGGTCTGCTTCGGGGGTGACTAACTCTGCTAACGATTCTAAAATTACGTTGTGAGAGGGGTCTACGGCCGCGGGGCCGGGTGGCGTGGGACGAGCGGGCGCCGGTGCGCTCGCTTGGGCCGCGGGAGTGGGGACAGGGGCATCTAATAGCCCGGGGATGGGGCTGGACTTTGCTTTACTGAGAGCCGGGAAGGCTTTCTGGTGGTTCACCGTGGTCCAGGGAGAGGGCCTCTGAGGGCTGAGTCTCTCCGGCATCTGGGCAGAAGGTAGCCTCACCGATGGGCTTTCTCTTTGTTGGCGGGCGCTTGCACGCTTCACCAGGTTAGAGGAGGAGCCTTTGGGGGCTTTTGAGCAGCCGCGGTAGTTGGCCGTGTGGCCCGACTGACCGCAAAGCACACAGCTCGGTGGCTCCGTGCAAAGCGACTTGTCTTTGGGACGGGGGCAGTCTGCCGTGCCATGGTCGCCTAGACACTTTACGCATCTGTGCGGCGCATGGCAGTTGGCTTGGCTGTGACCGTACATCTGGCAGCGGTGGCACTGTCCGACTACGCTTGAGCGGTAGGGCTTCTCTATTGAGATGCCTGTCAGGGAGCAAACCGACTTCACTTTGAAGATCGGGTGGTGACCTTCTACTGGGTCACAGATGACCAGTACCATATCGTAATGGTCTCCACCTCTCGCCTTATGAAGGCGGTGGACGGCTGCGACCGGGATGTCCTGGCCTAGGAGGTCATTGAGGATGTCCTCCGTGGGGATTTCCTTCGGGATCCGCCTGATCACCACGCGGGTGGGCTTCTCCTCTGGAAGAGAGTAGGTATGGAAGGCTATGCGCCTACCGATCAATTGACGGGTTAGTTCCCTGAAGTCGGTGGTCGTAGGGACCACCACTTTGATACCCTGTTGGGTGCTTTTCGCGCTAGTGTATTGAATACGGCGCTCATTGCACATTTTGGACACGTCTGTCCATTTCCCTTTGTCCTGAATGAACAACGGGGGAGGGGGCTTCAGCTTCTTTGACGAAGCGGCTGAAAGGTTAGCCTTAGGGCTTGTTGGCCTGCTGGTATGAGCAGCGGCGGACTTTGGTGCGGGGACCGGGGAGGTGGGACGGGACGCCTCAGGAGAGGAGGCAGAAGGGAGCGCGACGATCTTTTTGGCCATGGCGGCCTGGGATTTTTTGCCCTTCTTCCTCTTGCCCTTTCCGACGACTTGATAGTCGTCTTCAGAGGATGAGGAGGCAGAGCACGCGTCTAAAATTGACTCTGAGTCGGAGATTGGCTCAGTTGTGTCCATGTTCTCGGAAACGGGAACAATGGACGCAGGTTCGGACTGATCCTTTGTTTGCAAAACAAAAGGTTTCGAAACAATAGGTCTCGGTTTAGCCGGAATCGCGGCGGCGACGACTGACGGTAAGCCTTCGTCCATGTTCTCGGAAACGGGAACAATGGACGCAGGTGCGGCCTGGACCTTTGTTTGCGAAACAATGGGTTTCACAAGAATGGGTCTTGGAGTAGCCCTAATCGCGGCGGCGACGGCTGGCGGTAAGCCTCTGTCGGCAGGTGGCGGCGACAAAGGGCTCTCGAGCGCGTCACTGAAGTCAGTGACGGCAATACTGGATTGCTGCAAGGCAGCGATATCGGACCCACTGACTACTTCCGCTAACCCGACAGTTATTTATATGGTTGACCCATCTTCGAGAAACTTCCACAACTTAGAACCTCTAGGCAGTTCCATAGGGCAAAACATCATTCCAGAAAATTCCACAACTGTCTTGAACCTACTAGATAGTTCAATAGTGGAACCCATCCTTCGAGAAAGTTCTATAACTTTCTAAAAATTTCTAGACATTTCCATAGAGGAACATTCTAGAAATATTCTCGAATCTTCTAGAAAGTTCCATAAAACATGGAACATTCTAGACTCGAACGTAATCCTAGAATGTTCTAGTAATGTAGACGACGTAACAATATTAATTAGAAACTAAAAAAGAACTACCCCAAATTCATAGTTTTCTTTGGAAATGTTACAGACACCCATTAAAATGACTTTATCGCGACAACCTTTTGGAATCTGCTGTTGGCTGTCCACTGGGTCAGTGATTTTCAGCTTAGCTATTCACCCAATTCTACGACAGCAAAATTCTAAATTTAACGTTTGGTACCTTGATGATGGAACCTTGGGAGGCGATGTAGATACCATTTTAAATGTTCAAAATTTTTTAAACAATGACCTTCATTCCATGCCCTTAACCTAAATCTTTCCAAATTAATGCAAATTATATATATAGAGAATAGTACCGACAAACAACTATTTCTTAGTTTATCGCTATAGCCCCCTTGACATCAAAATCATTGAGAAAAGCTCTCTTCGTCTCCTGGGGTATCCAATCCATGAAAACACTTTTCCCGATTTTATAGATTCAAAATTTTAATAATATTTCGGAAATATTGCTCCAAATTAACATGAATTCGACCATCACCATAATTCGTTACTGCTGTTTCGTCCCAAAATTTACATATTCTCTTCGTGCTTCCCCTTTATTGAAGCACACACATCTCTTGGACAAAATGGATCAAATTATCAGACATAGGTACATTATCAACCATTTTAATGTGGCTTTGGACGACCGACCTTGGGCACAAGCAAGTCTTCCTATTCGCATGGGCGTAACAGGTGCGACTGTCTTGGTATGGACTTTTTATGAGGAGGAATGAAACGCATGTAGCTAGAAGAGTTACATATGTAAAATGGATTGTGACTTGAAAACATACAGGAAGACCAAAAAATATGAATAGATTGTGTGAGTTATGACATCAAAGAAAATGAAATGTGAAGAAACAAGGAACATGGGAAAATAGTAGGAAGATAACGACGTTATTTAATATCAAAATATCGTTTATATCCCATCTAGTAACAGTATATGCTCGTTATTTTGTTCGTTTCGCTTCGTTCAGTAAGTGTATGTTTTATTCAGGAGTCTCTCTTCCGCTGTGTTTTGAGATGGAGCGCTCACTATTGCAACTGACTACTAAATTATAAGTAAATATTCATAAAATGTTTTAAATGTTTTTGAGATAATTTATTTAAAACTGATAAATTACAATAAATTATTATTACCGTACCATGGCCGTGAAACACAGAGCTAGAGGCTGTTGTGTTGATGTTACTATTATATGTTCGCAACAGAATTACAGTTAGGTATCCTACTCAAAGAAGAAGTTTTTGTGACTTCTCTATAAATCCAACATCTTCAAGTTCCGTTCAGGTTTACTATCAATAGAAACAAATATTCACAAATCTATGAAAAAATGTTAGAAAACACCCTTGTATCCGCGTCAGCGAAAGTGTTTGTTCCGACTTGTATTATCGTTATCTGAGAGAAGGGTTGGCGACATGCCACGACACTTTATCTAAGGCTTTACACCTGACATGTCGCTTTCTAAATGTTCTTTACATTTAAAAGAAGGTGAAGAAACATATTTGTATTCACTTTAGGATTGTGTTAGTTAATAGTACTTGTGCAATACTCAGAAAGTCGCAGCAAAAACAAAAACAAATCGTGTGTGCGGGGACCTCCCCCTTTGACACCGTGGCGTATTTGAATTATTTGATATGATGCTAAAGCTGCTCTGCTAACTGACTTAAAAAAAGGAGATTATCAATTGGACCCTTATATTTATTCGTATTTCCAGGATCTAACATACAAATTGTGATAAAAAAAACTTTTTTGAATAGTTATATTGTAAATCATTATCACTGGTTTTCGAAAATTTTGTTTGGCTTCCGCACAATGGAACTTATCCCTTTGTCACTGCAAAATCGCTACAATACTAATTAAGAGTTTCTTTTTTTTAGGATCCAGGTCATTTGCGCGAATGTAAATGCCAGATAGCACCGACGATAATGTTGTTTTTCCTTCATGGGTGTCGTTTTCATGGCTTTTGGGTCGCTGCTAACAAACATAAAGTCAAAATAAAAATTCAAGATGGTGCCCATGGAAATTTCTCAATTTTCTTTCATGGGAGTCATTTTAATAGTTTTTGGGGTTGATGATAACGAAAATGAAAATCCAAGAAGGCGCCAATGAAAACTTGTGAATTTTCTTTCATGTGTGTCATTTTAGCGATTTTTGAGCTCGATGATAACGAAAATGATGAAAATTTCCATAGTTATCGTTTCCGCGATCTTCGATTTTGACTGGAGCCCATATTCGTTTAGAGCGCTTTCGATTACCATGGACTAGACACCCACAAAAATTCGGTACTTTTCGAATCCGCCATCTTTGATTTTGATTATGACCTCATATTCGTTAAGAGTGCCTCAATAACCACGAAAATGAGTTCCATGACGAAAATTTCGCTACTTTTCGCTGCCACCAAATTTGATTTTGATTTGACCCCATTATTGTTAAGAGCGCCTTCGATTGATTAATGGAAATGACACCCATAACGAAAATTTCAATAGTTTTGGAGCCGCCATTTTTGATTTCAATTAATCTTAAAGAATGTTTTTGTATGTATTTGTTCGCGCTAAAGTGTCTTTCGCGCATGTGTAAAAAAATAAATCATAGATAAAAACGAAACCCTTCTTCTCTTTGCAATCGGTTAAAATTATTAAGTAGAGCAGCCTATACGACATAACATGATTGCGATAGCATGATTGTGCGAGTGAGAAGTCCGAAAAACAATTGACAATATTCCAACGTCCTAGCACCTCGACCGCTAGGCGTACACTAAAGAAATATGGCAGTCGTTTCTGTATACAAACCGTAAGTTTTGGTATACTAATAATTTCCAGTTTACTTAAATTTCAATTGGTTTTTTTATCATATCGAGTCATTGAACATTGGCACTGCTATAAAATCGAATAAAAACACAAATCTATCGATAGGAACTTTGTATTTTTTAAAAACAAAACCAAGATATTTGACGATATTATTGTAATCAGATTAAGAAAATAAAAGCTTTTTTACGAAAACTAATTAGCTAATTTTGAAGACAAGGATGTAAAAGTATTTATAGGCTATTGCCAAGGAAGGATTGTTGAAACTGAACTCGGATTCGCGTTGCGCGCGAGAGACCTCTTTTCATTTCTTATTTTTTTTGTACTTTACGTTTATTCGTTTTCTTACATATTATTTAAATCTAAACTAATATTATAAAGAGGAAAGATTTGATTGTTATTTGAAAAATTCTTTCAGTGTTAGATAGCCCATTTCTCAAGGAAGGCAGGCTATATATCATCACGCTACGACCAATGAGAGTGGAACAGCAATGAAAAATGTTGCGAAAACGGGGAAAATGTGACGCAAACGAAGTTGCGCCGGTCAGCTAGTTTATAAATATTTTTACAAAAATATAAAAATAGTAGCCCAACGGCATCAGGAACAGGGTCCGAGCTACCGGTAATCAGGGCTCTTGAGAGAGGAACGTCCTAACAATACGCGCCGTGTCCAGAAGTACTGCTTCTTGAATCAAGCCCTTGGCTGGACCAAGCGAAAGACTCCTCAGATGCAGGTCGACGCTTTAAGCTATTAAGCCATTGCCCGACTATCGGCACAATGACTGCTGTACTCACGTTCCACATGTGAACAACCTCGCGAGCCAGATCCAGATATTTGAATTGCTTATCCTTCTCTGCTTTCACGAGGTTCTCGGCATGCGGTACCGGTATTTTAACAACCATTGCGCGACGCTCTCGATCTATCAACACAATGGCATGCTTAATGGCAATAATAGTCCTGTCAGTGACGATAGGTCGATCCCAATACAACGTGATATTACCATTATCGAGAACTGGGTCGGGCGCATACTTATAGTATGGCACTTCTGATTCCACAAGGTAGTATTTTAAAGCAAGTTGCTGGTGGACAGTCCCGGTAACGAGTTTGTGATAGAGATTTTTCGACTGATTGAAATGTCGTGCTATAAATTGGCTAAATACAAATGTTTTATTACGGCTAGTATTATCGCCAGCAAACTTCAGCAAAAGTGGTGCAAGAAATTTGTTTATCTTTCTCTGCAAGTCTGAAGTTTTGATGACCAAGCTAACAAAGGTAGTCACATAATATAAATTGCTAGTTGTCCAGTCACAACGAATGGGTCTGGGTAGAAGCACAAGTTATACAGTGGATAACATCCGAAGTGTCACCATCTGGAATTCCGCCAAAGAGCAAGAAAATATGTCCAAATGCCGAGAGACACTATTGAGCACTCTTACTGCCGGAATCACTGGTGCAAACTTTAATAAGTTTGTACGGGTTGCCGGAACTTTAAAAAGTCCCAACCGTAGCCTCCTGTCTGGAACGAGCAATCCCAACGACTCCCATATTTGTGGATTGTTTAGCATACCACGAAAAACCATAAAAACTTATTTTGCCAGAGCGAGGTTGCGCCTGACTTCCAACTTATAGTGCCCAACCATCCCTAGAACAAAGAGAGTTGGATACATAAGTGGGAAGAAAGGGTAGACACCAAACTGCTTTCAGTACAGGTATCGGGTAAATTTGTTCTGCATCTTATATATATAGCATCTGGGAATACTTCACTTCATAAGGATTCCAGATGATAGCACTAGTTTCCAAATTGCTTCGCACCAACGCATTGTAAAGTGCTTTCACTGCTGCCATATTAGTGAAGTCACGGGTTTCACGCATGACAAAACCAAGATTTTTAAACGCTTTTTTGCACACCTGCACTACATGAGCACGAAACGAAAGATCCCCAGCGAAAGTAACCCCGAGATCTCGCACTAGCCTCACCCGTGCGGCCGCGGTATGACGTGACCGCCCATGCAATAATCATGGCGTCGGGAATATAATCAACAAACAACCTGTCACTGACCTGCAAATTGCAAAAAAACTTAAGAAACATTTTATTTCGCGGTCTGCCCTATCGCTTCCACCTTAAAGTATTAAAAAAATATATATAACAGTAATTAATAGTTAATGGTGTAAATGGGCTATCATTTACACCATTAACTATATCGAAAGGCTAAGATGGATCACCGGGGCATTTGAGCTACGGCATCGTAGCTCGGAAAACATGTATAAAATAAATTCTGGTTCAACCCATTTAGGTCAGTAAATATAAATTAAAAAAGGCCGTTATATTTATATTTTTTTTTTTTAGCCAGATTGTATTCTCTGGCTTCTTACTTTGAGAATCACAGACTTTTACACAACTATTTATCCTTTACTTACACTTACGCGTGAGCGAAGCCGCGGGCAACAACTATTATCTACATTTTTACAACATTTAATTACCGAACTCCACGCGGGTGAAACCGCGGGCAGAAGCAGAAGCTAGTAACAAAATAAGTTACTAAGAAAAACTAGACAAGCAAGGGTATTTTTGAACTCAAGCAATCACAAGAGAAATAAACATTTCTCAAGGACTGAAAAAAGTCCTGCCCACGCAGGAAACCCTCCTATATCAGACGCCATCTTGATTTCTTTGCAGATTTAAAGTAGGGCGTGATAATGAGAGCTTTTATGTATAGGAAGGAACTTGAGGAATTTGAGGAAGCAAGAGTTTTTTCAATGACTTACAAAAAAATTCTTCATGTATTATGAGTAGGTATTCATACTATTATGCTATTCGTTTTGAGGATAATGTTAACGTTATTTAAGCTAGATTAGTGAGATAGTTTCTAATCGTTGACTTACGGATTCTCTTTTGGTAATGCGGTGATCATTCGGTTAGTGCCGATCGGCTTTTGCCCGAAGGCATATCTGGGGTTCCTAGCAAGAGCGTGCGATGTAAACGTAACTTAAATACGTCAATGTTTTATTCGTCAATATAATTATCCTATAGTATTTTAGTTAAATTGTTTGCAACAAACACAATCAGTATCATCCATAGAGATGAATTAAATCCTAAAATTATGAAAATAATTATAAGTGAAGAGAGTATTTTTAACGTTTTTACGTTTTACACTACGCGCGCGTGTTACGGCCTCTGATGTTCTCTTTCCATGCCAAATCATGCTGACACAAACATGTGTGTTTAACATCATTGACACATGGTAAACGATTGTACAAATATTTGTGTCAGAGATAAACGTGCAAACAAATACTTTAAACAAAGCTGTAAGAAACCATACTAAAATAAACTTTAAAGTGCCAATAACCCAAGCATTTCAATTACATTCGAAACAAGCTTTTCAATATCTGTCTGTCTTAAAACTGCAGATCATACTGAAAACTACTCCATTTTATTAATGGTTTTCTAGAAACTTCCTTACTTGTAAAGCTGGGACGTTGCAGTGAGAAAAAACGGGGTTTATGCACGATCTATCTTTGTAAGTCGACCAAAGGACTTACGAGAAAATTTCTTAAAGAATACTACTTGTGATGTTACAGAAGGTTAGTAGAATAGAATATTTATTTATTTTTGTTGTAGGTGGGTAATATTTAAATCCGGATTCCGTTGCTGGTACTAAGAAATCTTCATACAGTGTAATATCTTACTACTATTAGGTATAAATGCGAAAGTTTATGAGGTTGGAGGCATGGATGTTTGTTATACATTCACGCAGAAAATACAAAATGGATTAGGATAGTTGGCACACACATAGTTTATAACCGGTGGAGCTCGTGGCTAAATAATAACAGCCGCACTGGTCGATCTTTAAGGTTAAGCCGTGGTTGCCGAGGTTGGTCCGTAGAAGGGTGACCATAATTACATACCGAGTTTCCTCCGTGCCTCGGTAAGCACGTTAAGCCGTTGGTCCCGGCTATCATTTGTAGATCTTTGACAGTCGTTATGAGTAGTCAGAAGCTAAAAGTTTGACATCCGGTCTTACCGAGGGGTATCGTATTTCCCAGTTAATGGGTTGTAGAAGTCAGATAGGCAGTGGTTTCATGTAAAATACTGGTATTCAGCTGCGCCCGGGTAGACTGGAAGCCGACCCCAAGATAGATTGGGAAAAGGCTAGGCAGATGTTGAGATAGTTTAATACTTTTATTTGTATTTCGTACCGATGGGACAATTATCACCCACGCTCGCGAAGCCAGTTGTAAGTAATTGGTGCTCATAAATATTCTATGAAGCTAACAACATATTCTGGATATCTGGTAGAACACCCAATTTTTCTCAAGTCTAGACGAAATTCCTCGAATGTTCCACTGAACATTTGTATCACACAAAATATTTTATTAATTCTAGTTATAAAATACACAGTAACTAATAACATTAATATATTATATCAATGTTTTTTTGATCTTTGTTAACGCATTAACTCACAAAACGATTTTTTCGTTCTATTCATATATCTTGTGTGTTGAACTTCATAAATCACGTCTTTAGACAAGTAAGTACTGTAGAGATTTAATCTCCGCGATCATTTATGAAGCTCCTGGCATTGATATTATATAAATAATAAAAACACTAATTGCATAGTTAGGAGTTATAATATATTTTTTTTAAAGATACAGTTCGGTGCATTGACAGCGCGCGAAAAGATAAGTCGTTTTCTAGTATATCGACTGGAAAACGATTTTTATAATTATTTACAAACGACAAAAAGTTTTTTTTTTTTCTTTTTCTACCTTTTGTAGTATGCAACGACTTATTGTCGGGCCAACGCTGTCCTCTCATACTTAGGTACTAACGCTTTAACATCCAAATATTGTAGAACCAAATGATTTTAAAAGAGTAACCATGGAGTTTCTTGTCGGTTTTTCTCCATAGGAAATGACCAACCCGAACTGTGCACTTTTTGTCGACATTTTATAAGTGCCCATGTAGGCCTATGTAAAATAAAATATTAGATTTTGATTTTTAATGCTGATTCTTTTAAATACCTTTAAATTTTCCTCCACCACCGCAAATCCTTTTGTAACCACAACAATAAATAATAATGCATTCACATGAAACAGGTACTTACAATAAACTAGATTTTTCAAGCGAATACACTCACGTAAAAAGTTAAATTTATTGCTTCCCCGGGACCTATACATTTACACGGAATAACCCAACCCGTTGTTTTTCTTTCTGTCTGTAAGAATCTAGACGAAAAATATTTTATTAAAACTAAGCAGGTTTGAATTTAAGAGGGTTTGCAAAATGGTACGTACAATGTTATTATTTGTACCTAAAGCCTGCAGTGGATAAGTAATGCGATGTTTAACACTTTTCATCCACTTTGAACTGGTCCGAAATGGTTGGCTTATGGTGCAACAAATCGCATTGACTGAAAAATAACTTAAGTTAATAACAACTTAAAGTAAATTATTTCATTAAACCCTGGTCAGTGCAGAAGAAGCGTTGCCGCTACCTTTATCGATATACTAAAATAAAACGATAACGATATTAATTTTTGTTTGTCCACACTCACCACAAAACACCACTAGCCACTACTTTTGCAAAAATATAATTTATATTTTATCTTGATATGGTACTCCTTATCAATCGAGCTATTGCCCTTCCATCTATGCTTTCGAATTCGTTCTATTTTCTATCTGGCCAGATTTTTGACAGTTCAAAAATGTGGAATTGGTTTAATTGGACTAGAAGCGTTGACTTAAGTTGACATTCAAAATGCGAGTTTCGTTCTTTGGAATATGTATTTTTTTAAGATTAAGCCTAAACCAAATGATTAATAGATCAAGTCGTCAGATTTTCTTTTCATCCGTGTAGAGAGTATTCATGACTCGCCAATTTTTTTATGAAGAAACTAATCGTTTATTGATGGATCGTATGGCTTTATTTCGTAGTTCCTTATTTTATTTTTACCCTTATGAGTGCGGGTTGACGTTGGTTGGGCCAAAAGTGTGAGCCGACAAGTATTGACATAGTTTTCATTTGTTTTTAAATGAACTGTCAATTCTTACTCTTTCATCTAAATACGAATCTGTCAGTTTCGGTCTATCATTATCATCACAAGCTTATAATTCACCTCATCACCTCTTTACGGACCTATTGGCGCGTGGTTATAGTCCGAATTAACGTCGCCATCTTGTTTTTTCAAAACAATTTCCCCAATGTGAGCAAATAGCGCTCTTGACAATGTCATTCATGCTCCGCAAGAACTAAGCTGCAATATACAGATTACAGACTCATACAACTACGCCCAGTAATAGAATAAAATTCAAGTAAAAGGATCTTTACACCAAAAATAAACCCGCAAAAAATCAAGATACTAAATATCAAATTGCAATATCGCTTTCACTGGAGTACCAGGGTATAAGCAACGTGAGAATGTTTGTGGAAATTCCCGGAATAATGGTGTAGAATAAAAACGCTCTGTTCACTTTTATTTTTCACGCTATTTCGGAGTCCCGAACAATTTGCCGGCAGTACATTTTTGTGGGGTATCAGTTACTCGAGGTAATTTAATCAGCCAGTATTTATTTTTGGATTTTTAGTAATACTGGTTCGTCTGCTTGAAAGTGATCGGCGTTGATTGATTGCGATTCAATCGGGGTGTAGTAATTAAGTTTAAGTGGAAATTTATCAATGGCTATCGTGACGGACGAGAGAGCCAGAGGTCACTAATTAGTATTTCTTCTCTAGTATTTGAAGTAAACTCAATTTTTCAATATTTACTACCTTATTTAGAAAATAAACTTAATTAAGCCAGATATTTTTGCCGTGTAGATATGCTTTTAGTCTTTATTAACGCTACTCTACCGTGCAGTTAGGGTAGCCTAACTAAAGTACTTAACTAAGCTCAAGGAGACAACTAAACGATGCCTAAATAATATAACACTGTTGTTGGTTGGATGTTCAGCGTTTAGCTAAGGCGTAGTCTAAATTCCAATAATGCTGTATTTTTTTTTTTTTTTTTTTTATTTATTAAACAATTTTATTACAAACTTTCATTTAAAAACTATGCCCCACAAAACCGTTTTCACGGTTTATGTTTATGACATAAACCTATGTGTTTTTTAGTAAGAGGAAATGGGGACAAGTCTCTTTTGTCCCCAAAAGAACGCACGAGTACACCTCCTCTGCCACGTGTAGCCCTAATACTCTTCAAAAACCAACTCCGCTAAAACTTCCATTGAATTCATATGAAAAAAAAGTTCGAATAAAATAAAGTACTAATACATTACAAATAAACTTTATATTTCAGTAGCCAAGCGTACTGAAACAGCTGAATTAGGCTGAATGTGTTTATTGAAGAGAGAACGAAAACCGCTGAAGCGTATTTCTTATGAGTTATTTATAATGTTTACTCAGTTACCGAAATGATGTATGTGAGTAAATATGAGTGTTTGGTATTTATGTACGGTCTAGAAGTCGACTGAAAGTTTAGAAATGCTTTTGTGATATACTGCTGTAGAAAATGAAAGGTTGTGTTTGTATTTTTACGGTTCCTTGCCTAAAGGGTGGCAATGTTATCCTTCGTAACCGTTAGTCTTCAATATTTATAAAATGTCCAAATCTATTTCGACGATTTTAAGACAGACTTGTGCCGTGGCACGGAACCTTAACTGAGCGTGTTCGATATGCACTTGGCCAGTTTTTATTCACTTCTATTTGCAGGTATTTAAATTGAGCAATTTATGCTGTAATAGTAGCGGATCACGTTGTTCGTGCCTCGTTAGGAAAAAAAACGAAACTGATTGATTGTTCTACAAAGGTTTACCACGGTTTAGCAGTGGATGGATGTACAAAAAATAAACAAAAATGTTCGAATCATGGAGAGTACGCAATGCCACCACTCTGGTTATGTAAAATTTCGCCCGTGTTTTTCCCGAAAGGTTCAGCAGAGTTAATGTAGTACCTTCATTTAGTCAGTTATATTTCAGTTTAATAAAATTGCGGAGAGCCTCTAGCTCCACTCTGTAGCCATTGATGGATTTTGTCAGATTCTTTTAGAACATGATGTTTTAAAGTAGGAAAGAAAAAACGAAAAAGTATTTATTTACATACACACTTCGGTGAGTATGCCCAAGAACTCAACAACCTCATCCCAACGGCCCTCTTCTTCCATCGAATATCTAGAAGTACTGCAAGTTACCATCCCTACCTTGTTGCTATTCCACCAATTCGCACGAAGCATTTTCAAACGTCTTTTATAATGCGTACAGCAAAGTAGTTCTCTGCCTGTGTTTGTATTTCCGAACGCTTACAACCCTTAGCTTTTCAAAGTTATAGTGAACAGGCTTCTTCTGGCTAAAAAGCCAAAGACCTTACAGAAATGACATCTATCAACATTGTAACAACGAAGACGAAAATGAAAAAAATAAATTAAAAATTTAAAATCCCCCGACACAAAAAACCTCTTAAAAATAAATTAATCCAAGCATCGTAGCGTCGGGGGTCCGCTTTGTTCTGTGCTTGTACAAAACGGTCTTCTTAGCGGTCCCCCGAAGCTAATTTTTTTTTCATGCTTTTTAAACTTATATATTTTTTTCTTAGCCTTGACTGTCCCACTCCTGGGCATGGGCCTCCCCCCTTTCCTTCCTAATTTTCTCGGTGTTGCGTCTCTTCGTTCTCTTCGCTAATTAACTAAACCAGGGAAAGACATAAATTAAAAAAAAAGAGGGGGGGTTGTGCACCCCCCCCCCCCCCTCAGCAATGCCCATGGTGACAAGCGACAAGATTTAAAATTTCAAATCGACTACCTGTGAAAGTTGTTTATATCCCTTCATTAACTAAAAAAGAGGTGATGATCTTCAAACGGCTGAGCTGATTTTCTCGAAATATAGCTAAAAACACTCTCGATTAAAATACCTTTCAAACGACACCACTTTTATCAAAATCGGTTCATCCGTTTAGGAGCTACGATGCCACAGACAGACACAGATACACAGATACACACGTCAAACTTATAACACCCCTCTTTTTTGGTCGGGGGTTAAAAATCGGGGGTATGATTTAACAGCATGATAACACGAGCAGCTTCGTGACGCGCACGCCCACCACCTCCGGACTCGTCGCTGAGCCCCGGATCATCTATCTCACCGGCAGCGGCAGCAGCGTTGAGTTCAAGCGACGAATATTTCTTCGAGGCCGACCACCGAAAAGCCTGGGACTTAGGGGCCAACCGGGCTTGAGCTGGGTCCCCGCTGCCAATAAAATATCTCGACTTGGTATACGAGGTTATCAGCATGTAGAATATGAACTCGGCTATCATTGAGCCGATTGTCGTTACGGCAAATGGCTAAAAGCCTCATATATAAATACAAGAAATAAGAAGTTAAATGAATAAACGAAACAAACAAAATTATATAAAAAAGTAAACATAAAGCAAACGTAAAAGTAAACTGAATTAATATCCTGTACGAGGCCATAAGGCTGCTATCTCAGCATGGTACACGTGTAGATGTTTCTACCACCCACAATAACATCTTCAAAGCTAACTGACATGTTATTACCAAATAGTTAAATGGCAAGATATTACACACAGTCACTCAGTGGAGGACTTAGGTCTAGCGATAAATCGTTTAGACTGAGTAGAGTTAACCCGCACATACTTATAGAACAATATTCAGATATATAGCAGATACGATACATGCAGTATCAGGGAGCGTGACCCTGCTATTGAAATGAGAAAATAATTATCACATTTTCTGATTTATTTGATTTGCTTCGTACTGTCTAGGCTAGTTTTGAATAAAAAAAAATATCACAACTATCAGTAATCTTCGAAAATTTAGACGGATGAAGTACTAATAAACAGCCACATTTTGCCTGTTATTTTGTCTATACATCATGGCATCAACAGGCCACAAATCCTCTGAGTGACCAACAACTGTTTATATCTATGGTCATTACTTAACTTCTACACTAAACTGGGTTCAAACTACCAGACATACAAACTCGTAGTACATAGATAGATACATAGCCCAAAAATAAGTTAAAATTCACAGAGATTAACTGTCGCGACTACGCCAACTCGTTAGAGTTCGTTACGCAAAACCTTTTGTTAGGCCAGTCAATTGTTCGACAAAAAAGAGTTGGATAAGTATTCACGTGGACGGAATATTGAGCGCTTTGATCAAATGCTCGGGTTTATGGGGATGTCGTTCAAAAAGTTATGGGCTTAGGCATGTAGTAAGTAGAGCACGTGTATGAAAATATGATGAATGAGGGCGAAGTAAATCAGTCGTTTTGTAAAGATGCACGAGGCATTCTCATTTACATCATCTGCGTCATTGGCTCGGGTCGGCTTCCAGTCTAACCGGATGCCGCTGTATACCAGTATTTTACATGGAGCGACTGCCTATCTGACCTGCACAACCTAGTTAGTACTGGGCACACGGTACTCCTTGCTCAGACTGGTTGACAAACTTTTGGGTAATTGATTACCTGTAACGACTGTCAAAGGTCTACTATTGACAGTCAAGACCAACGGCAACGGCTTAATGTGTTTTCCGCGACACGGTGCAAACTCGGGATGTAATGGGTGAGGGCATTCTCTTTTACATTGAAACTGTTATGTATGTGTGCGCGTATACAAGTGTGTGTGAACCCGCGCCCGGCCGCCCGTCATGGAATCAAACAGTGTTCACTTGCCTCCTGCAACATACCTAACAGAAACATAACATTATATACCAATATATCATCGTCATCATTTGCCTAGCCCTGTCCCAACTATGTTGGGGTCGGCTTCCAGTCTAACCGGATGCAGCTGAATACCACTTTTTTACGTGAAGAGACTGCCTATTTTAACTCCACAACCCAGTATCTGGGTAATACGATATCCCTTGGTAAACTTGGTGACAAATGCAAACCAATTGTAGGTTCGCAATTATATTATCTTGAGATAATCCGTTCGTACGAAATGAAACGGAATTGACATGAATGGTTTGGTCTCAGTTTCGCTTCACTCCGCTTCCTTGTAAGTGTAATAGTCGAGGTTATCTTGGGGAACGTGTTTATTGTTCCAGGAAAGGGTAACGTCAAATGGGTCATTAATAATACTAGCTATTCATGGTTGTGAAGGGATCAAAGCATTTAATATTAGGATTTATTTAACAGACAGCTACATTGTGGTGTGAAGGTATGAAATATGAAAATGTCTATAATTATAACATTAATCCACCTCTGTACATTTATTTACTTGATTATTATTATAGCTAGCCCATATTGTCCCACTGCTGGGCAAAAGCCTCCCTCCATTCCTTGCAACGATTGGATTCTGTGCTACTTCTTGGAGTTCGTCCAACCATCTCCTTTGTGGTCTGTCGCGACCCCGTGTCACTGTTTCTTTAATCGTAGTATTAAATAAATAAAGTATGTATAAAGAGTTAAAAATTAGTGAGTAAGGTATACTATTTTATTACCACTTTTTGTTTAATTACTGTATTTTTTCTTTTTTCAGGTAAAATTAAAATTAAACTTCGTAGCAACCTTTCAAGCATGTACCTTTTTTGACGTTATGTAAGTACACAACCTTATTCCAGTAAAACAAGACAAGCAATCTCGTACCTAATTCAAGTACCAGGACATCATAAAACACAGAGACATCAACACTACGTCGTCGTAGCTGCTCTGTCGCGCAAGGTTTCGCCCGACCACAATTGGGTCAAGCCACAGTCCCTTCAACTAGGGATGCGTACTGCCCGAACCATTTTAACTGATTTACACAACTTGCTTGGCATGCCGCATGTCACATAACTAAAACTGGATTTAGGTCTTGTTTTGGGTAGATAAGGGTAATTTTATAATTTTACGTGTACCTACTTAAAACAAATCCTTTGCAAGGCACATGTTTGACCACTCTTCTCTGTAGAAAGGGATTTATCTTGCATTCCCATTTAAAGAAAATCGTTCTACATTACTATTAACTGTTACTATGATCGTTTTTATTTCGCGCTCCATTTAAAAGATTATCTTTGTCTACTTAACGATATCATCAATTCTTAAGAAAATCCCATAGCTCTCTAATGCAAACCGTTATATATCATCGGCCATGATATAGTAGGGTAACATACTCTCAAGGAACATCAATCACTGGTCTTGCAAGTGGCGCGTCCCCACATAATAGATAGTGTGGTGAGCCGGTGACACGTCATAATATCCTATGTTGTTGATCGGCCGTCGACCGGTCTAACACCTAACTGCATTGATGGTAACTTAGTACTTAGTATTACTTGCGAGTTCCATCAGTATATGCTATAAGTACCTAAATGATTGTATTGGATACTAACACGTTTATGCATAGGTGATAATTATTATCTCGTCTTAGATTCGATCTTAATGATAGTCTAATCACCTATGATTACTACCATCTTGGTAATTATTCGGCCTGTAAATTACCTCTGTATGCTCGAATGTTCTGTTTTATTGGCATAGAATTAAATCGCTTCGATAGACCTGTTTTGGTTAACTAGGTTGAGACATATGGCCAACTAAATAGACTTATTATGTGCTTAATCGTTGAATACAGACCAACATTCGTAATGCTTACCTTTACACTAAGTTTGGCTGGGAATTTCACTTTTTGAAACTAAACTTTTTACTCAAAGCATAATAAATTCAAATTTAAAAGTAGAATTCAAAACAGCAAATGTCATTCACAAAACTGGCCAAGTACGTTTTTTTCATTTGAATAAAAGAATAAGTTCATCGAACTGGAAACTCCTTAATAATTTTAAAAAGTAAATCTTTCCTTCAGAAAGTAATAAAGCTAAACAAATATTCATCTTTATTTTTCTAACATAGAACAAAGATGCTAGGATAGCATAATCTCTACAGATCTCTTAAGTAGCCGCGGTTGGTTCTGATGCTAATTTTATGAATAAAACGTTGGTTGCAGGTAAATTATGTAGAAATCCCTACTTTGTTGCTACTGAACGCTTTTTTTATACTGTGTAAAAAATCCTTTTAATTCGTGAACACGCCTTATAAGTATGAGGTTATGTTTCATTTAAGGTTATAGTCATAAGGTCGAAAGTCTGACTGCCTGTTATACTATGGAGTATCGTGTTACCCATTAGCTGGGTTGGAGAGGTCGCTCCATCTTCAATACCGGTATTCAGCTGCATCAGGTTAAATTAGAAACCGAACCCAACATAGTTGGGAAAATGCTAGGTGGATGATGAATATCCAGTTCTCTAATCGAAACTAGCGCTCACACAAAGTCCATTGATACCTCTAACTTAACTGTTATTTCTACCACAAAAATACAATTTACATCCAGTCATAATTCACACCCGAGCCAACAACACGCACTTATGAAAAGGTTACAAAAAGGAGCGGTCCGAATCGAGCCCGTCGACTTTTCATCATTTTTAGGCAAATCTCAAGCACTCCTTGCCTTGTGGCTATACTTTATTCGTAGACCGTTCTCACGTTCTTGTTCAGTTTGGTCGCTCCTACTATGGAGGTTGAACTTTATTTTTCTTTTCAAACGAACTTAAAAGCAATTCAGAGAAGGTTGGTTTTAACATTGAGAAAACTGGATAATTGTTTTCATTCTTCGAAAAAAAAACCTCATTGGTCACAAGTGTGACTGTTGAGTATGTGATCCTATGTGTTTGAATGCCAGGTTGGTCAAAAATCCTCACAGTTTCTAGTGAAAACAGGTTTCCAAAAATGTTTGTCCCAAGTTTTATTTTAATTGTGTGTAGGTATCCGGTTTGTCTAAAAGTCAAGTGTTATAAGAATATAGTCTTGCTCATGTCTGCACTTTTTGTATAAGTAAATTCCTCTTTTCCTGTGAATTCCTTTTCAGAAAGAATATAATTTACGATATCTTCTAGAGATTTAAAAATGTCACACAGGCGAACATTTTTAAAGTCGTTAGTAATATTCGCCTGCGTGCGCTGTATTTGCATATAAAGCCGTTAGAAGCGTCATGTGTGGGAGGAATCTTGAGAAACACGCATTTGTTACACCCATGCATGAGATTTTATCGTTTTTGCACAGGCATGTACACAGACAGGCGCAAAGAGAGAATTTATTCAGGGCAATTTAAAATTGATTGTAAAGGGTAAGCTCCTACTTATTGCTAATATCCGGTATTACATAGGTCGGCTTGCACCACAAATCACTCTTTTTTTCCCACTAAGCGATTTCAAAACGTCGTTCTTTATTTATGTGTTTAAATATGTTTTTCGCTAAAGGTATAATAATGAGAAATAACTGCTTGTGATACAAGTTAGTTTTCATTGTAGATACATCACACAAAATCATTGTTTTTTCAAGAAGACAATAAATTGGTCAGTTAAAACTTTTACATTCGATCGAGAACCGTTGTTTGGTAATTTTCACCAAAATGAGGCATCTGAATTCAGCTGTAGATTTCACATAAATATAAATTTCTTATTCAGATTCTTACGATGGTTTTCAAAGAATATTTTACCAGTTTCCTTGAATACAACACAAATTAAGTATGAAATATGTTTCGGTCAGACAAAAAGAGATACATAAATTCAATATTTCGGAATAAATTGAATATAGGCGCCCGGCCGGCGGCCTCTCATAGAGAAGGAGGCCTGTGTCCCAGCAGTGGGAACATTATAGGCTGATGATGATGATGATATAAGGCCGGTTGGAAGAGTAGGCGCCATTTCTGAAGATGGCATAATGCTTTCCGTATGAAACCAGCATTTATTTTGCTCGAAGGATAATATAAACAAATAATTCATCATTATTTTCAACCTTTTTCCGTACAACAACAAGAATATTTTAGAAATCCACTGAAGATGATTACATGTCTTGACTCCTTTATTCTTACAGTAACTGGAGGTTAACTTCATCGAACTGTTGAAGGTAATCCATCTAGATAATTTTGTAACGTTTTTACAACATCTATCAACGTTTGTGACTTTAACGGTTCTGGAAACGGCTATAAAAACGCCTCCTTTTCCTGATACCCTTGTAATCGTATTACACCCACCCATCCTGTCGTATTAGGTACGTGGTAGCCTATTTTTCCAAATTATCGTCAACTTTCATCCGCGGGTTTGCTTATGTGAAAACTGGAATGAATTAATTTTATATCTTTTAAAATTAAATAAACTTTAGCTGCACGCAAATGTATTCGTGGATTTCATAAACAGCCTTTTCTTAAAAAAAATATCGGAAGGCATCGCAAAGACTAGATTTGATCTAAATAAAAAAAAACTTCGTTTTAAAAGAATCTACATAATCTTCATTCCCATGTCTAATGGTAGTAATGCTCAGTGTGGTCAGTAATGCTCTTGCCGTTTTGTAAAAAGCTATGATGAATCACACCAGCACTAGACCACCAAACTGTGACCATCACCTTTCTAGGGGTCATTTTTCGTTTTGCACATTGCTTTGGTACCGAACCAGGATCTAACCAACTTGCTGAGCGCTTTCGATTGTCAAAAAGAATCCATTTTTAGTCGCACGTAACAATTCGGTTCAAAATTCCTTCATTTCTGTGCCTGTTAAGCAGCGCAAGGCAAGTCTCGACGCGTACGTTGCGCTGGCGATCGTTAAGTTCGTGGGGCACCCATCTATCAAGCTTTTTTATCTTGCCAATCTGTCGCAAATGGACCGATATTGTTTTAATGCTAACATCAAAAGCTGCTGCCAGCTCAGCTGTAGATTGAGTTTCATCAGCTTCAACAATCACCTTTAATTCATCATTGTTGACCAAAGTTTCCGGACGACCACGAGGTTCATTTTTCAAGTCAAAATTCCCAGAACGGAACCGAGCAAACCAATAACGGGTTGTGCGTTCGTTTGTACAGTTCTCTCCGTAAACGTCGTTGATGTTACGGGTCGTTTGTGCCGCGTTGGTGCCACGACGGAACTCATATTCCATAATTACACGAAATTTCAAAGTATCCATTATGAGGAAAAATGTTGAAATGTAATGAAAATACAACGCTAATCAATAAACAAAAGACTGATTTTGTAAATAGAATGTCATATTTTTAAAACAAAATTAACTTGAATTTTGAACTCATAGCCAATCAAAACTTTTTTTTGTTTGAAAACGTCTGTACTGCAATACGGCAATTTCATAGGTAAAGACCTATTATGTATCCTGGTTTGTCTAAAAGTCAAGTGTTATAAGAATATAGTCTTGCTCATGTCTGCACTTTTTGTATAAGTAAATTCCTCTTTTCCTGTGAATTCCTTTTCAGAAAGAATATAATTTACGATATCTTCTAGAGATTTAAAAATGTCACACAGGCGAACATTTTTAAAGTCGTTAGTAATATTCGCCTGCGTGCGCTGTATTTGCATATAAAGCCGTTAGAAGCGTCATGTGTGGGAGGAATCTTGAGAAACACGCATTTGTTACACCCATGCATGAGATTTTATCGTTTTTGCACAGGCATGTACACAGACAGGCGCAAAGAGAGAATTTATTCAGGGCAATTTAAAATTGATTGTAAAGGGTAAGCTCCTACTTATTGCTAATATCCGGTATTACATAGGTCGGCTTGCACCACAAATCACTCTTTTTTTCCCACTAAGCGAATTCAAAACGTCGTTCTTTATTTATGTGTTTAAATATGTTTTTCGCTAAAGGTATAATAATGACAAATAACTGCTTGTGATACAAGTTAGTTTTCATTGTAGATACATCACACATAATCATTGTTTTTTCAAGAAGACAATAAATTGGTCAGTTAAAACTTTTACATTCGATCGAGAACCGTTGTTTGGTAATTTTCACCAAAATGAGGCATCTGAATTCAGCTGTAGATTTCACATAAATATAAATTTCTTATTCAGATTCTTACGATGGTTTTCAAAGAATATTTTACCAGTTTCCTTGAATACAACACAAATTAAGTATGAAATATGTTTCGGTCAGACAAAAAGAGATACATAAATTCAATATTTCGGAATAAATTGAATATAGGCGCCCGGCCGGCGGCCTCTCATAGAGAAGGAGGCCTGTGTCCCAGCAGTGGGAACATTATAGGCTGATGATGATGATGATATAAGGCCGGTTGGAAGAGTAGGCGCCATTTTTGAAGATGGCATAATGCTTTCCGTATGAAACCAGCATTTATTTTGCTCGAAGGATAATATAAACAAATAATTCATCATTATTTTCAACCTTTTTCCGTACAACAACAAGAATATTTTAGAAATCCACTGAAGATGATTACATGTCTTGACTCCTTTATTCTTACAGTAACTGGAGGTTAACTTCATCGAACTGTTGAAGGTAATCCATCTAGATAATTTTGTAACGTTTTTACAACATCTATCAACGTTTGTGACTTTAACGGTTCTGGAAACGGCTATAAAAACGCCTCCTTTTCCTGATACCCTTGTAATCGTATTACACCCACCCATCCTGTCGTATTAGGTACGTGGTAGCCTATTTTTCCAAATTATCGTCAACTTTCATCCGCGGGTTTGCTTATGTGATAACTGGAATGAATTAAAGTATATCTTTTAAAATTAAATAAACTTTAGCTGCACGCAAATGTATTCGTGGATTTCATAAACAGCCTTTTCTTAAAAAAAATATCGGAAGGCGTCGCAAAGACTAGATTTGATCTAAATAAAAAAAACTTCGTTTCAAAAGAATCTACATAATCTTCATTCCTATGTCTAAAGCATAGTCTTATCGTTTCTTAATACTATGATTATTATGTCTAGTCCGATATACAGAGAGTTCAGACAGAACAAATATAAAAAGATAATAGCCAGTGAAAGACATTCCCTTGAGAAATTAGTAGGTAGGTGTGCCCGCCCTCAAATTGTGTCTGAAACGGTCGCTCGTTTATAAGATTATTACTAGGCTGACAGAATGGCTAGGTACCTTGTTGACCGACGAATGACGTGGATGGACGCTATCATTCTAGTCGTTAAATGGCAAGTCGAATCGTGATGTTTTGTCGTTTGGGATATATTTGGATCTTTCTATTTGATTAGTTAGAGTTTTGTTATTTTAAATAAAGTATTTTTGCACGAAATTTTAATATTGTCATTAGCAAAACTTCACGGGGAATGGTAAAGTCATATGGCAACTAACAAATGCCATATGAACATTTTATTGTTATATATACAAAGGCGGCTTAGCCTTGTATGAAAGTAGTAGTTGGTTATGCGTAAAAAGAAAGACCCTCATAACAATACAGATGGTCTAGACAAAGTAACATTCTATCAGCATTAACGAGGATGAAAAGATTTAAATTGGATGGCTGAACTAAGCTCGAGGAGCTCGTGGCTAAATAATAACAGCCGCACAGGTCGATCTTCAAGGTTAAGCTGTGCTTGCTGAGGTTGGTCCGTGGATGGGTGACCTTATTTACATACCGAGTTTCCTCTGTGCCTCGGAAAGCACGTTAAACCTTTGGTCCCGGCTGTCATTTGTAGATCTTTAGCAGAGTTACGAGTAGTCAGAAGCCGAAAATCTGACATCCAGTCTTACCAAGGGGATCTTACCAGTTACTGGGTTGCGGAGGTCAGATAGGCAGTCGCTTCATGTAAAATACTGATACTCAGCTGCATCCGGTTAGACTGGAAGCCGACCCCGACAAAGGGAAAAGGCTAGGCAGATGATGGGGCTGAACTAAGCTAAGGAAAAATAAAGGTCAATCCTGTTGTATAAAAACGAAACGATGATCAATGATTTTATTTGTAAACACTAACCGGTTTTGTAGATACGACAGTCGACAAAGTTTCTTTTATTTCAGGACATCGAGCCAATTTTGCAGTTAACAAAATACTCAAAAATCAAAATCAAAATCAAAATATTTTATTTTACATAGGCCTACATGGGCACTTATAAAACGTCAACAGAAGAGGCACGGTTCGGGAAGACTACTACTATTGACGAACGACTACTACTATTGATGAAGATTACTAGGAAGACATGAACTTTGACAGTGTTTCATTTCTGAATGCCAGAATTTGAGCTATAGCAGTGCCAAACAAGTTCGACAGGAAATAAGCTGGTGCTCGCTGCATTTACTTCAACTTTTTAAACATAATCTGTTCGATCACTTTAACTGATGAGTTTTCTTAGCTTTCATCTAAAAATGTTAACTCGGTATAAATAGCGACTGTCGGTAGGTACTTACTTACTACAAATTATTTACGCTCCAAGCTGAGAAAATTTAGTAGTTTCTAAAATGACTTCGTCAAAACTAAAAAAAAAACGAGACTCATAAAATAAAACCAAATATTAATTTACGATTGAATAAGACATCTGGTGTAAGGGTGCAACCAGACCGTGCTTGATCGATGTCAACTCAAAATGTAGCATCAATCTCATACCTTCATCAAATGTCTCAAAATGATGACATAATGTCGCCCCTGGACGTCAATCATCCGTGTTGCATACTTATGTGTAGTTATACCCTCGCTTATGTATTTTTTGGCTCATGTAAGTTCTATAGAATTGCATTGGTCCAGTGATAGTAAGTGCTATGGCTAACCGGGAGTTCATGGGATTCAATTCTATAATCGGGCAAAGGGTAATTGGGTTTTTCCGTTCGGAATTTCTCAGTGTGATACCCCCGTGCCTCGGAGAGCTCGTAAAGCTGTTGATGCATGATCTCTCTTCGGTAGTGTCTGATTGCCATCCCATTTGATTATTGAAAGAAACGAAAAATAAATAGTTTATTTGCACTACATGTCAAACTGCTATGCTGCACTACATGCTTAAAAAATATGCATTTTAAATACCAAAAAGAATAAGTTGTGAGATAACAAGAGTAAGGAATAGAGAGAGAGAGTGCCTCTGTGTCTACTGTACCTACACACTTGTGCGCTATATACCATCTTCTGCGTACATGGCTTGTTTCCGTTGAAACTGGCTGCCACCGTCATCGAAACTCGGTTGGGAGGATACTAAATTATAAGTTCTATGTAAACCCTTGACATAACATAGCCAAAATTCTCTCCACAAATAACACACACAACACTTAACAAGACAAAATAAATCTACTCACATTTCTAACCAAAAAAAACTGAGCTTACGCGGCAACATTAATTTTTCACTCTTATTACATTATGTTATCCTGGTCACAATAGCCGGTGGTACTTTAATTCGCGTAGGTTGCCTGGCTTGGGGCCAAATCTGTAGTCCAGCCGCAATGGGTCAGTCATGATAAAATAATTTCATGAGTTTTAACTTGTTATGTAAGCAAGCTGGAAGCTTTGCGTTAGATTTTGTTAATTTTTGCTCAACCATAAAGTTAATTGTTACAATTTTTTCAAGAATTTCTCAGTCCAGAGTCAAGATTTCTGCCTTGTTGATGATAAGTAAGTTTTCTCTAGTTATGTAGTTTTCTTTTAAAATAATATAAATTTGTATTCGATTTGCAAATTTTTACCTTATTTATTTTTACCTTATTTAAAAAATGTTATAATTATGTCACTAAATCGGCATGTAATCCGTTATAAGGAGCCGGATCCTTGTGAAGGTCCCGACTAGACGTCTTTTTACCGGACGTTATGTAGGCCGCCGCCCGAAAATGAGTAGAAGCTATTAATCTTAGGAGACATGTGACATCTTGGACGAAAACTTTGTTGAATGTTGTTGACAGACGAATTTAGGAGAGAAATCTGTGTAATATTATATTTCGAAATATTTTCAAGAAAAATGTTATGACTGTATGAAAGGAGGTTTCAGCCCAAGGCCGTACTTGCAAAATGTTCTTAAGATTGCATAATTTCCAGCAACTGCTTCCTCAATTGGGAGCATGTAAACTAAGCCTTAATCCTGGCATCACAGGTAAAAGTCAAATTGGAAAAGTAAAGCGCTATGACATCACTAGTGGCCTTAAACTTGCTTCAAATGCTAATTTTGAACATTCAGCAACTCAAAGAGTTTCAATAGACAAAAAAAACTTCGTAGAAAGGTATACTCCTATACTCTGTAGAAAATCCTCTTTTCAAACATGTTTTTTACTTCGAAGCTGTACTGTAAAGGGTGTAAATACACCCTTAACGAAGCCAAAAGGCAATTGTTCCCTGTCATATTTTTTTTGTTCTACACGATATCTGGGATGCTATTTGGGGGTCATAGTTCCAAGTTTTGCACAAGTTTTTTTATTGAAACAAGTTCTTAATGAGATAGGTACGTTTACTTTAAATATCTCCACGACACCGTACTATAAAGTGCATCCAACAGAACAATGTCTTGAAGGAATACTTTAGATTGAGTTTTACCGTGAAACGTGACTTTTTACCCAAAAAAAAAGTTGTTTCCGAGCAATAATTTGTGCGTAGAGTTACTTAGTTTGATTTACAGAATGCTTGGGTTACGGCATCATGATTGGCCACACCTTGTAAAATATTTCAGTAAAACTGGAACGATTTTACATGTACTACGTATAAGAAGATTATCTGGTACAATTTAATCCCACACAAAGTGCCCATAAACGTAGTTTATCCTACATGACTGCCTTTTATCTAACCTGCTAAAGAATTCATAAAAGAACATTACCTCTTATAAACTTAACCTTGCACAAAGGGATAGATTTTACCATTACGCGTCTTTCTTGAGAAAACTTAAGTGTATTACGTACCCTTAAAAGGAATAAAATATACTTATGAGCAAATATGAAAAGCCATACATTGATAAAACGTTGTCGTTGTAAGCTTTATTTTGTTGGAGTTTGTTCAATAGTATGATCAAAACTACTTTAGTTTTGATGATAATATTGAAGTATTTATTTTACGCATTTTATAGTTATTCTATCCAAAAGCGATATTTATTTTTTTCTTTAGGTGAACAAGCCTAGTCGGCAGATTCTGAAGAAACTGCCAAACGCTTTGTGACAGTAAACTTTTTTGTTCCGTCCTGTTTGGACTTTTATTTATTTCTTGCGTTGTCTTCTACATTTTATTTTTGACATTTTATCGTCACGTCATGTCCCTGCGACAAATAAATATATTTTCTTTATTTCCTTTCTTTGTTGTGGTGTGGTTTTTACATGCTTCTTTTTTGGTTTTCACTGTCGCCAGAATTTTTAGAACATCCGTCCGTTTTCACTAACACAACGTGGTACCTCAGTCTTTGTATGGCCATAGGGAAAGCGTCTATCATATTGTTTAAACTTCTTGGGCCCAGTAAGTGGCCACGTTAATCTATCAGCTTAAGGTTACATTTTCACAAGAGTAATGTAATTGATGTGTGTGTAACTTAGATCACAGGAGCATCATCAGAATGTCTTGACCAAACAATCCTGTTAGGTATCATATTTTCAAATGAATCACACCCTATCACAGCACAGTTTTATGTTTAGCTTAGATACGGATGTTATAATAACATCCCGTGCAAATAAAAAAGGAAAAAGCTAAGTAAAAGTTTATCTTTACGCGTGCGGTGTTAATATTTATAAAGGAAAATGGATTATTTACTGCTACCTAACCCATGGTCACATCACCGTAAAATGTCTTTACGATACGAGCCACGAATATGACACTATTTTCCTTAAATACGGTAACGAAATAGCACCTTTTTCCATGTGGCCGGAGAATGAATGGATATATTTCATGATAACGGATTTAATATTCATAGAAGGGGAATTAACTTTGTTATAATATTGATTTGGGTTTTTAATTCGTTTATTTTCGTTTTTTTTTCAATATTTTTAGTTATTAGGGTCCGATAATTTAACTATAATTAAAATTAGATATGATCCTATATCTACTTTTTTAACAGACTTCTAGAAAAGGATGAGGTTATGCACAGCGGACGTTGACTGCTGTTTCTTTAGTTCATTATCTGTAAGAATCCAGTGTCAGAAGGCGTGTCCGCAATTTGACCGGACATTAACTTTGTACTTGCTTCAGCATGAGGAAAAATACCACTCAAACATCCACTTTTAACACCATTTTCATTTTAACAAACTTGCTCTCTTGACAGCGTGTGCCAAACTTTCCGTGTCATTGCCTCGTTAGATTATTTCCGAAACGCATCGGGAGAAATGTTTAGAATCACTAATTTGTTCGTTGAGTGGCGCAAAGGCGTTGTGCCAAGTAACACGCATAAAAACGGGTCATGCATGCCAACAAGATTGCTGTGTAGAGATGTGCTGCCTCGGGAAAAGGTACCGGGTTTTTAGAGCGAAAACAGAGTTTTGTCTACACAAAACTCATGAAATTCCACGTCATGTTTTTTATAACATAAAGACGCTCTCTCACCACCGGGACCATTCAGTTCAGATTCACTTGTTTTTGTACAAATCGGATCTTGGTTTGTTATGGAGTAGGAAACAAGAATGAGACCCTTTTACTTGAGACTTAAACATAATTGAAATATCTTGGTGTTCAGGATATAGGTACATCACTATGTGCTAATAATAGGTCTTTACCTATGAAATTGCCGTATTGCAGTACAGACTTTTTCAAACAAAAAAAAGTTTTGATTGGCTATGAGTTCTAAATTCAAATTAATTTTGTTTTAAAAATATGACATTCTATTTACAAAATCAGTCTTTTGTTTATTGATTAGCGTTGTATTTTCATTACATTTCAACATTTTTCCTCATAATGGATACTTTGAAATTTCGTGTAATTATGGAATATGAGTTCCGTCGTGGCACCAACGCGGCACAAACGACCCGTAACATCAATGACGTTTACGGAGAGAACTGTACAAACGAACGCACAACCCGTTATTGGTTTGCTCGGTTCCGTTCTGGGAATTTTGACTTGAAAAATGAACCTCGTGGTCGTCCGGAAACTTTGGTCAACAATGATGAATTAAAGGTGATTGTTGAAGCTGATGAAACTCAATCTACAGCTGAGCTGGCAGCAGCTTTTGATGTTAGCATTAAAACAATATTGGTCCATTTGCGACAGATTGGCAAGATAAAAAAGCTTGATAGATGGGTGCCCCACGAACTTAACGATCGCCAGCGCAACGTACGCGTCGAGACTTGCCTTGCGCTGCTTAACAGGCACAGAAATGAAGGAATTTTGAACCGAATTGTTACGTGCGACGAAAAATGGATTCTTTTTGACAATCGAAAGCGCTCAGCAAGTTGGTTAGATCCTGGTTCTGTACCAAAGCAATGTGCAAAACGAAAAATGACCCCTAGAAAGGTGATGGTCACAGTTTGGTGGTCTAGTGCTGGTGTGATTCATCATAGCTTTTTACAAAACGGCGAGAGCATTACTGCAGATGTGTACATTGAAGAACTGACCACAATGATGGCGAAACTCGCACGTCCGCAACCAGCTTTGGTCAATCGGTCGTCTCCACTACTACTTCACGACAACGTGCGGCCCCATACTGCACAACAGACCGTCTCTAAGCTGCATGAGTTGGGTTTGGAAGCTCTCCCTCATCCGCCATACTCACCAGATCTTGCGCCTTCCGACTATTACTTTTTCCAAAATTTGGACAACTTTTTAGCGGGAAAAAAATTCAATTCCCGAGAGGCAGTACAAAACGCCTTTGAAGAGTTTGTTGTCTCCCGTCCAGCTGATTTTTTCAAGAAGGGCATCCATAAACTGCCACAGCGTTGGCAAAGATGCATTGATTGCAGGGGTGATTACTTTGAATAAAAGAAATAAATAAGTACGAAAAAAAAAAAAATTAACTTTTTTCAAACAAAACGGCAATTATTATTACGGTACAGACCTAATATTTGCGAAATTCGGTGTAAAAAAATGCTTCTAGTTTTATAAACAACAAGACAAGAAGTGCAAATGAGATATCTTTATAAACGGAATCGTGTCTTACAACTACACTCATTCTGATTGTTATGAAAGCTGAAATGTGAGCATATCCTTACAAATATTCATCCTTTCACTCATATTTTTGATCATAACATAAAAGTAACCATTTTCGATTTAGTGACCTGACACTTAACAAATCGGCTACCATACATGCTACGATAATGGCTCACACGTAGAAGCCACATTTTAACGTCCCAGGTGGCCGGACGACGGGACATAAATCCCGGGAAATTGGTACGTCCCGTAGATACTTGACATCACTAGTTGGTATCGAACGTCAGAAAGGATTGAAGGAGACCAAATGGGGCGATACAGTTCAAACGTGTTTTTTACTTTTTGTTTCTTTTATTGTGTTTTGTTTTTAGATAGATAGAAAACGATTTGCTACTCGTGGTGTTCGAGCAATGAGTTGTAGTTTTTCTGTTTATAAGTTTTATTTCGATATGGGATTACAGATGTACCGATTCGTAAGGTAATATTTATGTCTAAGGAATTTTTTTTGGGTGCGTGAAGGGAGGCCTCCTTTCATTGGTTTGTTTATATTCTAGTTTATACCCGAAAAATGTGTATGAACGTGTTTGTGGAAATTCATTAGAAGTCATTATTATTCTCAAGATCAGCAGTGTCCATGTGGATTTCAATATTATCTATCAGAAGACTTACGTTGACTTTGTTTCGAATTGCTAGTAATGCTTACTTACCAGGCCCCTCAGAAAGTATTGCGAAAAAAAGTTTTTATATATGGGAGACTGGCCAGTTATTATGTTTTTCGAAAATATGATTATTTATAAGTAAAAATAAGTAAGTTCCAATTTCAAAATTTCCCTCCACATTTTTTGCGAGTTAATTCAAAGTATTGTGTCTCACTGAAATATGGATCTGCGCCGGGAACATTTTAGAGCTATGATTTTATACGATTTCAAGTGTCGCCTGAAACCGGATGAATCGTACGATAGACTTCAAATGGCATTCATGGATGAAGGCCCTTCCAAGGCAACCGTGTATCGTTGGTATAACGAATTCAAGCGCGGTCGACCAACTTTGGGGGATGACGAAAGAAGCGGTCGCCCTTTGACGGCTGTTACCGAAGAAAACGTGCTAGCAGTGAAAAATTTAATCCAAGACAATAGGCGAATTACATATCAGGAGATTCAACACATATTGAAGATTGGATCGGGAAGCGTTCACGAGATTCTACACAGCCATCTTCGCGTGAGGAGGATAGTATCACGCTGGGTGCCGCACAACCTCACCGATGCTCAGAAGCAGTCCCGGGTGGAATGGTGCCGTGATATGCTTAACAAATTTGAAGCAGGCTCGTCTCGGCGTGTTTACGACATCGTTACAGGTGATGAGTCCTGGATTTATCAATACGACCCAGAAACCAAGCGCCAGTCGACTGTTTGGGTGTTTCAAAATGAGCCAACGCCTACCAAAGTGAAGCGATCTAGAAGCGGGGGTAAGATTTTGATCGCTAGCTTTTTTAATTTGACTGGCCACTTGGTATCAATTCCCTTACGGGATCAAAGAAGCATTAATGCCGAATGGTATACTTCCAAATGTTTGCCAGAAGTTTTCTCTGTTATAAGCAACAAGCGACCAAACACAGGGCTCCGCGGGCTACTGCTCCACCACGACAATGCACCTGCGCACACCGCACTCAAAACGAGGGACTTCCTGGACAGCACGCCAGTCAAACTCCTGGGTCACCCTCCTTACAGCCCTGATCTAGCACCGTGTGACTTCTTTTTATTCCCAAAAATAAAAAATCAGCTCAAAGGGATACAATTTTCGTCGCCGGAAGATGCGCTGGCTGGGTTCGAGCAGGCTGTAAACGAGGTGTCTGCGGCGGACTGGAAAAAGTGTTTTGAAAACTGGTTTAGGCGCATGAATCTTTGTATAGAGGCTGGTGGAAAGTACTTTGAAAAGATTTAATAAAAATATATGTACGTATAGAACAATTTTTTTTAGTTTCGCAAAACTTTCTGAGTGTCCCACGTATTTATACGAGATAACCTACTAAGCTTATGGATATCATTAAGTCATAATCTTAAATCTTTTGCAATAACCCTTTCCACACGAGGTCCATACTTCTCTATTAGTTTAAGAAGACGTGACATCTTTGCCAAGAGCAGTGGACCGAAACGAACTGATAATGAGAGGTGAATGAATGAATGAATGATGAATGAACATAGTGCGATCGTTCCCCTTTACAGGACTTCTATTCAATGGCTTGTGTTGTTTGCACTTTTACGTTCAATGAACAAATTGAAGGTGCAGTCAGTGCTCTCCACCAATCTTATATTCGTATTTTTTGTTTTGGTAATATTAAAGGACAGTGACTGCACTAGCGGGATGGCCATTTGGAATGATGGAGCAATGAATATTTTGGTCTGGATTTCAAACAAGGACAAGGGATTTTCTGGACAAGGGATACTTTCCTTTAATAAAATCACTAAAAGACTTTTTTACAGTTGTATTAACAATTGGCAACGATAAGACCATCTACATATGCCTCCGGGGGCGGCTACACAATCGGGAATTCCATTTGAGTTTGTGCAAGTATCTAAAAGACGTCAGTTTATTATGAAAGGAACTTAAATTTTGAAATGTTTCACGGTGTAGTACGCCATTTAATCCGAGAGTCAATACCCACTTCAAAATATTCTCAAATCGTCCCAAAATTGGGGCAAGTTGTCGGCAATTTCATTCTACAAGGGTTTTATGTTTTATAGTACCTGTGTAAATACGTGCTGGTCAAGTGGCCATGTTACCTAAATCCTAACATTACACCGAGCTATTACCCAGGTCCCAGGATTACATTTACGTTGTATTACAAGGGTATTTTGCGTATTTGTAGCACACTTTAGACATGGGTGCCTAAAATAGGAGCATTTTTTTAAGTTTCACCTTATCTTTAATTTTCTTTGTTTAAGTACTTAAGAAAAGATTTTCTTCAAAATGGTCCTTTCTTTAACCTTTCCTATTCATTGACAATCCTTTATTGTAAATTGGTAAACCTTATACATTTATTGATTTTTAAGGCTACACCAAGGAAAAGACGGAAACCTTACGGAATCACTTCTTTGTGTGCTAACAAATCTTCCTACTTTTACTCAAGTTATAAATAGGTTTTCATTTTTGTTAAAAATCAAGCACCTTCTCTTTATGAAGAAACTAAACAAGCAAAACCTTACCAAACCAACTTCTGTAAATACCCTTATACGTCAAAATATCTAAACCACCAGAGTAACATCACTTACCAGGCTTCTAACATCATTCATAAAAATTGCAACGCTCATCAAATTCTAAACAGCTCTTCATTATGCGGGTCCCATGGCGTAAATTAACGTTATCGCTGCGAGAGCCCCTAACGATGTGACCGACCGTCTTTGGTCCCACCGTCACAGACGAGGAAGCGACTCTGTTTCGTTCTTTTCACTCATGAAACGTGCTAAAGATTGGTAGGTTCTAAAATTTAAACTGGCATAATAAATACATTTCAAATCTTAGAAATAATGTACGAATAGCAAAATTCGATGCCCGTACATGATTAAACCTGTATCACAGGCGGCGAAGTAAAAGTGAAACGTGTATGATAGCCCACTGTTTACACCGCCGATGAGTACTCTTTTGTCGCAGCGGCAAGAGCTATCAAGCTATCAAGGATAGTACCCAAGGCGACCAATCAAGCTGTACAAAACGAGTTTATGTAGATCTCTTATTGTACGAAGCAAAGCCATGTTATACTGGAAACGTATAGCTAGATCAGTCGCCATGTGTACTTGTGAGTTGGGCTGAACATTCGCTGCGAGATTCTTACTTAACACACTACTGCCCGTCAACTCATGGTTCATTGTTCGTACACTTATTTTTAGTTGCGAATGCGGCGAATACCAGAGGAACACCGAAGGCGAGTGCGGCGTCCCTGATCACACTATGCCCCACCTACGTGAGTGTCCCAAATGTCCGTTTAAACCCTTGACGATCGGAACAACGCCTCAGGCGCAGCAATTAACGGGTTTAATTACTGGGCCCAAACTGTATAATATGGAAATAAAGTTGATGTGCTTCTCGCTTATCGCCAGTAGTGAGACAGGAACCTAACGAAGCCACCGACGATCTTATGGGGAGTCAAGCGATGTTGCACACGTAAGCAAAACGGTGGCGAAGTTAGAAAATAGGAGGTAAAAACCGACTTTAAATACACAAATACTGGAAAATAACTTTTAGCTTCAGAAGTCTGTGACTTCTGTTTTATTGATTGAGTTTTTTTGCCACCGACTTTTGAAGCGAAAGCACAAAAGTTTTTTATTTTTACATTTTCCGTTGTAGGTAATTATGTCCTATGCAACATTTTTTTAATACATTTATTTTACCTTGTTAACAATACCTATATGTCATGGTAATGGGCTTATTCCCAATTAAATGGAACTTAACATAAATAACGAGCGAAATGTTGGTGTAGTGTACTCATCTGCGTACCCCCTCAGAGCGTACAGGCGTGATATTATGTTATGATATTGTGTAAATAATAAACATCCAAGCGGTTGCAGAAAACACGACAGATTTGCCATCTATTATAAAAGAGTTCCATTCTATATCTGCGAATTACAGAATCAGATGTTCGCCAAATTTAAACGGGACCTAAGTGGAATAATATTCTTCCAAACAATAAAAAAACCTCGAAATTGGGTCACAATTGGCAAACATTTCGCTGAATATACACACAAGGCATTCAGACAAATTTATAAACTCCTCTTGTTCTTGATTTTCCTGTGAACCCATCATCAGATCCCGACTTATACCTTTCGTCATCAGCTCAGCAACATTAAATAATGATTACCAAACATCAAGTGTATCTACCTATAAAATTTGGAGAGTTCCCTCGATTTTTCCAGGATCTCATCATCAGATCCTGACCTTGATGACCATGGGATCACATGGGAAGTATACTGTTTCAAACAAATCCCATATAATTTGAGTGTTACCTATTTTCCTGGGATCCTCAGATCCTGACTTATACCTTCAGCAACATCAGATGATGATTACCAGGCAACAAAATCTGAATTCCGTTAAAAGTGTGTGAAAAACATTGAATGTGCCTATTACATTTGAGGGTTGCTCTCGATTTCCCTGGGATCCCATGATCAGATTCTGACATAGTGTATACCAGGCCCCTCAGAAAGTATTGCGAAAAAAAGTTTTTATATATGGGAGACTGGCCAGTTATTATGTTTTTCGAAAATATGATTATTTATAAGTAAAAATAAGTAAGTTCCAATTTCAAAATTTCCCTCCACATTTTTTGCGAGTTAATTCAAAGTATTGTGTCTCACTGAAATATGGATCTGCGCCGGGAACATTTTAGAGCTATGATTTTATACGATTTCAAGTGTCGCCTGAAACCGGATGAATCGTACGATAGACTTCAAATGGCATTCATGGATGAAGGCCCTTCCAAGGCAACCGTGTGTCGTTGGTATAACGAATTCAAGCGCGGTCGACCAACTTTGGGGGATGACGAAAGAAGCGGTCGCCCTTTGACGGCTGTTACCGAAGAAAACGTGCTAGCAGTGAAAAATTTAATCCAAGACAATAGGCGAATTACATATCAGGAGATTCAACACATATTGAAGATTGGATCGGGAAGCGTTCACGAGATTCTACACAGCCATCTTCGCGTGAGGAGGATAGTATCACGCTGGGTGCCGCACAACCTCACCGATGCTCAGAAGCAGGCCCGGGTGGAATGGTGCCGTGATATGCTTAACAAATTTGAAGCAGGCTCGTCTCGGCGTGTTTACGACATCGTTACAGGTGATGAGTCCTGGATTTATCAATACGACCCAGAAACCAAGCGCCAGTCGACTGTTTGGGTGTTTCAAAATGAGCCAACGCCTACCAAAGTGAAGCGATCTAGAAGCGGGGGTAAGATTTTGATCGCTAGCTTTTTTAATTTGACTGGCCACTTGGTATCAATTCCCTTACGGGATCAAAGAAGCATTAATGCCGAATGGTATACTTCCAAATGTTTGCCAGAAGTTTTCTCTGTTATAAGCAACAAGCGACCAAACACAGGGCTCCGCGGGCTACTGCTCCACCACGACAATGCACCTGCGCACACCGCACTCAAAACGAGGGACTTCCTGGACAGCACGCCAGTCAAACTCCTGGGTCACCCTCCTTACAGCCCTGATCTAGCACCGTGTGACTTCTTTTTATTCCCAAAAATAAAAAATCAGCTCAAAGGGATACAATTTTCGTCGCCGGAAGATGCGCTGGCTGGGTTCGAGCAGGCTGTAAACGAGGTGTCTGCGGCGGACTGGAAAAAGTGTTTTGAAAACTGGTTTAGGCGCATGAATCTTTGTATAGAGGCTGGTGGAAAGTACTTTGAAAAGATTTAATAAAAATATATGTACGTATAGAACAATTTTTTTTAGTTTCGCAAAACTTTCTGAGTGTCCCACGTATGGGACCATCTCAAGAGCCATCGAAAAAAAAAAATGAAATTCGGTTTACAATTGACGGAGAAATCGGTGAACATTAAAAAAAAACAATACTAACAGTCGAATTGAGAACCTCCTCCTTTTTGGAAGTTGGTTAAAAAGGTGAAAAAGTTATAAGGCGTATCTTGTTTTTAAGATTTCTTGACGTAGCGTACTCTTGTCAGCTCAACGAATTACAATGAGGTCACTAATTCAACCTTTCGGTGTAAATATTTCCTTTAAATAATGGCTGTTCTCCCCGTCATCGTCATTGCAACCATTTGTTTTGTTTTGGACCATACCTTACACTCACCACATCGAGTTTTTTTGTCCTTCTAGTAATGGAGATATTGAAGATCAAAGTGCCAACTTATTCACAAGTTTTTTAATAACTTGAACTGGGGCCCTACTATGACCTTTTAAAGCAGTCTTATTTTAACCTTACTTTGCGTGTTACGTCACGTCCTTAAAACAAGCTTGTTATATGACCTTGTTTGCTGACCCCTGAATGTCGAGTGACGATAGTGATTTGACGCCGGAGTACATTAAATCCGAAACCATTGGCATTACTTACCAACAATCTGCTCCCAGAAGATTCCAAGGAATCGTAGGTACTTGCATGAAAGCCTACGACGATTTTTACAAGTGGAAAACTACAAAGGGCGTCAAATCTTTGTCTGAATCAGTGTGTAGTGCGAGTGGGCTGTAATCCACCACGTGGACCTAGTGCGGGTTCGTAGATGTCACATGTCTTCGAATTTTTAGTTCTAGTACATGCCGTTTTTGAGAGCAGCGGTGATGATATAAATTACACAAAGTAATGCGCCTGCCTGGATTCGAATCCAGGGCTTACTACCAGGGCTCGTATGTCGGGGCTGCCACCACTGGGCCACCGCTGCTCTCCATGTGGGGTGATAAATGATGTTTATTTTCAAAATAGGTTTTTACAACCACTTTTAAACGTCATCTTTACCTCTCTTTTTGTCCTGTATTATTAAATGCATCCATGTGCACAATGTTTTGAGTGCGTTACTTTGAGTCTTTAGTTCTTAGTTCTGTATGGTGTCGGACGTAAAGAATAGCACCATCCCATATCTTCCCGTGGGTGTCGTAAGAGGCGACTAAGGGACTTTCCAGAGAATGGATACTGCGATCGCCAAGCCGGCCAAGCGTGGCGATTATGGCAAAACCCCCTAATGTCAATGAGGCGTTGGGGGAGGCCTATATCCAGCAGTGGACTTGTTTCGGCTGAAATGATGACTTTGAGTCTATCTGCAATATTTTTAGCGTCGAGTTACTCAGTTTGTTGTACAGGACACTACAGGATCCTTGGTAGGTGGATTCGTGAACGCGGTTTAGATTTGCTGAATGCGTTGATTTTAATTATTGGTAAAATTCGCTGCAAGTTACACGATCGTTTTTAGGGTTCCGTAGCCGAATGGCAAAAAACGGAACCCTTATAGATTCGTCATGTCTGTCTGTCTGTCTGTCTGTCTGTCCGTCCGTATGTCACAGCCACTTTTTTCCGAAACTATAAGAACTATACTGTTGAAACTTGGTAAATAGATGTATTCTGTGAACCGCATTAAGATTTTCACACAAAAATAGAAAAAAAAACATAAATTTTGGGGTTCCCCATACATAGAACTGAAAACCAAAATTTATTTTTTCATCATACCCATACGTGTGGGGTATCTATGGATAGGTCTTCAAAAATGATATTTAGGTTTCTAATATCATTTTTATCTAAACTGAATAGTTTGCGCAAGAGCCACTTCCAAAGTGGTAAAATGTGTGCCCCCCCCCTCTAATTTCTAAAGTACGAGGAGGAAAATTCTGAAAATATTTAGGATTGTAGAACGTAAAAAAAACTATCAACGAAAATTGGTTTCAATAAGATATGATGTTTAGTTTTTGAGATATGGGACTTTTTCATCAAACTGCAGCAGTAACTTTGTTTTTCATAAACATACTATGAAAAACCAATTTAGTTTTGCGGTTGAGTGGAAGTTTACTAACTAAAACTACTAACTAATGAATGACAGTTCAAAATATTGTTTGGGGCTATGGAACCCTGTGTGCGAGTAAGACTCGCACTTGGCCGGTTTTTATTATTAAATAAATGAAAGCGTTGTTGTTAATGTTTTAAATTGAAATGTTCAATATTACGGTGAATGAATTAAAAGAAGTATATACCTAAAAGTCTTTTAAATTTTAGTTACAAAGTATTCAAGTAGTTGTATACTTTGAAAAAAATGTGAACTCAATCCTATCAGAGATTGCGACAAAAGAGCTTTACTTTTAAACGTTGATTTATGTCGTTGTATTGCTAAGAAAGTAATCCTTAGAAAAACAAAACTCTGCTATCAAAAATCTTTGCCCTTGACTCAAGTATTTTCATTTGGCCATTCATCCTGTTTCAGAATAAACACTGTAATAAACATAAAAAATAAGGCTATAAACAAACGATAAACTGTTTTCTCAAAGCGTTATGCTTTACCTAAATGTTTTACCGAAATAAAAATAGGAACTAGGTACTTACTTTTCTTTCATGTAAAATGATTTTCCGCTTTCCCTTTTTTAAGGTCAAAAAGGACCTTATACTCTCTTTACGACGTAGATTAGATAATCTAACAAAGGTGTGACCTTTCTCTAGTTATGTTACGTTGAGCAATTTTCATATGATTTCCATAACAGGTAAAATAAAGTTTGTCATCTGCAAACGTTTTTTTTTTTTTTCATATAATAGAACACTGCTGTTTGTTTGTCGATATCTTGGTACAAAAAGGTATTAAGATTATTCCTTCAAAATTTGTTTTATAGGAAGTACAAACATTATTTGACGATAAAAAGTAAGGGAAGTTTATTTTTTTTTAAATTGACTGCCAAATTAGTTGTACGTATGTTAAAATAGTTATATGTATAAAAAAGCTACTACACGGAAAATTGAAGAAGGGTATCAATTTGCTTAACAATTTATTACCCTAGCTGTACAGTAATTGGCGGAAAACCGGACGACAATTAAAATACATTAATAAACACGGTGCTTTACAAATGGCTAAATTATGATCCAAGTATGTCAATAACACAGCAGACTGGCGTATAATTATAGATCTATATCCTGAAATTTTCAGTCAAACCGGTATGAACAAATGTGAACGCGGCTCCCGGACACGTACGTATATTTACGGAAGTGTGTGCTAGTGTCCGGTGCTGTTTAACTGATCCTTTACAATATCAACGGCTAAGCAACTAAGGTAGGTAATAAGAAAGTTGTTCTGATCCTAAAATACCAAAGCTGTGTAGCACGACATGGACAGAAATCAAGCCGAAAAAAAACTCCGTTTCTCCAGACTAACCGAACAGCTGGAACAGTCATAAACAATTCACCAATAAAAGAACTATGCGACTCCTAAAGCGCACCGTTGAAATTTGCACGCTCAAATCACCGCCAGAGTGCAAAAATATCAAGGCACACCATTTATTATTGCTCAGTGTTGGTGGAAACGAGCAATGGATTCAAGTCCCGTGGCTCCAAATTGTGTCTTTTGAATATTCACGAACTAATCGTTTTGGCATTTGCACTGCGAATATGGATAAAAATAATGAGGTTTTCGTTTTTTTCAGTTCATCAGTGTTATAGTTTTTTAACTCGTTCTGGTGTTATTTTTAGTGCTTCTGATTTGCGTGTCACAATTTTTTTTTGCTTCGATTTGCATTGTGACTGGACCACTCAATATCTCCCAGGTTTTTAAACGCTTGCCTGGAAAACTAAAGGTGCTCCTTTAGTTAGTTAAGTAAACAAAAGCGTAAGTTCACAGAAAGGAACAAGACGACTGACTTACAATGTATCTTGAGAACAGCGGCTCTCAGCAATGTACAGTAGGTACGTTTATAAACTTTTTAACTCGTGTTTTATCCCGCAACATTTGTGATTGATTAGCCTGGAACCATTATTACACAAAAATCCAAGACACACACTCGGCGTCTCAAAACGTCCGCTGAAAAAGTCCGCACTTTTTACTGTTTCTGACAGAAATTGTTTTAAGGGAATTGAATTAGAGACGAGACTTAACGTACGTCGCTCGTGTTTAAAAAAACAACTTTAAGTAGTGTAAGTTCGAGTTTGTGTTTAGTCAAACAACATTTTTTAGTTTTATTTTTGAGTTATAGCAACGACATGTTCTGATGTAACATTTGCAAGGAACTGTGCATCTATGTATTTATATTTAAAATATCAATGCCTGGAACACAATTATAGCAAAGAACTACTGGAGAATAGCGAAAAATAGATATTATTAGAATGACAAGCCACAGTATCTGAAACAGATATACGCCGCAGGCCTTAAAAGCAGCAAAAATAAACAGCACAGTTTTTCATTTCGCTATTGTGTTAGTTATTTTTTCGGTTCGATGGATCCTGTTTCGTATTTGATAGAATGTGCTGCTGACAGACTTTTGTACAATTATGCAACGTGCACCAAAAAATGCGAAACAGGATCATGTGATCAGGATCATGAGGGCAGGCGGATATTTTACCATACAATTAATGATATTCGTGAGTCTGCAGACCACAGTGACATTTAATAAAAGCATCTTTATCATCTTATCAACCGAAATACGTTCACTGCTGGACATTCATAGATCATATATTCTGTTCCTGTTGCTAAATAAATATATCCAAGTTGTCTTTATTTATAGTTACGGTATCATATTTATTGAACTAGTGACATATTAGCATTCATCCCACAGCTCAACTAAAATATTGTCGTCCACTTAATTTAATGGATGCTGGTATAACTTCAGAGGGAGCAGGTAACTAAACGCAACATTTTGAATTAATAAAAGCATAAACTAGGTCCCAAAAGCAGTAAGCAACGATAATATCAAAATCTTATATGAAAACACTACAACATATTTCGCCCAAGATTTTTACGTCCTAAATCCTCATCCCCATTCATCAATAAAAAAGCTTCGCCATTCGAAAAATATCTTTCCACAAAAATGCCGTGTCACTACCATAACTTCTGTACTAACATACTATCGTTATCTCTCTTCCTCTCACATCCTTCTAAATATCTATTTCGTTCTCTCTCACACCATACGACATCCAATAGGTACATCTTTATCAGCAATGATTAATGAGAACTATGAGCATCACTGATTCCGAATATGTACGAATATTGCCGAGATCCCTCGAACGTTTTACTTATCAAAATGATCGTAATTGATGTCTGAATTTATATTCCGTAGAGGGGTTAGTAATTAATTTTGTCTTAAAATAGATTAATTAAGTACCTACGGTTGACTGGATTCGAATTACTATACAGTCTGTTATTTTACATCCTCGTCAAATTCAAGGAGGTAACTATGCTACTGTTTCTCGACCCAAATCAATAATAAAATAAGAAAGCGTTTTTTCTTTTTTTGAAATCGGTAAGTGTGTACAACCCGTGTAGTAAACGCAGCCCGTCTGTTCCCCACCCTACAACTGCGCTTTTACACATACAAACAATCTCAAACGTTTATTTGATCATTTCTTATTCCCTACACCACGTTTAGGGGTTATTCTGAACTACTGTCAAAAAACAACAAAAAAAGCAGCATTTAGTAATAATTAAGTAGGTATCGTCATTTAAATTGATTATTTATGTATTTTGTGACAACCTCCTGAATTTTGACGAGGATGCAAATCAACAGCTTGTATAAAAGGGTTTGTGTAGCGTATAACAGAGAGATATACTGTGACACTATGTATTGGTCAATGGTCATATTGTGCTAAAGCAAAATTATCTCTTAAAATGAACAACATTCACATCACATCCCATACCAAGCCAACCGATTACCACCCAACGTTCACCGGCGCCACTTTCAGACTTCCTCTTATTTAATACTCATTTCTTATTTAATTAGTATGGGTTCAAAAATTATTAGTACTTATTTAACGTGCTTTACTCTTTCTAGCAATTTACCACTCATAAAAGTGAATTTAATGTGCATCAAATTAACTTAAAATCAATTAAACTTAAGATCAACGTAATAAAGATTATCTTGTAATTGAAAAATATAACAATCCAATGTCTGCAAGCTTCAGTCCAAGCATAATATTGAGCTTAAGGTCGGGTCTCTGAGATAGTAAGCGGATTAGTCGTATGGCCTCGAAGTTCGCGATTTGAGACGGAATAGCTTTTTGACTCTAGGGCTGACGCTTTCTCTTATACTTAATCTTATGAACGTGATGGAAAATAATTGAACAGAATAAATAAAATGTGTAGTTATAACCGATTTTTGACCCAGCTTGGCCGTAGAAAGGAAAACTAGGTGACTCTGAACGAGAGAGGGATAGTTTATGTTGTGATGGTGTTCGACATTCGACATGACACATAGACCATGACCTTAAGTGGAAGTGAATATGATCTCTGCCGGTTACAGGGACTGATGGACGCTACTGATGATGCAAAACTCTTATATTCTCGGCTGACTCAATTTCGATTGCCATTGCCACCTTTAGAATAAGACAACAACTGAACTCAAGTTTTCAAAATGAATGTCTACATAATCAATAAGAAGTCAAGCTTTTCCTAGCTTGAAAAGCATTTGTAATTTTGAAGATCCGTTTTTAGTAACCTTTCTTTGGAGAAAAGCCATGTTTTTTTTTTTCTTAGCGTATTGATGGCATTAAGGTTTAAATGTGTTTGGCTATATAGGCTTTAGCAGCGTTCTCTGTGCTTTTGTAACAACCGTACTGCGATCGCCAATCCGCCTGCCAAGCGTAACGATTATGGCAAAACCCCCCAAAATGTCAATGTGGCGACACTTGGGGGAGGCCTATGTCCAGCAGTGGACGACTTTGGGCTGAAATGATGATTAGGCTTTAATCTGTAACTTTATAGCCCAACCTTTTAACCACTCGATAAGCTATGCATGTATAGGTCTCCCGCGATTGATGACAGGTGCGTCCCTGACCCAATTCCAGTGAATCCACCCAGAAATGAAATGGGTAGACGGAAGCTGAGTTTTTGCCAATTAACCTCGCTACTTATCTCTGGAATAGAAACCTATTATGACCATGGCTCTTACGCATATATCAAATCCTGGTAGGTCATTTTAATTAAATAATATATTATATATTGAATATGGTACTATTTACAGCAAAATTAAATTGTATTTATATTTTTTATAGTTTTTTTGCAAATTCTCATTGGGATTTTTTATAGCAGCAGCCACAGTCTGGATTTGTGTCTGATTGATGATAATAGGCTCGCCCTCGATTACATGGGAATTACACATAACTGGCTAAATGTCATTGTACTATTAGGTACACATCTGCCTCACTCTTTGGGGATTACAAGCCTGATGTTATGTTGAAAATTATATCGCTGTTTTATGATCCTCCTGATGATGCCTAGCCCCATGAGAAAAAAGAGTGAGTTTACGTATGAACCAATCTTGTAAACTTTAGTTTTTAAAGTCGTCTAAACGAACCGTGGCTCAAGATTTATTTAATTGAGCAAGATAAGAAAGCAAGAGACCAGTCATCAAGCTTCACGTTAGCCTTTCCAGGAAAAATAGATAAGCTGGACATTGAAGTCTAATTGATCAGATGGAGTATTTTACATGGAGCGACTGCCTATATTATTATCTGCGGTGAGGAGATAGGCGGTACCAGATCAGAACTCATTTACTGGGTAACACGATATCACCCCTTAATAAAATGTTTCGTTATTTATTCATTTTATGTTATTAACTTAACTTAATTACCTAGTAAGGACTTTTTGCATGAAACATCATTCCATTCTGTATCTGGGAAAAGGGGATTTTACCTACTCTACAGTTTATACTTTTGCACATATTTTTTTATTTCATCATCATCATCATCATTTCAGCCCAAAAGACGTCCACTGCTGGGCATAAGCCTCCCCCAAGTGTCGCCACATTGACATTTTGGGGGGTTTTGCCATAATCGCCACGCATGGCAGGCGGGTTGGCGATCGCAGCACGGTTGTTACAAAAGCACAGAGAACGCTGCTGTCCATTCTCTGGCAATTTTTATTTAGTGATGGGAAATTATCAAAAGACCCCCCCCCCGCCTCCCGCTCTGGACGGAGCGGAAGGGAGTGTTAGACTTGTACCGACTAAAACGAATCCATGTTCCTTCTTAGCCCTTTGTGCTTCAGGGCCACGGTACCTCTTTCGAACAGCCCCGCAGCCCCGGCAGGTACTTGTTTTACCTATTATTGTGTTTTTGTTCCGAAATAATTTTGTATTATTTATGATAAGTAGCAGTAGTCAGTGATGCTGCTAGCAGTGTTAAAGAAGTTTTCTCAATATTTCAACTGACATAACGAATCACACAGAAATTTATAAATCAGATAAACACCATCTATAATCCGAAACACCAAAATAATTAACCACTTAATATGCGTCGCATCCCATTAAAAAAGATGAACCGAACGTCATTCGATATATGGATGGGCCATTCTCGATTTTAATCTGAATGCAGGTTAAAAAGCCACTTATATTGTGTTTTAATCTCGTTAAAATACAGCCGGTGTCGAGTAGAAGGCACGACTGCGCGAGCCAACTCGTCTCGAATCGTTTATTTGTATCGATAAAACTCGTTGCATATCGATGCATTTTATAATAACGTTGGATTTGTTATGATTTCTCCAAGGTATTAAATATGAAAATGTATGACTATTCAGCCCTTTTTTGTAGCTGAATATATTAAGATACTATTTGATATAGTTAAACTTTTCAATAATTGACTGACTCTTGCTCAAAACGATATTGTTGTTTTCCTCTTTTAAGCACTTTTAAAAGCACGTGTTTCTTTGTAGCTAAAATAACAGCGCAACAGAAAATATCCGAAGAGCCTAGAAAGCAATTGCTTTCCTTTACTTCGTATTCCAACAATGACTTTCAACAAGATGGTTGACAGAATGTTAGGTTGTAACCATTCAACTTTATATGAACTTACCCTTACAATTAACTGGCACAGTAGTCAATACTTAACACATTCACTACTACTAACAGACATATTGTTTCCATGTCACCTCTTAAATAAATGTATAATTACTTACCTTAACTTGTCTTAAACGTATTTACCACAAACAAGAATAGATTTCGGCGTCAACCACTAAATTCAAGTAGACCATACTTGAAATGTGGCAAAACGAATTACCATCTACATTGCGCAAACTTAACTTTGCAGTCCGTAAACTGATTCCCAGATTTTCCTCATTGGAATTAGCGCCTTATGTGTAACGTTATAAAGCTTTTAGAGCTTTGATAGAAGTTTGAATGTTATGGCAAATGATTGTATTATGTTTATTCGACGGTACGACGTCATTTTCATTTGGAAATTGAACGGTAATAGTGGCAATGTTTCATGTTGCGGTTACGGGGATATTATGTTCGTTGTACACATGTGTCATTTGATGTTGAGTGGTTATTATCGCAGGATTAGTACGGCAAATTATTTATTAATTTGATGGATTACAATATTAACCGCGAACTAGCGTGATACTTATATGAAATCAAGTAGCAGCTCTATACTGGCTAAAAACGGCCCCTTATCGTCACAACACCTTGTCCTTTTGCAAGCTTTTATGGTGAATATTAAATTTGAATCCATTTAAAACGCAAGGCAAAATGTGCGCTGAATAAAATCCTCTTATATTTTCGGAATTTTACTGTAGAGTGCCATAACTCACAAGGGAAACGTGATTCTGACAACTGAAAGTTGCATAAAACACCGTGTACGTAACTCGCTAATTAATCATTTTAAGTACCTAATTATTTAAGCATTTATTGCTATAGTAATATTAGCAAAAAAAGGTGAGTGAACAACATATGCGTACGATGATCAACGCGCTCGTGGAGACCAACCCTGAGTCGGACCTTTTTGCTGATGAATGAAAGGCGATAATGTTAGAATGTTTGGGGTTCTGTGTGAAGAGCGAGAAAAAAAATACCTATTGCTAAAGCAGGCGACCAGTGGTTAACGGCCCCGATTTACGATTACTTTATTTCATCACCACTACTTTTAAAACTGTGAAGAATAACATAGTCCTGTCCTAGAACCAAAAATTCGAAGTCATGTGACATCTATCATTCAACCCATTCTGGGCCAGTGTGGTTCCCTTTTTATAGAGAGGATGCCTTTGTCCCAGCAGTGGGCACATTACATGCTGCTACAGCTATAGGAACACCACTGTCAAACCTCCCGAAGAAAAGATATTTAACTTCTATTTAATGGATAATGACAGCCCGATAAACAGTTTCCTCAAAGTATTTATGTCAAAGAAAACAATTTGGACACTTAATAATGACAAAGTTGTTTAAATTGAGCTTTCACAAATACCTTAGAACCATTAGGGGTTGTTTTGATAAAGCTTTTATTTCTATTAAGTAACGGGAATTCAATTAATAGCGGTTTCTTTTATGTGAAAGAGTTGTTTGTTGTTGTCTGTTGATTGTTTTTTTATGGAAAATACTGAAGAGATGTTCGATAGAAATCTACAAAAGAGATCTTTAACGATTCGTTCTGAATCCGTTTGGTTCCGAATTTATGTCCATTTTACAAGCACTAACCTACATAAAATATCAAGGTTTTGCTTAACGCCTTTATATTATTGTGCTGTTTGATTTTGAACCCTCGGCGCTGAGCCTAGCGTTGCAAACCTTCAGCGTGCTTTTATTTACGCATTCATACCTAATGGTGTCACTATCACATAGTATTAGTGAAAACGGGCATAAAGAGTCTTGTGTCGCATGTCGCTTATGATTATTGACAATTAACTATAAAATAGTGTTTGCCTGGAACATAGCTCGCGTGGAAATTTTGATGTGCATGTGTGATACCAAAAATAATAAGTGTCCTTTGCGCTACCACACTATAATCTATCTCTGTGCCAAATTTCACTCAGTTTCGTTCCGCCGTTCTGGCGTGATTAAGTAATAAGCATTCATTCATCCAAACTTTCGCCTGCCATACCTTCGTATCAGTAAACCCATTGAACGATTAGAATAAACACATTAATCTAGCAAATGTGTCGTGTATGTCAGTAGTAATGATAATCATGACTTCCCATAGGGGAGCTCAAACGACCTTCATATGTGACAAGCAATTACTTAAGCTGTATAAACGATTCATATTTAATTTGCACGTAATCTGCGGTTCCATGACTGACAAACACCATACAGCTGTATGTTTACCGCTGCAAGTGGAAACAAGTCGTCTGAGGATGTAGTCAAATTACCTAGGGAATTATCTAATTGCTGCGGTGTTATAGCCATTTCATTCAACAGTTAAAAAATGACAGTTGTGATTTGATTTATTATCTTCTAGCCTAATCCAAACTATTTTGGGGTCAGCTTCTAGTGTTTCTGCATGCAAATAAGTACCAGTATTTTACACGGAACGACTGCCTATCCGACCTCCGAAACGCAGTAAGGAGTGGGTGATACAATACCCCTTGGTAAGACTAGTCACCAACTACGTGTAAAGATCTACAAAGGACAGTCAAGACCAAGGGCTTAACGTATTTGCAAGCTCACCGTCCGTCCGTCCGTCTTATGACGACAGGCCGTGTCGACGGCACGTTCGTGTTCCACGCGCGCCTCAAGGAGATTTCAGCAAATCAGAAGGGGTCCGAGAGGGCCAATGCCTGCCAGGGCTGCGCGACTGATCGAAAGAGATACCGTGACCCTGGAACACAAAGGGCTAAGAAGGAACATGGATGGGTTTTAGTCAGTACATATCTGACACTCCCTTCGAGCGGGGGAGGGGGGTCATTTGATGATTTCCCTTTCGTAAAAAAAGGGCTTTATGTATTTGTATTCGTATGTTATAATCATGCCAAGTCCCGCCGTTCGCCGCTACACGTGTCATTTCCCGTGGGCAGCAAAATTCACAATCTTAATAACATTCGCTTTTAAATTACCAGCTCGTTAGCACCCACTTTATTCAGCTGATCAGAATGTAACAAAGCTTAGTTCGGGGGTGTTATTGCGTTGTACTTGTACCATTACCATTTTAACCAACTGAACTAAGGGTCAGGGGGCAACTCACACTAGTGACTTATATCTTTAAGGTAATTAGGGGGAAGATACACAATGCGGATATATTGCGAAGGGTGGAGATAGTTGTGCCAGACGGGTATGTGGGTCGTCGTCGTCTGCCGCGGTTGCTGGTGGAACCGCGCGCGCGTACTAACTTTCTGCGCGAGGCGCCGCTCACGAGCGCGGTCCGCACTCTCAACATCATTGCTGAGGACTTGGACAAATTCTGTTGCACTTTGGGTGAATTTACAAGAACACCTTTAGAATTTGCTGTGTCAACAAAAGTTGAATTATATAAATTTTAAGTGTGCTACAATATCGCATTGGGTTTAACCTGTAAGGATATTTGTATGTTTAGAGTAAACAAATAAATTATCTCAGCAACATACCAGTTCGGAGTCTAGATTTGGGTCCGGTTGTTGATAATAAGCTCTCCCTATTACTTGGGGCTTAAATTTAAGTGGTGAAATGTGGGAGGGTGGCTATATGTCACCTCCGCCTTACCCTTCATGGTGAACAGCCGTGATGTTATGTGTGGTAACAAATCTCAAGACGCAACGGTAACTGGTTCAGAAGATAACATTGACATTATGAATGAGATATATCTATCTTATCTTATCTTGCCTAGATGCAATATGCCACATGCAAAACATGATATGCAGATCGCAAAACGTGCTACAGCTGATTATACAAATAATCTAATCTAAATAATAATGCTAAACATCACATTGTATTGGGATCGACCTATCATCACTGACAGGACTATTGTTGCCAATAAGCCTGAAATTGCATGTGTTGATAGATCGATTGGAGCGTCACGCAATGATTGTTTGATCACCACCAGTCATTATTTAAAACTACGAGCCTTTATTAACAAACACGGAATGATGTTATGCCAACTCAGTAAACCTCGAAAGAAATCAGGGCCGTTTTAAAGGTCGTAGGATCGACGATATCGTCAAAATTGCGGGAAACACCTGGATATAGGACGCACAGAAACGAGAAGTGTGGCAGAAATGAGGGGAGGCTTATTACCAGCAGTGGGCGATTCCGGGCTGAAATGCTGATGATGAGACTTGAAATTTCGAAAAAATCTATGGATAGATCTGAAGGTTTTAAGGTTCTATGGTTTAAGTAGACTCAACTGGTTACAATTTTACGCCTTATCTAAATGGTAAATGATTCGGTATCAACTAAAGTGCAAGAAAAAATACTAGACATCCAATTTCCAAATCATCGCGCACTAATAAGCAATAAGTATCTAAAGTTTCTTTTTTTATATTTATTTCTCAACAAAAACAATTCTTTCAACCTTAAGTCTCGAAAGTCGAGAGTTTTTCTTTTCACGAAACTTTTAGAACTTACGCTTCAGTTGTTACTTAGTACTTTCACAATATTGTTGGGTTTTCTCGGAAGTCGAATGGCCGTGCTAAGGTTCCCGAATTAGATTTCCGAATTAGAGTCGGAACAGTCTGCGGTGGTGAGGCGAACCCCAGTGTGCTTCAGGGCCACGGTACCTCTTTCGAACAGCCCCGCAGCCCCGGCAGGTACTTGTTTTACCTATTATTGTGTTTTTGTTCCGAAATAATTTTGTATTATTTATGATAAGTAGCAGTAGTCAGTGATGCTGCTAGCAGTGTTAAAGAAGTTTTCTCAATATTTCAACTGACATAACGAATCACACAGAAATTTATAAATCAGATAAACACCATCTATAATCCGAAACACCAAAATAATTAACCACTTAATATGCGTCGCATCCCATTAAAAAAGATGAACCGAACGTCATTCGATATATGGATGGGCCATTCTCGATTTTAATCTGAATGCAGGTTAAAAAGCCACTTATATTGTGTTTTAATCTCGTTAAAATACAGCCGGTGTCGAGTAGAAGGCACGACTGCGCGAGCCAACTCGTCTCGAATCGTTTATTTGTATCGATAAAACTCGTTGCATATCGATGCATTTTATAATAACGTTGGATTTGTTATGATTTCTCCAAGGTATTAAATATGAAAATGTATGACTATTCAGCCCTTTTTTGTAGCTGAATATATTAAGATACTATTTGATATAGTTAAACTTTTCAATAATTGACTGACTCTTGCTCAAAACGATATTGTTGTTTTCCTCTTTTAAGCACTTTTAAAAGCACGTGTTTCTTTGTAGCTAAAATAACAGCGCAACAGAAAATATCCGAAGAGCCTAGAAAGCAATTGCTTTCCTTTACTTCGTATTCCAACAATGACTTTCAACAAGATGGTTGACAGAATGTTAGGTTGTAACCATTCAACTTTATATGAACTTACCCTTACAATTAACTGGCACAGTAGTCAATACTTAACACATTCACTACTACTAACAGACATATTGTTTCCATGTCACCTCTTAAATAAATGTATAATTACTTACCTTAACTTGTCTTAAACGTATTTACCACAAACAAGAATAGATTTCGGCGTCAACCACTAAATTCAAGTAGACCATACTTGAAATGTGGCAAAACGAATTACCATCTACATTGCGCAAACTTAACTTTGCAGTCCGTAAACTGATTCCCAGATTTTCCTCATTGGAATTAGCGCCTTATGTGTAACGTTATAAAGCTTTTAGAGCTTTGATAGAAGTTTGAATGTTATGGCAAATGATTGTATTATGTTTATTCGACGGTACGACGTCATTTTCATTTGGAAATTGAACGGTAATAGTGGCAATGTTTCATGTTGCGGTTACGGGGATATTATGTTCGTTGTACACATGTGTCATTTGATGTTGAGTGGTTATTATCGCAGGATTAGTACGGCAAATTATTTATTAATTTGATGGATTACAATATTAACCGCGAACTAGCGTGATACTTATATGAAATCAAGTAGCAGCTCTATACTGGCTAAAAACGGCCCCTTATCGTCACAACACCTTGTCCTTTTGCAAGCTTTTATGGTGAATATTAAATTTGAATCCATTTAAAACGCAAGGCAAAATGTGCGCTGAATAAAATCCTCTTATATTTTCGGAATTTTACTGTAGAGTGCCATAACTCACAAGGGAAACGTGATTCTGACAACTGAAAGTTGCATAAAACACCGTGTACGTAACTCGCTAATTAATCATTTTAAGTACCTAATTATTTAAGCATTTATTGCTATAGTAATATTAGCAAAAAAAGGTGAGTGAACAACATATGCGTACGATGATCAACGCGCTCGTGGAGACCAACCCTGAGTCGGACCTTTTTGCTGATGAATGAAAGGCGATAATGTTAGAATGTTTGGGGTTCTGTGTGAAGAGCGAGAAAAAAAATACCTATTGCTAAAGCAGGCGACCAGTGGTTAACGGCCCCGATTTACGATTACTTTATTTCATCACCACTACTTTTAAAACTGTGAAGAATAACATAGTCCTGTCCTAGAACCAAAAATTCGAAGTCATGTGACATCTATCATTCAACCCATTCTGGGCCAGTGTGGTTCCCTTTTTATAGAGAGGATGCCTTTGTCCCAGCAGTGGGCACATTACATGCTGCTACAGCTATAGGAACACCACTGTCAAACCTCCCGAAGAAAAGATATTTAACTTCTATTTAATGGATAATGACAGCCCGATAAACAGTTTCCTCAAAGTATTTATGTCAAAGAAAACAATTTGGACACTTAATAATGACAAAGTTGTTTAAATTGAGCTTTCACAAATACCTTAGAACCATTAGGGGTTGTTTTGATAAAGCTTTTATTTCTATTAAGTAACGGGAATTCAATTAATAGCGGTTTCTTTTATGTGAAAGAGTTGTTTGTTGTTGTCTGTTGATTGTTTTTTTATGGAAAATACTGAAGAGATGTTCGATAGAAATCTACAAAAGAGATCTTTAACGATTCGTTCTGAATCCGTTTGGTTCCGAATTTATGTCCATTTTACAAGCACTAACCTACATAAAATATCAAGGTTTTGCTTAACGCCTTTATATTATTGTGCTGTTTGATTTTGAACCCTCGGCGCTGAGCCTAGCGTTGCAAACCTTCAGCGTGCTTTTATTTACGCATTCATACCTAATGGCGTCACTATCACATAGTATTAGTGAAAACGGGCATAAAGAGTCTTGTGTCGCATGTCGCTTATGATTATTGACAATTAACTATAAAATAGTGTTTGCCTGGAACATAGCTCGCGTGGAAATTTTGATGTGCATGTGTGATACCAAAAATAATAAGTGTCCTTTGCGCTACCACACTATAATCTATCTCTGTGCCAAATTTCACTCAGTTTCGTTCCGCCGTTCTGGCGTGATTAAGTAATAAGCATTCATTCATCCAAACTTTCGCCTGCCATACCTTCGTATCAGTAAACCCATTGAACGATTAGAATAAACACATTAATCTAGCAAATGTGTCGTGTATGTCAGTAGTAATGATAATCATGACTTCCCATAGGGGAGCTCAAACGACCTTCATATGTGACAAGCAATTACTTAAGCTGTATAAACGATTCATATTTAATTTGCACGTAATCTGCGGTTCCATGACTGACAAACACCATACAGCTGTATGTTTACCGCTGCAAGTGGAAACAAGTCGTCTGAGGATGTAGTCAAATTACCTAGGGAATTATCTAATTGCTGCGGTGTTATAGCCATTTCATTCAACAGTTAAAAAATGACAGTTGTGATTTGATTTATTATCTTCTAGCCTAATCCAAACTATTTTGGGGTCAGCTTCTAGTGTTTCTGCATGCAAATAAGTACCAGTATTTTACACGGAACGACTGCCTATCCGACCTCCGAAACGCAGTAAGGAGTGGGTGATACAATACCCCTTGGTAAGACTAGTCACCAACTACGTGTAAAGATCTACAAAGGACAGTCAAGACCAAGGGCTTAACGTATTTGCAAGCTCACCGTCCGTCCGTCCGTCTTATGACGACAGGCCGTGTCGACGGCACGTTCGTGTTCCACGCGCGCCTCAAGGAGATTTCAGCAAATCAGAAGGGGTCCGAGAGGGCCAATGCCTGCCAGGGCTGCGCGACTGATCGAAAGAGATACCGTGACCCTGGAACACAAAGGGCTAAGAAGGAACATGGATGGGTTTTAGTCAGTACATATCTGACACTCCCTTCGAGCGGGGGAGGGGGGTCATTTGATGATTTCCCTTTCGTAAAAAAAGGGCTTTATGTATTTGTATTCGTATGTTATAATCATGCCAAGTCCCGCCGTTCGCCGCTACACGTGTCATTTCCCGTGGGCAGCAAAATTCACAATCTTAATAACAATCGCTTTTAAATTACCAGCTCGTTAGCACCCACTTTATTCAGCTGATCAGAATGTAACAAAGCTTAGTTCGGGGGTGTTATTGCGTTGTACTTGTACCATTACCATTTTAACCAACTGAACTAAGGGTCAGGGGGCAACTCACACTAGTGACTTATATCTTTAAGGTAATTAGGGGGAAGATACACAATGCGGATATATTGCGAAGGGTGGAGATAGTTGTGCCAGACGGGTATGTGGGTCGTCGTCGTCTGCCGCGGTTGCTGGTGGAACCGCGCGCGCGTACTAACTTTCTGCGCGAGGCGCCGCTCACGAGCGCGGTCCGCACTCTCAACATCATTGCTGAGGACTTGGACAAATTCTGTTGCACTTTGGGTGAATTTACAAGAACACCTTTAGAATTTGCTGTGTCAACAAAAGTTGAATTATATAAATTTTAAGTGTGCTACAATATCGCATTGGGTTTAACCTGTAAGGATATTTGTATGTTTAGAGTAAACAAATAAATTATCTCAGCAACATACCAGTTCGGAGTCTAGATTTGGGTCCGGTTGTTGATAATAAGCTCTCCCTATTACTTGGGGCTTAAATTTAAGTGGTGAAATGTGGGAGGGTGGCTATATGTCACCTCCGCCTTACCCTTCATGGTGAACAGCCGTGATGTTATGTGTGGTAACAAATCTCAAGACGCAACGGTAACTGGTTCAGAAGATAACATTGACATTATGAATGAGATATATCTATCTTATCTTATCTTGCCTAGATGCAATATGCCACATGCAAAACATGATATGCAGATCGCAAAACGTGCTACAGCTGATTATACAAATAATCTAATCTAAATAATAATGCTAAACATCACATTGTATTGGGATCGACCTATCATCACTGACAGGACTATTGTTGCCAATAAGCCTGAAATTGCATGTGTTGATAGATCGATTGGAGCGTCACGCAATGATTGTTTGATCACCACCAGTCATTATTTAAAACTACGAGCCTTTATTAACAAACACGGAATGATGTTATGCCAACTCAGTAAACCTCGAAAGAAATCAGGGCCGTTTTAAAGGTCGTAGGATCGACGATATCGTCAAAATTGCGGGAAACACCTGGATATAGGACGCACAGAAACGAGAAGTGTGGCAGAAATGAGGGGAGGCTTATTACCAGCAGTGGGCGATTCCGGGCTGAAATGCTGATGATGAGACTTGAAATTTCGAAAAAATCTATGGATAGATCTGAAGGTTTTAAGGTTCTATGGTTTAAGTAGACTCAACTGGTTACAATTTTACGCCTTATCTAAATGGTAAATGATTCGGTATCAACTAAAGTGCAAGAAAAAATACTAGACATCCAATTTCCAAATCATCGCGCACTAATAAGCAATAAGTATCTAAAGTTTCTTTTTTTATATTTATTTCTCAACAAAAACAATTCTTTCAACCTTAAGTCTCGAAAGTCGAGAGTTTTTCTTTTCACGAAACTTTTAGAACTTACGCTTCAGTTGTTACTTAGTACTTTCACAATATTGTTGGGTTTTCTCGGAATTCGAATGGCCGTGCTAAGGTTCCCGAATTAGATTTCCGAATTAGAGTCGGAACAGTCTGCGGTGGTGAGGCGAACCCCAGTGAGTCGGGGCCGGCGCTGCGTTTGCTCCAGTGAGTCGGACGTGGTGCAGCGCCGTGATGTGGCAGACAGCTTTGAGAGGGGTGTCGACCGGGAGGTAGAAGCTGTCGACCGGTCGAAAGTGCAGTGTGCTGTGCCATGGTCGCTTGAAGAGAGGCTGAGGGTGCTGGCCAGGAATGCGCTTCCGCTGCATGCTGGTGGTCGGGAATACCCGTTTGAAGCTGGCTGGCTGTGAGACTCGCTGCTCGAAAGCTTGAGGGAAGTGATGCTGATGATGATGACGTCACTTTGCTCGAAGGCTGCGCTGACGTCCATTTCGGGGTCACCAGTTTAGGGATACGAGGAACAGGGTGTAAAGTTCCTCGATACTCCATTGGAATGGGAGGCTCCTCCGACCAGACAGGTCTTGTGTCTGGTGGGCAACTGCATGCCCGACAGTTGTAGTCGGGTTTTTCTATATACTCTTAAGTCGATGTAAACTTTGCAAGTGAGATGTAGGAAATTGATGTTAGTTCTTCCGTCGTGTCATAGATGGCGCTGTAGTACTTTTTGTAATAAGTTGCTTTTTGTTGGTCGCTACAGTTACATTAATTTCTTAAATATTATTAGGTATAATAATTATTCTAATCCTGTCTGCATGGATAAGTGTATCACTCTGTCATAAAACTTTAAAAAAAAAGTTTAATTTAAAATAAGCTTAAGTAGCTTCATTGCATTTGCAATACATTTCAGCTCGTATAATATTGTTTCTAATTTAATTTCAATTTGTTTGTATGTTGCACGGAGTATGTAAGGATCATAGCAAATGGTATTGTGCAGTTTCTACCTACCCCATGGAAAGGAATCGTATATTTATGTTAGTATGAACGTCTTTTATACAGTTATATGGATATCAAAATTATAGGTAAGACAAATTCACAATCGCTTACCAGCAGTTACTCAGTATGTATTATATCATTTACTTTGTAACTCATCTTATGAAAGTCATAAACTTCCAATACACACAAGAAAGGCACAATGTTTGCAATAGCTTTTAACATCTTGCAAGTCTTCAAGTTAGTATCAAAACGTGGTCTAGCGATGAAAATCGTGATTTTGTGCACGTTGTTGTACTTAAATTTGGTACCAGTTTTATTTAAAAAAAAAATACAAACTAGGTAACGTCTGGTCGCGGAGCGACCGACGTACAATTTAGTACATTGAACTTAGTCACAGCCAGAGGTTAAAAACATTTTGTCTGATTCTTCCATCCTTCTTTACTACTTATCTTTTTAGGGTTCCGTACCTCAAAAGGAAAAAATGGAACCCTTATCGGATCACTTTGTTTTCCGACTGTCTGTCTGCCTGTCAAACCCTTTATCTGAGGAACGCGTGAAGGTATCGGGTTGAAATTTAAACCATATCGTACTTCCCGTTGACCTAGAACTATAAAATTTGGCAAGTAATATCGTCATAAACTACAAGTACAGGAAAAAGTCTGAAAATTACACAGTCCATCTATCGTTTCTTTGGTCTTCCGATTTTTTTATTTATTATACTAAATATTGGTCAGGAATTTATTGTGTAATACCTAATTCTCCTAACAAACTTGTATAAACGTTTAGCCCTAGTTCGAAATATATCGTATTCTGGGTGCGACCGCCTCGGGTGTTTGTCGCAAATAATATTATTTATGGCACGCCTACTGATACTCGATAGATTGCCTAGAAGATTGCTCCTATTGATTACTCCTTACTGGTTTGCTTCGGAAGAGTGTTTTATTATGAATCAAGGATTTTCTTGTAGTGAAGTTTATTCATTTTTATATCTTATTTTTTACATTTTTAAATATTCCTATATAAAAGCAATACAAAAAAAAAACATATAAAAATATAAAAAAAGTTATTAAGAGCGTTGAGCTTGAAAGTTTGTATGAAATGCCGTAGGGTATAAACGCTCTTAAGTAGTGAAGTTATTTTTATTTATCTATGCCACCTATTAATCGTTCCTTTTGAAGTATGTCATTGTGTTACTATTGTAACTATTTCCGAAATATGTATTTTTTTCCTTTTTGAATATTGGCACTTTGTTTTTATATAGGTATATATATTCATTCATGTAATTTGTATAATTTAATTGTGCTTCTGTGTGTTGTGCTATGTCTTTTGTGTGCACTGAATAAGTGATTTATATATCTATCTTTTCTTTGATTCCTTAAACGGGTCCGGATTTAGAAACATCTAAATCCGGACCCGTTTAAGGAATCAAAGAAGGAAGGTACTCCGAAAAGCCATGATCCGGGTTCGCACAGATCATTTCTATCCCCGTAGTTCATTCTCATGGAACAATTTTGGATCGAAAGTTAGTTTATTTGGAAAAATTCCACCATTTTTAGCTGTAGTATTTTTTTATTTGAATGTTCAATAAAAACTTAATAAAACAACTGTTACAAAATCGGCAGTGATTTTGTAGGCAACAGAAAATTAAGTGAATTTACAATTTGTAAGTACTAAATATAACAATAACTTGCTACAAAGTTTAAATTGAAATAAATTGTTAGTAATTTAGGTTTATCTAGACGTATAATAGTATTAGTTTCTTTTTTACAAAGTATTTTAATCAACTTTTTAAGAAAAAAAAGAGATTTATTATTTTCTAGTAGAAACGATCAATCAATCACAAAAAAGTTTGAGAGCGAAAATTTGTACAAATAATGAAGAACTGGCCTTCGCCCACAGCTTCACCCCTTTTTCTTTTTTCGGATTGGAAATCATCAAATGACCCCTCCCGCTCTGGGCGGAGCGGAAGGGAGTGTCAGACTTGTACTGACTAAAACCCATCCATGTTCCTTCTTAGCCCATTGTGTTCCAGGGCCACGGTATCTCTTTCGAACACTCCAACAGCCCTGGCAGGCATCGGCCCTCTCGGACCCCTTCCCATTAGCTGACATATCCTTGAAGCGCGCGTGGAACACGAACGCGCCGTCGGCACGGCCTGTCGTCATAAGAAGGACGGACGGTGAGCTCCGCGGCTTCACCCCTGTTATCATTATGTGCCAAGCCTTTTCCCCCCAAAAAATTCTGCAGCTGAGGATCAGTATTTTACATGAAGCGACTGCCTAACTGACCTTTACAACCCAGTGACTGGGTAATACGATATCCAGAACGTGATACGGCTTCGCCTCTGTGGAGTGTTTTCTGCCAACCGGGCGTTCGCTGATTTTATACAAACATTCATAAATAAACATTTCGCCTGTAATCTCCAAAGTGGTGAGATGTACCTACAGTACCCATATTTCGCCGGTTATGTTGAAGTTGTGTGAATAGCTATCAACCGGCCACAAAGCTAGCTGTTCACTTAAGAAGCCTAATTGTAGCGTTATTCTCAAACAACATTTCGAAAGTGTAACGTGTTAAACGTGTGCACATGTAAGTGGAAATACTCGATAAAACAAGTGAGAGCGATTTAGAAATGATGGTTAAGAGTTGATGGAACCTTCATAGAACAGCCCCAACTACTGATCTAGATTTTACATCTGAGTTCTTAGCAGTTTGTTCCACCTTGCTTAGATTAAAACCTCCTCGCTGGTTCTTTCTTTCAAGTCAAAGTAATAAAGTACCCCACAAAGACTGAACGATGTATTTACTTTTAAAACTACTTTTTCCAAGTACGGTTTTATCTTGGGCCAAACAAACCGCTTTGCAAAAGGGATGAATGATGATGAAAAGGTTTCAGAGAAAGTATAGAAGATTGCGTAGTGGTTTATGGTTGAATTAATTTTCTTATGTTGGTGTACGTTTTTCCGTAAGTTGAGAAAGGTTGGGGTGATTTTATAGAGTAAAAGAGTAAGATTGTTTAATTTAATAAATGTTGCTTATAAGAACGTAGTGCGTATACATTACAATGCCGTATTCATTGTATCAAAAGTTCGTAGTTTCAGAGTCTTCATAATGGTGGCTAGATAAATTGAAGCATAGCAACGAAACAAGTTCATTCATAATCGTCATCATCCACCGCCGACTGTATTACTTTACCCCGAAGTTCAAAATACCGATGTACGGTAACATAATGTTCGTAAGTAGAACCCGACCCACATGCTACACCTACTGCTGGATAAAGGCTTCTTTTTGTTTGTACTGATCTCCTCGCTCCTGTGTCACCCTCATTCAGGATTTAGCTGCAAAGTCAACAATTTCGTCTGCCCATCTCGCTGCCGGGCGACCGACATTTCTCATTCCATTCCTTGGCTGCCACTCGGTCACAGTTTTACTCCACCTGTCATCACCGCGCTTAGCTAGGTGTCCTGCCCAACTCCACTTGAGTTCCGAAACGCAATTTTCAATAAAGAGTTAATTTTCCAAGTGAATAATAAACTAGCAAAAAGTGCAAGCATGTAAATGGTTGTGTAAAATGTGCGGCGCGTGAATGGTTTAAAAAAAAAGAAAAACAAAATATTAGGATATTCACAATCATCCCTATCCCTAGACCAATGACTTGTCAGTGGCGCGCCATTGGAAAACCACATTGACGTCGACGACGAACTGTCAACTTCTGACAACTGTGTCAATGATGGAACATTCTGGCACATTTTTGTCAGCAGACTTCGATCCATAGAGTGATGAGTAATTATTACCCATACCCTTATAAAAAATGAGCTGTTTAAAATAATTATTTAAGAATGTTCTTTCCCGAATAACTTATAATTCTTAACAAAAGAAAAGTGTTTTTGAATATCAGCGAATTTTGTCGCTGACTGTGATAACGTTAGGATATAGATTACAATCACTGATCGTGTTTTATCTTCTCATCGTTGCGCGTGTGGTCGCTCTGATTAGCGTTTAAAACTGCTTTGCCAAAGATACTCAATAGCCATTATTTTAGCGTAACAGAACATTACTCCTGTTTTTCCTCGAAAGGCGAAGATGAACCTTTAACGATTATCCACATTTCACCAGTTAAGAGGTCTGCCCAAAGGTGCGTTACGATGCCATGATGCGTTGATAAGTACTGGTGGGCATTATTGTCTGTTTCATGTGTCTTTGCGTGCCGTTCACAGTAAGGTCATCATATGATACGGTCTAGTAGCCAGAATCCTTATTATCTAATCTAAGTCCCATGTAATAGGGGCGAACCTATTACCATCAACTGAGTACGCATACTCAGGACTGCTACAGTTACTGAAGAGGCCCTCAACTTAACAAAGCTTTGCTTGACCTGGGAAACAATCCCAGGACCAGGATCGCTTTTGATTTTAGCTGCTTCTATTTCTTTCATGCTTTATTTTCCATAGTAATAAATAATCAAATTCTAGTTAATCAAAGCAAGACTTTGAGCCAACACCATAAAATTAATTGGCTTTGGTTTTCAACTCATATTTTTTACGTGTTTGTTTCATAAATTTCGCCATGAGTTTTGTCAATTTTTAGGGTTCCGTAGCCGAATGGCAAAAAACGGAACCCTTATAGATTCGTCATGTCTGTCTGTCTGTCCGTCCGTCCGTATGTCACAGCCACTTTTTTCCGAAACTATAAGAACTATACTGTTAAAACTTGGTAAGTAGATGTATTCTATGAACCGCATTAAGATTTTCACACAAAAATAGAAAATAAACAATAAATTTTGGGGTTACCCATACTTAGAACTGAAAACCAAATTATTTTTTTTCATCTAACCCACACGTGTGGGGTATCTATGGATAGGTCTTCAAAAATGATATTGAGGTTTCTAATATCATTTTTTTCTAAACTGAATAGTTTGCGCTAGAGCCACTTCCAAAGTGATAAAATGTGTGTCCCCCCCTCTAATTTCTAAAGTAATAGTAGAAAAATTCTGAAAATATTTAAGATTGTAGAACGTAAAAAAACTATCAACGAAAATTGGTTTCAATAAGATAATATATGATGTTTAGTTTTTGAGATATGGGAGTTTTTCATTAAACTGCAGCAGTAACTTTGTTTATCATTAACATACTATGAAAAACAAATTTAGTTTTGCGGTTGAGTGGAAGTTTACTAACTAATACTACTAAATAATGAATGACAGTTCAAAATATTGTTATTATATTGTTTGGGGCTATGGAACCCTGTGTGCGAGTAACACTCGAACTTGGCCGGTTTTTGAATTTCACACAGAGCGACAGCCAATTTAATTTTGCCGTATGACTGTGAAGGGTAACCGAATTTTGTTGGCATATTTTGTTATGTTGGCAAGGGTTTTGACACTATGGTAAAAAGATTGGCTGACGGCACAGTTGGTAGAGAGTTTGACCTACCAGGGTGTGTATGTATATAGCCGCCTGTCGGAACAGCTTCATGTGTGAGTGTATGAAGACACGTAATGACTTCTCACAGTTTACATCGTACTGATAGAAGTACGCCAATAGCAACCTATCTAAGTGTTACAAAATAAAAGATTATTGTGATTTTTACAAACGTGTTAATGATAAAAACCCAATTCAAGCCTTGCAGTGGCTGGTATAAAGGTCACTGTGATTTTGAGGGTCATAAAAAATTAGAAGAGAAACAGCGGTGAAATAATTTTTCAATTTGATTTTCAAGTGTCATCAATTTTAGTTCTCCAACTGGTATTCTAGAGTTAGATCAGTGTCTGTGTGTCAGTGTAACACTGGAATAATTAAATTTAGTAACTCACTTTAAAAAAACCCCAACCTTTTTTCTTTCCTTCTGACATTTCCAAAGCTTTGTATTATTAAAAAGAAGTTCAAATAAATCATTTTGCTTTGTAGGTATTCTTAGTAAAATGCAATAAAAACACATAAGCTGCTTTGCTTCATAAGGTCCTTGCAAAGGTCAAAATGTTTTCATTTTCTTGACTTAAAATAGCACTTCTATTACTGGCTATAAAGAGCAACGGAAGCTAACACAGTAAATAATAAAAGCGGCACAGGGGAGGAGCTCGTGGCTAAATAATAACAGCCACACGGGTCAATCTTCAATGTTAAGTCGCGCTTGCCAAGCTCGGTCTGTATATGGCCATCCGTTACATACAGTATCTTCCTCCGTATCTCAGAAAGCACTTAAAACCGTTGACTCGGTTGTCATTTGTACATCTTTGACAGGCGTTACAGGTAGTCAGTGTCCGAAAGTCCGTCCGGGGTATATTAAGTAGTACCTATCTGAATGTACGTGGGTCGTGGAGATTAGACAGGCAGTCGCTACGGGAAGATGACCTCTATAAACTTATGAAAAACGCTAGGTAGATGATGGGCAAGCTAACAGAGTAAAAGTCTACACACAGTTTCGCCGCCGACTCCACTCGGCCTCGACTCACAGTAAAGCATTGAAATGTGAGATATCATGTGCTTTACGGTAGAATGTTCAACATTTACTTGAAAGAAGTTTAAGTCGTAATGAGTGTGTACACTTACATCCGTGTTAAAAAGCAGGAGTGGAGTCGGTGTTATGTCTATGTTATTTTTTGTGGTTTTTAGCGTCTCGCAGGTCAATATCGTCGTCTGCTTAACTGGACTATAATTTGGGTGTTTTGAGTGTAACACACCTCCGGCCAGAGGCATACAAACTTAAAAAAAATAAAGTACCTAATTATTTCACGCTTCGGGCACCTCGGAACATGACTGTGCAATGTCCGAAGTTCTTTAATAATATAGGGTGATTTTTAAAACGTTGGCAATAATTCAACGGCGAAAAATATGTCAACTGCTCTATACATTATTGGTCTGGTTTTCGCTATTTCATGATCAGCCCAATAGTAAAAGTAGTTAATTTTCATGAGTAAAAGAAAGAGTGAGTGGGAGAGTGAGTGTAAGTGAGTGAGTTTATTGTAAACGTTTAAAAAATCACTCTATATAAAAACCAGACGTGTCACCGCGGCCCGTCATAGAAATTGAGCGGTATTGCCGCTGTGGTTTGTGATTGCGGGTAGCCTATGGAATTGTACCTTTAAGAGCTTATGAATATGGGAAGTTGATAGCAGCTAACTGAGTGTTTTATGTCAGAGGCATGAACGCGCTTTGTAAACGTAACGTAAATACGAGTACGTCGATTTAAAATTAAAAATACACGTTTCACATGTACTTTTTTCATAATTTTAAGACTTTATTCATATCGATGGATGATACCGATTGCGTTTGTTGCAAACAATTTAACTAAATTCCTAGAGGATATTTATAATATCGATTCAAAACTCGACGTATTTATGTTAAGTTTACAGCACGCGCTCGTACAGGAATCGTCAATTATTTTACTACAAGACGGACATACGGTTCTAAAGCACACTACGCAACTAATTATTCATTTGAACTATTAGAATAATGATTATTAAAACATTAAAATACACGTTTGCGTTTCATTTGTATATTTATTACAAAGTTAAATCAAAACTCGTGGTTTAACAAAATACTTATTAAAGAGTATCTGCGTAAACTCTTTAATATGCTTTCGTCCCAAGTCAAACAAGTACCATTTCTCGTATAAACTCATCAAAATTGACGTCACAAACACGGGGTGTTTATTTACTGTCCCCCAAATTATAATTTCACACCCTCCTACCCACCGTCAAAGCTCAGCAGTGCAGTCTCTTCCCGATTAGTATTCTCTCCTCGTCTCACACAAGCTACAAACAAGCTTGAGATGTAACTGTAAACATATTATGTACGATGCGTTGTAAAAGTATTGCTGTTTATGTCAGAAAGAAACAAACTTACATTCACATTTGTAATATTATATAGGATAGGATAGGATAACGGAGGATTAGGTTTTTTAAATCTACTCAAAGAGCAAGCGAAGTGAAGATATCAATACTTTCAAATATTGAAATTTTGATGGTACTTCCATAGGACAGGTATAGGTGAAATGGTGTGAGGGAGGTGAGACAGGCCTTTCGCTATTGTTTTTGAATCTGATTTGAATGAGTTCTGTGCTTTACATGTTACACGTGAACTAAGTGTTTTATCATATCAGACTCTAATAAAGTGCCACGGAATTGTGTAAAAATGCAAATTGACACTATTCTTAGTTGTAACGTTATACAATTTACATAACCTTGTTCTGTATGGTGTCGGACGTAAAGAATAGCACCATCCCAAATCTTCCCGTGGGTGTCGTAAGAGGCGACTAAGGTACTTGCCAGAGAATGGGCAGCAGCGTTCTCTGCGCCTTTGTAACAACCGTACTGCGATCGCCAACCCGCCTGCCAAGCGTGGCGATTATGGTAAAACCCCCCAAAATGTCAATGTGACTTGGGGGAGGCCTATGTCCAACAGTGGAAGTCTTTTGGGCTGAAATGATGATGATGATGATAACCTTATAATATTAAGTTAGAGTTAAATTGCTTATTGGTCTGTTTAGGCTACATTGTAATAGATTTATTAAGAACTTTATTTTGAAAAAAATAAAATATGATTTGAGACAGCTTACTAATTCATCCCCTATCCCTAGGGAATACTTAATGTGTCCTTAATTTAAACCATAACGTGTAATTTATTTCATCACCGCTGCCCTAAAAAACGGTGAAGGAAAACATTGTGAGGAAAGCGGCATATTCTGGAACTAATAATACAAAGATATGTTACATCTACCAACCCGCCCCCTCTCATGGAGAGGAGGCCTGTGTCCCAGTAGTGGGAATATTATAGGCCGATGATGATGATGATGAAGAGTAACAAACATCCCATCCATTTAACCATATATCCATCCTTTGTCACAAACTTTCACTTTTATAATAATATTAAGAGGTAAGAAAGATCAGGGCCTCAAGTCTGCTATTACAATAGTGTCAGAATGGCCTATCATTGATTTTATAATTGTTGATTTTGACAAGTTGGGTAATCTACTAATATAATGGCGTCATTATGACTTCTCAATGGTCAACCACTGAAACTTCATTGAAAGAAATGGCATACAATTTGACAGACCATTATGAATTTAGCAGATTACGAACTTTTAGCAAAATGACAATGGGATCGTGTTCGAATGACGATGTTTATAAAAATAGCAGACTTGAGGCCCAGGTTGCCTACCATGACGTCTTAAAGCAGTATTGTTTTACTCTTATTTCAATGTGGGAAAGAGACGGAGCTACACCGGATGTCTAGCGCCATCTCTTTCCCACACTGGAAAAGGAGTAAAACAATAATGTTTTAAGACGTCATGGTAGGCCACCAGATCACCACGTGCCATACAATCCATATATCATATAAATTCCTTTTGTTTGTACTTACTTACTGCTAGCCTATATCATCCCACTGCTGGGCAAAGGCCTCTCCCCATGACTTCCAAATCCTTCGATCCAGGGCCAATGTGGACCACTGGTCGTTGGTTCTGTCCAGCTCGTCCCACCATCTCCTGCGAGGTCTACCGCGTCGCCTTCTGGCTGTGTCAGGGCTCCACATCGTGGTTATTTTGGCCCACGGCTCTTCGGGCATACGGCAGACATGGCCAGCGCAGTTCCACTTCAGCTTAGCAGCTTTTTGAGCAACGTCAATTATTTGTGTTTTGGAGCTTCTGGTCCATGGTTGTACTTTCTTGCTGTTATTATTTTTAGATTTACGTAGAGTATCCTATCGTAGATTTTTTGTTGACATAACATTGTTGAGCAATTTTGATCTTTTGTTGAGCCCATTAGCGAACTACTTTCTAAACAAAAACAGATAAAAAGAACAAAAAAATATAAGAAGGAACATTAAGGCTATTGTTTTTGTTATAATGACCCTTGGTTCGAACCTCGACCTACTTTTGGAGGTGTAAGCGAACCGTCCTGAACTCTCAGTGTAAGCTTCTTAAACTCATAAATGAATATTAAAAACCTGAAGGATTTCATTTCATTGTACCTTGCCGTTTAGTGATGTAAATAAGTGTTCTGTTGCCTTATTATCGATGTTTACATAATTAATTTGTATAATTGGCACTGCTCGTGTTAGTATTTGAAATCCACAATCGATTTAAGTTATGATAACGTGATTTATGGGCCAAATAACCTATACGTATCTTATTAAAACTTAGATAACCTATACAACTGACAACGTCTAATAAATCGATGAACGCCGGCTGCATGCACGAAAAAGGATGACTCATTGTACGTTACGATCGGATCATACGTTACGCTCATTGTAGCTACAGCGCTATCGGAGCGAGAGCGCTGTACGAGCGAGCGAAAGTCACGATCGGCTTGACGTTCATCCGCCACATCTTTCTCTCTTCCACTCGATTGGCCTATGCGTCCGAGGAGAAGAAAGACAGCGGCAGCACACAACTTACATCTACACGTGAACTGTTTCGTCGACTGTTTATAAAGTGAAGTGAAAAGTTAATGTGGTTTTCATTGTTTATTACAACAAATTAAAAGTAAATTAAATTGTAGAATTTATTTCACTCCTTTGTATCCATCCAAAATAGTGATAAGTCAATAAAAATTATTCAATTTTATTCATAAAAGTATGCAATCATTTCATCAATGTATTGTTGTGACGCTGTCACGTTAAACTATTGTCCGTAAACCAACTTTACAGACAACCAATTTTTTTTTAATTTAATTATTTTCTGTGGTGTTCATAAGCCATTACTTTCATAGAGCTTCCGTAAAACTCATTAGCAAAATGGGCTGCAACATCCCTTTGTCTATTTTTTACGACAGGAAATTGTATTAATAATCCGTTTGTGGTTAGGAAACTTCTGCTTCGACTGAACTGATAAACAGTATAAATAAGGGTTTATACCCACCGATCCCGAGATCAGACAGAATTGGAAATGCCCATTTTAAGATATTTAGTGGATAAATTAATCCGTCATTACATACCTGACGCATTTCCAAGCACAATGCTGTATTACTACTATACTATATGTATACTACTTAAAATCACCAAAACGTCGATAAATATTTACCACCGTCCTATGTAACATCCCTAGCTGGCGCCAACTAGTCGACAGGAGCTTCAGACGCCGAGCTATCGCGACTCAACAGGGAAGACGATCGTATCGATCTGAACGTGTCCCGCCATTACTAAAATGTGTTTTGTTTTGGTAACAATAATATAACTGCTGTGAGGAAACAAAATTAAATGATTGAATAAACAAAAATTAAAATAAAAAATTAAAATGATATCTTAAGCAGAACTAGTAGCTATTGCAGATTGCTTATTTACTTGATAACGTGGTAAAACAGTTGTTTTAGTGTTTTATTGTTTTTTTTTTTAAATAAGTAGTAAGAAGTTTCAATAATAGATGGGCAATTTAGGTTCCTCCAAAGGTTAAAAAGATGGACTAAATTGAATTTCAGCCAATTTTTATAAAAGCCAACCCATCAATAACAAGGTCGTCTTCTTTATGAATTAAACTGGTTCACTTGGTGAATAGGTATGGTGAACAATAACATTGATGTGTGTTATACCGTAACATAGATCTTAAGTTCTTCATATTTTCCAATCATGTCGTAAAAGTTTGAATGCATTTCACGCTAATCTCTGAAACCAATACTTCGATTCTGTAAAATTCATACAACAGCTCGCATTTCACATCGCTATTCACTCTTATTTCGCATAAGGTTCAAAATTACCTTTTTTTTTGGGATGGGAAATCATCAAATGACTTCTCCCGCTCTGGGCGGAGCGGAACGAAGTGTCAGACTTGACTGACTAAAACCCAACCATGTTCCTTCTTAGCCCTTTGTGTTCCAGGGCCACGGTATCTCTTTCGAACAACCCGCATCGGCATCGGGCATCGGCCCTCTCGGACCCCTTCCGATTTGCTGACCTCTCCTTGAGGCGCACGTGGAACACAAACGCGCCGTCGGCACGGCCTGTCGTCATTAGACGGACGGACGGTGAGCTAGCCCATTACTCACCGTCCACAGGCCCTCGAGGTTCAAAATGACCTTGATTTTGCATTCTGTAAGCATCACCTAGTCACTAGCCACTTCTTACGTCATCTCATAGTTTATCTGTCAAAATCTCCTTGTTAATTTAGTTCAACTGACACGCTCACAAGGGTTGCGCTAATGTTAATTCGAATTATCAACCGAGTTTTTAGAATGCGACTTAAGAAAGATTTAGATTCGAAATTCTAAATTAGTTCTTACAGAATCACACTGTAGCAAACCGATTTTAATGAAATTTATTTTTTCTATGGTGAAAAATATGATAGCTTTGGTCACTAGCATATTTTTTCTAGATAACTTGGCTTGTTCTATTGCCAAGTCAAGATATATTCTATAGAAAAAAAAACTGCTATTCATGTCATGTTCTTGGCAACCCCGTACCAGGCGCCGAGCAGTCGATAGGAGGTCTTAACTGGTGCGATCCCAAATCAACAGTGATGTGACATTATTGATCTTGCTAATGTTGCCTACTTGGGCCCTTCGCTAAGTTGTGTTTTTACCTTAAAGTGGAAGAAGAAAAGACGAAATCGATGTATTTATTAAGAATGTCCTTCGGCATGTCATTTTTTTGTAAAGGAAATCATTATCATTCTCTTGCCCTTATCCCAATTTATTTGGGGTCGGCGCATCATGTTTTCTTCTTCCATACTTCTCTATTAATTGTCATTTAATCAGATACCTCCTTTCTTGCATAGAATCCTTCACATACATCCAGTCAATTCGTCGCTTCTTTGTAAAAATATGCAGATAAAACGTGTTCTAAGATAAATTGACACTATTACATTCCCCAAGTTTCACAAATGGTGGAAGCTATAACTGTCACAGATCTGCCATATTTCATATTATTTTACCACTACCTACGAGTATTAAGATCTTAATACCTAGCTTGCTGTATAGGGAACAACAGACTTATTTTTTTAACGCGTTTTCCGCCAAATAGCAATTTGGATAGGTACGCAACGGCATTGCTCGCCAACGTACACTCAACTGCGCAAGCGACGCCCGTCATGGTCAATAACGACATCAGCGTATAATGATAACACCACAAATGACAATTTTGTAAGTTGTACTTTTTAGACTCGTGGCACCACTATCCGGGAGCTAGAGTCGAGTGGCGCACGCGACGGTCACGATGGACGTTATCGACAATACAAATTATAACACCAGTGAATACAATACAAGTGCAGAGTCAACACAAACTGATGATATGACAAAATATAACTTCATAATATTTGTGTGGGGGATTATGTTCGTGCTGGTTGCAGCTGCAATCATCTACGGAGTGATATCGTGGTGCCTCGTCAAGAAGTTCCGCCATTTCACAAACTATGTGCTTATCAACGCGAACATAGCGAATGCTGGTCGTTTGTTGTTGCATATTGTTATAATAATAGTGCTAATTTACTACGAGGAAGAAATAACAGACAATCTTGATAACTGGTATATACTCTTGGCAATAGTGTTGTATTTTAAGTTATCGTGTCATTTTTGGATACTAGTGTTGTGCTATATTTTTTATGTCGATTTTGCGAAAGTTTTACATCTTGAGATTCGCAAAAGGTATCTGAAGAGTGGCTTATTTGCTTGGGGTTTACCTCTCATATTATCGGCTATGTACTTGGTTGCTAAACTGTTTTTGTATATTTATGATTGGATTGAAAAAATAACAAATCATTTTGCGGTCTGCTGTTTATTAATGCCTGTACTAATTGGTTTTATATTGTATATTGTAGTTTTATATTCTTTGTTCCGTTGTAAGGAAGCTGGTGCGAGTACATCTATTAATAAGAGGAGTCGCTTTTACATAGCTACATTGATATTTGTACTCGGAAAGGTTTTATTTCTGATGAATTTATTAGTAGTATTTAACATAAGGTTAATGATTGTCGAAATAATACTAATGGTAGTCGAAATAGTGAATGCTTTAGCTTTGTCTTTATTTTTGATCATAGTGAAGAGTAATCGAGAATTATGGCATGAATTTAGATTAAATAGATCGAAACGAAAGTATTGTCGTTAGAAATGAATATTTTACTATTCAAAACATCTAGAAAGATTAAAATTGTTATGATGTGCCCCTCAGTTAAAACGATATTCAGTATATGTGTAAACGAGATAGTCTGAAGAAGAAACGTAATCTGATTTTGTGTAGTAAAGCGAATCTAACAGTTTAAATTATTGAAAATAAATTAAATTGATTGTTATTGTTATATCCAGCGAAAGTATAAGAATATAATGCAGAATCAGTGTACATATATAGTTAGAAAATATATAAAGAAAAAATAAAAAACTTGCTTGTACTTTTTTCTTCTACTCTAGCGCTCAGTTCTTTTTTGTTATTTTTTTTGTGAAGTAATGTAATATTTAGTGAAAATCACTGCCCACCAGGGGGAAATTTAGTAGACTAACAAAAAAGGTAAAAATGTAGTTTGAGGTTTCATTTAGTTTTTGTTTAGTGTTGTGTGCACTTGTGGCTTGTACCAAATAAACCTATTTTCTTTCTTTTTTTTTAAAACACTTAATAACCCCGTTAGGTTTACAAACATTCCCAAAATTATAAGAATAGCTCCGTCATGAGGTTACAGGTCCAAGAGGCTACGAATTCATGAATATAAAGTTCTGTTCTATTCAAATTTATGATTGTATTTAGAACATCACGCCTATTGTCCCCAAAAGACCAGGCAGAGGCTTACTTAATAGTACAGCCACATTTCGCCAGTTATGTCCATGTCCAAGTCCCATGTAATAGGAGGCGAGAATATTGCCATCTCCTCATCATCATCTCCCTAGCCCAAACTATGTTGGGGTAGGCTTCCAGACTAACCGGGTGCAGCTGAGTACCAGTATTTTACATGAAGCGACTGACTATCTGATCTCCAAAACCCAGTAACTAGGTAATACGATACCCTTTAGTAAGAGGATGTCAGACTTTTGGCATCTGACTACTGTAACGACTGTCAAAGATCTACAAATGACAGCCGGGACCAACGGCTTAACGTGCTTTCCGAGGCACGAAGGAAATTCGGCATGTAATTATGGTCACCCATCCACGGACCAACCGGCCAGCACGGCTTAACCCGAAAGATCGACCCGTGCGTCTGTTATTATTTAGCCACGAGCTCTTCTTTCTAGAATATTGCCATCTACCGGGCACAAATCCAGACTCCGTGGTTGCTACTGAGAAATTCTTGATTCAAAAACCCAATAACACTGCCCAACCTGGGAATCGAACCAACGACCGCACAGCAGTATCGATTGTGACCAATGGACCAACGAAGCAGTCTATGATAGTAACAATACAATAAAACCAATTCAATTCTCCAAAACTCAATTAGGAAAAACCTATCTTAAAATTAATAATAGTTTATTAGGTTTTCGATCAAGGAAAATGAAAGAACAAACATCAGCATCACAATTATTTTGAACAATTAAAATATTTATAGGGAAAATAAAAGTATGCCTAAATTATACCTCGAGTTTCAGGACTAGTGTAGGTGCAGGAGAGATTTCAGACTAATTGTACCTTCAAAACCACCATGCCAAACCATTGCGCCGAACTATGCACGTGACACTAGACAAGGCCGACAGACAGCAATACCAGTGGTGTGTGTAGGTGTTCCTAATTGTACACCCACAAACGTAAGCCATACGTTTCTATTACATCATTAGTGGAAAATACGATTCAGATTTAAGTAAGTTGAATGTGTAACAGGAATGGGAAGCTTTCTCCAACACACATTCCACGGAGACCCCAACTACAGAAATCTATTTATTACTAGTCTCTCCCTATTATTGAATTGATAGATTTAGAAACTAGTTTTAAAACCAACTTCAGAGAAGAGTCCGTGTGATGTTTTGTTTTTCATAAATCTGTTTATTTTTCGCTGCATCTCCCACCTACGTGGCGTCTTTAAAAAAACATCTGTTACCAGTCTATTACTGCGAGGCTAAAGCGTCTTCTGGTACAGATCAGGCATGAGCATTAATCGCCACGCTTTTAACTCTATGCGGATTAGCGATTTCAGTGTGATGTTTTAAAAGTCTAAAAAAAAAGGGAAAAGCAAACTGCTGCCCTCCTACAGCACTCGTTTGAAATACTTCAAGATGACCTCGTTGTCAACTCGAAGAGATATCATAGATGCTTCTTTTCTCTATAAACTGCTCAGAAATAGAATCGACTGCCCTAATCTACTAAGTCTTTTAAAGTTTCGTGCCCCATCCCGATATCCGCGAAACCCTATCACTCCGTTACACCCACCCTTACGCAGAACGGTTCTGGGTGCAAACTCTCCGATCCCACGCTTTTGTAAAATCCTTAACAGTTGCAGTGATTTAATAGATATAAATCACGACAAGTTGAGCAAATTTCACAAAATAATTAGAGAGCACTACTCTCAATGAATATTAATAAATGTGTAAGAATCGATTTGAATTGAGATATTTTGTCATCCAATCTTAGTTAATTAATTCAAGTAACTATAATTCAATGTATTAATGTTGAGCTGTGATATATTTAATTTATTAATGTTGTGTGTTTAATTTAATTTATTAATGTTTTGTGTCAATTATTTTATTTTATTTCAATGCTTTTAATTGTATATGTTGTGTGTTTTTTTTTAATTTTAATATCTGTTGTTTCTTATGTTAATTTAACGTTTATAGTAAATGATACTATCTTTTAAATTTTATAAAAAAAATGTATTTAATATTAAACCAAAATTATTAACACTACTTTTAAGCTGCTGTATTCTTACCGTCAATTGTTGTTGTCAACCTAATGTGCGAATTTTTTGTTAAAACAAATTTAACTGTTGTGATAACAATGTGTTTAACCTATAATTGTGCATGTGGTGTTAGCCTATAATTAATTGTTACACTTATAAATGCAAGTAAAATGAAATCATTAATGTACTGTGTAAACAATTGTTGGCTAACCAAATAAATAAATAAAATAAATAAAAAGTCCAGTATTATTCACGATGTCAAGATTCATGACCAAAATAAACTGGGAATCTATAATTATTCAATATGTTTATCATTTTAAATATGATTTTGTAATAACTCCCACTTCTTTGTTTTATTAAAGCCTGAATCTCACTTGTTCAACAAAATAGGGAACCAAACATTGTTATGGCTTGTAGTGGGTACTTACCCGCCAGAGCCTAACATATTGCCTATAAAGATTGTCCTAAGTTATTACTAAGTGGTTATTTATGGCCGTTTAGATAGCCGGCTAAGAATAGGTTCTATACCAGACAGGATATTTTATAGATAAGATCTTGGAGATCTAGGGTTTTTGCTACCGAAAATAATTATTTACAAATGTCAAAGTGACGGAATCAGGAAATAAAAATTGTTAGCCGTTGATAACTATTATTTTTGACAAATATGTGTATACTTAGTGCTGATCTTGGAGATCTAGGGTTTTTGCTACCGAAAATAATAACTTACAAATGTCAAAGTGACAGAATCAGGAAATGGAAATTGTTAGCTGTTGATAACTATTATTTTTGACAAATATATGTATGCTTCATGATTCATCTTGTTTTTTCGATAATATCCACAGATAAATTTACAAAATGTTTACAAACAGCGTTACCGTGCCCTCTTATCAATATCATTGAAGATCTAAAAGAATCAGGCAGCACTGTAAATAGTTGTGTTCACATTTATTTTACCGGTGTGCATTTTGTTGGCTAACCTGAGTTTGGAATGATTCCCGGTAAAACCACCACCCTAATAGTTAAAGGGAAATAACTCTGAGTTTACCATACCGTGCCCTTCAGAAAAACTGGCAGTCTTGGCACACTTGCAAAAATCTGAAATAAACAAGGGAGGCGCGCTTGGGTGCGTTTGAAGTTCTAAACAGTTCCTTATACCCTGGTACCTAAAATAATATTTCAAATATTGCTCGAATGATATATTCTTCCTATACGAGAGTATTTTATATTTTGTTGGCTTAAAACTTCGCGATTTCCACAGTGTCGTCGTTGTCAGAGGGGAGGTCACTTTGGCTACATATTTTTCGATTCTTAAGGCAGGAGTAGATGGAGCATGGTTTGCGAATGTTATATTGACTCAACACTTACCTAATAGAAGGTTACTGGAAAATGTGTTTTTCTAATGTACTTATGCTCAAAGAAACAGTTGGCCGTTCCTACAAACATAACTTAAATATTTGAGGATGGCACGTCATGTGGCTCTTGTGTCACTAGAATAAGGTTTAGTTTAGAGTAACAGTTTTGTCGGGTATTTAACCCACAGAGTTTTCTGCACATTAAATGTTATAGAATTTATTATGAAGATCTCGGGTTTTTCGAGGTGTTTTCCTTAACCTTTTGGAGTTTAAGGAAGACACGCTTAATAATAAAATTCTTAACTTATGTTGCCCTTAAGGAATGGTTCAGGTGTTTCTGCTAATGTACTTTTCAAGATGTTTGTGAACCACTTTTTGCGTAGGAATAATATTTATTTACGTAGGAATAAGCAACTAGTAACATGCTCCAACTTCGCTCGGATTTTACGAGTTGATAAAACATCGAGACATTTTTATTCTAAAAAAGTATATTATTATATATTTTCGCCTCATCAAAATCCGTGGAGAAGTTTTGATGATCAATGCGATCATACAGACGGACACGTAAAGTAAACTTCATTTTATCATAATGATGAATGTAGAGGAACACTACGTTTAAAAACAGAAAGAAAGCTTGAGGTGTGGGACAGTATTTTTTTCTATTTTTAGATTACATTTGATTACTAAAAGCCTATAGCCAATTATAATATAAATCCTAAAATAAAATAAGGAAATCAACACTCAATTAAAAACGTAATTTAAAACCTTTACCAAAAAATCCGGGAACAAACACGATACTTTTGTAATCATTAAAACATGTTAAATTTACAAGAGATTTCCCCAACGATCCCATTATAAGATAACCTACTGTTAATCCCTAATACAAATAAATTATCGCCAGTGTAAGACTTAGTACACAATTAACATCAGGCACAAGATTTAAGCTCTTAATTAAATTCTGGATTAATTTATTTCCGCGATAAGCATTTAACGCGCTTATAATTTGGCGCATTAAATTTTACGCAGAGTTGTCAGCGGCAATGACCTTCAAACCTCAAGGTTAAGTTGCTAGGAAATGGGTAATTTCTCGCTTAGTTTGATATTCCCGAAATATTTAATATCTATTTAGGGGGATGGATGTCAAACAAGCCGAACGCTCACCTGATGTTTAGTCGTTACTGTGCTTATTCTATTTACTGGAACCAAATCATCATCATCATCAGCCTACAGCAGTCCACAGCTTGACATAGGCATCTCCAATCGCACGCCATTTAAACTCGATTTTCGGCAACTCTCATCCAGCTGCTGAGATCGTCGCTTCACCGAGCTTGAAGGCGTCCCATCTTAAACTTGCCGATTCGCCTTCGGTCTTCACTCAAGAAATCGTTTACCCGAACGGTTTTAAGTCCTGCGACTAATGAATAAAAGCACATATTGAGGTCTTTATGCTCTTGTGAGATACATGACAAAGTTTCCAAACGCTAACCAGCTCAATTGAAATCTTCTGTTAGCCTCTCCCGCATAAAGTGGTTTTTACCAAAATGCAAGGTTTGCGCGAGATTAACATATTCTCGAACAACCTGGAGAGCTCTGCCATTGATAGAAATAAATCCTGGGTACGCTACTTGTCCTAGATGACGTGATCGTTGAACGTAGTCTGACATTTGTCCAACTTCACCCGGAGACCCATGAAAATTATGCAGCGATTCAGCCAGTACGACGTTGTCATGTGCAAAATCTCAAGTGTGAGATGTACTCGCCGTTGACGTTAACGCCGCGGCCTTCCCAGTTCAGCGTCCTCCAAACTCATCCTCCAGTCTAGTCATCGACAGAGCCACAAGTCTGGGAAAAGTAACCAGAACCTCGCACTCAGCTGTTGTGTATGTGGCTAGTAAACATGAAACGCTTTGATATTAAAATAAATAAATAAGTAAAATCTGTTTATTCAGACAGCTATGAGATCCATAAATTGCAAATTCCATAAATTACAGCTTTGCACTTAAACACTATTGTTAGTAACTTAACTAAAGACAAATTAATGAGAGAACCATTAGCTATAACACGAGATACTAAGGTATAAGTCTTCTCACCAATTGCCTTACTATGGTGGAGGACGTATCGGCCGCCACAGCTTTCAGGATGCTATTGTGACTGCCTCTTATTTCACTCAGGAGCGAGGCTGTTCTCTTGCGGTTGATGGCATGAAAACCATCAGTATGGGCTACCGCAAACATTTCTGAGGCACTGCAAAAATTGGACATACTTCGTCTTTTGCTTCGCATTTACCAGATTTTCGCAATTTATTACGACGTGACCACACTAAAACAACCTAGCATATTTACCCACAAGGTCAAACAAAATTGAGAAAGGCTAGGGTCGTATTTTTCACACAAACCTAACACTCTGCGCTTTCAACAAACACGATGAGAGAAAACATGGAAGACTAGTAACCAAGTAGAAATAAAATAGCATCACCGAGTTCAGACGAGATGTATTTTTCGTGCAATCACTTTATCAAACAATAGATAGGTACAGAAGTTTTTCTTCAGTTGCGGAGAGAAACAGGCACACACACACGCACCCCAAGACCACGTGCTACTCAAGCAACCCCCATGAAACAAATGAAAGATGTTGCTAACCATACCACGATTTACCGCGACACGGATTGCGATGTGACTACAGGGATGGCGTACTCACGCGAAAAAAACCGACAATGTACGATTGTGTTGTTTAACGTACGTTGCGGTGGCAGCGTCTGGAGATGGGAGTACTAAATTAAAAAAGCGACGAAGAAAGTACAGTCAGCTCCATTAAGTTCTTAACCCCTAAAAGACACGTGCGTTCAAATTGGTGTCGGACCTAGTTGGTATTTGTGTTTTGCAAAAACATTTTATTATAATTAATTTATTGTTTTAGTGAATAAATAAGTTTTTTTTATGTATTTTTCTTTGAAACTCAAACAGAGTTTCAAAGAAAAATACATTAATTGTTTATTATATTGTTTAATTTTAAAGTATTGTTTCTATTTTTTTTTAGTAAAATATTTAAGAAAAATAAAATACTTTAATAATGTGTTAAATAAAAGAAATAATAATAAAAATACAAACTTCGATCTTATTTTACTACAAATATTTATATTATATTTTACAATTTGTTTTGATAATTTACAGTTATCATAATATTCATATTTTACCTGACACAAACGGGTCCCTAGACAAGTCAAGGATGGTATAGGATTAATTCCTATCACGCAAACCATAAAATAGGAAGTGCTATAAATATTTTAGATTGACTAAGCTAACATTATAACTCGAGGGTATAGGATTAATTTTATAAAGAAAACGTAAGTAAGAAAAATTAATGGATACCCCCAAATTTTAACATCTTTCGATAGACTGAGACATAAAGATAAAGTAACTCGGACGATACTAATTACCAATTTCATCGCAATAGTGAAGGGCTCGCTGGCTAATTTGTTAAACCAGCCGGTATTAGTAAGACGCAACTCGGTGTAGCGATGGTTCGATCCCGGGTGGAAACAATGAGTTCTTTTTGAAAGTATTCTTTACATTATTCGAAACGAATTCAATGTTGTAGCAGTGTAACATTTTAAAACTTGAGGGGTTAGGACATAATGACGCTGACTGTACGTTACGGAGACGTTGGACAGCGCATAACTTCTGTCAGGGATAGCCTTCGAAGCCGTTACTTTCCATAAGTCATTTGTGTGCGAGAAAACAGTGACCGCGTCTAGCTGTGGCCGCGGAAGTGTCTAGTTACGAGACTGATGCCACCATACTTTTTTTTTCAATACATTTCACAAACAAATACAAATGTCTACCAACCCCTCCGCAACCGTCTTTCGAACCAAAATATATTTGTGGCACTTTAGCTCAAACAAATGCCAGACTCTGAACGCTTGCGCTCGCTGTTCGTCAATCGTGCCTATGATTGCGTGGCTTTTCGTTCTATGTACAGAGATGACCTTCTGTAGCTATCTCTTTTACAAGTCTACTGAGAAAAGCCGAGAGAAAGTGAACAAAATAAAGTAGATTGAGCTAGCTCGTCGAGTATACGGCTGATTGTAAAGCATTGGGTAACATGCTGCAAATGTTTGCCTACAAACTAGATTGCCTGCGGAGTTTGTGTTAATCCTGCGAAGATTTTGTTTCTGTGTTTTTCTAAGGGATTTTAAGAAGTTTCGAGATAAGTTTCCCAGTAAAAATAAACATGAAAACTGACAAAATGAATTTGAATAAGTACCAGCCTGTTTCTAAATGAGAAAATAAAATCTAAAATATTCTTTTTATCACTGAATTTTGAAATCGTCACCGAAATTAATTTTACCTCGCTCATCTTCCTAAAGAACTTAGGCATTAAATTCGGTGATTAGCTGTAATTGAGCTCCCCGGTAAAGTGAGACCCTAACACCAGTCATTATAGTCATTATGCTGACTCCGGGAGGAGAGAACGACAGGAATAAAACTTTTTATTACTCAGGATTTCAGTTCAAAATATAATAAAAAGCCTCGTTTCGTGATGGGCAATCGTTGACCCCACTTCTTGGGTTTATAGCGGACATGGGATTATGTCAGCATGATTGACAATAAAATTGGAATTGAAAATTTCGGTTTTCGGGAATGTAAATTGAAAAAGTTAAAGTGTTACGATCAGTCCTATATAATTCTAGCCTTAGTTTTAAATCAAATAAGGAATATAAGACACTGCTAATTGTTTGTACTTACTAATGATATTTTTTTTTGTTTTTTGTTCGTTGTTTTTTTATCAAATCTTTTGCATATTAATATTATAATATTTTTAATTATTGGATTAAGTATCCGTCGTTTTTAGCAAAGAGTGTTATTTCACGTCCTAACCAAAGCGTTCGTTAATCATTCATTTGTCATTCATTTGTTTGAAAAATCAGTCTGTGACAACGCGTCCAGGTTTGAGAAACAAAGTGAATACGAAGATCACGTATTTACACGATGTTTGCTTTGGTTAGAACGCGGCCTTATGTGCTATTTTAAAGTGGTTGGTCTAAAACATTGTTTCTCTTGTTACAGATGGGAACATGGGCCAATTCAAAACATCGGTTGTGTGTAGAGATTCATAACAAAGTAATATATTCATTTTACGATAGAACGTGCAAATGACTGTGTCACAATAATATTAGTAACAAAACAAGTGCTATGAATATATAAAAGAAAAATATATAATTATGATATTAGGAAACTACAATTCAAAATCGACGTTAATCAAAAAGTGTTAAAGTTTAAAATTGTTTGTATAAATCGTGAATAATGAAGTTGAGTGTGAGCGCATACCGCGCTCAGGCGTCTGCGCACAAGAAGATCCTGACTTACCAGCAACACTATGGAAGCACCGCGGTGCCACCTATCTGCAACCCTCTGCAACCATCCAACTTTACACCACAGGTTAGTGGGTACCTTTTCTCACGGATATGCTTATAATATTATTGAAGAAAGCTTTAAAACTACAGTATCTACATCTCAAACAGGGACTAAAAAATCTTATGTTTTCAGTAGGTACATTTTGAAAATAAGAATTATTTACTTTTTGTTTATACTCGAAAACAAAAAACTACTACTTTCATTAGTAAGCTATAGAGCTAGGTCAAAAATTAATCACCTACATTTATTTACAAGCCACATTTTTATAACTCTACTGAATAAATCAGTAGCATTTTATAAATCTGACATCGTCCACTATTTAGGATTTCAATGTAAATGAAGTTTTCCATTTGAATATTTAATTTAAAACGTCACTAGGTTTCCCGTGGAAAAGCAAGATTTTTCTTCTTTAATTTCTCATTCCGTTTGCACCGTGTGAATGAGACCACAACTTATTTTAAAAGTAATAAAATGACCGAAACACTTGAATCTCTCATGAATAAGGTAGTACTTAATTATATTTTTAAAATTTTCCAAATAAAGTGTGATTCTTTAAAGTGGAACAATAACTTTCGATCTCATACATATTTATTTTTTTGGTATAATTTTTTTTTGGCGAAGTGCGAGTTTTTCGTAAAAGAACAGAAATATTTTTTATTCCATTGACTCTTGTTTTGTACAAGTATTATTTCATTGCATCGGAAGAAAAATATTAGGATGGATAGTTGGTAGATGTTGGTCTTTGGTAAAATATTTTCTTGTACAATTTGTTTCATGAAATAATATGCTTTCCCTTACATTTAAGTCGAACAGGTATTAAAATTTTGGGTTGTTTGTCGCGACAACGACGTTGGTCCCATGTTGAAAGTTGTCCATTTTGATTTACTGCTTTACGCAGTTAAATATGACCACACCTTTTTGAAAATATGTTTGATAATATGATAATATGCTGTGTAAATTGTGAATGACAGATGGACAAAACGCCGAAAACGGATTACACAAATCTTTGTCTAATAACTACCGCACAATCCACTTAAATAAGATGTATTGCGCTGACTACATCAGTCGCCGATGTGCACTCAATTGTTAACTTCACTCTACAGCACTTCAATGCTATTCACAAAATCTTAAAACACTTCAAAACTATCAACTCCTCCACCATTTCATATTCTACTTTGTCAATATCGATAGTCAAAAACTTATCAACTTCGCAGTAAAGTTGCTAAGTGATTCGAGTAGTAACTTGTGACATCGGCTTGAGTTTTGCCTGTCTTGTCCTCTACTGAACTACAACCTGCGATATTGGATTTCGTTACGTATTGTGTAGCAGATTTTGCTACTATTGGCACTCGATTGATAGAGTTACATAGGTGATGTTTGAGTGACTTTAGGTGGTTTAAATTGGACGCGTGAAGTTTATTCACTACAGACGTAGAGTTGCGATGGTACCATCATTGTAATTATGTACTCTCAGGTCGATGACCACTGTATACACTGTTCACTGTTCACGACTGTGAACACACGACGCACATAGCGAACGCAAACAAAATCAACGCAACGCCTAAATTTTTGGCTTGACGTCTTTTAAACGGCTTTTAAAGCGTTACTTTATAATGCCTAGATTAAAAAATTCGTATAAAAGTTAGATAGCTAATAATTTCAATGAATTTACAACGAACCAACAGCACAATCGACTAAATAAAGTCCAGTTATAATGCCTTAAAAACCGTGCATAAAACTCATCAACTTACCAAAGAAATATTTGAATGAAAAAGCGAAGAAATTCTCACCGTATTGAATGGTAGGCTTTCAGCCTCCAGGCATCTTTCAGCGATCCTTCAGCGGAGCACTTAGGCGCAAGAGTTTGATAGATCGGTGACTCAAATTTCCTGTGGAACACTTAGCTTGCCTTTTATAAGAGTAACTTAATAATGTTTGTAATTATTCTACTTTGCTTTGTGTGTGGCAGTTTTGTTTGTGTTTTGTCTGGAGTTGACAAAGCGTTGATGAATGTTTGTTTCTTTGTGGATGCATTGGTTTCTTACATTTAACAATAATAATAGTGTTGGAAATTGGAAATTGTGTGCTGCAATGTATGATTGAGTTTTTATTCAAATAAAAATATAGTTGGTTTTTCAATAGTACCAAGTTTTTGAAAAATGCAAACTGCAATTTTATGATTCTTTGTTTCTGAGAGTCTTGCTTTGGTGTTATTAAGACGTGGTGTACGTAATTACCTACAAACTGTAGTTACTAAATATAGCTTTAATGTGACACCAGCTGGCCCACCATGACGTCTTAAAGCAGTATTTTTTTTCAGTGTGGGAAAGAGACGAAGCTATACAGGATGACTAGCGCCATCTCTTTCCCACACTGGAAAAGGAGTAAAACAATAATATTTTAAGACGTCAGTGTAGGCCAGCTGGACAGCTGCTTAAAACACACCAGAATGTAATCATCAATTACGCATTCATTTGGCAGTTGCCAAGTTTGTGAAAATGGGCATAAAATTCATACACTTAGACAAGAAGACGAAAACAGAACTTCAGTAGGTCTGTTTTCAAGAAAAAAACAAATTCTTCTCCGATGCATCGTTTCGTAACGCTTTTTCTTGCGATCATGTTATCAGCGGTGATAAATCTTACGTAAGTGGAAAGATAAATTGTTCCATACATCACTTTGTGAACAAAACCACTTTCAGATTACATCCCAGGTGACGTAAAATAGAAAGTTAGGATACGTGTAAAAGGGTTATTTTTGTTCTGAGGCCAATATTCTTATGATTTATTTTCATATTTTCACGTTAGTATAAGGTTGTCAGTTGATTAAAATGTGATTCGCGACCGCAAGAAATATGTTTGAATAAAACTATCAAAATCACCAATAGCTTCGAAGCCGCCTCAACAGGCTCCAGGTTATTTCAAATAGTGATTGAACAGAGTTATTTGAACTTAGATATTGATGATTCCAATGATTATACTTTGGTAAATTTTATGCAAATTTGTTACATTGTCGCATGGGCGTAGTGCTACGACGTAGCTACGCCGTAGCACCATCCTACGCTTGCTACGCGATCGTAGCAAATCGAATGAATTTATTTTACTCGTCGGTTCTGTAACGCAACTTTTTTTTTATTATGCTTACTATGTTTTGAGCTAGTACCGAACTATTCATCTATTTATCCATTCACATCCTGTAAAGCTAAAACATAATTACTAGCTGGTGACAGAAATAGCGGCTTATTATCTAATCGGATACAACTGTATACCTGCATTTAACATGAAGCGACTGCATTAAAAAGGAAAGTAAAATCATTTTTAGCTAATAAAGCATATTATGATGTCAATTAATTTTTAAGGGAATCATCTTTTTAATTGACATGTTTCATTTATCTATTAATTTAATTTGAAATGTTAAGTTGTGCAATAATTGTTTGTATTTAATCTTTTTGGACCTACGTCATAATTGTATTATTTCATTTTTTTTCAATTTTTTCTATATGAATAAGTTATGTAATCAGTCAATTTAATTTAATTTATCTACTTATGTTAGTATTGCCAATTTTAATGAATGTAGTTATTATTCCGTTTATTTATTTAAAAATTGCAAACTTTGATTAATATTTGCACACCATGGCAATATGGTAAACATGTTAGCACAAGTTCATGTACTTATAACACCTTGCATGCATCATTTTTTTTATAAAATAATTGTATGTACGGACATGTTTGAGCAAATAAAGTTATCTGAATCTGAATCTGCTTATCTGATCACCACAGACTTTTAGTAAGACTGTTTTTTTATTTTCTGACTAGCTGTAACTACCGTCTGACAGTTAAACTGCAAATACAGAAAAATAAAAACAAATTAGAGAAAATCTAATCTAATCTCTTCAAAGTTAGAATGAACAGGCTTCTTCTGGGTAAGCTAGTACCATCGTCGACTTTGTCTCTGTCATCTCTGACCTAGATTAGAGTCAAGAGCAAACCCACTTGAAAAAAAAAACTGGGAATGCCAGTCTAGCAAAGAAACGTTGACCTGAAACAAAGCAATCTGAAGGCTTTTTGAAGGGAAAACGAGTGCATTTTATGAAACGACGCTAAATTGCTCCAATTTTGTGCGGATGCAAGCGAAGAGTAAGCGTCAGCCGCTAACTGTTATTTTTTACTCCTTTTCCTTCACATCGGTTCGTTTAATTTGAAAACTGATGCTATCACGAAATGTCGGGAGCTTGGATTTTGAAATTAATGTTGTTGGGTTTTTCTGTTGGTCGCTGAAACATGCTGCGTAGTACAAATTAGTAAAAAAAGATACAGCGAGAGAACTAATATCACTACGTGATAAAATTTACATAAGGATTGAAATTTGCCATTAAAGAAAGAAGCATTTATGTCAATTGACTGAAAACAATAAAGTTATCATTCTTTACTAGTCTACTTCTGGATATAATATTGAGGCCTCTCCATAATATTGAAGCCTCTTGTTTACTCGTCAATTATTGAAACATCAATAAAGCTATCAAAATACACAGTTGCTGGAAATCGTTGAAATCACGAAACAGATTAACAAATTATTTATTTGGAATGGAGATATTATTTCCAAACAAATAATTCCCATGTTATTAAATTTGAATTAACGTGCAACGTGAAAGAGCAGTCGTATTTGAAGAAAAATTAAAAATCTGGCATGTTGTCGAACTCCCCATAAGTTGGAAAAAATTAGGAAAAACAAAAAGTCTTATATATCAACATCTTTAATCCTTGTACTATAAATGTAATAACTTGTTGACCAGAAAACTCGAGTACGTGTCGAATTAGGTCGGGTTATCGGTTTGACAGAGGTTCAAAAATATTGAATAAAGAAATAAAAATAATACGTTCTTTATAAGGGTTAACTTAAGAATATTGTTGTGAGTAGGAGCTTAAGTGTGTCAAGTAAAAAGTTTGAATACAAAACCAGCCAAGTTCAAGTCAGACTCTTACACCAAGGGTTCCGTACTAAACTCTGAAAAAAAACCACGTTTCTTGTATAAGGACCCCCTTTCATTTTTAAGGTTTTATAATTTGTTATTATAGCTGCCAAAAGTAATAATACACATTCTGTGAAAATTTCAAGTGTCTTTCTATTACTGTTTAAAAGATAAGTGCCTGTGACAGAGGGTCAAACAGACAGACAGGCCTGTTGGCACCTTTTATGAATGGGACCCTAAAAAGAAAATGTAAAGTTATTCTATTCATCGAAGTTTATTCTCCCCTCTTTGTGAGGCCGCTTTTAGTGACAAAGCGCAACTTTTTAACTTTATTTACTAGTTAAAAAGTTAATAAAATGCACTAGGTACGTGTTGGTTAACACACTTTGAACCAATTCGCTACTAAAGTGATTGATTAACTTTCTTTCGATGCAATTTACATTGTTTAAATTAGGTTTAATATTTCTTACATATCGTATCGTATAAAGCTTCGAAAAAAAGAAAAAACCGAGGTGAATTTCTCCCTCATCATCATCATCATCATCATTTCTGCCGAAGACTTCCACTGCTGGACATATGCCTCCCCTAACGCCACATTGACATAAGGGGGGTTTTGCCATAATCGCCACGCTTGGCAGGCGGGTTGGCGATCGCAGTACGGTTGTTACAAAAGCACAGAGAACGCTGCTGCCCATTCTCTGGCAAGTCCCTTAGTCGCCTCTTACGACACCCACGGGAAGATATGGGAAATTTATGGGAATTTCTCCCTACTAGCAACTAACAATTGGATAGAGGAAATATGTCACGGGATTTTTCTTAGCTAAAACCAAAAATTCGAAGACGTGTGACATCTACCATCCCAGACTGGGCTCTCGTGGTGGACTTCAGGCCATTCCACCTCACAGCGAGGAGGTCAGTGTCGAGTAGTAGGATGTTATAGATTGATTAACTTTATATTCCTAGGTTTGATTTAAATCACAGTGATTTGTGAAAAAGATATAACAAACCTTTTTTCAATAAATTGCGCTGTGTTTAAATTTTAATCATGTAATAATATTTAAAATTACGGTCCAAAACTCAGGTTTCCTATACCAATCGTAAAGAACTTCAAACAGCCTCGAAAAAGATTTAAACAGGTTTTAAATTGCTATTCCCCGAGGAGCGATTTTGTCAATGAACGATAGCTTAGTCTGAGTTTTTGGGATAAATGTTCAATTCAAGGAATACAATAGATGTTCAACGAAGCTTCAGAACGAATTCAGGGAGTATTCAGATCTTAGTAATGGTTTCAGACAGCGTTCTTAGAACCGGTGATATGTTTTTTCTAGATATTCAATTGATATTATCATTGAATCTTTACCGAAGTCTCTTGTGGTCGGCTTCCAGTCTAAACGGATGTAGCTGAATACCGGTATTCTGTTAATTAATTTGCGTTCACTTCAAAAGTAGAAGAGAAGAGAGTAGGTTGAATTTATTATGTGAGTAAATGAAGCACTTTATGTGTAGTTTTTTTCAATATTTAGGTATTTTTCAAAGTTTACGGTTACAATATATTTAATTAATGGCATCTTCAAGACACAGATCCAAAATAGCTGGCCGTTATTCTCAATGATTTTGTTAAACCTCTTTAAATGCAACATACCTACTACAGCTCTCCTTTCAGCTCAAACATTCTACATTTTCATCATCTTGCATTTTCCTATGAAACATAGTGCTTTTCATCATCATCATCATCATCATTTCAGCCGAAAGACGTCCACTGCTGGACATAGGCCTCCCCCAAGTGTCGCCACATTGATCGGTCCCGTGCGACTCGCATCCAGCGGATTCCCGAAACCTTCACCAGGTCATCGGTCCACCTAGTGGGAGGCCTTCCAACGCACCGTCTCCCGGTTCGCGGTCGCCTTTCCAGAACTTTTCGGCCCCATCGGCCATCTGTTCTGCGAGCAATATGCCCTGCCCACTGCCACTTAAGTTTGGCAATTCTTCGGGCTACGTCGGTAACCTTGGTTCTCTTGCGGATGTCCTCATTTCTGATTTGATCACGCAAGGAAACTCCGAGCATAGCTCTCTCCATTGCCCTTTGGGTGACTTTGAGCCTTCTGATGAGGCCCATTGTGAGCGGCCACGTTTCGGTCCCGTATGTAATCACTGGCAACACACACTGGTCATAGACTTTCGTCTTGAGACACTGCGGTAAGTTGGACGAGAAGATACCACGCAGCTTCCCGAACGCTGCCCAGCCGAGTCGGATTCGACGATTGACCTCTTTCTCGAAGTTAGACCTACCCAACTGGACCGTTTGTCCCAGGTAGACATAATCGTCTACAACTTCGATAGTAGAGTCTCCGATCTTGATAGGAGTGGGTGTTACATGGGCATTCAACATGACCTTGGTTTTGTCCATGTTCATTTTAAGACCCACTCTTTCGGAAGCTCTACTGAGGTCATCGAGCATTGTACTGAGGTCCTCCATGGTCTCAGCCATGACCACTATATCGTCGGCAAATCGAAGGTGAGAGATGTACTCGCCATTGATGTTGATGCCTAGCCCTCTCCAGTCCAGAACCTTGAAGATATCTTCCAGTGCAGCGGTGAACAGTTTCGGAGATATAACGTCTCCCTGTCTCACACCTCGCTGCAGAAGGATAGGTTCCGAGGTCTGGTCCTGAAGTCGGACTGACATGGTGGCGTTTTTGTACAAACACTTCAACACCTCGATGTACCGATAATCAATTTGGCACCGTTGGAGAGACTGCAGTACAGCCCAAGTCTCGATCGAATCGAAGGCTTTCTCGTAGTCCACAAATGCTAAACAGAGAGGCAGGTTGTACTCTTCGGTCTTCTGTATAACCTGTCGCAGCGTATGTATGTGGTCTACGGTGCTAAAACCTTTTCGGAATCCGGCTTGTTCAGGAGGCTGAAAATCGTCAAACCTGCGCGCGAGACGATTCGTGATGACTCTTGAAAACAACTTGTAGATATGGCTTAGAAGTGAGATGGGCCTATAGTTCTTCAACCGGGCGTTGTCGCCCTTTTTGAAGAAGAGTACCACCACACCCCTGCACCATGCCTGTGGCGTTTTCCCCTCGAGTATGACGGAATCAAACAGCTTCTGAAGGGCCTTAAGTACCGGTTTTCCACCCGCCTTCAGAAGTTCGGCCGTAATTCCATCATCACCCGGTGCCTTGTTGTTTTTAAGCTGTTTCAGAGCCATCCTAATCTCGTACAGGCTGATGTCCGGGATGTCTTCGGTGTAGTGTCGGGTCAGTCTAGCTCTTGGGTCATTCGCTAGATTTACAACGGGTTTCCTGGTTGACGTGTACAACTGCCCATAAAAACTCTCGATCTCCCTCAGTAGCTCCGGTTTGGCGGATACGATTCTGCCATCGTCGGTCTTCAGTTTCGTGAGCTGGCTCTGCCCAATAGCCAGATCTCTTGCAAATACCTTTGAGCCTTTATTCCGCTCAATGGCGTCTTTAATACGCTCGGTATTAAAGCGGCGGAGGTCGCTCTTCAAGGATTTAGAGATCTGTCTATTGAGCTGCCGGTATTCCCACGCGTCTTCTGAAGACTGCAGGATCATCTCACGCCGTTCCTTCATGAGCTTGAGAGTATGATCAGAGAGTTTTTTGTTCTTCTGTGTACGACGCGTCTTGAAGAACTTAGACCCTGTCGTATGGACAGTTTCCACGAATCCATCGTTGCATTCGTCCACTGAGCTTCCTAGGCACTCGAAACGATTCTGGAGTTCAAGCTGAAAGCTCTCGGGGTTTTGGATCTGGATCTGTGCTGGTCGGAGCGTAGACTTCATCAGTCGAGCCCTTTCAAGCTTAATATTGATGTTCAATGTGCCTCTTACCATGCGGTGATCGCTCCCAGTTTTCACCGAATTGATCACAGAGACATCATTGAACATTTGCTTCTTGGTTGACATGATGAAGTCAATCTCATTTTTAGTTGCACCATCGGGGCTCTGCCAGGTCCACTTCCTGTGCTCACGCTTTTTGAAGAAGGAGTTCATCATATAGAGGCTCTCCCTCTCCATAAAACTAGCCAGTTGGTGTCCCCGGTGGTTCCGACATCCAAACCCAAATTGCCCCACCTGCAGCTCACCTCCGTCTCGCTTGCCCAGTTTCGCGTTGAAGTCCCCCATGACAACGGTAAAGTGAGTTTTGAAACCATGCATGGCTTTGGAGATATCCTCATACGTGGTCTCCACTTCGTCGTCGGGGTGTGCCGAGGTCGGGGCGTAGACCTGTATGACCTTCAGCGAATATCTTGAGGATATTCTGAGTATCAGGTACGCCACCCTGGTCGACACACTCTCGATCTTCACCACGTTATTTACAAGGGACTTGTGGACGATAAACCCAACACCACCCTGGGACTGCCGGTCACCCTCTCGGAAATAGAGTAGGTTGCCGGATTTAAGGATCATCGTGTCCTCCCCCTCTCTTCGGACTTCAGATAATCCTACAATACTCCATCGCAACCTGCTCAATTCCTCCTCGAGTTCCGTTATCTTCTCGTCGGTCCGGAGTGTTCGCGTGTTATATGTTGCCAGGTCAAGTCGTCGGTATAGGCAGCCGGATCCCTTCCGGAGATTCTTCGCACCCCTTGCCACGCCGTAACCTCGACCGCTACCATAGTCGTGGGTAGACGGGCTGCCGGGTACTAGGGGCCATTTTTTTTTTGCGCTCATAAGGGGGGTTTTGCCATAATCGCCACGCTTGGCAGACGGGTTGGCGATCGCAGTACGGTTGTTGCAAAAAGCACAGAGAACGCTGCTGCCCATTCTCTGGCAAGTCCCTTAGTCGCCTCTTACGACACCCACGGGAAGATATGGGATGGTGCTATTCTTAACGTCCGACACCATACAGAACCAGAACACCATACAGAAGTGCTTTTAGACCGACCAAATACCACTCGAGCATTACAAATACAGAAAATTAAATCTTTTAGTACAATTTTTGTAGAACTCAAAGTACCCACCTTATACTTATAAAAGTATGTATAAATTCATAGTGTTTTCTAAAAAGTATATGTTTCTCCACATAAGATACAAAATAAATTTAAATAAGGTTAGGTTTCCTATGTAAGTCACATTTCACATATTAAGTATCGGTATAGTTCACGAGAGTGCGTGCGAACACTATTCTGCAAGTACCCTTTGTGGTACTTGCAGAATAGTGATTTGTTTACTGCTCAGTTATCGATATTTTTACTGGCACAAGTGTACAGCTATTTAGTTTTATCATTGGAAGCTACTGCCAAAAGATGTGCATTATTTATCTAGATCGTATTAACCTTGTCTAACTGGTTGCAAGAAATCAATTGTGCATTTTCTAATAACTGAATAAATTTGATTTTATTTACTAATAAAGCAATAAATGCGCTACTGAGAATCTGTTTTGTCAGTAGTTTTGGTAGTAGCTTACATTGTGTATTTGATAAAGACTAACATAAGAAATGCATCAGTATAACAGTGCAGTGCAGTGTATATCAGTGCATCGCGACTGTGCGCCCCAATTTGTCATAATTAGTTGGCGATAGCTTTCTCTATACCTGCTTGTTTATACTGTTGTGAAAAGCTTTGCCAGTCAGCACGGTACTGCAGAAAGTGCACACGGCATAACCTAACCATCGTATCACTACTCGTGCTCAGCCCAACGCAATGTACTCGTCATACTTTTCACCCAAACTACGCCACGACACATGATCCTTAATCTTCCGCTTCCCAAAAAAAAACAACTTACACCTTTTGATCGATATAAAATCTATCGACACTTCCACAACACTACTATAATTGCAAAATGCATGAGTGCGGTAACAAGGCACTCGTCCACCGTCTATGTTTGCCAGGTCCGTGTGACAGCGGGACCATTAGCATAGCCATTGGATTGGCAGCGGGCTCAGTGGGTGATGTTTGAATGCTGTGCACGTTTTTAAATAGGTCAAGGTAGCCAACGGAAACGCTTAATAATGGGCTTCCCGCTAGGTTATCCCATTATTAAGCGCGTTTCCGTTGGCTTTGATGTTTTGGGATTAAGGGGGAAGAAGAAAGCTTATTGGGAATAGTTTTAAATATACATTTATAGGGGATACCTATTCAAACTTGCGCCTTTTCTGGCAGAAACTACAAAACGCCCAATCCAATCCAATAGAGTACGTTCATACATACTCTATTTGCCATAGTTGTTATTTAGTAAAAATGCCCTGACTGCTATTGATTGTATTAAGTGGAAGCTCGAAACAATAAAATAATACTGAAATATAATTGAAAAAAAGCCAAACACCTTTTTTATAATGCGTATTACAAATAACTCCAAACATGTATGGTCACATAACAAATGTGTAGGGTTTGTTCCAAGTAAAAGTTTTATGTAATAATGAGTACAGGCAGGAAATATAATTATTAAGCAAATTGACATCGCGTGAATCGTTAAAATTGTCTAATGCCATGACATATTCATTTAAAACAACTATCATTTAATAACAGTTGTGATTTGAGTATGCGGACAATTTAATTTTCCTCAAAAGGCTAGTAACAGACTCTTTGAACTGTCCTGAGTTGCTCAGTAAAGTGTCCTTCCATGTGCCACGAAATATACCAAGAACATCCAATAGAAAGCTGTTTTGCATGCCAAAATGCAAAACAAATTTAAGGCAACATTGCCCACTGTATAGAATGTTTACTGTGTACAAAGAACACGATGAAGATATCGACCTATGTCACACATCTGTGCCTGCTCTCAGGAAAATCTTAAATTGTAATTCGCGTAATAATTATGTTTGATTCTATATGTATGTTTCTGTTTGTTTATTTTTATTCATTCTTTTTTTTCATTTTTTCATTCTTTTTTTTTGTGGTTAGCTAAGTAGATGTTAGCTGTAGGCGCATAAAATAGTGCATGTAGTGCTCTTCTTTAAGTGATGGGGCACTTAGATTTACTTTAATGTTTTTTCTAATATGTATAGTGTACTCATTGTTGAAGAGCCAAATAAAATAAATAAATAAATAAATTTTAGTTGGAAGTCAATTTACTTCAAAAACTACTTTAGAAGAGGTTTTAATTATTTCAACTTCACATTCTATAAATTGTCACCTCATTGTAGCAAATTCCACATCAACTAAAAATAATATACTGTAAGTATAAATCTCTTATTCAAAAACTAAGCACACAATAATACATTTACATATTTAAGCATATTTAATGTATTCATTAACTCTCACACACAATCGTAGCGTATGGGAAAAACCTCACAAACTCAGTTCTTTTCAGAGCCATTTTGTTTTGAATCCTTCAATCTTTTGTGTGTGGATTCCGGGAGAGCCTTTGATGTGGATTACCTAGTACTGGCAGTTATGTAACAGGAGCAGACCACGCAGAATACCTGCATACCAGAACAGCTCTGATTACTTGAACCTTTGTTATCTTTGTTCGTTGATTGATACGTCATGTTCATGTAAGTCGCTTGATTGAAAGATGAATACGTATCAATTATTCAATATTTCATTGAATACCAGAAGGTTTAATAGAGTAGTATGGGAGAAGAAGACATGCTGCATCGGCCCTAAATAAGTTGATTATCCCAACATGGGTTGGGCAGGAGAATCATGATGGTGGAAATATTATTTTAAAGAACAAAATAAAATCCTGGTTAATCTGTTATCTGTTAAAAAACTGTTGTTTTATCATTAGTAATTAAAATTTATAGTTCTCTTATTCAACTGACTGTCGGAACAATGTTCTGTAAATCCAGCTCGCACTGTAAGCTCACGCCGTTGTAGTGACTAAATAAAAAAGCTGCTACAATTAAAAATAGGTTTAAAAGCACAGCAATAATAAGCCTATAACATTTTCTACTATGCGACACAGAACTCCACTCTGAAAATGGGAGGATAATCCATCAGCTGGGCCCAGTGTTATATAGGTTTAACGAAATGTAATTAGATCACATCAAAGTAGCGCCCTCTGGTGTCAATGCTATTTGGTGTTTGAAGCTTAGCCGTCGGATAGGCTGTCCGTGACAACGCTTAATGAACTTAGTTCCCAAACTTAGTAATTAGTGAAATGTTTAATTACTAACTTAACTTGGTGTGGATTGGTGCTTTTTAGTGTCCCGGATTATTAATGGAGTGTACGTTTGCATTTAGAACTAATGGAATTAAATTGACTTACGCCTGTACTGGAGAGGCCTGTGTCCCAAAACTGGATGCAATATAGGCTCCTGATTGCTTTGAAAGTAGTTAATCGGTTTCAAACCTTCCCGTATTTCTACAATAAGTTTGAAAAAGATTACAACTTTTCATCGTCATTGTTGCTGACCGAAGTAAAAGTAACCCTTTCGGGTTACTCTTCTCGATCTGACCACCAACCAAGCTTAATCAAGCTTACTAAGGAGTATCGTATTACCTAGTATTAACTGGATTGTGGAGGTTAGATAGTCAGTCGCTCTATGTAAAATACTGACATTCAGTTGCAATCGGTAAGACTGGAAACCGACTCCAACAAATTTGGGAAGAGGCTAGGCAGATGATGTTGTTGCTGAAGAATGTAATTTTGTCTATTTGTCTAAACAGGTGTCACAGCCGCTGGTGTAGATCTATGTATCAAATATAAATATATTGACAAAGCCTGACCGTTTATAAAATAGCCGTTGTCAATAATCAAGGCCTTTTTTCAATATCCTACCAACTATTGCCATCATTGAGCAGTTTTCTTTGATCTAACACTCATCTGTCAACTTTTTAAACGTTAAAATCTTGACTATGTGCCAGGGATTAGCTTAATAGTCTAGCTAAATCGTTAAATATCTCTACTAAATTCAACACAGACGTAGGAGGCACTTAGCAGTATTGTGTATACAAGTGTCCCAAAGAGGAATTACATGAGAAAGTCAAACACGGTGGGACAAAGCTTCTTAGTCACTAAACATAGGCGGGTGATATATTGGCACTACAGATCCACTCAGACTTGGTGCTTCAGGCTAGTTTTTTTTTTTTTTTTTTATGAATGGCATCTCGCAGTTCAACCTAGGAGGTTGTCGTCTGCTTAACCGGACTATCCTGTGGGTGCCTTAAGAGTAAGGCCTCCAGCCAGGGCATAAAAACTTACAAACTAAGCGACTATACGCTGAGGGCACCCCCTGTGGGGTACGAGCCTCGGCTCAGGGCGTCGCTGGGGGAGGACTGCATGGGGACAGGCTGGATCTGAATGATATCATTATTTAGGGGCTGATTTAAAACTACTGGCACAGCATCGCGGGCTGGCTCGAGCGAGGGTCGGGGAGGACATGGACCGGGACGTCGCGACGGACCTCGACGGCGAGGTCGGAAAGACGGCGGTTTGTGTCTGAATTTTTTAAGAGTGCTAGTCTCTTTGCTACTCTCCTGGAGGAGGGTGATAGCATCATCGGGAGTGTCTCTTCAGGCTAGACAAGTATCTATGCTTAAATACAAAGGGGTTCTTTTGGAACATACAATATTTTTATTCTTTCACAAGCGTTTATTTAACTTGCACTGCTCGTATGTATGTATGTTCATTCATTTGTAAACCAGCTTTCGACCGCTTGTTGGTATCACATTTTATTAAAAAAATAAACTCAAATGTTCATTGCATTCATGTGGTTACATTGTTAATGATGTATTTACAGTACTGGTAACAATCGCTACATTGTTTTAACTTTTCTCAATAGCAAAACAAGCAAGGTTCAAACTCGTGACCTCGAGCTTTCCAGGTCAATGCCTCTAGCTATGTAACTTTCATCGTTTAAATTATTCCACTCGGTACAATAATATTAACCAGCCGCAGTAACTTTCCTACACCCACATTCACAATAGGCACTTTTGTTTTAGATCCTTTACTACCCAATATTCCAATGTGCGGTTTTGTCGTTAATAGAGCGGGTTCAAGGCGACATGGCAGATGCGTTTTTTATTCTGCCTTGCTGTTTATAGATCCCTAGTAATAATATAAGTCAATGTCAACGGAGATTAGCCATCGGCGCAGGAGTTATTATAGTGCACAAGTGTGTGTGCGGACACAGGTACACTCTCTCTCACCTCATTTGATGGGACGGCAATCCCACACGGCCGAAAAAAAATCAGATGCAGGACGAGGTACGGCGGTATGATACAGCCAACCTTCAAACTCCGGGCTAATACTGAGAAATTTGTAATGGAAAAACCCAATAACACTTTTTGTACGATCCGGGAATTCAACCCAGGGCTCCAAGCTCAGTAGTCTTGCTAACCACCGCGAGACCAACGGATCCCGGGTATCTCTCCTTTAATAGCAATACAGAAGAATGAACAAAAAATAGACGGATTAAGAAAATAAACTATTTTAGCTCATTAATTAGTTCAAGGAAATTAAACTCAAAACAGCTCTCAAGAAAGCTTTTTTTTCATTCAATTCTCTACAAAACTGCGTATTTTCTTTTAGCTAGGCAATAAATCAGCCTCAAAACTAGGCAGGTTATTCGAAACTATATTCGATTCTAAACAGGACGTCTATGTATAAGTGTGTTTGCATGTGTGTGTGAGCAATAAACATGGCTGGAACGGGAGGGGTTTGGTTTACGGATATTACGTATTTTTGTTTACACTCTGCTATTGACTACGAGGTTGACGACGGGGCTAGATACACTGAACACTGATGCACGTATCTGAGTGGTTTGGATTGAAATCGTCTAACCCTAAGAAGATCTGGATCTTACAAGATTTAGAATAGAACAGTACTTCCACTGGTATTCTTAGTCATGAACGAATGAGTGTTCTAAGTCGGACTTAACCACGCCTACATTCAGCCCAGTTTGTTTATAAATTGAGATAATTATAAACGCCTACTTTTCATCTGCCAAATTTGAAGTACTGGAAAACTATTAATTAAATACATCTTTGACATTTGATTAAAGTGACATAGGACATCTTTAACATTGATTGAAGCAGAATGTAACTATGGGTTTGACAAAGATAGCTAGTGTAGAGGAGGTACCTTATTCGAAGATCCGCCAATTGAGGCGAAGAAATTCTAGGAATACGATTTGGTAATGATAATGATAATATTCCCACTGCTGAGACACAGGCCTCCTCTCTATGAGAGGGAGTGGGCTGTAAGCCATCACGCGGACCCAGTGCGGGTTGGTAGATGTCACATGTCTTCGAATTTTTAGTTCTAGGACATGCCGGTTTACTCACGATGTTTTCCTTCGCCGTTAGACTTAAGGAAAAGGCCTTAGCAACAGGAGTATAATTATAGAAAATGAAACTCCAATTAACGTAAAAAATACATCAACATAAAACCACAGACATTGCAACAATTTTAAACCGCCGTATAAATGAACCGGTGTAATCCTGCCCTTACATAACATTAATGTCAGTGAAATGCCTCATTGTGTCCGCAATTAAAACTCAGGCTACAGAGCTTCACGCACCGCTCGTCTGCTCCCGACTTTATGAACTATTATGCGAGATTGAATTTATTTTGGGTTTAGCAATTCTGGTTTTACTTTATTAAAAGTTTCAAGTAAGTAAGGTTATGGTTTAAGTTGGTCGACACTTTAATTCTAAATAGGCTTGCGTTGGCTTGCGTGGTGGATAACCGCCCACTCCCTGGTGTGAACGAAGTGGGAACATTATAGGCTTATGATTATGATCATGAGGCTTGCGTTTGGCTGCAACTCTCCTGATGTGAAGCGATGATGTGGTTTGGGGTGGACCACGCTTGCCTAGAAGAAACCGATTCACTCGAGGTTTGAATCTGTCCAGATTTTAATGATCAGGGAACAGACAAGCCGGCAGTGAATTCTAAAGACTGGCGGTTCGCACAATAAATGTTCCAGCATAGTGCTTTGTTCGGGTCTGAGGAACTTCAACCATAAAACGGTGTCGCTTCGCCGTATCTCTGCATGTCCAACGACAGAATGGGGATGGGATAGACTAATCTAAACTTCACAATTGACTAGCCTTAATGATCGCAAAATCAGATGAAATCACAACTATATTCCCACAAACAGGTTGGCAGATTTACTTTGCACCATTTTTCGCTGATGTTACTTTGCACCATATTTCGCTGATGTTACTTTGCACCATATTTCATTATGTACAGGCACGAATGTCTTTTAGAGCTATAGCTAGCTTTTTGTCATTTACTGGGCATAAGTTACTCCGAACTGCTACTGAGAACATTCCTCAGGAATCAGTCATTCATAATTATCTATAAAATACAGACAGAGGAAAATTAGACCCGTCAGCCAAAACTTTTTTTAGCTGACGGGTCTTTTCTTTATATACTTTAGAATATGAGCTCTATTCTCAAGTGTCTACAGGTATGCAAAAGTTTGTTTGATAGCCTGAAAACACTGTGAAGTTTAACTTGTTGTTTGACAGCTCTAAAGCTTCCTCGACTATCTATTAATCTTTAGATAACAGCAGGCAAGTTACTTAAATAATATAATACGGAACACAACTTAAAATCATAATAATATTGTCAAACTGTCTGTATGTTTGTTTGACGTTTATGTTTTCACACTTAAATAGATGAATGGATTTGGATGAAATTGGTCTTTACCTTGACCTAGAATACATATATCAACGCACACGGCTTCGGCCTTATTGGAGATCAAAAATTATTTAATAGAAACTTACTTATCATCATCATTTTTCTGCCCTTATCCCAATTTATTTGGGATCGGAGGAGCATGCCTTCTTTTTCCATACTTCTCTATTAATCGTCATCTCATTAGCCCGAAACTTATTAATTTAATCTTACGACAGTAAGATCGAATTTTATCGATCATGCTATTATTTACCTATTTAAGAAGGTAGAAAAAACTCAGAACACCTTTTGCCAAAAACATACATCTCAGAAAAAATAATGTTATCCCAATTGAATAACCTGAAAAGGAAAACAAACATTTAAATAATAAAAACTCTTAAAAAAGAAACGTAAATTGCCAATTACGTATGCACTCCTTAATCCCTTAAAAGAAAATAATTTACACTAAATGTAGTACGTGCTATTTTGTGTCTCACAATTTCAGTCTTTCAGAGCGCGAAGAAGGCCGGCTTGGCTTTTGTTACGTAATATTATTCGTACGGAATAGCGTGGATCTTATGTAAGTAGAGTAAGTTACGAAACTTTGGAGGACTTTCCTCTTCACATGTACAATGCCACAAGGGTCGATCTTTAGGTTATGCCGCGCTAGCCTAGGTTGGTTCGTGGATGCGTGACCACCCATTAAATACCGAAGTTCGTCTGCGACTGGGAAAGCACGTTAAGCCGTTGGTTCCGGCTGTCATTTGTAGATGTTTGACAGTCGGTACTGGTTACTGGTAGTCCGTGAGCCGAAAGTCTGACACCGATTTTTACCAAAGAGTATCGTATTACCCAGTACTTAATGTGTTGTGGAAGTCATATAGGCAGTCTCCCTATGTAAAATACTGGTATTGAGCTGCATCCGGTTAGACTGGAAGCCAACCCCAACATAGTTGGTAAAAAGCTAGGCAGATGATGATTTAGAATGACTTTTGGTGCTTGAACGATTTCGACAGGGGCCATGTTGTAAGATAATGTCAAATATTTTGAAAAATAAGATTATTAGTTAGGTCCAATATTATTAGCCTCCGGCCAAAAGATTATTTTGAAGCTGTAGGTATCTAAGTACTATTTTTCTTTTTTTTTGTATAATTAAATGTTAATGCGCTTAGAGACATAATTATCACCTGAATTTTGTACTGACAATTTGAGAAGGTATTCTCTGTGTTTTGTATGATCTAAAACATTTCAAACTAAAAGATCCCGTCTAAGCCAATAGGATTAATACCAAGCAACTTCAAGGATTTTGATAAAAAATTGTACGTAAAGTTAGTAGGTATTGTTAGAGCTTAACAAAATCAAGGCAAATGAATTTCGACAGGCTTTTAAAGACGGTAATTTATTGTGATCCACTTACGATTACAAACATTAGCTCTTAGGATTACGCGGGACCCTAGGGAATAATATGATAAATAGTACAACTGGCAATGATCCGACCGACGCGGTGTTGTGTAATTTCGTAACATACAATGACAATGCTTTTCATTTCGACAATTCATTGCCTTATTCACTTCGTTGAGCATAAGAATAAGGATAAGGACAGGAGAATAATGATGATTTACTTCGTTGAGCAGACGATTTTTTCAAGCTAATGCAATGAGGCAATAAATACACATAAATTCACCCGCTTTTCCCATGAAGGCATGCAGAAATTATAGAACGCCACCAAAATACACCATTCGCCTCATCCATGTTCATAAATCTGGTGATACACACACGTCGGTTGGGAGTACACCCGTTGGTGGGGAGTACACCCGTTGGTGGGGAGTACACACACGTCAGTTGGGAGTGCACCCGTTTGTGGGGAGTACACACACGTTGGTTGGGAGTACACCCTTTGGTGGGGAGTACACACACGTCGGTTGGGAGTACACCCGTTGGTGGGGAGTACAAACACGTCGGTTGGGAGTACACACGTCCGTTGAGAATACACACACGTCGGTTGGGAGTATACACACGTCGGTTGGCAGTTCACACGGCGACACATCAAGTTGTATATTTCCAGCATAACATGGCCTCGCTTTGTATAGATTTCTCATACAAAGAGAGACTGGTTAAATATAGATAGATTGGTGCGGCCGTGCGTAAAAAAAATAGATGCATAGTGCACCTAATTTTTTTAAATATTCTCATTATGGTGTGTTCCTATTAATCAATAGAAGAAGAAAAATTTTATAATAATTTAGAAGCAATATTTAATCATTCTTATAAAAATTGGAAGCTCTCAGTAAACATCACTTGGCAAGAGGTAAATTCTTATTCTCAAATAAATTCTCCTACATTTTCTTTGTAACCTCTTGTTATGATTGGCATGAAGTGAAGAGCACTTCTTCATAACAAACAGCTGCCATGGAAATAAAGCTTTACAAGAATACTTAGAAAACTGATTCAGTTGCAAAAAAATAATAAATACAGCCGCGATACTGTAGCTTTTGTAACTCATTTGTTAATTAATGTAGCCTTTTGTTCAAAATGTAAGGATAATGCATCGAAATGCATTGTTGGGAAAGAATTACATAGCCTTGCATTACGTCTGATTAAAGAATTTTAAAGTGGAAAGCGGCTATAATTGATTTTTCTTATATTACCGAGTTACATAGACATACTCAGTGTACAACTAACTTTTTAATTTTAAAAGATCATAGGATGTAAAAGAATAGCTTATATATAATTGCCAGAAGCATTGAAAAACTGTGGCTGCTTATCGTCCTTTTTATAAACAGATGATCAGAAGAGGGTTTACTCTTCAAATAAAAGCAACCGAAGTTTTCACCTACTTAAGTCAAAATCAATTCCTATTCACTTTTCCATAAATAATAAAATTATCATACCTCTCTATAAAATACCTCACAAAAATTCTATGCGCAACAAATACCCTGAAAATAAAACCTTGACTACGAAAGGGTTAAACGCTTGCTGTATTGAATGAACGGAGACTTAACACCCCTATCGCCGTCGGTCCAGTTAGCTTAATCCTTGGGGGTCTGATCGACCCCCCGGCTCCCGAAGTTATTGAGTTGTATGTATACCCCACTGGTATGGCCGGAGGATAAGCATTGCTTTGTATACATTTTATCTGATGGCCCGTAGAAATTTTGTTGAGTTATATTGTTGCTTTTGATTCAAGTTAGCTCTTCTTTTGCTTAGGTTTGTGAGGTTATTGTGATAATTTCTGTCTTTAAAGGGGTTTGTGGCTTAATAATAATGTGGCTTGTGGTTAGTTTCTGTGAGTTTAAACTGCCATTTTTGGTCGGTCCGTGCATGATAATCTTTATACGAAAAGCTCCCTACACGCCCCCTTTCAACACATGATATGATGAGTTTCGTCGATGGACTGATTGAGGTAGACATTATTTTTTACATTATTTTAATACTGTATGTCCCTTCTCATGTGTTTAGAATATAACAATCAGGTTATAAAACATTTTACATTTTAGAAAAATGTTTGTAATAATTCCAATAAATTGATGTTTTTTTTTTTTTTGTTAACTTGTCCTTATGAAATCAACTCATTGAACACTGGCATAACGCTAAAACTGTCAGTGGAAATAACATGAGTATGGAAAGAGTTTTGATTATTTCAACGTATGTTGAATTTTTGGTGCCTACTTATTAAACCCCTCCCCTTGTAACAGAGCCTGCCTGAAACAAAGGAGCTTATAATATTTAAATAAGCATAATGAGGTTTCTCAAAAGCTGCATTATACTTTGAGACTTAAGCTCGTTGCAAAATAGATTAAATCTTCCTTTTAAACATATTACAAAATAAAACAAATTCTTTGTTTGTAAACGCTGAGTACCTACTTTAAAATTAAGCGCAAAATTGCTGTGATTTAATAAACATTATATAATTAAAACACAGACCATTAATGTTGAATTAATTATTAAAATGTAATCATCTCATGTAAGCCACGAAACAGTCTGAGGAATGAAAATTGAAAATAACACGACAGGAGTGAAATGGCAAATACTGAATTATGAAAGCAGCGGTTTTGATTGTAAAATGAATTTAACACCATTTAATTTGAAATGAATGCAACCTTAAATAAAATCTAGAATACATTTTTTTGTGTTTGACCCTAGTACACATTAAGGTTTAAAAGGTTTATTTTAAATATGTTGATTGATTTTTTAGTTTTTCTGTTTATTCGTACGATTCTTCGAACATTTTTATTGGTTCCATCTTTAAATCATATGCTCAGTATATTTCCCTGTCTCTTTTAGAGAATTCTAATTATCTGAACCCGAACGTAGCTCCTATTTACGTTTTATTCACAGTCGATCAACTTCTGTTTAGGGTCGCTTCACATTTCACATTTACACCATGCTTGTAATCCTTGAAAGGTTAGGCAGAGGTACCCGATTTTATAAAAAATAGGTTTTTGTTTTTATTACTTGAGACAAAAACATAACTATAGTTACACATATGCCTACCTGATTTTCCACAAATTTCGCGCGTCCCAATACCAATCAATTTCAATACTTGCAATTATACCAGCCACTCAACTCGATCCCTTAGCAATTACTAAAATAAATCTTGGCTACAACTCAATAATCGAATCCTAGGAATCGAATAAGATCGTATTCGATACAAATAAACATCGATGGTATCGGTACGCCTCTTGGAATTGCGTTTATATTTGGAACGCGTAGAGCTGTGCCTTCACATTAATATTGGTTAGTGCTGCGTAGTTGTAGCGTAGTTGTAGCGTAGTCGGTGGAACGATGGTGTTCTGTGAATGATCGTTATCGTTTTGGGTAGGTAGGGATAATTATTACTGGGATTTGAAGGATTGCATGGGGGTTTTTGAATCTTAACTAAATGTGGTGAAATTGCCAGTTGATTACTCTTTAGAAAATTGATTTAAATAAAGTCTGAAGATTTTCAGTATTCTGTGGTACCAGAAATGTTAATCTTATTTAAAATAGAAAAATTCACGATAGTCTTTTTAAAAGTTATTTATTGTCTCTTCCCAACTATGTTGGCGTCGGCTTCTAGTCCAACCGAATACATCTAAATATCAGTTTTTTACATTAAGTGACTGCCTATCTGACCTCCACAACCCAGTTAGTACTGGGTAATACCTCTTGGCGAGTCTGGTTGTCAGACTTTAACCTATAACGACTGTTAACTTAACGTGCTTTCCGAGGCACGGAGGAGACTCGGTATGCGGTGGGTGGTCACCCATCCACAGACCAACCTAGACAAGCACGGCTTAACCTAAAGGTCAAGCCGAGCGGCTTTTAGCATAAAGCCTTGAGCTCATTTTTAACAGTTATTACTGGTCTTAATTATGTTCGTAGAATTGAATTTGTGAACGTAAGTTGTTAAAAATACGATGTTCAAAAGTACAATTTTAAATCTGATATTTGTTGAACCATGAAACAGCGTTGATCACCAATTAAATTAACGGTATAAACTCTCAACAACAATATAACTACTGGCATCGCACTTTAAAAGTTTTTAATAAAATTACTTTACATCAAGCAGCTTCAACTCCCGAATGCCAAAATAAACCCGTCGGCAAACATACACATGGTTAATGAATTAAGTAATTGTATAAAAACAGTATAAAAACAACTTGGCTCTATGGGTACCGTTTGAGTTACACGAATTGCAACATTATTTATGGGTAATCAGGTGCATTGTCAGACATCAATCGACAGACAAGTTGTTACGTCAATTTCTTCGGTTCTGTTAAAAAAACAATGGAGAAACTGCGCATAAGAATCGTATGATCAGCTCATAAAGTTCGCACTGGTTGGACGCAGACCTGCCTGCCCTGAGCGGGGTGAAAATCACATGTTTTTGAAGTTTTTGGTTCTAGGCAATGAAATAATTTACTTAAAGAAAAACAACTGTCTGGGTTCGAACAAGGGGGTTATTCTAAACTCATATGTGCATAAGACAAGGCGATAGAGAAAATTAAGGTAAAAAAAAAATTTTGCTAGCATGTATTGTCCCACTGCTGGACAAAGGCCTCCCTCCATTCCTTCCAACGGTCGCGATTCTGTGCTGCTTCTTTCCAATTATCAAGTGAGACATCCAGTTCGTCCCGCCCCATCTCCTTCGTGGTCTGCTGCGACCCCGTGTCACTGTTTCAGGGCACCAATCCTGAGCGGGCCCACAGCTCGTTCAGCATTAACGCAGATCACCAACTAAATCAATAAAAGTTAATCGTCAATACAAAATCATTACCGTCTGTACCCGCCCTAAAATCGGAAGGCAGTCCATTTATTTTGTTGGCCGGTATTAGGGAGACCGTTCAAAGGGTTAATAATACGGTATTTGAGCATTGTAATCACTGTTCCCTAATTGTTCGGTTTACAGACGTCGGAACGAAATCTTGAGGGTTTTTGCTGAATAAGTTTGTAATGGAAAATGTTTTAGGACATTTTAGAGTCGGTTGTTTGTTTTGTATCATTGGTCTCTCTATTGGTATTAAACACAGAAGAGTTTTATGGATAAGTATGCAGGATATTCTGAAATATCATAACGTTAAAATTATAACTATAGAAAGAAACAATTGTATAGTCCCAGGGCGAACCTCTCTAGAAAAAAAGTTTTTACAAATACGAGAAGTGCCCGTCAGGCCATAAAATATTCACCCTTTGCATTTGCCGATTTGTTTCGATCATGTTGACGTGACAAAGTTATTGAAAGATTTATTGGTTTTAAGGTCCGACATAACGGACATCAAAGAAAATTACGTGACTAAAGAGGAGTTTGAGGAGTTAAAATCAAATTCTAAACAATTAAATAGTCAAAATTACAGTTCGAACGTGAATATCAAAAGAGGAGGGTATGTCGCCCGGAATGTAACAGCTGATGTTCAAACTCAGCAGAGTCTCGCTCGTACGGTGATGAGTCACGAACGAGCCAGCGATGTGCCGCGCACTCCATCGCACACGCAGGGCCGTGAGCCCGAGACACAACATCAGGCGGTCTCCCTTACTACGCATAACCGGACTATCATCGATAACGACGACTCAGCGCCTGTTGATCAACAACGAACTTTGGCGCAAATAGTAAGCAGTGGCATGTCGAACGAAAATAAGCTGAAAGACGAATGGATTTTAGTACAAAAGCGGAAAAATAACAAACGCTTTGCTGGGATGACAGGAAAAGCAATTTCTAATGTGACAGAAAAATTTAGAGCGGCGGATTTAAAAATCCCTTTGTTTATATCGCATGTCAATAAAGAGACTACGGAAACAGACATTTGTGAGTACATTAAAATAAAGTCTAATGAAATAGTTTCTTTAGAGAAAATTACTATGAAGAAAGAGAGGCCTTATAATGCTTTCAAATTATTAGTACCAAAACATAAAATAGGCACTTTCTTGAATGACAACCTATGGCCGGAAGGTATAACCTTTAGACGGTTTATACATTTCAAGAATGGAAGAGACACCATGTCGGTGACGCAAATAAACAACCCACTTAATGGATATAGCAATTAGAAACGTGAAATTTACAACATTCAATTGTAAGAGTATTGTTAGATCAGCTGATAGCGTTCGAGAATTATGTAAAGTTAGTGACGTCATAGCGTTACAAGAGACCTGGCTGCTTCCTCATGACGTAGCATACTTGGGGAGTCTACACAGTGACTTTGCGTATACTGGAAAATCCGCCGTTGACACATCAGCTGGAGTTTTAATTGGAAGGCCTTACGGTGGAGTGGCACTGTTGTGGAGAAAGACTATGTTCCGAACGGTAACCGTGTTGTCGTGCCAAAGTGATCGCTTAGTAGCTATTAAGATTGATTATGCGGATGGTTCTCTGTTGGTTTTTTCAGTATATATGCCTACAAATTCGACAGAAAATCTAATCGTGTTTACAGAGTGTCTCAGTGAAATAATAGCAATATGTGAGAATAGTGATACGGAGTCTGTTTTTATATTGGGGGATTTTAATGCGCATCCCGGTGAACGTTTTGCAAGCGAGTTAATGACGGTGTGTGCGGAGCAATTCTGGTCATGTGTGGACATGGAGTTGTTACCGCAGGACACGTATACGTTTGTGAGCACCGCGAATGGTGCATCTCGCTGGCTAGACCACTGTGTGGTAAGTAGTGCTGCGAGACATTTAGTTGTGAATGCGTCAGTTATGTATGATGTGTACTCATCGGATCACATTCCGGTGATACTTGAATGTAATTTAAAATTAATTGTACCCAAATTGGTGTCCAAAATTAATAAATTTAATAAAGTAGTATGGGGTGAAAGGGATAATAATATGATTGTTCAATATTCTGGCTATTGTCATTCCAAATTAAAACTTATTGATTTTCCTAAGGAATTCATTAATTGTGCTCATGGAACGTGTTCTGATACTCACCACTTCACACTGTTAAACCAGATGTATACTAGTTTGGTTTATATTTTAAAAGAGGGTGCTGAGCTTACATATGTAGGAAGTGAAGCTGTAAATTATAAGAGAAAGTATGTACCTGGTTGGAACATGCATGTTCGTGGCGCTCACGAGGAGGCACGGCTGTGGTATCAAACTTGGCTTTTGCACAATAAACCCAGGTCAGGGTTTATTTACAATAATATGTGTAAGTTTCGAAGCATATTTAAAAGCAAGTTAAAATACTGTCAAGATAATGAACAGCAAATTAAAATGGACATAATAGCAAATAACCACGCAAAGAAACAGTTTGGGTCATTTTGGCAGTCCACTAATCGCTTGAATCCAAGGTCGAGCCGACCTGTGAGTGTAGCGGGCGTGCATGAACCGACAAGTATAGCCAATGCTTTTAAACAACATTTTAAGGTTGATTCACAGATACTTAGAGATCAGACTCAGATGTTCGATGCTGAAGCCGTTTCGGGTGACGGTACCGTTCACTTCACTGCAAAGGAAGTTTCGTCAGTGATATCGGGGATGAAAAGAGGTAAGTCGCCCGGCCACGACGGTCTTAGCATCGAGCATCTGAAACACGCCGGCGTACACCTGCCGCGAGTGTTGGCCATGTTTTTTAACCTTTGTGTGAGTCACTGTTATTTACCTAACGACCTTATATACACTACTGTAGTGCCTATTGTTAAAAACAAAACTGGGGATGCCTCTGACATTTCCAACTACAGGCCTATATCATTGGCGACGGTCATAGCCAAGGTGCTGGACAGTCTGCTTGACAAACAGTTATCGAAGCATACTATATTAAAAGACAGTCAGTTCGGCTTTAGACCTGGACTCTCTACAGAGAGTGCTATTTTATGCCTCAAGCAGACTGTACAGTACTATACTGACAGAAAAACGCCTGTGTTTGCCTGTTTTCTGGATTTGTCAAAGGCATTCGATCTCGTTAATTATAAAGCACTGTGGCGTAAGCTACAAGAAGAAACTACCTTGCCTAGTAACATCATAAATTTGTTTAAGTTCTGGTATAATAACCAACAAAACAGTGTGAAATGGGAGGGGTCGTTCTCTGATGTGTATAGGTTGGAATGCGGGGTGAGGCAGGGGGGGTTGAGCTCACCTCGAATTTTCAATCTGTACATGGATCGGCTGATCGGTGAGCTCAGCAACACTAAAATCGGTTGTCATATAGATGGGGTGTGTGTTAATAACATTAGTTATGCCGACGATATGGTGTTGCTGAGCCCATCGATAGGTGCCTTGAGGCGACTGGTGTCAATCTGTGAAGCATACGCGGTAGCTCACGGACTCAAGTATAACGCCAAAAAGAGCGAAATAATGGTCTTTAAGGCAGGTGCTATAGGCTACCCAACTATCCCTGAGATATCGCTCGGCGGAGCAACTTTAAATAGGGTGACCAGTTTTAAGTACTTGGGTCACTGGGTTACTGACGACTTAAAAGATAATAAGGACATTGACAGGGAACGTAGATCGCTGTCGGTACGCTGCAACATGCTGGCCCGCAGGTTTGCGCGATGTACGGAGGGGGTCAAAATTACTCTGTTTAAAGCTTTTTGCTCGTCATTTTACACGTGCAGCCTGTGGACTAGTTATAGTTTGCGTGCATATAGCGATCTACGGGTCCAGTATAATAACGCGCTCAGGATACTGTTGAGGCTGCCATGGCGATGTAGCGCGTCAAAAATGTTTGCGGAAAGGCATATTGATGGTTTTGCAGCCATCATGCGGAAGAGAAGCGCTTCCCTGCTCGCTCGTCTACGTGGCAGTACCAACAGTATCTTGAGTTTATTCGCTGATAGGTGGGAGTCTCCAATCCTGCGACATTGGATGAAACTCCACACCTAATAAATCCCTATTATATGTATCTCTACTAACACTAGTATTTAAGACCATTGTTACTAACACTATGGGCGTAGCCTGAAATAAATGATATAATAATAAATAATAATAATAATTTGATCAAAATGGCACCAGTTAAATAGGCCTCCTGTAAACTGTTCTAACTCATAAATACAAAATGGCCTCCTGTAAACTGTTCTAACTTATAAATACAATAAATAACAGTGAATAAAATCGCTGAGGATGAGCAGGCCGTTGTTATCTGGTTATGCGGACGGAGCTAATTCCTAACACGGTATCTTGTGCTATAATCTAGTGGCTAGCAGAATCCTTCCGCTGAACAGACGCCTTCTCTGTATCTGTAAACGACACAGTGTAGAAACGTTCAGTAGACAAAGTACCTTCAAAAACAAAACCTTAGAAGATTGCACTTGAGCAAACTCCTTTTTTATTTGGATCTTTGTTTACTTTTATTTTTTCTGTGAGTGTTTCTATTTATTATGATTATTTTGGCTTTATTCACAACTATTATACTTGTATTGTATTGTATTGTATAGCGGGCTGGTTTCCGCAACTCCACGTCTAAAGCGCGTATTTTGCGTGTAACTATTATACTTACATAAACACAAATGTCTGTTAACATTAATACCAAACAATCTCAGAACCGAACCAAAAAACTTAAAGGTTTGATACAAAGTTTTGATACAAAACCTTTCTTCACTGCAAGAACTTCCGCTTGACTCGAGCTTGTAAACGGTTTCTAACTGTCGCCGTAACCTGCCTTTATCACACCATAAACTCTATAGTTTCCCTTAACAAATCTATTTACTAAATTGCTTCACCTTAATATTCTCGAGCCGCTCTCTAAAATCTAGCGCATTAGTCCATCTCCCAATTTAGTGGCTAGCGAGATGTTTCCGTTCGCAGACACCAGCGAGATCTATCTACAAACGTCATAGAGTAACTGAGTTAAGTGGGCTCTTTTGAATTTACAATATTTCCGCGCTCAAAATATGAAATTGGAGTTGAATATTTGTGAGACTTTTTGGTTGAGTTGAAATTATGAGAATAGTTCTACTGTTGGCTTTACGACGAAGTTATTGTTTTGTTCCGTTAATAAACTAATAGTTGGAATTTAATACTTATTTTTTGTTTGATATGCTCAACCAAAGGTTGCGAAAACAGGCAAGATGATTGTGAATAAATAAAAAACACTTACATTTTAATTGTTTTCCCAAATTCAGTAATTCATTGAAAGACAATGCTTTATCTAAACTGCTGGGTCAAGAAACATGAAATTATTGTGGTACCTTATTTTTTTTTAACTCATCCCCTAAATAGCACTCTAGTAAAGAGTGGTCTACAACGTAAACATTGAAATTAATTGAGAAGCCGGCCTCAACTTGAGGTCGAGTAAGGTAACATGTTTTGCAACAAAAATTGCCACAATCGCCAACTTTTTTCATCATTCAGATCAACTTTCCCAATTCAACTTTCACGGGCTGAACAAAGTTGTCCTACTGTTACATATACTCTGTTGCTCCGGATGGGAGGCGTCGGCGGAAACGTGCATTGGCAACCGGCCGCAGTTAGTTACTGCTATGTTTAACGTGAAACTATTGCTGGCAATAAGATCTACAAATGACAGCTTGGACCAATTATATTGTCCCTACTAAAGTTAGGCGACCTCCTCCGCAACCTTAATCTCGACTAACTCCAATGGATAATACGAGATTAACGTGCACCAAACCCCGATCCCTAAAACTAGGGTACTTTAATGCCAATGGCATTAGAGGCCAGCGTGATGAGATCGCCACCTTCCTCCGCGACCATCAAATTGATATCCTCCTCGTACAGGAGACCTTCCTCAAGCCCAGTCACCGCGATACGAGAATTGCCAACTATCGCATAGTTCGCAACGATCGGTCACGCTGCCACAAGGGCGGTACTCTAATCTATTATAGAAAAGAACTGCACTGCATCCCCTTAGATCCCCCTCCCATGGAGTCTCTACTCGAGACCTCAGTGTGTCGACTAGGCATGACCGGCCATCAACCGATCACTATCGCGTCTGCGTACATCCCTCCCGGCGGCACGTCCGAGGAGCACACTCTGTTCACCAAAGACCTTGCCGTCCTCTTCGGCTTGAGCGACTCCGTTATCATAGCGGGCGACCTCAACGCCAAACACCCCGCCTGGAACAGCACGACGACTTCTGCCAGAGGACGTCATGTGTATAACCTGGGCGAGTCCCTCAACTTCGATTCCATCGCTCCTATGGAGCACACCCACTATCCCCACGACCCCGACCAACGTCCGGACGTTCTCGACATAGCGCTACTCAAGAATGTCAACCTTAAGTTGCATTCTATCGAGACTTTACATGAGCTTAACTCAGACCATCGACCAGTGCTCATGCACTTAGTTCCCCGCTCGGGTCCTTCTGACCCCAGCCAGCCCCCGCCGACCCAAGTGATAACCGACTGGAGGAAAGTCAGCGAAAAGCTGAAATCCACCACGTCGCCTCACCTGGAGGCCATCCCCGACCACATAGTCTCAGTCGCAGACACGACGGCCGCCATCAACTCGTTTACAGAACACGTGCAATCCGTACTGAAGGACTGCTCACGGGAAGTCCCAGCAATGAGCGATCAACGCTGGATACTACCCGCTGACGTACGTGAACTGATAACCGAAAAGAACGCGGCCATCCGTGCCTACAGCAGCTTTCCCTGCGAGGCAAACAAAGCCCACATGCGTAATTTACAGCGTGCTGTAAAGAATCGCACCAGTGAGCTTCGTAATAATCAATGGGACAAAACGCTAAGCGAGCTCGAGCCTACCCACCTAGCCTTCTGGCAGCTGCAACGCAAGTTGCGCTCCACCGAAGAGGCTTCGATGCCTCCCCTCACCCGACCCGATAAGAGCGTCGCATTCGACGACTCTGAGAAGGCCGAATGCCTAGCCGACAGCCTGGAGTCCCAGTGCTCCCCCAGCTCTCAACCAGTAGACAAGCGACATCTCGATGAGGTGAACGCATTCGTCGAACGTAGAACCGCCCTGCCCCCCCGAAGAAGACCCTGATGATCCTCTGCCTCCGGTCACAGCTGACGAAGTGCAAGACATCATTAACAAACTTCAACCGCGGAAAGCACCCGGCTCCGACGGAATCACCAATAGGGTGTTCAAACTCCTCCCCGCTCAGCTCGTCGTGTTAATGGCGGCCATCTTCAATGGCGCCCTGAGCAACAACGCGTTTCCCCAAATATGGAAAGAGGCCACGGTCATCGGTTTCGCAAAGCCAGGCAAACCCAAGTCTGAGCCTTCGAGCTACAGACCTATCAGTCTCCTGAATGCACTCGGAAAAATCTACGAGAGACTTAGGTATAAGCGACTCAAAGACTTCGCCGAGGCTAAGAGTCTCATCCCCAACGAACAGTTCGGCTTCAGGACCGGACACTCTTGCATTCAACAGGCCCACCGCATCGTAGAACACTTGAGCGCTGGCTTCCAGCGTGGAGCGATGACGGGTGTATTGTTTTTCGACATAGCAAAGGCATTCGACAAAGTCTGGCACAACGGCTTATTATATAAGTTGTACAAACTGGGAGTGCCAGACCGTCTCGTGCTCATCTTACGAGACTTTTTGTCGGATCGCACCTTCCGCTATCGCATCGGGAAGGCACTGTCTTCCCCCCACCCCATTCGAGCCGGAGTCCCTCAGGGCTCCCCGCTCTCTCCCCTTATCTTTACTCTGTTCACCAGTGACATCCCCAAGAGCAAGAAGGCACAGTTAGCCCTGTTCGCGGACGACACGGCCATCTATTACACTGGCCGTAGTCACGACGCTATTTACAGCACCCTCCAAACCTCAGCCAACGTCTTAGGCGCTTGGTTCCGGAAATGGAGAATCGAGGTGAACCCCGACAAGAGCCAGGCAGTTCTTTTCTCTAAACCGCGTAAGAATAAGTCACCCGCGCTCAGCCCAATCACTATGTACGGTAAGCCTATCCCTTGGGAGAAGCAAGCCAAGTACTTAGGAGTCTTACTTGACAACCACCTGTCTTTCGCGGCGCACATCAAAGCAGCTCGCGACCGAGCTGCCTTTGCTATGGGTAGGCTTCATTTCATGATTTCGACAAAAAGCAAGTTGTCACTCAAGTGCAAGTTGCGCCTTTACACCGCGGTGATCCGCCCCATTATGACGTACGCTTGCGTCGTGTACGCTCACACCAAGCCTAAGTACATCCATAGGATGCAAACCTTGCAGAACCGGTTCTTACGTAGAGTCACGGGAGCCCCTTTTTATGTCCGTAATGACCGTCTACACGTAGACCTTAGAATGCCCACCGTCCTTCAGTTTATGAAACGTCTTTCGAAGCGTTTCTTCGATAACGCCATTAAACACCGTAATCCCCTGATCGCAGCGGCCGCCCGTTGCGAACCCTCGCGCATTAGTACAGTACGCCGTCCTCGGCATACCCTCGTAACTCCCGATGATGCTATCACCCTCCTCCAGGAGAGTAGCAAAGAGACTAGCACTCTTAAAAAGTTTAGACACAAACCGCCGTCTTTCCGACCTCGCCGTCGAGGTCCGTCGCGACGTCCCGGTCCATGCCCTCCCCGACCCTCGCTCGAGCCAGCCCGCGATGCTGTGCCAGTAGTTTTAAATCAGCCCCTAAATAATGATATCATTCAGATCCAGCCTGTCCCCATGCAGTCCTCCCCCAGCGACGCCCTAAGCCGAGGCTCGTACCCCACAGGGGGTGCCCTTAGCGTGTAGTCGCTTAGTTTGTAAGTTTTAGGCCCTGGCTGGAGGCCTTACTCTTAAGGCACCCACAGGATAGTCCGGTTAAGCAGACGACAACCTCCTAGGTTGAACTGCGAGATGCCATTCCCAAAAAAAAAAAAAAAAAACTTGGACCAATTATATTGGCAAATAGTATTTGTAATACCTTGAAAAGCACGTTAAGCACATAATATGTCCTACAAGGCACTAAAAGGTCTTGGGTATCCATCCACGAACCGACCTAGACCAGTTAAGCTATTATAATAAATAATAATAATAATAATATTTATTACATTCCAAAAATGTACAGGAAAATACTTATCTAAACACTATGCAGCGTTACAACTAGGGAACAGAGTGTTTTCGATGAGCTCTGGAACCCAATGTAAGATTTAACTTGTGTTTAGGGTGCCAGCGTCCTCGCCTATGATTAGGACTTAATAACAGTAATTGTAATACGAGCACAGTATAACATTATTAATTTACAATATAATTTTTGAACCGTTTACAATATAATATTTAATATCTAATGCAACTATCGTGTGGCCTATTTATGTACCTATGTATGTATGTGTGTGTGTATGTGTGTGATGGAGTGAAAAAATATCGTGAGAATTTCTGTTTATGTAGGTCTGTGTAAGTAAAATTATAAACTTATTAATTTATTAACTATATTTGGTTAAGCAATCGTTATCTGTAGTAGATCTTCAGTTTTGGTATAATTCAATGTCAATAGCCACTTCGTGATCCTGGTTTTGCATCCTTTCAGACACATAGGACCAATGAAGCAGAGTTTATTTATTTTATTATATAAATGGTTTGAAAGTATACCAAAATGACGCTGAGTTAGGGCCGTTCTACATCCGTGAGTTGAGCATAATTCGAAGTGTCTACATTTTTGGTAGCATTGGGATCGTATACCACAGAGGGATTTTTGCGCAAAATAGTACCAAGGAAAAAGAGCTGTCTCACAGTGAGAACCTCACATTCAGTGTAAAGAGCCGTGGTGGGATACCTATATTAACCATCGATCGACCTGTGCATTGAATTTATTAACCTTTTCCATTATCTTTCAAGTAGATATCTACTTACGTAGTCATCGAATATCTTGGAAACTTCTCGAAGTTCTCAAAGTATGTACCGTGGGTCAGGTATGCGGATATTCACGAAGTTTGCTGAAAGAACATTCCAATTTCTAACTAAAATATATGGTGAAAGTATTTTGTATGAAATTATGTTAATTTTAAAGGATTTATCATGTTACTTAGCTTTTCCTAGCAGCTTCGCTCGCGTAAATTTAGAATTTGACAATAACGGTCTCGGACACGTGGCGCCATCTATTATGATAATAACGTTATTGTTGTTTTCCTCGGGAACAGTACTTTTTTCGGGATTAAAGGTAACATATGTCCGTTTCTGTGCCCTGACCACGTATATGAAAAATTTCAGGATGATCGGTTAAGTGGTTTAGGCGTGAAGAGGTAACAAACAAACTGACTTTCGCATTTATAACATTAGCTAGAAGTTAGGATTGTGCTAGTTATATGTATATTTATATGAGTAGATGTAGTTAATTTACCAATTCAGAACAACTATTTCTGTAGGTATTGTGTTTTTCAGGACACTACGACTGAAGTGTTGATAATCGACCATAAACAACTTATTCTATGAAAGCTAATAATGCTACAAATAGTCTTATCAATGCTTTGAGCAAAAAAAAATAACTGATTTTTCCCGGAACTGTGCTTTTCTCCGCCTACAAACAACCACTATATCCCACTTTATACCAGAATTTTAATGTTTACGATTTTTGTCCCGCCGCATGTTTATTTAATCACTAGTAAAACCCAATCGTCTTACTACGTTTTACAACACTAAAACATGCACAAGTTCCCACCAATCATACCTAGTTAGACATATCATCATCATCATCATTTCAGCCCAAAAGACGTCCACTGCTGGGCATAGGACTCCCCCAAGTGTCGCCACATTCACATTTTGGGGGGTTTTGTCATATTCGCCACGCTTGGTAGGCGGGTTGGCGATCGCAGTACAGTTGTTACAAAAGCACAGAGAACGCTGCTGCCCATTCTCTGGCAAATCCCTTAGTCGCCTCTTACGACACCCATGGGAAGATATGGAATGGTGCTATTCTTTACGTCCAACACCATACAGAATAAAATAGACATATACAATAAACATAAATAAGATTAAGCATAAGCTATCATCATCATCATCATCATCATTTCAGCCCTTTTAACGTCCACTGCTGGACATAGGCCTCCCCCAAGTTTCGCCACATTAACATAACATGGGGGGTTTTGCCATAATCGCCACGCTTGGCAGGCGGGTTGGCGATCGCAGTACGGTTGTTACAAAAGCACAGAGAACGCTGCTGCCCATTCTCTGGCAAGTCCCTTAGTCGGCTCTTACGACACCCACGGGAAGATATGGGATGGTGCTATTCTTTACGTCCGACACCATACAGAACGAAATAAGCATAAGCATAAGCTATCAGCTAGCAATAATTTCCAGCACGTTAAACATAGCAGCCACTAACTGCGGCCGGTTGTCAATGCACATTTCCGCCAATACCTCTCATCCGGAGCCACAGAGTATATGTAACAGTAGGACAACTTTGTTATTGGGAAAATTTATCTGAATTAAGTAAAAAGGTTCGTGGTTGTGGCAATTTTGGCTGCAAAATAAGTTACCTTATCCGACTTCAAATTGAGGCCAGCTTCACAATTAATTAAAATTTCTACTATCCAGAACCCTCTTTACTATATTGTCATTTAGGGGATGAATAAAAAAGGTACATCACCAACATTTCGTTTTCTTGACCCAGCAGTTAAGGTCATGCATTTTATTTCAGTGAATTTATGAATTTAAGCGTGTAATTAAAATAAAAGTGTTTTATTTTTTTCAAAATTATCCTGTTATGTATTCCCAAACTTAAAAAGTTAAGCACAGTAAGCTAAAGTTCATTATTACATTGCAACTATTAGTTTAATAACTACAAAAAGCAATCATTTTAGTAAATAACAGTAGAAATATTATGACAATTTAAACTCCACCCAAAAAGCATAATCTCACAAATTGTCAACTGCAACTTCATCTCTTGAGCTCAGAAAATTATAAATTTAAATAAACCCACTTAACACGGTTCCTCTATGACGTTTATAGATAGACCTCGCTGGTGTCTGCGAACGGAAACATCTTGCTAGCTACTAAATTGGGAGATGGACTAATGCGCTCTATTTTAGAGAGCGGCTCGAGAATATTAAGGTGAAGCCATTTGGTAAATAGATTTTTTAAGGGAAACTACTGAGTTTATGGTGTGATAAAGGCAGGTTACGGCGAGCCAGTTTTGTGTAGGCAGCTTCAAATACTATCAACAACACTTGTAACGGGATATTTACCATGTTTATTATTGTTTATTGTTGTTTGTTGATAGTGTTAGTGACCATGTCAGTTTAAAAACTTATATAGCTTCAAATAGTTTACAAGCTTCAGTCAAACGCAAGTTCAAGCAATGAAAGGTTTGGTATCAAAAAGAGTTTGTGAATCTGTAACGTATTCGATAGTAATCTTATGGAATGTTTTATGGCTAGCTATGGAACTATTTGAATGCACAAATATTATTTCACTGTTGAAATTACAAATCTCGCTTCTGAGCTGAATGAGTGTCAACGGCCATTCGTTTTTATATGTTAGTATGATAGTTGTAATTAAACCTAAATTATTTAACTATAACATAAAGAGACACTGGCAGAAAGATAATTGAAGACCAAAGTGATAAATGTAGTACTTGTGCATCAATAACTTCTGTGTTTTTATAGTAACTACTTGGTCTACTGAATATTTTTACTCAGTGCCGTTTACAGATATAGAGAAGGGAAAGGTTCAGCGGAAGGATTCTGCTAGCCACTAGATTATAGCACCAGATACCGAGTTAGGAATTAGCTCCATCCGTACCGCCCGATAACACCAGAGTGCTCACTCTCGGCAATTTTATTCTACGTTATTTTATTTGTGCTACTTTTAGCAGTTTACAGCAAGCATGATTGGTGAACTGATGATATTTGGTACAAGTACAAAGAGTGATGATGTAACTGTAAGTTCTCGTATTTTAACCTTATTTTTTAACAATAAATATAATTTACCTGCATTGTTTTACATATTGTTGATATTGCTTGTAATGGAAACGTATTTTAATAACCAATATCTTTAATCGTAGTTACGGGTGGTCAGAAGGTCAAACGTTAATATCATACGTATGGGTACGAATTGGTCGTGTAACCCAGGCACTGCTGGGTTGTGGAAGGCAGAAAGGCAAGCGTCTCAAGAAAATAGCTACTGCTGTCCATCTGGATCCAGTTAGACTGGAAGCCGACCCCAATATAGTTGGGAAAAATCTAGTCAGATGATGTAATCGTCATAGAATTTAAAAGTTAAAAAGCTCAATGCTGAAGTAAGAACAAATTAATCTGAGTACAATATAATATTCTACAGAAACTTACATCTGTTTCTCTAGCACCGGTGAGTCTGCGTGAAATTAAACGTTCCGTGTCGTGAGCCGAGGCGCGTCGACGTTGCTTCATAACTGGGGCGAATGAATATTGCTTTTGGCAGCTATTATTATGTGTAGGAACGAATATATATATACCTCCTAAGGATAAAATATGGTACACTTCATATATAACATTTTTGATAATTAGTGACACACACTAAAACACGTGATTGTACTCATTATTACGAACCACTTTTACTGTTAAACAATCTGAAATGGCGTAAAAAACAGCTGTTCAGTACATTTGTGTTCAAGTTAGGTACGTGACATGAAAATTATATTAATGAAGCAACATTTTTTTGAGATGTTTAGGTACATACACGTACTGACCTGATCATGCTTTACCAATCATCATATAGATAAATGTTTTAGGTGCTAGTTTTTGTTTGATTGTGCATGAGGTAGACGCTACCTGAACTGACCACTGCGACCACACTGTATAACTGTTCAGGATATGACTATGGCTTTTGGACAAACCGTAACATGACACCCTCGTTGAGAATATCATTCCACGATTTATTTAATTATTAAAGATTTTTGTTTTAAAAGAATTAAAGTTTTGATTTTGTCAAATTTTGCTTTTTAAAGATATTCCTCACAATCTCTCGCCAAGTCGCCACAAATCTCAGCTGGTTTCTCAACGTTTACTTAGCGTGAAATGTAACGTACCGTGTATAAGCCACGAGACTCGTCACATCACTGGTTTGTAATACGACGACTGCCTCGTCCCGCCAGCCACGCGTGACGTGTGGTCAAATTCTGTGCCGCTGAGTGTACTAGCATGTGGTATGGTGTACCATATACCGACTAAGCCAACTTTAACTCTAGAAGCTGTAAAAGTCAAAGTAGCAGGATGTAAAAATATACTTCGATCATGTGATGTGTAATTTGCAAAAAATATCAGTAACTCTTTAGTTTGATAGCAAATACCAAATTCATGCATACCATTTCGAAAAATGTTCAGCAATTTGCAATAAAATTGACATACTGCGCAATATTTATAATTCAAATCCTAACTTCCTTGCGTTATCGAATCAGAAATGAGGACATCCGCAAGAAAACCAAGGTTACCGACGTAGCCCGAAGATTTGCCAAAATTAAGTGGCAATGGGCAATATGCCCATATTGCTCGCAGAACGGATGGCCGATGGGGCCGAAAAGTACTGGAATGGCGACCGCGAACCGGAAGACGAGGCGTTGGAAGGCCTCCCACTAGGTGGACCGATGACCTGGTGAAGGTTCCGGGGATCCGCTGGATGCGAGGCGCACGGGACCGGTCAATGTGGGTGTAACTTGGGGGAGGCATATGTCCAGCAGTGGACGTCTTTCAGCTGAAATGATGATGATGATGAATCCTAGCTAATATTATAAATGCGAAAGTAAGTCTGTATGTTTGTTACCTCTTCACGCATAAACCACTGAACCGATCATCCTGAAATTTTGCAAATACGTTGTCAGGTATACAAAAACGGACATAAGGTACCTTTCCTCCCGAAAAAAAGTACTGATCCCGAAGAAAACAACAATAACGTTCTTATCATAATAGATGGCGCCACGTGACCGAGACGGTTATTGTCAAATTTCTGAATTTACGCGAGCGAAGCTTCGGGAAAAAGCTACTTACCTATATATGTATACGGTATTTGTAAAAACAAATAGGCCGAATAAAACCCATAAAATCTAAAACTTAACAATTCCATATTCAAAAAGTCTTTCACCAATCAAAACACAATGACATTCGAAACTTAATTTAAATTCATCCAATTATAAAGAGTCTAGCGGAGTCGAGACGGAAGTGACAAATTGCAGGAAACGCCAGTACCTCGGCGCCCATTGTGTGAGCTTGTGATGAGAGCTTCGAGACTGTGAATATGTCGGCGGAATATGCGTCTTGGATTTTAGTTGATTAAAAATGTGTTTAATATTATGTGAGATTGCGTGTTGGAGAACATTTTTCATTAAATTATTAAACAATGACTTGCATGTTTCTTTTTTAACTTTGGAGAGTCTGACATTTTCAAAATGAAAACGTATTTTTTTTTTCTATTTTTTCATCGGGTTATTCGGATCATTTAGACTTAATTGTAGCTACAGCTTCCTGAAAATGACAGCCTTTTATAGAATTATGGTTATCTATTTAAATAATAATAATTATGTTAGTATAGCTACAAGAAAACGGTGAAACGTTATAGAGACTTCCGGAGAAATCTGAAACACCTGTGAGAAATATAAGAGATGAAGTAATCACCTGTGATTGCTTCTTCTATTTCTTCTTCTTTTATTATTTTTATACTTTGAAACTGAACTTGAAATTACTTCAAGGTCTCTCAGCTCAATATTTCGGAGAAAATTAAAAGAAAACTCATGTTTTGGTAAGTTGTAATAACCCTACTGGTGACTAAATGAATTTTAATGAATTTGACTTTACAATTACAAAATCAAAACCATTTACATCTCTTCTGGGACAACCAACAAGCTAAATGTCCCACAAGCCACAGCATAAATATTCCAGTTAGACAAAACTTACCCACAGCAAAATTTATTACCCACCACTGTTTTTTGGCCGACTTTAATTAGTCTCTCTGCTTTGAATTCAAAACGGTTTTGGGAATAACTTTGTACACTCTCTAGAATTGAATTGAATTATGTATGTTTGTTTAAATTGTCTAGAGAAGATAATACTGTAACATAAAAGGGTTACGTTACAGGTGTACCTAATAGTACACCCACATTTCGCCAGTTAAGTTTTAAGTCCCATGTAATAGGGGGCGAGCCTATTGCCATCAACCGGGCATAAATCCAGACCCCGTCGCTGCTACTGAGATATTCTTTGATGGAAAACCTAATGACACTTTGCCCGACCCGGGAATGAAACCCAGTCCCTCATGCTCAGCAGTCGCGTTTGGAACCACGCGACTAACGAGTCCGAGGATATAATTACATATATTTATAACTAGCTGTCCGGCGTAACTTCGTTTGCGTCACATTTTCCCCGTTTTCGCAACATTTTTCATTGCTGCTCCACTCTTATTGATCGTAGCGTGATGATATATAGCTTATAGTATTCCTCGATAAATGGGCTGTATAACACTGAAAGAATTTTTCAAATCGGACTAGTAGTTTCGGAGCCTATTCAATGCAAACAAACAAACAAACAATCAAATCTTTCCTCTTTATAATATTAGTTTAAATATCAGCCTACTCTGTTCCACTGCTGGGCAAAGGCCTCCACCAAGGCTTTCCAATTTTCAATTTTTGTCACGACAAATTGTCATCTAATTTTAAAAGGTTTGTGAATTTGTTAGCCATTGTGCAGCGAGTGTCTCTGTTAAAAACGAGAAATTGGTTAAGTCTGTTTTTTTGGTGGAGTTGTTTTATTTCTCTCGTAGAAGCTTACTTACTTTTGGCAACCACTATTTTATTCAACTTTTTTTTTGTTTTTTTTTTTTGTCCTACATAGGGTATGACAAAACATGTTGGATATTATTTACAACTTAACACATACCTGGCACACCCCAATTTGTATTGAATGCTCTTGTTTCAAGTAGATTATCTTTAATTGTAAACTAAAACTATCGACTACATGAAAAATACAGTCCTTAAGGAAAATTTTTAATGCTGCTTGTTGAAAAACATCACCTGGTTTGATATTTTTCAACAAGCAGTACTACCATTTTATAGCACAAAACGCAACTGAAGGATTCAATCATTTCGTCATAATAATTGTGTGAGGTATTTTACATACCTTATTGAGGTATATGAGGTATTTTAGATTCCCAAATCTAATAATGAAGCCACAATTTTCCATTTATTTGATAAATCAGATAGACACATTAGTATGTTAGTACTGTAGGCTTAGCGTCGCCACTAATGCATGTTGTTTGTTCCGTTCATCTAGGGGTAACCACTAAACGGATTGTGAGGGATATTATGCTCAGTAGTTCAGTACTAATTCTAGGCCTATGAGATTTTAGACTGCACTGTTTTGGAAATAGGTTTACGAACTGAGGATGGTCATAAAATTTATTACCATACTTATTTAAATTGTTTAAAGTAAACTTTACGGATTTTTGCCTCCAATTGAAGTGGTCCAAAAGGTTTTAACCTTAAATTTAATCTCCCGTTAAGACCAACTCATATACAATGAGTAATGGGCTAGCTCACCGTCCGTCCTATAACGACAGGCCATGTCAACGGCGTGTTCGTGTTCCACGCGCGCCTCAAGAAGATGTCAGCAAATCGGAAGGAGTCCGAAAGGGTCGATGCCTGCCAAGGCTCTGAAACTGTTCGAAAGAGATAACTTGGAACACAAAGGGCTTAGAAAGAACATGGATGGGTCTAGTCAATACAAGTCTGACACTTCCTACTGCTCCGCTCAGAGTGGGGGACATTTGATGATTTTCCATCCGTAAAAAAATATGAAAGGCCAACTTTCATTTAGTTTTGTAGCATTCAGGAATGTCACAGTAAAAGGTACTACCAAGACTTTTAAAATACTATATAAATATACTATACTTGAAGTTCTTAAAATACTATAGTTTGATTGATCTTTTTGGGACAAACCTAAACACTTTATAACGATATACATATATCACCATCACGAAACCATCCATGAAGCATTCTGTCCATCGAACTAAGTAACCCTACGCAAAAATTATTGTTTGGAAACGACTTTTTTTTGGCGGGAAAAATCACGTTTTACGGTAAAACTCAAATGTAACGCACTCAAAACATCGTGCTCATGGATGCATTAAATAGTAAAAGGGTTATGAATGTATGAGCAAACTTTAATTTTTTTTTTTTAAACTTGTACTTGGAAAAAGTTGGAACTTTGACCTTCAATATCTCAGTAACTAGAAGGTTCCCAGGTATGGTCCAGAACAATAGAAAATACCGCAATGATGGGGAGAATAAGTGCCTTTCGGCGTTGTTCATTATCTCGGGTTCAGTTGAAAACCAGCGTCGGGCACTAGCTGCTCGGCAGTTTGCTGAACTGGGCCTATTTGGCGCAGCCGTGAGACACACAATATTATCTATTATCTTCTTCTGTTTAGTTTTAGCTTTTATTTTTTGTTGTGTGCATTTGTGGCATGTGCCAAATATATGTGTTTTCTTCTTTATTTCTTTGTTAAGGGTTTATTTACACCCTTTATAACGATGTATTTGCAGGTCAGTCATTTTTTGTATTAGTCGCGACAAATTAAATAAAAACTTCGCCAAAACACACTCTTTTATCTGTCAAGTTAAAACGTAACGTACGTATAAAAGTAATATAATTTCGCCTTGCGATGCAAAAACAACAGGACGCACCGAACAAGAGAACATCATTTTGCACTCCACATTGATTGCATTGCCGAAAGCTCTCAGCCATAATGCACTAAAGCTGATTTAATTTAATTTACAGAGTTACCTCTCAGCTGTGTAAAATATTTTGTTTGACAATATTAAAATTATCTGAGTATATTAACCAATATACTCAGATAATTTTATTTATTACTTTGTGTCATTAGAGGGTAATCAAAGTTGTTATCAATCTTCATCTGAAGGCAACAGACCAGGGGGGATCCTTGGTTCGATGCTCAGCAACATTCTGCTGCCCTTATCCAAATTTATTTGGGGTTGAAGCAGCATGTCTTCTGCTTACATACTTTCCTATTACTCGTCATCTCAACAGTCACCTCTTTTCTACCCATATCATCATTCAAACAATACATCCCTCTATTCTTTGGCCTTCCTCTACTCCATTCACTTCGTTCCCTCGGCCAGGAAAAATACTTTTTCAATTTGTTATTCTTGACATTTCAAATCTCAATAAAGTCCCATTACACTAGTTAGTTATTTTAAAGTGGCGCGTAATATAGGTTGACCATCAAAGGTAGACCCTTTGATGGTCAACCTATATTACGTGCCACTTTAAAATAACTAACTAGTGTAATGTAGGTCTATCAAGCTGCTTAACAAAATTTGTATAGTCTTCCGCATCTAGTCTTTCCCACCCACTTTCCTGAGGCAGTCGGTCCACCTAGCTGGGAAGTGGGGGTGTCTCTTGCTAAACTTGACGATTCGTAGTCGTCAATACAAGACTCGTTTATTCCACCGGCCATTTTTCGACAGACATGGCCACCCAACTGCCACTTCAATTTCCTAACTTCCTAGAGAAATCACTCCCCCATTCCTCTCGATCCTACGATCCTTATTAATCTCCAAATATTCTACCCCTATTGCTCAATCATGGTTTTCCATGAAAAGCCACCCCTAACATAAAAAAACCGCTTAAAAAATGTCGTTGCTATTAACATAATAATGATAAAAAGAAACATACTTCTATGGGCTCCTTCCTTCTGAAGGGAAACGGGCAAAGACGGCAATTTTCCCTGTCATCGTCATTTCATTCGCATCGTCTCCCTTGATTAATATTTCCATACATGTCGTTAGGATCTGACGGTTTTGTTAAATAATCGTATCGTTGCCTTCTTCGTGTTTCTTTTAGAGAGGGTTTTCGTCAAATGAATACATTTTTATCCGGTTCTTTGTACTGATATTTGTTAAAAGTTTTTGAAGCGTTGAATTGACTTTCAAGTGTTTTCTTGAGATAAAATGTTTTATTTATTGTTTGGAGGATATAGATTCAGTCATGATAGATGTAGTATTGACGCGAATTTTAAAAGCCGGTCAAGTGCGTGTCGTGCCACGCGCTGTGTAGGGTTCCGTAGTTTTTATAACAGCCAAGTGCGGGTCGTATTCGCTGACTGATAGTTTCGTACCGTGCTCTAACTAAAAGCCAAACATAACTGCCTACCTAATTTGACTTCCTATACAAATCCTCACCTGATCCGACAATTTTGCACGGAAAACCACTCCGTACATGGCAGCAACAAAATTAGTCTGTGATTGATTACTATTGATCTTCTACGTTACACGTCACCCATAAGACAAGTATTCTGGATCACAATCAGTTACTAAAGTCAGGGCTACATGATATCGCGTTACAGTACGTGGACTCCGCACCTCGAGACAATCACTCACTGTGATAAATAGTCTGATCTCTCACATCCACTGAGCGTAGAGATTTTCCTGCTTACTTCACTGTTACTAAGCGTTCCCTATAAAGTATACACGGTGTAATACACCGTAACACAAACTTTTACCAGGGACTCATGATCCGAGAGCTTAGAGCATAGTTATCTGTAGCCGTCCCATACATTTTGACCGTGACGGTGTGACAGTTTTACATGAAACAGCAACTTTTTTTTTCGGGTCTGTGAACATCATGTCTTTATACACCGTGTATGACTGCTGATTCGCAAAAATAATAAAACAACATAACCTTACAACTGTATTCCCCGAAGGAGTTAGCAGTATTAGTATTAGAACGTAGTTAACGTAGTTAAGTAAGAACGTAGAATATTAGAACGAAGTTAGTATTAGAAGGTAGGATATATAAAACACAATATTTTCGCCAGGAATGCTTATTTCACATTCTAAGCAATGACCCTATTGCCATCAACTTGCCACGAATCAAGGCACCAGGGTGTCATGGAGAAATATCGCTTGCCTAACCTGGCCCCGTATACACAAACGCTCGGATTCGATTTCGGTTCGGAAAGTCGTATGTCTATCTCGCTCACTTTCGTAATCCCAAAACAACATATACTTATCGAATCGAAATCGAATCCGAGCGTTTGTGTATACGGGGCCAGGTTAGGCAAGCGATATTTCTCCATGACACCCTGGTGGCTGGAGACTAAAACCTGAGGGCCTAGATGACATTCTATTCGCGAGTCTATTGTCAAAAAGTCCGTAACATAAGAGTTTGACTACCGAAATGTTAGCCATGTTCATAGACCACTATAGAAATACGAAACAGTTTGACCACTAGACCAATGAGGGTCATCAAGTCTAGTCGGTTAGATATTCAAACTTTATAAAAGTCTACAAACTAAATTGTTTAAAAATTGGTAGCCATTCTGCCCGAGAAATGAATGAGCAGCTCGTTTCCGAACGATTAAATGAACTAAGTCAATTACGATCCGGAATGTTAAAGAGGGTAAATGTTTGCAGAAACGATGTTTTTTTTTTATTTTAAAGAAGTCTGAACTTTTACTTTGTAGAAGATTTTTAAATGTTAAAACCAATTAAAATTGTACTAAAGTACAATTTTGTTTGAAAATAATGAAATATAAACTTAACTCGCTAAACAGCAAAATATTGCAGCAAAGTAAGTTATCTTTAAGCAGGCTTTCCACAGGCCTGTATAGTCTGTTTCCCAGCAGTGGAAAAGCTGAGTGCAATCGGGCGCTAATTCAACATACAGGGTCCGTGTGACCATTGTTAATTATCGGTGGTTTGGTTCTCTTCAATGAAGACAAGAGTATCGTTCAAATAAATCGAATATTCGTTTATTACAAAAATAGGAAAACACGGTCGAATTTATTCGGCGAGCGTGAGACGAATGACAGTCGTTGATGTCCGCCTTCACAGACATGGTTATGTCTTCCATTCTTAAAGCAGTGGTGATGAAATAAATAACTCAATGTTAAATGCTCGAACACTTCGAACTCATGACGTACGACACGTAAGTCGGGGCTGTACTATTGGATCAGCACTCTATGTTAAACATGGGGACCTACACCTAAAATTAAAAAAAAAACGAACATACGCACAATTAAACAATCTCATCAAACATCATCACAGAGCTTACAGAACATCCATAAATAATCGTTCGCGCCATTTCTACGTCACGTCACAAGACGCAAAGTAAATGAGATTGTACAAGAGGGATAACCCCGAAGCTTAAGCTTAAGGTTGATTAGCAAATTATGCGGAAAACGCCCTTAAAAGGGGGCAAAACGGGGGCGAAGAGGGGTGTTATTGGGCTATTTCTTCTGGGACTTACATGAGGCCCGTATATCGTGGATTTAGTCAGTATAAGACACCCACTTGTTTCACAATGGGGTGTTTTGCCCAAGATTTATGGCTAAAGCAAGGAGTTTATGTTGTAAAAAGTTATCAAGCTTATCCTCTGCTCGGGAGAGGAGGGTTAAGTAAGCGCTTGTAGGTTTTTGATGAATAAATAAGCTTTTTCTTGACAGAAGCGTCAATCATTTTCTTATTAATAAATGTGCACAAGGAAACCAAATATCGCACGCGGCTTTGCCCGCAGGAGTGTTGGAAATATCACACGAGAACTTACTGATGTGATGAAAAATACCCTTTATAGTAAACCTTACCCAAAAAATAATGTAAAACTCAATATAACGCTCTCAAAACATTGTGCTGGTTAATGCATTAAATATTAATGGGGCTATATAAAGCAAAGATTTTTTTTTAAACTTTTGACAAATTTGGATCTTTGATCCCATCCCAGAACAAAAAAAATACAGCAATGTTGGGTAGAACAAGTGCTTTTGGGAATTGTTTGGGGTTTTTTTCACACCCATCAAGAAACAGTCGGTATCTAGCAATGAGCCACGCGTATCAATTTCGAAACCAAGGAAAATCTTCAATGAACAAAAAAAAATTGTTGCCAACTGCAGCCTATCCAAAAGCCATAACTTATTATAACCGACTATTGCCCACTTTTTCATTTGATCCTTTTATAACCAGGCAATCATAAAATAGATGGGTTCATATTGGTAGCCAAAATGTAATGAGTTAGGATAGCTCACAGTCATATATTAATAAAGCTACGTTGCCAGTCTTGGCACCGTGCCACTTGAGTACGTTTTGATGTACGATTATTCTAATCACCATGTCTCACTTTTATATTGTCTGCAATTCATGTTATCCTAGTTCTTTATCGTCTACTCTTGTGCTTTAACTCAACTACGTGCTTGCATTTCTGGAAAATGTTTTAAGCTGCTTATTTAAAATTGTTCAACAATCGGATAGCTTATATCTCAAGAAAAAGTATTGCAATTTGACAACATTATTCTAAATGTCACAATAATTCTTATTAAAACAAAAGATGAATTTCGATTTAAAAAAACATAACTACTAACCTATGCCATAATTTCTTAAAAAGGCGACCGATAAATCAACCTGAAAAAAAGTGTCTTAATCTTGGCATATGTTATGTACCTAAATGTATATGTTGGCATTCAAAAACCTACCGCAACAACAAGAAAATAGAGTTGAGGATACCGGAGCAGTGGTGCTCAGCTCCTCAGGCCATGCAGGCGAAGGAATATGTGCATCCCACCGTGTACTCTCTCGCCTCCATGACCTGAGGAACCGAGCAGATTCATCTGAAGAGCCAACCGGTGAAGTAGATGATGGTAAGAGTTTCTTGATAATTGTGGACTGAGTTTTTTATTTTAATTATGTAAGGTAAAGTTTATGTAAGGAAAGTTAGTATACAGGGTGGAAACTCACAGGGAGGCAGTAAGGGGAAAAAAACTTCAAAAACTTCTCCGATGTAGCTTTACATTGGAGATGTTTTAGAAGTTTTTGATCGAATTAGAAACAGGATCGATAGCAACATTTTTTTTTTGTGTTAAATATTTTTGAAAATCTGTTCATGGGGTATTAAAATTTCAATTATGGATAGTCTCCTAAGACCATTTTCGTGTAGCTGCAACGGTTAAGGTAAGTTCCCTTTACTGCCCCGTTGTAAGTTTCCACGATGTATGAGTGTGTCTTAATTTAAGGAGTAATCTCGAATGTGTAAAAGTATGAGAACCACTTTCCGTTTTGTCACCTGCAAAATATTCTCGCCGACAGTTTGTTCACACTCTGTGCTTGGTTCGGTATTGGCCGGTGACGGAATTTTCTAGTGGATATAGTCTCATATTTTTCAAATCAAGGTTTTTTTTTGCTTGATACGTTTCTAGCGGGCATAGCGGGTGTAGTGGGCAGACTTCTTTACTTACCTATAGAGTTTTATTTATAGTTTTAATGATTATTATACTGTAAATAGATATCATTACATAAATTAACATATTTTGGTCAACAATGAATTTTGCGGGCTAACTCAACAAGTTAAATTTCACTAAAAAAACTGAACGCTAATAGCTTTTCTAAACTGCGTTCAAAAGCTCACAGTGTCAATAATCCTCGACAGTGATGACGTGATGACTCTGACAGCTTTGAAACGCTGAGAAATGTGCTGATCGCGTCCAATTTTATTGGTGAGATCCGACATTTAGAAATAACTTATATTTATGTCCTCTGTTAGATTCTTTAATGTTTATTAAGGCATGTACTTCACCACATATTTTCCATAATTACTTTAAGTAAATGCATGGCTTGTATTTATATTTTAATCTTACCGTTAATAATGTTAATCTCAGTTCAAAGTAAACTTAACGTTGACTTCAACTTAGCTTCGACTATGAAATTAAACTTTAAATTGAGTTACTGGGTCGTTCGGTAACTTTGTCAAAATTATGCGGTTACAGGGGTTTAATAATGGGCCAACAAACACCAAATACTTGGGGTATTTGGTGTTGGTGGCCCATTATTTATTTTATTTTAATAAAACTGTTTACTTAAATCAATCAAAGAGATTACCTAATTTATTGCAAAGTTATATGTTGTGTAACAGAAGTTTTAATATATTTTTTAGCCCATAAATAAGTTCTACTTCATAACTCGGGACTTCAAATTACTCGTGTTGAAAAAATAACACAAAAATCATAGTTTGTTGCTAGATATGAGATCAAAGGAGGTGTGGACGAAGATAACCTAAGCATCAGAAACCTTATTTAGAAATTACACTGGCCATGTGCAATTCGAAAGTTCTGGAGTAACTTATTGCATCCATAACTTTCGGATCGCAACCACTAACAACAGCAACGGAAAAACCGCCTAAACGAAGTGCTTCAACCTTACAAACACATAAATATTATGATAAAATACAATTTGTGTTAATAAAAACAACAATAGAATCATAAAACTACATAAATGTCAGTAACACTTCACTTCTGCACTTTGTCACTGTTAGTAACTATACGAAAACGACAGCGGGCAGCTATATCACCGACATCAACAGAAACGTTTGCTTACAGCTGTTCATGGATTCGCTTGCGGTTTGCAGTTGCGATGCTCTTTTGTTTTAATTATAAGACCATCGTATTTTGGGGTTGCAACTCGTTGTTCGTATACAACCTTATCATCGTCACTTAGTTTGTTTACAATCTTGCTTAACTATTTACGACCGTGGATAAGATTTCCCTCTGAAGATAAAAGCGCAGTGACTGAGTAACCGTATGGAGTTTATTAAAGCTATCTCGGAGCTAGTTCATGTGTGCTGACTCAGACCCGCATAACATCGAACATGATAGGTACAGTAAAGACATAGTGAAAAGGTTCACTTTACATTTCATCTCATCTTTATAGAGAGTTGTTTGATTCTTTTGGTATGTGGTGTTTATTTAAACTGAAACCGCCATCATGTTCTGTCAAAATGATTTCCACAGATAATTTCAGAAATGTTTACTAGGAGCCCTCTCCTGTCAGTGGCATTCAAGTGCCAAAATAATCAAGCATCACCATAGTCTGATAAGATTTAACCACAACTGACAAAAGCAAAGGGCCTAGAAAAGTGACTATCGCTTTCAAATCATTTTGTATTTCTAACAAAATTATATTTGTCGATAATTTGAACTAGGAAAAGGCTAGGCAGTTGATGATGATGTTGAGCTTTGTGAATTAATCCCAAGTGCCGTTTAGTTAACCCCTTAATGTTAAAACTCATTTGGGAGGCCAATTCAAGGTAGAACGATGGCTATATCTGTCTAGCACTTCAAGCTTTCAGATAGTTGTTAACGAGAAAGAGTTTTCAGTTTTCCACACCGCATGGAATGAGTCTTCGATTCTAACTTTGTGTGCGGCGCACTAAAGTTCAAATTCGTTGCCGCAAGGATACAACTCGTAAAAATAGTTGGTGTGTGCGACTATCGTAAAAACGTCCCTGCAAGTTATGTACGGAAGCGGTTCTATTTTTACGGTACACGAGTTTCGGGTGTAAACTTATATTAAAAGTTGTAAACTGACAGTTCAATTCATAAAGCTTTAAAGAAACAGTTGAGTGAAATGGCTTTATTCTGTACTAGCTTTTGCCCGTGACTTCACTCGCTTGGAGGTGTAAAATTATCCCATGGGATCATATTACCAGGATATAAAGTCTCCTACGACGTAATCCATATTTAGGACCCATTCTATCTGTATCTGTACATTTTTTTTATCTCTATATCAGTTCAGCCGTTAAGACATGAAAAGGTAGAAGACATACAGATGGGATTGATGAAAAGGGCATTGTAATGCTCGATAGTGATCAATGATCCTAATAGTGGTTAAAATACTCAATATCGTAATTCTATGACTTGAACCTGAAGTCATGGATGCCATTTTATGTCAATCCTAACATGACGTTATTGTTTTACTTATATTTTTGAATCGTGGAAACGATGTGAAGATGATAGAGCACAAAAACAGTCTTTTTTTAGGCTTCAGTAGCCAAATAGCAAAAACGGAACTCATAAAGATTCGTCATGTCTGTCCGTCCGTCCGTATGTCACAGCCACATTATTACGAAACTACTAGGACTACACAGTTAAAACTTTGTAAATAGATGTATTCTGTGGACTGCTTTACGATTTTTATACAATTTTTTTTTTTTTTTAATCTAAAAAATTATGGGGGGTGGCTTAAAACATCCAACGCTTTTTTATAATAGCCGGTTTTTATAATAAGTTTTTAGCGCGGTATTAGTGTTTTTAAATTTTCGGCAGCTTATAATCTCGCGTGTTTTTTTGTAAATTGACTATGTTTGGAAGTAACATAACATAACATCACACCATTAATCCCCGCGGGGTTTAGGCAAAGGTGGAACTAATAGTACATCCACAATTCGCCAGTTATGCATTTAGTCTCATGTAAAACGGGGCGAGTCCATTTATATTATTTTCTAAAACAAATCTCATAATATTACTCCTACTGCATTTCTGTTCCCTACTCGAATAAAGTCCCCTGTATATGCCATGTGATTATACAGGTTGTTCAGATATTTTATAGTTCGATAAATCCAACAATTCCCCGTTTCTCTGCGAAACGAAAATGATGTCAATCCACGTATGTAGCGGATTATTTCGTGACATATTGAAATCGTATCGTTTTGATTCAGTTAAATGCGTTTTATTTTGTTACATGACCATGGCCACTTCTCTATTTTTTATCGATTATTATTATTGTCCATCACATCAAATCAGTCAAGCAGTGAATATAAAAAAAACTGATATTTTTATCTACAAAAACTTTACCTGATTTAAAAAATATTGCACTTTGACAACTTTTGTATAAAAGTATGCCATACTAGCATATTCGCATTCTTGAAATATTGAATTATATGGTTGAAATCTGTTCTTAACTTGTAGAAATAAGTAACAAGAAACAAACAAAATAATATTGGATTTATTGTGACTTAATATTGTGAGAAGATGAGCATTTACAGCACACTTGAGCATTCCATGATTTCCACGAATATTATAATACTGGCTACGTTGTAAAGGAAAAATCTAAGAGCTGTATAATAATATTGCTTCATTTCTAGAATATTATACTGTGCACTACATTTTCATATACAAAGCCTTTACAAAAGCTGACTATAAAGCTCTCTTCTAAAAGGAGGTAAATGAAAGTTATAAACTCTCTTTAAAGCTGTGTTCCCGGTATCTCGGTGAAATTTCAAGTAATAAATATTTTGTATTTTAAAGTTTGGAATGATCTTTGCCCACTAATTTTATGATAACTGTTGGGCTTCTATCTATTACAAAATACGCTGTAATTGGATACTTTTTTCATAATCACCATGTTCGTCAAACGATTGGGGCTTTAAATGTAGTTTTTGTGCTTGTTCTAAGAACATTATAAGTTGATACGGTAACTGTCACAACGATGTAGAGTAAATAGGCTGTTTGTCACCTCACTACTACTTGTATTGCATTTCAGGTTAAATGAATGAGTTACATTAATGGAGTGAAGTATAAGTGTACGAACAACTTTTATTACGGGACTTAACTCTGATATGAAACAAATCCGTGATTCCCTACATTTTTTCGAGAGAAATGCAATCATAAATATATAGAGCAGTGGGTAATATATTTCGCGTTTTCATGGTCGCACAGTCCCCTAATAGAAATTGTTAATTTTCTTGATTTTAACGCTTTTCATGTATGTCCCTCGTCTAAACGAATACCTTGTACAATACACCTTTAGCGCTATTTTATGTTCCTTCAATATTCGCAAACAAACACAGAATCACCTCGTTACCTATGACAGACCGCAGCACCACGACTTATTTCTGTAATAAACTTAACGCTTTCGGAATATTTAAGCTCACATGGCAATGCCTTGCTTGAACTTGCCAACATCGTAGTGGTCAGCAAACCAACAAACTTCAACTCAAGTACCTGTGAAGGATGGTAATGTAATCCTACGACATCTTCTTTGAAAACCAAACCTTCCGAATAGTTTCGATCTAACCGCATACCACAGGAAGTTGGTAGTACGTAGGTCACTGAATCAGTGTGCCCCATTTAGCTATTTCCTCTCCTAGCCTAGACTTAATTTATTCAGCAGGAAACGTTAGGTAAACCACTACAGTGCATTTCAAGGGAGAATCAATCTGTTTTGATTATTATTATTCTATGTATTTGTCGTATTGTCAGAATTCTTTAGACTCGGTCATCATGTTGGCAGAACATGGGTTTCGTGCTATGAAAACACACACTACACGCGGTACACTGCTTTTATCGAACTAACAAATTCAAACTCAAACTCTTTATTGCATGCATGTGTATACATTTAGTTGTTACATATAAATAAGTAAGTTCCAACATGAAACCCAAATAAGTAAGTTCCAACATGAAACCCGGTTAGGGCACGGCAACATAAAAATTTAATAACTTGTAATTACAATCCAACACAATAACACTAGACACCATAAATTGGGTACAGTTCCGGGACTTCGTGACTCCGCCGCGATCAGACATTCAACCTCATCCTCGCTGCGAGCACGAAACATCACGACTCTGTAGAAGCGCGCTTAGGTGTGGGTAGACTGGTCAGAAGGTCACGTGATGCCACCTTTGGCGCGCTTGCCTATTTATTTTCTGTCCGTACTAAGGACCGGATTCGACATATTGTTATTGTATCTACATTTGAACATGGTATCATATTCGTGAAATTACTCTTCTGGTGAGTTTACTAGGCTGGTTGCGCATTTTTATACTACTATACCTAGTTCCCATCTTATCTGAAAATGTTTCTGACAGGAGTTAGTTAGCTCAGTTATCCATAGAGCGTCGTCATACATATAAAACATAAAAATACATATAAAATATAAAACATACATATAAAGAAAACAAACAGGCACGGTAGATTCAGGGACTTTTTTTTCATTTCGCATGTATTTGATGGCGAGCGTTTTAGATCACTAGACCTGAAAAAAACTTTCATAAAGCCAAAGGTTATACCTACATACATAAACACACGCCTTTTCCTATGAGGGTAAGCAGAAATCACAGAGCGCTACCTGCTACGTTCCCAAAGGTTATATGCAAAATTATTACACTCGCACATAAAACGACTCACAACCGCACCCAAGTTCCCGCACAGATAATATTTTCCGAAGCGCTGCAAATTGGTTGATACCTACTGCATAAATAATCTGTATTTCGTTGAAATAATTTCAGTTTCGGTACCGTTATGTAAGGCATTTGCATTTATAGGGCGTCAGGTTGACGGGACCAAGTTACCGAGAAATCAGTGGGTGATTTTAATAAATTATGGTTAGTAGCCAATTATTTATCGTGGATATAGCCTTGTTTCATTGCATTAAAGCATAATTTTCTTTGACATTAATTTTTTTCTTTCCTCTTTAGATGTTTTCTTGCAAAAATATTGACGGAATGATCGCTCGTTGACTTTGAAGATTACAATCTTGAGAGACTTTGAGATCGATCTGACATCTTGATTACGAAAAGTTTTCGCCGAGTGGATACAGGATTTTGGAAGATGATTATTTGAGTGTGGCTCGATTCTTTGATTATTTATTTTGTTCCTTTTCGATGTATTTAGCTTATGGCCATTATGGTACTTACCGGTGCGTGGTTCAAAACTCATAACTTTCGTTAAAGTATTTTCTTACTCCATTTTGAGTTCTAAACTATTCTATAACTTATTTATATTTTGAGTTATATTATTCATCTTGATTCGCTTTTTGTAACTTAACTCTCTTCACAAACTTTGTGCATGACAATTCATTCAGTGGATACAAAAAAACCTCTTGAAATGATAAAAGTTTAATTTTCATTTTTCCTTTAACACTTATTTATCTAAAAACTGCAGACATACTAAACTTCGTGCCTCAGCAAATATCTGATTAAAAAAAATAAAATAAACAAAACATCGCCTCTGGATCGGCGCCAAACGAAAAATTACACAGTTGCAGCTGCTCTTTTCTGTCTGTGCATATTAAAATTATACTTATGTAACAAGCTGGAATAAATTGGTTTGAAGACGTTCACAATTTTCTTATTTCGAGACTTGTCATATTGTACGAAGGTAGAGTAGAGTTATGACTTTATGAGCGCCATGTCTTGCCAGAATTAGTGAATTACATAGTTCTTTTTTTAGGGCTGATGGTTCAGATGCAACGATTTGACGCTTTGTCTAGATTAGATGTGTCAAATTGTAGTTTTGTTTTTCTGCAGAAAATTGTAAAAAAATTAACAGTATATTAAGATATACTGTTAATTTTTTTAAAAGAACTTTGCACGTCTTACCCGAAAACGCTGATTATCTTTGAAGAATTGTGGCAGCTTGGTATTTTGTTCAATGAATTGCCATATAATAAATTGAAATAAAAACAGACCACATTTTCATTGAAATTACTAGTCTCTGTTTGACTAACAGTATAATTTCACAGACCGAACACACAACAAATTCCAAAATTCATCTTTGTTATTAAAAGCAATTACCCTAAAATATTTCGCCGCGAACGATTTCATTTCTCAAAGGTCCAGTGAGGTTGTGTGACCATGCATATTGATGAGACCTCCGCGATACTCCTGCTCGCCTGGTCTCCTAAGTTTTACTTAATTGTCACTCAGCCATTCTGCCTCTTAACTGTCTCTTAAGTTAATGACTTGACTAATTTGTCTTGGCAAGTTATGGGTTAATAATTTTATATGAGAAGTAGTATGTTAGTTCGATGATTTTATTATAAAGACGAAATTTACCCTGTGACTTCTTAAGGCATTAGGCTCGCTCCTATTACATTGGACTAAAACATAACTCGCAAAATGTGGACTGTACGTGCACTCCTGCCTAACCCTTCGAGGATTACAGGCTTGATGTTATGTTCATACTTATGGTAAATCAGGTACGACTTCGATTTTATTTTCGCTTATAAAGAAGGTTTTGCATCTCAAAACCATTTCTTGTAAAATAATTACACTAAAGAATATGAACATTAACTACATCAAATTAAGGTTCATATTCATTATGAATCGGTAACTGTTCTCGGCAAAGCAAAGTCAAGGTACAGCAAGTATGTGAATTTCGCCGTCAGCATGTTACTCCTGATTAAAGTCCATGTAGACTCCGCGCAAGTTCTTACAAACCTAGCTGTTCTCACTAATTGCGTTTTGATATTATGTAGGTAAATAATATCTAACATCGTCCTACAACGAGATTTTATATTTTACTACGAAGTTAATAATTAACAATGTTTTTCTCAAAGGAAATAAGTTGTATGTATGGATGGAAGGAGGTGGCAGGCGGTCTACGGTCCTGCCTACCGCCCATGGGAAAAAGGTGTAAGATTATGTATGTATTTTCTCGAAGGAAAACGTTTAAACTATTTTACAATTACCGTCCCTAAACTGTGTGCCAAACATTTCAATATTACACAAAGATGGTCAATACCCCTAAAGTTTTTGTTTTCGTCAATATTTTTACTTCTTTCCCATCGAATCCACTAAAAGCTATTATATTATATAAGTTGAGGGTGATATAATGGCATTTTTGGGGTATCCCTCAATATCCTCGGTGTTGAAAGGACTTTACGAAGAATGCCGTAAAAGCGTAACTTGATAATCTTCTAAGTTTTGGTGACATGCCGTTGAAAATGTTTCGGGGATTAGGTTGTAAGCGATTAGCGATTTTTAAGAGTTAAAAAAAAATACTTTTATACATTATGTATGCATAATAAGCCTAAAAAGACGCTCCATTAAAAAGACCAAATAATGTAACAATGCTGTAATGTAACAGTTCCGATTCGACGATTACATCAGAGAGGAGAACCGAGGATTTCAGTGCGCAACCTGTATCGAGAAAGTAATAATGAGGTCTTGTTTGTGTACAGAATTTAATCTTGCATTACTACATTACAGGTGAATGATTTGACGAGTTCCCACAATTGGAACACAGACTTACTCTTTATGAGAGAGTAACGAATCCAAGATACAAATTCACCACACGAGCCCAGTGCCAGTAGGTGACATGTCTTCGATTTTTTTGTTCTAGAAGGTGTGGCATTAATTTGAAGCGATTATTAACTCCTTTATTTTACAGCGTTGAAAAAAGTTTTAAGGATATTTATTTACTGTAGTTTCTTGGGTCAGTCACAGATAGAAATTTTTGTTTTATTTATTCTTGAATTTTATAGGTTTTAATTCTCAAAAGTAAGTCAGCCTCATCATACAGATGAGGTTTAATTTTCCAATTTCCTTCTGGCGATGGCGACTAAAATAGCCTAGGTCTGAATATTAACGTTACACTCAGTATCGATGTGCAACAGTATACGGTTACAACTAACACAAAAAATACACCCGCTGACGCTTATGACTTGAATGAATCCAATAAAACTTGGTTTTATTGTCACATTCACATTTTTGGGTTTACGACGCAATCGTTGAACGGCCACTACATTAAATCCATAATATTATATATTTTTTTAATGTTATATTTTCGAAATATCATATTTTTGGGCTTTGTGTAACCCTTCCTGGTTGTAACTTTAAACTTATGATGTTTTTAACTTCCATATCTTTTTGTAACATAAATATGATGAATATCGGTGGTGCTCCCGACCAGACCATGGCCAACTTGATGGAGTGTCCGGGGTCCCACCTGCACTAAAGTGTATGTAAACTCTGGCCGCCTACTGTGCACAAGTAATTCGATATATCGTACCGTCGATACGAAAGAAACATTAATAAATAGTTAAGTCAAGCCTTATTTATGACTTTATTTTTCATGATGAGGCATTTACGAAACTTTTGCCTTTTTTCATTGAAAGTACTTAAGTACCTTCGTTAAATAATAATTTATAAAAGTGTTCCTGGCATTGCACAACGATTGGGCCTCAAAATCTGCGTTTATGCCGGTTCGCTTCAGGCCATTAGACGCGATGAGACCGCAACCAGTCCAGAGCAAAACTACAGGCGAGAAAAACAGCGGATTAAAAAACAAGTGCAATAAAAGTGGAATGTATCTGGTGTTGGATAGAAAATAATGACTGGGTAAAGTATTTGTAGCAGATTCATAGCAATACTGCTAGTTATCGATTACAGGAATAATGATACAAACGAATACGAATTGTCAAAAAATATTAATAGTAATATTTTGAATGGAAGCGAACATTTTCACTGTCCCTTCAGGTTTCCCAGTATCGCTGTTACGTATCGATGTTATGAGTATTCTGTGTTATAAGTAGTTATCTTGTAAAAAGGAACTAAAGGTCCAACAACAGTTTTTTTTGTATGTTATCTTATCCATTATTTCACTGGTGTCCAAAGGCGTCCCCTTACTCCTCCCAAACCTCTCTATCCTGTGGACAGAGAATACTATTACTTCAAAAAAACATACAATCTTTTGTCCGTGGTTTTAACATCCCTCCTCAGTCCGCGTTATCACTCATCAATTTAATGAGTGACGGCTGCCAGCGGTGGCCATTAATCTCGCGGAAGCGGGCGCTGCACATTGTCATGGTAATTACGGCCTTTCCTTCTACTGTCTGGGTTTGAAATTCAACCGACGCCATTTACGTTTAAGGTTTGAGAAAAATCTGGCAACATGTTTTTGTAGATTTTAAGGGTTTAGTTTTGTGAAAAAAAGGATTTTGGAATGCTTAGAAATTTGACGGCCTATTTGACATTTTCGTCGTGGTACTGCTTGCATGTTCCGGTAAAATTCTTTAGTGGCCACGGTAAAAAGTTACCATTCAAAAGTTATTGTTAACTGATAATGAATAGCATTATTTACAACAACAATTTATGCTAATATTATAAAATTTGTGTACGATGGATAGTAGGTAATCATCTTTAAAAAAAAACCAATTTGTACAGCAATAATTAATGTTGCTGAAGTGAAGTAAGCCTCAGTATCTATTCCTACAGTAAATAAATGGTGAGCTCAAACAATAAATCCTAATTAACACATCTAATTGCGGATTTTGATGAGGCACACAAATAGGTCGTGACCTTACGTAGGTACTCGCAAGAAAAGTTCCAAACTTTCGTTAAAATCTTTTACAATATCCTTCTTCTGTCCTCCAACAATACCGTAACGTAAACTGTAGAGTTTGATGGACGGCAAGTTTAAACAACAAAAGAAATCAATATCGATTAAACTCGTTTTCATCCAACGAATTTCCGGAGTATTCCCGTTTGAGCACCTATTTTAAGAGCACCTATACCTTGAGCACCAAAGGTATTCCCATTTGAGCACCAACCATTTTAATAGCTTGGTGCTCAATGGGGAACAAAAAAAATATTCAACTTTATTCCCTTTTGAGCACCTACGGTGCGGTAGCTAATAGTGATGAGGTGGTTAATAAAACGTATCGATAAAAATGGCAGTACTTTTACTATCATATTATTTTAGGAAACCAAGCAATTCTTATTTATCACAATCAGCCTTATGTTATTTTCTAGGTAGCTCACCTACATAAGACAAATAATAGAAATCACATTTCTGGTAACAACAGTATAGTCTTTATACCTTGTTTTTAATAATTAAAATTTCTTATTAATACTTACATATTCGTATAATATACAAGCAAAGCTTTTAATCGCTCTGGAAAAATATGAACTCTGTACATTTTTTATTAATATTACAATTAGCCTTATGTTATTACATAGGTACTCACCTACATAAACAAATGAAGAAATCACATTCCTCGTAACAACAGTATAGAGTCTAAATGCTTCTTGTTTTTAATTAATAGTAGATTATGCACCAAGGGGATAAAGTAGTGTCTTAATATGTAGCGGGCGTATTGAATCCTTAGCAAAACGAAGAATTCTAGCGTTAACTCCGAGCAAAGCGAGGGAGTTAAAACAAGAATCCTGAGTGCAGCGTGGGAATCAAGGTCGCCCAAGACGAAGGCACCTTTATCCCCGAGGTGAATACTCTACTTTTCACACCATCTACGAGACAATAAAAGCAGTAGTACTAGAATCAAAGTATTTTTTTTTTTAAATAAGAAATAATGTCTGTTAGGTCTACTAATTATATATAAAGTAATTTGTTGTATAACAATGAACAAAGCAAAGTAATTTTCAGTATACGCGCCTCTTTTTTATTTAATTAAAAGCTTTTATTTAACTTGCAATGTATGTATGTATGTTTGTTTGTTACGGTGGAATCTTGGAAGCTGAATTAGAACCACTTTCCGATGTCTGATTGAGCTGAAATTTTGCACACACCTTTGGTTCTTAAGACAACACATTCTTATGCCAGACGTAACTTGATCCAGCAGCCAAGATTGTCTTCTCATGGGGGAACTCCTCAACGGTTAATAGCGTGGACATGTAACTTTGCATACGATTTCATATTTGGTGGATAATTACAATTTGTATCATGACATCAACCTGCAGCCAGGATCGTCTTCTCACGAGAGAACTCCTCAACGGCTAATAGCGTGGACACGAAACTTTGCATACGAGTTCATATTTGATGCATAATCACGATTTGTATCATGAATTCAACCTGCAGCCAGGATCGTCTTCTCACGAGGGAACTCTTCAACGGTAAATAGCGTGGACACGAAACTTTGCATACGAGCTCATATTTGATAGATAATCACGATTTGTATCATGAACTCATCTGTTTTCCAGAACGACTAAAAACTTTACTTGTATATATTATACGAGTGTGTAAATTTTAATAAGAAATTTTAATTTAAAAACAAGGTATAAAGACTATACTGTTGCTACGAGGAATTTGATTTCTATTATTTGTCTTATGTAGGTGAGGTACCTAGAAAATAACATAAGGCTGATTGTGATATAAATAAGAATTACTTGGTTTCCTAAAATTAGTATGATAATAAAAGTACTGCCATTTTGATCGATATGTTTTATTAACCACCCCATCACTATTAGCTACCGCACCGTAGGTGCTCAAAAGGGAATAAAGTTGAATATTTTTTATTGTTCCCCATTGAGCACCAAGCTATTAAAATGGTTGGTGCTCAAATGGGAATACCTTTGGTGCTCAAAGTACAGGTGCTCTAAAAATAGGTGCTCAAACGGGAATACTCGGAATTTCCGACGGAACGGATATTGAATGGCAGAGCCTGTCTAAAATTCATTAGTCTGGCTAGACCAACTGCCGGTGTTCGCGGGCGATGGAGGTAATTTAATTACACTGTGGAAAAAAAAAAGGATTTTCTCTTCGTTTGTCAGACAAAATGCAAGGTACTTAAAAGTTAGGAGTGTTTTAATTTTAAATGTTTTAATGCAGATTAGGAAAAGTTTGTGCAATCTTTTTGGTGGAATGATTTTATTGGATTTCTACCTGGATATGTTCTCTGATTCTTATTCTTGATTGCACATAAAATTAAAAGATATACACACAAATAATATATAGCTTATGTACAACGGTGAGCTTAACCCAGAAATGGGTTTTCTTACAGCAAACCTTATTTAACAGAAGTATTTGCCAAAGAGGATACAGCTTTGTGCATGAACAGTACTTTTAAAACTTAATTCAACTTATTTTATAAACTAAACTAATACCTACATACAATAAACGTAATACATACTATACATACATAGATCAACATACATATAAAATACTATATGTATATATACTATGACTAATATATATATAGATTCATCCCCGTATCATTATGAAACAGGGTCATACAACAGGCGTCTTGCGATAGCGGCTGTGTTTAAAACACATTAAAGCGGTCGTTTGAAGACTATAGATTATATTATATAGAGATTTTAGACAATATGATAGTAAACATTATTGGAAACATAGATATATATCCAAAGAAAGGAAAATTGCTGCCTTTAACTCTTGATTGAATTGAATTTGAACCTCTTGATATGTGGGCTCTCAAAGACCTTGAAAATTACCTATGGATACGAGGTGTTGAAGTAAATACATCAACATTCATCATCATCAATCTCCACCTCCTTTTTGCCATATCATCGTTCACACTCACACATAATATATCTACATACGACACAATTAATAATACTTTACTGGCAATCATGACTACAGAACAGGTCTGTATTTTTACGATTCCCCTTTGTGTTGTTCAGTAACCAGTCGAATACTTCAAACTGGTTAACCGCTACGTATCCATGATTTAATCTGTTTATTTTATAAATATTTATATGTCACGTAGACGAAGAAAAATCCAGATCAAAAACAAAATATTTTATTTTACATAGCCCTACACGGATACTTATAAAACGTCGACACAAGGTGCACGGTTTGCGTTGGTCGTTTCTTGTGGAGAAGAATCGGCAAGAAACTCCATGGTTACTCTTTTAAAATAATTTGGTTTTACAATATTTAAATGTTACAGCGTTAGTACTTAAGTATGAGAGGACAGCTTAGGCTCGACAATAAGTCGTTGATTACTACAAAACGAAGAACAAGATAAAAAAAAACAAATATTAATTGATTATGCTTGAACATATTTATCGTGTTGCCCGAATGCACTTCATTTATAAGTAGATTAAGTAATATACAGGGTGTAACGGAAAGGTTATATACATACTAAAAGGTGTGCTACAGATCAAACTAAACATGTTTCTCCATGGGACAAACATCGTAATAGCGAAAAAAATATCAGCTGGCCCATACATTTGGGTCGAATAGGTATTGCAATTTTGTATGGGGCAGCAGATAATTTTTTCGCTGAAAAACATGTTTTATGATGAGAAACATGTTCAGTTTGATGGTCTGTAGCACACCCTATAATATGTATATACCCTTTCCGTTACACCCTGTAGACGCGATAATTAATATTGTATCGTATAACAGACTGGTGTCGGCAAGTTCACGTCCAAAACGCGTATTTTACGTAAGGAACAATTAATATAAAGTAAACCATTACAATACTACCAAACGAAATTACAAGACAAATACACGTAAGGTAATTTAACATTCTTTCTCCTCAAATTAGAAATTCCTTAAGCAACCTTCTCGACAATGACAGCCCTTGATGAGGCACATTAAGAAGCCTGTTACACACTTTTGTAGTCTGTAAACAAATACACAGAATAGTACATACAGAAGGCCACCCCGAACAACAAGCGGAGACAGGAGCACGCACACTAAGCTGTGAAGTGTACCTACGCCAATCCCAAGTCGAGTCTACACGGTAAAATCGAATTAAGTGAAACACCGCAGTTATCATAATTAAGTAATATCGACACTATGAACATTATAAAAAAAAAAAATTTGACGACTTTTAGGGCCAACGGCTGTAGTGTTGTTACTTGAAATATAAATAAAAATCTGTTATTTTGATTTAAGTAAACGATAGGTAATCTGAGCCCGAAATTTACATAATTTTTTTTAGCTGTCCCTAAAAAATATCCGCCCCTAAGACGACCTACTGACACTAAATTTAAAAAGGTGTACGTTTATAATCTTGAACAACATTAGAAATCAAGAGTCACCCAAATTAAGGTACTTTAAATTCCTTTTCGGATTTACGGTAAACCAAAACTAATGTAGTAGATCTGGGCCTCAGATAACCTATCTCAATCGATAGCCAGTCGCAAGCACGAATCGACGAAATCACGCTTGCACTCACCGTACGTGAAGGGTGTCTATGTGTGCGTGTGATTTCGTTTATAGTATGAACTTAACCTTCTGTATCAACTATTCTGTAAACATGTAAGTACCTGTGCTTAAGCAAAGAGTTGTAAAGACGAGGGGACGCGTTCTGAAGCGTTTGGAGCGAATTCAAAGGTCACACACTGTGTCGTGCAAGTTAGCACCTACGTATTAGTGTGTTTTATGTAAAAGAAAGGCACAATATTTCTGTACAATGTAAGGTTTTGAAATAATGACAGAGTTAAAGCTTGAAAATTTTACGCATGTTTCGACCATAGGGCGTAGACATGGTTGTCTAGGCCCTATGGTCGAAACATCTGACTGAAACTGTTGTATATGATTAACTATTACTATGTGGAATACCGGAGGTTTCTGCAAATAGGCTGCAGCGTTACGCACTTTTCTTAAGTGGTTATAATTACACGATTGAGTACATACGCAGCGCTGATAACAGCGCAGATTACTTGTCGCGCGCCAGTCTACCGGACTACGAGTTAGCGACGCTAAGAGGGGGGTGCGGCTACGAAGCCGACGATAGTTTAGTGCCGGTAGAAGATCGCGCGTCTTATGTTAACTTCGTTATCGATGGCAGTTTGCCAGTTACGCGTAATGAGATTCATAATGAAACCATTAAGGATGCAATATTGAATAAAGTCGTATCATATATTGTTAAGGGGTGGCCTGAGCGGTTATCGGACATATCAATCAAACCTTATTTTTTATGTAAAACCCAGTTGTCCTATGAAAGCGGTTGTATCATGCGAGGGCATAAAGTAATAATACCCGAAACACTCAGAACTAAATTATTATCGGAACTACATAAATCACATTTAGGGATCGTGAAAACGAAAGCTGAAGCTCGCAGTAGATTTTGGTTTCCGGGAATAGATAACGCGGTAGAAAAAATGATCGCGGATTGTGAGGTTTGTTTACAGTTGAGACAGTCACCAGCGCGTGCGCCGCTAGCGCAATGGCCACACTCGCCGCAGGCGTTCTATCGCATTCATATTGACTTCCTCGGCCCCATACATAATCGTTCGTTTTTGGTAATTGTAGATGCGTACTCAAAGTGGGTAGAAGCGTATGATATGGGTACAGGTACGTCGACAAGTTCGTTGATTAATAAATTGTATGAATACATGGCCAGATTTGGCTTACCGCATACCATAGTCAGTGATAATGGCACGCAGTTTACTTCAACAGAATTCAAAATGTTTTGTACATCAAACGGAATATCGCATGTGACGTCGCCAGCTTATCACCCGGCCAGTAACGGGCAGGCAGAAAGCTATGTAAAGGTAGTAAAGAAGGGAATTAAATCCTGTATGTTAAGTAATAACAACACCAAGGGTTTGAACAACAAGTTATTTAAATATCTATTCGACTATCGAAATTCCGTCCATTCAGCAACGGGCTGTTCACCTGCCCAGTTGGTCTTCGGTCATAAGCTGCGATCGCGATTAGATTTAATCAAACCAAACCTACCTTCTCCGTCGTCTGTCACTCTCACTCGTAACGTCGAAAACCAACAGTGTTCGCAGTCTAAGGGGTTAAATGGCGACAAGGCTACCAAATATTTTAAGGTTGGAGACTATGTGTTGTATAAAAAAAACAACATAAATAAGCAAGGGTCATGGAATAAAGGAGTAGTAATTAAAAGACACGGAAAAGTAATATACATCATAAAGGATTATATAACTTCGTGTAATGTAAAAAAACACAAAAATCAATTAATAGCATACAAAGGTACAGCACGACCATCCCACGAGATAGGGGATTGCCCTATTGAAGTTGATGACATCACTCCACAAGGACCTCCAGCGCCAAACCCAACACTCCCAGTGGACGACCAGGAGTCAGACACAGGAGGGGAAGGGAATAGTGAGAGAAATGGAACAGAAACACCGACTGGCAAATCAAAAGAAGAAGACGACGAATTCCATGAGGCAACAGACGAGACTCATGATGAAACTCTCGTGGAGGCAAGGTCAGCCCAGATCCCTACGGGCTCAGAAAGGCAGATGAGTGACGGGACAAAACTGCGAACTGTACCTAGGGTCGATTATAAACAGTTTTACTAGGAAAATTATATCATGTTTATGTTGTCAAGCTATGGGGAGGATTGTTGTATATGATTAATAGTTAATATGAGGGTGGTTGCATCCACTCCTATATAAGTTGTGTCGCTTGCCAAATAAACTCAGTGTGCTACCAGCTACCCGTTGTTTTACTTGTGTCCGCATACTTATCAGAAACAGTGATGTCATTTTCGAAATATGGAACGGTTTGAGTATATTGCCATTTATTTAGGAGGTCTTGTCGCATGAATAATTGAAGAATAAAGACTTTCAAAATCTCATCATTCAAATTAATGCCGTCTACTTAAAGAAATCAACTCAAAAGTAGTTTGTTTCTTTAACGTAGCCCAAAAAAATCCCCATTAAATATTAACGCCTAAAAATCAAATATTTAAAACAAAGTCACGTCTCTATAGGATCAGATAGATAACAGCACATTTTATACAGTTGTTTGGAATAGTGAGGTTACATTTCAAATTCCGTAAAACCGTGATTCCGAAGTCCGGAGATACAAAGTCGCGTTCTATTATGCAAACATATTATGCAAACAAGGCTGATCCCATTGCAAACACTTAGGCAGTTGTATTTACGTTAAACATTAAATAGTTTGAAAACATAGTTAATAGCAGTTGTAGGAGTTAATGAGTAGTGCCCAGACTTTATAACATCCATGTAATAAATAGATGCGTAAGGTACAATGCTGAAAGTGACCGCAACAGCAAACCCGGCCAATCGATATGATAGACCAATTGTGTAATTACCATGATTTAGTGAAGAATAGAATGAGAACAGCGGTGGCTCAGTGGTAGTCCCGACTTACGAGCAGTAAGCCATGGGTTCGAACCCAGGCAGGCGCATTACTTTGTATAATTTATTTCATCACCGCTGCCCTCAAAAACGGTGAAGGAAAATATCGTGAGGAAACCGGTATGTCCAAGAACTAAAAATTCGAAGACATGTGACATCTACCAGCCCGCACTGGGCCCGCGTGGTGGATTACAGCCCACTCCCTCTCATAGAGAAGAGGCCTGTTTCACAGCAGTGGGAACATTATAGGCTGATGATGATGAGTCAAGAATAATTTAGGTCTCGAGTTCGAACCTATGACACGCACTTCTGATTTTTCGGATTCATGTGCGTATTGACCAATTATCACTTGCTTCGTTAAAGGAATACATCGTGAGAAAACCAATCGGCATGCCTGAGTGTTATTTCTCGACGGCATGTAAAGCCACATACACACACAGCGCACACATAGCGTGTACATTACGTGTTTAGTAATAGTTAAATAAGGTTTTTTTTAAATATGTATTATTTTATTTTTACTGTATAAGATTATTTTGTGTATTTTATGTATGGGCCTTAGTTGCCTGATAATAAAATGATTGATTGATTGATTGAAAGCCAAGTCAGAGGCCCATGGGCCGCATAAAAAGCCTGACACCAGGAGGACGAACCACACGAAAAAGAGAATAAAGATTGTTGTGATTAACATCAGAAAATTTACTCTGATGCCTATGATAAGTTCTGCAACAGTATCCACGTAATTCTAAACCAGATTTTTAAACCTCTGGGTCATAACAATATAGTACCTCATGCATGACGTATAACAATGGCAATCAAAACATTCTAACATGTATTGCATACTTTCCACTACCTACGGGGTGTAAATCACCTCATCACGAAGCCGAGCACCAAGCATTCTGTTCATGAAACTAAGTAAATTTACGCAAAAAATATTGCTGGGAAACAACTCAAAACATTGTGCTGATGGACGGATTGAATAGTACGGGGGTCGTGGAGGTGTCTTACATTAAAAACTTGTATTTAAAAAAATACTTGTCAAAAAGTTGGAACTTTGACCCCCAATATCTCCGTAACTAGAAGGATCCCAGGTATGGTGTAGAACAAAAAAATGATCGCAGTGTCGGGGAAAACCAGTGCCTTTCGGCTTCGTTAAGAGGTGTTTTACACCCTTTATATACCTACCATCCAACCATTGTCTTTCCATCCATAACCCAAACAACGGTATCAACAGTAAAACCAATAAAACAGCAGTTTTCCGTCCCTACCGCCATTTTGATGACGTTTCATAGCGGCTGCCTATAAAGATTAGTGCCCACTTGCGCTTTTAATTACTCGACAATAGCGCCATCTGACGTGTGCGTTAGGAACTTATGGCTGGTAAAGATGTGGCGGCCCGGTTGGTTTATGTATGTACAAGTGATTTCAGATCTTTTTGAGTAGGTAATTTGGATCAACTCTTGTTTTTGTTATATGATTGGCAAAGGTATTATTTTCATTGGACTTTGAGGTGACTGCAGTTGACTAGAAGGGACGTACGCATGATATTATGTTTGTTTGTTAAAAGCATCTCACATATAAAAGCCACTTGGTGAGTAGGTTGACCCTTTTGAAAAAGTTATATACTTTTTGTTGTTTGTTAAGAGGACGAATTCTCAACGAAAGACCAGAATAATTTTTATAGATATAGAAACTTTCGACGTTCAGTTTAACTCGAATATGACATGTGTAGATAAAATACAAACCTGATTTAGGGATTGCACCCGTTATAAAATCAATGCCCCTAAAATATTATCTCAAATTAATCATAAAACAAGAGAAATTCAACTAAATTTTAAAATACAAACGAAGCACTCTAATTATTTTATTTGATATGAACTTCGTTTGCTTTTCTTACCCAACAAACATTATTATATGAACAAAAGCAAATGTTTTCAAAAGGTTTCAATGATACATCAAAGGTTCTAGTAGAGGTTCGTAGTAATTGCTTTTCTTCAATAAACGCAGAGTGAGTACTTCAGTGCATCGCCTTGTTTGACTAGGCTCTGAGAATCGTGAGGAGTTCGTGACGCAACGTTATGTTGATGAAGATAATATTTTCTCGCTTGAACACTTTTTTAATTTCATAAGCTCCTGGTATTAGGGCTTCATTGTTTAATTAGCTATGCAAAGTTTTATAATTAAGGAACAAATGGATTCTTTAAGTATTAAATTAATTGGACACGAAACAAAAAGAAAGAAATTATTTTGTATTATATTGTTCGACTTTTTCTATATTTTTAAAATCTTGTTTTAGCTTGTATGTACCTAACGTGATAGATAAAATGGCCGTCTTTAGCCACATAAAAAAAGTATCGTGTTGGGTGGACACAACGTTTTCAGTTAGGTCCTCAAAAGTAAGTGGAAAACATTTACAACGTGATATATTATATATATTTTGTAATAAATTACCAAGCATCCATAAATAGTTGATTAGATACAATTATAATATTACTACAATTTCGAGAATTCTGTTGTTTCAGTACGCCTACTTAATAATAACTCGGCATAACAGCTGCTTCACCCACGTATTCAATATTTTATTTTCCTAATAAATCAACAGTTAATCAATTCAAGAACGTTTACGTCGTCGAGAACTTTAGAACTAATGTTTTAAGATACAAATTGGGAAATCAATGCCAGATGCAAAGACATGATTAGCAGCAGCGCTTGTCACCACTAGTAGTATTGTATAAACAATATAATAAAAAAGTTATTTAAATAAAATAAACCAACTTCAAAATTGTAATTTATTTTGTTAATAACTAAATAAAACGAGAAATATAGGTTTTATCATTTAAAACATCTAAAATACCTAAATATGGCAACTATTTTTTGAGGGTCGGTGCTTGCCAGTCGGTTCGAATTGAAACATTAGTTTTATTGGATAGCCAATATTCATCTAGGACTGCTATAAAGCTATATAACATCACGATACTATACGGTTAAAACCGCCGATCGCATCTATGCCTAAATATTAAGGCTGACATCGACCTCTTATATAGCTATTATAATAGTCGATAGAAACACAGAAAAATCCTGAATCTACTAAAAATCAGCTCTTCTAAAGTCTCATTTCATAAAAATTACGGTGGAAACCTCAAAACATAATGAACTATTAAGGCATTAATTATTAAACGGTCAAACCTTACTAAATAGAACAAGTTAGTTTTGGCCCTAATGTTAGCGATAACTCAATATTAACAGCGCGTTCATATTTGTAATTTGTGTTAACGCGTTATTGTTTACAAGAACTATTATTTATCTAAAAACAACAATAGTTTTCCTACCCTTCATAGGTATAATTTTACAGTAAATCATGTTTTATAGTGAGAAGAGGCCAACCTTTTAGTTAATAAAACCTTTGCCGGAGAAGAACAATATAAGCATTTTAATACACTGTTTTGTTCTTTTTTGTTGTACATCAGTAACTGCATTACACAGAGTCTTTATTTTCTGGGAGGATTTAGTAGTGTGCCTATAATACACCAACATTTTGCTAGTTTTGTATAGGTCACATGTAGTAAAAGGGATATAGCCATCAACCGAGCACCAACACAAGGTCTTTATCGCATCAGTAGCGCGTGCCACCATTAAATAACCAAGCAGTATTAGGCACTGACAGAGGCACATTCAATGAAGTTTTTGACAAAGTAAAAGTCACTAGCCTCATCATCTGCATAGCCTTTTCCGAAACTATCTTGGGGTCGGTTTCCAGTCTAACCGGATGAAGCTGAGTACCAGTATTTTACATGAAGCGATTAAACTCAGTAACTCGGTAATACGATACTCCTTTTGTAAGACTGGATGTCAGACTTTTGGCTTCTGACTACTCGTAACGACTGTCAAAGATCTACAAATGACAGCCGGGACCAACGCCTTTACGTGCTTTCCGAGGCACGGAGGAAACTCGGTATGTAATTATGGTCATCTATCCACGGACCAACCTCGGCAAGCACGGCTTAACCTTAAAGATCGACCCAGGGGGCTGCTATTATTTAGCCACGAGCTCCTGCACAATCAGAGTTTACATTAATCTTAAATCTTAAGTGAGTTTATTCAAACTTCATGACTAATCGAAACAACCACTCCTTTAAACAAAACTTTACCTCCTACTGCCACTGAACCCCTGGTAAATAATCGTAGATTAGTGAAACAAGCTAGTAATCCTACAAACTCATCATTATTGGGTGTCTGCTTGCAATGTTTACAAGAAAGTTTAGGGTTGCCGAGTTTCAGTTACAGCGAAATCGTTTCTATTTTGAGGCAACCAAAAAGTTTTGTTGATACGATTTAAGTTCGAATTAGTTTTTTTGAGAAATCAATGTTATTTGAACTGTGAAAATACTCGTTGAATGAAATAATTTATCAAGTTACGCTATGGCTGTTTAAAATTTCTCTGTTTAAAATATGTGAATATACTCGTACAGCTGCCGTTAGCAAAGGCGCTCTCAAAATTCATTTCATTATTTTTTCAACCTTAAGTCCAATTATTATTCTTATGTCCTTATATTATCTAGCAAGCCATATATACGAAAGTATCTACGTTTACCAACGGATTATTTCTGTAAGTTTCACAAAAAATAATAATTGAGAAGTAAATAACTAAGTCTAGGTATTAACAAAGAACTGCATGCCACCTTTTAATAAATAAATATACGCACTCTGCAGTAGCGTTTCAAATTGAAAACGACGACCTTGCCTTGCTTATGAGAAGCTTGCAAATAAAAAAATATGTACTACATAATCTAGGAAAATCTCTCTGTTCTACTTAGGGGAAAAGCTTTCTTCATATTACGGTGTTATTAAACTAATAGGATCTAATTTTCAATTATTTTTTTAAATAAATTATTGTTATTTACAAACTGCAAATAGATCTAAAATAATAATAAAATATGCACAGGTATGAAAATTACCTGGTGACGGTTGCGGGGATCAACTGGATGAAAGTCCCACGGGACTGGTCAATGTGGCGCTACTTGGGGGAGGCCTATGTCCAGCAGTGGACGTCTTTCGGCTGAAATGATGATGATGATGATGAAAATTACAGGGCGTTAAAAAATTCGTCCACATCGCTGTTAACAAGAAAAGTGCCCAGAACGCTGGCCGCATTCCCACGATCACAAAATTTTATTGAAATTGGTTGGCTGGTTTCGGAGGTTAGCTTGTACGAACATAGTGATACTTATGTTTTATATTGAGTTTTATATTCACACTGACGTTTATTACCGCTGTAACTTACATTGAGCAACACCTAAATCCATAACAAACAAAATGTTTTTATTTAATCATTAATAATTGACCACAGTACGATACGGAACGAACAAGGTCGTGTACACACAAAATGGCAGTCCTATACAAACAACTTCCGGAGCCAAACTTAGAGTAAACATATTAAACTTGTAATCGCTTACTGAATCCACCCCTAAACTCACCTTTTCATGGAATTGACCGACACAGGAAAGATGTAACAGCTTTGTAAGTGTTAAGAGGAAAGTGGTACGTGTTTGCTACGGCGTAGGCAGTCCTGCTACGGCGTAGTCAATATTGCTACGCTGCCAGCCATGCAGTGGTTTAGCAATTCAAATTAAGTGGTTTTAAAGTCATGTCTTCTTTATTTGATTCTTTTAACATTTTTAAAAGCTATTTTGTAATTATACACGGTCTCAATAATTATCACGTCAATCAACACGCTAATTTGACCTTACCGTAAATTACAAGTTGACAAGTTATACATTATTGTCAAATTAATTATTTTAAATAATTACTCCTATCCTCGCTTGTTTGCTAAAAACTTTATTATATTATATTTTAAGAAAATAATTGACGTTATAAATAAAACTGTAGAAATATTTCCGTCCATCTTGGAAGACTGCCAAAGATATGAGAGACCGGTAGTCATCATGTCTCGCTTCTTTATTTGTGAGGATATTTTCATTTTCGAGTAGAATATTGTGTATTTTACAGAACTGTTTGTTCTTTCTTTCTTCTTTGTTGGCTATTTCGTCAGAAAACTTTACCTACTCACCTGTTTTATTAACCTTTACCTGATGTTAATAGGTTTCTTACGATTATGTTTCCCTCATTTGTACCTTGAGGAAGGGTGACCACCGAAAAAGTTTTTAATTGTAAATAAACTTATAACAACAAACTATACAAAATGGCATCAAAAAACTCCTCCTCAACGCTGTCAGCTAGTAATGCGCATAGGAGACTGGCCAAGGTAATAGCCAACCCTTGGATCACGGACAGTAGTAAAACGTACTTTAAACATGTTAACCTATTACTTTTCACAAAATAACTACTGAGTAGCTTTTCAACAAGATCGTATTAATAAAACTTTTAATGAAAACAAAACATCGCAAACTTTTATAACGTTAACACGGACATCTTCTTTCATTAAGTCTTAAGTCGCACAATTCACGTTACCTTGCCGCGTTACCTCCAATTCATTAAAAGTAACAACATACAGGACGCGCCTCCTATTGAAAACTTACCGATACCAACGCAAACTACCACCTTGTAACAGTGAACTGTAAGAGTACAAGGTTAGAACTGTAGATGGCGCTGATTCAAGCCACATGCCTGGTTGAAACAAGTTTTTATAAAACTCGTTCGGTTTCAGTAAATGTTTTAGAAGTAAGAAGGTATGAATTAACTTTAGTGAAATTAAAAATAGGGATTAATTGAACTTTCTTGTGAGTTATCATCATAAGCCTATAATGTTCCCACTGCTGGGACATAGGGCTCCTTTCAATGAGAGGGAGTGAGTGGGCTGTACCCCACACTAGGCCCACGTGGATCCACCACGTGGGCCCAGTGTGGGTTGGTAGATGTCACATGTCTTCGAATTTTTAGTTCTAGAAACATCACGATGTTTCCTCACGATGTTTTCCTTCACCGTTTTTTAGGGCAGCGGTGATGAAATAAATTACACAAAGTAATGCGCCTGCCTAGGTTTGAACCTTTGGCTACTGCTCGTAAATCGGGGCTGCCACCTCTGGGCCACTGCTGCTCACCTTATGAGTACGTATAACGAAATTAAAGGAATCTAATTTAGAAATTGACTTCGGGTTTCATAAAAAGTCGGGACAAAGTTTCAGCACTGCTGCCGTGTATTTTCCAATCAAAGCTCAAAGGTATTATTAGCAATAAATATTCTTTGTTACCGAAATTAAATCAAACATATCGCATTTAATCATCGTAGTAGCGATAAAACTTCCGTCGCAAAAAGAGAAGTTCACACATTAAACAAACGAAACTTTTGTAATGTAATCATTTTAATACTTCCGGACTCCAATAATAATAATTCATCTGACATACAGTGGCCGAATGTAAACATTATTGGCATAAACTTTACGAGCATAACGTTCCAAAATACGAGCGCCTCCATCACATAAGTTTATAGCACTCTCATACATAATTATAATTAATTGTATATGTACTGAATAAACTCGCAAACAGCGTAGTAAAATAATGTTAATTGTTCCAATGTGTTGTAAAGTAAAGTAAATATTTTTATATTCGCCGTTAATTAAACAGTGCCTTAACCATGTTTATGTGCAGAAACATAACATTTATTAAAGAAGTTTCTGAAAATAAACATAGAATGTATAGGTAGTATGGAAGAAGAAGACATGCTGCACCGACTCCAGATGAATTGCGATGAGGGCAGGACAATGATGATGATGATGTGAATATTTATACTAGGCCGAACCCGTAACTTAAAAATTGGTTGCAGGTCGAAAGTCTGAGATGTTGGAGTAGGTAGCAGCAGCTCTGATTTAGAGCTGGGCAACCCATGACAAGTGTTATTGGGTTTGTCCCAACAGAAAATTCTCAGTAGCAACGATCTGAAATTTGTTTCTATCATTATCATCATTTCAGCCGAAAGACGTCCACTGCTGGAAGGCCTCCCCTAAATGTCGCCACATTGACCGGTCCCGTGCTAGTCGCATCCAGCGGATCCCCGTAAACTTTACCAGGTCATCGGTCCAACTAGTGGGAGGCCTTCCGACGCATCGTCTTCCGGTTCGCGGGCGCTACTCCAGAACTTTTCGGCCCCAATGGCCACCGGTTCTCCGAGCAATGTACCCTGCCCACTGCCATTTAATTTTGGCAATTCTTTGATTTGTGTCCGGTTGATGGCAATAGGCCTGGGTTTCATAAGGGCCGGAAACATCACTAAGGAAGTATGGGTGGACTATTGTTACACTACTGCTTCTTTCTTCGGGGATTACAGTTTTGGTTTCAATGTGCATGAAAATAATATTATTGAATAAGTAATATTATTAGCCTCATCATCTGCCTAGCCTTTTTCCCAAACTATCTTGAGGTCGGCTTCCAGTCTAACTGGATGCAGCTGAGTACCAGTATTTTACATGAAGCGACTGCCTATCTGACCTCCACAACCAAGTAACTGGGTAATACTATCCCCTTGGTAAACTGGATGTCAGACTTTCGGCTTCTGACTACTAACAACATCGACAAAAATCATAACAACTGTCAAAGATCTACAAATGACAGCCGGGACCAACGGCCTAACTTGCTTTCCGAGGCACGGAGGTAAATCGGGATGTAATTATGGTCACCCATCCATGGACCAACACGCACATGGCAAGCACGGCTTAACCTTAATGATCGACCCGTGCGGCCGTTATTATTTAGCCACAAGCTCCTGCTCGCTGCTAATATTGCTGAGTAATATTATTAGCCTACGCTCAACTAATTCAATGTCTTTGTTTTAATGTTTAAAAGTTATTGATTGAATAATAAACAATGTACAACTTACCCATATTAATTTGCGGTGTGACAAACTATCACCGGTTTGCAACGTGTCAATTAAGTTTTAAAGTTGCTTAATTATAGGATCAAATAGCTAATTAATTTAATTAAATCGGTGTTCATTCATAAATATCGGATGCATTTGACGTCCAGATTTTCATCACAACAGTACTTACATAAAAAAGAGTTATGACTTGTTAATAAATAAAATATGTTTGGCAGAATGATTCACATCCAAAATTGAAAATATACAAAAAATATGAGCTAAGCTTACTCCTCTTACCTTTCGCTGATGACATCATATTTTTTGAAAGGCCCATATCCAGCAGTCAACACTCACAGGACTTAAAATATTCAGATTTGATTTATGGTTCAACAGAATGACTCGTTGGTCAAGTGGTCACAATGCGCCATTGCAAAGCATGAGGTATTGGGCTTTGATTCCCAGGTTGGGCAAAATGTGATTCGATAAATTTTACTAGATTTGAGCCCAATATGGCCTAAAAGTGAAATTCAATAGGTATACAATGTGTTGTTTTGCATTCTCGTCAAATTCAAGGAGGTAATTATGCTAATGATTCTCGACCCAAATCAACAATAAAATGGGTAGGTGTTTTTTTATTTATTTTTTTCTTATTTACGGATATCCGTAAGTGTGAACCAGCCGTATTAAAACGCCGCCCGTCTGTTACCGCGCTTAGACGCACACAAAGAAACGCTAACAATACATACACAACGCAAACGCAACGAACATACGATAATTTCATAGGTACCTATTCCCTACCACGCACGGCGCGGGTGTGCGGGTATGCCGGCGGGATGCGCGGGCGCACTCTGTCGCTCGCGCGCCTATCCATCCCCGCCGTCCCGGAGCCAAATAGTGTGCTTAATGTCGCCGACGCGTGCGTGCGCGTTGCGAATTCCGCTCCTAGGTACATCGTTGAGACGTAGGTGCAAAGTGCAAGATGACGGACAATTACTCAAACGTCGAGTTGGTAGAGATGGTCCGCATGTATGCCATCAGTGGAGACAGCCTACGTGGAGCAGTACGGTGTTTCCCCTCAATATGGTCGGCATGTACGAGCGTAGGTACTTAACCGAAAGGTTTGGTGACCATATGGGTCGCGGAGGACCTGTGGCCTGGCCCGTTCTCCGGACCTGACGTCTCTAGACTTTTATTGCTGGGGAGACGTTAAAAGGTTAGTTTACTCGGAGAAAGTGACAAGTGTTACAGAATTACGTGAAAAGATAATTAGTGCTTTCGACACTTTAAAAAGGAATGTGATAGTGCTACGTAAGCTGAAGGAAAACCAGCTACGTCGTTGTCGACTGTGCCAAGAATGTGGTGGTGGCAACTTTGAACATACCTCCGGGTAACTTAAGTAGGTAATTTATTTATTTGTACATCGACTATCATTTTGTAAATACGTTGTTAGCTTAATCAATTTTATTAGTGTAAATAAGTTGATTTCAAATTTTTAACTACGCCAATAATACCTAACATACCTACTTAGCTAGCACATCTTTCCAATTCCAACAAACGTAAAAAACATTTTTAGATTTAGTAAATCGGTACACCAACTAAGGTACTAAACACCAATAAATTCAATCTACAAATTCAAACAAAATCATTACGAAAACTTTAGGCTGAATTTACCTACGTACAATGTTCAGAGTGTTAGTGTAGATAGCAATAAAGCAAAACTAACATTTTATTAATCATCTGATAACTACCGAACTTAGGTAAGTACAGGTCAGTGAACTTTTCTTTGGCACACTAGTATTGTTGTCGTTAGTAAGATTTCCGTATTCCAATGATGCTTAAAAAATAGTTTAGTATCAAGCGAAATTTATGACAATAATGTAGGTGATTTTCGAAATAAAATTAGGCAAAATTGCTAGGTACCGGTCGCCGTAGGTCATCGCACGGTCGCAACACTGTTGTATTTCGTAGGTAAGACGTCGACTGTCGACTCTCACGCACACAGAGCAGCTGCATTGTCGCTGTGTGCGTAGTTGGGTGATTCTGTTTTAAGTGTTTTGAATCAAGGGTTTTATTCTGAAATACTGTTAAATTTCAACAATAAAAAACCGGCCAAGTGCGAGTCTTACTCGCACACAGGGTTCCATAGCCCCAAACAATATTTTGAACTGTCATTCATTAGTTAGTAGTATTAGTTGTAAACTTCCAGTCAACCGCAAAACTAAATTGGTTTTTCATAGTATGTTAATTAAAAACAAAGTTACTGCTGCAGTTTGATGAAAAAGTCCCATATCTCAAAAACTAAACATCATATCTTATTGAAACCAATTTTCGTTGATAGTTTTTTTTACGTTCTACAATCTTAAATATTTTCAGAATTTTGCTCCTCTTACTTTAGAAATTAGAGGGGGGGGGACACACATTTTACCACTTTGGAAGTAGCTCTAGCGCAAACTATTCAGTTTAGAAAAAAAATTATATTAGAAACCTCAATATCATTTTTGAAGACCTATTCATAGATACCCCACACGTATGGGTTAGATGAAAAAAAAATTTTTGGTTTTCAGTTCTTTGTATGGGGAACCCCAAAATTAATAGTTTTTTTTTCTATTTTTGTGTGAAAATCTTAATGCGGTTCACAGAATACATCTAATTACCAAGTTTCAACAGTATAGCTCTTATAGTTTCGGAAAAAAGTGGCTGTGACATACGGACGGACAGACAGACAGACAGACAGACAGACAGACAGACAGACATGACGAATCTATAAGGGTTCCGTTTTTTGCCATTCGGCTACGGAACCCTAAAAAAGCAACGCTTATTAATTATAGACCGGTACCGAACTTTAAATTGATTATTTATGTGTTTTATGACAACGTCCTGAAATTTGACGAGGATGCAAAACAACACATTGTATAACATTTGTCGCACTGCAATTCTGAAGCGAAGCTTTTACGCACGATGGGTATATCCGGTCGGAGCCGGTACGATCCGGTGCGATCCGGTCCAACACGATACGGTCCGGATGATCGCAATAAGGGATTAACACTTGGGGCACGAAGTGAAATATTCTTTGTAGGATGTGTTGTGAAGGTATTTTGTTGTGCATCGGAATGCAATTTAAAGGTTGAAGCTATTTTCTTCTATTTGGTTTTAAATGTGAATATTCTAGGCTTATATGTATGTATAGCTTTTCTAAACTAATATTATAATGAGGAAAGATTTGATTGATTGTTTGTTACGATTTAACTCAAAAGCTACTGGAGCGATTTAAAACATCTTTCACCAATAAAGCTACATCTTTACCGAGTAACGTAGGCTATATTATATCACAATTTTTGCGGACAAAGTCGCGGGCGAAGTTCTAGTGGTTACTAAAACTTGTATTTTACGGCGGGTTTTTGGCATATGCTAATGCTTTTGTGTTCTAGCATAAAGTTCTGGGTCGATTCTCGGGCCAGGCAAATTTTGTTAGGTTTTTCCATCAGACATTTCTCAGTAGCAGGCACGGAGTCAGGTTTTGTGCCCGGTTGATGCAATAAGTTCGCCCCCTTTTACATGGGACTTAAACATAACTGGGTAAATGTACTCGTAACCTTTTCTAACCCTTCGGGGATTATTGGCGTGATTTTATGTAAGTGTTCTAATAACAAAATTTACTTGCATTAAAAAAAGAGATTTGTCGGAAGTGTTTTCGTAAATTGAGCAAAATAATATCATCACCTTTATTTCACTCGTTGCAGCACATATGTATGTCTTCTACCCAACCCTACAAGGACCACTCCAGTGCTTTTGGTATCAAGCTAATTACAACGGCCCTCACAAGGATATCGGCCCACCAAATTGAGCATAATAACTTCAAAACTAAAAAGAAAAATCTGTAAGCTCTTTTCTTTGCACTTAATTAAAACATTACCACTTTACCCAAAACTTATTAGGTACCCTTAACCCCTAATTTAATCTCCGTACTCACTAACTACAATAACAACATAACGCAAGTTTAATTACATCACCTCAGCACTTTACATGAAGTGCTTAACGTAAACGCGCGCGTTAACGTGAAGAGTGATTAATGACGTGGTTACCGTGTTGACTTTCAGCAAGTTACAAGTATTTTAGTAATTAAACTGTGTTGTGGTATTTAAATTGTTTTAGAATTATGTTTGAAATTATTTTAATAGATTGGTTAATATTTTAAAATACGTATTAAGTTTTTATGGGTAACTAAATAAGTAAGTATAGCGAAATGGGCCGATAACATTGTTGCCATCGCGGGTATATCCTAGGTTAGGCTAGCGTAGGAATGTAGAGCTTGTCACAAGCAAAGAGAGGCCTATTACCAGCGATGGGTGAAGGCGAAATGATGATGATGATGTAAGTGCAATCGGGTTCTTGTTGAAAACTATCTCTGTCTGTCTGTCAAAGAACAATGTCATCAACATTTTCACAAAGGTACAAGACAATCATGTACCTTTTGCTACGCTCATCTGCCTAGCCTTTTCTCAAACTATGTTTGGGTCGGCTTCCAGTCTAACCGGTTAGCTGCATCCGGATGCAGCTGAGTAACAGTATTTTACTTGAAGCAGTCGCTTCTCTTCGCACTGGGTAATACGATACCCCTTGGTAAGACTAGTTGTCAGACTTTCGGCTTCTGACTACTCGTAACGACTGTCAAACAGACAAACAATATCAATGTACAAATGACAGCCGAGACCAACAGTTTAAAGTGCTTTCCGAGGCACGGAGGAAACTCGGTATGTAATTATGGTCACCCATCAATGGACCAACCGCGACAAGCACAGCTTAACCTTAAAAATCGACCCTTGCGGGTGTTATTATTTAGCCACGAGCTCCTCTATTTCACGAGCTACGCTATTTTGTAGAAATTTATCTCACGGAAAATTTTGCGAATATGTTGTAATGACAGGACCAATAATTCAAATCAAATCAAATCAAAATATTTTTATTTTACATATGCCTACAGGGGCACTTATAAAATGTCGGCAAAAAGGTGCTCGGTTCGGGTTGGTCGTTTCCTATGGAGAAGAACCGGCAAGAAACTCCATGGTTACTCTTTTAAAATCATTTGGTTTTACAATATTTCTGTTACAGCATTAGTACTAAAGTATGGGAGGACATCGTAGGCCTGACAATAAGTTGTTGCTTACTACAAAACGTAGAACGAAATAAAAAGTTACCAAGGATCTAGGAATCTATAAGGCCTACAATGTTCACACATTTACAAACAATCGGTAATTATTATTCTAAACCGAGATCTTACTGTGAAGTAATCTTGCTCGACTCGGAAATTAAACCCGGGGCCTTAGGCAACCACTAACTACGAGATTTTAATATTAAATCCTGACATAACCTTTTTAACTGATTTTAAATGCAAGAAAACGCAATATAAAATTCGGTTTTTAATAACATTAATTGATTTTTTATAAAAGAAAGAAAACCATTACAGATCTTTTTATCACAAAAAGGAACAGAAAAGACATTAAGAGGTGTGAATAAAAATGATGGAGCCAAATCTCATTTACATTTATTTCATTTGGAAATAAATTCAAATAACTTCTTACCTTCGCTTTGAGGGGCGAAATATTGAATTGAGCATCGTTAAGGGGTCGTATTGAGGGTTATTCAAATACCTTTATTCAATATTGTGTTTCTGTATTGTGATTTTCGAGGTTTATGGCACTTGATTTGCTAGTGAATTGAATGTACTGAATTTTGTTTGCTACTTTACATAAATTCATGCCTCTTTCTCGGTATGGGGGTAGACACAAACTACAAAACGCTAAATGTTATGAGCCTTACATACTCCTTATGTTTATATACGATCTTTAAACATTAAAAAAGTCATTACAATTGGACGAGTGATTGTTATACGTATAATTTCAATTACATCTGAAACTCATAAAAAGCGCATTATTTTAATTGAAGTGATGAAGTGCTCAAAATTTTATAGCTCTGTCTTTATAGGCAGCCTAATCAGTAAAATCCAATCAATGTTTAAGTTACAAATTACTCATAGTGTAGGAATAAAATAATATTGTCATGTCAAAAGGTAAGGAATGGTGTATCTCACATTTTTTATTTTACCAAAATGTCCCTTAATAAAACTTAGTCTCTTTTCAAAATATGGCAGAACGAATAAGATTCTTTACTAATTCTTAAGATACTATCATCCCAGGATAAATTGAACCAGACCAACAGAACCCGCAACTTTCACAGACCATTAATTACTTGCATTAACTCCGGGCCACGATAACAGATAACGCTGTCCGCAATTTTAATTGCTGCTTAAAGTTTACCCATAAAGTAGTAGTAGAGTTGGCGAGACATCACTCACAATGTGGTCAGACAATGTTTTAGATGAAACTAAGTAATTATAGTTTAGAATTAGTAAGAACTTAGGTGATAGATTTATACTGTTTTGACTTTAGGTGAGATTAGAATCCAGCGATTAGCTTGCAGGTTTATTTGTTTATAATGGCCTGTCAAAGAGTAGTTAACTTGGGAGTAGTTCTCATTCTCATGGTAGATAGGTAAAGTTTGTGTAGCAGCCTCTTGATAACAATTTGTGGATTAGCTAGCTACGGCGTAGCAACATGATGCTACGCCGTAGCAGTAAGGCAACGACAAACTTTTAAACTTAATAAATTGTTATTAGAAATTAACCGAAGATCATAAAATTTCATACACTCAATTTTCATCTTCACCAATTCAAACGCATGTTAAAACTCCAATATTGACTCCAGCTTCATTTGCAGTGTGTGGGGAGTTCGTGACAAAATTAACTTCACAGAGGCATTGTTAGGAACTGTAACGAGTGACGACCGGTCTCAGTTACTATGCACGTTCGAGGGGTTTTAGTTTTATTTGATTTTAGAAGAATTTAGTAGGAGAGTTGACTGAAGCTGTATTAGATTACAATTAAATTTAATTTGAGGGTATTAACGCCAAAATGTTCGAATCCTCTTACCATGTCGCCAGAACTGAGCCACGATTAGTTAGCATCTCACTGTCGTGGTAAGATTACAATAAACAGCCACTGATTACAATACAAAACTAGTACTTGTTACTAAGCAAATATTTAATATGGAAATTGATTGCCCGGTAGAAATTGAGATCATTTATTTGAATATTAGCTCGTGCCGCTAGAGAAGAAGAAAACAAAAAAAAAATTCTTAAGTTTGCAACATTATCAACCAACATATCGAAGAAGGTACTTATATTTAAGTGTGTGACAATCACTTACCATTCGTTTTGTTTTAGTACACGTCAACCAACTTATCTGTGCAGACGGGAAAACAAAGAACTGAAATAAATGTAAGTTACTATGTTTGACACATTAATGCAAATTTTCTTGACAAGCAACGCCACCTTGAACTGCACATTTAAAGTAGTCATAGCATACAACGACTTTAACCTCGGTTGACATGTTCAATCAAATCCTAATAATTAATCCTACTTATTAATTATAAACGCGAAAGTTTGTTACTCTTTCACGCAAAAACTACTGAATGGATTTTGATGAAATTGGTATGTAGATAGCATATACCATAACTAACTTATTGGATATACACATAGGCTACTTTTTGTCCCATCAGCGCGGGTGAAACCGCGGAGCGCAGCTACTTCTATATATTTTTGACTTTTTCATCATCGTAAACAATGAAAGAAATGCCAGTTTTCTTATACTTCAGCTCCAACGAATCAGGATAATGACGTCGCATAAACATAATGAAATGTCGTAATATCATAGAAAACATTTTCCCATACTTTACAATGTACATACACCTCTCTACCCTAACTTATAGCTACTAGAACTAGCTAGACACAGCCAGGTCAGTTGTTAACATGGCCGCAACTGAATACATCAGTCAGGTCGCAACTACTCGATAGTTTAGAATTGTGAAACAGTTCAGTGTTCTGAACACAGTGGGCTAGGCTTTGTTGCTCCTTTGGGGCGTTTGAAATGGTGACGGCTTAGGTAAAGCGGTTGAGATGTTTTGTATTTATACTTGAATGGTAATAATATTTACTTGACAGTGTGGTCTGTTTATATTTAAATTAAAACATGCTGTTATATTGTTTTGACAGAATCTAAAGATGCTGCAATCCTTGATGCTTGACGTTATCTGTTAACAACACCTAATCTGTGCTAAACCTTCACCACACATACCCACTAACACACACACATACACATACATACACACACACACTCACATTATATTCCTAAACATTAGAATTGTTTTTTTTTCATATTTTCTTTTAAATAAGCTTCTTTTAAATTAGCTAGCAATTTACCTCCTTACCAAAATCTTTTGTTATTTACCAAAATGTCTAATTACCACATCGACCTAAATGTGTTTTTAATTTAAAGTTATCGTAACTGCGGCCCCCAAGATACAGGCGCAGCCAAGTTTGGGGATTGTTGTTATCTAATTTTGTCAAAATAAACTTGTTACCGATACCCTTAATGCTGTTAGATTAAGAGAATGACTGTAACTATGGTTTAGGTAATAACTTTTTTCTTATTTTTCTTGAATACTCGAAGTGAAATGGCTTGGTCCACGTTCATACGTCTATTCATACAGTGCTCTTTTTTATTCAATGCGTTTTCTAGTCACCCATGAATTTGTATGGTGTACGGCGATGCGTTTTCTAATCATCCATTAATTTGTATTGTATACGTCGATGCGTTTTCTAATCATCCATTAATTTGTATGGTGTACGTTATGAAGAATATCTATTTTCTTGTTCTTTTTGTTTCCGAATCATTGCTTATCTCTACATCTATCTTTCATTAAAGGTTATTTGAAAATAAAATAAATAATATTCACTTTGACACCATTTTGGAGAAACAGCGGATTTGGGACTTTATCAAAAACTGCAATACATTGAAAACTTACTCTTGCAATGCCGTTTAGAACTGCAGACATGAACTCAAAGAGAAACAATCCGATCTCGACAAACAACGAAACTTTTCCACTAATTAAACAAAATTGCCAGTAATAGTAGAAAATACAAGTGAAATACAAACACTAACAATATTTTGAATCATAACGTTATCGATATCAATTCGGAACTAAAATCGTAAATTCCCGAATAAGTGTTATTGAGATAGGAACTATTGGGATATTCTTTGCAATCTTAGGGTTAGCGCTGACGGAGTAGCATTTTCCTTCAGTCCGTTTTTTGGCTGTAAAGTATGTTAGTGATAGTTTCATTACGCAAGCTACAGGGAATCTTGTACACGCTATTTTGAATTCAGATTGACACAATATTCAGAAATGATTCTATAGTCACCAATATTTCACCACTTAAGTTTCAGTCCCACGTAAATTATTGCTATCTACCGGGTTCAAATCCTCTTCAGGCTGCTTCTGAGACTTTCCTGGTGGAAAAACCGAATAAGACCTTGTCCGACCAGGAAATCGATCGCAATACGTTATATTAACCAGTAGTGCTTGCGACCAATACACTGGACAGTATTGAATCATCAATTTATGTTTTTAGTGTCCTACTGCTGAGCAAAAGCCTCCCCTTTCTCCTTCCATACCTCTCTATTATGTGCAATCTCTGGCCATGTTAGCCCCGCAAACAGGATCAGATCGTCACGCCACTTTCGCCGTGGTCGACCTCTACGGCACTGTCCTTTCTGAGGTGTCCAGTGTGTTACCATCTTTGCCAATCTCTTTTTATGTATAATAGAAAACTGCTTGAATATTTTCCTGCTCTGTCTGCGCTAACCCTTAGGGTGATGACCTTTTCCTCCGTTCGTTTTGGTGCGAACTTAATATATTTGTTTATTTTGTTAGAGTCAATAATAGGGGTCGTTCAACTTCGTACGTTTAGATTGTTGTAAAGATTGCAGCTGTTGGCCCGTTTCCGAGTGATTGAGGTCTGTTCTTAGTTCTTGCGACATTCATGCTGGTCTTGTGTGGTATGATTTGGAAGCATCATTAATAGATACGAACTACGCCAATACACAATTTAAATCATTCGTCGTGCACATTTTTGAAACTGATTAATCAAATTCATAATAATCCTAGCTAGTAGTAGGCTAGCATTTTCCCAATTATGATGAGGTCGGTTTCCAGCATCACCGGATACTGTCACTGCCTGTGTCATCCCACTGCTGGGCAAAGGCCCCATGACTTACAAATCCTTCGATCCAGGGCCAGGACCACTGGCCGTTGGTTATGTCCACCTGCCACCGGATACAGTTGAATAATAGTATTTTACATGTAGAGACTGCCTACCTTTCTTCCATAGTTGCTGGGTAACACGATATCCATTGGCATGACTGGTAGTAAGACTTTTGGGCTTCTGCCGAAACCAACATCGTACTTCATTTGATCGTTTTTTTTTTCCTGAATGCTGCTTTTTCCTCATTTACCCAATTTTTCCAGTAAATATTCTTCTACATTCAACTCTTTAGGTCTCATAACATTTTACAGATGTCCGGATTTGGTCTAAGCTGGACTTAGACTAGACTCACCGTCTAGACGGGTTCTAGACAAGCTGACTGATGGATAGCTCGAATCTAACATGATTATTTTTCTCATAAGACAGTTATTTCAATATTTTCTCGGATCAACTCCTGTTTACTAAATATGTAATGCTTTTAGTGAATTATCTTTATCTAGGTAAAAGATGTGATGTATGGTTATTGAGATGAATAAGCATATCATAAGGTAAACATTTAAAATAAGTACGATAAAAACATTATTTTGGGCTTTCGCCATGGTGAACATTTCATGCATACACATCATGTAACTTTACTCATTGTGCGTGGTTAAGGAGAGGAACTTCTTCCAAAGTCTAAAAATAGACTTCTGAACACGAGCACATTCACGCCATCTGTGTCGTATAACTTCAGAAACTTTGTGTAACCGAATCCTCAAAGTATGGTTCAAACCTACTCACTTAGGGGATATCCTCCGTGATTGTTCATTATTGTGAGTTACTAATACTTCGAAGCAGTGGCAAGCACCACGATCGCGGAATGGATCATGATTTAGATAAGGATTCATATTTAGTTTCTCTATACTAAATTACATACTGTATCATACACTCGTTGTGGCCAATGTTGGGCCAAAAAAACCAGGGCCGTCTTAAGACTCGTTGGGTCAACGATATCGTCAAAGTCGCGGAAACATTTGGATAAGGGACGCACAGAACTGCTTTTTTTTTATATTATATTTTTATTTAGGGAATTTAATGTTACATGCTCAGCGGTGCGGGCTGGCTCGTCGAGCAAGGGTCGGGGGGGGCACAGAACTGGGAAGAATGGCAGGCTAATATCCTACAGTGGGTGATTCTGGGCTAATATGATGATGATGATGATGATCATACATTCATACAAATCCATACACAAATTAAGAACCGTCTCAAAATAAAAACGACACCATAGAAAATGTATCCATTAACACGCCATAACAAGAAGTGTCCCATTGTATAGCCATCATTATTAACGACATTTTACTAGCGTCCCATTAGTAGAATTAAATATTAATAAGGTAGGAATTAAATGGCGGGAGCGGCTCTTCCTGTTGCTTTGTTTTTTTTGTAGGATCGTTTGTTATTAAAAAGCGTTTTCAAAGCGGTTATTAATTACAACTAGTAAAAAAATGAGTCATTATGTATTTGCATGAAGGAGTGCTTAATGTGAGTTTTATACTGATATTTTTTTTATGTGTATAAAACTCACAGTAAGCACACACATCAAATTTTGGTGTCGTTAAAGTTACCTTAAAGTTGTACTTCAATAACACTACCAGCGCACTGGCACAAATCCAGAGTCCGTGGTTGCTACTGTGGAATTTCTGATAGAAAACCCAATAACACTTTGCCCGACGTGGGAATCGAGTACAAGACCTCATACTTAGCAATCGCACTTACAACCACTAGACCAACAGGCAGTCTATTTATTTATGAGTGGTATACTAACGGCTCGATCTAGCTTCACGCAGTTTTTATGACTTGATTTAACATTAAGATTTCTATAATACCTATGTAGAAAAGATATAAAAGATTCCACTCGGTGCAAAGGAGTTTCTCATTTCATAAATTCAGGTTCTAGGCTTCAACAAAATCTTAAAAATATTTCCAGAAAAAGAACCTTTTTTCACAATAATGTATGGATAAATTTTGTCCAATTGTGTCATATTTATGTCTTGCTGTTAGAATGTAGTTGCCTGGACTCGAGCCAAACTGCAGAAATTCTATTATGAAAGGATTCAAAAGGAACCCTGTTCTTTGTTTTGAGTGTAAATTACTTACATTTTTAAGTATTAAAAAGTACTACTATACCTACTTTTGCATAACAATTTTTAATTTTCTTTCGCACAACATATCAATTGGCATTTGGCCCACCCGCTATTACATGAGACTAGACACAGACATAACTGGTGTCATGTGATTGTATTATACTCCAGCTCTGCCTAGCCTTTCAGGGGAAACAATCGTGATGTTATGTATATTTAGCGGGATGGGGAACAGGGTGTAAAGTTTTTTGACCCCCATTGGAAATGGGGCATCACCCGAACAGACGGCAGTTGTGTTTGTCTGTTTTGAAGTACCTACCTAAAACAAAAACGACTCGGTATTGTGTTTTGTCGGAAAGTCAGAAAGCTTAAAAATTGCCGAAATATTCATAATACTGTCATTTAACGCCTCTTTAGCGCCCAAAATACGCCAGAAGGAAAAAAATAATAATTCGAAAAAGGAATATTTTACTTTAACAGCGCCCGGTCTTGGCGTGTTTATGGCCAGTGGCAATTGATGCTTACGATAAATTAATTAAATAGGTAGCTGCGAGAAAATTCGCACTTTTTTCAAATGGGCTTTTATTACTGGAATAGCTAGAATGTTGTGTAAAGTGTTTATATCCTGAAGATTTCATTGATAGGATGGTTTTTCTCGTCAGCGAATAAATACTTGATACTATGGTCGTTTTTATTTTTTAAACTTGAATTTAAGTTACGGCAGCTTTATTTACCAAATTAATAACTTAGGTTATTCCTGCTATTGCATATTTCAAGACTTTCCTTTATATCACTTGTCTTTCATATTTAATTTTACTAACAATCTGAAAACTACACAAATATCATTTCTTAGTATCGCTACAAATCAAATCACTTCACCCTTTCTCATTACATCAACATATAGCCTTCATTCTATAAACCTCTATAAAACGCTCCGTACCTTCCGGCTCACAACCGGCGACCTTTGCCTCTCCCGAAATAGAAATGTAACCCCGTTCCAGGTCCCAACCATTCGAATTTCGAACGACATCGTACTTTATACGGATATATTCTGGATGGATTGATACTTCGAGCTCGATTACTACTTAGAATGTATGCTCTCCTGGTACCGATAGAATGGATGCTGGGTTATTGGTGATTTTCTATTGTTGTCTTTTGATGACTGTGACATGTTTTGATCTTGCGGTCACATTGTTTTCTTTGTTTCGTTCATATAGCGAGATACCAAACATTTTACGATGTACAAAATTGGAAAATTAAACCAGTAACGTTGGGTCTGCTATTGTACGCTTGTTTTATAGAGAAAATTTAGGTAAGAAAGAGCACCATGGTTGCTGATGGTACGTAGCTGCAGTACCAAGTTATTGTACATCTAATTAATATTGCACGTTAGATTTTCGATGCTCCACGCTTAGTTTAGCTTTAAAAATAATCAGTGTGCTTTTGTTGAGGTACAAAAAAATAGTCTGGTGTTAATAAACAAGCAGTCTGCAACCAGTGTTTCTTGTTCACCACTAGTAGGTAGAACAACTTGAAAAGTTAAGATTAGTTCACATTTTTTAAATGAAATATAATTATCCCATAGCATTTTAGTTAGCACAATCAGAACCATGCCTAGATATTAATTTAAAAAAAATATTAAAATATTAAATACGTATGTACGTACGTAATTATTTTTAATTTTAAAATTGACTTATTTACGTTTAGGTACAACGCGCGCTCATGCTTGGAGGACGTCTGGTCATATTTTGAATCTTTATGGCTAAAAAAAGTCTCTAAAGCAACTTGATATGAAATTGTAACTCAAAAAAATAATCTTTGAACATGTTCTCTCTTTTGTTCTAAATGTTATACATTCATTCTGACTGAACATTTTTATTATTTTCTTCAAATGCAATATTTCAAATAATCCACATCATTACATCGTCGACTTGACCAACTACCTAACATAAGATAACAATTGACCACAAAGGTCTTCTGAAAAAGGTTCAATCAAATTAGATTAGTAACCTAATCCCTCGGCGAAGATAGCTTAATGACTCCAACTGTCAATTAAGGAAAAAGAGCCCATTTGGTGTAAAAAATGTGCTCAGTAAGCAATTTATTGGTTTTCAATATAGTGGCTTTAGGAGTTATGGCTGTGGGGGCTAGGGACTCATTCGATATAATTAGAGATAAATAATTAAAACCTGGATGTGTGTTTACTACTCGTATGTGGATTAGGCTAGAAACCGTCCGTCCTGGATTCAATTCCCGGTCGGATAAAACTGATGTACATACAAGAATGTATCAAGTACATCACGCCTGTTATTCCCGAAGGGTTACGCAGAGATGTACCTTGTGAATACCTGGATGGTTTAGCAAGCAAGTCCAGGGTTCGATTTCAAGGTTAGACAAGGGGTTATTTGATTGGTCCATCAACAATTTTATCATCTATTACATTACAGACAGCCCCAACACAAGTACTACTGTAACTTACTGGTGCTGCCTCAGTTTATTTAAGACACAATGTTTGAGAAGAAATAAATATTTTTGTATTTTTTGTATCTATTATCTATCATCGAAAGAACGTATACCTACATGAAATTATGTATGAAACAACACTATAGTAAACTAAACTAAATTCAAAAGAAAACTTACACAGATATCTCAGAAGATATAACGTCGTTTACTATACGCTTTATAAGGAAAGAAGTAATTTTGAAAGCACCCACATAATCTCCTCTCAATGTGAAGACGGAGACACCAAAAAAGGCAGCCCGGCTTTTGAGTTAACGATCGTCGAACATACGGCCACTCATGTCATGTTACAAGTACTGCCAACGTACTGTGTGAGAAAAATACATTTGACTAAATAAGACATAATAAAGAATACCGAGTAGGTATAATGATTGCATGGAAAATTATACTTGACATAGTACAATTAACATGAACCTTCTATTATAAGGGTCAAGACAATGACAAAATCAGTCATAATTTTTCGAATTCTACAACAACGTTCTACAAGATTTACATTTAAGCTTTGCAGAAACTGATGTCAATTCAATATTTTTTTATATTTTCTATCTTCGATATTAGTGTTAGAATTTCACTTTGAATTTTCCAAAAATATGATTGTAAATCAGCGCCACATTATAAGTGAATATTTACTTCCAAATTCGTATTTATTATAATCAGAGATTGGATTAGGCAGAGAATATTTACCTTAACTTCAAGGAAGTTCTAAATTAAGTCTAGAATAGTTGTATGCTCCCAAATATCTAAAATATGCTCCTAAAATCTCTCACATAAAAGTCACCCCAGACATTGCCCATCCGCCCAAGCCGTGTGTCCCTAACTAAGATCCTGCAAAAAGATACCATCTATACATCCACATCTATACCGTACGTATAACGGATCTGTACCCTGTACTTTATAGTACCATCAATTTCAAGGCTGCCGACACATTACAGAGATCAAGGAACCCGTATTGACATCTTTATGTGTACCAGGCCTTCAGGAACTGAAGTCGGTATTAATTTAAGTCCCTTGGACGATCTAGCCATTTGGTGCGTATTATGAGGGTAATATTGGATTTGAAATGTGTTTTTATATAGATCTGGGTGCCCTTCATATTGGATTTTTAATTTTCTACTGAACTAAAGTTTGCTTACAAATTTAGTTTTGGTAATTTTAGCAGTTTTGGTATAATTTCTGGAAGTTTCTGGGATTTCTAAGCTAACAATGGTATTCTTAGTCATGAACTGAACTAAGTCGGACTTAACCACGCCTATATTCTACCCTGTATGTTTATAAATTGACATATTAAACGACTACTTTTCATATGTTAAATTTGAAGTTCTGGAAAACTATTAATTTTATACATCTTTAACATTGACGTTGACTTTGAAATTTAGCTAGTGTATGAAGCAACGTACATTTCCCGAGGAGGTACCTTATTCGAAGATCCGCCAATTGCGGCCACGAAATTCTAGGAACAAGATTTGGTGCGTATTTTTATCTGTGATCATGGCTACAAAGGTCGACTTAGTTCTAAAATCGATTTGGGAAGGTTTTTTGAATATGGGACTAATGTCTGAAATGACTCCATCATGAGTTTCTAAAAGATGTATAGTGGCTTAGAGGTTTAATATGGTTACGTTTCTGAAGCAAGCACGAAGTTGCAAATGGGGCAATCCTATATTCACTTGTTTTGGATTTCGTAAACTTTTTGCCCTTATTTTAGACACAACAAACTAACGCTTAAAGAAAGAATTTTGGAATTTAGTGTTCATTAAAGCTTTTAAGTAATCTCGGATTTTCGCAATTACTTCTAATTACCAATAATGCCTGGGCTTTAGAAGAATAAAACCGAATTCTAGGCTAAAAGAAAATACTAATAGAGCTCATTTATCACTTTCAGGCCATTTATTCCGTCTTTGCAGACATTGTGGCTATTTGCGACAATTGGTAGAACTATTTTATGTTTATTTGATTGTATTAAGTATCTTGCCTTAGAATTGTTAATAAAAATTCAGTAAATTCTAGGGTTCTGATGGAGTTTTCAAGAAGTGTCCAAGTGCCTAAATCTACGCAATTGGTGCCATCCGAAAATGACTCAAATCTTAATAGCACACAATACCGAAACTCGTGATAAAATATTTGTTAGCCATACAAATATTGATATTCCTATGTGGAAACCGATCCTGGGTTGCGAAAAAGGCAATCGCTAAAATTCAATCCAAAGATTCAAAATTGAAACCTGTCGGGCAAGCAGAAACTATACAGCGGGGATCCGTCCCAGTATGACGTACGCTTGCGTCGTATACGCACATACCAAGCCTAAGTACATCCATAGGATGCAAACTTTGCAGAACCGGTTGTTATCACGGGAGCTCCATATTATGTCCGAAATAACCTAGAATGCCCACCGCCCTTCAGTTTATGAAACGTCTTTCGAAGCGTTTCTTCGATAATGCCATTAAGCACCGTAATACCCTGATAGCAGCGGCCGCCCGTTACTCACCCTCGCGAATTAGTTCCGTACATCGTCCGAGGCATACCCTCGTCACTCCCGATGATACTATCACCCTCCTCCAGAAGAGCAGCAAATAGACTAGAACTCTTAAAAAGTTCAGACACAAACCGCCTTCTTTCCGACCTCGCCGTCGAGGTCCGTCGCGACGTCCCGGTCATTGCCCTCCCCGACCCTCGCTCGAGTCAGCCCGCGATGCTGTGCCAGTTTTAAATCAGCCTTTAAATAATGATATAATTCAGATCCAGCCTGTCTCCATGCTGTCCTCCCCCAGCGACGCTCTAAATCGGGGTTCCCACCCCACAGAGGGTGCCCTTAGCGTCGACTCGCTTAGTTTGTAAGTTTTTATGCCATGGCTGGAGGCCTTACACTCAAGGCACCCACAGGATAGTCTGGTTAAGCAGACGACAACGTTCTAGGTTGAAATAAGAGACGCCAACTGCAAAAAAAAAAAACTGAAACGCATGGAGTTAATGTAACGTAAGTTCGAACAATAATTTGAATCGAAAATACAAATATGATCTTTAGTAATTTGGTTAAGTAGTTTTTTTTCGTCAAGCAGTTTAAATATCATCATCAGTTCATGGATATGAATAATATTATGTACGAAACCAGTATTTTTTTCGAAATTATAAGTAACAATAACTCCGCGCCGTAGTGCTAAACCCACTGGTCTTGTCTTACTCGTATTTGCTCTTAGGTTCCTAAGTTAGTGCTCTCAGCGCCATCTATGAGTTCCCCCAGACAATCACAACAGACCTAAGCGCTCAATTATGTAGGACGTGAAGAACCTTGCCGTGTAAGAGTTTCCAATTGGGACAGCTCGTAAATTTTCTATGTCCCCGCCTTCTATTGGGTTAGCAGTGATTTAGGTAACGCGGCATTTGTCATCGCGATATTTATGGGTTTGATATTTTATTGGGCAGAGCTGTATAGAACATGATTTTTTTGATTATGTTCACTCTCGTTTTCTATGATATCTGAAAATGCTTATAAAAATAACATGCTAACAGGCAGAAGTACACCTCTACCACGTTATTTTAATTTTTTATTTTTAATGTAGATTGTCAACGGTACACCATTGACAATCTACATCGTGCAATAGAGAGTGAGCCTATTGCTATCAACTGGGCACAAATTAAAACTCTATGCTGCCGGAAAACCCAGCATCACTTTGCTCGGCCTGGGTATCGAACGCCAGACTTAAAAAAATAAAATAATAATAAATTGTGTTTTATTTCAGGCAAAATACCCATGTACAACAATTAAAGACAACAAAAATAGTAAAATCATTACAACATTAAAAATAATAAAAATATTGAAAAAATTAAAATTAAAAATACTAAAAACAAAAACATTAAAAAAAAACCTTGAAATCATTAAAATCATCACTAAAATTATCAAATCATTGAAATAATTGAAATCATCAAAATCATCACACACACACACACACACACACACACATCACATTCACTTAATGATCAGCAGAGTGCTTGGGACCATTAGACCAACAAGACAGGCTAATAAGAAACAATTTAGTGTGAAAATGTGCACAGCGTAAGTGCATACTATTAAGGCTCATGCCCAAGGCACTTACCTAGCTACCTTACTTACTAGGCTTACCACGTTGGTCTCTTATAGCATATTTAATTTATCAGACAATCAACCTTTTTTCTTTTACGAATGGTAAATCATCAAATGAAATCGCCCAGAGCAGGAGGGGTCTCCTGCTCTGGGTGGAGCGGAAGGGAGTGTCAGACTTGTACTAACTAAATCCCATCCATGTTCCTTCTTAGCCCTTTGTGTTCTAGGGCCACGGTATCTCTTTTGAATACTCCGCAGCCCTGGCTGGCATCGGCCCTCTCGGACCCCTTTCAATTTTCTGACATCTCCTTGAGGCGCACGTTGAACACGAACACGCCGTCGACACGGCCTGTCGTCATAAGACGGACGGACGGTGAGCTAGCCTATTACTCACCGTCCACAGGCCAGCGTCTACGGTGGTTGGGGGCCACTGAGTGGCCCTCGACGCCCGGGGTCCACGCACGGGGACCACGTTGGTCTCTAATAAAATATTAAATTTTTCAAAGACAATCTAGCCTTAAAATATCTTCATTATTCGAAGTAACAGAAGACTTTCCTGCATTTACAAAAAAACTCTCAAAAGACACTTAACACCCTTGATCTTCGCGTGACCTTATTTTTATCGTAAATAATAATATCCTCACTATTTCCTTAGCACATAATATTGTGTTTAGGAGGAAAAAGTTCGATCTTATCATGTTACTCTTCTTTTTATAGAAGTCTTCCTGCTAAGGCCTAGCCAGCGATAAGCATTGATAAAATAATGTATTATACGTAACAATGGAAGATTTAAAAACTAAGTTTGTTATATTCTTGTTCATGAGTAATAAACAAGCATAATGAATTAGGTCGATGATAATTTACAAACTCGAAACATTTAGAAACACTATATTTTGGACTACTGCTTCGTTCGTCTAGAGCCTTTATGCTACTCACCTCTCATAAACACCTGGGTTCAATTTCTAGGTGTTGGGAAAAGTGTTATAGGTTTTATGTTATTTGTTATTGGTTGATTGGGTCATCAGGAATTTTTCAGTAGGAGCTGGTTGATGGCAATAGGCTCGCTTCCTATTACTACTACTACTATATACTAGGAAGTGGCGAAGGGCGGGCGTTATGGGGGACTGTCTCTTGTAATTTTGACGTTCAAAAAGTGCTTTCTTTCAATAAATGCTCTTGTGATTTTGACGTTCAAAAAGTTTTTAACTTTATTTTCGAATGATTGATTTCGTCTTTTACTCTAGACGCTCTTAACTTGCCCGTATTTCTACATCGTTCTCACATACTAGTAATTCTCAACACGATTGATGTAACCAAGATTTTGTAACATATTTTGATTTAAAAGAGTGTCCATGGAGTTTCTTCCTCTTCTTTTCTCTTTGCTGATTATCAGCCTAATTTGAATAAATGACTTTTGATTTTGATTTTTTGACTGTCGGAATATGGGTGTACTATAAGGTACGCCAAACCCTACCGCCTACCTAACCCTTCCGAGCTTACAGGTGTGATGTTTAGATCGTTATTTTATAAGTTTTTCTACTACATAAGCAGGACTAATGCTCGAGTTATCAATAAAGGAATGAGAGCCCTTCACTTATATAAACACATTGTTTTTTAAATTGAGATTAGAAACGAATCAAACACCATATTAGTGGACTTAATTAATAAAGTATTAATACTGTACTACAAAAAAGATACACTACTGACAAATAAATCACAATTTCTAAATATAATTGTTGGCCTTCCTTACTAATTCACGCGAACAGTCGTAGGCAGTCGACAAACAAAATGCCAAGGCTCCGGTGAATATTTGATTTCGGTCACTGGTTATTCTGCTTGGTTTTGCTCTATAATTAAGACTGACGCCAGACTTACTGCTTGGCCACGATCTTGGATCAGTCAAGCGACCCGTGTGTTGAAACAGCGGCTGCGGAGAAGAAACAAATGAAAGAAATTGTCTTGTGTATGCAGACGTCACCGCGATGGGATGAGACGCGCCGCATGACGCGACGGACGGTATCCATGTGAAGGAAACAAGTGAAACTCGCGCGTGTCTCTTGAAGCAAATCACTTTGCAAGTTGTATCGCCCGAGGTCGTTAACGGGGCGTTAGGCTGTAAGGCAATTATGGAGACGGTATCTTAAGAGTAGTTAGTGTAAACTATGTAGTTAATGCAGAATAGTGCAACACAATAGGTATTCGAGTTCAAGAGACTTTATTAAATATTTGACCAACATTCTTGATGTCAAAGTTCGTTGATACTCGTACAATTATTGTTAATACTGAATCGTGTTTATAAAATCTAAAATGTCTCGCAACCTCAGGCTTTCTATACTTTTCTTGGGAAACTCTTAGAATAACCAAACTCATTGTATACGTAATATCCTGGAAGCTTTCAAAAGGATAAAGCAGAAAATTATCCTGTCTTTCGGTGACAGCCTATCCGTCTGAGAAGTACAAGTTTAATATAAATATCCAGGGATTTTTCAAAACAAATGTATTTTGTAAATCTTTTCAGGGTCCAGACTAAATTACCGTCAAATTTCATAACGATAGGCTCCGTGGATTAGGCGTGAAAAGGTAACAGTTAGCTAGAATTACTTTCGCAAATGAACAACAAGATGTCATGGAAAGGAATGGATGACAGGTTTTGTCGCCATTTGATCAAAGAAAAAGTAAAATAGCATTTTTTTAAACAAACCTTCATCATCTGCCTAGCCTTTTCCCAAACTATCTTGGGGTCGGCTTCCAGTCTAACCGGATGCAGCTGAGTACTAGTATTTTACATGAAGCGACTGCCTATCTGACCTCCACAACCCAGTAACTGGGTAATACGATACCCCTTGGTAAGACTGGATGTCAGACTTTTAGCTTCTGACTACTCGTAACGACTGTCAAAGATCTACAAATGACAGCCGGGACCAACGGCTTAACGTGCTTTCCGAGGCACGGAGGAAACTCGATATGTAATTATGGTCACCCATCCACAGACCAACTTCGGCAAGCACGGCTTAACCTTAAAGATCAACCTGGGCGGCTGTTATTATTTAGCCACGAGCTCCTCCTTAAACAAACCTTCATCCCTTTAAAAACAAATCACATTTAAGATAATTCCCACATTAGCTAAAAGGTCCATCATTGAGTTATACAAGCAATATCCTCTGTAGTGCCGAGTCTACATGGCCCCGGCTGTGAGGGTAATGACAACCGCGCTCCCGTCGCGAACTGAACGGTGCGTGTACACTACTCCTTATTATTAGAACGGGGCTGTAACAGCAGCGGGGGATACGACATTGAGAAAGATTCTTCATTTGTTTCGAATATAATATTTTGAAATATCTGTGTTTGGTACTGAGTATGCATTTGTGCCCGGTTGAAGGAAATAGGCTCGCCCTTATTACATGGCACTTAAACATGGCTGGCGAAATGTGGGTGTACTATTAGGTACACCTCTGCTTATCCCTACGGTGATTAGAGACGTGGTGTTATGTTATATTTCTGAGTATTTTTTGTGAAGTCAGTTACCGGCTATTTCTTAGACGGAGATAGGAGACAACATTTTGCTGGGACGACCTACATACTATAAGTGTTCTGTGCTTATGACATTTATAAATGTCAGCTGTCTTTGTGATCAATAGATATCGGGTAGTAATTAAACCGACTTCTATTGTTGTCCTCCAAAAAACTCGTTGTAGACTTGTCGTCATTACCAGGCCCCTCAGAAAGTATTGCGAAAAAAAGTTTTTATATATGGGAGACTGGCCAGTTATTATGTTTTTCGAAAATATGATTATTTATAAGTAAAAATAAGTAAGTTCCAATTTCAAAATTTCCCTCCACATTTTTTGCGAGTTAATTCAAAGTATTGTGTCTCACTGAAATATGGATCTGCGCCGGGAACATTTTAGAGCTATGATTTTATACGATTTCAAGTGTCGCCTGAAACCGGATGAATCGTACGATAGACTTCAAATGGCATTCATGGATGAAGGCCCTTCCAAGGCAACCGTGTATCGTTGGTATAACGAATTCAAGCGCGGTCGACCAACTTTGGGGGATGACGAAAGAAGCGGTCGCCCTTTGACGGCTGTTACCGAAGAAAACGTGCTAGCAGTGAAAAATTTAATCCAAGACAATAGGCGAATTACATATCAGGAGATTCAACACATATTGAAGATTGGATCGGGAAGCGTTCACGAGATTCTACACAGCCATCTTCGCGTGAGGAGGATAGTATCACGCTGGGTGCCGCACAACCTCACCGATGCTCAGAAGCAGGCCCGGGTGGAATGGTGCCGTGATATGCTTAACAAATTTGAAGCAGGCTCGTCTCGGCGTGTTTACGACATCGTTACAGGTGATGAGTCCTGGATTTATCAATACGACCCAGAAACCAAGCGCCAGTCGACTGTTTGGGTGTTTCAAAATGAGCCAACGCCTACCAAAGTGAAGCGATCTAGAAGCGGGGGTAAGATTTTGATCGCTAGCTTTTTTAATTTGACTGGCCACTTGGTATCAATTCCCTTACGGGATCAAAGAAGCATTAATGCCGAATGGTATACTTCCAAATGTTTGCCAGAAGTTTTCTCTGTTATAAGCAACAAGCGACCAAACACAGGGCTCCGCGGGCTACTGCTCCACCACGACAATGCACCTGCGCACACCGCACTCAAAACGAGGGACTTCCTGGACAGCACGCCAGTCAAACTCCTGGGTCACCCTCCTTACAGCCCTGATCTAGCACCGTGTGACTTCTTTTTATTCCCAAAAATAAAAAATCAGCTCAAAGGGATACAATTTTCGTCGCCGGAAGATGCGCTGGCTGGGTTCGAGCAGGCTGTAAACGAGGTGTCTGCGGCGGACTGGAAAAAGTGTTTTGAAAACTGGTTTAGGCGCATGAATCTTTGTATAGAGGCTGGTGGAAAGTACTTTGAAAAGATTTAATAAAAATATATGTACGTATAGAACAATTTTTTTTAGTTTCGCAAAACTTTCTGAGTGTCCCACGTAAGTCTGTGGCGACCTACAAAAAGCAACTTAGAACAAAAAGTACTACAGCACCATCTATGAGTATACAGAAGAACTAATATATAGTCTGAATCGCGCAAGCAGAATTTAGGTACATCGACTTAAGACTATATACAGAAACCCGACAACATCTGTCGGGCAGTTCCCCACCAGACATAACATCGTCTGGCCGGAGGATCCTCCATTTACTGCTGGAGATGAGGTACTTTACACCCTGTTCCTCATACCCCTAAAAGTCTTACCTTAGCCTCATGCAGAACTAGAGGACAGTATTGAACTTAACTTTACCCAAACATTGAAAATCACGACTTGAATAATAATGTTTCCTTTTTTTAACTCAACCCCATCTAACTGTCACTCCCGCGATCTTCATGGCCGTACATTGTGCAGTCTAAGAGTCTGCTGATAATTATCTCCAGGGAGCCCTAAAGACACACAGATAATAAAGTGCACTTGTTTTGTTACAAACATGTACTTGGCAGACTTAGTAAGGTGCTACCTCACCGGAGCAATTGCCTGTAGTGTAACAATCCAAGATTCGATTTCGAGCAATTTTGAGCATTACGTTCACCGGAAACATTCGGTTTTAACAAATCAAGATGCATTTTTTAACAAAAACAAGCCGTTAATACAAATTTTATAATTTAAGGTTCTCCTAACTTACTGATGTTATGTTCTAATCAGAATTTTTACATTACGGGTGAATGCGAGTGCTCCCGGTGAGAGAACGCCTTTAGAGTCTGTTTTGGACGGTCTTGCTTGTTTCTTAAGAGTCTATTAGTCTGTGTTCAAGATTGTTTAAGTTGGAGGTGTTTTTTGTGTTAAGGATTGTTAAGATTTTTGTTTTATTGTAACTGATGGATGTGATTAAGGGGTGAGCTTTCTGTTGTAGGATTAACAAATGGTACGTTGGTTTTTCGAGGCTTGAAGATTGTAGAGAAATTAGTGTGAACGTTGAGCTGGTTTGAAACCCGGATATCACGCTTCACAGTCATCACAGAATTTTATTTTTAATTAGTACTTACCCTGCAAAAACAAAGGCCATAAGCATGGCGGACACAATAGGGTTTCAGGCCCAAACTACACTGCAATTCCTGTAGAACGGTCCTTCAGTAATTACTGAATCAATACTACTGAGCGCTTGATTTATGTATAGCATTTTACAGCAGATGCGATCTTTTGGTCTTTTTGTTTTACAATTAATTATTGACTGTACGAATAAGTCGCGTTACGAATCTACTAACATCTTCGTGAAAAGTTTTCTATGCACTTTATCATCTAACTTTCTTATCGGATTTTAATTGTTGGTACTTTTAAATTACAAACGACAATAAAACTCAAATCACTGTTCCTTGTGTAATTCCTTAAATCCATTTAAATATTAAGTCGAGTACAATTACGATCCAAGTACTAAACAAATCCAATAGTCGGCAATATCTTCGGCAATTTTGTTTATATTTTAGTGTGATGAGTAAAATTATGTCGTAAAAATGTAGTCGCTGAACGGAATGTTGCTCGTAAATAATTTTATAACTTCTTAAGTGTTGTATTGTTGGGTTGTGTCGAGATGCTGAGCTCTGAAATCGGGAACAGGATATTACTGAAAGGTAAACTTTTTACAATGAGAATAAAATGGGATCTAAGATGTCCCAATTAATGTTGTTTTGAAATTTTGGGGTTTGTACCTATTTTGTTCTTCTTACCAAAGGCTATCATCGCAGTACCCAGTCACTGTCTATCTGTAAGCAGTCGCTTTATATAAAATATCGGTAATCTACTAATAATAGTAATAGCTTATACTGGAAACCGACTTCATCATACATAGTTTAAACGGCTTAGCAAATTATACGCGCCTTGTCCATGTTTGTACCATAACTATGTAGTCGCATGTCTTCTTGCAGAGACTATCTAAGGCTCTTAAAATAAACATACTCGTGCTACTCATTATTTTAACACAAACACTGCTAATTACGGAAGCTTCTGAACGCCGCTTCACTAAATGGACAAAGGGGAAATTGCCCTAATTGGTCCATCATGGTTTCCTAGAAGCTAATTGCAATATGTTAGCATTATATCACATATCGATTCTTTATCATGTTAATTCTAATGACCTAATCCAGCGATGAAGCTAGTCCTTAAGTTTTTCAGAGGGCGTAGAGACAAATTGTAATTGTTTTTTCAAGCTCGACGTAATTCTAAAGCCTCTTTCAGGAGATTTGCCCTTTTGATAGCTCATAACATGTGCCTTTTGTCTAAAGCTTCTGGATACTCAGCGTAAGAAGGCAGTGTAAAAATAATAATAATACCAACCTATTACTGTTCCACGGCTGGGCAAAGGCCTCTCCTCATTTAGAGAAGGCACGAGGCATTGACCATGCTTACTCAAGACGAGTTGACGATTTCAGACCTACATTTATTTAGGTTTCCTCACGATTTTTTTCTTTCACCAATATCGGTGATGTCCAAGATAAACTTAGAAAGTCCATATAAATTGAAAAAGTCACATTGATACTTAATAGGTGTGAAGCGTACAGATCGCGTCAGGAACACTACCCTGCGTTCCATAACTCAAGTTTCAGATGTCGGAGAAAAAACAGCCAAACTAAAGTGGGAGTGGGCTGGCCACGTAGCACGAATGAATCCGGATAGGTGGGCAAAGATCGTCACTCACTGGACGCCTGACGGAGGAAATCGCCGTCGAGGTAGACCGCGGCGAAGGTGGCGTGACGATCAGATCTTGTTTGCCAGGCGATCATGGCCAGATATCGCACAGGATAGAGAGGTTTGGAAGGAGAAAGGGGACGCCTTTGCCCAGCAGTGGAACACAAGAGAGGCTAACAAAAAAAAAACTTTGGTACTTGCCCAGATTTTAACCCACAACCTTGAGAGTATGAGAGGCGAGACCTTAACCTCTAGGCCATCACGACCTGTACTCACCACCATACTCGCCTAAAATATATCTACACAATAAATTCGGCAGTCAAAAGAATGCAATAGAGCTCCCTAGTACCGCCATGTTCGTCCTCATACGAGAACATGTTGTACGTGAACAGAATGGAACATGTCCCTGTGCGTGAGTACCAGGCTTGCAGATTTACGACGGAGATAAACTGGAAGATATGGTCGTAATTAGAACTGGGATGTTAGTTATCTTCATTTATAATGTAAAAGATAATTATAACCTTTTTTTGTATTAGTTTTTAGTCTAGTTTAAACTATTGTATTTTGTTACCCACGGTTTTTTTTTCGTAAATTAAAATGAAATAGTCCGACCTGATACTCGAAGACCTTGGTTTTGGGTTCGATTACAGGTTGGGTAAAGTATAGTTGAATTTTTCCATCAGAAATTTCTTAGTGGCAGGCCGAAGCATACCTCTGCCAAACCCTTTGTGGATTTACTGCCAAAGGCATGTTGTTATGTTGAATTAAAACAATGCCACAATGTTTTTTCAATTTTTTTTCTTTGCTTGCTACGTAGTAATCAATCAGTCCTATTATTATTACATTAACCACAAAGAAGGTGCAAAAAGATTGTGCGAAAATCAACTTCTTTGAATATTATAGGACATGCAATTTATTGACCATGGGAAGAACCAGCTGTCAAGACTATTACCTCGCCAGTCGCTTGCGATTCGTTCGATAGTGATATATGTCACTACGATGATTGGTACACCATAAATATATAGGTAGCTGGTTTGTGGCAAATTGATTCAATTTCTTCGCTTTCGCTTTTTGTATTACTAGAAGTTACTTAAGTTGTATTGATGGCGAAGATTGTAACCCTAATGGCTGAACGTGACGTTTTTGTCTAATACAATAATTTTGTACTGATTAATGAATATTTTAAGCGTGGTTGTTATAAAAAGACAGAATTGGCGCAGGCCAGGTTTCATACAAACATATTCAAATAGGACGCAAATCATTAAAAAACAAAATATTGTGACTGTAAACAAAACTGCTCAAATGCACCTCAGAAGATACTTAGGTGGAAACTGAAGCGGCTTAAACCTCTCACCTACCTAAGTATGAACCCTCTGTTTTTACTTAGACTAAAATAAAATTAGATCTTATTTTACCGAAGTCAAAACTATGGACCCTCGTAAAACCTTACCTAACCTAGCTAGGTTTTCTTTATTGAAATCGAGTCACCATAATGGAATCCTTTTATTCAAATTGGAACCTGTTTCTGTATACTCTTCAAAGTTTTTGTTTCTATCTTGTTTTCGTTCTAAATAAACACGTTGAAGTTGTCTGGTATTTATTTTGTACAAAATATTTAGGTTTTATGGAAAACACTTTTTTAAAAGCTTGTAGAAAGCAAGTGTATGTTGATTTTAATTAATTATTATTTCGTTTTTTTTTTGCTGTACTTACTGCGAAGGTGGAGCGGGTGGAGTTATGGACGACCTGCAAAAGATCGCGGGATACATCTCTGATAAGACTCGTACAAATCAAGTAAGCAAGAAATGAGGCATATTCTCCATAGTAGGTAGAAAATGTTGACAATCATGATGATAATGATGCATACGGTGGTCGCATAACTCTCAGAAAAATGAACTTGAACTTCAGTCACATCTGGTTATACCGAAAACCACCCTTAACCACTTTGGAAAAAGGCACTTAACACATTAAGAGTAATTGAACCCCAAAATAACTCAAGTAAACTGTAAAATACACCCAACGATTGCCCAATCCTGACCTAACTCTGTTAAAATTGGACAAAAAAGGGTTTAAAACAGAGATTTATCAAGCCCGGTTTGCCGTTATGCATAAAATTAATTCTCTGGCCGTTCGGCACCCTTTCAAGCGGTTAAGTAATTCAAGTAATAACTTGATTAGGTAACTTCTATTCAAGGGGTGTTATGATGATGGTTCTGAGTCTCAGGATGAACTGGCTGGGGTTTGGATATTTATCTAAACTAATATTATAAAGAGGAAAGATTTGTTTATTTGTTTGCATTGAATAGGCCCCGAAACTATTGGTCCGATTTGAAGAATTCTTTCAGTGATTTTCAAGCGAGTACAGCGAATACGTTTTCTTTCTTTCTGTAAGTATAACCGTAAAGAGGCATAAAAAAACATCGCCAGAAAACCTGCACTTAATACTTGAGTCGAATAAAATCACTTGGAAAAAATGCTCGTCGACTTTGAATTGGTACACTCCAAGTTTAAAAGAAAAAGAAGCAAGTACATATTATTATATATTCACACATTTTAACCAACTCAAATACACTTGCACAAAGTTTCTAAAACTCATTTTAAGTAATTGAAAGTTTATATTATACGAATCGATTTATATCTTATCGATTCTATAGTTCTGATAAGTTGGTTTACCATTTCATCATTAATACTTTCTGTAGGTTTACTAAAAATCTTTTCTTAAAATTCTAGACAAATATCTCAGGATTGATTAAAAATTTCGTCTGTATAAAAATCATTGGTATTAATGATTGTACAGTCTCCAAAGAAGATAAGTAACCTGATTCTCATACTCATAGTATGAGAAACTGGATACTTATCTCCTTTGGAGACTGTACCTACAATATAAACTTGAGCAATTTATTCCCTTATTTCCATTTTCAATTACAAATCGTTTAACTTATCAATCGATTGTAACTAAAAGTTATTGCGTAACTCTCCTTTGATGAGATTAATAGGGTAATTGTAAGCTTCAAAATTTCACTCATCTTAATCGTGATTTTCTGTTACAATCGGACATACTTGACACACAATAAACCAAACCTACAATCTTTTCCTTGGAGTCAAAGTTTAAATGTATCAAAATTGAGCTTGCAATTCCTTTTTCGTTTAAAAAAAATACGTTGTCACACTCTAGGAATTTCTCCTGTCGTCACGAGTACATTAACAAACATTTAAACTCATAACACAGACAGAGCCAGATTCGGACTACTCCTACTATCTGTAGGCCACACCAATATTTGGTCCGTGCGGGGATTGAACCCGCGATACGCAGCGTAGCAGCCAGTCACTCAGCCACTGCGCCAACCTAGCCGTCAATTGCACAAGGAATTTAATCTGACCACAGAAAAAAGAGTAAAAGTAGAACTTCCTCTGACGGGGCATTTTACCAGAAGGTCAAGTAGAACTGAAATACGATTAACAACCGTAATCAAAATAATCCATTCATATTTAAGCCCAAATTGAAACGGAACCTTATCAATAAATTATTCTTTGGTGAACTAATTCGTTACTGAGGCAAAGTTGGCGATTGAGTGTTGGTAGCCAAACTATTCCGGAGCTATCGAGAACTTTGCCTGTTCGAGATACGTCGGAAATCTAATAAATGTGGTTTGCTACAATAATATTAGTTATAGGGCTAAGTTTACGGTATATTATTATATATTCTATTCGATGTTTAGCGTTAACCAGTAAGTAATAATGTAGTCAACCCGAGTAGTACCCAGTACTCGGGTTGACTACTATCGACATAAGTCTAAGACTGGGTTGTCGACATAAGCTAGGCCGTCGAACCATGTAAATTCAGGTATTAGTTGCTGAACTGGTTAGACCGGAAGAGCCAACCACAAAATATTTGGGCAAAAACTGGCCAGATTATGATGGCAAGGGTCACTGCAAACACGTAGACTACCTTCTCCAGTTTTATTTCACCCATTTTGAAAAGACGAATAAAACTATGCCCAACTGGGAATCGAACCCAGAAGTAACACTTACGACTGTCCAGAAGTAATACTTGCAACCACTACACTAACAGTTTTTAACTATTTATACTTAATTTGTTGAATTAAAGAGAATTTAGAAAGATTAAGACAATTACTTGGTTCGTTTATAATAACATGCTGCGATATCAACATAATAAGGAAGCTCAAACAATAACTAATTCAATTTAAAACAAATAAAAGAAAACGGAAATTGCTTTTCCAGAGAAAAGCGGAACACAGCCAATGAAAACGTAATGTGATTATTTTAACCAAATATTCTACGGAAACGCTTGGAAGAAAAAGTTTTTTTTTTCGAACAGTTACACATTTTTTTGTTTTCTCGTGTTCGTTGGTCTGTAGCCTCACTTTGTTGGTTGACTACTACTGATGAGTATGAGCTCCTAGATACCGTTCCCAAGTCGTTGTCGGCCAAAGAATTATAAGGTTTTTATCAGCAATGTCTCAGTACGCCACAGGGTGTGGTTTATTATTACATGAGACTATAACGTAACTGATGAAATACTGGTGTTGGTACTCCTCTGCTTAACAGTTTGGGAATTACAGGTGTGGTGGTATTTTTAACAACACGCATCTTTTAACTACTCGTAGCACAATGTCTACGCCAGTGTCTACGGCGTAGCAGAGCGTAGCTCCGTAGCACTTTGAGAAGTGATTAATTTTCTGGTAGTAAACTTCTATACAATAGAGTTTCTAGTACATAAGAAATTAGGTCAGTGAGTTGTTTTGAACTGTTTATGGTCTGTCTGTCGTCTAGTATTTTGTTTGTATATTTTTGTGTTGTGGCGCCGTAGTGTCACGTGCTGAGTTGTTCGGGTCGGAACATTTGATTTAGATTAAACAACAAAGCCGAAGAATATACTAAGAATAGTTTAATTTTGTTCGGCTCGATTCATGTTCAGATTGGATCGGCCTAATTTCCTTCGAGCTATAATTTCAACTAAGCTTTCTTCTGGAGGCACATTTACATATAAATATTCGATTTTGCTGCTGGGGTTATGCTGAATCATCCCAAACCAAACATTTGTTTAGGATCTTGATACTGGAAAAAAAATATTTCTCGTTATTTCACAGGCGTATCTATATGCATACTAAAATTGTGTAATATCTAAATTGCACCAGATATTCCGTTCTACGCTTATTTGTTGCTCATCCTATTCCATATTTGAATAATGATATTATTATTGAATTTAGAATAACTGCACAGCTGGGCGATCAAATGAAAAGTCAATTACATGGAGTGGAGTCAAGATCATATCAGGTTCTTATGAAGTGTGCAGATTTGTGCAAAAAATTATCGGTTATTTTCGAACTGTTTTTGCTAATAAATTCAAAACCATGCAGTACTCGTTAGATGGTTTCTATATTCGATCGATAATAATTATGGTAGCATGCTGTGTGAACTTCCCCATCGGAAAAATTTACAATGTTCCATACAAACTTTAATCCTAGGACATCCAGTCCAAATAAAATAAAAATATAAAAAAAAAATCTTCATTGAAAAGAAACTTAATTCTGTCCTCTATTTCATGATGGGGCTATAATGTAATATTGCAAGTCTCTGGACACAGCGGTTTAGGATATAGCTAGTCTGTCAGTGAACGTAAGGATTTTCCATCGGCTTTCATAGCTAACTACCATAGATTACTCACGTTGATAAACTTAAAACTTAAACGCAAGTCAAGCATTTTAACGACAATTTTCAAGTGTCTTGGAGATATTTTTTGCATTGGGCTTACTTGAGTTTTTAGGATCTTTAGCAAGTGAGTTACAGAGACATTAATATGTGCGTTTTCTTTCTTTACTTTTGTGTATATTTAAATCATTAAGCTTTCTGTAAAATCTATAAAGTGTGTTCAATAACACTATTTTAATAAACGGGTCGGTACTGAAAAAAGTCTTTTGTCATCGATTGTCATTGATATTATAATTAAAACTGAATTAAAGACTGACTGAATCCAAACTTGTAAAACAACGTTAATACTACATGATGATCCACCGCATGATTTACACACCAACATGTTTTGACAAGTATTTTACAAAACTTGTCGACAATAAGTATCACAATTTGATTAATAGTGTAAACAAGGGGAGACAGTTTCAAAGCTGTTGTGTATTGTGTTCTTGCTTGAGTTGTTGTGTATTGCTCTGTATGGTGTCGGACGTAAAGAATAGCACCATCCCATATCTTCCCGTGGGTGTCGTAAGAGGCGACTAAGGGACTTGCCAGAGAATGGGCAGTGTGCAGCGAGTGGACTGTATACATACGTAGCAGCTAGCAGGTCACTGGGAACTCCCAAGAGAGGGGTTCTTTTTAGGAATAAGTACTTTAATAAAACAAGTCTTTAATTACTGTAAGGTAAGCGATTGAGACTGAATTAAAATACCCAAATTTTTACGGAGCCAAACGGACATAGTGATCTTCTAGACTTTACAATTATTACTGGTTACTTGGTGATTGGCGCGTCCTCTTTTATAACTTATTGTTTCTGGAACATTCGGTGGCCGACCGTTGCGGACCGTGCGCTCACACACACTTAAAAAAGTGCAGGCTCAATATCGGGTATTTTGACTCACACTCCTTCAAATCCTTTATTAAGATTACATTTTTGCTGGCCAGCGGACCCTAATTACGCACACATATAAAGGGCAAACTCGCGTCCAAGCTCACGATTGGTTGTAAACATTTTGGTAGGCATAACAAACCTCATTACTATCTTTTTGTTAAATTAATTTTGCTACTCAGTAACAGGTGGCGTTGTGCCATGACGTCACATTTCTGAATCGCGGTGTTAAGATTTTCCTGCATAGAATGACATCCGCGATTTATTTTAAAGAGAAAGATATTTTTGAGACTTTATACAATTTTAAAGATCTTAGAACTAACTTTAAACAAATATAACTATAGTATCTAAATTAACTAAGTATAAGCATTTTAAGCAGGCTAGTTACTGTCGTGCACATTTCTCCCGCCGTCGCCGTAAGGCGACTCCGTGGGGAGCACGACAATCCGCTTCGATGGTCTTCGGAGTACGTGACCTTTGGTCATCACGTCTACTACTCGTACCTCACCGTCTGCGCCTGGTAACACCTTCGTTACCCTTCCCTTGGGCCACGTGTTACGTGGGAGGTTGGGGTCACAGATTACAACGACGTCTCCGACCTTGGGTGGTGTGCCGCTTCCGTAGGGCTCCCGCCGGTTTTGTAAGAGCGGTAGGTATTCACGTACCCATCTTCGCCAGAAGACGTCTGCTAGTGCCTGGGCGCGTCGCCATTGTTGTCGTGCTGTGACGTCGGCATCGGTGAAATTACCCGGTGAGGGTACATGTGAGTTAGGGCCGATCAGTATGTGGTTAGGCGTTAGGGCTTCGGGCTCATCAGGTGCCACGTTGACATGCGTGAGTGGCCTGGAGTTCACCGTATTTTCTACTTCTACGAGCAGCGTAGCGAGGGTCTCGTCTGATGGGTGAACTTCTTTTAGTGTGACGTACAGTGCTTCCTTGACTGCCCTCACCATCCTCTCCCATGCACCGCCCATGAATGGTGACGCGGGAGGTATGTATCTCCAGCTTATGGACCGCGCATTGGACTCACTACCTAAAGCACTTAAGGTGCTTTCTCCTAGTTCCCTATCAGCCGCTTTGAAACAAGTAGCGTTGTCACTCCATATTTCTTTTGGACAACCTCTCCTACCTATAAATCGCCTGAGAGCGGCGATAGCTGAATCTGCACTAAGTGAATTTGCTATCTCTATATGTATAGCTCTACAAGTAAGGCATGTAAATAAAGCTCCATATCTTTTTTCTTTGTGTCTACCTACAGTAACAGATATGGGGCCGAAATAATCTAAACCAGTAAAAGTAAAAGGTCGTACATGATGAGCTAAACGGGGGTACGGTAAGTTTCCCGTAGAGGGATTGGCTGGCTTTGCCTTCTTTATTCTACAATATAAACAGCTCTTTAAAACATTCTTTACAGACGGACGCAGTCTCGTTATCCAAACACGCTGTCTTAACTCGTTTACCGTTATCTCGGTTCCGCCATGATGTAAACTTTCATGCACATGAGCTATGTATAGCTTCGTATATCTGTTCTTACCCTCGAGTATTATAGGGTTTTTTATTTCTTCATTTACGTCTTGTACCGCTGTGATTCTCCCGCGCAAACGTAAAACACCTGTGTTGTCTAGGTATGTACTTAATACGGATAATGGGCTGTCGCCGGGCACCGCTTTGTTGGTTTTTATGGCAGCAATTTCCTTTGTGAAGCTCTCGCTTTGTGAGCCCTTGACCCATTGTTCTTCGGCGCGTAGATTATAAGTAGCGGGTATTGGTATGAAGTTTACTGTTTTTACGATTCTCATTTTTTGCGTAACTTTTTTATTAAGTTTGATTTTGTTCCTTTTTTCCCACGTTGGATCTTTTAATGCATTTTTCTTAGTACGTTTATGTTCGACAGTGTGTCTGCTTGGTCTACACAGATCAATAAACTGAAGTACTCGTGCGGTTGTTCTTATCAGCCGTATCCATTTGGAAAAACGTGTTATATTTGGCAGATGATCATTTACTTGTACGTCGTTAATTACATGACATTTGACTCGTTCTTCGCCCGTGTTTGTGGGGGCAATGACCTTTTTGTCTTGCGGCCATTCATTTCTGTTCTTTCTAAGGAACTCTGGACCGTTGAACCATCTGTGCTCCGAGTTAAAATGTTCCGGGGTGTCGCGTGTTGCGTCGTCTGCTACATTATGTTTCGAGGGTAGCCATCGCCATTCGTTTTTCTTGGTGAGTTCCTCAATTTCTGCAATACGATGCGCCACGAAGGTCTTGAATGTGCGTGGTTCGGCTTGTATCCAGGCCAGAGCGGTGGTAGAGTCGCTCCAGTATGTTATGTCGCTCACCTCGTAGTCATGTTCTTGAATGACCGTCCGGGCAAGGCGTGCTCCTAATAATGCGGCTTGCAGCTCAAGCCTGGGTATTGATACCGGCTTCAGTGGGGCTACCCTGCTTTTGGCTGCGGCCAGGGTCACTTGTACGCTGCCATCTGACCTTTCCGTTCGCCAATACACCGCCGCGGCGTAAGCTTCTTCGCTCGCGTCTACGAATGTATGTACTTCTCTGGCTATGACGTCACCATAGTCGTAGCAACGTGGGATCAGTAGAGTTTCTATAGCACTCAGTGACTCCATCCATTGTTTCCATTTTGGTTGCAGCTCCTTGGGTAGTGGCTTGTCCCACTCCGTTTTATATTTCCATGTCTTTTGAAGTATCCTTTTAGCCGGTATAGTGATAGGTGATATAAGTCCTAATGGATCGAATACAGACATTATTATGCTGAGCGCCTCCCGTTTGGTGGGTGGGCGTGTGTTGTTTAATAATACAATAGGTGTTTTGTTTTTGTTGATTCTAAATATAAAACAATCTGTCTTAGTATCCCATCGTATTCCTAGGGCTTTCTCGGTGTCGTCCCCGCCTAGTACTTTTATTTCTTGTGAAGGCGCGAGTTTATTGTTCAACACATTTTTGTTGTTTGAAATCCAACCACATAAAACAAAGTTGGCTTTTTTATGAATGTTATCTACTTGCGTTGTTATTTTCTTGGCTTCCTCTTCGCTGGGAAAACTCTGAAGATAATCATCCATATAATGATTGTTTACTATTGCTGACGCCGCGGCTGGGTATCTGTCGGCAAAGTCGCTAGCATTGCGATCCTTTATATATAGCGCTGTACATGGGGATGACGTCGCGCCAAAAATAACAGATGTCATTCGATATTCGTCTGGGTCTCCATTCCGTTGCTCACCACGCCATAAAAATCTCAATGCATCACGATCATCTTCTCTTATCTTTATTCTCATAAACATTTCCTTAATATCTGCTGACACAGCTATTTTATTTTGACGGAAGCGCATTAAAATACCGGGCAACGATTTTAACAAGTCAGGTCCCGACAGAAGTAGGTCGTTTAGGCATAGACCCGCTGTCTTTGCTGCTGCATCGTGTACGAGTCGTGGCGGCTTATGAGGCTTGGCTGGGTTAACCACTGGAAAGTGAGGTAGGTACCAGGTTTTGTTAATTGTGGATGTATCGGGTGCCTTTTCTGCATAGCCTGAGTTAAATAGATTTTCAAGGCGCTGCAAGTACTGGGTCTTGAGGTTCTCGTCCTTATCTAGACGCCGTTCTAGATTTTCTAGCCGCTTTAGGGCACCTAGGTAGTTGTTTGGTATTTTAGGTACCTCTTGTTTCCACAATAGTCCGGTCTCAAAGCTGCCATCAGGTAATCGTCGACTCTTCTGTTCTAGTATGTCTAAGGCTCTCTGTTGCGGGTCATCTCTAGGTATCCTAGGTTCTATGCATAGTGATTCTAATTTGAAAAAGTTTCTCATGCTTTCTTCGATTGGTTCCAGATTTTCCTTTATTTTAATGTTGCCGCAAAAAGTAGCTATAACTTTATTTACAGAGTACTGACATCCATGCAATACCCATCCAAGCTTTGTGTACGATGCTACTGGTTGATCACGCGCGCCTGTTCGTGTTTCTGTGGCTACCAACAAATGCCAGTTATCTTGGCCTATTAAAATCATTGGCTGCGCGTGTTCATATACAAGAGTGCTATGAATGTCGTTCAAATGTCTACAATTATTAATGTCCTCGGTATGTACAGTTTGCGCCATAATTTCAAGCCTATTTACGGTGCGCGCCGCCTCTATTATATGTGGCTCGCTATGGTGCTTGCCTTGAATGTGGAAGCTCACGGTTCGGCTATTCTCATGCTTGACCTCCGTGCCTACGCCTTGTATCCACATAGGTTTGGCTGGCCCATCTGCACCTAGGACGTCTGCTATTGACGCGTCTAACAAGGTGACTGTACTTCCATCATCTAACAAAGCGTATGTGTTTATACTTGTATGTGGTCCGGTCAATATGACAGGTACAATTTTTAAATAAGCGCGGCGATTCTTAGGCGATATCGCAGATACTGTTTCCCGCGTGGACGTAACGGCTTCGTGTGTGATAACAGGTGCCGGCGCCGGTGGCGATGGCGATAACGTCACTACATTATTGTGTGTCGCCTCCACTTTACGCTCTTTATGTAAAAGTTTGTGATGTTTCATTTTGCATTCTTTTATTTCACAAATAGGTGCTTTGCACGTAAACCTTCTATGCTTGTTTCGTAGACATCTAAAACACATGTTGGATTTTTTTGCTATTTCCCAACGTGCGTCTATGTCTAGCTGTTTATATTTATAACAGTCTGGTAATTTGTGCCCGTGTTGCGTACACGCCGGGCATCGCTCTTTTGTTGTTTCTGTATTTACGTTAAACGAGCGCTCTACTCTGCGCCGGTGTCGAGTACCGTTAGCGTCGCCATTGTCTTGTTCGGGCTGTGCGTACGCGCAACACTTATCAGCCTCTTCATTCATAAACATAGATAAGCGCTTCAACTCAGGAATATCTTCCATCTTTTTATTTGCCGCATAATCATACCACTTGTTTCTTAGTATCGGCGTTAGTTTTTCAATTATACAACGCGACATTACAGGGCTATGTAAATACTGTATTCTTTTCAATGCTTCTACCGTACCCACCGTATTTGCTATACGGCTAGCGAATATACATATGTCCCTAGGATTATCATTTAATTTAGGTAATGACTTTATTTTTTCTAATTCGGCTATAATCAAGGCTTCGGGCCTACCGAAACGTCTTTCTAATGCGTCTACAATGACCTGAGGGTCAGATTGACTAAATAATAGGCAACCTACAGCTTCCTTTGCGGCGCCTCTGAGGCTTGTCCTAATTCTAGCAACATTTTCTACACAGGAAAAATATGATAGTGAGTCACAATACGCGGCCTTAAAAGCTATCCACTCACCGGGTTTTCCATCGAAGATTGGTAGCTGCTGTATGTACTTGGGGGGCTCCCTTGAGCTGCGCGCGGCCTGTGCTAGGGCCGCGGCGAGCGTCCCCACGTCTATCAATTTCTCACTCACTTCGTAACCGTGTAACACTTTATCACTCGCGATATTGCCTTTGTTTATATTCGCACTTAATTGCTTATGTACACTTTGTTCGTGGCCGTCGTCCCACAGCGGTTGAGCGCCTGCGGCGCCGGTGTCCCTCGCTGTGTCCCTGCCTGTCCTTTCGCCACTGACGTCGTGTGGCGGCGGTCGAGCCTCATCTCCGGGTGGCGGCGCCGGTTGCGCTAGCCACGTTCCAATCCTTACGGAGGCGAGGTCGTCCACCACGTCGTCTTCCTCACTTGAGTCAGCTTCGGCTCTGACTCGCTGCAACTGTATTTCTTGCAGCTCTCGCTCTGCCTGCGCCTGCTTCACTTTCATTTCAGCCAGCCGCTCTGTAGCCTTGAGCTCCGCGAGGCGCTTGTGCTTTGATGCTGTAGAGCGGCGTGACCTGGTGTCGCCAGGCTTGAGCGTACCATGTGAACCAGTAGTCGTATTCTGCGTAGATCTGCTGCCTGTGTCCATTTCAGTGACCAGGCCCGTGCCGGTCTCTGGTGCCGGCTCGCTGGCACCCGGCTCGGCGGTCGCTGACGGCTCTTGCTGGGCCGGTTCTCTCTTGGGGTCTCTGCTACGGCTGCGTGTCATCATCCTGCTGGATGTACTTACTTAAAGATTTGGCTGCGAAGGACCAGAATGTGCAGCGAGTGGACTGTATACATACGTAGCAGCTAGCAGGTCACTGGGAACTCCCAAGAGAGGGGTTCTTTTTAGGAATAAGTACTTTAATAAAACAAGTCTTTAATTACTGTAAGGTAAGCGATTGAGACTGAATTAAAATACCCAAATTTTTACGGAGCCAAACGGACATAGTGATCTTCTAGACTTTACAATTATTACTGGTTACTTAGTGATTGGCGCGTCCTCTTTTATAACTTATTGTTTCTGGAACATTCGGTGGCCGACCGTTGCGGACCGTGCGCTCACACACACTTAAAAAAGTGCAGGCTCAATATCGGGTATTTTGACTCACACTCCTTCAAATCCTTTATTAAGATTACATTTTTGCTGGCCAGCGGACCCTAATTACGCACACATATAAAGGGCAAACTCGCGTCCAAGCTCACGATTGGTTGTAAACATTTTGGTAGGCATAACAAACCTCATTACTATCTTTTTGTTAAATTAATTTTGCTACTCAGTAACAGGTGGCGTTGTGCCATGACGTCACATTTCTGAATCGCGGTGTTAAGATTTTCCTGCATAGAATGACATCCGCGATTTATTTTAAAGAGAAAGATATTTTTGAGACTTTATACAATTTTAAAGATCTTAGAACTAACTTTAAACAAATATAACTATAGTATCTAAATTAACTAAGTATAAGCATTTTAAGCAGGCTAGTTACTGTCGTGCACAGGCAGCAGCGTTCTCTGTGCTTTTTTAACAACCGTACTGCGATCGCCAACCCGCCTGCCAAGCGTGGCGATTATGGCAAAACCCCCCAAAATGTCAATGCGACACTTGTGGGAGGCCTATGTCCAGCAGTGGACGTCTTTTGGGCTGAAATGATGATGAATGATGATGATGATTGTGTTCTGCATGAAACTTAATTTTGATCTGCTTTGGCTGAACCAGTTTACGTTTTGGAGAATATTCGGTATATTGCAATATCCAGCAGAATGTATAAAGCATGATATCCAGTGCAATGAATTCCTAGTAAGATGGTATCGATGCTGACAACATTTTCACTGCAGCAAATGATACCAGGAACTGAGGGACGTCATATCACTGGTTTTGAAGTATTTCCAATGAGAGCTTTATCGAGGGAACGTGTTTATCAGACTAATATAATTACATCGTACTTGTACCGATAATTTGTATTGTAATTCAGGTATATATTGAGACGATTTAGGTCTAATGCGACATTTTTATATTTTCCATTAAATACACGTAAAGGTGCAAAAACGTGACAAATGCAATGACACAGAATTTACGAGCAGATCCTGTTCTTCAACCGCAGTTTACGACATACCTGATAAGATAAGGGGTGACGCTGCGTAGGAAATTTATGTATAGGAATGATAAATATATGAATACGTATACATCTATACTAACCTAACCCATTCGTTATCAACTACAACGACGGATTTCGATTAAACTTTGCAGTAATATAGCTATACATATATGGTAATATCACATGTAATCTTCGAATTCTTAGGCAGAAGATGAAATGTTGGTGTACTATTTGGTACTCCTAATAGTACACCCGCATTTCTTCAGTTCATCATCATCATTTCAGCCGAAAGACATCCACTGCTGGACATAGGCCTCCCCCAAGTTTCGCCACATTGACATAACATGGGGGGTTTTGCCATAATCGCCACGCTTGGCAGGCGGGTTGGCGATCGCAGTACGGTTGTCACAAAAGCACAGAGAACGCTGCTGCCCATTCTCTGGCAAGTCCCTTAGTCGCCTCTTACGACACCCACGGGAAGATATGGGATGGTGCTATTCTTTACGTCCGACACCATACAGTGCAAATAACTTCTTCTTCTTCAGTTGAAATAACCCAATAACACTTTGCCCTACCTTGGAATCCTGGTTCGAAACCAACGGGGCAGTCAATGTATGTACTCGTATAGGAACGATAATACATGCATGTTTAAGCGTACGTTATAAATATACAACGTATAACAAAAAGGGTATATACATACTTAGGGATGTCCTACAGACCATCAAACTGAACATGTTTCTCCATCGGACAAACATTTTAATAGCGAAAAAATGATCTGCTGCCCCATACAAAATTTCAGTACTTATTCCAGCTAAATGTATGGGGCAGCTGATATTTTGAAATACCCTTGATATTGATATACCTTTTTCGTTACACGTTGTATAGAACGCGAAGGGGAAGTGGCACCGATATTGGGGGCTTACAACGAAGGGACGAGAGAAAGTGTCGTCTTTAATAAACCCGAAAATCGAGTAGGCTCTTGAGATTTTTCAGGATTTTGTGTGAGCTTTCTTTTTGTAACGGAGCCTTGAAAACAAAGCCATCGAAAAAGTGGCGAGCGTTTAGAGGTCTGCTGTAATTGGGTAGTCCTGACGTATACAAATGCTTCGGTAAAGGTATAGCCGTTTTTTGTTGTGTTTGTTTTTTTTCTATGAATATCTTTCTGGTAGTTAAACAAGGATCATTTAGCGCGGGGCATAATCGGTACTAACGAGGACATCTTGTCTTTTTAGGGTTCCGTACCCAAAGGGTCAAACGGGACCCTATTACTGAGACTTCGCTGTCCGTCCGTCCGTCCGTCCGTCCGTCCGTCCGTCTGTCACCAGGCTGTATCTCATGAACCGTGATAGTTAGCGAGTTGAAATTTCGACAGATTATGTATTTCTGTTGACGCTATAACAACAAATAATAAAATCAGAAAAAAATAAATATTTAAGGGGGGCTTCCATACAAAAAAGTTTTTTTTTTCGTTTTTATAAGTAATGGTACGGAACCCTTCGTGCGCGAGTCCGGCTCGCACTTGGCCGGTTTTGTTTTTCAAATTTCACGAGAAAAATTTCAACGTCAATAAAACGACAAAAGATTCTTGTAGCATTGTTAACTCCATTTTTCCTACTTTTACCACTAATTTTCGTTTTCCTACCAAGGCCGCAAGGTAACAAATATCAATTTACCAAGTCAATAAATAAACTCAGATTCAACACCTTTGGTTACCGATACATGAAGTCAATCAGCAATTTGATCAGGCCAATTAATTTTGTTAACGAGTGTACCCTCTATCTTTCATTGTCAATTTGTAGTACAGGTGAACGGAAAAGCATGACAGTTGAAAAATTGGGATTTTTTTAACGATGCGATGCGATGTTGTTTTGTTGAGGTAGGTTTTTGATATATTTTTTAATATTTCTCACAAAAAGAAAAATTTGAAAATATACAATAGACATTCTCGGTAAATATGGTATGGCCCAACGGTATCGGGAACAAGATCCAAGGTCCGGCAATCAGGGCTCCAGAGAAAGGAACCTCCTAACAATACGAGCTGCGTCCAGGAGTACCGCTTTCTGAATGAAACTCTTGATCTAGCTGCCTAACGGGAGCCTCATCAGGTATTGAACGAAGCTCTTGGCAATTAGGCCACTGGCTGATACGACTATCGGCACAATGATCACTGAGTCCATTTCCCACTGTCGACAACCTTGCGAGCCAAGTCAAGATACTGGATTTGCTTCTTTCTCGGCTTTCATGAGATTCTCGTCATGTGGAACCGTTATGTCAACAATCATTGCGCGCCGCTCTGATACATCCACCACCACTTTATCAGGGTTATTGGCTACAATAGTCCTGTCAGTGACACTGTACTAATCCCAGTACAGTGTGATATTGCCGTTTTCGAGAACTGGGTCGGGCACATACCTATAGTATGGCACTTTCGATTCCACAAGGCTGTATTTTAGAGCAAGTTGCTGAGGGATAATCCTGGCTACAAGGTATCAATGCAAGTATTCTCCGATACCTAGATAAGAACACCCGGAGATAATGTGACATTGCACAAACAAAACCTTCGGTTTCTCCAAAGAGGTGCCCGGAACATAGCCAGGCTACGGATGCTGATTGGTCAACATCAGGTCCATGCGGGGCCCTGAAGAAGCGTCTGTGAAGCTCTTTACTCAGCCATACTTACCTGTCAAGCACTGCAGGTTTGCGCCAGTTCTCTTTAGCCAAGGAGAGTGCGGTGAGGCCCTTGTCCATCGCGACTACATCTCGATGCATCCCCACGTCGGCGTCTAGGAAATAATCCCTGACACTACATATCTCGCGACTGTGGAGATCTTAGCGTTTAAAAAGCCTCGATCTCCACAACTCCACGGGATATACAGTCTCAAAACCGAAGTGCCGTCAACAATGTACCTTCCTTTCCAGGGCGTCTAGTTCTGTTTGAGTCCATTTGAGTACGCCCAAAGAGTAGGTACCTACATCAAAAACCGGTATGACCCAACCGTTGAAGGTACGCAAGGAACGCACCTTATTTCCGCCTGAAAAAAGACTATTAAATACATTTCTACAGGGGGCCAAAGAAGCACTACTTCAACGATTCCTTCATGTCAGCTGCGTTGATGCCCAGTGGATCCGACATACCCAAATACTTGTAGGTTTCAGATGCTGATAGGGATCTAAGATGTATGGAATCTGAGATCTGGGTTCCGATAGATTTCACAATCTCCCCTTGCTTTGCATGCATCACCGCACATTTGTCCACAACAAATTCTATCCTGATGGCATTACTGAAAGTTTTAGTTATCTTCAGTAGCTCCATCAGTTGCAAATTGTTGGGGGTCTTCAGGGGAGTTTCAGGTCATCCATGTAAAGAAGGTGAGATATAACCTAACCACCTCTCCTCAATCGAAAGCCCAGACCTGAATCCTCCAGCAGCGTGCTTAGAGGATTAGCAGAACCAAAGTGGTCTCAAACTATCGTCCTGAAAAATATCACGCTCTATCCTTATCGGTTCGCTATTCCTCTGGATTGAATATGCCGACATCCTAAATAGAGAAGGACTGTCTTCCATTGCTCCATATACGACATCAGGAATTGTGCACAGAGTTGGATCAACTTTATAGTAATTGACATTGGCATACTTACATAAACCATCATTTTTTTTTATTTTCTTTCAGTGTCCTGAAGAAGAAAATGTTATCATAAATCTTCAACTACATATAGAAAACGATAAAATCTCTTTTATACTTGTAACGACCAAACTATTACAAGGCTGGAAATTCCAATTACAGGTCATAAATTGAGAATTTATCTTACTGACATAGGTAGGCATTGTGTCGAAACTTAAATCTGTGAACGAAACCAAGGCACATAAATTCCAGTAATTATAATGTTGTACATATATTCTTAATAATTGTACCAAATTTACATTTATTAGCCGCTGTTGCTTGTAAAACACTAGCTTTTAACTGCAGCTTCGTACGCCATAGGGGGGGAAACCCTCCCACGGGATCGCCGTAAATACCCATAGCCTATACTAGAGGATACACTAGTGGATAATGGAGCTTTCCATTAGTGTAAGCATTTTCGGAATCGGATCAGTAGTTTCGAAGATTACCCCTACATCTAAACTTACAAACCTTATCACTTCTTGACACTAGTATCTATGAATATTTTTTTAATCAAAAGCTCAGTCAAAAATCTTTTTTGTACCAAAAGTAAACAGGGATTTTTAACCATGGAAGTAAAAATACTGAAAATCAATTGACAGCCATGGAAGTAAAAATACTAAAAATCCATTGACAGCTATCGATACATAAAAACGAGTACATACCTACTTACTCTTTTTCTTAGTGTGTCAATGGCAATCTAAATTATGTCGGTCCAGATTTGAGCCACAAGTTTGGTGCCCCCTGTAGCGTCCATCAGTTTCAGTAATGAGCAAACAACAGGACAGACCAGACAGGATATAAAGTGCCCCATCGTTTGGGTAACAGCACCACAATTACACTCCAGGGCAGAGTCGACAATAAATCTACATATGAGCAGGTTTTCATTGCTGCGGCCAACCTGGGTCCGGTGTCTGTATAAAAACTTCCAGGTCAGCCATGGAAACTCATGTCCAGGTGGGATATTTTCAGCAGGTGGAACGAATGGGTTTGGTATGGATGCACGAGCTTTGCCACAGCTTTAGTCTGTCCGTAGAATCTGATTCCTGATGGAAAAACCCAATAACACTTTGCCCGACTTACAAATCAACCTCAAGACATCATAATCTACTACTATGAAATTCCTGATAGAAAAACCTAAAAAGACATGAACCGAACTGGAAATCAACCTCAAGAACAGTAGACAAAAAACTAGTAATCAGGACACGTGCCCAAACAAAATATCACTGATTGCTAACAAACAAAGTTATTTAATATTAAACAAACAAATAAACCTGAGGTAGACACGTTAGGCCGTAGGCGTTTCATGAATTACGGTCGCCGCCCCAGAGAGATCTAGATACAAGTATTATTTACTTACGAGTGTAATTTTGTCAACAATAGTAAGTTATAATCATAAGACAATCAGGTTCATAAATTGTAAATCGGAAAGACCCTTTTTAGAATTTGGTATTATTATTTAACGGTTTTTGTTCTTAACTTGAAACTAGGCTATATTTTACTATTATCAGTTTAAAAAACGTGGCGCCATACTCGGAATTCCTGTTGTATCGTGTTTGCGTTTACTAACATACATAAACAGCCAGACCCGGAACAACTACCTAGTGGGCCATACAAATATTCGTTCCGAGCGGGAATCGAACCCGCGATACGCAGTACAGCGGTCAATCGCTCAGCCAATGCGCCAACCGTGCCGTCACATCAAAGTGACTTGCTCATTTTAAAATTATTATCTAAACGTAGCGTTCATCAGTAAATGTTTACGTATCATTTCTCTTCCCGTCTTAGTTGAAATCTCAAAATTATATCCGAACACATGTTTCATGATAAATTTTCGCCAGTGTGAACGCACAAGTAGCCTTGTAATTGTTCAGAGGGAAATAAAACACGTTCTTGAGGATGGAAATATAAGTTTAAAAAACTGGACAAGTGCGAGTCGGACTCGCACACCGAGGGTTCCGTACAGTATTTAGTAAAGACTATATTTTTTATGATTTAATTATAAATATATATAGTTTTCAAACTTTTCCCTGTACTTCTAGTATAAGGCGATATTACTTGTCAAATTTCATAGTTTTAGGTCAACGGAAAGTACCCTATACCTATTGTTTCTCTTGACAGTGTCGAAATATACCTACGTTTTTTGCGGCGTAAACGACGTATCTTTTTTTACGTTAACTTGGAAGTTGAATTTTTTCATAGCTTCAAGAGACCTCAGTACCTATATTATTTCAACGCAAGCACACAACCAACCGCACCACCAACTTGCCTGCACCAGTTTGACCGAATCATTGCGGGCTGATATTTTAATATTATAAAAACATCTTTACAATGATCAAATAAATAACCCTCAAAGGTATTCTGTTAAATTTAACCCTTCCAATAACGCTATAATGCTGATATAGTCACCACGTAATAATCTAAGGTTGTTGATACAACACACAAGAGGATCTCCTGGTCATTCCATCGCCTTTTATGGTGCTCACGGGAAATAAACCGGTGGTCTATTGATTGCTGGCACTTCAGTTTTTATTCTTTTATATCTTTTTTAGGATTGACGAAAAATGCTAACTTTGAAGAAAGAAAGAGCCATTTAAGTAATATATATCGAATTAACACAGCGTAGTGAGCAAATATAACTCTGTGGTAACAACCCTGATTTAAGTATTGTAGGTTGTGGGTTCAAACCCCAGCAGGAAATTGACTTTGTGTTATTTACTTTCTATTTTTAACATATAATTTATTATCATCATTTCTCTTGTGAAGGAAATGGGTTATGTTCTATAACCAAAAATTCGAAGACATGTGTCATCGACCAGTCTATCTAACGCTGGACTCGTGTGGTGGATTTTTTCTCAAAGAGAGAAGGCCAATGTCCCACCAGTGGGAACATTATACGCCGATTAATAAGGACCGCTAATAAGGATTAAAAATATCTGGTAAAAATAATTTATAATAGATTTCAAATACCTGGTAAAAATTCATAACATTTCATAAATAAAAAATCCCACATTCTATTTATCTCTTTTAAGTACCTTATTAAGTGTCACTATGACCTTCTATATAACCTCCTACATAATATCTATGATAATAGTCATATCACCAAGGAGCGTCGAGACTTCGCGTAATTTCGGAACTTCTCGGGACAATTCGGAATAACATTAGGGAGGCGACATCTTAATATATTATTGTCGATTACATTCCCTGGAGACCGCTTTTATCTATAGACAAAGAATGAACCCGACCAGAGGAAGCCTAAAACTTCGCTTATTGGATAAAACGAGTATTACCCACATTCAATATTAAAGCATTAAATATTAATATACCATAGACCTCAATACAATGGGGGCGAAAAGGTCGTATTTACGTAAAACTATTGACGTAGAAAAGGTTACGATTGTAACAAATAAAAGTTACTATCGTTTTCTTTTGTGTTTCTGTTCGCTATTTCTGCACCACAACTCACCCGTCGCTTTCGCACAAAAGTTTGAAGTGATGTTATTTTGATAAAATTTGTTTTTCTTTATAGACAATATTTTGGAGAATAAAATCGTTGTACTTGACTATTTTTTACTTTCATCTTAAAGGTACTCTAAAGAGAGATCTGTAAAGGTAATGAAACTCATTGAACACAAAGCCAAAAAGTTCAGATACCTACCTACGTGAAACTTGACAAACCTCAGTTGCTAATTAAAACATCAAAAGATAAATCACTTCAGCGCTCGTCTGTACAGTTTATAGGTGGTCGCAACTCAGTCTAACGTCGGCAACGACACGGGCGGTTGTTCCGTCACGACCGCGCACGCTCCCACAAAAACAACACGAAAACAACGCGAACAACATAATTATAAACTCCAACAAACAAAACAATTACAGCCAAAAACAAATAAGTGCCAACAAAAGTGTCAACAAAAAAAAATTGAAAAATAAAGGTCAAAAATTACGCGCGTGTTTTTTTATTATGTGACAGTGCTTATAATTGCCAATTTAAAAAATAAATGCTGCCTTGATGGCAACTAAAAAAAATAATGTAGTACGTTTGCCGTCTGTGGTAAGATTTTGAGATTATAATGCGATGCACAAGATGCAATGAAAGTGTATACATAGTGGCATGTTTACAGGTTTTTACATGATTCCGACGTAGTTAGCTTGGCTTGTTTTGTTGTTTATATAATTTAGCTCGATCTCTTTTATGTAGCGTTTTATCTACGAAGTTATTTGGTTCAGTGAAACGAAAATAACGGTCTTGGTTTATTGAAAAAGTTATTGTTGCAGTGTTATTAGAATAAAATATTTATCAAAACATGTAGACATAGAATTTTCTTTTGGAATAACGTGATATAACATTTATATGGAAAGAGCAGTAAGTATAAATCTACATATTTTATTTTTCAATTTCCCTTCATACGAAAATATTTCGGTGTATTTTATCTATTTCCGCATTATTTTTTACCCAAATTTCTATTATTCCGTCTACAAAGTCTACTTCCTACCCAAAATCCGAGCAATATACGTAGAAAATACAGAAAATCCGTCACTAGCCTCTCTGGTCTTCAATTTACATAATTATGTACTCGGTAGAAAAACACTAAAAAGCAGCGTTTGTGACCCAAAAAAGTATGCTAAAAGAAATGTGTATAAATGATCAAGGCTATTGGCCGTCCAGGTTAATCGCATTAAGCTTTCAGAAACACGTAATCTAAATGGTTTCGTGGACGGGTTTAGCACGACCAGGTAGAATTGAAAACATGTGCGACAAATTTTATGAGAGAACCTCAACCTTTTTGGTGAAGTACTAAACAAACTCCAACTTTAAAAAAAAACTAGCTCTATAACTAGTGTTTTTAAATTTGGAGTTTGTTTATTTGTTGTGTAGAAAGAACCTTACCTTATAATGATTTTGAATCTATGGAACTGATGTGTTTGAATACCGAATGTTTCTAGGTTTTATAAAACTTCCTGGGAGAAAGAATTATGGATCTTGGTTTGTGGTATACTTATGGCCTAAGATCCCACCATACAAGGACCTTCACCGAGCTGGTTAATGGATGAAACTTTTTTTATATTAAATTTAATATGTCAATAAATATATTGCATATTATGTCTAAAAAATTTCAGTCCAGGATATGATTAATAAAAAAGTAAAAAAAAAAATTGTAACATTTCACCGGTTTGGTTAATAAACAAATTCCATACCAATCGAAAGTGTAAAGCCCATAAAATATACAAACGTTAGGTTGCCTTTTTTAATTCATTAACCAGACCGGTGCAAGTTACTAGTATCGATTTACCTGTTTTTACCTGCCTACCCGAGGGTTGTGACGGGAAAAGAAAAGGCAACCTAACGTTTGCATATTCTATGGGCTTTATACTTTCGATTGGTATGGAATTTGTCTATTAACCAAACCGGTGAAAAGTTAAAAAGAAAATGTCCTCACTGAAATTGTTTAGGCGGGTTGCCTAAAAAATTTCAGTCAGGACATTTTTTTTTTAATTTAATATAAAATATGTTTCATCCATTAACCAGCTCGGTGAAGATCGTTGTATAGCGGGATCCTATACTATAATATGTTTTGGTGCTCTACTTATTTTGGGGTCATGAACTCGAAAGGACCAGAAACGAAATAGTCTAGCTCTTGTTAATACCATAAAGCGAGTATATACACAATCATAGGTAACTATTACTTTCAAATACATAGTTTTTAAAGAAAACTTATGTAACTAGACACATTGAAATTATTATTCCACAGTCTAAATAGCTATTCTTTCTAACCGTAAGTATTCAATTATTCTACGAGTAGATTCAATACACTCTTCCGAAGCGTTACATAAGTGAGGGCGAGAAGAAAACGACATGTGAATACTAATTGTATACTTAACAACATGAGCTCGACATACAAAATACGAAAGTTTGTTACCAAGAATGTAGGGAAACGAAATAGATATGTGGGTATAGATTTTTTATTGTTAAGTGTTAATTCCTAAAATATCGGACAAAGAAATCCAGAAAAGCTTTATAACTTAAATGTGTAGGATAGTCTATCGCATCAAAAACTAAAATAGGTACTGCAACTACAACAACATTGCAAACTTTTTCCATATAATCAAGGAGTGAGCATCACACTTACCTAATGGACATGGGACAACAGTTCTTCTATGACATTTCTTCTGATAGCCAGTCTAGTGATATTGTAAATGGATTGACTTTGGATCGTTGATTCCTGAAATCGGACAGTGACATTCATAGAAGTGTCATAACTTTAATTTATGGGGTTGGTAGGGTTGTAGCAAAAGTAAGAAGGGTTTATCAGTTTCAAGTGTAGAATGGGTTTGTTAATTTCTATAGTAACTATAAACAGCCCAAATTATTCCCACTGTTGGGAAACCGCCGACACAGGCCTCGTTTCTGTTGGATCAAGTGAGCTGTAATACATCATGCCGAATAAATAGTTTGGTAGTTGTCTCATGTGTTTTAATTTTTGCTGTCTAAGACATGGCGGTTCATTTGAATAGTGTATAAAAAAGCACCAAAGCTCTCGAATAGCTTCGATGGCTTTCTAGACCCTAGAAAACCATCGAATGCGATCGTTGTGGCCGACATCGGCTAGATGGCATCATCATCATCATTCATATTAGTAACGAGATTTAAACCCAAAGATCTCAAAGGTCTGCTTTATTTAAAGAGTAGTCACATTTGCAAACCAACAATTTTAATTAATGTCATCCAAATGGAAATTTATTACCATTTCCAGAAATCCGAACCCTTATCATTCTCAATAACGGATTAAAATATATTCATAATGATTTATGAAATTCAGCACCAATTGGTCAATTATTAACAATGGAAACCACGTTATTGCGAAAATTCTATAGAACTCGTTAAATGATTTCCTGGACTCTTTAAAGAACACATTCTGTACGTGAGATATTGTATGTACAGGTTGATGTTTATTCACATATTTTATGTTTTTTAAAGTGTATGGTTTTGGTCCACTAATTGGATTTTATGACTAAAGCCAGGATTCTACAATCAAGTAGATATTAAAATTGTAATTTATTCATGCCGCGAGAGAGCAGCACAGGGTTAATAATGTGTGCTCTGACAGGTGTGATATAGGCGAAGGTTTAAAAGATATCTTTTTTGTTGATTTTATGATTATATATGAAAGTTTTATTTCATATTAATTATATCGTTAATTATATAAAAAGTAGGCTAATGATGATGATGAATCAGGTATTAAAATCATGCTAGTATTCAGCTGCATCAGGTTAGCCTGAAAGCCGACCCCAACATACTTGAAATGGCTGGACAGATATTGATTTAAATCGTACTTTCATCAGGAAATTATACAGCTTCGATAAGTTATTGATGATATTCCAATAACAGGTATCTTGTTATACTGTTTAATAGTGTCCATGCCTGTTGCATGTGGCATTCAGTATGCAACATACAGCGTGCAGGCAAGCATGCAGCATGCAAGCGAGCATGCAACGGGCATGGTTTCTGGTTCATGGCACTGCGGCCATCGCCTCGCCTTGCCCGTCCGTGCCTACGCGGGCTTAAATTACACTCTAGGGATAGAGCAGACAAGACCACGTGAAGTCGGTTTTGCAGCGATTTTTTTCTGTCACTAACTTTTGTATCACAACATATTGACTGTTAAAGATTATGTTTTAATTTTAATTTACAGCTAAAATACTATTTTATAAATTGGCATTATTTACATTTTTGTTGAAATAAAATACCATGGAAACATATATCAAACAAACAATTTTCGTTAAAAAATTATTCTTCCTGTTGATAAGTTTGTTAATTATAAAATGTGATTATGAAATTCATTGACTTGTGTTTCTGAAAAATATGTTTCATTCAAGTTGTTGAAACAAAATATCCGAAATAAAAATACAAGGACCAAATATTATATGGAACATTTTCTGTCTGCAAAACAAGGGAACACCATCATCATTCTCTTGCCCTTATCCCAATTCATTTGGGGTCGGCGCAGTACGTCTTCTTCTTCCATACCTCTCTATTACTTGTCATCTCATGAGATACCTCCTTTCTTGCCATATCATTTTTCACACAGTCCATCCATCGTTTCTTTGGTCTTCCTCTACCCTTATACCCATCCACATTCATACTCAAAACTTTCCTCACGACATTTTCCTCATTCCTCCGCATCACATGCCCATACCACGACAACCTATTTCCACGCATCTTTTCAGTCACCGGCGCCACTTTCAGACTTCCTCTAATGTACTCATTCCTTATTCTATCCATTCGCGTAACACCACACATCCCCCTTAGCATTCTCATCTCAGCCACATGCAAGTGCCTTTCATTCATCCCTTTTGTGGCCCAACATTCTGACCCATACAAGACAGCAGGTCTAACCATTGTTTTATAAATCTTCCCCTTAAGTTTAAGGGGAATGCGGGAGTCGCAAAACAAGGGAACACCAAACTATAAAAATGTTAACCAAACATCGAAACGTGTCTAGAATTATATTTTCCTCCTGAGAATATTCTACTGAATTAATGGAATATCTGTAATTCTGGACATGAAAGTAAACAAATAGCGATCTAGTGAAATCCTTTTTGTATATAATATTGTTTGGTAACTATCAACGTGCGTGAAAGAGATTACAGAGTTCTCAAAACCTACAGAAGCCTACGCCAATCTAAAAATGCTCAAAACAAGCGCCAAGTTATAGATGTTTTTGAAAAATTATTATCATTTATATTAAGTATTTACTTTGAAAGAGTATTTCATAAAGTACGAAGTGAAAAATTACTTGAATAGGTTTTGTTATTTATTTTGGTAAATGGCCATGATAACAGTTTTATTTTTTAAATTGACACTGATTGATGATCTTTATATATTAAAGAGCTTTTTGCATTGGGAAGAAAAATACTGACAATTGAATAAATATTTTAAACGTAACTTTACTCAACTAACTGCGCCCTCGATTTGGTTTGTTGGAAATGTCTGTGGTTTTTTTTATATTTAAAGCTTGAAGACGAGCTTGAAGTGATGTCAATTTTCTACATAAGTTACATACTTAGTTACCAACAATTAACCTAACTAAGGTTCTTAGGCGTAAAAGAAATCCAAAAGTCTACAACAACAAGACTTGCAAAGCGCTTGCATTTAGGCATTCAATTAAGTATTGTATCATTTCACTTCCATGGAGACCTACCTAAGCGAGCTAGATAGTAAGAATTTTTATTTTTTTAATACTGTAAATTTACATAATAAACAAACCACTTGTCTTCTGTTAAACATTGTAAGTAATAATGAAAAGTCTTCAGTGGTAATAAATCAGGAGGTCGGTAATAGCTGCGTGTACGAATAACGGCTTGGTTTCGAGTTTCTAAGTCGAGAACGTTAGAACTTTTCGAAGGCATTAAATAACTCAAGTTTTCAAACAAATTTTACTTAACTGTTCATGTGTTTTTGTTATTGGTAAGTGTAAATAAGACTTATCTTTTAAACATTATAATTATAATATTAGTTATAATCTATAAGCATTGTACAATTAAATCAATGATAGTAACATAACTTTTTACTATTACTTGTTATTATTTTCGTGAAAGAAACCGACTTTTCATAAACTTCTAATTATATTTATTAGTTATTAGAATATACCATTCAAAAACCACCAACCAAGCTTTGTAAACAATAAGTTTTCCTCGTATATGCAGCCCAGCGACAGCAAACAAATCTATAAATCAGTAAAATCTCCGACCAACACAGTTCATACATTTAGCCGAAAGGTCCTGGTCCAACAGAATGCTCACACCTCTACACATCGCTCGGACATAAGGTCGCCGTCCGTCAGGCTTACCACTTCGTAGAAACCACGGAGTATAGAGTGAAGGGATGACTAGTGTGCAACTATTGAGTCACCTAAGTGAATTCGAGTTAGCCTCAGTCTTTTCTCATAGCAAGTCATTTGTTCAAATAGCCCGTTTAATAAACTCTGAGAATCCTCTACTACTACTTTCAATTGATAATTACTGTCTCAAAGATTTTTGTAATTTTGGCACTTTCCGGCTATAAAGCAGTTATATAATTTTCCAATAAGGACTCACTTTACTATTCACTAACACGACAGAAGAACACGTTTTTGTGAATTAGTTTCGCATCACATTTGTCAATCAGTTCACTGCATGTGTTATTTACACTATGGTCTCCCCTTATACCTCCCTTTTACCCCAGCACCACTATCCTTGCTTGACAAGAGTGCATAAGAACTTTTACGGTTATTTCTAAGAAGCTACCGCGTGGGTTTTTATTATAAAGAATTTTTCTGCAGAAAATAAGAGGGTCTCTTTTGATATAATAAAGGTAATAGCAGTACTTTAATAAATAACTCTCTCTTAACCCTAGGGGTTAACGTATGTTTATTTTAGTTTTACGTGACGTGATATTTGAGGCCTACCGTTCGTTGTATACCAAACGAAGAACCCTACCAATATACCAGCAAATTTTTTGTTTATTCTCAGACTTAGAGTTGAGTTGAGTTGAGTTGAGTTTATTTCATAAACAAATAGGTAAAATTCTAACCCAGCGTTAGGTTATAATTATAGCAAGTTTTAAACAAATATATTCATTCGGGATGCAAAACTTGTCAAAAACGCGACACATTTAAAAATGGTTCATGTTACCCCAGGGGTGAAAGTAACTTATTTAGTCCCGAGACGGGGTTTGGCGCTCGAATGAAGTGAGGGCGCCAATAGTTCGAGGGACTCAATAAGTCTTTAACCCGAGGTAAACAATGTGCTTTTCATTACGAATACAAAGAAATTAAAAATATAAATATGAATTAGCTAATGAAAAAATTAGCACATTTTATTTCGGATTACCGCTTTCCCACCTATTTTGTTTCCATTATTTTGTTATTTTGGGCCAGCCAGCTATTCAGCATTTATTTTTCATTTTCATCATTGAAAAATGGTAAATATTTTGCCCAACTCTATGCTATTTTAAAGAAATTGTTGAAACTAAATTAAAATAAAGTTATAAAAAATATATATTCTTTAATCAATACTTAACTTTAAGTTATTTCAATTTTACATCGTGGCTGCATAGAAAGTTGGAACATGGTTCAATAAAAATGTGAAAATAGAACTAATTTTTTTTTATAATTTGCCATCTGTCAGTTGAAGGCGATTCTCCCTAGGGATGAAAAGTATTACTTTCGTCCGGCTCCACAGGCAACTGTAGACCTACTTTCAGAGTATGAGTAATGAAAAAGTAGTATTTTACAAGACAGGTCGGAAACAAGTATCACAACTTTTATATAATGTAAACAACAGTAACATGTAAACATGGAGTAATTATGTTACGTGGAACACCAATTACTAGACAATGCATTCCCCTACACAAGCTCATGTTTACAGTTAGTTACATAATATTCACGCTGGCTCCCCTCGACTGACTCAGGAAAACTTCTAACTGCATATACGTTCAACTAAACATGGCATTTAGTTAGCTTGTCACGTCCATCCGGCGTATTTTTGCCGTTAAGCAGTGTTGCCGTGTTCTCATTTCAAGGGTTTGGGTGCCCGGGTAATTACTGGCACGTGGTACATTTTAACTTTGTCTCTGGTAAGCAACAGTCCTACTATATTTCTGGTATTTTGGGTTTTCAGAGGCAATGACAGTAGCTACTTATGCAGTAACAGCTATCAGCAGGGCTCCTGCTTGCCTGCCACCATTTACTAACAAAAATAAAAAATGATTTGTAAAACATTTGTATTCTACATGTTGTATCCTCTGTCTTCGTTTATGTTTTACACCTAAAACAAGAAATAAACAACTGTAAAAAAATCTAACAAAAAAATTAAGAACGTTAGGTACGCGTGTAACAATGTCACTACATGTTTGATTCAGGACATGTTTTAGACAAATCTCTTCAAGGATAGTAAAATACATATAATATATATACTTGTTGATAACCGCTTAATCGCCCCCACAAATGTGTCACGTGACACATGCTCCCGCCCCCGCTCCCGCTCACATTTTTGCCGCGCGAGCGCCCCGTGCCACTTTCCATTTAAAGCTTTTTTTCTCGTAAACTACTGCAGCTACACCAAAACTAAAAATACGTGTGTATAGCTGAAAGTATACAGAATCTTTATATGTAATACGTAAAACGAATTACAACAACTAAATATAAGTACTTAGAAAAAAATGAGAACTTGAGAATATGTGTTGTATGTCAGTTTCTCCAATAAGAATGTTAAGTTTTTCCAACAAGAATTGTAGTTTGTGTCAATAAAACCTATTTATAATTAAACTAGACTATATGAGCTTTGTTTTAATACCCATATGTCCCTAGTTAGGCACTTTGTTAGTAGCACAATCACCCAAAATAATCAACACTCCTATCATTCGATTCGATACCTACTGATTTTGTCGTGTTTACGTAAAAAATTCGATAAGATTTCGTTTTATTTTACTGTTTTATATTGCGGAGACACTAATAATTACTTAATTGAAGTAATTTTTATATTACGAGCACTATTTTAACTATTTTTGCAATAATTTTTATAAAACATTATCAAAATACGACGATCGCAATGGCGCCATTTTTACATTTCGATATTATCGTTTCAACAGACTTTGAACCTACGATGTTTTTAGATATTCTTAAAGCTTGATTAATGAGGTTTATTTTGATATATAACACTATATACATTGGGTTAAAATAAAATAATACTCACGTTTTAAATCCAGGGAACTTCACATCACAACATACACAGTGTTACACAGAATGAAACTTGACACCTGACTGACGTTTAAAACTTTTTTGACATTTAATTTTGTACGGCTGATATTCTCGTTGTTTTTGCCATAGACGCGGAATTTAATACAGAAAATATAGAGGGTAAAACCATAGATACAGCACGACGTGGAACATTTGTAAGTGAGTTTTTTCGGAACTAATTCTACGAGGCAACAAATTGTGCCCGAGCAGTAACTCGCAAAAAATTTTAAGCCCTTTTAGATACATTAGTGCATGCGCATGTAAGTGAGTAGGTAGTGTAAATAATCTGTTACTTGTTCCGTAAGGCCCAAGCTACGGTTTTCTGCGCCCTGTGTATTTAAATGTTTTTGGGTTGTACAGTTTGCAAGGGAGCAAGTGTAGCGCCTGTAACAAATGTCGTTTTCCCTATTTTTGGCGGGAAAGTTTTATCCTCTGCGCATCGTCGCCTTTCGGCTAAGTAACAGGGTCGACAACACTGTTGCGATTTGCAAATAGGAAATACTTAATTCAAGGAAAGCAAAACAAAATTGAACGGACATGTGATAAATTATTGTTTTTAAAATTGTAATAACCTCCTAAGATGGCAGACTAGTTACTTTTATGCACCCCCATGATATGAGTATCAAATAAAAGGGTATGCAAAAAAAAACAAAAAAGAAATTACGTCACACCTACATTTAAAAGAATATTTTTTACTATAAGCTTGCTTTACTCTGATGGAATGTCACTTTTACCAGGCACCCAGAAAATAAGAAAGCATTCCTCTTTCATGCAAATTATAAGGTCCGACTGTCAAAACCTTTTGCATATAATTCCTCGCATGGAATTTATTGTGAGAAACTCAAGCGTGTGCTCGCAGCTGTTGTCGACCATTGGCTTTGTCATATCAGATATAAATGTTTCCGTAGTATACTCCTATACACTCCTAAGGCCCTGGTACTTGTGGTTAATGGGCTTGGAGTGTACTTCAGTATAATTAATTTGTTTTTGAACTAGTTTGTCGTTGGCATAACTTATAATTATGCAAATCATAATACTGTAATGGTCGATTTTCTTAAATTGATTTCTGTGATTCGATTGTGCGTTAAATAATGTTTCTTTAATGTCAATTTCAGCTGACTGTTAACACTAGATAAACGCTTAATCCAGTCACCCATACTCAATGGGTTAGACTTGGGCGTCATTAATTTTTTTATAAATATATAAATAAATCCAGTCGAGAACTGATTCTTGATTACCATACATTATTCATTACATTAAAGAAGAACAGACGACGACGGAAAATACGGAACCATAAAGATGATCGTTTTAATCCTAAATTAGCGACCCGCCGTTGGTTGTTTCGCACGGTCTTCGCTTTAACAAAACATGAAGATCTTTAGACCCATACTCATTCTGAATAAATTCTCTAAATTATTGTCAAAACAAAGAGATCACAAAAACGGTTTCATTTTAAAATAATGCATTTTGCAAAACGTCCAATTTACTTTTCTCAATTTTGACAGCCCTACCTCCCCTTGCTAGTAACGGTTGCTAATAAAAGTCGTGTTTGTTGCAGCTGATCAGGGGCGACTATCTTTATGAGGCAATATCTTCCAAAAATGTCTCCGCCCCCTACCCATTGTTCTTAGTTTAATATTGACTGCCCGGTTACTACTCGTAGAACTTGAACTGAATGTTTTCATGTAAAATGTCAATTGTTTTACTTCTTCAGTCAATCTAGTTCGGACACACAGATATATTTATACGATAATTTAAAAATAAAAAAAGCTGCTGTTTCCTATAAAATTACAATACACCGTACTAAATGTAAGGAATAGCAGGTTTTATTTTAAATTACCGATGAAAAATTTCTATGTTCAGGATGATGTATTAAATACGTTTGTGCATCGATGTCCGTTCCCCCTGTAATACTATTACTAAGTTACCAGTGTATTTATTTGGTTAGCCAACAATTGTTTACACAGTACATTTATAATTTCGTTCCACCTGCATTTATAAGTGTAACAATTAATTATAGGCTATCACCACATGCACAATTTTTGGTAACACACATTGTTATCACACAGTTAAACTTTATTTTAACATAAAATTAACAAATTAAGTTGACAACAACAATTGACAATAAAAAACAGAAGCATAAAAGTAGTATTAATAATTTTGGTTGAGTAGAAAATACAATTTTTATATAAATTTTAAAACAAAATAGCATTTACTATAAAAGTTAAATTAAAATAAAATAAAAAAAAACATCAGAAATTAAAATTTTAAAACAGCACACAACATAATTATACAATTAAAAGCTTTGAAATAAAATAAAACAATTGACACAACATAAATAAATTCCATTAAATATATCACAGCTCTTCATTAATTAAGTGTAATATGAACCACCAAGGTAGTACATATAAGTTTTGGAAATAGAAAAATAAATTCATCATCATCATCATTTCAGCCGAAAGACGTCCACTGCTGGACATAGGCCTCCCCCAACGCCACATTGACATAAGGGGGCTTTAAAAAGAAAAAAAAAAAAAAAAAAAAATTTGAAAAATAAATTAACTTTATAGAATACACGTGCTAACTCAGATAGCATTTAACTAAATATAGAAAGTGTTGCAGGGGAATCGGCTTCATCGGATCGATCCGATATAAAATTAGCTTGTTCAAGCTGCCTCGACTTAACCCAGACTTGCTCTATATTTGTTTCTAGTTTCCATGATTGTGTTTGTACAATAATTTACATTGTGAGCTTGGTTCTACGAACAACAGGAACTTCTAAGCTATGTATTAGAACTTCTAGACTTTACAAACGGCTTAGGTTCTCTAAGCATGTTCACCTATGGTTCATTTGAATCGTTTTGTCTAAATTTTGTTCTATCCACTTGCAGTAAAATAATATTGGTGTAATTCAAAGTGATCAAGTCGTCACATATATAAATAAAGTCCCTAAAGTTAGGCCAAGCTGCTCAACTATGTAGGCCTTTTAATAAACCGCATTTGTTTAATGCAGATTTAGTTCTTCAAAAACAATCTTAGTAATAGAAATAAGTAGACTTTGATTGTCTCAATTTCTCTTTTTCTTTTTTTAATATTACTTTTTTTTTTACTTTGCCTTCAATTTTACCCATTACAACCGAATACAATCTTACGCAATACGACCGTTTACTAAAATTAAATAACTGACCACATAGTTTCTCTCAAATATGCAAGGCCTTTCGTATATCATATAACCGTCTCAGTATCTGACAGAATTGATGGGAGTGACAGTTGAACGTGGTGCTCTAGGGAGGGAGTAGTTCTACTTGCTAAACACGGTCACCCATTTAAGATTTGACCTGAAAGATCGATCTTCTGAATAGACATGCTCATATCTATTTTGGTTAGAAGATAATTTATGAAATCAATTTTATAAATTGACCTAACCGGTTCTGCTTCTTTCTTAAGCAGACACATTCAGCTATACATTTCCAGTATAATTCGGCTTCGCTTTGGATAGATTTCCCGTACTATGAGACGTCCGCATAAACTGGTTATGTATAGCTTGATTGGTCGCCTTGCGTACGTAACCTGACCTTCAAAAACCGTCGTCTACAATCTTCTTTATAAAGTTTATAAATACCTTTCTCTTTGTTCCTCTTCGGGTCAATAAACCATAACGTTCTGCACTCTGGCCCAATATGTAGTGACCTGAACGGTTCACATTCTTTAAATTTTATGTGGGTATTTCATGTGGGTAGATACTTACTTCTGCACCACCCCACCATCCATATTCTTGTTTGTCATTATTATTGAACAATGACAATCAACATCCTACGTACTCCCATATACCTTGAGTTTGATATGCCAAAATCTACGGTACTCACTAAGAATGTGTTTATTAAATAATATGCTAATATATTCATCATAATAACGTCATGATTTCGTGCAATTCGCGATGTTTGTGGACTTGCTAGGGTGAAAATATTTATACGAAGGGTTTGAATTTTAATAGAGACGTTTTAGTTAGGACAAATTGTGCCAATGACTTCTTGAAACTTTGGACGCTTTGTATACATTTTGTTGTTGTTCTGAGAAAACAGTTATTATCGAGATAAGGTGTATGAAAAGTTGAATACAGAAACATTTGTAGTTCGTTTTTCGGGGCTTTAGCAAGGACGATAGCGCGGTTAACGGCCCAGGATACACTGATCGAGGATATTAATGAGTTTCACAATTCAGAGGAACTTGGGAAATAACAAAACACAAGTACCGCCTGCCTACTAGGCCAGCATAAATAAAGCTTTTTCAACTAATATTGGGTACGATATAAGACAATACGATAACCTTTACATAGTACAAAACAAAGTTCCCGCCGTCTGAACGCTTGGATCTTTTTAATTACGCAACGGATGCGGTTTTCGTCAATAGACAGGATGTCTCAAGGTTTATATATATAATATGATTTTTGCCTGAAAAACACACCAAAATTTCCATGCGAACGATGTCACGGGCAGCAGCAAGTTAAATAAAATAGTCATATCATATGCTGTTTAGCCTTCTCCATGATTTTTATTCAATTCTACTTCTCCGAATCATACTCTATTTCCAACATTTGAAACCTTCGGTACACACATAATTTCATATCAGAGACTTTGTCGAACTAAATAAGCTTATCTTTTCATGTCGTCCTAGTACTTGATACTTTCTTACTCTTGAACGTCCACTCGTAAAACGGACTCGTAGGACCAATAGTTTTCGATAGAAGCAAACATTCTTCTTAAAGTGCCTACTGAAGTTTTGTATTAAATAATCTTGTGTCTCAGCCACCCGAAGTCTCGAAAATAGTTTTCCAATGTTTGGCTGGTGTTCCCATTTGTTAAATCGAAATACTTTATTGATCTTGCATAAAAAAATCATACTATTCGCGTAATTAAAATTAAGGTAGCCTTTATGTATATCTCTAAAAGCAGAACATAATGCCATCATTTAAAACCCAAATTGCGCACGTCGCATTAAACACCTATAGTAATAATACCTCTTGTTATCAAATGGTGTTCTGGTACATAAACATAATGAACAATCAATTAACTGCCTTGTGATGCCCTTGTAAATGGATCATCATTACATTTATTATAGCACAATTTATTAAAACATTTTTACTTTAACGTGCAATGAGAGATTTTAAATGTAAAGAATCAATGATACGATATTTCTTTGAAGTGAAAACCGTATATTTCTTTGTGCACACACATTAATATGCTATTTACAAAACGTAGCCTTACCCTTTGGGAATCACAGACGTCATGTTATGTTATGTGTGTGCAAATAAACACCGCTCATAAACATTCTATTAATTCGAATTGTAAAATGCCAATAATCACAGCAATGTTGATAATATGGAACAAGGGTTCTGTTTTGATGTTACATCAAACAAATTAGGTACCTACTTATAATGTCGATTAGGATGCATAGGGGTATTACAAATAGGCTCTGTGAAAATCACTTTGATTGCTTTTATCAAACGAAAGGTCATCACCAGAAATATATATGCCCTGCGACTATTGTTAAACAGGGTCTTTAATGGCTAAATCCTTTATGTCCGGGTGGACAAAATGACTGATCAATAAACGAAAAGTTATCGGCCATTTTTGAAAGAAAAAGAAATCTTTTCCGCACTGTTTTTGATGTTATTGATCACAAACCAAAGATATTTTTCAATTTGTTGAATATTAAGTAATTAATAATTTAATATTTTTCTTTTATAGTTGTGCTTTCAAATAAGTACTACTATTTTTGTCCAATAGCTTCAGATTGTATTGCGATACTTCTTTCAAGACTTGTAAAAGACTTGTGAAAAACTAAATGAGGGAATGAAAGGGCACAACATGAAGAAAACCATGTTTTATGCATTGGTTACCGCGTGGTTAGGGCCGTATTTAGATATGGATTTTCTTTGAAAATGAGCTTTGGGCTTCATAAGCTCACTTTGCTAGAAAATCATATTTTAGGGCCTCAAAATATAATATATACGATTTTTCTTTTTTAGAAGTTCTATCTCAATTTACGGAAATTGAATACTTGAATGTTTACATATTTTTCCATATGACTGCTTGTGAAATACGTTTCCTTTCACATATTCGCTCCGCAGATTACCTCATTCAGTTCAATCGAGACGCGTAAGAGATTTCGTTTTCCCACATAATAAACGCATATTTTCGTGAAGCTTATTTTATGTTTATAAAGATGGTTTCGCCTTACCAGTGTACTACTTTCCTATCTGGGTTGTGGAGGTAAGATAGGCAGTCGCTCCATGTAAAAGACTTGACAGTCGTTACAGGTCATAACCCCACGAATCTGACAACTAGTCCAAAGGAAATCGTGTTACCCAGTAACTGGCTAGTGGAGTAGGTCAGTCAGATAGGCAATTGCTCCATGTAAAATAACAGCTGCATCCGCTTAGACAGGAATCTGACCACAACATAGTTCGTTATAGGGAAACATTCAATTTTCATAATTTTATATTGAAGTGCGTCTCACCTGATTACGACTTTTATTTCATTTAAAATGTGCTGGTTTTCATTCGAGATTTTTTTTTTAATTTCTTTGTAAATTTCCAGCTTATTAGTTTAGTAATGAGAAAGATTTCGCCGACGATTTGACTTTTCTTACTATATGGCTAAAAAAGTTTTTAAAAAGGTGATGATAAAAAATGTTTTCGGAAAACACGTAAGTTATCTTTCCTTCAAATATATGTAAGTTGAAGACGCAGCGTAATTGTGTCATTACGGGGGTTAGTGCCCTGTGAATATCAAGACAAAGGTGTCAATTGAGTTTCAGCATTTCAAGATCCTCCAGGAGACCAAACATTTAGATTATAACTTGTTTGTACATAAAAACTCCTTTATATTACTGCTCTCCTAGTCTCAAAACTATTCCTATTGGGTTGTTCCCTAGAGGTCGGTCAGTAAAAAGAGGACGGCGCCAACAAGTCCGATAAATAACAACTCTTAGGAGATAAAGTGTTTTGAAAAGAAATAAGTTATTGTTGATAACGTATTTTCCTAAATGGTGTTTCTAAATTCCGAAATCTGATGATAGGATCCCAGAGAAATCAAGGGCAACCCTCAAATTGTATAGGCACGTGCAATATTTTTCATATAATTTCTAACGCAATTCAGATAAATTTGGGCTGATCATCATAGGCATATCATATCATGTTGCTAAGCTGATGATGGAAGGTATAAGTCAGGATCTGATAACGCGATCCCAGAAAAATTAAGGACAACCCTCATATTTTATGGGCCTTGTTTGAAACAGTATACTTTTCACGTGGTCCCATGATCATCAAGTCAGGATTTGATGTTGGGATCCTGAAGAGATCGTGGGAATTCTCCCAAATTTGTAGTCATACATAGGCATTACGCCTGGTACTCAGCATCTCATGTTACTGAGCTGATGGTGAAAGGTATGTCGGTGGTCTCGTTTAAATTCGGTGAAGACCTGATGCTGATCTACGCAGATATACAATGGAACTCTTTAATAATAGATGACAAATCTGTCGCGATTGCTGAATCATTTGGATGTTTATTGTTTACACAATATCACAACATAACATCACGCCTGTATGCTCTGGGTGGGTATTTAGATGTGTACATTAAACCCCCATTTCAATAGTTAAATATGTTTGGTTCTATGTTATTGGGGATAAACCTATTACCATGACATGTACAAACAATGTAAAATAAATGCATAGCAAATATTTGTAAGTCACAACTAAAAATAGAAAAATGAAAAAACATTTTGGAAAAAAACTGAATCATCTATACAAAACTCACCGACTTCTGAAGTTAAAGCTTTTTATTTTGTGTTTGTGAAGTCGGTTTTATTCTTTAACATTCAGTGTTTGCTTCTCTGACCTCTACAACCCAGTTACTAGATAATACGAAAGAAACCCCTTGATAAAACTGGTATTCAGACTTTCGGGCTGCTGACTACCCCAAACTAACCGGCAATCTCATCCTCCAACCAATTACGATGTATCGAATAACTAGTGCGCATAATACTGGTGTACATGAAGCTTTATACTGTTGAATAATCCCAATAAAAAAAACATACCAAGACCTAGATAACTCCGCCGATAGCCGCGTAAAGATTTCCTCTGAAGCCTTCACAGTTGATGTTAATATTATATCATTGTTATTTCATAGGCCGCCGAGGATGGCAGGCTGGATAATGTCCGAATAACGACCGGATTAGGGCTCCAGAGGTTTATTGTTACGGTCAGAGTTTGTGTAACTCGGGCAGGTTAGAGGTATAGGTTGAAAAGGGGGGGAATACACTGTTCTTTTTTAAAATTTTTCTTTGTATTATTGGTTATATTTGAAAAATTGGTTTTGATTTTATAATATTTTTTTATCTCTGTCTCCATACCTAGTCGGTACGTGATTTATAATAAAGCTGGTTTGTTACCTAGCTTTTTACCGCCGCTTCACCTGCTTGTAGATTGGAAACGGGAATTATTCCATTGGAGCATATTACCGGTATTAAGTATTCTGTTCCTGGTATATCTAAGAGCCAGATTTGATTGAAGTCCCTTCATTAGTTAATGTGTGACAAGATAACAGACAGACGGACAGAATTACTTTTGCGTTAACCTGTTTTTGTTATGGGTAGCAAAACGTAGTTTAACAACCAGAAATCTTTACTACTTAATATTATAAAACTACCAAATGTCAGAACGAATATCAGTTCATTATTCTTATACGTAACTAAACCTACAACCCGTATCTCACAAATAAGTCGTTTGCCAGGAAACATATCAGCCAACAGATGTCAAGCGGTACCCGATTGGGCGACTCTTGGCAACTTCGCCCTTCCGGCTATCAATTTGAAATTAAGTTCGTACCTACAACCATTTTCAATGTTTAAAAATATGGTGTTGTTTTAAATTTATTATAAATGTAAATGGTTCACCACAGTATTGGTTTTCCTTCTCCCTGTAAACGATCCAAAGACAAAAGAAGAATCGCGAAGAAAGAAAGATCGCTTTTAGCGATAAGTCCGCCCATTGTGTACCCTATGTACTAGTGTTTAACCGACTTCCAAAAGGATAGGGTCCTCAATTCGAATGTTTGTATTTTTTTTATGTATGTTCACCGATATCTTCGCCAATTGTGGGCCGATTTTCAATTTTTTTTTTATTTGATAGCCTATTTTCCTGAGGTGGTTCCATTGTCATCAAATCAGAATCTGATTATAGGTTTTCAGAAAAATCGAGGGCAAACATCAAATTGTATGGGCATTGTTAGAAACAGTATACTACCCATGAGGTCCCATGGTCATCAGGACCGGATCTCATGATGGGATCCTAGAGAAATAGAGGGAACTCTCCAAATTGTATAGGCACACATAGGCATTATGCCTGGTAATCATATCATGTTGCTGAGCTGATGATAAAAGTTATAAGTCGGTGGTCGTGTTTAAATTTGGTGAAGATCTTTTGCTCATCTACGCAGTTAAACAATGAAGCTCTTTAATAATAGACGGCAAATCACGAATCACGACACATTGTTTATTGTTTATAACATAAAATCACGCATATATGCTCTGAGGGGATACGCAGATGTGTACAGTACACCCGCATTTCGATAGTTAGGTATACTAAGTTGCATTTTAGGCTGCTTGTCCATTAAAGCGGAGCAAGGCAGAGTGTGCTCTATTTAATATGCCGTATATACTTTCGTAAGCATTCAGTAAAAAGCTGTTATTTTGACTTGATTTTTATTTGTTCCCATAGATCTTCGTGAAATAGTACAGTAAATGTATTTGATTTGTAATCAGGGTAAGTTTCTTTTCCAGAAAAAGGCATAAGAGAAGAAGTTTTTCATCATTTACCTTAGCTACGGACCGCAAAGTTCTGATTGTACAAGAGCAGCCAAACAGACTGTAGAAAGAGTAAACAACAACACAACACAAGAAAAACACTCTAAAAGTAAAGTCTTATCTAAAAAGAAACCACTCCAATCTAAACTTCAAAGCTAAAATCAATCACATTGGTTTACAATCACAGAACTGGATCCAGTCAAACTGTCAGTTTATTCTCGACTAGCTGTGCCCCGCGGTTTCACCCACTCTTTAATTTAAAAGAAATCGCCGTCCAACCCAGACTCACCGCGTGGCTTCTACTGTCCGGGTCATTTTCTTTTATCGTTCTGTTTTTTTTTCTTTTTCTCGAATCCTAGGGTTCTGGTATCGTGATGATATTGTAGGCTATTTAACCCTTCTCGATAATTTGGCGAACAAATGCAGATTTTCGCTTTCAAATCCACTTGGTAGTTCCAGAGATCAACGCGTTCAAACAAACAAACTGTCCTGCTTTAATATAAGTATTAGTGTAAATTTTCTTCAATTGTGAAATACTGTCAGTTCAGATTAATGCTCCAGTTTAATGAAGCTTCGTTCTAAATAAATTGCATTTGGTGAAAAGCTTTTAGTTAATTAAAATCTAATTTCGGTTGAGCTTTCTCTGAGCAGTGCATTTGATTCACAATTGATTAGGAATTTGATTGAAACGTCTGGGAGTTTTCTGTATTTAGGGCAAAGATAGTCCAGTAGCGCTTTCCAATTCTCACTAAAATATTTTATGAACAGACAGCTAAAGAGGTTGGTTGTGCGGCTTACAAGATCAGTGTCTAAATAATCTGGTTAGAGTAAGCAAGCAATTTCTTTGTTACTTTCAATTCTTTGGTAACATGCAAACTACAGCCGTTCCCTTTGGGGAGATGGAGTCCGAGGCTTAGCGCGGTGCGGATGTGATGTTGCGAGAGTTCATGGTAGACATTCGCTAGCTGACAGGCGTGAACACCTCTTCAGCACAGCACAGCTTCCTCAGGCACTCGGTAGGCCTGTAACATCGTTATATTTGTTATCTTTTTATTTACCGCTTGAGGGTTGAGAACCTCAATAAAGAACACAATCCAGAACTAACAATTTTAATACATTTTTCTTGTTTAAATTTATAATACTTCGGAATGAAAAACGAACATAATAAAGAGTAAGCCCTTAGACGATGGGACATAATGCACGCTAACAGAAACATTAAAAGATAGGAATAAAACGTACTTAAATACGTGTTGAATGGTCATCCAACGTTTTCTTGAAACCTTAAGAAGTGTACAATTGGATTAGTCCAGTCCGCCTCACTTGTACATGACATCACATTCGTACGTACACTTGTACAAATGTATGTCGATATTCTGTTGACATCATATACGCAGGGTGTCAGGCTCATCGCCATGCAAGGAAGAGTAGGGATTTTTTAAATAGAAAGAATAGAGAACATGTCGATGAAATCATTATCGTGACAAGCAAATTGTTATTGGGTTTTTCCACCAGGAACTCCTCAGTAGCTACGCGCTGGATGTGTGTCCCTAGGCGCAATAGCTCCGTATTACATGAGATTTAAACATAACTGGAAAAATTTCGGTGAAGTGTAGGTACATCTCTGCCTAACTGTTTATAGTTAACTGAGATTACGTTAAATTATCTTGGAAACTAAATCGCGAATGCATTATTAAGTGTACGCTTTGCTTCGTTCATATTCAGACATCAGAAAGAGGTTAATCATGACAATTATCTAATAGCTCAATCAATGCAAAACATCCCGTAGACATCCAATAATGTCGCAGGAATGGGAGCGTTCCTTATAAATATAGGTCTGGACTATCCTTCATATTGATTATGATACGGCCAAACGGTTACGGCCAATGTGTCTGGAGAAGTGAATATAGGCCGCTCTGATATATCACGGTGAGATGGTTTTATTTATTTATAGAATACTGTTGTAAGGTCATTTTAAAGTTAATGATAAAGATGGTAAACGAAAGCTGGCATATCATATTAAGCACACTATTCTGTTTTAGAGTTGAACTGGTTACGGCAACATTATACATACACCATGTAAATCCACTAGTTTTGCCCGCTGTTTCGCCCGCTTGGTTGTCGAAAATATCCAACGGAAACTAAAATACTTCCATGTGGTCTACGAGTCTAAGTAAGATGAGAAATTGACTTAAGGTTGGGTCTTAGAATACGAGTGATATTGGTGTTCGTAAACCGACTTACAAACAGTAGACTAACATTTAGATTTAATACAATAAACCTTTTATAAAGTCAAAGTAATAACAAACCTAACAAATTAATACAAGACTTTAACTATCAACACCAAATGCACGAAATAAGCTGCTTTCAAAGTTAGTGCATCATACAGTAATTAGGAAATACCCAACTTTTAAGTGTCAATTAAGGCGAGGTCTAGGTTTAGAGCAAACTGACATAAATCCTAAATGCTTGTCAAGTAGTTTCAGACATTAAATTCTGAGTAATACTTAGTGCTTTCTATAGTTCAGTCTCCGTCTTAAAGCCAGCGCATACCGGAGACGGTAGAGCAGAGCATTCCACCTTTTGCCAAGGTATATACATACGTAGCTAGCAGTAATAAGATTAAGATTTCTTTTTTTAGAGATCGACCGTAAGGCAACAAAGGGGATTTCCCTTCGCGGCATTGAACAAGGAATCTATATCTTGGATTCACTCAGTTACCATCACCCACTCATCACTTCCACACACGCCATCACCATCGCCATCCAAGTAAACAAAACGTTCATATTTTCTTTAATCACTCATTTGTGTGATTAAAGAAAATATGACTTACAGTGTTTGAAGAAATATACTGTCTGTAATAACAAAGTACATTCAATTTTCTGTTTCTATGTTGATTGTTGACGTTAACGTCAACTACGTTAACTAATGCAAATTAAGTTTATTTTAGTATAACTAGTACCTAGGTACTAGACATGTTAATTTAGATTTTCACTCGGATAATCCGCAGAGATGAGTGATTCCGGGCTGAATTGACGATTCTAATTCAAATAACATCCTGTAAATATTTTGACTAACACATGTCAGAAGCAGAAGTTAATAAAACTCCTACCAATCTTATATAAGTCCAAGTGATTGATACGAAATGAAAAAAGAGCAAACTTAGAAGTCTCGGTAACCCGTCCAATACAATATGGTCGCAATAAATAACATACCCTCGCGTCGAGATCATTTTCAATATTACGGTATTGAAAAACTCTGAGATTTAAAGTGACGTAACACAGCCTGCTTTGTATGTGAGTTAGGACCTTTTAGAATTCTGACGATGAGACCTTTTTGTCGAGTCTCCGGGTGGAAAGGATGGTCGTTTACAGAATGATGTCTTATATCATGGGCATCATGGCGGTGTAAACTATATTTGGGACTTGAAGCGTTTTGTCTTTCAATAATTCTGGCGTCTCTTTAGGGCACGTTTGCAAAATACATAGTATTTATGACAAATAATGGCAATGTTAAGATAAAAGAGTGTGAAATACAACTGTCCTACACGCCTGCAACTTCAATTATCCTGTTTAACTTTGCAAATGTTATAACGAACTTCACAGTACTGCCACAGTTGGAAAAACTAATAAAACAGTTATGACTTTTACATTGCCGTTATCGTTGATCGAATGCCACTTTGTCTAAGTTTATAATAAAACAAATAGGGATTCCACCAACTCAATTCGTTTGTTTCTTGGTTGATGAGATTTGCTGAGGAAAGTAACACAAAGAGGTTTGGTTATTTTAGTATGGAGCCTGTTTGGTTGGTTGGCAGTCGCTTCATGTAAAATACTGGTACTCAGCTGCATCCGGTTAGACTGGAAGCCGACCCCAAGATAGTTTGGGAAAAGGCTAGGCAGATGATGACTATGGAGCCTGGTTTGCCTAACTGCCCGCCATTTCATTTTCCAAATAGCTGCCACGGATATATTAATATAAAGCTATTGCAGTTTTGAACAAAATTATAATGCCACATAAATAGGCAGGCCAAAATATTCAACCACCTTTCTAAAGCAAATCCTATCACTACGTTATACGAATTAGCCCTTTTCATTACACTTTCTAACCGATAAATTGGCAGCGCCATAGGTTAGACACCAATCGAATAAGCTACAAGCTAAAATGAGTGACGTTGAGCATCACCGCATATTCAGCGACGCGTTGACAGTGAGTGGTGGTTGCGGTGACGGCTTTGGGAAGCCATGTTGATTGAGTGCTGGCTTACACAAGTTGTTGTTTTGCTTCCTAGTCAAATTTAAGGAAGTAACTATGCGCAGGATTCTCGTCCCGAATCAATAATAAAAGGGGTAGGAATTTTTTATTGTTTTTCTTATTTACGGAAATCGGTCAGTGTGAACTACCCGTGTTTTAAACGCGGCCCGTCTGATTCTCGCCCTATAACCGCGCTTCCACACATACAAATAATCTCAAACGTTTATTCGATATTTTTTTATTCCCTTAACCACGTTTCTTATTCGCTTAACCACGTTTCTTATTCGCTTAACCACGTTAAGGCGGTTATTCTGAAATAGTGACAAACTTAAACAACAACAAAAAAATCAACGTTGATTAATAATTAACTAGGTACCGTAAATTTAATTGATTATGTATTTTGTGGCAACCTCCTGAATGTTGAAAGAACACCTTGTATGTATGTATGTGGAGAGGTAACAAATATTTGAGGACAGGATGGGAAATGCTTGAAGAAGAACCTGCTGGTAAAAATCGCAATAACCAAATTTCAAAGATAATTATGCTAAATTCCAAACATGCAAATAGATATGTGTTTATCGGAAAAACAACTACACATAAAGATCAGATGCGCTACTAATTCAAACATTTTATGACTTCTTCAATAGTAGGCACAGGCTTCCCCTTTCTTCTGCCACTCGTCGCAGTGCCGTGGCATCCGGTGGTATTCCGTGACTATGACGGTATCAATACAACACGCTTTTGAATGACCCTGGTTTCCTTTATTTATTTTTGTGATATTTTTCCAGCTTGGATGAAAATAAATATTACATTGTTACCATATGTATATTCGTATCGTATCATATTAACCAATACACAAAACAGGCAAAACAAACATTCTCAATAATTAAACAAGCTTCAAACAAATTAAATAATGTAGAAAAATATGACATTCTCAACAAGCTATTTTCCTAATTTGTTAGTCAGGCATAAAAAACAAGATAGCAGCATATATATTTTTTGTGAAACAACATAGTTTTACTGATTCAAAGAAAAGTTTTGTTTATGTCTTGAAAGCAAGTTTTTTTTCGCAAGTTATGCCACAGAATACATAACTTCAGAAGGATCAATTTCAACTGACAATAATTATCGAAATAAATAAAAGTAGAATAGTTTTATGAATTAAGAAGTTTTATAAAAAAGCAAGGTTGGCTACAAAGGGCAGTATAGACGCCTTATGTGATATCTTGCACACAACCTTTTTAAGAACTTAAGGAAAATAAAATCAATAGACCAGATAGTCAGGTTCTGCCATAAACACACCAAATATGGTCGCAATCTGTGTGTGATTTAATCCCAATTACAAACCATGTCTTATTATATTCATTACACGCAAACACAGTTTCTTATTCTTTTCCATTAGTAATACTATTATCTAGATAATAAGGCACGTGCCCTGGTATTGGATTAGGTCACTCGTCGAGTCGTCGCTCAGAGCTCAAACACGTGGTTTGCACGAGAGTATTGTAACGTAATAGTTTTTTCAAAAAAAGTACCTCCTTAATTAAAAATATTACTGGGTTTAGTGCGTTTTTAAGGTTCCATAGTCAACAAGGAACCCTTATAGTTTCGCCATGTCCGTCTGTCTATCCGTGGTTTAGCTCAAAAACTATTGGTACTAGAAAGTTGCAATTTGGCATGAGTATACACGTTAAAGACGCCAAAAAAGTGGTATAATAAAATTTTGAAAAAAAGAATTATTTAAGGTAAGCTCCCCTTCATGTAAAGTAAGGATGAAATTTTTTTTTTCCGTCCGGCCCTTAGTGTGGGATATATCGCTGGATAGGTCTTTTAAATATTAGGGGTTTGCGAAGACCGTTTTTTGATTAAGTAAACCGTTCGAGACTTATCAATCTTTAAAGTACCAATTTTCGTTAGAGTCGAGTGTCCCCCCCTCTACCAACTAAACGGTTGTAGTTAGAAATTCAAAAGTCACGGCAGTAGTACCTATATATAACGAAGTTTAAAGGAAAACTATCACACTTAAGTGGGCTTTACAAGTTTACGAGTAATAGTCGACCAATTGTATTTGACTCGAAAATTTCGAACAACTCCATAGAAATGTCGAAATGCCCTCAGTTGTATCGCGCTATTGTTTCATTACATTATTTTTGTGACGCGTGAGTAGTGTAGCTCTGTGTCCTGTATTTAAATTCAAAACACCGGCTATGACAAGTATTATCCAAATCTCAAAAAAAAAAAAAAACTTTTCCTGCAAAATTTTCGGATCAAGTGAGGATTTGTATAGGAAGTCAAATTAGGTAGGTAGTCATGTTTGGCTTTTAGTTAGAGCATGGTACGAAACTATCAGTCAGCGAAAACAACCCGCACTTGGTTATTATAAAAACTACGGAACCCTACACTGCGGGTGGCCCGACACGCACTTGACCGATTTTTCTTTTTTTACTTTCAACTAGTACTGCCTGGTGACAGAGATTGGAACCGCTACTCAATTCAATTAGAAGTTAAATTTAACACGATTAATTCGACCGCGTCTTCTTTTTTAGCAAAAAAGTTTGAGATCACTTATAATTCGGCTATTACGCTTCTTATTTTTTTTCTAGTATTACTAGAAAAGGCTACTTGGGACGTTTTAGGAGATTTGGAATGACACAAATGTGAAAGCACTCCAATTGACTAGGTTTTGTTACTCAAACAAATTCACACCATGCCCTCTGTTTTCGGAATGTTTTTATTCTGTGGCACTGTTATAGGCGAAATATTGTAAACAACTTTAGAGACTCGTTATAAAAGACGTATTTAAACATTTCGTAGTCATAGTCAGCGTTGGAAAGTTTCACAATTTCGTGAATGAAGAATTCATGGAAAGTTCTGTTTTGTCTATTACTAATTCTTTGATATAAAAGCAAAATAAGTTCTATTGTTTTAATGGCTGCCAAGAATAATCTTGTTTAGTAAAAGAACAATAGTTATGTTGTGTGTGTAACATTTAATGATAACTTTCAGAGTTTCTCCCAGTAACTGTTTTTTCCCATAGTCCTCCATGGTACCCCGGGAGTACGAGTGGCAGAACAGACAGAAAGCCATCTGCTACAATCCTGACATACACCTTTCACCTCGTCCAGGTTCCTACATCCGGCGTAACAATCGGTTTTTTTTTGCTTTTGCCACGTACCTCATTAAATATCTAAACCTGCCATGAATAGGACCCTCGACTTGCACAACAATACTAAAGAGCCAATCATAGTAGCGAACACTTGAAACCCGATGTATACAGCCAACATGCCCCGATAATGGGTCCACATCGAATAAAATTGTATCTATTTTTAATTCTAGATCTGTCACTTTACCACTTCTCTTGTATATCAATATTTTAGCTGGTTTGAAAGTGGTATCCACTTTTACAACTTTTGAAGTACCATTATTAGTTTCTTCTTTACATTTTATGTGTTACACTAAAATCTACCAGGAATAAAAAGCTACCTTATTTTGAAAAAGAAAATGTCCAAAGGTATTCCCTTGCGGGATACATTTTCTGTTTATCATAAAGTATTTAAATTATGCATGCTTACATTAAAAAAATACATTTTCTCAAATCTTTGTCTGCGATTATTATTTAAATTTATTCTACAGGCTTCGACAAAAAAGAATTCACTGTAGCAAGTCTTATTGCATGCGAAAATAATACAACTTTTACTATTTATTTGAATTAAGCCAGAAAAAGACACTTTTGCCAAACGCCAGACTTTACAAGGAAATAGGAATTGATTCTAGTCGTCCATTCGCAAAGGTAGGTTTATTCGAGGTCACTACACTGTTTATCAAGTGATGATTATAAAAGTCTGAGGTCGCACGAATTCTCTACGTCAGATTATAAACAGTCTCATCTACAAGTTAAGCACTAACCGTTTTCATAAACAACATATCTAGAATCTATGATGCGGAAACGAGTATCGATTGCTTAATGCGCGGAAGAACCCGGCCAAGTCAATGCCTGCTTTTATATTATATAACCTTTGATCGGTGTCACTTTATGGTGTACAAAAGAAATACGATATTCACCCCTTTAACAATGTTGTTGCTTCCTTGTGGCTGCTTTTCTCTTGGGGGTTCAAGGTTTTTGTCGTTTTTTTTTTATATACGGGAGTATGTAAATATGGATTTGTTTATAAGAAAAAAGATCTGCTTTGAGATATTTCTACATATTTAGCGTACTGGTTTGCTCGTACGGTCATATTGCGAACGCGGCCTTAGACACCTGACTCTCACAAATAATGTGCTGAAAAATCTGTCAAGAGTCCAGTGTCCAATATGGATACATACTAGATTGACCGAACCTTTAGTGGGAGCTTGTGAATAGCAAAAACCAAAATACAGGCAGACCCAGTCGTAATGCTATTTAGTCTCTAAGTAACACCAGACTAAAGAAAGCTGAGTAGGCCATCTTTGCTAAAAATACAAAGTTAGTTCCCACTTTTTGTTTCAACACTTGTAAGAGTTCTATTTAAGGCTCAAGAATAACTAAATCCAACTGACAATATGAAACCTTATTTTACCGACTCGCCATCATCTGCCTAGCCTTTCTCCAACGGTGTTGGGGTCACCTTCTAGATTTATTGTTTTACATTATATCGGTAATTTTACTACTGACTAAGTGCGAATATCAGCACATCAAAACAAACATTAACAGTTGTCAGTGTCATAATTTGCTATGAGATATTGACTCTGCACTTAGGTTTATGGCTAAAAATCTGTAAGAAGTTCAGCATCAATAGGTTTCCTTCACAAGATTGATAAAGTGGGCTCAGTTTTAATATATTTCATAGCAGCTCGGTCCCGTGTTCCGTACATCAATCAAACATTGAGGACTCTTTCTTTTTTTATGGAAGCATTCGACATGATCTCTTTAATTAAAAGTTAAAAAGCGGGATTTTATTTTATTTCTGTTTTTATTCTTATTGCTATTTTTGAGCTCGTTACGCAGAAAACTGGTTGTAACTAATCTGTTATTGCCTTGTTTAAAACTTCTCCAAGTTGATGTTGATTATTATTTTTAATGGATTAACTTTACTCAAAATCAAAATCCAAATATTTTATTTTACATAGGCCTACCTGGGCACTTAAATAAAACGTCGACAAATGGTGCACGGTTCGGGTTGGTCGTTTCCTATGGAGAAGAACCGGCAAGAAACTCCATGGTTACTGATTAACTAATACTTTTCTTACAGCATAGGCTGCATATGCGGCAACTAAGAATAAAATTACTATGTTGAAAAACATTTCTTATGTATCTGAAAAGAAGAAATAACAAAACAATACTAACAGCTCCATCGTCAACCTCTTGACATACTCTTTCAGTCAATCTAAATAACCACCCACAGACAAACACGACTTGCCCTATTTACACCAAAAACTCGGCAATAAAGACCATCGCAATATCCAATATAAATATTGCCCCGATAAACACGAACGTAACAGCCAATATGAAGTTAGTTACCGATGAAAACAAATTATAACAAGGAAAAACAAATCATAAGATTAATTAGAAGGCGTTACTAAGGGATGTTTCATTTCACGCTTGATTCGTTCTCGAAGATATTTATTTATATTTTTGTAAGGTACGGCTCTCATTTGTTGATTTGAATGTCATTATTTACGGGTAGTCAGAGACCCTAGAGTCTGATAACCAGCCCCACCAAGGGGTCTCGTGTTACGCAGCAACGGTTGTAAAAGTCACATGGGCAATCCAAGTCTTGCTTTAAGAGCGAAATTATTTGTTCCCTGATTCCTGTGACATAACAAATCATTTTGATTACTAGTGCTATATTTAATACGTAACCTGTTATATCATAAGTGAAAATTGCTTATATTTTGGAAAGAGTTCGTTATAGGGTATTAATATAATTTTAAAAGCTAAGGTGGCCTACCATGACGTCTTAAAACGTTATTGTTTTACTCCTTTTCCAGTATGGGAAAGAGATGGCGCTACACATCCTGTATAGCTCCGTCTCTTTCCCACACTGGAATAAGAGTAAAACAATACTGCTCCAAGACGTCATGGTAGGCCACCTTAGCTTTTCTCTTCCTTCATTCTACGGCGCAACTGTGATGCAATTATTTAGCAGCTCAGTATAATTTCTAATGGTTGGCTAACTTAGAAGTATATGTATATCGGAATCGAAGTAAATTTCTACTACTAGGTAATTGACACCAGTACTTTAACGAAGCTGCTTTAACTTTGATTTGAATGTTTTGGAACTTAGTTACACCAGTGTGTACAGTTTGTTAATTAATTAACTTTAGTTTTCTTACTTACTACCTTTGCTATTCCATACATAATAATGTATGGTTACCTAACTTGTATTTCATTGATTTACCAAACGATGAAAAAAAAATGAAGAGGATACCTAACATTCCTTTCTTTCCTCTGTATGAGAATAAGTCTAGTCACGTTAAATACATCTTCTTAAAAGAAGACATACCAATACATCTTTCTGCAGTCCTTTTTACTCCATTCCTCAGTACTAAGGTACATAGAGATACCATAAATTCCCTAATAAACTAAGTTTCCTCATAAGACACAGGTACAAATGTTACTTTTATACGTCGTAAGGATGAAGGAATGGGTGCCCGTGTCATAATTTATAGCTGCTACAAAATATCGCTGATGTTATACAAGGGGGTTCGTTGGGAACGGGTCATACTGTAAGCGGGGATGTGTTTTTTTTTGTAGGTATATTTGAATTGTAATAGGGTGTACTCTAGGTAATTTTGCAGTATCTTACACTGATATTTTTGATATATTTTAACATAGAACTTTTCATGGAGTTTTTTTTTTAATATTGTAGATGTTGGTGATGGTTTTCTCTTTTCAGGCTGCCTTGTAAAGACGCGAATCTCAAGATATAGTACTCAAGGACTAAAAATATCCACATAGAGTGAAAAAATGACTAGCGATGAAAACATATTTCGCGGAACATATTGTAAGATTATTTAACTGGATTGTTTCAGACCCTACTCGCTCCACTTTCGGTATGACCGCCGCTTTACAGGGTACATTAATATGAGGTAACATCGTAGTAACACTTTGGAATACACGTAGGTTACCAGAGGTACGTACGTGTGAGCTTTGGAAGTGAAATTACGTACATACACATATACAATTGTACATATTATATTATGTGGGTACTAGGCCTTCAGGAACGTGAGAATGTTTTTTAATTTATGAAAGGTCTCATAAAACAAGGCTCCTGGGCCAGTTGGGTCTAGAAAAGGACTGAGATACGACGGTAAAAATTGCGTTTTTTCATTTGTTTCCAACAAAGTATGTAGCCAACTTAATTTCGTTGAAGTAAACCAGCTTTACTCAGTTCATTCCCCATAAGTCTTGTCTTCAAGCCTAAAGTAGAAATAATGATTTCGTTTATAAAAACGAATTAGGTTTTATAGAAAATGCTCTGCCGCTTCCTACTCACTTTTTATCTTACTCAATTCAAGTAAATACAGACAAGATTCCGGTTTTTATACTGTATAAAAAGGGCTAAGGGACAATATTTTCTTATTGCGAAACGATTGAATTAACCGTAATAATTAACAGTTAAAGTGCTATCGTAACATCAAAACATCTGAAAATATTTAAAACATAATATGATAAAAGGAAATATCACAAGTAAGTCTTAATTATTAATTAACTTTCAAAATTGGGTTCGCTAATAACCCACAGAATTTTGTCTTTGGAGCAGAGAGTTTTAGGAAATCCATTGGCATAACAACGAAGTTCCTTTGCCGAGTTCTTACGTCATTAAAAAGCTTGTAAGTGGCACAAATTGTTTATGCCCCTTGACATTGTTTTGAAGCAAGAAATCAATTCTAAGATTGGTTTAATTACCTCTTGTAACTTTACAAGTCTGATTCAGGACGATTTTGTGGATCAGTTATGATGATCTTCAAACAGCTTAGCAGATTTTCTCGAAACAGCTAAGAACACTCTCGATTAAAACTCGTATTTTCCATTTCAAGTCATACATTGGTTATTATGTTGGCGTACCTGTAAATGACATATCTGTGCCCGGGGCCACTACGCGTGGAGGTCGGAAATGATCCCACGGGAACGAACTAAGGGAAGAAAAAGACATCCTGTCCTAACCCCTGACAAATGATCTATCCGTTTGCCAATAAATAGGTAACAGACAGACAGTCAGTTACTTTCGCAAAATTTGCTAGGCTAGCTGCTGCGCGGGACTTAATTCGCGTGGAAATTATTATGTGTTGTTGTGGGACTAAATTATACATAAATAAACCTTCCTCTTGATTCACTCTATCTATTGATAGAAACCGCATCAAAATCTGTTATACACACAATCACAGCTAACAATACAGAAGTTATAGTGATGTAACAACGACAAGCCATTAACAAGCCTCCACATTAAGAAGTAAACAATTTCGTTGTACCATATATTGTCATAATAAACACTACGCATAATTTAAGTTAAGTTTTATTAAAGTTTAAGTTTTATTTAAGTTTAAGGTGGAAGCGACAGGGCAGTTTGCCAGTCAGTGTCTGGCTGTGTGTTGAACAAAATATGATTTGTGACCGTAACACGCATGCATTTACAAAATTATAATAATTAATAAGTACGTTAATTTAATCCCATTAAATGACTATTTCATAAAAAGAAAGACATATTTGTTACGCCCGCGAATCATATTTGTATCAACATACAACCTGACACTGCCTGATTGCAAAAAAACAACCCTTGCGCGTCCACCTTAAAATATCTAAACGGCGGGTAGCGACTTTGTTTTGTACTATGTAGAGATATAATTATGGATTTCGTCTTTTCTTTCAATCTTCGAATCTTAGTATAATTATCCACTAGCTTGGATATAATATTTAATTAAATTATTATTTCATAAACTGCTAGCAACTGTCTTCTTTACTCAAAAATATTGCTCACCGTGCAAAAGAACATACCCACTTTATCAATTGATAAAGGAAGACATCTTGAGTAAACCGGCACGCTCATTGAATAGGTGCCCAGGGGACAAAATGGATGTCTCTCTAAAGAAATAGTGACAGGGTATTAGCCCTCCACTTGTAACGTTATTAATCTTTCTGTATGACGCGTCCAACTTGCTGGGGTATGGAACAGCTGTTCTGATAGTATTTTGTTGTTTCTGTCATATTTTTCATTGGAGTGGTCAATGATCTTGATGGTTGAGGATTTTATGGTACCTACATTAACCTCTAGGTCCCAGCCTACCCTAACCTAACCTAACCCTAGGACCTTTGCCTTGAGCCTCGAACCAGCAAACTTAAACGCTAATATAAAAAAAAAGTAAATTTCTAAATCGTTCTGTCAAAATTTACCTCTATGGTCAACTAGTAGTCGATTCAAACAAAATTAATCGTTAGTAATACTAAACGGCACAACATTATTAAAAAAAATATAGAAACTCGTCTATGTCGAATGTCAAACGCAATGGCAACCCGTGTTATTATGTTCAGAAAAGTGTTGTTTTTGTGAGATATACGTTGTAAAACTTTGGTAAGTAAATGTATAGTATGTTATAAGTGTATAATGCAACTTTTTAGATCGTCATTTGCTTGAAAAAATAACAAAAAAATTATGATTTGAGCCAACAAAAAATCCTATGTTGTGAAGTTTGTTAGTCGAAATAAAAAAAATATATTTGACTCTTGAACCATGTAAAATGGTCTTGGAAACAATAGTAGCAAAGAAAAAATAGTGATTATTCATTATTTCATGTATTCGAGGCATATCTATTCATATTTATTGATATTTCAAGTATTTTCATGCTTTGAACAGCGGAATTCTAAAATGGCCGATTCTAACAAGAAGTTTTAGTTAGGATCTTATAAGAATAATGTGTGTAGGACTCCTAAAAAACACTGTCATTAGATTACTTGTATATTTGTGATGTTAGATATAAATTTTCGTGTAAATTGAATGAGTAGTTTTACCAAACAAAAATAAGCAACGAAAACAGACGTATTTGCTACGACCTCTCTCATATCTATGGGATATGTATAATTCTCAAGTAGTTCTAAAAGAGTTGTTTATTATTAATAAATGGCCCCGTTCATCACGAACCCGACACTGTTTACCGTTTAAGATTAGAGCTAATATAACTCGAGTTATAAGTGTTTATCTTTACGATATCGGATGACTCACGCAATAGCGTAATCAAGGGGCCCCCGAAGGGTTTCACGCGGGGTTTTACTGTTACGCGCGAAAGGATAGTGAGGTTAATAAAAAACATAATAGCTTTCACCACGGAAATCAAATATTATGAATCATAGCGTAGTCGCGGGTAGATACTATGTAGAAAACAAAATGTATTCGGTAATGATTGTGATGGTAGTTTACTCTAATAACTCAAACGTTGTGGTCTAAATATTTTTATTTTAGTTACTAAGCTGCTTGACAAGATTGCCAAGAAAGTTAAAAATAATGGTTGTTCTTTAGTCAGGAAGTAGCTCCGTATTCGTCCCAAAGTATCGTCTCCAGTAAAGAAGAGCATTATTTTTTCATTTCTTCAAAAGGGAGAAGAAAGTAAAGTGAGGCAAACATTTTTAACAATGTGGACTCAATTAAAAAGGCATTAAGAACTTTGTGGAAAAAGTAACGAAAGAATGAAGAGTTTGATAGTGTTGGGGCAACAAAAGCAGCAGGCGAGGGCCATAAGAATATTATTTCGAAGAAAAAAGGTCGTATTTACCTAAATGCCTAAAATTTTGAAGACGAAAAGGGCGCTATGTCACTTTCTTTCAGGATCAACAAAAAGTGCATAGACAAGGGCCAGACAATCTGTGTACTCGTATTTCTTTCGCAAATATAAAAAATACGTCAAGTCTAGTGTATGACTTACAAAGTTTTTGATGGTTCAAAATGCACTCTAAAGTTAGAAAATTGGTGGATGATACTATCATGTTTTGTGATTGAACATCATCAGACAATAGAAAAGAGACTGAAACAGATTTAAGAATGGGCAACAAAACTCTTGTTAGAACTAACTCATGAACCTGAAAATAAACAGGAAAACAGTTTAGACTTTTTAATCTTACACAAAACCCAGCTTAAGAATTGTAATGTTTTTATGAAAAACCCTTTGAAATGTCGAACAAGTGTTCTTTGCCTTGTAAAAATCCTCCTAAACAAGAGCGAACAAAACATAAATACACGAGAAATATAAAGGCGAAATACAACCAAGAGGGCGGCGGTGGTAGGCGTAAATAAATCCTTCTTTTGAACAGATACTTAATCCCTTAAACACATACCTAAGCAGAAGTTTACAGAAAATATATTTTAAGAGAACGTTTTAGGCTGGTGTCACAGTCTGACCGCCAGAAACGAGTTTATTATTCCGGGGTTTGTCGCCGCGGACAGTCGCCGCGGTTAAGAAGCGTTCAGCGCGGGTAGCACTCGCAGGTCATTTTCACTATAAAACGGTATAAGCGGCGCACGGTTCACGAGGTAGATGTACATCTACCTCGTGAACCGTGCGCCGCTTATTATCCGCGCCCAGCGTAAGTGCAACTATGAAATCACCCTTAGATGTCACTTACCCACACTATTATTATTTATGTGTCTTAGCGGGCTGGGCCTTAAACCTACCTAAGCTTGTTGACCTTTTTGCACAAATGTCATTTAAGAAGTACGTGGTACTTCTGTCAGCCGCTTCAACGGTTCTGTCAAACAGCTACGGGCTCTATATACTTAGGACAGATATTATAATCTACTAAAGTATCTGTCAGTGTCTGTCGCCGTTCTGTAATTTTTTGGTGCCTTGTTAAATTAATTAATTATTAATAATATCTACTTTTTTTTGTAAAAGTTTTACTATAACATATGAATCTAGTGTAAGAATTTTCGAAATTGGATCAGTTGTTTCGAGGATTAGCCCCTAAATCAAAACTGACAAACTTTAGGGGACGATGGGGGAATTGCGGACGCTTTAACGAAATAACATACAAAACTTGTTTTGTTAGAAATAATCAGTCTGACTTTATTAATTACGAAACTTTAGTTATACATTTACAAAATTAACATCCCTTATAATAAGAGATCCATCAATTAGTATATTTTTTTTATCAAAAACAAAATCTTGTCTGTCCGTAATTACCCGTAGCCGTTGGGGTAAATCCGGACTGGTGTTGGGTTAATTACGGACAGTATGGGGTATTTACGGACAAGGTATGCATCATACACATAATTCATAAATAAAGCCTCTGGAAGAAGTTCCACAAGTGCAATTCTCATGAGCCCATTTCTTACATTTTAAACACATAATGCAGTCTTGGTTAGGTGGGTCACGATACTTTTTTAGACAATAAATGCAAAAATAATCATCGTTTTCTTGGTCAGTTTCAAAATTATTCAAGTTTTTTACTTCTTTTGGTCGTTTTTTTAGTGTTTGTTTGATTTCTTTGCAGTAATTTTCTTTTCGTGTGTCTGATTCTTCTTTTTCCTTTCTAATTTCTTTTGTTCTTTTTCTTCGAGGTTAAATTTTTCAGGAGGTAGATGGGCTCGCTCGAACTTTCATATTTTGGTTTAAATTAGCATCATTAATAACATTATTCTCCAATTGAAATTCATTATGAGGCTCTCTTTGGCTTGAATGATCAAAATTGCTATTGCTATTATCAAGAGGTGTTTCTGGTTGGCGGGCACCAGCCACGCCAGGGAGATATTTTCGTGGCGATCAAGTAAAACGTTGTTTTAACTTTAACTATTTATTTTTGAAGCCACTAAGGTAACGTACACATCACTGATTTAATATACATTAACTTATAGATATTGATTAACTATTTGAACAGGTTAGAAATTAGTGGAAATGCAAATCGTGACCGCGCCCTAGCGGTGCGAGCTGAGAACAGCACGTTTTTTAGGTTGGCAGTATTGCCAATGCCTTTTTTTATGTTGTTGCCAACATAAGTTGGGGGGGGCCTACGGCAGTAGGACTACATTAAATTTGTGAAAAATAAGTAAATCATGTACTACTAACGACATTACAAACCAAGCAATACATTAATTTTAATGAACAAGTTGAAGTTTAACTCGAATATTATGAAATACATGCATAATAATGTACTTAATTTAATACATAAGTAACACTTAAATTCTAAAACCTAATACTAAACAACTTAGACCTCTATAGGTAACACACAGACCTTTGTAACGGACCTATTGTGCGTATGTCCATTAGCAGTTTTAACTTCTATGGCACGAACTTTGCCATCCTTTCCTGGAAAAACATTAGTGATACGAGCCATGGGCCATTCCAAAGGTGAGGTGTTGTCATTACGTAATATAACTAAACTACCTATTGAAATATTAGGAACATTATCGCGCCACTTAGGGCGACTTTGAAGCAGAGTCAAGTAATGCTTGTTCCAATTTTTCCAGAAAGTCTGCTTCATACTGGTGATTACAGACCAAAATTTTAATAAATTAACATTAGTATCGCTTAAATTTTGTTCAGGTATACAATTAAGAGTTTCGCCTGTTAAAAAGTGTCCAGGTGACAAAAAGGAATAATCATTAGGATCTGCTGTAAGAGCGGTTAATGGACGAGAGTTAAGTACACCTTCAATTTCTATCAATACACTATTCAGTTGTTCATAAGTGAGTAAGGCTTTACCTACGACACGTTTCAAGTGGTGTTTTGCGCTTTTCACGCCACTTTCCCAAAGTCCGCCAAATATTGGACTATAACTAGGTATAAAATGGAAATTAATACCGCGTTCAGCAGCGTATGAGCTTACCAAGATTTGGTGACTTTGAGAAGTGTGCAAGTGATACATTTCATCTAATTGGTTCCTTGCTCCCTTGAAAGTTGACCCATTGTCACAGAAAACGTCGCTGGGCAAGTTACGTCGAGCAATGAATCGCTTGAAAGCTGCGAGAAAGGCGTCTGTCGTTAAATCAGATACTAACTCAATATGAATCGCCTTTGTCACAAAGCATACAAATAAAACAATGTAACCTTTACTGATAACTGGTTTTCTGATACGACTGTTTTTGACGGATACCGGCCCAGCGAAGTCCATTCCAACCTTCTGAAATGGGCGACATGCGGTGACTCGCTCGGCAGGCAAGGAACCCATCAGCTGAGATGCCGCTACCGCCTTCAGCCTGAAACAGGTTACACATTTATGTATTACCTTTTTTACAGTTCGTAGTCCATCGACAATCCAAAATCGTTGTCTTATGGAACTTAATACCAGCTTTTGCCCTGCATGGAGCATTTTTAAGTGTTCATCTCTCACAATCAAGCTTGTGATAACAGATTCCCTAGGCAAAATGACAGGATGTCGTTTATCATATGGAATGGGGGCATTCTGCAGACGACCACCTACTCTAAGAATACCAGATTTATCTAGAAAGGGATTTAGTGGCTTTAAATTGCCTGAGACTTGATTGTGAGATGACAGACTCTTAATCTCATTTACATAATACTGATACTGTTCATATTTAACAATTAATAATAATGCCTTTCTTAATTCTAAAGTTGTTAAAACACCCGTTTGTTTTGTACTGTTATGCTTAACATTATTACAAAATCTTATTACATAAGAAAGTATACGAGTAATTTTATTGATATTTGAATATTTCTTTAACATTTCAAAAATATTAGAACTATCAGTATTTATTGCAGTACATACAACCTTTATATTTTTCTCAGATTTTAATTCAGGTATTTCTAAAGGAGATTCATGAACATTTGATTGAAATTGATAATCTATATTATTTAAGAATGCTGGTCCATGCCACCATAACTTATGATTATTGAGTTCATGAGGCTTTAACCCTCTACTGAGACAATCTGCAGGATTGTTTGAACTATCGACATATTGCCAGTGACAGTCACGCGAAAGCTCTGAAATTACCCTTACCCTATTTGCAACATAAGCCTGTAACTTTGTTGGTCCGATTTTTAACCATGCTAGGACAATTTGAGAGTCAGAGAATAGGTGAGTGTCAGTGATATGCAAGTGTATCGAAAGTGTGAGTAGTACCTTTGCAGTCAGTTCAGCAAGCAGAAGTGCAGCATTAAGTTCAAGCCTGGGAATTGTTAACTTTTTCCTAATGGGATTTATCCTAGATTTGGAAGCCAGTAACTGAACATGAGAATTACCTTGTTCGTCAGTACAACGTAGGTATAAACAACAACCATACGCTACCTTGGAGGCATCAGCGAATCCTACCAGTTCGTTAGAAACAGTATCAGGTGGCTTGACACAGCGAGGAATATTAATTGTCCCCATACTAGATAAATCTTTAACAAAGTCATTCCATATTGTCCTGATATCCTCAGGTGGACTTGTGTCCCAGCCTGCTTGACTGACACACAGGGCTTGCATGATAGCTTTAGCACGGGTTAATATAGGCCCTACTAGCCCAAGTGGGTCGAAAAATGAACTGATGTAACTTAATATTTCACGTTTAGTGTCACATGTACTGTTATATGGTTTAGGGCAACTGGACTTGAACATGTCATCGTTAACATCAAAGTTGATACCTAAAGTTTTTAAAAACAGGTCATGCCGCTCTAATTCCAAATCCCCAAAATGATGAGTTTCTTTGGGAACATTGTCAAGGACTGGACCACAGTTAGATGCCCACTTGTGTAGCTGGAATCCCCCCAGAGCAAGAAGCTGAATTAACTCAGATTGCGTTTTTACTAATTCAGTACTAGTTGGACTATTTGATAAGATATCGTCAACATAAGTATTATTTTTTAGGATTTTTGATGCTAATGGAAATTGATTTTCATACCTATTTGCAAGTTCAATGAGGCAGCGAGTAGCAAGATATGATGATGGCTTAAGACCATAAGTGACAGTTTTCAACTGTATGCACTGAATATCTGCGTCAGGTGACTCACGCCATAGTATATTTTGCAGAGAACATTGCTTAGGATCTAAATTAATGCATCTAAACATCTTACGAATATCGCTAATAAAAAAGAGTTTATGCAATCTAAATGCGAGAAGAACATCAAAAAGATCTTTCTGCACTACTGGACCATTGAGTAAAAGGTATTTAAGGAAACTTTTTTATTAGTAGTCATGGAGCCGTCAAACACTGTTCTTAATTTTGTAGTGCGACTGGACTCTTTAATAACAGCATGGTGAGGAAGAAAATATACAGGTTCTGTAGACATATTGTACCCACGTATGTCATAAAACTCTCCATGTTTGAATTCAATGTATTGATCAATGAACTTTTTATATTCAAGAAATAGATTTTTATCTTTATGCAATCTTTTCTCTAAATTGATAAATCTTTTTGAATAGAATAGAATAGAATAGAATGCATTTATTTGTCAGAATATTGTACAAAGCTGTTGTGAATTATGTATTACGATCATAATATTCTGCCGTTTCCGGCGTACAAATATGGTTTGTTAAATTATGGTCCATCATTACATTAAAATTGAGAATCACAAATCATCATTAGAAATACAAATAATTTAAATAAATTGAACAATATCTGTTTATGAGATTAATTATATAAGTAAAAATTCGATGAAGTCAAGGAGATTAAATATAATTTATGGGCAAAAATGTCAAATATTCAGGTAAATTTTTCAGTCATAAAATCTTCAGTCGAGTAATAACATTTGTTTAAAAGAAGGTTAAATAATTTACATTTAAATGTTCTGAGGCTGAGAGCTTTGAAGCCATCAGGTAATTTGTTGTAGACAGTAATGGACATGCAGTATACATTATTAGAAAATAATTTAATTCTACGCCTTGGAACATTAAGCATATGCACTTTTCGGCTGGGTCTGGATACAACATCATTAAATAAGTCAAATTCGTGTCTGTTTTGGTGAACAAAAATACAAATTTCAAATATGTACAGTGCTGGAAGTGGCAGTATTTTAAGTTTTTTAAATAGTGGAACACAACTGTCCAGTGGGTGCGCTCCACAAATGGAGCGCACGCATTTTTTTTGAGCTCGGAACACTCTTTCGAGTTCAACCGAATTACCCCATATTATAATACCATAACGTAAAATGGATGATACATAACCATGGTATGCACATAGTGCCGCATTAACACTAGCCACACGTGTTAGTCTATATAGAACGTATACAAATCTATCTATCTTCTTACAGAGATAATCAATATGAGATTTCCAGTTACAGTTTTTGTCAATTATTATCCCCAAGAATTTTGCGTAATCAACCTGTTCTATTGTCTCGTTCCCACACTGTATTTTAAGCCGTGGACGCCTACTGTTATATGTCTGGAATTGTATCATATTTGTTTTGTTAATGTTAATATGAAGATTATTGCGTTCAAGCCATGTGATAATTTTATGTAATGTCATGTTTACTTCATTTTGGTACTCAACAATGTCGTCATTTTCTTTTATAATACTAAGGGTCGTATCGTCAGCGTATAATATGCATTTGTGGGAAGTTACATTGGGCAAGTCATTAACATAAAGCAAGAATAGAGGTGGCCCTAGTATAGTCCCTTGGGGAACACCGCAGTTGTTTTCACGATACTGAGACCTATACGTGAGCTTCTGATTTCCTGTTTGTCCCGAAATCTCAACACATTGCTGTCGGTGTGTAAGGTAACTTTCAAACCATTTCAACGCGTTACCTCTAATGCCATATCGGTCTAATTTATAAATTAACAATGTGTGGTTCACGAAATCAAATGCCTTGGACATATCTAGAAAAATGGAGACAATTGGTAGTTTATCATTAAGGCTTTTCGTTATTAATTTTAAAAGGGCAAAGCAAGCTGTTGTGGTCGATTTATCTTTTCTGAAACCAAATTGATCTTCACTAAGGATTTTGTATTTGGATAAAAAACTGGAGAGTTTTTCATGCATGGCCTTTTCAAAGATTTTTGCCAGTATTGGTATGAGTGTTATAGGGCGGTAATTATTCATTTCACTTCTATCACCTTTCTTGTGGATTGGTTTCACAATTGAGAATTTTAGCCGTGAAGGGAATAAACCTTGCATAAATGACAGATTAATAATATGGCTAATATGGATTGATAAAAATGAAGAGCATAATTTTAGAATTTTTGTGCTAATTTCATCGTAGCCCGTAGAGTTCGTAGATTTTAGGGAGTTTATTATTTTATATACATTTGTGGCATTAGTTGGAGTCAAATACATAGTGTTTGGAAGATAAGTCATTGGTGGTGTGTAGTCAATAGATGGGTCAATGGTGTCATTCGTTAAATCAATAAAAAAGTTGTTAAAAATGTCAGCTATCTTTTCAGGTTGAGTGTAAGTTTGATTATCCAATTGAATTTTATGAATGTCATGAGAATTTTGTTTTTCGCTGGTATTATTTTTTATTACTTTCCAGGCAGCCTTGCATTTGTTGGTGGATTGAGATAGATAACGCGTGTTTTCGCCTTTTGAGTGCAATATGAAATGATTGTCCCAGCTCTGAGTTTACTTGCTCTAATGGAAGCTTAATGGGCATTGAAACTTGAAACTTATTGTTTTCAAGAATAGTAGTTTCCTTAAAGAACGTTTCACAATAATCATGCTCAGATAATTGCTCTGGGAAGATTTCAGGCACTTTTTCAGTATCCCAAAATGCCTTCAAAGTGTCATTTAAACTGCTATTACATTCATTACAATGTAAGGATACAACCTGATTTTCCTTATATGGAATGTTGGTGAGCCCAGCGACAATGTGCCCAAAGGCTGTGTGAACTACTGATGGCTGCTGTTGTGAAGTGACGCTTGCAGAACTGGTTTGGCTGCCCGCAGGAGCACTCTCAAGCGGCGGCAACAGAATCTGGAAGAAAATGTCAGCTCCAAGCAACAAGTTCACATCACCAGGCACATTAAAGCTTGTGTCAGCTAGCTTGCAATTCGCAGGGAATGTAATGCATGACACATCAAGATGTGTTTGTGGCAATTTGGTTGTGATGGATTTTACCACATGACAATTGACATTTATTTTGAATGGATAAATGGTGGAATGAACCTCAAGATTTATACATTTGTCAATTGTTTTTGATATGTTAGTAATGCCAACAATGTTGGAGTTAGTGTGCTCAGGGATCAAGCCTAATGATTCAAGGGTGCGCTGAGTGATAAAAGAAACCTGTGACCCACTGTCAAGCAAAGCTCTCACATAAACAATGCTGCCTGACTGAGTAATTAACTTAACCTGCGCAGTAGGCAGTAGCACCGGGGTCATAATGTTGCAGGTACTTTTCAAAGCCACATTTGTTGAAGCTTGCTGTACATCAATGCCATGCAATAGGGAGTTATGCCCCTGTTTACATTCTGCACACTTAAAATGAAATTTGCATTTGCGTTGTTTGTGCTGTCCTAAACAAATTTTACATAAATTATTTTTATTTGCAAATTCAACCCGTTGTCCAGGAGCAGCAAGCGCAAATGCTTCACACCTAAAAAGTTTGTGATCAGATGACTTACAGTAAGGGCATGCTGGAGCTGTCAGCGTTGTAGTTACGTGGCTAGCCACCTTGATTGCTGGTACCTGCAGCTTCTTTGAAGAATTACCGGCCTCCAGGGCCAGAGCACGACGTGCTAGGTAGTCTAGCAATTCCTTTATAGTTGGTTTTACCATAGGGTCACGCTCCAATGTAAATGCTTGGGAGGTAGCAGGATCCAGCTTGCGGGAAATAATACATATTAGTATGTTGTCCCAGCCCTCAACCGGCTCCTTCAAGTTTTTAAGAGCCGCAATGTGCTGTTTGACATCTGAAACAATGCCTCTTAGGTGAGCAGGTGTAGACTTAATCGATGGAATATCCATAATTGTGTAAATATGTTCCTGAATCACTGATATGTCGTTGTCATATCTTTCCTTTAGTAGTTTCAGAGCTTCCGCGTAACTATGTCCCTGAAGGGGTAAATTGTTGATCAGGGCATGGGGCTCCCCACTAAGAAAACTTTTTAAGTAATATAGTTTTTCAACCGACGACATGGATTCATCTTTATCTATCATAGCGCTAAAAATATTAATGAACTCATAGTATTCTGTATACTTTCCCGTAAAGGTAGGAATATTTATATTAGGCAACTTTATTCGCGAATTACTATGATTTGAGAGCGAAGCTTCCGCGATTTCTGAGGATGGAGTAGTATTATTTACGAGAACCGTATTTAATTGGGCTATGAGATCAATGTAAACTTCCTCTATCTCCCCAGAATCCTCGGAATCTTCCTCAACAATCGATAAAATCTTTACACACAGTCTATTATATTCTCGGAAAACTTCTTCTAGACGAGCTTTTTTAGCCTTTACATTTTCTATTGATAAAGATTGAATTTTACCTTGCAAATTATTCTTGAGGCGCGTAATCGACGCCTTTGCATAACCTCGGTTTGGAACAAACAATTTTAAATCGGTTGACATTGTGAACAACAGAAAATTACACGACACAAAGAAATAACAGTGGTTATTGGATACACTAAAAATGGCGATTTCACTTCACGTGGGTTAGATGACGCCGTAGGCGCTGCTTGGCGGGATTGCTGTTGCCAGCAATGGCGGCGCTCGGGTGAAGTCGGCTCACGTTCGGCTGTACTCGGCACACAATTGCCTCGGAACTCGACGCGACGAAGGTCTCGTAGCTAGGTTCGGTGTGGATTTTCGGGTGACGTCGGCGCACTTCGGCCGCACTCGGCTCGCGACGAGACGTTTTGTAGCTATGTTCGGTGTGATTTCTTGAATCGGGCAGGGACTGAGTGCTGACTGCCAACCGCACCAACCAAACTTTCTTGACCACGTGATCACACACAAAGCTTTGGCCTTTGGCGCGAAGTACGACGAGGGCGAATATGTATGCACGCTTGTCTTGTATGGATAATGGATGCGCGCACACACACACACGTAGAAATGACAAGCGATTTTTCTGGCAGAGACACGATTTTAACTTCCACAGGCTCTGATTTCTGCTGCTTTCTGTGTTCTTCGACTGCTTTTAAATATCACTAGTTTCACTAGAGCAGCCGTTTCTTGATAATTATGCGGATTATCTTGAATGCAGACGCAGGCGTTCGGCGAAACGAAGGACCAAAATGGCGGGCACCAGCCACGCCAGGGAGATATTTTCGTGGCGATCAAGTAAAACGTTGTTTTAACTTTAACTATTTATTTTTGAAGCCACTAAGGTAACGTACACATCACTGATTTAATATACATTAACTTATAGATATTGATTAACTATTTGAACAGGTTAGAAATTAGTGGAAATGCAAATCGTGACCGCGCCCTAGCGGTGCGAGCTGAGAACAGCACGTTTTTTAGGTTGGCAGTATTGCCAATGCCTTTTTTTATGTTGTTGCCAACACTGGTCCAATAATATCACTAAAACTTGCGAACGTGCCTTTGAATTTATCTGGATCTACAGGGTAAATTCCAGCAGACTTGAAGCCATTTATAGCTTTATCTATACTCGTTGTCAGGTTAAAAGCTTTTGTATAAAGACCTACGACATCAAATGCTGTAATTTTGGCTCCCGGGTTGTTGACCATTAAGGATTTGCATGGATTTTCCTTGTTATATGCAGTTTTTAGTGGCTGCATTCTATGCGATGTGTGAGCATGTGAAATTTTTGCGACAAACCTTTCAGACTAACGTGGCTCTCGTGAATATACAGTATTAGTAATATAAGGTAGCCGAAGGTTTAGCAAATTCTTAAAAATGCTGGAGCCATTCAACGAATATTTTTCTTTTATTCTTCCGGAGTCAGAAACACAAGCTACTTTACAAGGACTTTTTATCCTGTATTTCTTTTACAGCTCTTTGTAATGTCTCAATTGTGTAGCTCTGATCATTTTTACGAATATATTTTCGCGGCATCTGAAAATGGACAATAGAATTTGCTTAAACTCATTGACCAATCAACTCAGGGTTAATTGCGGACGTCCGTATTTTCCCCTAGGAGCTTGTCCGCAATTAACCCAACACGCTACAAAAAAAAACAACGACAATAATTTGTAGGTTAAAAAAAAATTCTTCGAAAGTTATTGTATTATTTAATCTCCATTTATAAGTCAATCGACATAAAATATCAGTTTTTAAATGTCAGTTACTATATAACCATAACACTCAAAAAGTAAACACTCAAAATAAGATCAAAATTCACAAAAATGTTTGATATTACTTACCTTGAAAATCGTGCGCATCCGTCCGTCATTTATGTTTGCTCGGCACTTAAGATGGCGGAAAGTAACACCTGATCATGTCGGACGAGCGCTGTTGGTAGGGATTGAGTAGATATCTGTTAGTCCGTATTTACCCCGCGTCCGCAATTCCCCCATCGTCCCCTACCTCTTTATAAAGCTATAGTATTCATATTATATAACACAGCTTTAACTACTTGTGATATTTGTTTTTGTGTTGCGATCATATCAAATCGCTGATCTCATAGCCATAAATTCCAAATTAAAATGAATAACGATGTAACTCTTTTTCGAGGGGCTTTAATTTACTTACTTTCGACTTCCACCCTTTCTTTTAATTTAACAATATTTACTTTATAATGTGCGGCTTGACTTACGTAAAGATAATCCCATAGGAATGACCGACTGAGACTGATAAGAAGTAGTCCCCAAATAACGTTTAAGCCGTATGTCAAAATGTTACCGAAATCGCCTTTAAAGCGTAACAAACAAACCAACTCACTTAAAAATGATAATATTTTCGATCACAAAATGTGTATTGTAATATATAGTATTCACATAATAATTTGGTCGGTACAGTGAAATGTGTCTACGATACTGGCGCCCAACGCGGGACTCAGTGTTTCATGTTGGGCGCCAAAGTTAAATTTCTGTTTGTCTTTGAGGTCTTTACTTGTAAGACAAACACCCAGTTCCTGATTTGAGTATTTCAATAGAGAACTACTAAAACTTTGCTTAAGGTGATGTGTTCAATGTAGCACTCGCAATTTAAAACTTTATTGGAGTTTGATAAGTCCTAAACATCAATTACTAAATTCAGAAACCGGCTACTAAAAATCAGTTTAAGGTTTGTCGTAGACTGAAATAGCTATTTTTCTAGTTGTAATCAAAATGTTAGGCTAAAAATATAACTACCGAGTATTTACCTTAAATAATTTTGAGTATTAAAAAACTACCATTTTACTAAACCATCATCAGCTGAAGTTGATCTAGATAAATTCTATTATGAAAAGACACCTGCAAAATACCTTCCTTCCACAGTAATTTTCTAATTAGAACCATTAAGTAAGTACCCTCTGACAAAACCAAATCCTCTCACAATAAGATAGGGAACAAAGTATATGACATCGTAATTATTTCAATAGGTTTCATTGTCTCAGCGTATTTCTCGTCTTAGGCGATAACAGAGCTTTATTCGACTCTTAATGTAAGAGAAATGTTCCTGTTTTGTATCTCCACGCTGTGATTTATACTCACATTTACGGTTTAATGCATCTTTTGTTTCCCTCACTCGCTTGGATTCTGAAAGAGATAGAAATGGATTGTTCACGCAACGGGTAGTTGGATGTCAGTCAGAAATTCAACTGGCCGTCAAATGAATGATGGGTTTAGGAAGCGGTTTTAGAAGAAAGTACTTAGAAAATAAAAACATACATAACAATCTCTTATCATCACCCTGTACTTTCGAAGGGAAAGGCAGAGGTGGGCGTGCCTACACTCCTACAGTGTATCTACATTTTTGTTGTCTTATTTAAATATACCATGTACCAAATTAGGGGTAAGCTTGGCTTAGCTTTTCTGCTTAAACAAAGCAGGTATCCAGAATCAGAACTAATAGAAATAACAAAAAAAAAATTGTCGTAAACAGCACAACAGACATCTCTGGAATAGACAATCTAATTATTTATTACTTATCCTTAACACCTAAACAAAAATTGGAATTCCATACCAAAACGGAATTTCCTTAGCAATATATTTCATCCCAATACCTCCTGTATATTCTTTTGTCCTCCATTTATTCTGTTCACACTTCCTCCGAGACCCATTGTCCACACTCCATTCATTATTCAACTGTTCACCCACACTGTGTGATTAGGGTGCAATTATCGGATTTCTGTAGATCGAAATAGCCTTTTAGCCACACTTATGGCCATTCGGCTAAAGTGTTCATGTAAGTAATTAGAAATGCTTTAAGGCAAGGTTTTTTTGTACGAAGCGAACTGTTTAGCGCTGTTTTACGTGCCTATAAGAATTGTTGAGTCAGATAGAGCGTTTAAGATTGAAGTCTGATTTAGGTTAGGTTAGGTCCATTGGGACTGCTACACAAATGATTATGATAATGTATGAACATAACTCTAAATCCTATAAGACATAATTTAAAGCCATCATAAATAATCTTCTCAACTAAAAACGAGAGCCTTGTCCATAGCCAGTTCAGTTTCTTTATCTCTAGGCATTCGAACAAATCTATCAATATTCGTAATAAAGCCTAAGCCGCTTTGATAGCAGTATTGAGATGAAGAAAGTTTATATTACCCCATTGAAAGCAATATCCTTGAAGATTCTGCCTACAGTGTTATTCTGGTAACACTCGAGAAGTTTTTTTGGTTATGGTTACTATTTTGGTTGTTGGTTCTAAACATTACAGAAAATTGGAACAACAAGTTTTGCCGGGTTTTCGGTTAGTTTATAACTAGCTCTCCCCGCCCATGCTTCGCACGGTAGGTACTAAGACTTGACGGTATAGACCCCTATACCGTCAATTATTTATTTCATTTTTTGTCAGTATAATTCTTCTAATAGTTGCCATAAAAATCTGTTGCCCAATTTGAAGAACAACACAGGCGCAAAAAAAATTGTTTTTCAGCAACATTTACTCAGTACCCTGTACCCTAACTTCAGTACCTTCTTACCCAACTAATTAAATTACCTTTCAAATTACCCATAATTTACACCTGATAGGACTAAGTTTATCCAATGACACAATAATTAATCAGACGAATAATTTCGGGTGCCGCCGTAGCAGATACTTAACAGCTGTTAATAATCTCATCAGGGATATAAGATTATTAACAGAAAAAGACAAGAATAAATAAAAATTAAAAACAAAACCTTCCCGTTTCTCAAAAATCCTTCGTCTTCGCTTTGTAAACAAAAGTTCTTCCTTCAGTAACATTATTCATCACTCGCTTGGTACACTTTCCGACTTTGTAAACTATTCCTGATTGTCCAAAACAATTTTTTGCCATTCAGTAAACAACAAAATAAGGTCACTAGCCTCTGATATTTTAAAGCCATTAAGTCTTATCTGAAAATCCCCAAATATCACTAGAACTGTTTTTTAGGACAATCAAAATGACGGCTTATCTCAGAAGAGACTCAGTCGAGGATATAGGACATATTAAAGTGCACTCACTCTAATCAATGGGACGACAATCCGACACAACCGTAAAGGGATCAGGCGTAGGACCAACGGCTTAACGTGCTTTGCAAGGTACGACGATGCTGCTACTGAGAAATTCCTGCACTTGGCCTAAATGTCGAGAAACAGAGACGACGCTCAACCAAACTAAGCTTGTTTTAAAACTATATGCTATATCAACGGTCGGTTAGTAGACTGCGCGTCGGGTACCAGCATAACCTGATCTCTTATTCTATTGAAAGTCCCATGTTACGTTAGACCAACTCAAAGCCGAAATCATCATCCCTCTGCTGGGACACAGGCTTCCTCTCTATGAGAGGGAGTGGGCTGTATTCCACAACGCGGGCGAGTTGCGATCAGTGCGAGTTGGTAGATGTCACATATCTTGGAATGTTTAGATCTAGGACATGCAGGTTTCCTCACGATGTTTTACTTCACCGTTTTGAGAGCAGCGGTGATAAAATAAATTACACAAAGTAATGCGCCTGCCTGGGTTCGAACCCACGGCTTACTGGTCGTAAGTCGGGGCTGCCACTACTGGGCCACCGCTGCTCTGCTCAAAGCCGAAATATCACCACCGATATGCGGGCAAGTGAACGTTGACTTACGATTGGACAAGAGCTTAAATTGTATATTTCCAGAAACCAGTAAATGAGGTTATAGAAATCATTCATCATTATTGGTTGTTTGTGGTAACTTGTGTGCTACCCGGCTTGCGTACACAATCGGTATTGTTGGCCACATTACAATGGTTACTGATCGATTACTAAATATTTCAGGCCTTTACCCGTACTGTATAGCCTTTGTATGGGAATTGTGAAGATTATATACAAGTTTTTTCGAAACGATATACTTATGATCGAGATTAAAGGAAACTTGAATTTTTACCTTCCTCGTAAATTGGCAAAAACGAGCTCTATATTGAGAGAAGTGGAAGGAATGGGAAGGTTCTTGACCTGGAGTAAGACTGTTTAAGCTAATTGGGTAACTTGACGATTAAATGGATAATAATTAGTAACAATATTACCTTTTTTGACGTTTTGTAACACTATCAAAAACATCATAGACCAATGCATTTGTACTAGGAATCCAGCACACAGAGAAGGTTATGTGTAACTTACGTGTAACGTGATGTGCCTTAAAATTGTCTAAGACAGCTAAGTTTAGAGCAGTTCTGTGTTCGCCACGTCTTAGTTTAAACAGTGACCGATAACTTCTAGCATTTCTTGAAGTAAGCAATTCTAGCCTAGTAATACAAATGAAAAAGTTTGTATGTATGTTTCCCAATCACACTTTTACAGCTGAACGAATTTTAATTAAAGTTGACAGGACTAGGTTAATAAGACACGGGTAGTTTATGACCTAAATTAAATCAAAGGATACTTTTACTCCCTAAGATGTTCGTTAGATAATTTCAAGCTACGAAGTCGCGGGCATCAGCTACTCTTTACTTAATTCTTAGCAGCCATGAAAGATTCTAAATGTTATAACAAATTACCGTAAAGCAATTTAAAGTTGTTTCTCGTGTTTATTTCCACTTCCAAGACAGGTGCTTACTTGAAGCCATAAACTTGATACTGGTAACACGATTGTGAAGGCTATGACATCTTTAATTGCTACATTAAACTGTATTACTGTACTTTATGAGATAATTGCAAGATACACGTTTTTATACGACACTTCAACTCAACAGTTATCAGGGGAATATAACTTTTCTTTCATGACCACCTTTCTATTTACACACTGCGTCGGTCTTCCAGTCTCACATTACACCCTTTTTGTTAAATTGATGTGTCTCTTTTTGTTTTTTTTTTTAATATAACCAAATACAAAGGCCAGAAGCAATCGCTTGCAAATTGTTTATTTTTTCTCTAATGACATTCAGCATGATTGACATTAACTTTTCGGTAGCTTATGTCATTCCAATACTCTTGAATTGTTCATCACTTTATACCGAATCAAATGTCACTTTGTGGAGGCCGTCAGCTGTAGAAAGGTGTATCAAATGTAGCCATTCTGTCACCGGCTTACCGTCGCGCGGTCGGCCTACGTTGCACAAAGGCCTTTGCCAAAAACCACGGAATTGCTCGTAGTGGTTTTAATTCCGCCCCTTCTATATTTTAATTGAGCAATTACCACGTACGTTTTTTAAAATCAATTTGGTGTTGGATTGATAATTTTCCTTATGACATTAAAGTAAATTATGTCTCTTTTGAGCTGTTTGAGATATGATAGGCCCACAGTCTAGGCAATATCCTGTTGAGTGCCAACTTTTTCATTCTTGTCTAACTTTTGATTAAATCCTCATGGATTTTTCCCCAATAGTATAACTAATAGTCAGAGTTAAACAAAACAAACTTAAATTAACTAAAACTTTAGAAGAATCTTAAGATATAAGAATAAAAGATTTTAAAACGGTCGACAGGTTTAACTATTAAATGATTTATAACTTCACACCGCAGTTTTCTCTAAACTTTCTTCGACAAAGTTCTATCTTTAACGCGTCTTTCAAGGGAGGTCTAATTCTTAAATTTACCGGGAAATATGGGAATGTGAAATCGATAACATGATCTTAGTAAAGTATTTATTGATGTACTTTTACTGCATTATAGCTTCTGCCTTCGTGATGGTCGGAAATTATCCAACAGGCACTACAGCGACAGAAAAAAGGATCCTTTCTCGTCCCAAGCCTTGGTCGCTCCGTATGCCAAATATAAGAATAAAAGTCAGTATATGCTCAGGTGGAGATTCATTGATGACTCTGCCCTGTACTATAAATGTGGGGATTCCACAAACTACTCGAAAACAATCTCTTTTTTGCAGCAACGCAATATGAGAAGCAATCTAAAGCAAAAATACAGGTCGATGTGCTTTCGCGAACATTATTCCTTGAAGCATTTTCGTTTTCATTGTTTCTGGAGTGTAATAAAATAAATGATATTAATTTTAACTAGTGTCTATGTTAATGTCTAGTGAGATTAATATCACTGAGGAGGCTATCAATTTGCCCGTGTTGTGACATGAATGACGCATCAGTTATGAAAAGTCATGATTAGGGACTCCTAATCCTCTACAGCTCTTATAACAACTTTAAAAGTAACTAGTCTCTTATAAGTTCTCTCATTTGGGAGCTGTTGAGAAGGAAATGTAATTTTCAGTTTATTTATTTGAGTACTTGCCGATTCTACTAATAGGTATTATTATGGGTTTAAGTTTGTACGTTTGTAAGTTTGGATGTAGCGGGTAATCTTCGGTTGGACTACTAATACCGATTTAAAAAATTCTATCAGTATTAATAAGCTACACTATCCCTGGAATTCATAGGCTGTATTCAAAACTTCCAACCTAACGCAAACGGAGGCGCGGCCAAAAGCCAGTAGTTCATAAACAATAAGTAGAATAATATATAACATGATAGAGATAACGCTCCAAAATTACCTTCCGTATGCGTCATTATCACGTAATATCTTGTCACTCCTTAACTCCTTAACCTTCCTTCAGGGTTTCGCAAACAAATGACCATTTGTAATCTCCTTATCGCAGTTAGAATGGACATATGAGTTACCTAGTCATTAGCCAAGCTATTGGCTTAGCACACATGACAGGTAATGACTTAATAAATTAGGTAGTAGCGTTATTATCAGTAGAGGGCAAAGGTTTTACCTCGCTGTGTAGGTACGGTACTTGGTACTTGCGGAATTAATTCAAAATCAAATCATTTATTGCTTCCATAATAAACACTTAACAGGTGGGCAAATAAAAAACAATAGACACAATTATGGACCCTGTCGGGCACAGCAAGTTTAAAATAAGTAGAGAGAGGATGAGCACTTCTCTAATTTTCCTTGTAATAAAAAGAAAAGGAAGAAATAATTACAATTAATTTGTCAATCAGTGTTACTTAAACGTACATAACTCATATCTTTATTCTCTTGGGTGTTAGCAGAAACTATAGAAAAGCCACCTGCTACGATTCCTTATCTCTCTATTCTTCTGCTTCTTCCAGGCTCATACATCTGTTTATAGACGCATTTCAGTGGCGGGAACTATGCACACAGCCTGTCAGAAGAACATCGTCATGTATTTTAGAGTTGCTTTTCTTGAGACTAAAAAAACTAAGAGGTACATGTTGCTAGTAAGCAAGGTAGGGTTGTAAGTAGATATTTTTAAGAGGTTGGATATACGAAACTTTTCAAGATATTGCAAACTATGTTAAGCATTTCTTTGATATGTAGTGAATGGTAAGGTAAGGGTAATATAAAGCATTTAGCTACATATTAGCTAATGGTAAGATTGATGTATAAGCAATTAATGTCAAGAACTATCTCAGTTTGAATCATCTGACAACAAACAATGCTAATAAAACTAAAGTATTTCACCTGTCATGCCCCTTTCAGCGGCTTAAAGCAACTTACCAAAGCAAATCTTTCGCTCTAATCTCAACGTAATACAGTCTGAAGAAACTTGCAGCTTTGAAGTCAGTTACAGTTAATGTTTGTAGAATTAAAGATGGTAGCGAATTAATAAGTGTCATAACAAGAAAAATCTCGTATTGCCTTGGGCGAGGGATTTTTTGTTTTTCGAAATAAATTAATGTTGATGGAATTTCATTTCCTTTGGGTTCGTAAAGCTGCTCTTACTTTCTTAGCTAGTAAGTTAAATTAAACATTCTTCATGATGGTATACCATACTAATATTAAAAACGCGTAAATAAGTCTGTCTATTTCTTACCTTTTCACGCATTTTCACGACTACTTATAACTTGTGTTTATCCTTTCCTTCTACCTACCCTCTACCTACCTAAGAAAGGCTACTTTTCATTCCTGTACAATATTCCCAAGGGTTAATCCAAACACCGATCAAGCATAGTTTGAATAATTATTGCGCTTAGATACCTGCACATATGGTTCAGTTTCATACACAAACAGTGCAACCATCGGTATCCGTATACCCTTGGTATGTCTACCCATCGATTTGTCACAAGTGTCTATATCAGTAACAATAAGACAGGTACGTGTGGCAGATTGTGATGTGTACAGTAATAGCATGGCTGTCGATAAAAAGCAAAGCAACTTTAAAAATAGAATCAACAAAAACTACCTCAAAAAAGAAACAAAAAGCAACGGAAACAAATACGTTCAGTTTTTACCGTAAACAATACAATCCGGATTCACTGACAACTTGATATACACGCAAAAGGTTTCAAACACGAATTGTCACGACATGATACGAGTCTACCCGAGCGCAGCCGAATGATCACGGAAATAGATATACACCTGTACAAAGAGTTGTGGGTATACAACTATACATACATGTATCACGGAGTTCTTGATTGGTTGAAACGGGGAATATGGCTGTGGTTTTCCGTGTTTGAATGTTTAAGACGGATTTTTCTTTAATAATCTGTATATTATGGTTCATTGTATTGTCGTGTAGGGTTCATTTTTTTTGTATGTAACACTAGAAATTACTCTTGTATCGTGTGTGCATTTACAAACATTTAAACTCATATACGCGAACAGCCAGACCCGGAACAACTATCTGTACCTATTTATGATTTACTAAGTTAAAAGCAAAAAAAATAGTCCAAAATATTATGAAAATTAATTACATATTTAACAACCTAATTGAATGATTCGGAGTTGAAATTAAATCGCAATCAGCATTTCTGTATTATTTGGATAAGTGGGCACAATATTCCATTTTCTTATTTTACTTTATTTACTTTACCACAAATGATGTTTACGGTACACTCGACGTCGAAATAATACTCGTCACCGCTTTTCCATCGTTTCGTCAGCAAATACCTATTACTGCTGTCAGTCAAACTGTCACTTGGAGTGTCTAGAAAGGAAGGAAGGCGTGGGTTCGAACGGAAAATCGAACATTAATACTTTCGTTGTTTTATGCAAATCTATGTGTATTTAATTAACCTGTAATATATATAAGCATTTTGGAAATAAATAAATAATAATAATATCCGGCTAATCTCCAAAACAACTGGACTGGTTTTGACGGGACGTTAAACGTCAGAAAAGAAAAAGGAGTAATATAGGTAGCCTATATTACTCCTTCTCCTTATCTGACGATAAACGGAGGAAAAGAAGGGAAAGGAGGCTACTTTTATTTGCGAAAAATGATTTCGTGCAAAGAAAACCTCGTGATATTGTTAAAAAAGCGATTATTTTATTGCGATTTGAAGTAAAATTTTATAATAATTTCATGCGGACGAAGATCGCGGGCAACAGCTATAAAACCATAATACCCGCCCGAAACTAACTCACCGCATGGCGAATGCCTTTTACTACATAGAAAGCACGGTAATTGACCACCAACTTTCACTATGCTTGCTCAAGGCAGATTGGCGTTTTCTGACTGACATACTTCCAAGTCCAAGTTTACTCACGATTTTTTCTTTCGCCGATGACGCTGTATTAGGCGGACGAAAAAGTAATGCAAATAAAAATATTTTTATTTCACATAGGCCTACATGGGCACTTATAAAACGTCGACAAAAAGGTCCTCGGTTCGGGTTGGTCATTTCCTATGGAGAAGAACCGGCAAGAAACTCCATGGTTACTCTTTTAAAATCATTTGGTTTTACAATACTTGAATGTTACAGCGTTAGTACTTAAGTATGGGAGGACATCGTAGGCCTGACAATAAGTCGTTGCTTACTACAAAACGTAGAACAAGATAAAAAGTTACCAAGGATCTAGGAATCTATAAGGCCTACAACGTCCACAGAGTCCAAACAATTGGTAAATAAAAAAAAAGAGTCTATACAACAACAAAAAAAGCATTGTATAAATAGACTATTTAAAGAACCCCAAAGGTGTGTCCGTGAATATTTTACTACCGCCTTTCGGACACATTATGGAAACAAAAACATCCGGCGCTGACGTAACACGCCCATCAATGTAGCTATAAGTGGTTACTAATGAAACAAAGTTTTGCAAGCTCAACAAACTAACACTAAACTACAATACACTGGTTAAGTTTCAATTATCTAACTAGACTAACATAACGTTAGTCTCAACTTAGTTTGAAAATGTATTTATAAACATAGAATAACGATCTTGGAAATTTTAAAAATGACGGTTGAAATCTTAACTTTTAATTTCGATTACTCAATGATCTACGATAAGAGTATTTTCTAGTAAACATAAATTTCTTCTTTAAAATTAAATAAGGACAGTTTTTAACTGAAAAACGAATACATAAATCTTCTTTAGGTCGTCGATTTTTTTTTTCACATAAAAATATTTTTGAAAAGTTAAGACTTAATGTAAAGTCAATCTATAAAAAAAAAAATATGTAAGTACACGTTGCCATTGTAGCCACCGTGTTGTAACGTCCTCAATTGAGATGGTAACAACAGCTTCAGCAACAAAATCAGAAGAAATATATTGCAGATTGCAAGTGGGCCTACTTACATATCATGCTTGTTAGGTTCGCTAGAATTTTAAAATTACTTGCAGCGAAGTAAAAAAAAAGATTATCGATCTTATTTTTTATGTACACACAAAATACTTAACAGAAAATTACATTAAGAGCACAAAGGTAGTGCTTATTTCATAAAAAAAATCTTTAAATGGTATTATGTTACTAAAAGTGTAATAAGCAAAGAGAAGCTATCAGAATAAATGTCACAGAATAAACCGACCATGTCTCAGAGACGTCTTAGAGCTAAATGACATGATTATGTAAGTGCCTACCTCATTTGCCGAGTAGTCGCAAGTGCGAATGCTGATCATGTGGTCCTGGTTTCGATTCCCGGGTCGTCAAAGTGTTATTGGGTTTTTCCATCAGGAATTTCTCAGTAGCAGCCACGGAGTCTAGGGTTGTGCCCGGTTGATGGCAATATGCTCACCCCCTATCATCAACATCTGCCTATGTCTTTCCTAACTATGTTGGGGCCAGTTTCAGGAGAAATTCCTAGTGTAGGGAAACGTTTTTTTTTTTAAATAGTACGATACGATTTTATTCCAGGTGTCTCGTCCATCTATAACGCTGAAAAAATGCACACCAATAATCAGATTGAGTAATTACAACAGAAAAAATACTGATCCGTGTTGGAAAAATCATAACACTTTGATATCCAATTTGTATTGTTCAAAAACCAATTCAGTTTATTTTGGCTTAAGCCGTGTTTACATGTCGGTCTGAGCGGGTTGACACGTGTCATCCGACTGCTGACAGGAATTATGAGCTCATTGATATCTGCCAACTGATTGATCCCTTACACAGCAACAATATTTGGGAGCTTTGTGGATATTGAATTTATTGGGGTTCACATTTTTGTAATCCGCCAAATGTAGGTAAGGGTTGTCTGTAAACAAACATAATTTTCCGGCAGTTGTTATTCTGCCCGGGTTTTTGGAGCAACCAACAGCTCTAAAATATTTTTGAATAAGCTGCCAACTTGTTCCAACTCTGAATCGCAGAAAGAAGGCATGTATCCCAGCAGTGGGAACAATAAAGGATGCGTATACTAATTTAATAAAAGCCCTGCCAAAAGGAAATAAACATAATCAAAACACACACAGAGCTGCAGCCCTATAAGAGAATAGATAAGTACAGTCCGCACATCAGTGGTAATACTTGCACTACGAAAACCGACTTTCTGCTACGACAACAGGCATCGTCAATGAATGAATGAATGTCAAACTATTACCATTAACTATTATTTTTTTCAGCTTCATCTTTTTCTACCTTTTGTAGTAAGCGATGACTTATTGTCGGGCCTACGCTGTCCTCTCATACTTAAGTACTAGCGCTGTAACATCCAAATATTGTAGAACCAAATGATTTTAAAAGAGTAACCATGGAGTTTCTTGCCGGTTCTTCTCCATAGGAAACGACCAACCCGAACCGTGCCTCTTCTGTTGACGTTTTATAAGTGCCCATGTAGGCCTATGTAAAATAAAATATTTTGATTTTGATTTTGAACCGGTGCCGTGCTGTGCATGCATAACCCGGACATAATTTCAGATTACTAATTTCCACACTTGAAACTGTATGGTTCTGTATGGTGTCGGACGTAAAGAATATCACCATCCCATATGTTCTCGTGGGTGTCGTAAGAAGGGACTAAGGGACTTGCCAGAGAATGGGCAGCAGCGTTCTCTGTGCTTTTGTAACAACCGTACTGCGATCACCAACCCGCCTGCCAAGCGTGGCGATTATGGCAAAACCCCCCGAATGTCAATGTAGCGACACTTGGGGGAGGCCTATGTCCAGCAGTGGACGTCTTTCGGCTAAAATGAATGAAATGACACTTGAAACAACGTAAAATAATCACTAACCTTAATAAAACATTACGCTCTAGTATTTCACTCGTACTGTTTTGATCCCGGATTCGTCCCCAACCGTTGAATAAATAATTACTCACATTACACAAGCGTATTGGGGTGTGTACACAATCGCGGATGCAGGATTCGTACTGATTGCGCATCTATTAAAAGTTTAACCAATCACAACTGTTCTAACATCTAAGCATCATTGGCTTGGTTTGTGTATAATTTATCACTTGCTTTGGTGAAGGAAAACATCGTGAGGGAACCAGCATGTCTGAGAGGTATTTATCGACGCCATGTAGGCCAAGTCAGAGGCAAATATGCGGCATAAAAACAAAAAACAAAAACACCAGGTCCGGTACTAATCACATGATAAAGAAGGTGCATAGTAATAGAGGGATTTGTAAACGTAGCTTAAAGTGAAGAGACATATAAACTTACTGACTATAAACACTTTTTTTCGCGGATAGGTGTAAAAAAAAGACAGACGTATATCCAATATTGATTTAATATTTTAATTAGAAATACACAGTTTATTCACCTATTTTTCATAAAATATCAGTGTATAACCTCTGCACAGCGAGTACTTACGTTTGTAGCATATTCATGTGATTAAAGCTATAACTTTCCACCACCTGCCAGCAAATCACTTCACTTTTACCGTTTTTTCACTGTCACTGGTCAAAAGAACACCATGTCACAACTTGATGAGATCGTATCGGCACAGAAAAGCCTCGAGGATAGCTTTGTCCGGAAGATGAGTTAACTTGAGGCGCAAATTCCCAAAGGACCAGCCAAAGATACCGTGGCGAGGGTAGCTGAGGAGTTTCGGACCTTCAGGGAGCTAATCTTTAGCATGCTAAGTCTGCTAAGGAGACATATCAGCGAGTGTGCTAGACAGGTTGATGGATTGAAGACCAGGCATCGTCGGTAGGCGCTGATCTTTCAGGGCAAAGCCGAGACTGAAGGAAAGGTCAGTAGCACAGTGATCCTGGATCTAATTAACAAGAAGCTGGGCCTTAAATCAGTAACTGCATCCTCCTTAACGGTTTGCCACAGACTTGGTGCAGCCAAATAGGATCACCACAGGCCTATTTTAGTAAAATTCTTAACCACCCAGATCTTCTCCCGAAGATGTTCAATGAATACAACTTTCAAGGCGTAATTGACACTTCAACTGACACAACTATCAAGAGCAGCTGCCAATAAACCAATAACAGACTGTCCAATTGTGAATTCCAAATTCGTATCACAAATTCAATTCTACCCGCCACTACGGAAGTGCGATTTGACACAAATATGTGTCGTGTTTGCAGCTTGGGACAAACATTTTGTTCAAACCTAGAAATTGAAACGTTTGGAAATTTTGAATACACACATGAGGAGTACTCGTAATAACGGCAAACAAGACAAAAATGTAATACCAATTTTGGGCATAGATCAAAGAAAGGAAACTGTCTCGTTGGTTTAGGGGTCCTAAGCTCGATTATTGAGCATGGGTTACCTGTAATTGAGTGTGCGTTACAGGACCATGTATTCTGTAGTAGTTTTAATTTTGTATATAAGTTGAATTGTAATGTAACTCGTTGCGTTGGTATTCCAAAATAAGTAAATGTGTTACTTTGTTCGATTCCCAGGTCTAAAAGTGTTATTATGTTTTACAATCAGAATTTTCTCATTCATCATCATCATCAGCCTATAATGTTCCCACTGCTGGGACACAGGCCTCATCTCTATGAGAGGGAGTGGGCTGTATTCCACCACGCGGGCCCAGTGCGGTTCTGTAGATATCACATGTCTTCGAATTTTTAGTTCTAGGACATGCCGGTTTCCTTACGATGTTTTCCTTCATCGTTTTTGAGTGCAGAGGTGATGCAATAAATTACACAAAGTATCTGTGTCTGCCTGGGTTCGAACCCACGGATTACTGCTCGTAAGTCGGGGCTGCCACCACTGGGCCACCGGTACTCTCTAATTTACTACTAATTTTCTAGTTAGCAGACACATATTCCGGATTTTTGCTTGGTTGATTATATTGAGGGCAATAGGCTCAACCCCTATTTTGTTTTTAATGTGGGTGTACCATTAGGTACACTTCAGCATAACCTTTCAGAGATTACAGGCGTAATGTTTATGTAATAACAAACTTACCGAACGTAATGTCAATATTAGTGGTCAAATGAAAAAATATTGTAGAGAATTAGAAGAAGTTTTTGAAACAAGAAACTGTTTCAAGTTGAATCAATTGAATAAATTAACGAGAACGTGCTTACATAGCCACTAACTGAGATTACCAATTTGTTGGCGAAGCGAGATAATAATTGTAATAAAATTGTCTTTCTTGTTCATTAAATTAAAGCGGTTCTAGAGGTGAACATGTCACCTTCAGTGTTAGGATTGGAAATAAGTTTTTCTTTTTTTAATTCTTATAAAATAATTATTCAGGTTTCTGAAGTTCATTACCACTGTTTTATAAAACATTTTTTATTTGTGTAACAGACAAATAAACGTCTTTCACTGAAATGTCAGAAATACCTACTCACTCGAGAACATAAGTTTGTCCTTAACAATGTCATACTGCTAATCAACGTAACTGTCTAACACGTGTAACAACCAATAAACTCTAATTAAAACATAAAATATAAACAAAAATACTGTAAGCTTTTTAAAAACGATCTTGATAGCTTTATAAACGATAAAATGAAACCTTATTGAGGTTCAGATCTGGGTCATAATGAGCGGTGCTTGGCCTGTCAGCACTTGTCTATGAGTTGTGGGCCAAGTTAACGTTCAAATACAGCGGTATAGCTTGTTTTTGGTTCATTCTTTTTTTGAACAGTTGCGCGGTTTGACGGTTGTCAGATGTATTTTTACTTTTCATTTTCAGTGCGCTGTTGGAGATGGTCTGTTAATGATTTTTTATTTAACAAGTTAGTATCGAATTTTAAAAAATAAAGTAATTATTGAAAAGTAATCATTGGGATTGTTTTATGTTGAAAGGTATTCTATTTAGTTCAGGCACAGACACAGTGGGACAAAAAAATAATGCCTGTGTATTCGGCACTCTTTCATTGACTAGGTATTTTTCTGATGTCTCAAGATTGGGTAGAAGTGATTTCCCGCCGTCCTCTATGCACAAAACTACTTTAAGTAATATATAACTAGATATTAAGTCGTTTTTAGGGTTCCGTAGTCAAATGGCAAAAAAGGACACCCTTGTGGATTCGTCATGTCTGTCTGTCCATCCGTATGTTACAGCCACTTTTTTCCGAAACTATAAGAACTTAGTCTACTTACCAAGTTTCAACATATACTGTTGAAACTTGGTAAGTAGATGTATTCTGTGAACCGCATTAAGATTTTTACACAGCAATAGAAAAAAAAACAATAAATTTTGGGGGTTCCCCATACTTATAACTGAAACTCAAAAATATTTTTTCATCAAACCCATACGTATGGGGTATCTATGGGTACGTCTTAAAAAACCGGCCAAGTGCGAGTCTGACTCGCACACAGGGTTCCATAGCCCCAAACAATATAATAAAAATATTTTGAACTCTCGTTCATTAGTTAGTAGTATTAGTAAACTTCCACTCAACCGCAAAACTAAATTAGTTTTTCATAGTATGTTAATAAAAACAAAGTTACTGCTGCAGTTTGATGAAAAAGTCCCATATCTCAAAAACTAAACATCATATCTTATTGAAACCAATTTTCGTTGAAAGTTTTTTTTACGTTCTACTAACCTAATTATTTTCAGAATTTTTGATCGCGACGATAGGTCTTGGTGAAATAAATGAATGCGAGTGGACTGTATAACATGTAATAGGATAAGATAAAATATGAAATAACAAAATGATAAAAAGAAATTACGAAAATATGGAATATGGAATATGTTTAAAATGCGCGAGCGCAGCCGTGCGTAAAGGCGGAACACAGCTGACTTGTTGGCGCGGGGCCCGCTCCTGGCTGTGAGCCGTGCGACGAGCCGCTGTCCCCGCACCCCTCCTTCTCTGCCGCCGACGCCCGGCTATGTTGAGGTCTGTGGCCTCAACAATTTTCCTCCTCTTACTTTAGAAATTAGAGGGGGGGGACACATTTTACCACTTTGGAAGTGGCTCTAGCGCAAACTATTCAGTTTAGAAGAAAATGATATTAGAAACCCCAATATCATTATTGAAGACCTATCCATAGATACACCACACGTATGGGTTTGATGAAAAAAAATTTTTTGGGTTTCAGTTCAAAGTATGGGGAGCCCCCAAAATTTATTGTTTTTTTCTATTCTTGTGTGAAAATCTTAATACGGTTCATAGAATACATCTACTAACCAAGTTTCAACAGTATAGTTCTTATAGTTTCTGAAAAAAGTGGCTGTGACATACGGACGGACAGACAGACAGACAGACAGACATGACGAATCTATAAGGGTTCCGTTTTTTGCCATTCGGCTACGGAACCCTAAAAATGATATTGAGGTTTCGAGGCTTCCGGCGACTGGGACCGCAATTAACTAGGACCGCGGTCCCAGTCGCCGGATCCGTAAAAAATAAATATTTTTCTTCCGGCGACTGGGACCACTCATAAATGATAACTGAAATCAAAAAATGTACAGTCAAACGAAAAATTTTAAGATGCAATAATTGAAGAAAAATCCTTTTTGATTTTAAAACATCATTTATTGATATAAAAAAACAGCCTCTGACTACAGTTCTGTTATTTAAAACTTTCGTAATAAAAACATACACATAAATCGTGCTTATAATAATAATCAACAATTTTTAAACAATTAAGAATCAGAAAGTAATTATTTTTCACAAAATCAGCCTTTAAGTGGTACCGTAAATATAATAAAAAAATAACATAAATCACGATAAAAATTATAAACGTAGGTACTATCTATTTATATCATAATTAGTTTAAAATGGCCATTTATGGCTTCACACAAAATCAGTCAAGTAAGTAATTATCACAAAATCAGCCTTAACTCTATTAAAATTTATAAATTTAAAAAACCCTTTGACCACTGTTCTGTTATTTAAAATATACTTAACAAAAGATTCACATAAATCATGCTTATATAATAATAATCAACAATTTTCAAACAATTAACAATCAGTAAGTAATTATTTATCACAAAATCAGTCTTTAAGTACTACCGTAAATTAAAAAAAAAAAACATAAATCACAATTAGTTTAAAATGGCCGTCATGGCTTCACAGAATCAGTCAAATTATATAATAACTTAAAACCTACATATAGATCAATTATACCCATATCCGGAGTCAATGTTTACCGTAATCTCTCCAAAAAATGGCCAACACTTATTTTACAAATAAGTAAGTCATTGACAGAATTATATATTTTTTTCATCTTTTCAATCGAAGAATGCTTCCTCTTCGATATTTGGATACCGTTAGGATTTTTTAATGCTCCAGAATAGTATTTCATATCTTTTATGAGTCCTTCCAGCAACTGGGCAATGTTTGGCTTTGGTTTGATGTACTTTCTAATGTGGCTATTCCATTGCTCGACAGCATTATTTGTTTTGTTTAATTCCCCATGAGTAGTAAATGTACCTGCGAGTGTTGAATTTTCTAGCCATGTTTGTACAAAGTAGTCATTAAAGTTTGTAATTTCTGCACTAATTGGCGACTCTTCCATGACATACAACCAGCCATCGTCGACCATATCTAGTGGGAGATGAGAAAGAGCCGAACATAGCTGAACATGATCTTTTCCTGGTTGAGTTTTGTCGACGCCCAATTCCTTCGCTTTACGCCACAAACTTTTTTTAAAGTGATAAAAGCAACCTACTATTTTCACACCAGGGAAAAAATGTTTGACCGCTTGTATTGATGAAACTTCGAAGTCCATGGTCATTACAGCCGGCTCCCATTCTGGTATCTGGCTTTTTATGAGTTCAAAAAGCAACTTATACGTAGATTTCTTCTTATCAGGTAGAAGTGCGTAAGCTACTGGAACAACATTTACGTAGTCTTCATTACTTCCAACATCTGCATGTATAGTATAGAGTTGATAAAATGACTTAATACAAATTTTAAATGTGCCATCAATATAGAAATGTTTGCACAGTTTAAAATATTTTTTAATTTCTTCACTTGCAAACACAATTACGCGCTTTTTTTGCCCTCTATAGTCAGCAAGCAAAAATTTTTGGTACTTTTTTGGTACTTCGACGTCGGCAGCTTTGTGAAAAGTGACTTTTTTTGCTCCAATACCATCGTTTCTTTTTTTGTAGAGTCGCTTTTCTATGTTGTGAAAATGTGGTAATTGTGTAACATACTGTAATCCCTCGTCTTTAAGAACTTCCATATTATTTTCAAACACTTGCGCAACAGGGATATTTATATCTTTTTGAACATCTTCTACACATTTTTGCATTTGGCGGTTCACTTTATCTTTCGCGAGATCAATAGGTTCATGACAATGAGCAGTTTCGTTCAAAATAGTCATTGCATCGACTCTAATTTTTATTGTCGCGTTGCAAACATTTTTTCTTGCACATCGCCAGAGTTTTGAGCCATCTTTGTTTATTCTTTTAAGAATATATTCATAGCCAGCTCTTCGCAAAAGATCACGTCCTCTTTGTGTGACATCAATATAAAACGACTGTTCACCACGTGAAGTTGAAGGACTTTTTTCATCCATTTTGATAATTCTAAAATCGAAAAAAAAAGTAACTATCAAATAATCTTAACAAATGACATTTTTTTTGTGATATTAAAAAGTCGCATCAAAGATGAGAAGCAATCTAAAGTAAAAATATTTGTAACCCCGTCGTTTAACCCCCTTATTAGCTTGTTTTGTTTATAAATAAGTTAATAAAAAATTGTTTTACATACCTGAAGAGTATTAAATGAAGTCACTATACACCACCACTTACATCACACAATTTGCAACAAATAATCAGCGCAGTATCTTACAATGATCTAATATGACACTGTCTGATGCAAAACTTGACTTTCTTAAACTGATAAGCTTCTTGTTCGTGATTGGCCGAGCCAGTCATCGGGCGATGCAAAATTTTTCGTTTATAACAAAAGGGCTACCTGACCTTGAAATCGACAGGCAAAACGGACTCGAGTTAGAGAGTGATAGTATTATACAATGCTATGCCCTTTGTGTGTGTTTTGCCTGCATGTGTGAATTATGTAAAAACGGGCTAGCTTAATCTATTACTAAGCGCATAAAATCATGTCTAGAATGAGTCAATGATATTCATATAAATAATTTAGTTTTTTTTTCGTTTGACTGTACCGATTTTGGCTTGAATTATAGATTTTTTTAAGTTATCTATGAGTGGTCCCAGTCGCCGGAAGAAAAATATTTATTTTTTACGGATCCGGCGACTGGGACCGCGGTCCTATTTAATTGCGGTCCCAGTCGCCGGAAGCCTCGAGGTTTCTAATATCATTTTTTTCTATACTGAATAGTTTGCGCTAGAGACACTTCCAAAGTGGTAAAATGTGTCCCCCCCTGAAACTTCTTAAATAAGAGAATGATAAAACTAAAAAAAATACATGATGTACATTACCATGCAAACTTCCAACGAAAATTGGTTTGGATAAGATTTAAACTGCAGCAGTAACTTTGTTTTTCATTAACCTACTATGAAAAACAAATTTAGTTTTGCTGTTGAATGTAATACAATACAACATAATAAGAAAGAGCCTTAAAAATAATTTTATTATATTGTTTGGTGATACGGGACCCTGTGTGCGTGTGAGTATGACTCACACTGGGCCGGTTTTTTTTTCATAAAGTTTTAACACCGAAATGTTTTTTGCCCTTGCAATGTTAACTTTACAAAAACCACATGAACTGAAACAAAATCCTATCGCTCACTATCCGTCAGCGTGTCACCGAGGCATACAATATCTCTATTGTTCCTCGTCCTATGGTTTACTATTTCTATTCAGTTGCTTCATTTTAACGAAGCGTCTGTGCTTGGTAGCAGGCTACTGACAATTAGTCTACTCAAAGAAGGCTTTAAGCCAGGCGCTGATCAAACAATACATTAAGTAACAATGTTTTGCGTTTATCTATGTTTCTTCTTCTTCTTCTTTACGTGTCGATGAAACTCAAATTGTGTTAGACCAATATGTAGCCACCTGCACAGCTCTAACATTTGCTTCGATTTAATCCTGAAAGGTGCAAGTGTTTGTGGGGCTCCACACTGGCATTCAGTTTGTTATATATCAAGGGTACCCCATGTGGCCAGATATTTTCTGAAAATTAGCATCGTCGAAAATAGCTGTTGATTATTTCTTTTGGGTCAGGTTTCTCCCAAATATAACAACCCATCAGTTGCACCACATAACCTGCATCTGTGTTAACCTTGGCAAGGTCAAGCAAGGCACTGGTGTTTGTACCAGGGACAAAGCTCACAGCACATATAAAATACAACACCGGATCGCCAACACCTCATCATGATTATTACAATTCTTAAAGTGAACGTTGCGTTGAAAAAGTGTTTTTTTATGAAAAGAGGCTGAGGGTTTCCCACATCCCTACTTAAACAAACTAATTACAAGATCCTGTCACAGCCTGTCAGGAACTCGAACTAATGAAGGAGGCTTGAAAAGTGTCAGCAGATTAATAATGGTCGCATTACACTTAGGTAAACAATAAAAAAAGAAAAGATTTCGGAATATTTTTTTCTTTCACTTGATGTTAAGAATAAAGAATAAAGATGAGCACTTACATTGCCAAGGATATGATATGATATCATTGGGTTTTTTTTGTACCCTATCAAAATGTTGTCGTATTTAACCCAAAGATAGAGAGACCGGTAGAGAATGCCTTGTGGCATTAAGTCCGCCTATGTACCATTATTATTCATGAAGTTTAAATAAATAAATATAAGCATCTCATTTGCGTAACACACTTATATCATAAATAACCACTTTAATCACAATACGAAGAATTAAAATAAAAACATTACTCCATTATATTTTGTTTGAATAGTTTGTCTGTTCGATAACCTAAATAACGCATTAAATGTTGTTGACATAATTATATTGTTATTGATATTGTGACGGGCAATTACCCTACCTACTAGTAGGATTCCAAAATAACATTCATCGCATGTTATTTACTCAAGAAGTCAATATTAATAGACGTTTAAAAAACTTTAAAAAAAGTGACACAAAGTTAATCCCAATCCTTCACTCAATCAATCATTCATTTACAGTTTCAATCAAGTATCATATCAGAATGAAACGAGTCAAAATTTCCATATATCCAACGTTTGGTTTCGAACGTAAAAGAGTATGAAATCTGTCGGCACTGGGATTGCATTATCCAGTCTATTTGCTGAACCACATACTATGGTTGCTAGTATTTCAAAAGTACAATTATTTTCCCTTTTTTGGATTATGTAGCCGAATGGCAAAAAACGGAACCTTAATAGATCCGTCATGTCTGTCTGTCACAGCCACTTTTTTTTAATCATTTATTTAAAATATATCTGACACAGTAAAACTACGGTCAGTTTTACTTGTGTCCGATGTATTTTAAATCTAACCACCGAGATATTGTCAAAATAAATTATAACCTCCTCTTAGTTTTCTAAGGACGTCTAAATCCAAACTAAATATTAGTTTAGATTTAGACGTCCTTAAAGAGGAAATATTTGATTGTTTGTTTGTTTGCATTGAATAGGCTCCGAAACTACTGAACCGATTTGAAAAAATCTCTGTTAGAAAGCTACACTATCCCCGGGTGACATGGGCTATATTATATTTAAAAAAAAATAGGAATCCTTACTAAAACTCCAATAATGTAACCCAAAGTGTACAAAAAATACTTAAACGCGCTGCAAAAACTATTGATGATAGAATAAAGTAATGTAATGTTGAATTAAATTAATGTCATAAAAAGTCAATATGTTGTGCTACAAAATTTTGTGACAAAAACAATTCGCTGCAAAACCGACTTCAAACAGTCTTATCTGCCCTACCCCTAGAGTGTAATTTAAGCCCACGTAGGCGCGGATGGGTGGGGCGGCCCGCGAACTGAGGAGCAGGTGCAGTAAGCCGAAGCTGCCCAAACCCCGCAGCGCTGGAGCTGTGACAGAAACAATGCTTACCGCATGTTGCGTGCTTGTTTGCACGATGCATGCTTGTTTGTATGCTGCGATATGCCTGAACTATGTTCGGAAACATAATACTTCGAACAAATGTTATATCGGCTAAGTGTAACTTGGGTAAAAAGTATTTCAAAAAATCGAATTGATAATTGGACAACCGATACAGTGGCAGACGTGACTTCGATGAAGTAAAAAAAAAACGAAACGATAATAGTTGAAAAGTTTAAGGTGAAATTAAATTCGGTTAAATATTTTTTGAACTTATGATACCGACTGAGAGATATTTATCGATGGCATCTAAAGCCAACTCAGAGGCCCATGGGCAGCATATGAACTCTGACACCAGTTTAGGCGTTAACCACACGAAAAAGAAAAAAGACGGGACTCAATAATTAGCCACTGTGTCATTAATTATATTTGGCGTACAATAAAACGTTACAACCAAACTCTTTTTCCAACTAAAAACCTTTCTCACTTGACAACACTACCGCCAGTGATCGCTCCCGTCTCCCGTCAGCATCCCACTTCAAACAAATCCGATTGGATTACGTTTTGCATCAAGTTCCTATCCGAACAAAACATTGGCGGGACACTCTGTATTTGCGTATATTGCTGGATTTTGGACAAGGGATGGACAGATGATGTCGAAATTAGGTCAAGGGCCATGTTAGGCTGTAATAGGTATGGTTAGGAAAAAAAGCTTTTGGAAAGCGCATATTTTTAAGGTTTTGTTGGTAGCTACTTATATTTTAAATTTAATTTATTTGTTAAAAATTGAAGATTATTAGTCTGAATCATTTTCAAAGGCATGTGAAACCAGTCAAATATTTTTAAAGCTTTCTTCTACTCAACCGTATTTTATGTATATTACATTTTTTACCCGTCGTAGTTAGTTTTATTTGTATTTTATCTCTATTTTTATATTCTTTGCACGTTCCAATTTATCTGCACCCTATTTTATAACGTGTATTTTAGTACTTATTATTTTAATATTGAATTTTAAACGTCTGCACTTCGATTTCATTTGCACTGCATGATTATAAATCATACTCGAGGATCTCGTGGCTATATAATAACAGCCGCATGGGTCGATATTTAAGGTTAAACTATGCTTGCCGAGGTTGGCCCGTGGATGGGTGACCATAATTACACACCGAGTTTCCTCCGTGCCTCGGATAGGACGTTATGCTATTAGTCCCGGCTGTCATTTGACAGCCGTTACGAGTAGTCAGAAGCCCAAAGTCTGACATCCAATCTTAAGAAGAGGTATCGTATTACCTAGTTACTGGGCTGTGGAGGTCAGCTGCATTCCGTTAGACTGAAGCTGACCCCAACATAATTTTGGCTGCATAATTATTCAATTGTATCTAAGTTTGATTTTGACCCCTACACTGCTGTACAATTTCTACTTTTGCCCTTCTCTCGCCCTCAGTTTCATTACTTATTTTCTCTAGGTTAGATCTTCTATTGTTTATCAATTAATTAACAAACATTACTATTTCTATTACAATACTACATAATATTCATATTTTGGCTCGTCGGTACAGACCTAGAAAAATGTATTATTCAAATTAAATTCGCACATTTGCATACACTCGCCTTGGGGATCAAATTCTTGTTAGGAGTAATATTTTAGTATAAATAGTGTAGTAGGTCCATTTGTGATATTCATTCACCATAAATACATAAAAATAAGACTTTATCTGAGTGGATTAAATCGAATTTAAAATGATAAAATATTGTAATGTGAACTGAAGACTTAGGTCCGCTTGCGCGATATATCACTTCGAACATTAAATGCTGAACAATCTTAAAACATCGTCTTGTTTTCTGTCTATTGTTTGAAGACAACAGACACTGAATGCTAATTTAATATGAAGTGTTTGACGTATTAAATGATTTGTGGAGCAAGCGGGCCTTATCTTTGGGATTTTTTTGAAATAATTTTTAATAATAATAATTATTTTATTTGCTATAAGTACCACGCATTATTGTGTGTTTATGTGTGTGTGTGCAGTTTTATCACCAATCACAACGCTACGTAGAAAATCTAATTTGGCCAGTTGTTCCTTACCTACAATATAATTATTTTTAAAAAGGTACACTTACATTACATTCACAACACAATCATCACTTTCACTATAGACCAGGAGCTCAACAATTAAATTGATCTTACTGCACTGCAAAAAAAATGCGGTGTAATTGTTGAAAATATTCACAGAACTATCAATAATCTTGAGCCTCTGGATCAACCCAAAATAAACAACATAGATAAACTTAGAGCAATAACTAGCATTACCATAACACAAAATCACATAGTTAATCACATAGTAAACATAACATAGTTATGTAAATTCCTGTAAAATAGACAACACTGAGTACTTTATACATACAATTTAATCAAGAAAACAAGTGATTTTAACTTCTAAACACAAATATTATGTACAAAGAGGAGACTATACCACTTATACGGATCCAGGTGAGTTGGAATTTGGGCTGCTTGTCTATTGGCGCGTTGAGGAGAGGAGCTAAGGAAATATTAATAATTACAAAAGGATTTCTCAAAATTCACTGTTTCTTTCGCACTACGCTTTGGTCCAGTAGGCATGGCTACTACGGAGCGATTACTTTTAAGAATGTATATGTCTCAGGATAATTGTAAAATGTTTTTTTTTTATCAATAAAACACATTCTGCTCACCATTCAAAATTTTGGGTGAAAATATCTCTCAACTATCACCCAATAAACTTTCATACTTAAGTTATATAAGTTGACTTACAACAAAAATTCGATTTTCCAATTATTCTGCGACAATTATGTAAAGCTGTATCCATTCGCTCCGCTCGCCTTCGCCGCTTCGAATACCTTGTTCAGTGCATTCTCGCCTTCGCTTCGCGCTGCTTCATTTTAATGGTTGGAAAGAGATCTCCATGCTCCTTCGTTACGCTCCAATAGACAAGCAGCCTAACTAAGTTGTCGAATACATCCGGCTCGGATACTTTAACTAATAACTTTAATTGGTATCATTTGAGCGCTCTTAGGAGGTTTTCGCATCATTTGTCACTTCAATTGCTCTTGAATACTCGTTTTACTGTAAATAGATATGAAGTGTGTTTGGTATTGTTGTTTTTGGATATTTGAAAGTGTTAATTTAGTCAAATTGAAACTGTAATTCAAGGGGTCTTGCTTTGTGTCTTCATCTTAATAACGTAGACGATTATTACCAACCAATGCCAACATTTTACAATTTTATTTACAAACCCTTAAATAAAGCCAAGTTTAGGTTACTGCACACTCAATTAATGATAAGCTGCGCGCTAACTTAAATGTATGTTGTGTGCCTGCTGGACACCTTATTCTTTTACTGTTCGCTCGCAGCTTTCCAGATTTTAATTGTGTTTAATTTTTAGCCCCTATTTTAACTCTGCCGGTTTTTTTAACAGGATAAGATATATTACTCGTGTATTTTTACAAGCTTTAAATTACTTTTATAATCCCTAATCGTAGGGTAATCGTATGAATATGTAAATCGGTAATTTTATTCCAATCTTCACCTCACTCAAAAAGATTGCCCCATTAATTGGCCACATAAATCTTTAAAAAAATGCTCACTTACAGCCAAAAACAATGGCGGTCTTACTAAAAATAAATCAGCATCGTTTTCTCGTTACTTTGCGCCTGCCATCGTGAATAATTACAAAACCTCTTGAGTCCAAAGTCAATATAAAGTTTAGTTTGTGGGCTGACAAAATCAGATAAAGTTTCGCGAAGTTTCAAGACAGTTGAGATAGTTTTAACGTTGACTTTCTCTAAACCTTTGCTACTCGTTTTCACTTACATTAAGTAACGCTTAAAATAATTACAAAAAATCCAATAATATTGGAATTTCAACTCTGAGTGCTGAGCGGAAAGTTTGAAATCCTGCCCACAGTGCGTTTTCCTTTAGGTACCTAGTGATGACGAAAGTGGGTAAGAATCAGATAAGGTTCCAACGTTTACTTACATCTCTCAGACTTAACGGATAGAGAAATTAAGTTAGAGTCAGACATACAAACTAAACGTAAAGTTTTGTGAAGCTGAGTCTTGTTACTTGCAAGGCTTTAGCTCGCTAGCCACCTTGAAATTTTAATGCTGTGTGAAACTAAAATTAAAACGTAGAATTCAATCTAAACGATTGAATTTTATTTTTATATAATTTAAAAAGTACAAATTACATGTACTGTTGAAAGACATACATCAAATTTTTGCGACCATCGATGCGGAATATTGAAAACATTTTATATTTCATTAGGTTATGTTCAAAACAAAATGTTTTGATACGAGTATTACGTTCTATTGAGTGAATTCAATTCGAATAACTTTACTAATTGAATTCCTGACCGATAACTTAAACAAACAGTAAAGATATTTGTAACATCAAATATAATGTTTTATTTTACCCCAACATAGTCAGGAAAAGGTAAACCAGATGATGATAGTAATGAAACATGTTTTATTCTACATATACGAGCAAGTAATTATCACTAAAAATATAAAATCTGACTCTTCATTCGGTCAGTGGGTCAACTTAGGGGCAGATTTTCGAGAATATAGAAAAATAAACATGTCAATAGAACCTTCTTACTGTTCACCTTTTTCAAGTGTCATACCAAAAAGTCGAGATTTAGGCCCTGGGGTTCATCCTTGAGGAAGGTCCAATATAGATAAGTGGCATGAGTACATAAAAACCTAATTCCAAAGTTATGGACCTTTTTCGTGACGCGTAGTTCAAGAGTAAGGGCGCAGTCACGAGTTCGGTTGAGTCGCAAAAGTGATGGCGAGCTCCGAAACTACGACAACCTTGACCGACCGTCTCGACGACAGACAGTCAATCAATATTATCTATGGTTTGCTGGGCTGACGTCTTCAAGAGTATTTTTTTGGATTGAACAACAATTTTTACGTATAGATGTTTTGTTACAAAGATAATTGTTTAAAATAACTTGTAGCACTCTGGGGCCCAGGTACAAAAGTATCTATTACAATAATAATATTGCACAGAACATACCTATAAGTCTAATGTCTTGCAGTAATGAAAATGGCTTGCAATAGAAAACAATACAATTTCATCAATTTTGATTCAACATTCTCTTGCCCCTATCTCAATTTATTTGGGGTCAGCGCTGCATGTCTTCTTCTTCCATACTTCTCTATTTCTTATCATCTCATCGGGTACCTCCTTTCTTGCCATATCATCCGTCACACAGTCATCCTTCATTTACCAGAGATATTCCCAAGAGCAAGAAGGCTCAGTTAGCCTTGTTCGCGGACGACACGGCCATTTATTCTACTGCCGCAGTCACTACGCTATCTACCGCACCCTCTAAACCTCAGCCAACGTCTTAGGCGCTTGGACCCGGAAATGGAGAATCGAGGTGAAACCCCGACAAGAGCCAGGCAGTTCTTTTCACTAGCCTGATCACTATGTACGGTAAGCCTATCCCTTAGGAGAAGCAAGCCAAGTACTTCGGAGTCTTACTCGACAACCACCTGTCCTTCACGGCGCACATCAAAGCAGCTCGCGACCGAGCTGCCTTTGCTATGAGTAGGCTTTATTTCATAATTTCGGCAAAAAGCAAGATGTCACTCAAGTGCAAGTTGCACCTCTATACCGCGGTGATCTGCCCCATTCTGACGTAAGCTTGTGTCGTGTACGCACATACCAAGCCTAAGTACATCTAAAGGATTGAAACCTTGCAGAACAGGTTCTTACGTAAAGTCACGGGAGCCCCTTTTTATGACCGTAATGACCGTCTACACGTAGACCTTAGAATGCCCACCATCCTTCAGTTTATGAAACGTCTTTTAAAGCGTTTTTTCGATAATGCCATTAAGCACCGTAATCCTCTGATCGCAGTGGCCATCCGTTACGAACCCTCGCGCATTAGTACAGTACGCCGTCCGAGGCATACCCTCGTCACCCCCGATGATGCTATCACCCTCTTCCAGGCGAGTAGCAAAGAGACTAATACTCTTAAAAAGTTCAGACGCAAACCGCCGTCTTTCCAACCTCGCCGGCGTCCCGGTCCTTGCCCTCCCCGACCCTCGCTCGAGCCAGCCCGCGATGCTGTGTCAGTAGTTTTAAATCAGCCCCTAAATAATGATATCATTCAGATCCAGCCTGTCCCCATGCAGTCTTCCCCCAGCGACGCCCTAAGCCGAGTCGTACCCCGCTGGAGGTGCCCTTAGCGTGTAGTCTCTTAGTTTGTAAGTAGTTTAATGCCCTGGCTGGAGGCCTTACACTCAAGGCACCCACAGGATATTCCAGTTAAGCAGATGACAACCACCTAGGCTGAACTGCGAAAAAAAAGAACATCTTTCATTTCTTTGGTCTTCCTCTCTACTCTTATACCCATCCACATTCATACTCAAAACTTTCCTCACGACATTTTCTTCATTCCTCCGCATCACACACCCATCCCGCGACAACCGATTACCACACATCTTTTCAGTCACCGGCGCCACTTTCAGACTTCCTCTTATGTATTCGTTTCTTATTTTATCCATTCGTGTAACACCACACATGATGAGAATACTTAGGGGGCTAAGCATTCTCATCTCAGCCACATGCAAATGCCTTAAACTCATCCCTTCTGTGACCCAACATTCTGATCCAAACGAGACAGCACGTCTAAGCATTGTTTTTATCTTCCTCTTAAGTTTAAGGGCGTTGTGGGAGTCGCAGATAGTTCCCGTGATTTGCCGCCATTTCATCCATCCAATGTTTATTCTGTGCTTAACACTGCGATCTATTTCGCCATCGCTTTCCACGAGTAAACCGAGATACCGAAGGCGGAGCGGACAGGAATAAATTTTGATAACAAACAAATAATCAAAATTGGCCTAAAAACCTTTTTCTGTAGGAACTAAACTGAATTTATAACTTTCAAACTATCCATCTAACAACGGGAAAAGTTTGATGCTGCAAAGTTGAACCGGGCATTTATTAATTTTAATCATGAAACCTTTCCAGGTAAAGTCAAGAAAAAATACTGTCAAACAAATTGTCTACCAACACAACTATCATTCTGTAAGAAATAGCTATAACACGACAAATTAAGTTAGGGTGTCAATTTGCTTAACAATAAATTTCCCTGACGGCACTGCCATAAAGCTTGATAATGGCAACACCCATTAAATTACTTTCGAGTCCAATTATAGTGAAAATGTAAATAAAGTTAATTGATGTCAGTCCACCTGTGCCTTTAATGGACAAGTAGCCACGATACACCGGAGTGATAAACTGACGTTACTTCACTATCAATTACTATTACTACCTCCAGGCTATCATGGAGTTTTGGGTATGGGTAGGTCACTATTAAACAATTAGTTTGATATAGTGACGCGAGTGTACATTTGCTTACGAGAAGTTATGTGAGCCCGTTGATTTATATTCATAGATTTCTGAGCGAACTTCATCAATAAAACTACGTTTAAAAACTGTCATCATTGTTATGGAATATTGACAGCTTTTGAACGTTGTTAAATGTGATAATCGCGTTCAGTTTCAATGGTAATTTACATATTTTAGATGAAGTGGCTGTGTGTGTTTTTACTGATATTTATCTTGAGGTGTTAAAATGTAAAATCAGTACAATTGTTTAAATAAAAGACAAATAAGTTATCAAAATAAAAAAAAAAACAAGATTGCCTTCAGTAGCTAATCAAAACCATAATTTCAGTATCCAATCATAATTTATATTTCCCCTTCTCATTAGAAAAAGGTTCAAAAAGAGCCATTTTCTTCCAAAATGATTTCTCTTGGATATAAAAATACCAATGCAGAAAAGCGTCAAGAGGAAATTATTCGATTTTACATATTTCCGCAAGGCTCCTGGTAATTTTTGGACGAAATGGTTTTATATCTTATCATAACTCGAGAAGGGATCGCCATTTTGTAAGGTAGAATTAAATTAAGACGACGTTTTCAGTGTATTGGTTAACACCAATACACTGAAAGCGTCGTTTATTAATGGGTATTGGATAATAATTACGAAATTTAGCCATTTAAAAGAATTGTTTGATAATTGCACAATTTATCAAACAAAAATAGAAAGATATTTCACGCCAAAGCGCAAAACTACTCGAACATTGACAATATTTAAAAAACCGAGAAAACACAGATACGAGATACGACACAGATACGACAGATACAAAATCAAAACAATACAGCATGAGCGCATGACAAAATTCTCCACAGATAAAAAAAGAATAGAATAGGAATAAGAATTCAGCCTTTTACACATCAATCATTTATGTTTTTATTTATTCGGCAGGCAGAAGAAGGCACAAACAGAACATCAGAAGGTGAAGACAATGATGGGAGCGAGGTTAACGCTGGTTCATCCCGAGTCTTATCTGCTGCCACATCTAGAGAAGAAGATGACGATTCAAGTAACAATGCTAGCAGTGAAAGCAAAAGCCCTGGACAGAGGTTCGTTGACATTCATTCGAATTTGGAATAAGATAAAGAATAGGTTTAAGTTGAAAAGGTTTACTACGATGATACGATTTCTTTTTTTTATATTAATGGCCTGTTATACAGTATCTGGCTTGAAAAAATCTACGATAAATATAAATAATGAAATATGGAACCAGACACGAAATAATCCAGAGGCACTCGGTGTAAACGTAACGAAAATTCGTATTTACGTTTACACCGTGCGCTCTTGCAACGCCTCAGATGTGGCAAATTGGGCCAGAAAATTACGAAAATCATCTATTTATTGGTTCAAACAGTTTAAAAAGACTAGCTTTGAACAACTAATATGTATAACGTTTTATATTTCTATTCGAATCATCGTAGTAGGTCAATTTACCTTTTATAAAAAAACAGGCACCAAAATCTTGATAAAATAATTTTGATTGTTCTTGATTGTTGATCCAAAACTTGGAATGTCAAAAAAGCAATAATAAGTATTGCGAGGAACCCTTCTGAGTAGATTCAATTGTTAATTTATTTTTATGTTAACCATTAATCCATCAGGTTCAGCATTTTGATCATCGTTCAACAATTGAATAACAACGGATTTTCACCAATCAAATTAAATGCGAACAGCTCTTCTAAACAACTTTACATTGACAGTTATTTTACCTCTGAAATAAACCTTATGAAAATGAGAATAAAGGTCACTGCAAAATCAGAGGTAAAATAACATTGAACAATATAAGTATGTTGAAGAGCTTTCACTGTTGTAATTGCTATGGATTATAGGTGCTGACAGGTCTTGAACGCCGTTTGGACGCGTTCAGTTTAATTAGTGAATTTCACCCAAGGGTTTCCATAATTATAGACTAGTTTCTACGAAAGTATCAGGTAATTTTTAATAAATATCGGATTTAAAGTATTGAAAAATTAGCTAAAAATAAGCTATTACCCAGAAAACCTGCCGGTCAGTAATGTGAAAAGGCAGTGTAGTGTGCTTAATTAATTTTGAATAATGTGATTGTGTATTTCATTTTGACAAATGAATTTGCTGAGTTCAAAATTATTCCAATTCTGCAAATACCAGGAGCATAATATTTTTAATCAATTTTAACGATATAGTTTCAACATTAATATTATAAACTATCTATGTTATTTATGAATTTAAATAAGATTTAACATTTTAATATATTTTTGGATTCTTAATTTATTCCAGAAAATCGTCTTCCTTAATTTGTTAGACCATTTTCAAGATTTTTACTTTTACAAATTTCTCTATTATAAAACTTTATACCTTTGGAGGAAGTTAAGAATCCATGGACTCATGAAGCAATTTGCTAACACATTACAAAAGGCATAATAGGCACACAAAATGTATTAAACACACATAATTTATGTAAATTATAATAATTAGTATGTTTATTTCCTACCTATATTTATGTATTGTTCATTGATGAAGTCTACCTAACATCATCATCATCATCATTATTTCAGCCAATAGACGTCCACTGCTGGACATAGGCCTAACATCATACTTAACATTAATTAACACTAACATAACCATCATAACACATATAAATTCAAACGATTTAAAAATTGGAAATACTCCATCCGCACATACTCGTAATTCTAACTTATTTGTAAGATTATTCTTGGAGCAAAAACTACAGGTTGTTGTTATTACAATTCAGAATCGTTGGAATTTATTTAACATTTACGTCAAGCATTCGTGCTAGGCCTTGGACAATCATTTCTTAATTTATATTTTAATGTGTTTTAATTATATACATTTTATTTGATGGTACATAAAGCGTAGGTGCTTAATGCAATGTGACATTGTCTACCAGTCGACCTTTAGCAATAATTGTCAATAAACTTCATTCTAATGCACAGTCCATAAATTATATGACACGAATAAAAGTAAATGACGCAATTCAGAGTTCACTCAAAGGGAAATGTTCATTCCTTTCAAATAAGTTTCTATCTAAAATGTAGTTGTGTTAAATTACGTGCTAACACTGTTTTAGCACGTCTATCGAGAACCATTAAACGGAGGAATATTGCATTTAAAGTGTGCTCACGGTCGTGAAAGATATTAAGTTTGCTGCATTTAACACATACTTGCATCGAACTATTGCTGTACATTTATAGGTACATAAACATTATGTTTACCTTGATTTTTTACTAAATAAATCAATACCTAACTAAAAAGTCAGACCTCTCTAGAAAAAAGCAAAGAAGAAAATTGTTATAAACTTTTTCACATAACAGACCTGAGGGATATTTCGCGATGGCGGCAAGTAAATCTGTAGAGCGACTCAGAGGCATGGGCCTCTGACTTGGCTTTACTAGGCTTGGCAGTATTGCCATAAAAACTCTGACAGTAGGCTAGGTACTAACCACAAGAAAAAGGAAGAATACCTGACAGACCTTTCTCAAAAACTCATAATAAACTAACTTCAAGCTTGCCTTTTTTTTCAACTTGGCTTCAGAAGTCTACAGTTTAAGTTGGTACCAGGTTCTCATAGAACTAGATAGAGGATCGCTTTGTAGAAGTTTAATTAAATATTGAGACTGTCACTGCCTCAGTCACACTGTTGAATGCTGAACTAATCAACCAACTTCATTTCACTACAAAGACTTACCAGGAACTCATACAAGTGTTAGGAGGTTCGTTTGAATTTAAAAGTAAAATATTCTCATGATGAAGTGTAGGATGGCTACTACACAAACACTGCAGGATAAAAGACACTCATCCACTTCCCAAGTATCATACAAAATGGTCACATTTAAAACATAGTAACATCCTCGGCAATTAGAATTGCCTGAAGGTACCAGAGCTTCATGAAACCGCGAAGCTGTTGCTTTACACCAGTACCAGAAACCGAGATTCTAGGTGATTCAAATCTTGGTTGCTGATTGAATCCTACGTAATAAATAAAAATCCTTCATATGTTATGTTAACACTACGAAATGTACGAGTAGACGTCACATCGAAAGACAGTGTCGCTCAGCACGCGTAGCATGACCACTGTAAAACGAGTTTTGTCTACGGATGAATCGACATAATCACAGATAAACATAGACATAGACAGTTTGTCGTCTTCCGTCGACATAGCCCGTTTCTACGGCGGTCATGCTTCTGGTGCAGGTTGCCGTACTAAATATACCAGTGCAGGTTCAATCGATAGGCTACCAATTAGCTGACGACAGTTAGGTAACACTTAAACATAGGCTATACGGGATAAACGAGCTAATAGTAAGTTATAAACTAAAACTCACTAACATTCCTGGTCTCTTTTCAGATTTTCGGATTTCAGTCACAAAAAGATGAAATACAACATCCAAATGCATTTATTTCGCAAATTATAATTCTAATAATTTAATTTAATCCGTAAATTTCTATCGATAGAACACTTCAGAAAATAAATTAAACCCAAATCGATTCAATGACATAACTATAACCTATATCCCAGCAAGGCTTACCGGTAAGCCACCGACACAGGCAGCGACGAGTCTAATCGAGTTATGCATCGAGTCGCTTATCGATTTGTTGTATTCTCGTGTATATGGGCCGCTTAGTGAAATTTACCCGCTGAAATTTTTCCGCTTTTAAATGTTTTTTTTTTTAATTCTTTTTATCGATTTTGAATTATGGTGTATACAATAGAACACATTCTTCTGTCTACCTAACCAGACAAAGGTATCCGCCATGGCCTTCCACTTTTTCCCTTCAAATTATCATCTTTTCTTGTTAATCTTCCATGAATATGAAAAGCATATAAAAAGTTTAAGTACCCTCCACCATATGCCCATCACCTATTTTAACAAAAGGGATTATGCTACTTTACTTGGTTTTAGAACTAAATAACCCTTTATTAACTGTAAATGGTTCCAACAGGCGAGGCGCATCACCGACCCTTTTACCAATTCAACACTAACAAACTTTCTTAGGCCCGAAAGTAATTAATTGCTTGGGTTAATCCAATTAACAGATTCAATTAAATTCATTTCAAGCGAAAATTCAATTTAAGAAAACCTGTTTTTATTGGTCGTCTATCTCTCGTCTCGTCTTCTAACCACCACTTCATAGGTAACAGGTTAGGTTAGCTGGGCTGTTTCCGCAGTTAGCACCTTTATTAGGCCATTTAAGGTATACAGGGTGTGTTCGGAAAGGGTATATATATACTTAAGGGTTTTCTACAGACCATCAAACTGAACATGTTTCTCCATCGGACAAACATCGTAATTGCGAAAAAAATATTTACTGCCCCATACAAAATTTCATAACCAATTCGACCCAAATGTATTACACCTTTCCGTTACACCTTGTAAAGGTACCAATAACTTACGTAATATTAATTGGCTGAGCTTTTTACTTTTTTTATTCGTTATTCATTACTATGTATAAACTTTACTAACCTAAACATTCTTATAGTGGAATCTTATAATATGTCAACTTGTGGTTGATATCTAGGGAATTCGCTCGCTTATTTAGGACTGTCGGGTTTTTTTAGGTTTTTAGGGGCAAAGACGGGGCTAGTTGAAATTTGGTAAACTCAATTGTTAGGTTTTTCTATTTACCACAATATTTACCAAAGTCTACTAGGGCACTATAGACAACAGCATATTGTATTGTTGAGTTACTAACATCATCACCGACACCATTAACCAGCATACCAACGGGTGGTAATTATGGCAATATTGCCCCAAATTGCCAAGATTAAGCTGATACCGCCATTTTTATGTCAGATGTCTCCATATAACGCTATGAAGAGTGATGTACGATCAAATTATGTAGATATATGAATACGACCAACACTGTCATAAAGTTTCGGACACCCTTTACACAGTGGTCCATGCTCAGCCATACATACATAATAATTCGTAGGTACATATACCACACATGCATTTAATGTATCCGTACATCCAAAGATATCTATAATATTAACTGGTGTTCATAAAACATAACTATTCAGCACATAACAACATGTTTAATATGTGTTTAATGTATTTATTGTTTCATCCATAACTCATAATCATTTTGTAAAAATAAGTCTCTTATAATTAAACAGTAAGGTGAAAACACATTATATTATAATCTATTTATTATATTTTATTGTATATTTAATTAAATAAACCATTAAAGATCAGACTAATAATATTCCAATCACTACCTACAAAGGTGTGCTTAAATATTAAAGCAGAAAGAATATTATTGAAGCGCAGAAACTGTAGATAATATTTTAGTAGAAAAGAATATTATTATCAGTTTCTGTTCTGATTTTTTTGTTATCATTAACGAATCACCAATTTCAAATCGTTCTGCAATCAAACGAAAGCTTCAATTCCATATCATAGCAACTGTAATAGAAATATAAAATATAATAGAATTTGATGATAAGCAATTTTCTAAACCTGTTCAGGCTGTTGAGCAAGTTATCTCCATTCACTCCAAATGCGAGGCCTGACGATATGTAAGTGGCCTGATGTAATGGCACATTACGCTTTGGATACGCTTAGCTGCGACCCTAGCAACGAGCACGATCCAATACCAATGCTGATTACGTATGCCCGATAGATGAGCTGAGGCTCTTGACTGACGTGTGCAATGGCTAATGAAAATAATAAATAACTACTCGCTCTATAGTTGCTATCATGATCATTGAAAACGATATTAAGAACACAGAAGATTGAATTTGAATTGCCTTGAAGATTTATAGAAAGCCATTCCGCACGTCACTTGAAAGCCACATTAAATCGTCGACTATACGAACGACTAATACGTAATTGGTGCCCTACGCCTACCACGATAATTTGTGCATAATGCAATAGTTATAACTGTTGAAGTTAGTTCACGACCTTGCACAGCCGGGCGTGTAGACTACACGTAATGCTAAAATATTGTACAAACACTTATTACATTGTTCTGTCCGTTAACGAGATCGTAGGCATTATGCATGTGATCATTTTGTGAAGTCTCGTTGACAATGTATCGTGTACTGCGACCTGTGTTGTCCGCTTTGGTGGTGACGAACTACCTCTGTTACTTTTTATTCTTATCTTGATGTCCGCTTAGCTTTCATAGATAGTTTTGATTAGATTTTTTATAGTATCGAATGATAGTAGTCTTATAGAATTTTAGCACTAGATTTTGGCACGTGATAATTCAGCATCTCAGAGGTTTCAAGGCTCACCAAAGCGCGCAACACAAGGTCCCAGGAGGCTTCCACCAACATTGCACACACAACACCACTGTCTCCGTATAACACGATACATCCCTTTGTAGGCGACCGATCATTGCATCGAGCTCGTCAAGCTCTCGCAAGTCCATGCAGGACCCTGAGAGGGCGGAATCAGACACAGACAAACGCGGCCATAAATGGAGACACGTCCAAGCTGTCATGGCATACTACCAGGCACTCAGGAAAATAAAGAGGTTCGAACACTATCGGACCACCGGTAAAGCCGCATCGTTGTCGATTGTTATTATATTTCATTGTTTGTTTATGATTTCCCACTAATGTGCTACCTTCGTCAGTGTATAGGAACTTCGGGAATGGTACTTTTACTCACTGGATTATGTGTGTTTTTCTTGTGAATATTGTGTCTTACTAGTTCACCAAATGATTCTACTTTCCTACTGTAACTTGAGACAATAAAAACGTGTTCAATGTTATTTCATTGTTTAATTGCATTTTTAATGTTTCAATAGAAGAATAGTTTCGAACTCCTAACTTTAGATGCCTAGTTACTAGTTTTAGAACAGATAGATTCGATTCACTGATATTTCACTCTACAAACTATCGTATATATTCGACTTGGACTTTTTGTTTCTATAGTGTGAGTTGCCATGCCGCATGTCAAACTAGACGTATTTGTATGCACGTGTTTGAGATTTTTCTGTTCACGAAGTTCTAGTGCATCACCGCACATAACAATGTAACAATAGAGATATATTCCAACATGACTAACACTTTTCCTTGAATTTAAATGAACAGAATCTTCCAGAAATCTGTGCTTAACAAACTGAGTAATCTGTAATTTCTTGTCTGTCTAATATACTTGAACTATCTGAGAGCATGGCTACTTTTGCTTACTAAACTCCCTATTTTGGTTTTGGCTAAATTGCTTGGTACTGATTAGTTTGTATGACTGCAGAACTAAATCGAATCAAAGATGGATGAAGCTGCGAACGACGGTGCAGCTCAGCTCAGCGATACAAAAGAAACCCCCGTTGAAGAGAGAAGACTCCTTTCTAAAGAGATTTTCCACTAGGCAGACACCTCTAACGCAAGAAACTGTGAGTACTCTTTTGTTTAACTTCAGACTATCATGAATAACGCTTCAGTTACACCCAGATGTTGTTCAAAACTAATCAAGTCTCTTGAATTGTCAATCTTATTATCAAGTAATTTGTTTTATCTATAAGATTTATTGGCGAAATTAACAAAGACCGATTCGACATAATATTGACAAGAGATTAAATTGAAAGCTTTTTACAAATCGAGGAAGTGCATCATCAAGTTTAATTACCTGACGATGCAATTCCTCGACTGCTACAGCATTCAATAGATCAAGAAATAGTCCTGTTGTTTGGATATCGGATTGGAAACTAATTACAAATATTGTACTAGGTTAGAACTATGTTGTACCCAACCCAATAGTTTAAATACCACACAAGTTAAATACAGGAAATCATTAACATGCAACACCATCCATAATATCACGTAACTTCCCCTCCTACCGGTCATACATTTGAACGAACAATATTGAATTTTGAAGCCTCACTTCAGATTAAGGCCATTCACTAGTGGTGCCATCTCGAATTACTTTGAAGCTATATTAACTGAGTGAAACTGTGCGTGACCCTAAACTTTAGGAGCTGGCCAAATTGTAGTGACACTTCACCGATTATGATACTCACATGAGAAAATCGTAAAATGTTTTATTTCGCCGAAATTCGTAACCGATTTAGTATTAAAGCGAAATTAGTATTTGTTTAGGTTTCTAATTAGTGTAGTAGTTATTAATGTTTGCGGTTTTACTCATGTATTCATATATAACGGGTTTGCTCTACTAGTTTTGCATTGCAGTGAAGTCACAAGTAAAACTAGTAATTAAATCCGATAGTATAACCAAAACCATAATTTGTGTTAAAACGTGACGCATAAAAAGAAAACAAATACAAGCGAATATGATTTTAAGACTTACGTAAAGAGATATAAAATACAGCTTATAATTACTTATTCAATATAAAAAGTAAAGTCAATCCCAAAACGAGTTACACGAAAATGAAACATGAAGAAACCTTAATTCTTAAATATAAATTCGGTTATCGGATATTGATGTATCACATTATGTCGTAGTAACCGTATCCGATATGTTGTGTACCTACAAATGGGATTAACTTGAACATATTTATTAGATTTAAAATTGATTGATGGATCACGGTACGGAAATATGGAATATGGAATTTTATATGGGATAACGCTTTTACTCTGAAAATATTGAGCAAACTGGCTCGTTGGTCGAGTGGTTGCAAGAGCTACTGCTGAGCAGGAGGACCTGGGTTCGATTCACGGGTCGGGCAAAGTGTTATACGGTTTCAGGAATTTTTCAGTAGCAACCACGGAGCCGGGATGGGAATAGGCTTGCCCCTATTACATGGAACTTCAACATAACCGGCGAAATGTGGGGGTACTATTAGGTACACCTCTGCCTAACCCTTCGGGGATTACAGGCGTGATGTCATTTTATGTAGTATATACTAGTATTAGTTTCTGCCCGCGGCTTCGCCTGCGTGGAGTTCGGCAATTGCCCACGTTTACGTTACTCCCGCAAAATAATGTCGAAAATAGTAATTTTAATGTTATAGAAAATAACTGTTACCCGCGGTTTCGCTGGCGCGTAAGTGTAAGTATAGGATAAATAGTTGTGTAAAATTTTATGATTTTCAAAGAAGCCAAAGAATTCATTCTGGTTAGAGAAATGTATATTAGGGCTTTTTTTTTAGATTGTTAGTGACCTAAATGGGTTGAACCAGATTTTATTACCCAACTTCAAAAAGTTCATACATTAAAAAAAAAACAATCGAATTGAGCCGATTACGTATGAACACCGATTACGCTGAGATTCATGATCCGATTTACGTGATTTTTCTTTAGTTTGATGCGGAATAGTTGCCATTTGGTCCCATCAAAATTTAACATAGTTTGGCCCAGAAGTTTTCATTTTTGTTTTTTTTTATGTGTGTACATTTTTGTTTACGTGGACGATGTCATTTTAGTTTGTGAACGGTTTTTTTTTAGGAGTTTTCATTTAGGTTGATTATAATTATATTATTATAAACGCGTGTCCTGATAATTGGGTCTTAGGCTACCTGTCATTGAAGCGGAGCGAGCGTGCGTGTAAAATTTTTCCTAGTCGCCATCTTGGATTTTCATTGTTTCATTGCCAGCGATCCGGAAAACCACGAAAACGACATCCTTGACGGAAAAACGGAAAATTTTCGTCGGCGCCTTAGATTTTCATTTTGACCTAATTTCCGTTATAACAACGACCCCGAAAACTATGAAAATGACACCCAAGAATCCATTGAGTCGCGCAAGTGTCCAGTTGCTCAAGAGTCTATCCGCGAGTATAATAAAAAAATGCCACCCTTTTTGTCTTCTGAGGGGTGGAATTTACAAAAACCCTGAAATACGTCATGTTTCTTGGTTCAATTGAATTTATGAATTCAACCAAGAAACATAAATAGTAAATTTCAAGCATATCATACATTTCTCTTTCTTTTTTTTTTCTACATAATAATTGTTACCATCCCAAAGTTCTTGAAAGGATAATTGGAAAAAATAAAGGTACAATAACAGCTACAACTTTCCCATAGGTAGAAGACACCGGGTCAGAAGGCGCGACAGGCGAACACAGAGCATTGAACAGACAGAGGCGGCGCAAGATTCGAGTGCCGCGCACCGTGGTCAACCCTGACGAGAACTTCTTCTTCTATTGGCTGTGGCTGATCACCGTCTTCGTGCTTTATAATCTTTGGACGCTGATCGTTAGACAGAGCTTTCCGGAGTTACAGGTAAATGTTTACACTTATTTAATCTCTGCCAAATATTCCAAGAGAACGCACCATGTCATGATCGTCCATTTTTTACGTCAATAGCAGGCAAAAAAAAAAGTGCACATGGTTTTGAGAAATTGAAGAAATGTATTAACAAATTCAGTCTAAACAAATTTTGTAAGTGGGGAACCAAGATGTTGTTAAAATTCAATCCACTAAAAATCCGTTCTGCCTAATTTCAATTATACAAAAAGAAAACAATTATGTTATGAAGCAACCACAAAATCAAAGCAAATATCAAACCTCCATCCATTGGTAATGATAATAATTTATGAATCAAACGGACCTTCCTACCCACACGTCCCCAGTAAAAGTATCAGAAACATGATAAATAATTAAACAGCTCGAATCCTAACCAACAATAGTGATATCGAGTCATGAAAATACAGCAGTCTATGTTACTGCACGTCTTCTATTGGTCGTTACATTATTCAAGTCTAACGGACAGTTCAATTACAGAGAAATCTATACCTTAAACCTAGAGATTAAGTTGTAGAATTGCCTGGAAGTGGACGTGAAATGGTATGAAATTGTTAGGTTGAAAATAGACTTTCCGTGCCACTGAAAAAGAAAAGTAGCGGTGCAATAGAATATTTAATACTCTTGAAGGTAATTATCGAAAGAAATTATTATGTTGAAGTGATATTTTTAATATAAATTAAACTCAAGAAATGTGGCACGCAGGTTGTTTAAAATTTAATTCTGCTGCAAATTGTTGTCTGCGTGTGTGATCATATTTTGTCGCTCAAAAAGTGCTGATTATCAGCCTAATTTGAATAAATGACTTTTGATTTTGATACACATAAGCATGGAAGACAATGAATACTATCTTAAAATAGTTTCCACAATCTCTGCGGACTCATATTATTCGTAGACTAACCTTTACATTTTTATGTGTTCACCGGGTAAATTATTTATCTACTCTAGGAAACGTCATTTAAAATTTCCAAGTAATAAACCCTGTCGAATGCAGGCACAAGTTCAATTTCGAGACTTCTCAAGTGTTATTAAATACTCGTAACTATAACTAGTTTTCTATCATAGAAAATCTGTAAAGGAAATCTGAATAATATCGTAGATCCGCGTATTTCTAACAACACAATCACAGGGACTCCCAGTTTACTGTAACGGAAGCCTGTTATTGCGCCATTGCCCGCTCGAGGAAGATTTTATTACTTTTAAATTGAGGATAAAAACGCATTCGACGAAAGAATCTAATGTTCAGTCTAGTTCCTAGATGTATCGTGGACACAGAGAACACCCGCTGTGTTCTGTTTTCGAATGTATTTCATATTCAAAATATAAACTTGTCTAATAGGTTTCGAATTGTTTTGTTTTGCAGTTTGTACATTTTGTTAAGTTCAATTCAATCCTCCTTGAGCTAGAGTGGTGATTAATGCTCGTTATGTATGAGCACAGCACTGAGTAGGTAGACTAGAAATAAACACCGAAGAATAGTTTTAAGAAAAATTGTTCAGACTTTCAAGACATATTTCTGAGGGTAATCTCCTTTTTAATTTGCCCAGCCTCCGTGACTGTAAATCCATTAAAACTAGATGGGATTCGAGATTAGCATCAAACCTATCTCATTAAAAATCTAGATTCATGACTTGTACCGTTTAAGTAAATGGCTTTTTTAATGAAATTTCTTATTTAAAGTAACATCTTAATATTGTGCTGTTTATTATTTCTACTACAACCAAAAAAAAACATCATCTGACTATTCTCAACTACATATTTTGGGGTCGGCTTCCAGACTAAAGCCTATGGCCATGACTAAGCCATATTATTCTTGGAGCGACTGCCTATCTGACGTCCACAACCCAGTTACTGAGTAATAAGATATCCTTGGTAAGATTTGTTGCAGACCCTTGCACTTATGACGTGTGGTAACGCAACTGTCAAAGATCTACAATACTTAATGGCTGGAATAACTTACTGAACGGCTTAACGTGCTCTTCAAGTCATGGATGGGTCTCGATATGTCCCGACAAGCAACTTACCAAAGTAACTTACGGTGCATTCGGCTAGTCACTAAACTATAGTTACCAGGCCCCTCAGAAAGTATTGCGAAAAAAAGTTTTTATATATGGGAGACTGGCCAGTTATTATGTTTTTCGAAAATATGATTATTTATAAGTAAAAATAAGTAAGTTCCAATTTCAAAATTTCCCTCCACATTTTTTGCGAGTTAATTCAAAGTATTGTGTCTCACTGAAATATGGATCTGCGCCGGGAACATTTTAGAGCTATGATTTTATACGATTTCAAGTGTCGCCTAAAACCGGATGAATCGTACGATAGACTTCAAATGGCATTCATGGATGAAGGCCCTTCCAAGGCAACCGTGTATCGTTGGTATAACGAATTCAAGCGCGGTCGACCAACTTTGGGGGATGACGAAAGAAGCGGTCGCCCTTTGACGGCTGTTACCGAAGAAAACGTGCTAGCAGTGAAAAATTTAATCCAAGACAATAGGCGAATTACATATCAGGAGATTCAACACATATTGAAGATTGGATCGGGAAGCGTTCACGAGATTCTACACAGCCATCTTCGCGTGAGGAGGATAGTATCACGCTGGGTGCCGCACAACCTCACCGATGCTCAGAAGCAGGCCCGGGTGGAATGGTGCCGTGATATGCTTAACAAATTTGAAGCAGGCTCGTCTCGGCGTGTTTACGACATCGTTACAGGTGATGAGTCCTGGATTTATCAATACGACCCAGAAACCAAGCGCCAGTCGACTGTTTGGGTGTTTCAAAATGAGCCAACGCCTACCAAAGTGAAGCGATCTAGAAGCGGGGGTAAGATTTTGATCGCTAGCTTTTTTAATTTGACTGGCCACTTGGTATCAATTCCCTTACGGGATCAAAGAAGCATTAATGCCGAATGGTATACTTCCAAATGTTTGCCAGAAGTTTTCTCTGTTATAAGCAACAAGCGACCAAACACAGGGCTCCGCGGGCTACTGCTCCACCACGACAATGCACCTGCGCACACCGCACTCAAAACGAGGGACTTCCTGGACAGCACGCCAGTCAAACTCCTGGGTCACCCTCCTTACAGCCCTGATCTAGCACCGTGTGACTTCTTTTTATTCCCAAAAATAAAAAATCAGCTCAAAGGGATACAATTTTCGTCGCCGGAAGATGCGCTGGCTGGGTTCGAGCAGGCTGTAAACGAGGTGTCTGCGGCGGACTGGAAAAAGTGTTTTGAAAACTGGTTTAGGCGCATGAATCTTTGTATAGAGGCTGGTGGAAAGTACTTTGAAAAGATTTAATAAAAATATATGTACGTATAGAACAATTTTTTTTAGTTTCGCAAAACTTTCTGAGTGTCCCACGTACAATAAGTCCTATACAGTAACTACTAAACGCAATTCAACTTTACCTACAGTAGAATAGAGTTTCTAATCCGAATTGTGCATGTGCAGCCATAGGACTCTGTAATCAAAATATGCAACTATAGCTCTGTATTCCTCCTGACTCGGTAAAGCAGGATGACTGATACTGTGAACTTTGTCCTAATAACAAACGAGTAGAAAAAGTTGGAGTAAATTTACTATTTGGTAATAGGGTATAATTCAACCTAGCAGGCAGTATCGACAATGCTCGATCTTTCTTTGTATAATAGATCAGTTAGAAGTACTTACAAACTTGTGCAGTGGAAATTAGACTTCCCGGCTTCAGTAAATATATGCGAAACCTAAATTAATGCTTAAATATTATTGCATTGTTAGAATTTCAACTCTCGTCGCTGAGCCACACGTTCGGAAACCAACAGTGGTACAGTGGTTTTATTTGGGAACTAGCTTATTCCCACGGTTACGCCCGCGTTTTGTTCTGTAATTTTCCCACAGGGTCGTACTACCGGGATCAAAAGTATCCTATGTGCTATTCCAAACTGTTATCTATCCTTGTGCCAAAATTCATCTAGATCCATTCTGCGTGAAAGAGTAACAAACATCCCTATAATACATCCAGACATCAAAACAACCTTTCGCATTAATAATATTAGTAGGATTCATTTACAACGATACTTAAATAATTTACTGTGAGTCAGTTGAACTGGAAATCAAAAAGGGTATTAAATTCTCCTACGACACGCAGCAAATACGAGTATGTAGCCTGCAGTGTCCAAGCAAAACTTAATTCTATTAAGCAGTGGCAGTGACAATCACACATTGATGCAAATGTTACGACTGTATTATACTTGTCACCTTATAAACTCTGAGAAATCAATAAAGCCATGAACTGTACGTGTACGCGGGGGTATAATATCGTACGCGTGTTATGAAGACTGTTGGGCATTATCTTCACTCTGCTTTACTAGAACAGCCTTTTATTCTTTTTAATGTCTGTCTTTCTGACTGCCCATATGTCACATCCATTATACAGAGTGTAACGAAAAGGGTATATACATACATAAGGGTGTGCTACAGACCAACATGAACATGTTTCTCCTTGAGACAAACATAGTAATAGCGAAAAAAATTATCGCTACCCCTTACAAAATTTCAATACCTATTCGACCCAAATGTATGGGGTAGCTGATATTTTTTTCGCTATTACGATGTTCGTCCGATGAAGAAATATGTTCAGTTTGATGGTCTGTAGCACACCCTTGAGTATGTATATGTTTAACGGTCAAACCCGATTTCAGGCCAAACTAGTTTGTCCTAGACCAAACTAGTTTGTCCTAGGCCAAACCAGTTTACTGGTTTATCGTGTTAGGATATACTGACCCAAAAAAACATTTACAATGTGCCTAACTTGGATGTGGCACCGCTCGCTACGCTTGCTCGGTTCGCGCGTTTATGGTTACAGTTCTAACCTAACCCATTTAGAGTCCTAGTTTGGCCTCGGACAATCTAGTTTAGCCGGAAATCGGGTTTGGCCGGTAACATATATACCCTTTTCGTTACACCCTGTATAGAAGATATCTGCTCCCCGATGCCAACAGTCTTGGAGTTACCCACATCTTGCATCAGGAATTTCTTATTTGCAGCAGTTTGATGGCAAAAGGCTCGCCCCCTAATACACACATAACTGGCGAAATGTAGGTGTAGGTACTATTATTTAAACCTCTGCTTAATTCTACGGTATTACTGCCGTGACGTTATGTAACAGTCCGATATCTGAAAGAACTGGGTGTGTAATTGGCGTATATTTATGGGAATGAGTATTTTTAAATAAAAATGGCGGAGCATTTATCAACGTCCTATCAGTTAATTTGGGAAAGCGTGCTATGATTCTGTTTGTCCACCCTAATTGGAAGACTTATAATTATGTTAGATATGCAGCGCTGGTCATCCACTTCATCGGAAATATAGGTTATGAAATACTTTATCCTTATTTGATTTTGAACTTAGCAGTTTTTCTTATTATGTAGTCTTTCCCCGTCATTCAGTGGCGTCTAAAATAAGTGGGTCAGTGACATTTGTGTAGAATATTCTGTAGATGTACCTTTTGGCATGTGATCTTAATCGGAACTAATTCTTCCATGTTGCTGTGTTTACCTTTCAAGTGGTGTTTCCCGTCACTCAGTGTCTGAATCTAAGTAATTGTGTACTAAGAAAGTACATACTATACAAGGTGGTGTTTTGCATCCTCGTCAAAATTCAGGAGGTTTTCACAAAAACCATAAATAATCAATTTAAATTACGGTATCTAGTTAATTATAATTAACGATGTTTTTTTTGTTGTTTAAGTTTTACAGTATTTCAGAAAAATACTCTTAACCTAGTTTAGGGAATAAGAAATTATCGAATAAACGTTTGCGATTGTTTGTATGTGTGAAAGCGTGGTTATAGGGCGAGGATCAGACGGGCCGCTTTTAAAACACGGGTGGATTACCGATTTCCGTAAATAAATGAAAATAAATACAATTACCTAGCCATTATTGATTCGGGTCGAGAATCATTAGCATAGTTACCTCCTTGAATTTGACGAGGATGCAAAACAACACCTTGTATATATGACACCGAAAAATTTCATTGGTACAGTCAGCAATGTAAGTCAGAATTTAGACTACTTGTAAAATTTTCGTTTTTCCTTTGTTTGCGCTGCTGGCTGCTGTATTAAGAGGGAACGACGGCTTGCGAATCTTCATACATCGCAATCTATTCTTAAATGGATTCTCCTTTTTTCTTACCTAACAATTTGTTTCATAAAATCAAGGTCTCTGTTTATAGACACGTCCGAGTTATTTCCTGTTTTACAGAAACTAATTAGTAGAGAAAATATGACCCACCGAAAATTACATAAAATTCCCCATTTTTAACGCCGTGATTAGAGGAGTACCAGACAAATTCGAAAAGTTTTTAATATAAAAATTTGATGAGGCGAGCTGCAGTTCAGACCGGTTATATCACAAAATTTTGACGAAATAGACGTTTCGTATTACCTTTTTTTCTCCTCGAAACCTGGGTCAATTCAATTAATTTTGGCATTAAAATTTAAAAAAGATAATGTCTAGGATGTTAATTTTTTAAATAAATACGAAATGTCGATTCCGTCAAAATTTTTGTCATATAACCGGTCGGAGCTGCAACTGTTCCTATCGCACTCTCTGGGGATAGGAAATAGCAGCGCGACGGCAATAGTTTCTTCCAAAACTTATTTTTCAAATTCCTCGCAGATGATATTCCCTCTTAAGCGAGAAGTTTAGAACTTTATTATTGCTTTTAAGTGAGCAGCAGTTACTTTTCTCAAGAAAGTGTCGATTAAATGAAATCCGTAAAATGAACCTGGGACTACAGCTATTTTATTTATGAGATCTAAATTTAGAAAACTCATAAAAAACTTATACTAACTCAAACTGGAACGAACTCATAATAATTACCGTAAAAATGTTAGTATTCAAACAAAAAGTATTTTTGAAAGTAGGTATAGTAAAACTGGACTTTTATAGTGCTAGACCGTTCAAACAATAGAAAACCCAATATTATTATGTTCACATTCTAGAGAACTTTATTCATATTCACTAACGAAACAAAACTAAAGTAAACACTTCAAGCATTATATTCACAAAACGAAAACCTTAAGAAAAACTCATAGGGCAAGACAAAAACAAAACTATTTTCAAACCCTTTTCAGCGGTCTACCCCAATACAGAGTAACCCTTTCCCTTCTGGGGACTTACTTCGCAAACAAAAGCTACGACGAGTCTGGGATAACTTTTCGCCAATGGGTTCAATCCCCCATTCACATCATAAAACGACAATCGATTGCATTTAAAGGTGTTTGTCTCGAAATTTTTCCTCTTTGATATTCGATTTTTGAGAGAGAACTTCTGTTGTTGTTAGTTTTCGGTTTTTAGTCGGTCCAACATTAGAAATCTGTCTGACGAAACATCACGCCTTTACTTACGAACTAAATTATGGATCGTTGGGTCTGAAACAAATAAATAAATTAAATTAATTAATTAATTAACTCCCGAAGGAAAAGGCAGAGGTGAGCAGGAATTAGTCAGTTATTTTAAGTCCTATGAATAAGGGGAGCCTATTGCTAAAAGCTATTGTTAATTCTCATGCCTATGTAACGAAATACATGAGAAATTACTATATAAAAGCAGTTTTGTTCTGAAATAAAAGAAATCCCCTAGATTAATTTTCATTCCAGAATTGACTGAGTTCTACAATAATTTCTGTTATTAACGCGCCAGAGAAAGTAAAAATGAAAAATTGCAAAACTTTAGGCTCTGAACTTAAGCGAAGTCGTAATACCAATGTTGAGGGATTTCCAATTTCACATACTTACCTATTTTATTTTATTTCGAATGCTTTGAGCAAAAATTTTTTATATTATGCCTTCTGTTTTTTTCTTTAATATCTAACTTTATGGATTTGATATTAATTAATTTTTTCGTAAAAAGCACTAAGTCCGAACTTTTAGTCAGACTAAGAAACTTAGGTACTGTCGACGACAAAAGTCAATTAACAGTTACAACTTTAACTTTTTTAAATCAAAATACATATTTTTATTTCACATAGGCCTACATGGGCACTTATAAAACGTCGACAAAAAGATGCTCGATTCGGGTTGGTCGTTTCCTATGAAGAAGAACCGGCAAGAGAATCAGTGATGTAGCGACCAACAAAAAGCAACTTACAACAAAAGTACTACAGCGCCATCTATGACACGACGGAAGAACTAACATCAATTTTCTACATCTAACATGCAAAGTTTACATCGACTTAAGAGTATATAGAAAAACCCGACTACAACTGTCGGGCAGTTGCCCGCCAGACATAACACCTGTCTGGCCGGAGGATCCTCCCTTTACCACGGGGGATGAGGAACTTTACACCCTGTTCCCCATACCCCTAAACTGTTTTAAAATCATTTAGTTTTACAATAGAATAAAACTTTATTGTACACCAAAAATTAAACATAAGGGGCAATATTTCTATGTTACAGCGTTATTTTTTCTTTAAGTATGGGAGGACATCGTAGGCTGAACAATAAGTCGTTGCTTACAGTTTCTTTTTTTATTAATTAAATAATCGAATGGTTTTCAAGGGGAAAATTACATAGATTTCTGGTCTATTGTAGATCTTATCCAAACGTAATTTCGTCTACACACAAATTGCTGTTTTCACGGTTTAGTATTTTATCTTGTTTCGACTAAAATACGTATGAATAAAACAGTAGTCTGTGCGATCTTATTTGTAGCGAACGACAAATATTTCTAGATTTTCTTTGACTTTCACAGAGCAAGCTAACTGGCTTCTCAACAAAAATAAAAATATATTTTATTATGTTCTAAAAATAGTTCTAATTGCGTTCTAAACCAGCCTTTGATCTATTTGTATGGGACATTAAAATGTTTTGTAGTCGGCGTTTATTTACTTTTTTTAGATACCGGTTTAAAAAGTTCATGGCGGGTTATTTTCGTGAGTATGTATTATTTTAAAATAACGTAAAGTTAGTTTGGGGTTGTTCTGTAGATCAATACAGTATTGTACAAAAACAATAGATTTGTAAACAATGAAATAATGATCAACGAAATTGAATAGGTATGCCACATTCAAGAAACATAGTCCCTATTTCCCGTGCCCACAGTGAAATCTCTACAGCGTGTTATTCCAAATCGAAATAAAACTATCCAAAATCTCCAGCCCAAAACCACAAACCCAGAAAATATGGTGAAGGTAATGGACAGGCAGGATTAATGATTATAATAATAACCGCGACGAGCGGTCTTCTTCTGAAGAATCATTTGGAATTTTAAATGCTGTTAGCGTTAAACGGTCTATTAAGTGCTAATTGTTTGGTATTTCCCGTAGATAATGTGCCACTATTTCTGGTTGACATGCGATGGCATCAGCGACGTTGTGTTCGCTCTGGACCTCGTCGTTCAGCTGAGGACTGGCTACTTGGAGCAAGGACTGATGGTAAGTTAATATTCAACATTTTCTAATTTTTATAAGACTGTGCAGGTTGGCAGAGCAATAGTCAATGAGTGTATGATATTGAAAAAAATGCGGAAAAGCCTACACAACCACTTTCGTAGAGTTTCATAACTATACGTCGATTTTCAACAAGACTGACATAAACTTTTTGGTCTATTTTATTTTTATTCAAAGGGAAAGTAAACTTTAAGAGAACTTACAACTAGTTTAACAAAATCAATTATTTTAGTATAACCTACAACACTATCCACAGGTAGACATAAAAATTTAAAGAAAAAGGGTAACAAAATATATTATGTTATACATTTTCCAATATCAAAATAGGATGCTTTCATCCGTTGCTGAGTAGAGGAAGTTTATATTAACAATGGATGAACTGGCAGTAATGATGAGTGATGATGATTAAATTTCGCATTAAGTTCTGTTGTGGCACACATACCGGAAGGCACTGTATGGGTAGTAAGTTGACTGATGACATACCGAATGAAGTTCATGGAAATCCAGTAATTGGGAGCGACACAGGATCGCTCGTTGTGACGATGGCCTATTTCTGGTCGTGGACGTCCTTCTTCTTACATAATGATTGACATTTTTATTTTATTTATTTTCTTATGTTTACTTTCTCCAAAGTTTTGTTTTGTCAATTTTAACAAATTTTTTATTCTGTGTATTAAATACTTTTCTTTTTTCATACTGCGGTTAATAAATTTACTTATTTTTATGCGAACTCGTTAACAGTTTTAACTACAACTTTTAACTACTTAGTTTTTATTTTGTTCCCAGGTGTACGACTCAAAGAAACTAGCGAAGCACTATGTTAAGTCGCGAAACTTTCTCCTGGACATTTTGTCGCTGGTGCCACTAGACTTACTTCAGCTCTACTTCGGCACCAACCCCATCATCCGCTTCCCTAGGTTTTGTAAGGTGAGTGGGAAAAATTTACTAAGAGATACTTAGTAAAACTAAAATTAAGTCAAGCTTCTTGGATACAAATTAATTAATGATAATAAATGAAAACTGATGTTAATTTTGTAAATAGGTTTTTACAAACATTTTTACACGTCGTCTTTTTTTTAAACTAGGTGACTCCGGTGTTTGCTACCTGACTACTCTGAGCAGAAACAGCCGAAACAAACTCGGAGGTCACTGTCTTTTTTAAAGTCCGGACATTGTTCAAGTCATAAGAGTACCATGCAGATTGAATTCACGACGACTTGAAAATATGATTGTTACTTGCGATTTTATGAAACCAACTTGGATGAGTGTGGTCACAGTTCTAACCTAACCTACATATTTGGTCGGGGTGCCATAGCTTAGCTATCTGCGATCATCTCAGCTGGCTCATGATTGGTCTGTTTCTGCAAATATATATATTTGTTTACAATCAATCACCAACATACAATCTAAAACTGACTTGTAAATTGCAAAAATGTTGCAAAATTTGAATACCTATGCGTTTTTAAACATTCCTAGGTTTTATAACAATTATAATTTCACCAAGCCATTACAATTTTATTTTCACAGGCTAGTTTTCAAGTTAAATAAATACTATTTAAATAAGATTATCACTTAGTTACTTTTATCGTTCCGTTGTAATCCCACTTAATTCATTACCTAACTTCATAAAATTGCTTTATTAACTGAATTAAAGACATCGTCAAATCGAGCTTCAAACTCAGTAATCTTAATTTAGAAATAAAACATTATACAGTAGTAATTAAGTTCTCGCTGAAACCCGTTTCATTGGAACAGGCCTATAAAAGAACGAGGTATTTGCAATAAAAACGTTTTCGAGCTCGTTTACTGCTTTGAAAAGGTTTAATTTCGTTGATAATTTGCAAGATTATTCTCACCTTTATTAACGTAAAGTTTTTGTTTTAATAAACAGCTGATTTCACCAACGAAGTTGAAGTCGATCAGCATAATTATCTTGGCTACGTTTCATCTCAGACGTGAACTGGGAGGTTACTATACTCTTATTCCAGAGTGGGAAAGAGATGGCGCTAGACATACTCTGTAGCTTCGTCTCTTTCCCACATTCCAGTGTGGACATTTAGACATTAACATTAAAACTATACTTTTTTAAGATGTCATGATATGTGGACCAGGGATCTTGCGTAGCAAGAGATGTGTGTAAAACTAGCCAGTGGCATTGCTCTGTAGGAAGATGAAACAAAATTATTAGCCAGAGCTATCCATGGACTATGGCGCTTTAGTTCAAGAGCTGTAACTAAAGCGCGTTTAAGAAAGATGGACTGATAGCGTTCAATTCCGTTGGTAAAATTATTCCTGAATGATTTAAAGATATTTGTAATATCGTTGTTTATTAATAATAATTATCCGCACAGCCTAAAGATTGCTGTGATAGGTACAATATTGAATTACATTCGGGTGAACAGATATACGGAACTTCGAGATTGTGTCAAGAGCACTTAACGTCTTTGATTGAGATTTGAAGTCGAGATCTCTTATCTTAATTACAAGATCTGTTTCAAACTCGGTACAATTAGTGCCCAAGTATTAATTTTACTAAGCATTAGAGTTGAGTTGGGTTAACTAACTTCTGTATCCGGGAACGTGGTCATATTCCAAATACTACTTAGTTACTTAAATTCATTACTTGAGGACTTTACTTTTGGATTTTTTAGGAACACCAGGTTAACAATCTGTCAAAAAATATATATGTTGTTTCTTCAGTCCACTTTTGACTCTTATAAAAATAGTCCAACTCGTATTACGTGTACTTTGACAAAAAAAGCCTTCCAAAACCAATAACTGCGACGATAAAACAAAATCCCCATCACTTGTACACCTAATTTGACACCCGCGGCTATTGCCAAATAGAGAAGAGAATAGAATAGAAAACAAAGCCAATAGAGCCTACACAACCGTCTCGTGTTACCGGTAAAAGCTTTCGATCAAGGCCTCTGATGGAATGTGCGCTAGGTAGAAGTACTGCCAACAAAAGGGATGGGGATTCTAGGCAGCTAGGTTCCAATACTTTTACTATGACGTATGACATACGTGTGTTAAAAAGTCGAATCTTTTAGGACTTTCTATTACGCATTTTATATCAGAATGGAATAATTCATGGCTCAGAATCAAAACTAACTGATAACTTGAAAAATGGAATAAACAAACAGGTAAATAATTGCAGTAGTGTGGAGAACTAGTTACAAGTTTAAGAAAAGTGGAAAAAGATTAATACTTTAATGGGTATGTACAACCGGTACAAGGCACTCAATATACAGAATCCAGCCTATAACGGTATTGGAACACAGACCTTCACTCTATGCGAGGGAATGAGCTAACCAACCCCGCAGGGCCAGGGCGGGTCGGCGGATGTCACTTGAATGTTGCCTTCTAGGACATGCCGTTCCCTCACAATCCTTTCATGCGCCGTTTTCAGCCATTTCATAAGAAAATGCCTACAATGTAAAAGGTTAGCCTAACGTCACAGCTTCACACTAAAGCTAATAATAGCGTGACAATCGTGATAAACGCCTTACTGATACTGTACGGTGTCCTCATTACACGCGTAATGACTTCCTTCAGCGGACAGCTGTAGCCGAGAGGCACATGTTATCGCTTTTCTATTAACAGTGCAAGCAGTATTACGAATTGCCTCTGGCTATACCTAATTCGAAATGGTTGCTTTGATATTAGTGGTATTGTAGATAACAGTTGCTATTAACCATTTCGAATTTGGTTGTTTGATTTGAAGATTTATGAACAAATGTTTAATTTTGCATTATGATTGTTATTGGAAACGTACCTATTGTTAATAGATTTGAATTGGTAGGTTAGGTATTTCAAAGTTGTTATCATTTAGTGTAGCTAGGTGAGAATTAATAACAATACACGAAATTTGCAAACTCAACCATTCCCAACCTATGTAAACTAAGATTATGATGATATTGAAATCGATCGTCGATTTTTCTTTTTTATCATTTATTTATACTGTTAAGAATACAATTAGGTGCCGTAATGAATAAATACGTCAAATTACAGCAACGTTATAAAAGGACAAGCTACATTATTTATTTAAATTATTATGTAAGTATGTCCTTCAAAACTTCAGTGAGATCGGATTCACCCGCAGTTGACCGCAATATCAGACTGTTTCTATGCTAATTCTAGTCTTTTTTGCAAATATTAGATGTACATAATAATGTTAGTAACAAAGAATCGTGTGTTTTGGTACTTTTTATGAGCTTAAATCTCATTTTACGAATCTGCGAAAAAAGGCTTGGTTAAAAACATGAAAATGTGTGGGCTTACGCGTGGCGTAATTTAAAAAAAGACACAATTATTATAACATTTTTAAAACCCAGCAGGTAAAGTACCTACTACTAGAAATAAAAATAGCCAATGTATCAGATAAATAAATGTCATACTTTACCAAAACAGGGGATTAGTTAGTTCGGTCATCAACATTTACTGAGTGTTTTCCAATTGTTTAATGATGCCCTGGTATATCCGTTGGAAAACACTCACTAACAAAATTATGAAGTGCGGAAAAATATAAAGGAGATGTTCCAGAAATGTATGGAGCCTGGGCTAGCACTGTGTACACTATATGTAAATATTGCTAAATAATACAGTAACCGTTTTTTACTATCAATTTTCTTTAATTACACTTCGTTTTAATGTACATTCAAATTAACTTGGTCAAAGAGAGCAACACAACATAAAAATTAAACATGATCGCGCGACCACCGCGCTTCTGTTTAAAATATGAATATCTGACAGCGCGACAGTCACGCATCTGTCGAAAGTCGCCTAAATGTGAAAGTGGTCTGAGACTTAATTGATAGTATCCGTTTACAGTGTGCGATAAACTGCTTCACGAAAAATTATCAATATTAACACCGACTGTAATGATTTGCGAAAATCGCTTGTGGCGTAAGCGCGACTGCTGAGCAAGACGTCCTGGGTTCGATTCCCTGATCAGGCAAAGTGTGATCGGGTTCTTGCATCAGAAATTTCTCAGTAGCAGTCACGGAAGTGCGCCTGATTGGTGGCAATAGGCCCACTCCCTATGATATGGGATATAACCCGTCGGAATAATAAAACTGTGATGTTATATAGTCATCATCTGCCTAGCCTTTTCAAACTATCTTGGGGTCGGCTTCTAGTCTAACCGGATGCAGCTGAGTACCAGTATTTTACATGAAGCGACTGCCTATCTGACCTCCACCAACCCAGTAACTGGGTAATACGATACCCCTTGGTAAGACTGGATGTCAGACTGTGATGTTATATAGTAACTGTTGGTTTTGTTACCATTGAAACGTCAATATTTGTATTTTGAAAATGACACAGAATCCTTCTTCCAGGTGTACAGAGCAGTAGACTTCTACTACATAGTGGAGTCCAGGACGGTGTACCCCAACTTCTGGCGCGTCATCAACCTCATCCATATCCTGCTCATCCTGGCGCACTGGTTCGGCTGCTTCTACTTCTTGCTATCAGAAGCTGAGGGGTTTCAGGTTAGTCCCTTTATTACTTATAACATCTTCATACTATTTTAGTTGTCGGTTTCTGAAAGACATGGGGCACACATAATGGTTTTGCTGCCCCTGGGGAGTTGGATGGGTCACTTCTCCTCTTTAGCTGAAACACTACAAAATGGTAATGAGTGAGCTTGTGGTGGTTGATTTTGTTGAAACTTTTGAGGAGAATGCTACAATGAATCAACCTTCAGTCGGGAATTACCGATTTACAAAATGCACATAATTTTATCAAATATATTTTGGTAATAATAACTCTACTAACATAGTCGTCATAAATATCAAGCTAATGTCTTTTATGTCTTCGTAGTAGAAAATAAAATATATTACTCACTCTAAGCTAGATCTGATATTTTAATTTTTGTAATAGGTTTAAAAATGTAGCTCAGTACTACCAAAGTCACTTTCACGCTTGGTAAGCCCGGAGCCTTTGAATAAAATTCACGCTGGCTGAAACATTTTTACAGAAAACGAATACTTCAAGAAATAAGTAAGTCTATCAATAACACTAGTAACGGGATATTTAGGTACCATGTTTATTATTTGTTTTGAGTTCCCGATATGAACATGTATAAACATGGTAAATATCCCGTTACTAGTGTTATTGATAGTGACCATGTCAGTTTAAAAACTAATAATTAAGTCGTTAGTCTAGTGGACTGTCTTGTCGGTGTAGTGGTTACACGTTGTTACAATCATTTTCTTAATCTAACTTAGCGCTATTAGTAATCGTAACAAGTTATATTTTAATATAGTAAAGAAAAAACAGAGGTACCCAAACTAGGCTGCGCCTGTATCTTGGGGGCCTGATTTGCGATATATCCTAAAATTAAAAGACAATTTGTTGATGTGGTAGCAAGGCATGAGTAGTTAATTCTGGATTACTTAAAATAAATAAAATGATATTACAAATATATGTTATATTGTAAGTGCCCCGTAAGTGACATTGTAAGTATAATATCCAGTAGCGTAATTTAAATAAAATATCTTTATTGAAAAAAGAGGAAATACATTTAAGGGTTGGACCTCATCTGGCAGCACGGAATCGCACTTTTCCATGCTTCTATCCTTTTCAGTCGCTTAGAACAGTCATTTGCTAGAGCGAGAATCAGAGCGTGCTGCCGACCGCATAATCAATGCTGCCGCGTGCGATAGCATTTCCGCTATGTTTCTCGCTCTAGCAAATGACTGTTCTAAGCGACTGAAGAGGATAGAAGCATGGAAAAGTGCGATTCCGTGCTGCCAGATGAGGTCCAACCCTAACACTTATCACAATATTGTCACAAGTACAGTAAGTAAGTAAACAGATCAAAATTAACCCTAACGTCTAAACTAGGCCGAGCCTGTTTCTTAGACGTTGGTAGCTTCTGATGTTGTCACTAACAGAGTTATGCTTATTGTGATTAAACATTTTAAGGCAAATATTTTATAATAATAAATAATGTATGTGCTCAGTATACAATGTGAGTAGACAATATATATAATAATAATACTCACTATTACTATTATTAGATATTACACTCGTCATATTGCTTATGGTCGCTCATTCTCTGATTAGGTCCCCGAAGGACGAAGGTATGTCATCTCATATTCAGGGTTTTAATTTTATTTTCATCTTTTGAATATTAACAATATAGCGGGAGACAACTTGTATTGACACATGTTTGACCCCCAAACGACTTTCAAGGGAGCTGTTATATTAAATATTCAGGGCTAGAAGTGACATCTGGTGAGCCAGATGAAATGATGATGTTAATATTGTACCCATATTTAAAGGGCAGTTTGACATTCTTTTTACACAAAAGTTGAGAAATTACAATAATGTGTATCCTAAGTTAAAAACTGCTCTGGTAACCGCGTTACTGCTGAATGAGGTACAGAGTTTGATTCCGGATTTGGGCAGTATTATTGGATTTTTCTACTAGAGTACGAGTCTGGATTTGTGCCCAGTTGAAGCAAACCGGCTCGCCCTCTATTACATAGGACTTAAAAATATAAAAACACAAACAATAGACCCTTCCCAATTTTTGAGTTGTCACTCTTAAGTTCATTAATTTTACATCACTGTCAACATTTTGTCTTACTGCAATTCGATCAAATAATGAAAGTAGTTTTAGTGTAGTCGGTTATTGTACAGAAGGGACCAGCACTTCGGCAGTAACACAGAAAAATCGTATAAAGGACATCGACTTAACATCGTCTAACACGGCACAGCTTCCTATTGTGGCCTACTAGGGACCACTAAACACTAACGGCGACTAATATTGGGGACATAATCATTACAATTACCACGGTACAAATGTTATTAGCGCACAAATGGATACTTTCCGTCCCCTGTGACGTTTGTAAGTTGACTCTTGAAGATAATAAGAAGAAATGGACTCAAGTAATAATACTATGAAATTGTTCATTTGCTGACGAATAAAATAAGTAGGGACAAAAGGAAAAGTCATCATTACGTAGAAATATCTAAAATCTAGTTCCTCTAAGAAACGGTTAATACCTTAATCTGGTAATAATTAGGTAAAACATGTCGTTTTGAAATTCTGAAGTCATTGCATAATCCGATTAAAATATTCACACCGATAGACCACAGGCCTCAACTCTGTGCGAGGGAAAAGATCTTTAATGTACCATGTGGTGGATACAGCATTCAATCAAATGATGGCATCATTCAATTAGCTTAGACTTTCTTACTGAAAAAAATTACAAATGATTCATATAGCAAATCAAATATTTGAAGATTTATGAATTACAACACAAATATTCAAATAGCATACAGTCTCTCAAATTCCCGTCAAGGTCCTCTTCACTTTGGTATTGAATATAGGACATTCAATTCAGTTGACGAGGGTCAGGTCATAGAGGGACCTGACCGAGAGCTACCGACCGTCAAGCCGGATCTTATAACGCGGTTAACCGTCTTAATGAAAATGGCCGCCTATCGATGTGTTACTCTTCACCTACGTAAATCCATCAGAGTGATTTATTTAATCAAGGTATGGAGTAAACAGGCATCCATCATCATCAATCTTTGGGTGTAGTGTATACGTGTACATGAGAGACGAAGTGACGATATATTTCAAGTGCGTCCCTGTTTTAGGATGCCCCCGTGAACCCATACTGGACCCGAAATGTGAATTATGGCCTCATGAAGGCCTGTGACTCATACTTACTAGATTCAGTAGAAAGGCTTAAAAAACAGAAACATAATTTCTCTATCTCCCCGGTCTTACTCTTGGTCTGCCCGAATTACCGCGTACGTGATCCGCGTCTTGATTAATACCCTGATTAACCAGAGTAAGTCAGAGAGAGAGACCAAGTCAGAGCGGTGACTACTTATTATTTATTTTGTCTTCAGTAATAGACTGAAGGCCAATCAACAACCGCTGTAAATGAAAAGGTAACAAACCCGTATGATATATCTAGAATCAAATATCGAAACATAAAACAAAACACAACAAAACTTTCCGAAAAGTTAGTGTTGTTGATTCGTATCAAAATTATGTAAATACAAACAAAGGTGGCTAGGAAGTTTGTTTTAGAAAATACATAAACAACAATCACGTGTTTTAACATAAAGTTGAAGTTAGTATGATAATATATTACGTACTCAATCTAGTAAGCATGAAAAATTGGTACTTAAAGAAAACTACCGTGTGGAAACCTGGACTTAATAGTCTAAATATGCCAAGATGCTGTGAGAAGCGTGGCGATAAATAGTCGTTGCTTTTGTACATGAGAACAGACCGTGTGTTAAAGTTAGAGCCTCGTGTTTATAAGAAAGTGTTTTATAGTAAACTTGAGGCACCATAACAGCCTATAATTCTGCAATGGCTCCTTCTTTAATTCGAAGATCAAGAAAAATATTCAACTGTCTGCATAGTCACATACAAAAACATTTAGCCACTAGTATACAAGACTACAACGACACATCAAGTACAGTTAGAACACTGTGCAATAAAGCTCAGGTCATGAAGCTCGCCAGAACTAATAGCAGCCTACAGTTCTCATTAGGACACGTGTCGACGTAAGAACCGTACTTATACTTCGTTAATGGTGCACTACCTAGGACTGCGCAGTTTACCTTCGTTGAAAGAATGAGTGGAACTTTTATGAAAGAATTTGTTAGGTTACTGGAAGACTTGTAACCTCGAAGTGTGTGGTAGAGGTGTAGCTAATAATTACAGTACACCAATATATCGCCAGTTATGTTCACGTCCCATGTAATCAATCAATCATTTTATTATCAGGCAACTAAGGCCCATACATAAAATACACAAAATAATCTTATACAATAAAACATAAACTAATACATTTTAAAAAAACCTTAAACTATAACTAAACACGAAATGTTGACGGCGTCGTGTTCCGCTGCGAGGTGTTGCGTAACCGTCCTCGGAAACGTCGAAATACGACACCTTTCGGCCAAAAGTCCTCTCTCACGCAGGTCTGTAGATGGTGGGTTGGAACTCGTACCACAAACGACTTAAAGTAAATGTTGGGGCGCGACAACAAAACGCGTGCGCGTCGCGTAATAGGGGGCGAGCCTATTGCCATAAACCGGGCACAAGTCCAGATTCCTTTGCGACCACTAGACCAACGTGGCGGTCCCGTTACTCGGAATTTTGATACAGCGAAAAATATCTAGCACTGGTCTGGTAATGAAGTCTGTTTCTATATGGTGTCTGTATCTGGTAGCATCTTTTTCTGAAAGTGGCGCCGGTGATGGAAAAGATGTGTGGTAATCGGTTGTCGTGGTATGGGCATGTGTTGCAGAGGAATGGGGAAAATGTCGTAAAGAAAGTTTTGAGTATGAATGTGGATGGTTATAAGAGTACAGGAAGACCAAAGAAACGATGGATGAACTGTGTGAAGGATGATATGTCAAGAAAGGAGGTGTCTCATGAGATGACAAGTAATATCGAAGTATTGAAGAAGAAGACATGCTGCGCCGACCCCAAATAAATTAAGATAAGGACATGAGAATGATGATGATGCTTTACGTCCATTGGATTTGATCAAACTACACACTACAGTGGTGTTTTTGCTGATGCTTACCGATACCGACATTTTTGACAACTTCTAAAACGCCTCTATACAATACAAGTTGTCACCCTCCCACTGTCGTTTTAACGGTCCGTCAGAATGGCGCGGGTGGTTTGCAGACCCACTGCGTATACTGAATACTCACAGAAACTTCAATACATTATCTGGCGGCTGTTGAGTCATTTGGTCCCAATCAGATGGGACCCGGAGTCCGTTCAATTCATTCGTTCTCGTTTGACCAAACCTTCAGTTAGTGAACATCGTGAAAAGACTACAAGAAAACCTTTGGATAACTGGACTGTCTACTTTCACCTAGACAACAATAGCATAATGTCATTCTATTTTCAGCAAGAAAATGTCTTTAATATTCAGAAGACGAGAAATAGAATAATTCAAAAGTAGCACAAACAAAATGTACATTTAACTCTACCTATGAACTCAGACTTAACAGCGCGTGGTTGAACTATGAAAGAAAACTATTCTCTGTAACATTATGACACAGTTTCCGTTTAAAATTAAACTTTACTCTTTCATCCTCAAAGAATAAGAATACAAGTTTATGGACTGCGCTTTTAAAAGTTATTTCTTTTTAATTATGGGTTTCTGTGGAGCCGGTTTATGGGACTGCTATAAAGTTATTGTTATGAATTTTATTCTTATGAGAAAGCATCAAACGTCTGTGATGGGAATGTTTAAACATAAGTACTACGTATTAACACTCACAATATGCTGGGGGTTATTTCAGTATTTATTAAACTAATCCTATAAAGGCGGACCTAATGCCTATGTTTCTATGTACTTTGTCAAACTCGCTCTTAGTCGAAGCTAATTTAATTACTACACCACTGAAGGGGACACGTCATCTCTTCAACTTAGACAGCGACTAAGGGAATTTGTTAACAGGCTACCTGTCAAGTAGCAATGTAGCCGTTATAAATGCAGTGGGTTTTAGCAGACACTGGCCGGTTGTAAACGTATGCCATTATTTTGGTGTGAACTAAATACAATGTTGAATTTTGAATTTGGAGACATGGAACAAATCACGGGTTGTAAAGGCGCGGCCCCACCGCGAATTATAACATGATTATTATTATAACATGATCCATCCAAACCAAGTGCATGTTATGTGCTTCTTATCCAGATCAAGTCGCAATTGCCGGAGTAGTACCTACTAAGTGCCCATTAACTTGCACCCATAATGACCTAAATATTGCTACTGATGCCACTATCAACATGGCAACCGGCTCGGTTCAAAATGTAATAATTATAGTAACTGCTCACTAGGTTGCGGAGGTCAAAGAGGCAGTGTCTCCATCAAATACTGGTATTCTACATGATAGAGTCTTGGAGGCTGGTTATCTGCATCCGGTTTGTGGCAAGCCGACCCCAATATGTTTGGGAAAAGGCTAGGCAAATGCTAATGATAATTAACTAGTCAGATTCACTAGACAACACCCGGTGCAACTAATAAATGCGTTGTCAGGTCACTAAGTACGTGGAATCAGATTCCTTTACTCTCAAAGAACTTGTGACGAAACCTTTGTTGACAGTTGTCAGGATCAGTAACTCGTAAACAATTGAATTTAAACTTACCACTCTGTCTACAAAATGAACGTACGGTCGTCCATTCACAAAACGGTCTCCGAAATGACGAGGCACCACTGTGGAACCGTCTAAATAAATTGAATAAATTAAAGTTTATTTCAGACTACAGTCCATAAGGCTAAGCTAAGTTAAGCGGATTTGCAAACCTTTAGAAGGTTTTTTACATCGGCATTTCGTATTTTGCGGGAGAGATAAATTAAGGTTTTTTTCGGTAGGCGACATAGATGCTGTTTTGGCAAATAATCTAGGGCGAAATATATTGACAGAAAATGACTCTGAGGCAAAACTTCAAAGTAGGTAATAATGTCAGTATTTTTGTGTTACTCGCCAATTAGAATATTTCAAGTAGTCATATAGTAGAAAAAAGTAACTATTTGAACATTGAAGTCAAGCAAACGGCAATCGTTTTTTAGTAATTCTCCTAACTATGTTTATACTTTTCCACACATCTTAGATAGACGTCACTAAGCCAAGTCAGAGCCCCATGGGCGACATAAAAGCTATGACACCAGGATAAGCATTAACTACACGATAAAAATGAAGAAGCCCTCGGTTCTTCTTTCTTCTTCTTTCGAGGGCCTACTCTTCGAGGGAAAGCCTGGGTAGAAATATTATAAGCTGAAAATCTAAACTAATATTTTATAGAGGAAAAGATTTGATTGTTTGTTTGTTTGCATTGAATAGGCTCCGAAACTACTGGTCCGATTTGGAAAAATATTTCAGTGTTAGATAGTCCATTTATTGAGGAAGGCTATAGGCTACATATCAACACGCTACGACCAATAGGAGTGGAGCAGCAATGAAAAATGTTGCGAAAACGGGGAAAATGTAAGGCAAATGAAGTTGCGCCGAACAGCTAGTGTTACATAAAGTCCTTTGCCTGGTACTCATCTACAGGCTGATGGAATATCACATTGTAAAACATAAACGAATGAGAATGATCTCATTAAACATTACCGCGAAAACCATACTTTATTCAGGACATTAAGGCGAGATTGCGAGATTCCTTTGCACGCTTTATTGTAAAAATCTCGCGATATACGAGGACTTCAGTACATGAATTATATTTATATTCATGAACTGTCGAAAAACTGAAAGGTAATGCTCAGAGATTGTTTAGTATGTGACAGATCCTAAGCTTATAAAAACCGACGCACAACAATCATTCCAAACACCCCAGGTTCGGAATACCTACTGAGTATGTTGTATGCGCAAAGAAATTTTTCAGCAGCAATTTTTAAAAAATCGTCGTTGCCCCGGCCAGCCTGTATATATCTACTGCATTATTACCCCCGCACCCTTAGAGTAATAAGGTACTTCTCTACCATGCTCAAAATAATCTGCATTGTTCTTGAGCGAAGAAGTAATTTCATTTACTAGGCTGGAGTAAATAACACACTCTTAGCAGTACATTCATCATCATCATCATCATCATTTCAGCCCAAAAGCCGTCCACTGCTGGACATAGGCCTCCCCCAAACTGTGTTGCCACATTGACATTTTGGGGATTTTGCCATTAAGGCCACGCTTGCTGCCAAGCGTGGCGATTATGGCGGGTTGGCGATTGCAGTACAGATGTTATAAAAGCTCAAAGAACGCTGCTGCCTAATCTCTTGGAAGGAGTACATTCACAGCACATTATTCATCAAATCTTCCTCCAACAGGGCGACTGGGTGTACCCCCACCGTCCCGGTGACTACGCCACCCTCACGAGGAAGTACCTCGGCTCCCTGTACTGGTCTACCCTCACGCTCACCACTATTGGAGACCTGCCGACTCCTGAGACCAACGCTGAGTGAGTACGCTGCATGTTTGTTAACGTTTTACTGTTTTTCTCTTAAGCTGGGTGCAGGCCAGTATAACGAAGATAAAAGTAAAAGAAAATAAAAAGTTCGTCAGTTCGTGTGGCTGATTCGTGATATTAGCTAGTTAGCTTTATCTAGTGATTTTGCCCATGTTGATTGCGGCAATAGACTTGCTTGATGTAAACATTCACTGCTAGTTGACTTTTTGTGAGTTAAATTACTTATAAATACAATTCAGAAGCCGGCCAAAGCCGCAGCGACAATAAACAATCGCAGTCGTTAATATTGTTCCTTAATAATCAAAAAAAAATCTTGCCTACAAATATCAAGCCTTATATGCATAAATCTAATCTAAACGAATATAAATCTGCTGTAAATTGTAAACTGACTGGTTTTTCCACGAAATCAAATAATGCCAAACAAAAGTTATTTAAATCTATTTAGCCCTCGTTAGCCTGGTCTGTATCCAGCTTTAAAGTTAGGGAACACACTGCACGTTGCTTCTCTGGGAAAAGTGCATTAATTTGGACAAACTACATATTTGATACATGCGACAAAATATCGCCGCAATACCTTAGCTATACTGTAACTAAAAAAGATTTTACTAATCTGTATTTAATGCCTGTTTTCACTACGACTTAGCGGCAACTAAACGAATGCCTTAATGTAATCACACTACAAGAATTTCGCTGGCCTAAGCACCGAGCACAGATATTATTAAGATATTTATTTTAGACGTTGCCTAATGTTAGTGAAAACGGGCTAATCTATTTTATAAGCAATGCTTTTTTGTTTTTTCGTCTGTGAAATGTGTGGGGAGAGTTAGACGGCAGTCTCGATCTTTTATTAATAGGGCCTTAAATCTTTTTTCTTTACAATTGATTAGGTTATTTCTAAAAGTAACATTTTCATATTTCCTTTACAACATCGTTATTAATTAATTGTATTTTACCGAAATTAGATCTACGATGGAACCCTCTGTTTGGCTTATTTATGAAGCCTGCAATTGCTATTCTGTTATTTCCAGGCGATCTTTTGCAATAGTAATATCAACCTATCGAAAGTGGAATAGTATTTTTTGGTTCTCGTTTATAATTATGTAGTAGAATCTAGTAGATCTTAAAGTCAAGTGATTAACATAAGCTCACCCCAATTAAACGCGAGTAAAACAACCTCAGTTGACCTAAAGGACATTTATCACTCCCCCTAAAACCTTTATCTTTTACATTTCTGATACCAACTGTCACTTCACTCCAGTTCCACTAAACTTCAAAACTTGAACAACTACCAACATTACGAAGACTCAAGGAGGTGACAGTTTCTAAAAAAAGGTTCTTCACAACACTTGTTGAAAAAGTTTATTTTTTCTTTTTTGTCGTCCAAAAATGAGGCCAAGGAGACCCCTTGTTTATACAATTACAATTACCCCACCACTTGTATTTTACTTTTTAATGTTATGATATATTTTTGGATACAAGGTCGTCATTTTGATTAAAGCTAAATGAGTTTTCGACGGGAATATAAATAAATAAAACAACAACATTAATTAATTCAAATATAAACCAGCAAGGGTTAATGACCCAATAAGGACTTTGTTTTAATGCAGAAGGTCTTTCAAAAGGCCTCATTAACCGAGCTGAATTCCAATTCCGGTTCCCGCAATCATTAGAAGGGTTAGATCATTAAAAACCGGAATTTCGTACTAAAGGAATCAGCATAACTCTTGAAGAATGCACGCAAATTAAATTAGTAGTAGGAGTCGAATTACTTTTTTATTACGAAGAGTGATAGCAATTTATTGTGTATTACCATATTAAAACAATCAGTATAGTTGCACAAAAACTTGTTTGTTGTTTCTGTAAGGTATGATAAAGCAATTAATTTTGTTTACCAACAACATTTTAATAACTATCTATCTAAGGGTTATCACTAAGTTTTGTATAAGTACTTACCAAAAAGAAATATCCTTGGCCCAAACAAATTTAAAACGAAATGCATAAAAGTAACGTTCCATTTTTAAAATTAATAATTATTTTAAAATTTTAGGTATTTAATAGAAGATGGTGGAGCATACACTTTAATGTATGAAATTCCACTTTTGAAATCATGGTAGTTATTAAGGTTAGGTCAAATTGGTACGGACTCATTGCAGACGCTTTCTTGTACACTACACCGAACACTCACAGGACAAGTAATTGCTAGTGTCCGGTGTCCGCACATGGTCCGTAATTTTGTCCGCACCAGTTTAACTAAACCCTTATGTAGGTACTAACTCTTTTAATACCTGGAACTGATCTTTAATGTATTGAAAAGTAATAAAAATAAATATATAATATGCTCGCAACTGGACCGTGTTGATAACCTATAAAAATATCAATTTCTGCCGTCCTAGCCTTTAATATAAAATCTAATAATAACCCTTATATAAAAATTCTTTAGTCAATCTCATAAAGGAGACTTTAGTGCTTATAAGTCTGCACACTTCCATGTCTAACGTAGTACCTACTTTATTGATAATACGTTTTTGTTATCTGATTGTTATTGTTAAAACACTAACTTGATATAAAATTAATAATATATGTAAGTGTTATTTTATTGCATTCGTTAAAATAATCTCCAGAAATGCTTAGTGTGCTTATCCTACATTTAAAATAATCTAGAAAAGGTGAAAATACTGCATTGTTTGATAATTGAATTAAATGACACTATGGATTTTTGCAATTATTCCAATTTTTGATTTCCGTTCAACCTTTCGTAAATGTACTCAGTATTAATATAAACGAGGAAACTAAAAAAAAAATATTTTATGAAGTTTATTTAATGAACTTTTTGACAATTAACAAGACATTGTCTGTGAAAACCTATAGAATATAAGACGTCGACATTTTATTAGATAAAAAAGAGTTCGTTTGGAGAATCGAATAAAATATTCAATCAGATTAAGGCCGCCCCGCTCGAGTAGAAGTTCAAACAATTTGATCTAGACTCAAATAAAATAGGGGTCAATAAGAAATAAATCAGCATTGGATTAGATTTTATTTTTGAAGAAACTTCTATTCTGAAATTGTTTATTGACTGAAGAATTTTGCGTTGTACCAATTTGTTATTTATTTTTCGGTGATCAAGTTTTCCTAGATCAAAGGGAAAACCTAGTACTTAGTAGTTTTGATGTTGAAATACAAAACCGATTTCCTTGAAGTTTTCTAGACCTATTTGAGTTAAAAACCTCAAACGTGATTGTTTGACATGCAGACTTTTATACAATTATTAACCTAGTCGATACTAGTGAATGTGTTTCCCAAAACTTATTTCTAATTAAGTATCTATTATCTATTTCTAAATCCTAGAAATAACTTTGTAGGTTTTATGTACCTAACAAAACGTATGTACAAAACAATAAATAAAAGAAAAAGAAATACTAACACCGAGCATTACGATCTGTAATTCAATTAGGAAAGGCGATACTGTCGTGATTAACCCTCCCTTCACGTACGCACTTACCTCGGGGAAAGTACCGGTTTTGTTGCGAACAACGCTCTTGTAAAAATACAATTACCCGAGATTGCTTTCCGAGAGGTTTCCCGCGTCCAATCTTTCCCGCAGTAAAGAGCGGGCGGCATTGTAGTGTTGAACCTGGGTTTTGAAACAAGCGACTACTGAACTTTAAGTGGCTACAGATTTGCATGCTATGACGGGTTGTATATAACTCTTTCGACTGTATGTACTCTGATAATCCTTTCCTGTGTGTTCATGCGGTATAACAATAGACTTACGAAATTTAAAGTTTTTATGAAACATGTTCCTTACCCAAACTTTGCGACACACCGCGCGGGCTGGGCCACCGACACCGTCATCGACTACTACCGTCGCTGGGGGCTGGAATGTAACGTAGACAAAACGGAGTGTGCTATGTTCACACACAAGAGAAATTACCACAGAACCATTCGCATCAAAAACGAGGCAATCGAATATAAAAACAGCGTAAAATATCTGGGCGTACACTTAGACAAGACCATGACCATGGGCAAACAGACGGATTACGTCGTGCAGAAGGCGCGACGAACTCGCGGCGCACTAGCCCCTATCATAGGTTGGCACGCCAAGACAGATATCACTGTGAAACTTGCTGTCATTCAGGCCTGCCTACTTCCTATATTGGATTATGGCGTGGTACAACTACTCTCACGTTACAGTAAGAGCAACTTACAAAAAATTGAACGTCAATATCGAATGGTTCTCAAGACCAGCGGCCAATTCCCAAGACGTCTAGAAACCACATTACTCTGGGATATGCTCGATTGGGATCCATGGCACCTCCGTGCACAAGACTTGAACGAGGACATGCTGCGCCGACTCCGCGAAATGCACATCGAGGATCTAGAGACCCCTGGTGACGCCTACCTCGGATACGGACAGCACAACCCCCTCCTCACTAATACTAGACTAGGTGAAATAGATTATGTACCAAAAAAAGACAGGAGTCGGCTGCTCAGCAAGTGAACCACCGCTCCACGTCCCCATAAATTGTAATTAGCTGTAAATAGGATAGGGCAATATACAACAACATTATAAATTTATATAAATTGATTCTGTACAAACTAATAAGCTCACAGCACACACTACACGACACTTATATAGATCTCTCTCAGACAAACATAGGTAGATTGTAAGTAGCTGACACACCCACAGGCCGAATACACCATCGACCTGTGGACATAATGTAACATATGAACCAGGGAAATAAACATCTTTCTATTCTATTCTATTCTCAGAGTAGTAACTACCATAGCGGCACTTTGTTGGCACTAAAATCTAAATTATGAATACACAACAGTTATTTCTCTGAGCTTCTTGTTCTGTCGCTTATTTCAAACCCAAGGTCCTTTACCAGCGGTTGTATAATGATTGCCGCTGAAGACTAACAGAATTAACAGAGGTTGTATGTGTGCTAGCACGCAAGGAGGCCCCAAATTTCTGCCGCGTCGCGGACTCAAATCCCGCCTGCTGCAGTTCAGGTCCAATCGAGGGTATGTCTCATAACGCCACGCGATTGGTCAGATCATTCTAGAGAAACATACTTTTTAAACCTATAGCTAGTATTTGAACTTAAAATGAGGTTATAATTGGATTCAAGAACATTATTGTGCATCTTAGTTCTTTTGGCGCTTGATTGTGTCAGGTGGACGTCGTTGGTTAATATTTGTGGCCCCTGGAAATTGTCTGTGAAATCTAAAAACAACATGGCGGCCTTAGTTCAAACTACACCCGCAAAAGAACCATAGAGCGCTATAATTGAGAATTGATGTTTTAAATTATGGAAACATTATTTAATCTTCAGCCAGTATTTGAATTTAGACGCGGTTATAATTTTATTTTCAGCACACAAATTGCGAATAAACATTTCGGCTTTCGAATGCTCATTTGTAACATTTTATAATCGCGACCGTGTCTCGCTGTTTGGTTCACGAAGTTGTTCAAAAGTTATCTGAATTAAGCCAAGGCCTGAAGGAAACAAAATTTATTGTTTATCACTTAAGATTCGTTTGAGATAATGTTTTAGGAAGTGGGACACAAACAACGGGCTTCAAATTGAATTTGAGATTCAACTTTTGACCTGGGTTAATTCATAATACGAATTTGTTTTTTAATGACGGATGAAATGTTAACGTTTGAATCTAAATATAAACCAAAAAAAACTGTGTAGCTTTTTTAGGAAACAAAATAATACAATAGGCAGTTATCGTAGAACGTAAACTACATCCCCATTCTAAGAGCCTTCCCAAATCCATTTTTGAACTAATTCGACCTTTTGTTGCCATGACAACAGTTGAAAACACTCACCAAATCGTATTCCTAGAATTTCTTGGCGGCATTTGGCGGATCTTCGAATAAGGTACCTCCTTTAGCTAGCTATCTTTGACAAACCCATAGTTGCATTCTGCTTCAATCAATGCTAAAGATGTCATATTTATGTCACTTTAATCAATGTTAAAGATGTATGTAATTAATAGTTTTTCGGTACCTCAAATTTGACAGATGAAAAGTAGGCGTTTATATGTCAGTAAATAAACAAACAGGGCGGAATGTAAGCGTGGTTAGTCCGCCTTTAGTTCAGTTCATGACTAAGAATACCAGTGTATGACTCGATAATATTTTGAACCAATTTTTAGCAATGTCCAAGTCCTTTTACTTCCCGTTATAAGTGATCTTGTTAACGTTCGTTCAAACCTGAGGCGGTTCGTTTAGAACTGAAATGCTACAAGATAATGTTCGATTTAAAAATTGACGTATTTACGTTACATTTACTTAAAGGTTCATCATCATCATTCATCATTTCAGCCGAAAGACGTCCACTGCTGGACTTAGGCCTCCCCCCAACGCCACATTGACATAAGGGAGGTTTTGCCATAATCGCCACGCTTGGCAGGCGGGTTGGCGATCGCAGTACGGTTGTTACAAAAGCACAGAGAACGCTGCTGCCCATTCTCTGGCAAATCCCTTAGTCGCCTCTTACGACACCCACGGGAAGATATGGGATGGTGCTATTCTTTACGTCCGACACCATACAGAACAACTTAAAGGTTGTCTGGAAGATATCGCTATCAGCGATAAGACCACCATTGTGACCATAAAACTAGCAGTTTTGTAAGCCCGTTATGTTTAATTTTTGGTGTACAATAAAGCTATTTGCTATTCTATTCTACGTTTACACCGCGCGCTCGTGCTAGGGCTTCTAGGTACGGACATATAAGGTGTAAACAGACCCTTCACGATGCCGTCAGCCAAACATTTTGTACATCAAACTAAGTAACCCTACGCAAAAATTACTGCTGCTAAAACAACTTTTTTACATGTCGCTTCGATTCTTAGTTATAGGTCATGTCGGTTTCCTCACGATGTTTTCCTTCACCGTTTTGAGAGCAGCGGTGATGAAATAAATTACAAAAAGTAATGCGCCTGCCTGGGTTCGATCCTACGACTTACTGCTCGTAAGTCGGGGCTCGTAAGTCCCAGGTATGATCTAGAACAAAAAAAATACCGCAATGATGGTGAGAACAAGTGCCTTTCGGCTTCGTTAAGGTTTTATTTATACCCTTTATGATTTTGGCGCGACTGCGGATTCAAACACCTCTATACAAATACTTTCTTTACTTTGTCAGTGTCCGATATGCGTAGCTGGACGGTTATGAGTCCGAATCAGTTTGACTTATTGTTTAAAGTATTTCACACATTTAAAACTTAAACAATGTTTCAAAACAACTTGTCAAAATTGAGTCAGAAAATTAAGCCCAGATTTGTTAATCAAAACTTTTTCACAAATATTACTTAAGAGTTGTTCTAACTTAAGATTACATCTTACTTTTACTTGTACTGCTTTTAGTGTTAATTATAATAATGTCGAAACTTTGATAAACACAATTTGGAATATTACCGCTTTAAGTTTATAATGGTAGTCACTTAGTGCTATCAAATTCTGTAGCAAACAAGTTGTCTTTCAAAGTTTGTGTCGTAGAATCTTTGGATAAACTATAGCGTTTTGATAAAAAAATAACTTTGAAGGATTGCTTTAACAAGAACACAACTATGAATCATCGTTGTTGTTTAATCATAAACACTCCTTTTGACTTTTAATAATATTATTATAAAGCAAACCAAACTAAAAAAACCTCTAGGATATTTCAGTGGATCCCACAAAAGCAAGCATTTATATGAAATCTCCAACAACACTCAAGCAGCGATAAGCACCATCTTGTTTTCACACAAAACCATTCACTGAGTGACAGGCTCCTATTACCAATAAAAGCACCATGTGTATATCGTATATCTGCACTGTCATCTCATCACTTCCACAAAGCGGACCCGCTGTATAAGCCCTTTCTATTCCCACAAAATGTGTGATCTATTTGACGGATCGGAGAGATATAAGAAAAAGGACATTTGAATGATAACCAGCTCAATGTTCCGGTAATCTAGGTTTCTGAAAATATGAATATATTCGGATAAACCTGGAGTAAGGAACGTCGTTTGAATTCATAAATTCAGATTACATTTTCTCTAACGAAATATCTCAAATCAGACTGGACTGCCCTAAGAGTATATTTTCTCGAACTCACAAACACCGACTCGCATGACTGTAGCGAAGAAAATAAGATAAACAACACAATTTACTCTTATGACACGAACTAATTATGGCTATTTCTCTTTCGAACTTGTGGCGACGATGTTTCGAGATGAGATAACAAAATAGAGTAAACAATTACGACATAACAACTAACTTGGATGTATCATGTGTCGGTGACTCTTTGCAGTTTCCTTGAACTTTGGGGAGTTACGAATTGTTATTTTAAAAAGAAAAATAATGATTGTTATAGTGATTATTCATAATTGCTCTGTCAAGGTGCAGTCAAACGGACCGGGCACCGGGTTGGCAGTGGACACCGGACTTTAACACATACTCCAGGACATTGTCTGTCAGAGTCCGCAATTTGTCCAGTTTGACCGCATCTCTACTACAACACAGCGATTTATCAATAATTCATTAAGTATCAAAAAAGAGTTTTTTAAAGCAATTTGCGGCATTGTACACTTTAAAATGCACCCACCCTCATACGGTTTATGCAAAATGTTATACATAACCATAACTTTGCTTTAAAATGTCTGATATAAAATAACCTTGTAAACGATGGGCACTTAAAAAGATAACCCAATTCCAGTCGATATTGCTCCATAATATGATTGAGTGTGTCCCAGAAAGGACATATTTATGTGATCAACTTAAGTATGAATACATGTTTGCGGAAGTATATTTTGCAAAAAAATAAAGGTAATATTTATAAGGTAAGGAGACTGAATTGGTTTAGAAAGTAGTAAAGCAAATACAGTGCTATGATAGATTAGACATTTACTGTTATTGGTAAAGTAAATAATGATTATGGTTTGCTTTCCAAAATTGGCAGGTCGACGCTTATTTCCATGTAAATGTTTTTTCTATAGAAGAAAAAACGTGATTTTTGCATCTTTTAGTATAAATACAATAAATATTTTTCAAAAATATTTGTTGTCAACAAAAAAAAAAACTACAACTAAAAAATATTTGTATTCTTTCAACGATCATTATGATAAAAATTCAAAAAATATTGAATTGACATTAGCCACCAAAAAGCTTATTCGATTTTTAAAATACACACATCAAAAGTGTCTAGGGATCAACATATATTTTTGCAATAACTTTTCTCCTGATTGATATTAATTAAAATTTTCTTTAAGGATTCATCAAATAAAGTGTTTTCGTTTGTCACAGTAACGATAAACCAAGTCACCTTTGCATTAATAAAGAAATTTGCCATTTTCTAATAAAGGGATTTTTGACATTTGAACCACTAACATTAAAGTTCGAAAAAAAGACTGAAATAACAGTTTTCTTTAAAATTTTATTGGGTAACTTAAACAATTAATAATCCGTGTTTCTACCGCGAACACTAACAACACAAGAACATCGGTTTGGCATACTCAAAATGAGTTCATCCAAATCACGCTGTGGAATGGCCGCCCATGTTCGTTGCAACAACAAAAAAAGGTCTTCTTGCGACTGGATACCCTCCATATTCGGCAGAGCTCTTCTCTGTAGCATATCCCATGCATGCTCAATCGGGTTCAAGTCTGGCGACTGAGCAGGCCAGGGCAGGACATTGATGTTAGCTGCGGCGAGAGTCTGTCTTACAACTCTTGCGGTGTGCGGTCGTGCATTATCATGCATTAACTGAAATAAGGGACCGATTTGCACTTGTAGAGGAACGATGACGTCTGATACAATCGTCTCAGCATAAATTTGAGCGTTGAGGTTGCCTCTGATCCAAATCAACTCAGTTCTTCCGCCGATCCAAATACCCGCCCATACCATGATGGTTCCACCACTATAAGGATGGACTTCCTGGCAGGATTTTAATCGCTGTTGGCGTCCAGGGGTTCTCCAGTGTCGTATACGTCTTGTATCCGGTCTCATACCAAAACGAGACTCATCAGAAAAGCACACGAAACGCCATTGTTCTTCTGCCCAATTTCTGTGTTCAAGAGCCCATTGATATCGAATCCTACGATTGTGCATTGCTATAGGTGGTACCCGTAGCGGTCTTCGGGAATGAAGGTTCACTTCATGCAAGCGGTTTCTGACTGTTTGGTCGCTAATTAAGTTCCCTGAAGAGTGATGAAGCCTCACGGCTAACATCATGGCGGTTATTGTTGGAGCTCTTCGAGTTAAGATTTGAATGTATCGGTCTTGTCTCCGTGTGGTGCAGCGATACCGTCCTCCATGGCGCTCAGCCACGGTACCAGTGCTTCGGTAACGTGTCCAAAGTCGACTGATAACACTCTGACTTGTATTCAGAGCTAAAGCCACAGTACGTTGCCGGGAACCAGCTTCTATCATTCCCACGGCTCTGAGCATTTCTTCGCTGCTTAAATGACGTCGCCGCTCCATAATAACGTTGGTTTTAATCAGTAGTAGGGAAACAGTAGCACTAATAATGTCTTCAATGCGTTGTATGTTTTTATAGGGAAAATATTGACAGCTGATTTTCATCTTTTACTCGAATTTGATTCACAGTTCCTGATTCAAATTATGAAATGCACCAAAAAGGATCCATATAAATTTATAAAATCATAAATTTATTACAAAGCCACATCTCAATCTCAAGAAATCCGCATAAAAATGCTTGATCCCTAGACACTTTTGATGTGTGTATTTTTAACATCGTTTGAATTCACGCTCCGAAAAGCAAAAAACGTTACATACATATTATGTAAATAAGTATAAAAAAAACAGCCGTTCTTTATACGAATGTTTTTTTTTTGCATTATTTGGTTTACGGTTTACCGAAACACTAAAAGAAATGTAAAAGAATCTTTGCTTACTCAACTGTGAAAATTGGTGAGATGAAACTTGTGAAATAAAAGTGATGTATTTGCGTTACTTCGGTACAACGCGTAGAGAAAACTTCATGGTTGGAGAAAAATATTTATCAAACGATGCTGCGTAATTCTTCAGAGTTTGAGGGTGAAACGTTTGAAAGTAAAGCGAAGAAATTAGCGTTGAGGAGGAAAATAATGAAACTTTGCTTGTTTTGAACTTGTTGGTTGTTGAAAAAAACTTTTATCAGGAGTAACTTAATCATTCCGGCTATGTCAATCCAATACAATTTTCATTTTTTTTTCATGTTGTCGTTTTGAATACCACAATTTTTTTGAAACGGCGATGTTTTTGTAATCGAATGATCCATTGGTCTAACCAATGGATCATTCGATTACAAAAACCGTGTTATCATTTAAAATAATTTATTTACCGGATAGCCATATTAAGTATGCGAAACAAAATAATAAAAGTACATAGCTCATTACATATATTTTATTTATTTTCAGTTCATCTTACAGATCCGAAACCTCTCGCTACCTCTGAAATAATAAGGTATATTTAACTGAAAACTCATCTTGCACAATGCATCCCTTCCATTTAGTTAAAAGCAAAACTCTCTTATATCCACACCACGTAAAAATATTGACAAAACATGAGAATACTTTCTCCCCTTCTAGAAACATCTCGTTATCATTGCCTCTCTAATACACCGGGTACCACTCGGCAGACAAAATCGATTTAAATCACATGTCTGCGACTAAACCAAAAGTCATGTCTGTCTGTTCAAGATTTCAGGGAGTTAATCGACAATACCAGTACAGTAGTCGATTCTCATTAATATAAATAATTTATATTAATGACGAAAAGGATTTCTCTCGATTTTTTTACTTCGTAGCAATGTACTACGAAGTGCTACGCTGCTACGCCTACACAAAATGTTACTATTTTACTTATCTGCAACGAAAAACTAAAACGAGTATCATTTTTGTCTTTTCAAAAGTATAAAAAAATACTCGTTTGTTCTTAAACGTCTAAAGAAGCTATGATTACCAAGACATTACTTAACACTAACTTTAAACTAAATTGTGTAGCGTTTTTATCTCAACAAATGTGTTTGTAATTTTGTTATTATGCAACGACTTAGGCAGTTTCTTTCATAATTAGTTAATTTGTTTTTGTAAACACAAGTTTGTTAATCTATTTTTAATTTAATTAATCGCTAAGTTCTTATGACATGCCAATCTTTTTTTTTTTTTTTTTTATTCTTGTATTTTATCGGAGGCTTTTATCCTCAAAGGCAAGTCAGCCTCATCATAACTTAACCTATTCTAAACTAAACTACACATACAATATAAATAATAATTCTCTAAAAAAATTCAGCAAGGAGAATTGCAATCTCCGTTGAAGGTTTCGCTAGAACCTGAACATATGGACCGGTATCAAATTTATTTAATTTTAACAAACTGAACAGAGTTTCTTTTTCCTTCTTGTACTTAGTACACTCTACAAGTATATGGTGAACGTCTTCAACCGTTCCACAAGTTTCACAATTGGGAGAATTTACTTTCTTCATCAAAAACCAAACTTCCGAGAAGGGTAGTGACCAGAGCGCAATCTATGAAGCAAAACAATATGACCTCTACTCATTTCCTTGCTAGCAAACCACGGCATTCGAAGAGGCTGATATTGAATAGTTTTATACCAGATACCCTTTTCCCTGCTTCGTTCATCAAAATATTCTTTAAACCTATCATAACAAACTCTTTTGCAAGAACTTATTTGCTCTAAATAATTAGGTACTACTCTTTTGCTCTAAATAATTAGGTACTACATAAAATTCTTGACCCTGAGTAACCGCTAACTTAGCTAATCTATCAGCCTCTTCGTTGCCTCTCAAACCTACATGAGATGGAACCCATTGCAATCTTAGAGCAATGTCATTGTTTGTTAAATCTATTATCTTACTTAATATGGAGTAAGCTATCGAAATACCTCTGAAGCCAGAGGCACAGCGAGCTAAATGCTGCAAACCACTCTTACTATCTGTGAAAATTACAAAACATCGATCTCCAGAGTTGTAAGCAGAATTAATGGCTTCATAAATTGCAATGAGCTCCATCGTCATAATAGACACATTAGTGTTAACTTTATACATACTTGAATTGTTCCTATCAACATCATAAAACGCTGCTCCCAGACCATCCTTACTCTTAGAACCATCAGTAAAATATTTATTATACAGACAGTATTTATCGTGAATTTCTTTTATGATCTCAAATTTAAGAGAAGAAAAATTTAACGAGTTTTTAGGACCTATTATACTTTCTAAAGTACATATAATGATATCATCTATTTTAATACTTGTTACCCAAACATTTAACGAAAACATTTCTAAAGAATCAGAGGAATGCACACGGAAAGATTCACATTCATCTAGTACCGAAACAAGTAAAGGTTTTTTTTTATTATGCCAAAATCTTGTCTGCATAATAACATTTTGTTCTGCAAGAAGTCGCATAATCATACTGTTTGACCAGGACATACTTCTCAGACAGTATTTATATGAAAGAAATAGTCTTCTATTATGCAAAGGAGGTAAACAAAGTTCGCTTTCCATTACATGAATGGGACTGCTTTTAATAAAGCCTCCGATCATTCTCATAGCTTGATTTTGTATTTTATCTAATTTATATAAATGAACCTTAGCGCAACTTCCGAATAAAAAACATCCATAATCCAATCTACTTCTAATCACCGAAATATATAACGTACGTAAATGCTTTGGATGCATCCCCCAATTGGAACCCGCTAAAACTTTTAAAAGTTTCAAAAATTTCAAGACCTTCTCAGCTACTTCATTAACATGTTTTCCCCACAGTAGGGATCGATCAAGCCACACACCTAAATATTTAACATTTTCAACTGTATTAATAACATGCTCATTTACTTTAAGATCGATTTTGTTTCTTCTACGACCTCTAGTAAAAATACACATTTTAGATTTATTAGGGGAAAGTTCTAAACCTACTTCATTCAGCTTAGCTATCATATCGTTAACTGCTAATTGTAAAGTAATTTGGCAAAAATGTATGTCCCTGTGCTTTATATTATATAAAATACAAAATCATCGGCATATTGCAATAAAGAAACGTTTTCAATCTCACGACAAATTTTATACGTGGTTAAATTAAACAGTAAAGGGGAAAGAGGGTCACTCTGAGCCAAACCCCTATTTGTCCATCTACTTATTACTGATTCCCCAGGATATAATTTTATCATTAAACATCTTCCATTTAAAAACTCCCATATATATTTACAAATATTGGAACCAAACTGCAAACTATCTAGTATAGACACGACACTCTCAACTGACACGTTGTTGTATGCATTCTCTATGTCCAAGAAGCAAGCTACAGTAGGCATGTTATTCGAAAATCCTATTTGAATATCAGTGACAAGTCTCGCGAGACAATCCAAACAGGATTGTCCTTTCCGAAAACCAGACGTAGCAGCAGATAAAAACTTATTTTTCTCCGTATACCACTCCAGTCTCTTTACTAGCATTGTGTGAAATATTTTACAAACACATGAAATGAGAGATATCGGCCTAAGCTTTGGTTCTGCATCAGCAATGCTGGCAGTCTTTGGTATGGGTATAACGCTTATTTGCCGCGATTGGTGTGGAATATATCCAGATGCAAAAATTTTGTTATATAAGTTTATTAAAAATAATTTGCCTGCAGGAGGTAAGTAATAAATCATGGAGTAGGTTATTCTATCTTTGCCCGGAGCAGTATCCTTTTTTTTTAAACAATGTTTCATTTCTTGCAAACTAAATGGTGATTCCAATAAACTATTACGAGATGTGAAAGAAGGTTGTTTGTTTGTTACTGTGTCAGGTGTTAAAGCACTTAACAACTCTTTTTGTTTAGTCTCAGATGGATAAGATTTTGTCTGTTTATAATCTTTGAACAAACGCATTTTCCGCCACATTTCAGACACAGAAATAGTCTCATTTATACTGCTGCAAAAATATTTCCAACTATTTGATCTAGCTTTACTTACCAAAGCGTGAGCTTCCTCAGTTCTATCCTCTAGAGTTTTGAGATTACTAGGAGTAGGATTACGTCTAAATATACTCAAAGCTAGTCTACGTTTAGCTACTGCTCTGGACAATGATGGATCCCAATAATCCTTAGGTTTAAAATTACCGGCCGGATTGGTACAGATCTTTGTCTCAGGAATATTTTTACTGGCTGACCGATTAATGTGATCCTCAAAATAATCATATTGAATTTGAATATCTTCAAATTGATCAAAATCGGAAAATGGGTGTTAAAGATTTTCGCTGAACGTTTTCCAGTCTGCTTTTTTATAGTTGCGTTTTTTAATATAATCTTTTGATTCAAAATAGTTAAGTGTTATTTTAATAATAAGGTGATCACTTCCTAGATTTTCATTGAATATTTTCCAATCACAATTTATTGCTATATCTGAGGATGCAAACGTAATATCAGGTGAGGACCTCTTCACTAAACCATTCACTAATTTAACCCTAGTAAAATCGCCATTATTTAAAGAAATCCAGTCATTTTCCAGTGAAGAATCTAACAGTTGAGTTCCTCTTTGATCTATTTTGTAAGACCAATTCGTATGGTGCCCATTAAAATCCTCTGCAATCAAAGTCTTTTTGAGATCTAAATTAAACAGCTCATCCCAGTCGGCAGAACGTGTAACTACAGAAGGAGGGCAGTAAATTTAAATTATATTTTCAAGACTTTTACAATTTAAAACTTTGACGTGAATAATTTCTATGCCTGGGTTTGATATATTAATAGGACTTATTTGCGTATGCAATGATTTATGAATTATAATGGCAACTCCTCCATAAGAATCTAGTCTATCCTTTCTAAATATATTGTAACCAGTTAAATTAAAGTTGACATTTGAATCAAGCCATGTTTCGCTCAAAACAGCAATGTGAATTTTTTCCTGGTTTAAAAATATTTCAAAACTATTTAATTTGGGTCTTAGACTTTGTGCATTCCACTGAGATATTTTTAACGACATCTCTTTTGGTGAACTATCCATCATTTTTAGCTACAAATAAGTTTAGTACATCTCTGTCCATAAAACTACCAAGCAACCATAATTTAACTTCCTCAAATATTATTTTAAACACCGACTTCATTTTGTCCATTAGATTCTGCTCATTCGAAAACACAATTTCCATAATACTTCTCCAAATTTTCCTCCATTGAAATTTCCTCTCAGTTGTTTCTCTCTTTTCTTCCTCATGATATTGAATATTTCCTAAATTTTCTGTAGGCACCGATTTATTAGTGTCGTCATGAACATTTTTGTAATTCCGCTTCTTAGGGTTATTTGATCCTTCTTTTCGGATTTTACAAGTTTTATTTCTCACTACTGTCGCGTAATCTTCTTGTCTTTCTTCTGAAATAACTTGTTCAACATCTATAGTTTGTTCTGTATGGTCAACCTGTTCCCCAGATAGCTCTTTAAAAAAGTTATTATTTGTAGGACTACAGCTCACATCCGTTTGTTCCAGGAAAACTAGCTTGTTAGATTTCTTTTTTCCATTAATGTATATCTCCAACGCGTTTTTGTATGTGGTATTTTCCAAACTCATGATAACACGAATCCTCGTCTCTTTAATAAAATACGGGCATATTTTGCTAATAGCCATATGAGGACCATTACAATTCAAACATATAAAACTTTGTGTCTCACAATTGATGTGGTCTTTTCCACTTCTGGGCAAAGGTTTTTATTTATTGGACAAAACTTTTTAGGATGGCCAAACTTCCAACATCCTGAGCACTGGGTCACGGGAAAAACATATTTGTCAACTCTAAATCTACATCCATATGCATGTACATACTCTGGAACAGTCTGGCCTTTAAAAGCTAACCTAACGGACTCACTGTCAATCCATTTACCCAAATCGTTCAAGCGTCGTAACCTTCTGACAGACACAACTTCGAATGTGCTACTGAATGATTCTAATATTTCCTCATCAGTAATATTTAAATCAACCCCTTTAATTAACCCACAAGATAGGTCAACCTCATCAGTAAATTGAGCTCTAATATTAAGGTCCTTGTTTTTAGGAAAATTCAGTAATTTTGCAGCTTGTTTTCTATCATCAAACTGCACAAATACTTTGTAAGGGCTTTTGTATTTGATCCTAATGATATTTTGAATATTTCCGTTTCTTAACCACTTAGCCAAGGCCATCTGTTTTGGTAAGACTTGTAATGAGGTCAAACATATCTCACACGTACCATTTGTTAAAATGTAAGTTTTCTCCGCGGCGTCACTACTCGAAAATTGGTTATTTTTATTCAATTCTAACCTGAATGAGCTAAAATTACCATTCGATGTGCTTCTAATAAGTTTCTTTGGTCGTCTCCTGTTAACTGTAGTAAAACTTTCTTCACTACTATCTTCACTCTTATCCCTAGATCTTTTTTCTGATCTTGTAGTAACTTGTTGGTCAAAATCCATCGTCCCCGTCAACATCGAAATCTCACGCTCGCAATTCTTTATTATTTCTGAATCACTTGTATCGGTCAGCGCATCTTCATATTTTGTACTTCCACCTTCCTCCATTGTCACCGTTAGCGGGAGCAGCCGCACCGAACAAATTTAACTTTATCACTGATCGGAATGTTTGCCGATAAACACGTGCGCACAAAACCCCGCTACACACGTAAAAACAATTATAATATTAAATTATAATACCCGGTATCCATTTGAAAACCATTTCGCACGACATGCCAATCTTATGATAGAATTCGAATTTTGAACTGTCCCCCTAATATTATAATTAGAAAATGACGAGTTTTGGAGCAAGGGGGTTTACAATTTTGTTATTAGTTTTTAACAACTACTTTCAACAGGCTTAATATAACTTTTTCGGTATCTTATGTTAACCCTTCATTTATTAATTTTAGCATTTTGTCTGGGCTCACACGTCCATCGTTTTTTTTTTTTTAATTTGAATGTGCCGTACCGAAACCAGGTCAAAATTAAAGCCGCGCACCAAAATTGGTCGTTATAATTCGACTGGACATCAATAAATCTGTCTAAACAAAGGAGCCTCTCTATAAATAACCTCAGGTCAAACTGCCCCAAGTGTCTGCCTTCCATGTCTGATTTATGACCTCCCAGGGCATCCCTAAGATTTGGCTATAAAACACCTTTTTGAGAAAGGTTAAGCGCATGGGTAGGGTCGAAGAGTTATGCGACTTCTCAATTTTGTTTCTTAATCGTTTCGTACTCGAATGATAAGTGTAGTATCTGAATAGTCCCGCTAATCAAGTCATAAAATTTTATAAAGATTGTTTTAGATTTCAAAAGATAACGTTTTTATTTTAACGGCTTTTGTCTAGCAGTAGGATAGTCCTAGTAAAAAGCAGATTACTAAGACACTAGAGTGGATTTTCTCCTCAATACAATATTTTGGAACTGAATATGACCTATGAGTCACCACTAGAGCCACTGAATTCGATCCTCAGCCACTCCCATACATTCTTCCCCAGCTACATCAGTGAGTGACTCATGGATAAAATGTAACCCAAAAGTAAATAAATACCTTATCTTCTAGCCACAAAGTTCAGATGAGTGTGAAAATTGTAAACATTTTCAAAGAAATTAATGAACGGTAAGAAAGTCAATTCATAATCCTTCGTCAGTCTAAGCTCTAAGCTGACGTTCTAAGTTTTGACTTAGCTATTAAAATGTCAACAACTTCTGCCACACACAACTTAAACAAGGCAAACTCAAAGCTTTCTCTTAGTACATAATCTCTTTGTCACACTGACTGAAAGTTAAATCAAATCTTATTCAAATAATACGTTGGTACTATTCTTGGGTACAGATGCAAGTTTGCTACTAAAGTCAATCAATACGTAGCCACGACGTTTTTAATACGAGATGACGCCGCTGACATAGCTGGTGCCGCCTGATGTACTCGTAAACTCGTGCATAATAACTACACACTCACTATGCCGATGTGAAACGCACAGAAAATTGGACACATTCGAGAAACATACTGGCTTTTACATGCCACGACGAGTCACAAAGATGCTACTAGCAAAGCGACAGACGGATGTGAGGCGCGCGCGTGTTGCTTGACGCATGTCGTGTCGCAAGTCGCATTGTTAGAGGTCGTTGTTGGGACCTTCACTTGCACATCTAAGCGTTTTTCTTTCAACTTTTTGGTGCTTTAAACATGCGTCTTCTGCTCCCATTAAAAAGTCGACAGCAAACCTTAAACCTCTACATCCTCCGAAGCCACGTATGTTCCCAAAGGATATTTTATTAAACTTTTAATGCTCTTTAAAAGACGCGAGTGCCATTTGCGGCTAGTGCCTTTGTAGATATCACCGGGGCTAAACTGAATAGGCTAGGCGTATTTTACGTATCTGGCAGCTTTGAGATTTACATTAGACACCGAATAAAATTCTAGAAAATCTACTTCATCATGTTTACGACCTAAAACCTTGATAAAACTGACTAGAATCTATGAGAAAAATATTTCATCTGCGCCTACTTTGAAACTTTTTTGTTTGCTTAATGATTTGGAAAATAGTATTAAATGCTGATAGTTTTATGAATCGAGTCAGAAATTAAATGCTGATAGTTTTATGAATGGAGTCAGAAATTAGTCTGAACCTAACGACCCCACCAATAGTTGATACAGAATTCGGCATAAGTTTTTTTTTTTTTAAACGATCGAGTTATTTAGCCCATTTGACGACTCATTCGTATCGGAAAATTGTTTTGGACAATGAAAAATTAATGCTTCTGTCCTAAAGGCATGTTTTAATCAAGTTTGGGGTGTGTTTTTTGAGGCATAGTTAATTTTATGGCATATTCGTTACAAAATTGGAAGAAAAATATATTTCGACCGAGTTTTATCGAAGGAGTTTGACATTGATACTATTAATAATGAAGTACAGTTTCGCAATAAGAGACAAGGTTATCGTGTAACACAAAAGGCGGTTTTCAGCCAAAACTAGAGCCGACCAAAACAGAATAAATTAATCTAACTAAAATCCTCTTCTTCCCAGCGCACAAAATCGATAACCACCGCCGATTACACAACAGACTAATCATAGACCAATCCTAACCGTCTAAAATGGTATTCCGTCGACATAAGAGGAGGGCTAAAACAAAACAGTCTGCCCGGTGTTTCTCTGGCTGTCTCGTTAGAAAGCGAGCTTTAATTACTGAGATACCTCTCGACAACCGACAGGCAAAAATCCTCACACATTGGGTCCAAGGTTGGATGAATATTCTTCTTATTATGATTCCTTTAAAAGTTGGATGTTGGTCCTACAGTTGGTTGAAAGGCGCCAAGCATCGTTAGTCTGTGGCATGTTTAATTTTCCATAGAGATTTTACGTCAACTTCGAATTCCAAACGTTCTGTTAACTTTCGTTTGTGGCCGTCCCGATTTGAATTTCGAATTTAGTCAAATGTTGTTTTTTTGGATTTAAAATTTTTATCAGTGCGGCGCTTCATATTAGTTTAATGAAAAGTTTAATGCCAGATTAGTAGGAATTTTGTTTTTATCTAATACTCATTGTATATTGTGTAGTGTTATTTAATACTTACAAAAAAACTATTTGGTTTTTTGCATGCATATCAAATTGTCACATAACATAAAGAGGAAATCGAGAAGATCACTTAATTGTTAAAGTTAAAATTACCGGAAGTTTAACCAATTTGAATCCCTTCTCCAAATAAAGTTTTATTGTTATTCGCAGTAAGACCATTCAAATTTAATAGAATACTTAGGGATATTATATTTTTTACTTAAGAACAACTCCATAATATGAAAATGTATAAAAGTTGGTTTTCTTTATAATGTTTACTCATTTTCCTTCAAAATGGGAATATTCTTTTGCAAGTGCGACTGAACCGCGATTTAGATTAATCTGTCAATTAATTTTGTCTTCACAAAATATAACGATATCTTCTCTCAATCTGTGTAGTATTACAGATAAAAGACACAAATTTGGGATGATCCAAATTTCGGAAAAGCTGGATTTATTTCCTTTTTACAGAAAATTCGGAAATCTCTATTTGGAAATATTTTGTAGAAAATTATAATTTGCGTTTTGTAAACATTACTATTATATTGTATATTTATATAGGAAATTTCTTTAAATAATGTCGTTCGTTAACTTTAGAACCAAATATATCTACGCCAATATTTGGGAAATGATTGAAAGATTTACAATCTCGTATTTTGGTAACCTAATATCTTTCAATAAGTCCCCACATAACAAGGCAGTTATGATAATGTAATGATAACAAACACTTTAATAAACATCGTTATGATCTGACCAATCGCAGGCTTTCGTAAAACGTAAATACTTTATATCAATTACACCATTTTCATATAAATGTAAATCTTTAAAAATGTTTTCTTACTGCACATGTTTTGTGGACAGTGTTTACTGCATGCGAATATAGCCCATATTTTAAAGGCATAACGGGCGAAGTAAAACCATTAAAGCGATTTATATTGCACAGTTGAGCATACGCAATAATGCGTTTTATTGCATGGAAAGGATTTTTACAGCTTCACCAATATGCGGTAGGAGGGATTTTGCTGAAGTTTTCGCACACAATTATTTGCAAAGCACACCAAATTTATTAAAGGCTAAACGTTTTTATTAGGGCTTTACGAGAACACACTAGAAGACCAAATGGTTTGTAATTCCACCGTATTTTACGGCACTACATATAAATTTCTCCGTTCATTAATTCGCCATAAACACTGTCTCAAACATTGTGTTGGAGGAAAACAGCCAGTGTGGAGCGTACTAAAAATAAAAAAATGGCGGCGGCAGAAATTTGGAGGCTGTTCGCTTCGCAGCGACAAACTTCGCACGACTATAAATGTGACTAGTTTCTTCATCATTAACTGTATTTCTTTTATTTGTTACTTTTATTTATTAAATCACTCATCGATGTCGTACAACGGGTTTAGAAAGTTTTCGAACAGCCTTCACTGATTCCGCCATTTTGTGAAACGTGTCGCTTTATTTTCTCCGTTATTATTGCTTTTGGGGTGTTTTGTACTATCGCAACTGTTCGAAAACTTTGCACTGTTTTATATTTTAGTTTGTTGTTTTTGTTTGAAACTTCATTGTAGTTTGTGAATAATATTTATTTGATTATAATTGACTGTAGCAACTCTGTTTGACTTTTAATTTCGACACCTCAATTTTTATTTAGTTTTAACACCGTTTTTAATGCAACCGATAAAATACGCTTTAAGTAATACAATTACAAGCTGTAACTAAATATAAACGTGTACATTTTCCTTCAGGTACATTTTCACAATAGTGAGCTATTTGATTGGCGTGTTCATATTCGCCACTATAGTGGGACAAGTGGGGAATGTCATCACAAACAGGAATGCCAACCGGTTGGAGTTTGAGAGACTTCTGGATGGCGCCAAAACTTACATGCGACATCATAAGGTAAGTACAACTATACAAGGATTTTTTGGCGTGTGTTTAATATTGTAATGAACTCCACAATCTCGTCATTCGAAAGCCAAAAGATCCTTGTGTACAATATAATAAATTGCAAGTGAAATTACGCACAGCAAAAATGCAAGCATTATAGCTGAATGTCTCGTGTCAATCAATGCCATAAATAATGCCAAAGCAGAATTCATCTACACATATAATAAAATACGTGTAATATTTTCAATATGATACCACGAAAGAGAAGAAATCCGATATTCTCCAAATAGATAGACTTTTTCAGTGATACAGAAAATATATCAAAATATCAAGTATGCTGTGACACAGAATTTTAAGCTAAATTAAAAACTCTGTTGCTGAAAACTTGCTGGAAACTTATTTGACTGAATCACCATATTAACAAACGGCTAACAATTTCTATTCGGGGGGGTGTCACCTTGTTTCGCAGACTGAAGTTTCACAGAATTTCGTTTCACAGAAAATGTTTCACATACTAATTTGTCCTCGTATTTTTATTTCAACTACTATTTACTTGAATGAAACATATTTTACAGAAACACAACTCAATTAATTTTATGATCACTTTTTTTTATTATCAAACTTATCAAACAGTAGAATTATTTTTTACCGAATATTGTTTGTTCGATGTATGTTTCCATGGTATTTTATTTCAACGAAATTTTAACCATTGTTTTTAAAAGTCAATATGTTGCGCTACAAAAGTTAGTGACAGAAACGAATGGCTGCAAAACCGACTCCACGTAGTCTTGGTTGCCCTACCCCTAGAGTGTAATTTAAGCCCGCGTAGGCGCGGAGGGCGAACGGCCCGCGAGCTGAGGAGCAGGTGGTTTCTAACGGTCGCCGCCGCGGCTGAAGCTTAGCAAGCCGAAGCTGCGGTGGTGAGCGTTAATACCATCTGCGACGATAAGCAGCGTGGGGCCGCCGGAACCCCGCAGCGCCGGAGCCGTGACAGAAACCATGCCTGTTGCATGTTGCATGCTCGCTTGCATGCTTGCTTGCACGCTGCAAGTTGCATGTTTGCTTGCATGATGCATGCTTGCTTGCTTGATGCATGCAACATGCAACAGATATGGACACTATTAGTGAGAATAATAAGATGATTTTCCTGCTTCACAAGAATTACCCGCATTATTATTGTAAACTCGGTGTTGTAATTTTATAGGAGGGTATGCATTTTATCAAAGGTATACATTGAAACGTTTACAAACTGTCATTCGATTAAATGTTATTCTTGGTAACAAGTTTTATGTGAAACAAACAATATGTGGATAAAAAATATTTGATTTGTTATTCTATGATATGAATACTCTAACATTCAACTTTATTTAAAACAAAAATCGGTGATTTAAATTTCATCACAGCAAGTATTCTGCGTATTGATTATTCTATGAAATGATAATATGAGAAACAATTTATGTGAAACGCAGTTCGATTAAACAATTAGCGATGAAACAACGCACAACCATTCGGGGGGCTAGCACGAGTTTTATCACTAACAAACCCTACTTGATCGCGTCAAAGCAAACATTAATCTCTGTGGTATACTTCCCTAAATAGTTTTTTCTCTATTGTCAGCGTTCCGCGCAGGTTCAGTTTCAGTTATAGTTGAAGTTTACGTTAGAAAGATCGAATCGGTATAAAACCTTACATCATGCACTTTGAACAATATTTCGTTAACAGGAATCATCACGTAAGTAATCCTTTCCGTGCAGCAACGAGCAGCGAAACAGCGATATCTTGATGCTAAAATCAACCCTACTGCACTAAATCCCTCAAGCCACTGGACCAAAAAATCCTGTATCACATAACTCTGTAATACATTTACCAGGTGCCAGGTGGCATGAAGCGGCGGGTACTGCGATGGTATGACTACTCCTGGTCGAGGGGGCGCATTCAGGGGGGAGGGGACATCAATACAGCGCTGGGACTGTTGCCTGATAAGCTGAAGACGGAACTCGCCTTGCATGTTAACCTGAGTGTGCTGAAGAAGGTATTGTACTGAAATATTCGTGGTTATGCTTAAGTTTAAAGTGGCCGTTTTCAGAAAAGTGTCACCTAAAGTAATGCCTTAATTAAATCGAGCTATAAAATTTTCAACGCACCGTTGATAATTCAATAGTTCCTTTTAGTAGCGCGATGGTCGGCAGCACAGAGTCCTGGGACGCGGTGGTGTCCTTCTGCGAAACCGTCATGTAGCTTTTCATTGTGCATATCACTTCAGGGAGAAATTTCCCGTTAGCTGAAATTGTATATTTCATCTGTTACCTATTGCCTAATTGAATTTCATTAAACTCGAAAATATTTAAGTCAGTGCCTTTATTTACCACCTTAATAAAACACTTTTTTTGTTTTTGGCCTTCACGGCTTACATTATTAAAGGCTTCATTGCCTTTAAATCTTTACTTGCATAAAGACGTAACCGTGCAGGGTAATTTTAAACAAGTTGCTAGCTACCTGAGAACAAGGGATGACCTGTATGCCCCAGTTGACACCGTAACTCGAGAAGGTCAGAACACATTCAACGGTTCTTTAATTTCCAGTCCGCTATAGAAATGAGATTTACATAAAATGTCTCTAGCTCTCTAGACTCGTAATTTTGTTTTTTCGCATTTATAGTTGGATCTTGATTAATGTAATTAGCTTTTTCAAGTTAAGTGTGTTAAGTTTTTAAGGGTGTTTATTCAATAAGAGTAAACACTACTCTATTCAACTTTGTTTTAATCAACAACCGGTGAAACTCAAGAGGCGTTTACTTCAAACTACAGAATTTCAGGATGACAGACCTAACGTTGTGTTATTCTAGCAGTGCTATGGTAGTCAAATCGACGGTCAACCCCACTTTTTAACCGACTTCCAAAAGGAGGAGATTTATATTTTTTTTTAAGTTCACCGATTTCTCCGCCAATGGTCCAATTTTAAAAATTCTTTTTTTTATTCGATAGCCTATACTCCTGAGGTGGTCCCATTGACACCATGTTAGAATCTGATCATCGGATACCAGGGAAATCGAGAGCAACCCTCAAATTTAATAGGCACTATCACATTTTAGTGCTTGATAATCATCATCTCATGATGCTGAGCTGATGATGGAAGGTATAAGTCAGGATCTGATGATAGGATCCCAGGAAAATGGGCAACACTCAAATTTTATGGGCAGTGTTTGAAACAGTATACTTCCCATGTGATCCCATGGTCATCAAGGTCACGATCTGATGATGGGATCCCAGACAAATGGGCAAAAATCCAATTTTATCGGCATTGTTTGAAACAGTATACTTGCCATGTGATCCCATGGTCATCAAACTCAGGATCTGATGAGGGGATCCTGGAAAAGTCGAGGGAACTCTCCAAATTTTATAGGCATACATAGGCTTTATGCTTGGTAATCATTATTTAATGTTGCTGAGCTGATAATGAAAGGTATAAGTCGCGATCCGATGATGGGATATCAGGAAAATCAAGAACAAGAGGAGGTTATCGATTCGTCTGAATGTTTAGTGTGCATGTTCAGCGATATCTTTGCCAATTGTGAACCAATTTCGAGGTTTATTTATTGTTTGGAAGAATATTATTCCGCGGTGGCCCGGTTAAATTTCGCGAAGATGTGATTCGGATTTTATAATAGACGTCAAATCTGTCGTGATTTTTGCAATCGCTTGGATATTTATTAAAAATGTTGTATAGGATATTATAACTGAAAATGGATAATAAAACTATTTTGCAAAAAAATAAAAACTGACTTCAAAAACACAAATAGTGGCTTTAGAAGTCGGTGGCAAAAAAACTCAATCAATGAAACAGAAGTCACCGACTTCATAAGCTAAAAGTTGTTTTCCACTATTTGTGTTTTTGAAGTCGGTTTTTATTTTTTTACCAAACTGTTTTTAGTTAACGAGTTTCATCTCTTTCTGTCCACTTTCAATCATCAGATTATATAGAAAAATATTTTGTGTAGTGGACAATTTTTCATTCATAGAGAAACACATAAACACTTCCTTAAGACATAGACAAGCAAATTACTTTCAAAGTTTTTTTTTTTGTATTTCTTTTCCCTACCAACTTTTTTCACTTATCCGTCATCATTATCGCTCATAGATTTTCACGTTGTCTATGCCCTGTTGATACTTTACATTTTTTTCCTAGGTGACAATATTTCAAGAATGTCAACCAGAATTCCTGCACGATCTCGTGTTGAAAATGAAAGCGTACATATTCACTCCCGGAGATTCCATTTGTAGAAAAGGTAAGTCGTAAAAACGTGCGGAACGATGAGCTGAAAGATCCCGTCGTATTTCTTTTGAGAGAAAACGTATGATGGAAATAAAAAAAGATCTTGTAGAATCCTTTCACAGTGTTTTATCTCTGACCTTACAATACCTCTGAGCTTATTTTTTTTAATACAATTATTCTAATATCCTTGAAACTGACAGTGATCCTTAGTCGATTTTCAAAAAGTTTGCTGTTAGTTTTTTGTCAGAGCTTGACTATTTGCGAAAATATTGTTATGTCATTGACTTCAATTTGTTTAAAAAGTTAAACGTTTTGTTTTGTTTGCCCGCGACTTCGCTCGTGTAAATTTGGCAATAATCGTCTCGGACACGTGGCGCCATCTATTATGATAATAACGTTATTGTTGTTTTCCTCGGGAGCAGTACTTTTTTCGGGATGAAAGGTCCTCTGTCCGTTTCGCACAGATACGGACAGAGGGTACCTGTACCTGACAACATCAGACAGATCAGTTCAAATGTTTAGGCGTGAAGAGTTATCAAAGAAACAAATTTACATGCACATTTATAATAGTTAGGGTAGGATTACAACATGCATAACATACCTACCTTTTTATTCTGCTATGCTCTTCATTGAAGACACAGAGGAGGCATAGAAAACCATGAACAGCTTTTTGAAAAATATAAACTCAGACAGAAGCAACACAAAATATAAAAACCTTAGCCTTTTCGTGTTTTACTTAACTTTACTTAAATTTCCACTCCGATTCAGGTGAGGTCGCCCGTGAAATGTTTATAATAGCCGATGGCATACTGGAAGTGATATCGGAACAAGGTCGTGTGCTCACTACCATGAAGGCAGGGGACTTCTTCGGCGAGATCGGGATTTTAAACCTCGATGGACTGAATAAGTAAGTCACTTCGAAATTATTTAGGTTTTATATCCATGTTTAGTTGGTCAGCATTGTGATGCTGAGTAATGGTCGTTTGGTGTGACGTGGTGGATCTTTTTCCCCTACTTATTCCTTGTGTGCTTTCTTATGTTTTACGTTTTTTTTTTTAGCGTAAATAAATGGTTTTAAGGTGTGTTGAGACTTCTACTAAAAAATATAAATTGAGCTTTATGCCTCATTCAAAACCAAAGTACATAACATACTGATGATTTTTGAGAAAACCCGGACTTGATTTTATAGGGTTTAAGAATAAAGTTTTTTTTTTAATTACGTCATTATGCAGCAGCATATGCCGCTAATCGATACGTCACGTTGGTCGCGATATCTGCGGCACCCTAGAATTTATGGAAATTGAGGTGGCAAAGAAAGTGTTAATTATTTTTTGAAAATTGTTTCATCCACCTTTATTTTTAATAGCACGTCTGTTTACAGTAAGCTATTCAAAGCTTTATGAATATGTAACTACATTCCAGCGAACTTTTCAATATCTAAGCTTTATGAATATGTAACTACATTCCAGCGAACTTTTCAATATCTATTTAAACTATATTAAAGTACCTACTATTTGCACCTTTCAGTTCCTTAAAATGTATTCAGGGTTTGCAATTTGTATTCAATTTATTGTATAACCACTAGTTTTTTATTTGAGTTATATTCTATTTCTTTGCCTCCGCAATCTAGTGGTCTAAGTGGTCACAGCGCTGCTCCATGAGGTCCTGGATGCAATGGTCCTGCAACACCACCACCACCGCAGCTCGTACGATCATTTCTTATTAATTGGTATCCAGGCAAGGAATAGGATGTGGACGGAAGGCATGGCTTCAGCCACGATTCAAAAACAAGGATTGCATGGATGATCTTACACTCAAGTGTTACTGGGTATTTTCATCGAGAATTTCTTAGTAACAGCCCAAGGGATTTTTTTGTGCCATTTCATGCCAATATGCTTGTCCTCTATTACACAGGACTTCAATAAAACTGGCGAAATACTGGTGTAGGGAATTAGGTGCTATAGGCACACCATTGAGTAACCATTGAATGAGTTTATCCGCGATGATGGGCTTATGTTTACTCAAGTATCTCATTTTAATTATTTGTTCTTCTTTTTAGACGTACAGCCGATGTTCGATCAGTAGGATATTCCGAACTCTTTTCATTATCTCGAGAAGACGTGCTCGCAGCAATGAAAGACTACCCAGAGGCCCAGGATATTCTCCAGACCCTCGGAAGGAAGCGCCTACAAGAAGCTAAGAATATGTCCAAGAAATGCAAAGGTAACCAGTGACTCTAACGTTATAGCATTTATATCCGACGGTGACCTTACTGAAAAGGTCACACCAGGGTAAATGTAAAATCTACCAAGAAAGAGGTAAATATGAATGTATTTATAAGGATCCTTTCTTGACCCATAAACGAATTCTCAGTAGGAGGAAATTAAATTTAAATCTCAATTTACTCAAAATTTAAATAATTTTAAGACTGAATTGGTAGTAGAGTTTGTAAAAAGAATCCTATTAAAAACTTTAGGAAGGAAGCCCCGTCAAGACGCTAAAACAGTCTCGAAGAAAGTAAAAGGTGAGAACCAATCAAATAATATTAAGTTGCTCTTCCAAAAGCGACTGCATCCGCAAGCCGCAGGCGCAACGTCACGCGCCTTCCAATCGCAATGATAGACCGCACTGATACGACTGGATTCTATGCAACTCTATGAAATACATCTTTACATGACGTTATTTCCGCCTGTTTCATTTTCGACGTTGCTACTGCGGCTTGTAAATCTATCACTACAATTAGCGGTTTACAAAACACAATGCCTCTCTCATACACACAAATCTACCGCACACCCTTAGTATGGAGCGGGACCGGCTCAACCAGGCAGTATCTACAGATGGAGGTTAACATCCTCAGCAGGGAGCGACCCTGCTAAACACAGATGCATTCACACAAATAGACAAACTGCGCTCTTAACACTGGCCTCAGGCCAAGCCTGGCTTCCTTATGAACATGTCTGTACTGACGGACACCATACGACCAAGGTCTATATCCATAACCCGCCAGCTGTTACCATAAGGGGCGCTTTGTGACATAAACACTCTACAATTGCATTCGCTTTTGGAAAAGTACATTTAGAAGATTTTTTATTGCCTAATGGACTCGATGCCGAAAGGCCAAAAAGCTTAAAATACGTTAGCAAAAAGGCAAAGGTAAACAGGAAGGATAATAATGATCCCAATTCTGATGACCCGGGAACTAATTAAGAGTGGGAGGAAGCCGAAATAAATATACATGACAAAAAGGTCAAACATTTCGATAGTGGGAATATGAAGTGACGTAAGGGGTATTGAACGTGCTGGATTTACAACTTTCGGCGTTGGGCCGAACGTTGCAAATTGAACAAGCGATCAAAGTATCTTATGGCATTTCAAATGTCCACATGGATTTATGCAAAGTTGGCATCACATCAGATAAATAAATCCCTAAAAACTATTAACATCCTTATATAAATCTGAATATTTGTTTATTTATGCCTATATTTGCTAATAAGAAATCTTATTTCCGACATTCCCGAAGTGAAATATTAATTAAGTGTCTTTTCTAGGCGAGATAAGTCCAGAAAAGTTGTCTGGCGACGACAGTACATCTAAGAGGATCGTACACAAACTACGGAGCGACGTCAAGGTACACTAGTTTAAGTAGTAGCTATCGATTTAGTAGCAAAAGCAGTATTTTGAGGTAAAAGCTCAGTTACGTCAAGCTAAGTTGATACTCGCCAGGGAGTGGAATTGAAGAATGAAAATCGCGTTAATTTTTTATGTTGGTCAAAATGTAATTCGGGACCGTAACTGAATTACGTACTTGCAGAATTAGAATCGTCAAATACCACCTCTAGGTTAGTCAGTCAGTCTAATTTAGAATTGGCCTCATATTATGTCATGAATTCATGATATAGTCACCCAAAGGGCAATTTAAACCTAGAGAGATGCATTGATTATAATTTCTAACATTCTGTTATTACTTATTTATTGCAGCCGCGAATCACATATTAATGATCAACATACCTATAACAACATAATTTGATACAAACCGGCAATTTGACCGAAAATTTAACATTTTCAATTTAATATGCTACCCTGGCGCTTTTGTCTCAGAGTAACCATCGAACCCCATTCGACGAATTAATTAATGAACGGAATAATAATTTCAGGCAAAATGATGCAAATCGTAGTTTACATTTCATGCCATTAGAATTTGAAAGCTGTAATTTAGAAACAAACATGGTCGTGTAATGAAAGGCTCTAAAACCCAACTGTGATAGCAGTAGATTTGTGCTGGTTCATTTGAGTTTAATTTACACTGACAATTACAAAATTAACCGTGACATGATTGGTTGGTAGGAACGTTTCTATTGCAGATTATTTAGAAAATAGTTAAAAGTTAATTAGTTCGAATGATAGATCATTTGGGGTATTATTATTCCGTCAAACAATTATTTTATAAACGATGACGATTTAGTCACCTGCATCTGATACGGATGTGATTCTACCAACCAATAGCTAACACTGTGAAAATCACAAAAAATATACCTACCTGTGATTAAGCCTGGGTACTGGTCTACTGTTGTTTAGGTTTTTTTAGGTATAAGCTATGAAGTTTAGTATCGAAAAAGGCTGACCCTTTTGACGGCTAAAGATGACTCGCCTGACTGTAGTAAATCCATAATTGGTCGCTCCTAAATAGTTACGTTAAAGGTAGCGGGTTTGGCGTGCGTGACAAAATAACAATTATGCTCGATATTTGATCATAAAGGACACGTATTTTTATGAAGGTAACGGGTACTTCAGCGCGCAAAATGCACAGTTTAAAAAGTTCTAAACCTTCAAAGTTGCGCTGGGTTGTGTATCACCCCATGACCGAGCAATTTAGGGTTAAGAAGACTTGTGTCCTTCACAATAGCTTTCATGGTAACTGACCTTTCCCAGGGCATCCGTAACGCCATCCGCAGCAGATCCCGTGTGGGGCGTAGATCAGGAGAATCTTTGGAACTAGCCGCTTTAGCTGGTGCCGAAAGGGCTGGCACCACTGAAGGAAAAATGTTGAGGAGAATGCCAAGAGTCGAGAGCGATGACTCCGCTCATCCGCAGAATCAAGAAGTAAGTCATTTTAAAACGCATTAAAGTTGGAGAGTGGAGCCCCACTCTCCAACTTTAATGCGTTTTAAGTAATACCACAGTATAAAGATGACCAGTACCCTTACCAAGCCTGACATCGAATACTACGATACGAATACCAATAGATTTAGAGTTGTCAACCAAAATTTTAGTAAAAACACACAAAGGTCGCAAATAAAAGTCACTACTACTGTTAAGTTACTACTTGTCTCGATTTGGCAGCCCGACTAAACTGATGACTGGTTTCCGTGTAAACGCATTGTATATTAAGTCGATCCGATCATGTTAATAATAATGTACTCACTATTTAGTTACTCTGATTGTCACTTGTGTCATACTTGATGATGCACATTTTCTAACTGCTGCAATTTCAGGACAATAATGGTGAGACTACGTCTGGTAGCAAAGACGGCGAGAAATGCATATCACCAATCGGAGCCGGTCTACCGCTACTATCGCGATTAAAGCTACTCAAAGAAAAACAGGTAGAAATTTTGTGCCTTTCTCAACATACACGTACATTTAGAAGTTTGGATGAAATCTACTATGATTAGTTTATTTCAGGATCGCGAAGAAAAAGTAGCCAAACAAAGGCATTCCACATCGTCAGTACTATCTCTAACACCTCAACCCACTCCTTCAACCAGTTCAGCTCCAGACATAGAACCTGAAGTCATAGGAGCTGGTCTTCCACTCATTCAAAGGTTGCTATTACTTAAAGCTAAAGAAGAGAGGGACAAAAACCAACTAACACCGACAATGAGTAATCAACCTTCTAGTTCCGACACAATCAGCCCCACTTCCATCAAAAGCCCATTAAGTCCTACGATAAAAACGGTAAGTCCAATCAGAAAAGCTTCCGATTCAAGTTCTCCGGGTAAACTTCACAGTCCAACTACAAAAACATCGAGGAAAAATTCGTCTGGGTCAAGTGACGGAGCATCTCGACCAAAAGTTAGCTTTAGAGATAAAATATTACAAGTGCAAAGTGACGGTACCGCAGTCTGTCAACCACTCCATAAAGACACAACTGAAAAACCTGCAGCCGTGGTCGAACCCACACCGAAAACAGAAAGCAACCTCATTTCGATACCACATTCTGTTGTTAGCAAAATTAAATCCCCAGCAAAAGCAGTAGGTTCGACATTCCGAGATAAACTAAAACTGCTACAAAGTGGACCAAAAGAAACAGAAACGCAGGCCCCAGAAAAACTTAAACCAGTTACAACAGAAAAAGCTCCAGTAGAAATAAGTCCTATGCCAGCAGCTGAAGTTAAAGAAGAACCGAAAAGTAAAAAGCCATGGACGAAACTCAAAAAGGCAGCTATTTTAGGGGAATCAAAAAGCCAGAGCAAAACTAGTTTAGAAGAAAAGAAAGATGAAAGTATAAGTACGAGTAGTGAGAAAAAAGATGAAGGAATAGCGGAGGCGGTTGTAAATATATGTGTGCCTATAGTTACGACGGCAGAGCTTGTTAAAATAGACAATAATAATGTTGAAGTTGCTAGTGATAGTGATAAAGATAAACCTAAGCTTTGCTTAACAGGCCCTTTGGAACCCGTCCAAGAGAAATCATTAGATTTATTAACTTTATCTCCAAAGAAAAAAGCTTCTAACGCCTCAAAACCATCTGAATGCAAGACACAAATCAACACACCAGGGATGCTCTTGCCCAAAGTGAAAAAGTATAGGTCAATAGACGATTTATCGCCTGAATATGGTGGACTACCTTTTGTCAAAAAGCTAAAAATTTTGAATGAACGTCAAAAATTAGCAGAACTAGAAAAAGTAGTTAAAATACGCAGTTCCAGTTTAGATTGCACGAGTTCGTCGGAAGATTTGCTTGGTGACACGTTAACTAGGAGTCATTCAGAAGGAAGCACTATGGATAAAAGAAAATTCAAGCGGAAATCTATCGATTCTTGCAGAAGTCATGAATCTAATGAAACCCTAGAAAGGAGAGAACTAAAGTCCATTTTAAAAAAACTCTCAGAAGATGTAACTCCATCTGAAAGTCCTGAGCGCAGTAATGAACTGAAAAGATTAATACGTGCTCCAACTTTAGAAGGATATGCAGCACGACATTCAAAGTTTGCCAAAAGTGTTACCTTTCATCGTCATACATTACCCTCACCGCCCGGCAGTGCGCCTGCTGACTTCCAAAATGATGACGTTTTCACGATGCCAGAAGTAACTGTTGATTCGATACCACAGATTTCTCCGCCACCGCCCCCTGAGGTTGAAGTAACTGCACCTGAATGTCTTAACAATCAAATCGCAAGATCAGCAGATGAGACTATACCACAAGACTATGTGTTGAACATAAAAGCAGAGTACGAACTGCAGCAAAACATTGACCCCATATTAGATTTAAAATCACTAAGACCTGAAGAAATTAAAGTACCTTCAGACAAACCTAAACTTACTTTAATATCAGCTGTTGCTAACCAAAAGAAATTACTGCGAGGTAATTATTTTGTCTAACAATCTACTGTCACGAGCACGAATATGTAAAAACAAAAAAAAAACACTTTCCTAAATATAAAAGCAATTCGCTTTTATATTTCGCGATAAATTACGATTGTAACATTGAGATAGGATTTATTTCATAATAATATGATTCCAAAATACTATGTTCGCAACAAGATAATCTTTTTTTAAAGTTGTTTAGTGTTTACATCTTGGTGCTCGTCTGTACACTTGTTTGGATTCAAACTTTTCCAATCAATAATTGACTAAGGTTTATATTCATTGACAGGCTCGATCGAAGAACAGGAATATTTTGGGGAAGTACTACTAGGTATCAAACAAGTTATTCAAGGGCACCTACATGATGTCCAAGGAAAATTCCAGGAAAGGTGAACATTGCTACTGCATTCTTTTTTATCTTTTTTAGCTTTAGCATTACTTTTAATCATCATAATCATGATCATCATTTCACCCGAAAGACGTCCACTGCTGGACATAGGCCTCCCCCAAGTGTCGCCACATTAACATTTTGGGGGGTTTTGCCATAATCGCCAAGCTTGGCAGGCGGGTTGGCGATCGCAGTACGGTTGTTACAAAAACACAAAGAACGCTGCTGCCCATTCTCTGGCAATTCCCTTAGTCGCCTCTTACTACACCCACGGGGAGATATCGGATGGTGCTATTCTTTACGTCCGACACCATACAGAACACTTTTAACTTTACTTACACTTTACTTACTTACTTTACACTTTTTACTTTTAATCATTGTTATAAATTCATAGTTTGAAATACCTTTTGAAATGTGTCTTACATTCAAGGTTCAACAGTTTAGAAAATGAAGTTCGGAAACGGGATGAAATAATAAGTCAGCTGCAGAAACGTATACAAGAGCTAGAAAGACTAGGAATGGCAGGCATAAGTCCGACCGCTCAACTACCGGGAGAGGACACCACGATAACCGGTGAAACGATAGAAGTGACTGCTACTAGTCTACCTGCATCTAAGAATGGAAGCTCGGGGAGTGAAGATGCTTCGGCTGCAGAAGAAGGATTCATGGTAAGAGAATTCATAGGGATGATATGGGTAATATAAGATATTCTGTTAAACAAATAAGTAAAAATGAAAAGCCTATGTACACTAACTTTGTGAATGTTACAGAGAGGAGACTCACTAGACACCGTATTCGCAACTTCCCCACCAACAGCAAGTGCTGACGAAGCGGACAGAGACAGATCACCAGATAGCGAACAAGCAGGCGCAAGGGAACTTTCACCCGAAGACCTCACTGAAGAAAATCTTAGAGAATTGACTGAAGGAATTGAACTATCAAAGCTATCATACGCAGAGCTACAAAGCTTAGCCGTATCCCTTTCGAGAGTTGACAAAACTTCGTCAAGCAGGGAACAGTGGACCGTGAGCAAATCGAAGAGATTAGATCTGAATCTTGATGGAAAAGCTGGAACCTATTCGAGGAAACGAGCGGCGAAATTAAAGCAGAGGAAGTCTTGGGAGGACCAGAGTGACCAGGAGAGTATGGAGATGCAAGACTTGACGAGGTAAGGAGATTGGTTTATCATATCATAAAGGAAATGTAGGTCCAAGCTCAACAAATTAGTGACAAGCTAGTAGTTGTGGTAAAAGTAAAATTACCAACAATTTGATTGTCAGTCTTGTAACCTTTCTCATTTTATTTTTAAAAACCGTAATTCCGTTTAATTCATTATTTTAAATGCAAATATCAGCTTGTAAATAAACATACTATCAGTTAATGGCTTTCGGATGTTGATTTGAGTAGATCAACATCCTATTAGTTATTATTCTTCAAGCTAATTTTCACACATATTATTAGCAACAAAAAAGATTACAACCTACAGACGACAGAAGCGATCCATCTTTCAGGCCCCTGTCTCCGCACACCACCTCAGAAGACCGCTCGCTCCTGAGCCCCGAACAGTCCAGCCTCCGCTCCAGTAGGAGACACTTCCACTTCTTCGGATCACACCTGGACACCACCAAATCGAAGATCAAGAAAACTCTTTCAGTGGATACGGGGATGCATCATACTGGGAAGAATGAGAGGAGTAAGTGTTAAATGATTTAGTCAGTACTTTGTCGTATAGTGTTTTATACAGAGGAGTCTTCAGCCGTACTCCGTCTCTTTTTAATGCGATTTTTCTGATGTTCAATGACACAGTTGGCGTTACCATACAGAAAGGCTATTCGGCAACGCGAATTATCTTAGACTACTCTAATTGATATGTTCAGGCATCTGTTTCCCAGAAGGGCGTCCGCGCCAACATCGCAAGTTCAGCTTGGGCTCGCTCTTCCATCGCAGTCAGTCGCACAAGCCCACGAACAACTGCAACGATATCGTGCTGGATATGGGCAGTGACTACAGCTGGAGTGACGCGTGAGTAGCGCCTTTTCTATTTGCAATTTTAATGTAATTGCTAACTTAACGCGACAAATCCAACAATTAGGGTTTTCTTAAATTAAAAATCATTTGTCTAGCATTGGCTGATGGCTTCAGCTAGATTCAGGTTCTAATTTTACCGGCAAGTCAAGAAAGTCCTTCTTAAAAGCTACAACTTCATCATCTTTTGTCTATTTACTAAATACTTGTAGGCAACTTCAACTGCACGATACCCAGGTCGATTCTCTGTCACTCTCATCCAGCCTGCTGCCAGCCACTCTACAATTTCATGTTAGACTGCAAGTACGGAACTTAAAAAAAAAACAAAAATTTCTTTCTCGTGAACATTCGACAGAGATCTTTATTGCTTGATATTTCCTCTAGAGCTTCAACATCATCAAGCAGTGATTCAGAGTCGTTACCTCGCACTCCAATGTTTGAAGAATTTGTGGAGAGTAGCTCCCGAAAAGGACGACCAAGCAGCTCTAGCCATGGCAGTTCATCGCCAATAAGAGGTAATTTATTAAATAGTACCTACACCTGCTTGCCTTTCTGTGTCCCGCTTTTGGGGGCTACGCGTTTTGCTTCATAATCTACTGCAAGATAACACTTGAAAATCTAGATAATTCGTCAAATCCTTTGTCGTGGATTCCAAAAAAAATAACACGATATGAAAAATTGCTATGTTGAAAATCGGTGAAGTATGACGTCTCTATTTCAAAAAGACCGTTCTAACTCTGGACAATTCTCGATTACAGGGTTACCCGGGAGTGGAGGGGATTGGGAGGTCATGATGCTAGCAGATGAACTCGAGAAGAGGGAAAGAGAAAAGGAGAGAGAAGACGCTAGGCGGCACCTCTATCCCACCACTCTCAGAGACTTGGAAGAGGTAAGATTTGTTAATAATGCTAGATTTCGAAAGATCGCAAATGTGAGAGGTTAACCACGCCAGGAACCCAAAACAAACTACATCAGGTAAAAAATAAAGAAAACTTTATAATGTTAAAATTCTTTATTCAATTTTCATTGCATTGGTAATATATTCCATTCATACATAGATTAATTCCTAATATTTTTTCTGCAGGAATCGGATACCCCTCAACGCGACGACAGTCCTGACGAGTACTCGAACATCGAAGACTCAAACTCTTCCTCCACCACGCACCTTCTCTCCCAGTCCATCAGCGATGCCTCTCAACGGTCGCTGGAGACCTCCTTCACCGAGCAGACGAGCAGACCAGGGAGGGAGCCGAGGCAGAGACGCGTTGGATCCGTGGGAGAACCGGTAAGGAATAAAGTAATAACTTTGCTTAGAGCACGGTTACAAGATTTTGTTTAAAAAAGTGTAATAGCTGTTTTTAAACAAACTCTTCTGGTTAGAAGACTAACGCTAGCACGGTTGTGCTAGCTAACCAGTGACTAAATGTGAAATCTCTTAGATTTATATTTTAATCGATTACTTTGCTCCAAGTCCAAATCTTTTTCAAATACGACAATCAGATCCCGCACCGTGCATATTGCGTCCTGGTGTTCTTACTCTAAGAACAGACAGCCCGTTTAGTTTACTTTAGTTATTTCCACAGCGTGATGTCGTACGGTATTCTCTTGTGGGGCAATGCCGCCGATATTCAGACAATATTTGTTTTGCAAAAAAGGGCAATTCGTTCAATATATAAATTAAGTCCCAGATACACCCTCAGAGAAAAATTTAAAGAGATTAATATTCTTACTGTGCCCTCTCAGTTTATTTATGAAAACCTTTTGTACGCCCATAAAAATATCAATTTGTTTAAAAAATACAGTGATATCCACAACATAAATACGAGGAACAAACACAAATTTGTTGTTCCTGCAACGAGGCTCAAAAAAGTAGGGGGTACGTTCAGATGCCAATGTATACGTTTTTACAATAAGCTTCCGAGCCATATTCAAGCACTAAACTTAAATAAATTCAAATCGTTTATAAAAAGGAAGCTATGCTTGAAAGACTACTATCATGTAAATTACTATCTCGAAGATAAAAAGGCTTGGGATTAAACTGCTCCAATGAAATTTGCTTTGTGACTTCGCTTGTTTATTGTTGATTCCTTTGTTTATTGTTAATTCCTTTATTTTATTTTATACACTGTGATATTTTTACCTTATTTTTTATTATTTTAGGTGACATTTACCGATTTGACATGAATACTTATCTCAGTATTTGATTATTTTTTTTACTTTACTTTTTATTATTTTGATGTGACATTTACTGATTTTACATTTATTGATTTGACATCAATATTTACTTTTTTTATTATTATTGTGACATTTATTGACATTCGTGATTTTTCAAAATTCATTTCGTTAATTATTATTAATTACATTTGATTATTGTGAATGTGAGGACCATGTAGGTCACATTTTATTTTTTCGTAATTTTTTGATCTTCTCCCACCACTATCTGGCAGTTTGAGTACTTTAAGCGACCTACCCAAATGTCCTTTCTTTGGTATTGTTCGTCGTTTCGTTGAGCTCCTTGAGTTATAAGTCGAGCTACACGATAACTGACAAATGCTTGCACTGACTGGACAGGTCCACTCAAATCTGTGTGGTTCTTTCTTCAAAAGACCATTTCAGACACGTATCTGCATAGTCCTCATGTGAGTTTGCCAAGACTTTGTCTGGACCTTAAAAGAGACTGTGACCTCTGAGTTTGTTTCGGCTGTTTCTTCTCAGAGTAGTCAGGTACGAAACACCGGCCCCATCTAGTTTAAAAAAAATGACGTGTAAAAGTGTTTGTAAAAACCTACTTGCAAAATAAACATCATTTATCATTTAAGACTACGCTAAAGAATATCTATTTAAATTAGATTGATAAGAGCCGGCCGGTAACTTCCTTAACTACCACTATACTCAAGCATACCATTTGTTATCTCCAGGTGCAACCAGAATCCTCCCTGCGTCAGTCCCGAGGCCTGATCCTCCGCGCCGCGAGTTTGGACCGCGAGACGACGCCCACCACGTCCGCCGCCACGCGACGCTTCGGCTCCCTCAAGAGCGCTAGCACCGACTCCCACAAGAGACTCTGATCCGCTTGGCCGAGCGGACGCGCCCAGTCCGACGCCTTCCATAGAGGTCCAAATGAAAGAAATGTGATACGAGATACGGCTCAATGTTCTCTGATAAATAATGATGTAAATCAAAAAGATTTAAGCAAGGGTAAGAATGATCAGAATGAGGGTAAACGTGATCAAAATGGGGGTAAATGTGACCAAAACAGGCGTACACTTGATCAAAATGAACGTAGTGTATATAATGATATGGATCAAGGAACGACTGCGGGGAATGGAAGCCAAAACGATAGAGAGATTAGAAATAAAGATAATAACGAACGAGAGAATGCGAATCCGAACATATTCGATCAGCTGTCAGTCAGCGGTCAATTACTGATCGTCCTCATTTTTTTTGACGATGAATATGACTATGTAATGTTCTTATTACTACAATAAGTGAACTATGTTGTGTTATGAATGAAAATGTATGACTGTTTTTATACTCAGTGCTGGGTCATTTTGGAATATTATGAGAGATTCACCACAAAATGTACTAGCATAATTTATAAGCTTCTCAGGATAATCTAATGCTAATATTTGTATTAACTTCAATTTTAAATGGTTTCCAAAAGTATCTAGCACTGAGCTATGTGTGAGATTTTCGGCGTATCTTATCGTAGTTCTTTCCTACCTATCTAGTAATCTATTGTAGATACTTTAGCCTCTAGCATAGTGAATAGAATCTAAAATTTATTTAGTGGATTAAATAATTTAAATATTTACATTCTAATCTTGTTGTTTTATGGTGCACAAATAAAATCAATCTATTAATGTTATTGAAGTATGTTTGAAAACGTACTATAAAATGTTCCTCCCGATTCAACTTTATCATTTTAGCTTTAAACAAAAAGTTCGTTATAAGAACTTAGATAACGAACTTTTTGAATGAAGCTAAACAAATCTTAAAAATCTAGTCATGTGTTTTGCATATTATTTTATTTTACCAATCACAATATATAGCTTCATCGAATAGATTTTTTTGAAGATTATATGTATACGTTAAAAATAAATACATTCAATGTATTGTTATAATTATTTATAGATTCATAATATTTATCGCAGTTAAAAGTTGCAGATACATTTATATTTAAGAAAATAAATCGTCCGATGGATGAATAATATAATTATCACCTGTCTTTTTTCGTCGTTCTAGGTAATTTAAAATATAAATCATTACCTATTATTTTGTTTGCAAAATCAAATCATTGGATCCATTAAATACAAACCTTACATTGTTACCTACTGCATTACAATCAATGTTAATTAAATTATATGAAAACCTTTGATTTGCTGTTATCTACTAATAAAATACATATAGAACAAAGGCGATTATATTTACTTTGCTGTGTACCTTACAAAAATTAGCACAACATTAAATTATTAAAATTTTAACATTTAATAAAAATCCTATTAATTTATGAACTCTTGACTAAGTAGATAGGTAGTTGTATGAAATATTTAATTTTAACAAAGTCCGTTTATTTTAATATTAGTGCCAAAAACTATTTAAAGTAGACTCTTTTTAATTTGTTAATTTATGTAGATGTTATTACTATTGTAAATAATGTATTAAATAAATCATTTATTCAAAAAGTATTGTATATTAGAGTGTTATTATATAACAACAAAGATTTTAGATAATTCATGATACTACACATAGATATTATAGGTATCAATTATTATATAACTAAAAATAAAATTTAGATAATGATAATAAATAAATTATAATTTTTAACCCGTAAATGATTAAGAAACTAGAGAGATTGATAACTATATCGGTACAGAGTAAGATCGTCAGATTTGGACTCGTACACAAATAGTACCTAGATAATATAGAATATCTACCAATACCAAAGAGTACGACTCTCTGAAAATAGATTAAATTAAACATTGAAAAATGATGGCACATAAATATTAAATGAATGTGTGTATTTATTTATGAGACATTGGTTACACACCTGTTCCAGAAGGCTACTGTTAAACAACTCTACCAATCCAGTAAGTTTACCCAGCACTAGGCTTCATTCGTTATATTTCCGACTATTACCGGCAAAAATATGGTTCAGTCCGGATTTGTTGCATCTTGAGACAATTTTTGTGTTTTCTGTGTGTTAACTTTAGATAGAGCCGTCTCTTATTTAGATCAATGATGTTTATAAGAAATGGAATCAGTAGATACGTCTTAAATGATTATTTTTTTCTCTTACATTTTTGCGGGAACACTAACTATGCGATTATTTAAATTACTACCCAACTTTTAATATATTATCCAGAATAAATTCGCACCAAAATAAGAAATCCGAATTTTAATATCATAATCTAAAATAAAACTGAACATTTAACAACTGGGTACAATTTTACACTTTATAAATGTAGGTGTACCAATATTATTGTTTTTTACTGTAGCACAAGCTTACGAATGAGTTCGATGTAAAAATAACATTTATTAACAACAAATGCCCTAATAAGTACTGGTTGGAATTGCTTATGTCATTATTGTATGTGAATTTGTATATTGGCGATATCGAATTGGGGTTGGATTTGTAATGATCGATCAAACGTGGAATCTATGTATATTTCCATACTAATAATAATATACGTGCGAAAGTAACTGAGCATAACTATTCACAAACAATGTCTCCTTTTCTGCTGAAAGGATTTGAATGTTTTGCACCCCAACCAACCAACCGTTCCGTTCCGTTCTCCGTTGTACCCAATCCTGGGTACTACGGAGTATACCTAATATTTTTATGTTAGCGTAAACGGTATCCTAAATTCCAACCCTAACCCCTAAAACCTAAACCTACTTCAGGTTTATGACCTGACTTATGTATATTCATGGTCATCGTGACCATGAATATTCATTAATGTGTCTTAATCCAAACCTTGTTTCATAATATCTCAGATAACTCCGCTATACAAATTCACATGAAGTATATTATTTAACAGAAGAACACAGTCACGACTATAAGATGGATTTCTGTTATGATGATGACGAATGTATATTTTTAATAATCATACTTTAATTATTAGTTTTAGGTGTAAACTCTTAAGAAAAAATGAAAATAAAATATTTAAAATGAACCTGTCTTTTTCTTGCACTCCTTACCCGAAGACATTCTCATAATCACCTTCCTATCCTCCCTTTTGTGGCCCAACATTCTTATCCATACAAGACAGCAGGTCTAACCTTTGTTTTATAAATCTTCCCATAAGCGGAGTCGCAGATTGTTTCCGTGACTTGCCGCTTAATAAACGGTTTTATTTAGCTCACCCCGTTTGTTTTATTTATTATTCTTGTGTCAAATTTAGTACCTAATTCAAATTTCACCCTCTTCCTGTCAACCGATTAATCTGAAATTTTGTATACACTGGATTTTGGTGACAATACAATTATGTTTATTCATTATCATTATAAATTCAAGATGGCCGCCGCTACAAAATGGCGGATAATTTATGTTTTATTAATCCCATCAATATGGGTATCAAATGAAAGGGCTCAACAAGCAGAATACAATATACTATAAAAAATTGAAATCCAAGATGGCCGCCGCTACAAAATGGCGGATAATTTATGTTTTATTAATCCCATCAATATGGGTATCAAATGAAAGGGCTCAACAAGCAGAATACAATATGCTATAAAAAATTGAAATCCAAGATGGCGGCCGCTACAAAATGGCGGATAACGTAGGTTTTATCAATCCCATCAATATGGGTATCAAATGAAAGGGCTCAACAAGCAGAATACAATATGCTATAAAAAATTTAAATCCAAGATGGCGGCCGCTACAAAATGGCGGATAACGTAGGTTTTATCAATCCCATCAATATGGGTATCAAATGAAAGGGCTCAACAAACAGAATACAATATACTATAAAAAATTGAAATACAAGATGGCGGCCGCTACAAAATGGCGAATAACGTAGGTTTTATCGATCCCATCAATATGGGTATCAAATGAAAGTGCTCAACCAGTATAATACAATGTACTATATAAAATTAAAATCCAAGATGGCGGCTTCTACAAAATGGCGGATAACTTAGGTTTTATCAATCCCATCAACATGGGTATCAAATGAAAGGTCTCAACAATTAGAATACAATTTACTATGCAAAATTGAAATCTAAGATGGCCGCCGCTACCAAATGGCTGATAACAATTTTTTATCAATCCCACCAATATGGGTATCAAATAAAAGGGCTTGACAAGAAGAATACAGTGCACTATACAACCTAAATATTGGCAAGAAACCTTGCAATAATGAAGCACTAAATGAATTAAACAGAATGCGAAATAAAAACTAAAAACTAGAAAATAAAAATAGGTAAAAAAACTTTTTAAGTTAAACGGTTTTATGTTAAACATACATTGCAATGTTTAAGATAAATGTACTAAAAACCAAAAAATTATAAAATAGATACAGTCGAGGGAATTATAAACATATGCATAGACTAGACTAAAATATAAAAACCGTGGGGCACGTCAATTGTCTACAATCGTTGATTAAAATGTGCCCCACGGTTTTTTATATTTTAGTCTAGTCCGAGCATTTCAGCGAAATCATCAATGATTTTTCGTTGAAAAATGCTCGGAAGGTGCCATTTGCATGAGAGGCTTTAATTTAAAGATTATTTACTTATTGTGTGACTTGATTTGTGATTCCCTGTTCTATCTTTATATGTCATACGTAAATACATAAATTATTGAAACACTTGCAAGCAAAATATTATTTAACCTATGTATTTGAAAAATAATTAGGGGCCTCCACTCCCTTGTTGCCCCAGGGCCTCCACACCTCTAAATCCGGCGCTGTATCTCCAAGTCTTCAAACTACTCTAAAAAACCAACGTGTGCGGCCAGTAACGAGGAATGAACCTTGCGAAAAAAGAATTTCCTTTTTCTGCTTCTGGTTTGGCACACCCATAATTACCGGGAGCGATCACCGCATGGTAAGAGTCACATTGAACATCAATATTAAGCTTGAAAGGTCTCGACTGCTGAAGTCTACGATCCCGATCTAAAACCCCGAGACTTTCAGCTTGAACTCCAGAATCGTTTCGAGTGCCGAAGCTCAGTGGACGAATACAACGATGTTTTCATGGAAACTGTCTATACGACAGGGTGGGTCTAAGTTCTTCAAGACACGTCGTGCACAGAAGAAGAATAAACTCTCTGATCATTCTCTCAAGCTTATGAGCTTCAAGGATGGCGCGAGATGATCCTGCAGTCTTCAGACGAGGCGTGGAAATTCCGGGGAAATACAGCTCAATAGACGGATCTCTGAATTCTTGAAAAGCAAGCTTTAATACCGAGCGTATTAAAGATGCAATTGAGTGGAATAAAGGCTCAAAGGGTTTTGCGACAGATCTGGCTATTGGGCAAAGCCAGCTCACGAAACTGAAGACCGACGATGGCAGGATCGTATCCACCAAACCGGAGCTACTGGGGGTGATCGAGAGATTCTATGGGCAGTTGTACACGCCAACCAGTAAACTCGTTGAAAATCTAGCGAACGACCCAAGAGCTGGGTTGACCCGACACTATACCGAAGACATCCCGGACATCAGCCTGTACGAGATTATGATGGCTCTGAAACAGCTTAAAAACTACAAGGCACCGCGTGATGATGGAATTTAAGGCACTTCAGAAGTTGTTTGAATCGGTCATACTCGAGGGGCCACAGATAACTGATGCTGACTTCGTGTGCCAGGCTTGTTGGGAATTAGCAAGTCATGCAACTAACCAAGTTGCACCCGAAACAAGGTGGACATCAAAATGTTTGTGTTGGATGTGGCCGTTCCATTCTAAGAAGCAGAAGTCGTTTAGTACAGAGAGAAAACAGTGCTGATGAATAACAATAACTTGCTGCAATCATTTCACAGTGGAAACAGCACCGTCAAGTAAATATTTTTTTTTTGTTTTTATATAAATATTTTTTTATAATTTTGTTGTAATAAATATTGATTGTATTAATTATTGTTTTAGCTTACTCCTACTGATGAAGCATGTGGGCCATGTTGGCTACGAGGTCAAAGAATATTGCGTCGCAGCATTGTCTCCCAAAACATCCAATTAAACAGTGGTGCTTCAGAGGATTTGGCTATACCCCCGCACCAAAGCCCTCAACTTGAGGAAATTGGAGATTGCTGTGTGAATTGTGACATACAGCTGCTGTCTGCAGAAAATAGACATTGTCTGTCTTCAGAAAGTGAACAATTTATAACAGTTATAAATCGGCTCTCGAAGCCATGCTGGAGCTTCCGCCGCTCCATCTGTACATACAACAGGAGGCAACAATGGCGGCAGCACGCCTTAAAACTCTTCAACTCTGGAGTAAGTCAAACACGCAACACACTGCGGTACTAGAGGGACTCTACAATGAGTTCCCCCTGGCGAAAGCCATCAACGATCGGGTACCAAAACAATTTGTATTCGACAAAAAATACAAGATCCAGCTCCACGAGGACCACCGCTGCGAGGGGTTAAATCCCGCAGAATTACGGATCTTCACGGACGGATCTAAAACAGGTACAGGTACTGGGGCTGGAGTATTCTCAGAAAAAAAAAAAAAAATCAAAAATCAAAATATTTTTATTTTACATAGGCCTACAGGGGCACTTATAAAACGTCGGCAAAAAGGTGCTCGGTTCGCGTTGGTCGTTTCCTATGGAGAAGAACCGGCAAGAAACTCCATGGTTACTCTTTTAAAATCATTTGGTTTTACAATATTTCTGTTACAGCATTAGTACTAAAGTATGGCAGAGGATCTCAACATCCACATTACCGTACCACTGGGGGTCCACAACACGGTATTTCAGGCGGAATGCATGGGCATTTCCCTGGCCGCATCAGCCATCTTAGCCAGGAGGGCTAGGGACCACTCTATCCGTATACTTTCAGACAGCAGGGCTGTACTGTTAGCACTTGATAATCACACGGTCAACTCCGGGTTAATACACGAGTGTCACCAGCGCCTCAACCAGGTCGGTAAGCACAACAACATAACCATACAATGGATTAAGGGCCACAGCGATTCCCGGGGCAACGATGCAGCGGACGAACTCGCTAGAAGGGGTTCCAGTATGACAGCAGTGGGACCAGAACCCATCGTTCCACTCCCCTTCGGGTATCTACGGACTCTGGTAAGAAAACGCACCAGTGATCAACACCACAAACTGTGGCTAGACCATGGTGAGTGTAGGCAGGCCAAGGAGGCACTTCCTACTATAGATGGCCGCCTCACCAAACGTTTGCTTCGGCTGACCAAATTACAGCTCCGCATAGTTACAGCCGCCATCACTGGTCACGGCTCCTTTAATAAACACCTCTTTGTCCTAGGAGTCACAGATAGCCCACTGTGCAGAGCCTGCATGGAGGAGGACGAGACAGCAGCCCACGTGCTTCTACACTGCCCAGAGGTTGCAACATACAGGGCAAAGTACTTAGGTAACCCAGGTACTCTCCGCGAGATCGTCAGCAACACCAAGGAGCTGCTGGCCTTTCTCGGGGAGCTGGGGTGGTTGGAGTAATGTTCCCACCCGTACGCAAAATACGCGCTTTAGACGTGGAGTTGCGGAAACCAGCCCGCTATACAACAGTTATAAAGCTGTGGACATATCCTAGAAATTTAAGTTACAAACAAGCTATTATAATTATAATTTTATGACGGTTTCAGTAAGTTTAAGTCGAAAATTTATTTTATTGTAAATACTTTCTTTCTAGATTGTGGATACTGATTATGTGTGCCACACCTGTTGGGAGCTTGCAAACCACCAGATTATATCTGAAATTCCAGAAGAGAATCCAGTGCAACAATCTGGAAATCAGGAAATACCACAGCAGCAATATATTACACTGCCAAACATTAGATGAGCTGCTGACACTAGAAGGCACTGCTTATTTGCTGACTGCAGGAATCCTGAGCGATATCTTATTCCGGACACAATACGTAGACGGGTGCTGAGTGACTACAACTTTTGTAGAGGTACAAAGAGATGCAAGGATATGCGGTTACCACATGGGTAGAAACTCATTTGGTAAACTGTACACATCTGAAAACACACTAGACCATTTTAATTGTTTCCAAATTGAAGATATGGTTTTCATACTACAAGAACCTGTAAGTGTTTTTAATTTTGACGATATCCAGAGTCTGCCAGAATATTTGGCACATTCTTTGCTGGGAATTTCCTTATCCCTACATCAATAAATAATGAACGAAACAAGAGGACTTCGTGAAATGCATAGAGAAAGTTTTACATTAACTGCATTATTATGCAAATTAAGGACGGGAGACTCGGGAGACCTGTCTCCCGAGTCTCCCGACCGTATAGCGGAATGAGTAGGAAATAAAAAGTTCCAATCGTCGCCACTGGGGATGAACGAAACTTTTTTTTCCCCGTTCGTACCCAGTGGGGACGACGAGGTGAGGACGACCGGGAATAAACCATTTGACCTAACGTTTATTGTCTAAATATTGTTTGGTGTAATAAATCATTTGATGAAAGACTAAATGCCATAATGATATTATCTTTATTAATCTGCCAAGTAAAAATTTGTCCAAATGAAAAAGTGCGTACTAAAATCATTCCAAATATTGCATTGGTATAAAAAAAGATTGCTAAAATTTGTTTGGGTAGTGAAATTTCGGCAAAACCATAGGCTCCCCTACATGTCAATAGCAAAAACTCCTAAAGCAAATTTGTAGTTCTCGTATAACCCGTTTCAAGGAATAGGTCGACTTAGCCCGTAACCCTGTATAGATCGTTACTTACGTACATACTTACTTAAAAGAAGAAGAAGTAAGGTACCGGTAAGTTATTCAAATCTTACACGTTCCCGTTAACTTTATCTTAGATTTTTCATTTATAGCCTGTGGCGAAAATTGAACGAAAAATCGAAAATGAACGATGTTTTCACTTTACTGGCAGCAGTTGCTCTATGGCTTCGTTACTAATCGTTACGTCAAACGCTATAAATCAGAATCAAAGCTGTCAAAAATTAACAAAGCAATGGCAAAATAACACACACAGTAAATAATTAACAAAATAAAGTTACAAATTAGGTTTATTGGATGATGTTAAATAATTTATATTGTTCGGTATTAAAACACTCAGTTAACGTACTCATACATTAAGAAACGAATTTGATTGCCATTGTTATTACCAGGCTTCGCGATGTCGCCTCCAAAGCAGCCCTGTAGTCTATTTCAGTTATGTGTTAAAAGTTCTATTGGTCTTATTAATTCAGCTTGTTATGTTATTGAAAAGGGGTACCCTGAGAATCACCACCATCGCGAATTCCTGTGTGAGAAAGAGGCATTTGATTTAAAATGCCAACTAATGTCTATGCTGCCAGCCAGGTATACTTCTTTGTTTATACTTTCTTTGAAAGATTTCCTATTGGTTTTGTATTTTTAATAGCCTGATGCCAAAAATGATTCAGAAATATTTTAAAGATGATGGTATAAAATTATTATTATTCCATTCTTAGTATGAATCACAGCGTTTACGCCATACGAAATTTCATACAATCTTTCATGTCCTTATTTTCCGAAATGACTGAACCGATTTTAATGAAACTTCATTCTCATAAGCAGGATACATAGGTATAATAAGTTACTAGAAACATTTTTGAAAATATTGTTACTGCTAAATTATACCGATTCTAAATTATCTGTAGAAATAGAAATTTCCAATTATCTTTTTTTAAACATTTCGTTTTTTAGTAACTTTTTAGACCTATGTATCCTGCTTAAGCATATTAAGTTTCATTAAAATCGTTTTGAAAGTTTTTATGAAATGCCGTAAGGTCTATACAATGCTCTTAATGACTTGCTGTGTTGCAGTTCAATGTTCAATTATGCTTGAAGTTCTGAAATAGGGACAAAATAAAAGGTACTTCACATAAAAACAAAAAAAAAACTGCTGCAATTTCCACACCTACATGATTAAGCATGGACAGAAAATTTTATATCATACCATCACTAAAGAACCAAAGGAAACAAAGAAAACAATTAACATAGTGCAATAAGAATGGGTTCAGAAATCTGTCTCTGAGTTTAAAACAATTTAAAATTGGCACAGTTCCATAAATATTTTACAACTGTGTTGTTACAGTGATAAAATAAAATTATTGTGCAATGCCTCAGTTTATATTCCAAGGGTATTAAAATTTTATGGCAAGTACTGGCAGCTGCATAAACTGCAAACCCATTTTTCCTTATGTGTGAAAGGTAACAAAACAAAAAACATATTAATGAAGTCATCTTAACTCTGTTCACAATCCAACCTTGAGTAACCTTGAGGGTTTAAAAGTATTATTTAAAAATATGTCTGAATCATTATGTGACTTGTTCCTTAGCTTCATCAAAATATTTTTGAATGCCACATCATCACTGTTTAACACTTTGGGTGCTAAGCACCCAGCATATGCATTGAACAATAATTTGTTCATGTGCGTACAACCCACCTACCGAGTCGTCGTTATAAGTAGGTAGGGATGACTTGTGAATTTTGAACATATAAGTAAAAATTAATTATTTAACTTAGCAGCTAAATTTTTAATATGTATTTTCATTTACACTAAGAAAGTCATCTCCTGCCCTTCTCACAATTTAATTGGGTCTGCGCAGCAAATCTTCCATAATTTCTTTAGTGTTCTTCTTCTCTAAATATTGGACTTAAGAAGAGAAACATCCCGTTTGAATGTTTAATTTGTCTGAAATAGAACTCAATCCTTATCTTAGTTCATTGTTTTTCTTGTGATAAATTTAAGATAAAAGTCAAATAAAAACTCAAGCATTATCAAGTGCACAATAATGTACAGCAAATAATTTTCAACTTGAAGCTTAGATTACCTACCTTCTCAAAATTATCTTGGTAATGAGGAAAATAAAGACAAAAATGATGGAGACAGATTTCAAACACTTAAAACCTATTAAATCACTGTTAAAGCATTCTGAATGTCAAAGTTAGTTACTTTGTCATACAGAAGAAACTGATAAACCAAAATATTTACTTGTTTTTACATTTTTCAGGTTATTCGATGTCCTCTGTTCAGAAAGAACATGCTGTCTGTATCGCGGCGACCCTCGCGTTCAGCTGCAAGTACTCACGCACCCCAACATGACAGTCTTCCGTAAATGCGACCTCGATAACGGCATACCCCAGCCCTTCTGGATAGCGACACTCTCCACGTTCAGCCGCATAGTCGTTCTCGATCTCAAGTTCATTTGCACTGACGAGATCCTCGAGGTCATCGGCGACAATTGCCCCTTACTCGAAGAAGTTAACATTGTCTCTAAAGTAGACATCTGTAAATCCCTTTTTAATGCTTCCGTTTTGATTAGGAACGTCTCTGATGCAGGTCTTTGTTTTATCACGAATTTGAAACAGTTAAGGATTTTGGCAATGGATCCCCCGAGGAACGAGCGCGCTAATCGTATCGGGCGGTGCGTGTCTCAAGGCGGCATCATCATGTTGATCAGCGAGCTGCCCTACTTGGAGGAGCTGCGCATCGAGTCCTGCGACATCGGCTCTACGTTAATCGGTAGTGCTATGGACATAGGGCCCTTGAGTCTCAGAAAAATAAATTGTCATTTCGCCTCAGCAGATGGTATTAGGAAATTAATCAAAATATGTCCATTCCTCAGAGAGCTGTCGGTAACGCATTTAACTGAACATAATAAAGACGCTATTTTAGAACAGATTTCAATGAGCGAGTTAAGAATGAATAGGCTGGATCTTTCTTTCTTTTCCTACTCGGATTCGATGCAGCAGCTTTTAACGGTCAAAGGCACGTACCTCACACACTTCTCTCTGTGGGAGATTGACCACTCCTTAACCTTGGACGCGGTTATATCGCTGGGAAGATGTTGTCCAAACTTGGTCACACTCTGTTTAATGACGCAATCAAAATGGTTGGTAATACCCAGGTTTTTCCGGCGACCAAATAAAATATTCACAGAACTTAGGAATTTAACAATAGGTAATGAAAATTTTTCTATAGAACAAATATTGACTTTTTTCGTAGAGTGTACAGATAACTTGCAGAAATTAGCTTTGAAATATCAAACAAAGACTAATATAGATGAAACATTATTGCATTTATTAGAGAAGGGACATTTTAGAAATGTAAACTATTTGTGGTTGGATTGTACATTAGAAGTATCAAAGCATGTGGTCAAGAGGATAATACAAATGTGCGACAGGCTTCAAATGTTCACAGTTGACTTTTTAGAGGAGATGACGGACGTACACAAGTACATACATGAAAATAATTTGGATTTGAAGCTTGGTAGTTATTAGAATTTTCACTATAAATGTATTTATTGTAATTAATTAATTAATTCTTCATAAATATACTATTTTTTACAAAAAAAATCGTTTCATTCTTCCCACACTGCTGAGAGAGACGCCCATCATGAAAGGAAACACAAGCCGATGATTTCAAACAATAAAATATATTTATTGGGCATTTTTACAATATTTACAACTCAACCTTAAAGGTTAACCTTTTGAACGCCATTGTCACATATACGTGACAAGCAAGCGCGTGCCTTGTAAGCCAACGACACAAATATGTTACAAAAAATGTGTTGCACTATTATAACACGAAATAATCAATTCAAATCATTACTTTTGTGTGTTAATTTTTTTTTTTTGCTCGGGCGTTCAAAAGTTCAACCAATGCCGACCGATAAGAAAATCAAGATATGATAAATAATTTATCATAATTTGTGTTATTATTTGGACTTCTTTAGGACCCACCCATTATTTTTGTATAAAATTAGATGTAAGTAATACATACTACTACTTAAAATCTATGAACGTAACATTCACGCTGTTTGCTGACAATAGAAACAGTGTCCGTTTCAACCACGCGGCCACCTCATAATACTTAATGAAACTTTGCCAGGAATTAGTGCTAATTTGTTCCTATACACACCTCTTCTCGTGAATTTGTTCCAAAAAAAACCAAGGCGCTATGACCAAGAATAGTTGGCCGCTAGAACCGCCACTTGCCGTAGTCATCGCCCGTGATTACACAGAAACTATATAATGCAGATAGACGAATTATGCATCAATAGAAAGGTCTTAATTTGTTCCATTTGTTTCAAAAATAAAAAACATCAAAAAGTAAATAAACAAAAAGTTATGCAATATTTAGTTTTCAGACTATGAGTAGGTAGGTATCTCACCATAAATATCAAATTATTAGAAGCTCATGTGTATGGACAATTAGTTCCTACGAGCACACACTTCAAAATTCAGCATAGTAATGACAATATTCACAACAAAAAATAATCGTTCAAACCTCTTTTGACAAATATTTTTAACAATACCTGCGGAAAGTCAATGAAACGAAAATTTTATCAGTAAATACTTAAAAGAATTAAGAACAATAGACAATGGCCGCAAAATGAACCGCATATTGGTTCAAACAGAGTCCAACATTACAAACATGCCTGCGTACTAATTTAATCATGGTCACCCTTCTCTCATACGGTTTCATACTACTGCTTTTTTGTAAATATCTTCTAAAATATGAATGCTGCAGTTATATTCTCCATTTAATCCAAACTAGGTTACGTTACCCGTCGTTTAGTACTATAACTAAGCTTAAACCTGCTTTTAATAACGAGATAAACGCCATAGTATTTTAGGCATATTGCCGTCCGAGCGGCCAACTAAAATCGACTATAACAAATCATTGAACCTACTTTCTAGTATTTTTTCTGTTTATTCGCTGTAACAAATTAGGAACTAATTGTCCATACACATGAGCTTCTAATAATTTGATATTTATGGTGAGATACCTACCTACTCATAGTCTGAAAACTAAATATTGCATAACTTTTTGTTTATTTACTTTTTGATGTTTTTTTATTTTTGAAACAAATGGAACAAATTAAGACCTTTCTATTGATGCATAATTCGTCTATCTGCATTATATAGTTTCTGTGTAATCACGGGCGATGACTACGGCAAGTGGCGGTTCTAGCGGCCAACTATTGTTGGTCATAGCGCCTTGGTTTTTTTTGGAACAAATTCACGAAAAGAGGTGTGTATAGGAACAAATTAGCACTAATTCCTGGCAAAGTTTCATCAAGTATTATGAGGTGGCCGCGTGGTTGAAACGGAACTAGAAACACATCATATCACTCTTAAAATTGATTATTGATAAACAGGTAATATTAATTAAGTAAATAAGGCAACACCAACCATTCACCTAATACCTACCCAGCTAGTCACCTACCATAAAAATATAGGAATGATTTCACTCAAATTTTCGATTATGTTTACGAAACAATTTTAACTAACCTACATTGTAGGCACCAAAACGTTGAACTAAGAACTTAAATTAAATTACATTCTAGTCACATGTGCTAAGATTTTTGATGAGGAAGAAAAAATGCTTGTATGAATACATTATTATGATATTAGGTGCATATCCTATACTATAAAAGTAGCACAAAAGTCTCCTGACGCAAGTTCACAATTAAAAATGAACAAACATTCGCAAAAAAAAGACCATCTAAAAACCAAGTCTTGAGACAGTCACGAGCGCGCGGTGTAAACATTAAGGTAAACACCTTGATGTTTTTAATCGAAAATGCTTGATTATCCAATAGCATTTTAGTTCAATTGTTTATAACAAGCACAGTCAGAAGTATCACCCATGGATTATAATGGATATGAATACATTCTTAAAATTATGAAGATTAACCTCGGCTTTATCACCGCCATCCACCTGTACGTAATTTACTATGTGAAACAAGTATTTTTAATTAAAAAAAAAACTACGTATTATATATATGTTACGTTTACACCGCGCGCTCTGATCCATTTTATTATACAAACTACATCCTAATCATAAGGTTTATAAAAATAAATTTCATCTGTCCATCATGTTTGCGTGCAAATGAGTAATTTATATTCTAATTACTTGATTGAATCCTTAGGCTAAAGCTTTGCAGCAATTGCAGGAAAATCATCAACCCTTCTCTTACGGCGCTAACGTTTTATAATCGACTATAGTTTAAATTATTTTTTTAATATTGTTTTAAATAAAGAATGTTAATATTATTATAGCAAATCCCGAAAGGAAGGTAAATATTTCATTCGTAAGATTTCCTATGATATTATAGTAATTATATGTAATCAATTTAAGGATCTTCCACTCCATTGTAACTAAAAATCTGTTGTTGAGATCACCATCCGCAAGGCGATTATTTAAAACTTTACAAATACTTTTTCGGCGTTCTCATTACGCCCCACCGACTCGGCCCTCAAGTTTTCAGAATATGCTTGCTGAAATACCCTCTGAGTGCCTCCCTACCATTGATGAAAAGTATCAAACCATTTGTTTGCCACAGCCGTATGAGAAGGGTTAAACCAACACTTTAACATCGAAACAACTCACAAGCAAAAACCAGCTTGAAAAGAAACATCACTAAGTCACTCACTGTAAGACTTCAATAAAAAAAATAAAACTGTAAGCAACAGTCATTCAACCGCACTCACTGACAGAAACTTCTTTCTGTATCTTCTAAAACCCTTTTCGTGTCAGATGGCCAGTGGGTCAGTCAGGCCAGTCGTATGCTATGGCTCCTTCGCCTCGGCCGGCGGTTCCTTGTCATTATCCTTCTCGTCCTCATAGAACTCGTTCTTGGGGTCCACTGTCTTGTCCGCCTCCTCTTGGCTGATCCTCACGTCGGGGTCCGGTTCGTCTTTGATCCTGTATTCTTCGGGAAAGAAGTCTCCTGTTGGTGAAAAATTTATATTAACCACTAGCTGCCCGCAACCTACGTCCGCGTAGATTGTTTTTTTTTTACCAATTTCCTTTATTTAAATTTTTTGATGTGATCCAAACATCTGTTTTATATTTAACTATTCTAACATAAGAAACAGATGTGTTGCTAGAAAGTTTGTTTCGCCACTTATCCTCCACAACACTGGAAGGAAGTGGCGAAGGACGTCCATTTTGGGGAAAAATGTTACGTTCAAAAACTGCTGATTGTCAGCCTAGTTTGAATAAATGAGTTAATGATAAATATTAAATAGTTTACCTGGCACATGTGTCATCTGCACGGCGGGCGAGTGCTGGCACATTTTGAGGTTGTCGTACACATGCTTCGAGATCGCTTCCAAGTACTGCTTGCTGTTCGCGTTGTTTGTACTGCAACATTACCCACAAATATAATGTTACAACTCTGGAATGGTGTGGGAAAAGCGTCCTTGGAGGGACTTGGGACAGGTTGTAGGCCAGCGGTGGGACGGTCATCATCATCTGCCTTCCCAAAGCTGTTGGGGTCGGCTTCCAGTCTAACCGGATGCAACTGAATAACACTATTTTACATGGAGCGACTGCCTATCTGATCTCCACAACCGGGTTGGTACTGGGTAATACAATACCCCTTGGAAAGACCGGTTCTCAAGATTTTTGGGTCACTGACTACCTGTCAGAGATCTATCAAATGACAGCCGGAACCAACGGCTTAACATGCTTTCCGAGGCACGGAGGAAACTCGGTATGTAATGGGTGGTCGCCCATCCACGGACCAACCTAGGCAAGCACGGCCTTACCTAAAGATCGACCCAAGCTGTTATTATTAAGCCACAAGCTCCAGCAGTGGGACGGTATGGGCTAAGAAACAAATGTTTAAATAGGTACCTGTTAATTTCCGGATGCAGCTGGAAGTCTGGCGCGAAGAACTCCAAATACTCTGTGTAGGGCAGTTCATTGGAAATGTTCTCGTCTACTAGCAATGAAGTCTCGAAGGTCCAACACCGCGCCACGTTTCTTAGTGTATAGCTGAAATGTAACAAATAACTAAGTCAGACTGTCACATCAAAATAATATAAGTTGCATCAGAAGAAATCTGCTCATGATCATCATCCAAAAATTAATTATTTCATTCATATGTTTGGCTGGTTATAGGCCTCTTTTTCTCAACGTCGCTGGCTCAACCATGTTTTTCTCCCGATGGCAACAATGTCGTCTGTTCATTCTACGCCGGACGATTAACATTTCGTTTCCTAGTCTTTGTCCGCCACTCAGTCACTAGTTTTACTCCGCCTGTCATCACCTCGCGTTGCTAGGGTACCTGCCCAACTCCATTTGACTTCGCTAGGAACTCGATCTACTAGCATTCTGTCGAGAATTGCGGGCAAAACACATCGGTTATAGGGGCGGCGCTTCAGAAATCACGGAATTTTGGTTGTTTTTAAAATATCGTTCAATCGTCTAATATGTGAGTCACTAACGTTTTAGACAAGAAGTTGAAGAAATTGTCAAATAACAAATTGTCCATACTTGAGCGGAGATTCGCATCTTCCTGCCACCACACCCAAAAACTAACTTGTTTCGCACTAACCCTCCGCCACCCACAACTAAAGTGGGCACATTTAAGTTCTTGACGAACTTGACGCACTCGCCGTGGCCACGTGTGGACAGCGAGAAACAGCCGAGCCTGTCGCCCGCCAGCGAGTCCGCGCCGCACTGCAGAACGATCGCCGTGGGACGGTAGAACTCCATCACGTTCGAGATTACAGGCTTGAACACCTGGAGTGAATAGAGAATGATTTGGTAAATAGCTAGACAATACAAGGTACGAGTAGTATTTAAGAATGGAGTTTCTGAAGCTGTAATTGGACATCTCTTTTTAGGAATTTACCTTAAAATTGTTGAACATTCCTCAGTGGAGCAATAGTCAGCCTATGTTCCAGCTGACACAGGCTTGCTCTTAGAGAGTGAGTAGGCTGTAATCCAACATGCCGTGCCGGGCCCGTGCGGGTTGGTGTCACATGTCTTCAATTTTTGATTCTAGGACATGCCACTTTCCTCATAATCATTCTATCAATAAGAGAAGAATATTTTCTTAATTACTATTAAGAAAATATTCTTCTAAAAAAATATGCTTCTCACACTAATTCATATAGATAGAATGCATATCAGTCATAAAACTAGCTGTATGATCAATATCTTACTGCTATGATATAAATGCACTTTCAATGTCAAAATGATACTAATCATTTGTGGTTGACTTTCACAGCAAAAGTTGAGCAGTGGAAGTTTACAAAAACCAGCAAGATCTAAAACCAACTAACCTGCACATAACTCTGATCGTCAATACCCTCTTTCAGCGGCACATTGACAGAGTAATACCTCCCACTTTCAGCCCCAATCTCATACATATCACCGGTTCCAGGGAAGAAGTAGTTCCCGTACTTATGGAAACTGACGGTCATCACCCGGTCAGTGAGGTAGAAGGCTTCTTGAACACCGTCTCCGTGATGGACGTCAATGTCTATGTATAAGACTCGAGGGTGATATTTTAAGAGTTCCAGAATAGCTATGACGATGTCGTTTACGTAGCAGAAACCTAAAAAAGGAAATGGAAAAATGTAGTATCTGAAAAATCAATCCAGTGATGAACTAAAATGATCAAAACTGTGGCAGAGAAGTGGTATTTTTACACCACCTCTCAGCCACCATTTTGTTATCATTAATTAAAATAATCATTGTTTAAGAGAAAAGTGTAAGGATTTAGTTTATGAGCTTGTCTATAATATGTCAATGGAACTGCTGGGCTCCTCCAAAATCCAGCAGTATTAGTTGGTGTTATATTGTTTTAATTCTAGATTATTGCTTCATAACTGGAAATAAACATGATGCTTAAGAGTATGGGATTCATAACTAGTGAAATGAGGACATACAGGACACTTGCCCCTTCCAGGTTGTAGTATGGGAAATATTAACGATTTTATGTAATTTTTTCAATCTTTTAATACCATACCTGAAGGTTCAAACTTCTTAGCGTGATGCAGCCCACCAGACCAGTTTATGGCAATATCACATGCATTGTTATTGAGCTTCATGGCACCTTCCAGCGAAGCCCCCGTATACATTGAACAGAAGTCAAACAGGCCTTCAAAGACGGGACAGTCATCACCAACATTGTAGTGAAGTAAGTCCTTGGAATAACCTGTAGATTATTTTACCATGTAGAAAATATTAAAATAGGGGAAGTTAGGGAGGCTCCATAGAAAAATGTTCCAAGCCCTTTGCATGCTATATTTATGGTGCAATGTGTCCTGCACTAAAACATTTGCAAAATCCAATATCTGTTTAAGGACATTAACATAATGGTACATTGCCAATAAATTTATGAAAACATAATGTATGTAAGAAAAAATCTGCATCTTTTTAGTAAAAGAGGTGACCAACATAATTACAGTACTAGAAATAGGGACCAATTAGTTCAGCCAGGCTTCAGACTCGCTAAAGTAGACTCATCTTTAATGGGGTACTGTTTAAGATGCTATAATAAAATTCCACAAAGTATTCTTGAACTGAATGAGACGAAATTTGAAACATGCATCAAACACACACTATGTAAGCAAGCTTATTACAAATTGGACAATTATTTAGCTGATAATAATGCTTGGCTCAATGCCGGTCCTAATCCACATGGACAGTGGCGCATGAATTGATAGCATTCAATAGTATTGTTGGAGCTGCTGAGGATTGTATAAAGTAACTTTGCATTTTGTAAATTTTGTTTAGTTTCAATAGTGTCAATTAACTTAGTATTGTATAGTCGCATAGCCCATATTGTGTGAGCACTTTGTACTAGAAAAGTATCATTTACTGGAAACCTACGTCTTTTATTGACTTCAATGTGTCCTGTTGGTTAAGAGTATGTCATGCTCACTTAAATGTCACGCTGATGGTGGCGCGTGTGTCGGGTCATTTAGTTCCCTTCAAAATGGTTGAGTTGAATGATGGCTGATCCATGCGTCATGTTCGTGAACGGGCGCTGTCAGTTGTGCCTAGTCATTACTTAATTGCCACGGCTTATTTTAAACTATTTATTTTAATTTTTAACTGTCTTTTTTTTTGTTTTACTGTGGACACTTTTAATTAACGTGCACGTCTTGCTACATCGTTCTCACATAATGTACCATCTCAACAAGATTGATGTAACCAAGGTTTTTGTAACAAGCTACTGATTTAAAAGAGTGTCCATGGAGTTTCTTGCCCATTCTTCTCCATAGAGATCAACGCTTTGGAATGGGCAGCTACAGTACTTTCACAGTTATTATGTCTTGTGACTGGGACTGTAGCTTTATTTTTATTGTTTGACTATTCAAAAGTGCCTGTAATTGGTCTACTTGAAATAATTGATTTTGATTTGATTTGAATATATTCCACATTTTATGTGAATGTACAAGAAACATTTGCTCAGATTACTAATAAACAAATATTTTTGCCATGATTTGTTATGATATATCCCTAAATGTACTTTTTGCTAGCCGCCCCACCTCATCAAACCCGATGACCCCATTACCCTCCTACAAGAGAGCAATAGGGAAACCAGCACCATTAGAAAAAACGAAAACAGAAACCGATTCATACTCCGGCCTCGCCGTCGAGGCCCTTCGCGACAACCCTGTAACATCACCCCCCGACCCTTGCTCGACGACCCAGCCCGCGCCGCTGAGCATGTAACGTTAAATTCCCCAAATATTTTTTTAATTTTTTTTTAATGAAACTGCCCCACACTAAGAATTTCTCCTGTATCGTGGGTGCGTTTACAAACATTTAAACTTACATACACAAACAGCCAGACCCGGAACAACTATCTGTAGGCCATACAAATATTTGTTCCGTGCGGGGATCGAACCCGCGACACGCAGCACAGCAGTCGATCGCTCAACCACTGCGCCAACCGTGCCGTTGAATAATAATATGACCCAGCCTGTCCCTTGCTGCCCAGCCCTCAATGACGCCCTAAGCCGAGGTCCGAACCCAACAGGGGGTGCCCTTAGCGAACGGTCATTTAAATGTAACTAGTTTGTAAGCCCTGGCTGGGGGCCTTAAATTCATTTGAGGTCATTACAGGATAGTCCGGTTGAGCAGAAATAACCTCAGCAGGTTGATCTGCGAGTGGCCATACCAAAAAAATAATGTACTTATTGCTAGATGTTCAAGTTCATTGTAAAGATATTTAACATCAATAGAATACTAGTAGCTTTGACTGCCTTTACCTGTGTGATGCAAATTGTTTGTTACTATTTTTCAAACTTTTTAGCCAACTCAATGTTATCTGGAGAGTTTTGTCAAGCCAGGTGCAGAATGCTAGGATATATTCTGTACCTAGGTGTGATAGTAGTCTGAGAGAATTGTAATCAATTGTCAATTGTTGCTAAACCACTCTTATTATTGTTTACTTACTTTGTATATTTTGAGGTGTTACATTTTGCAAAAACTCTATGTAGTCCTCACTGTGGAAACGACACATGTCGTGAGCGCTTGCTCGGTAAGGTTTGTATATTTGCATCTTTTTGTGCAGCCCATAGTTCAGCACCAAACTATGCGTCACAGACAGTCTGTGGGGTTTCATCGGGTGCCCGGGCCCATAGTGGAAGTTCCCCACGTCCGCATTATAAAAATAAGCTACTTTATGTTGAGTCATAGTGGATGAACAAATACGTATTCCTTCAAAACCAAAATAATGCCCAGAACGACAGCAATAATCAACAAGCGTTTAGTTAGTTCGATGTCACCGAGTAGCATTTTCCACAGTTCACGGCATTTTTATGACCTGATACTGACAATTTCAGGGTGAAAATAAAACTAAAAGCAGTTAAATAACACTTTTACAATAATAATTCACAAGAAAATAAATACACAGAGAAGCTATGAAGCTTATTTCATCCATCCATGACGTTATTGACACTTTGACAGATGACATTTACACTAACAATAGCAAGTTAGCAAAATTAAAATTGTTGCCACTGAAAATATTTAATAGCCATTTGCTAGTCCCACGCCCGCGCTTGTGACTACCTGTGCCCGGGTGCGTGAAGCCAATATCTGTCTATGAACCAGCGCTCTAGGCGTTGAGTCGCAATATTAGTCCGGGGAATTTACGCCGAATATTAGGCTAACTTTGCATTAATTAAAAACAGCGATTTTTTTCATTGAATGTGTAGGGTATGGACAGGAGATTAAGCTGTATCCCGCGAAAAGTTCACCTCCGCGTGTATGTTTTTTTTAAGAAAACGTCTAATATGTATTTAACTTGGTGGAAAAAAATATAAACAGGTATGTTTATTTGGAGTATTTGTAGAACAGATTGAGTACTACAAGTAGGTCAGAAAATTAAACATTTTCGTCCACGGAAAACTCGCTTTTTTAAAAACTAATATTTAACCTTTCCGTCCCGCGCTACCGCTGATCATCGCCGTACCGAATTCGGTACGCCGAGGATCAACGGCGCACCGGCAAACTTAAACGCTAATATAAAAAAAAGTAAATTTCTAAATCGTTCTGTCAAAATTTACCTCTATGGTCAACTAGTAGTCGATTCAAACAAAACCAATCGTTAGTAATACTAAACGGCACAACATTATTAAAAAAAATATAGAAACTCGTCTATGTCGAATGTCAAACGACAATGGCAACCCGTGTTATTATGTTCGGAAAAGTGTTGTTTTTGTGAGATATACGTTGTAAAACTTTGGTAAGTAAATGTATAGTATGTTATAAGTGTATAATGCAACTTTTTAGATAGTCATTTGCTTGAAAAAATAACAAAAAATTATGATTTGAGCCAACAAAAAATCCTTTGTTGTGAAGTTTGTTAGTCGAAATTAACAAAAATAATTTGACTCTTTAACCATGTAAAATGGTCTTGGAAACAATAGTAGCAAAGAAAAAATAGTGATAATTCATTATTTCATGTATTCGAGGCATATCTATTCATATTTATTGATATTTCAAGTATTTTCATGCTTTGAACAGCGGAATTCTAAAATGGCCGATTCTAACAAGAAGTTTGAGTTAGGATCTTATAAGAATAATGTATGAAGGACTCCTAAAAAACACTGTCATTAGATTACTTGTATATTTGTGATGTTAGATATAAATTTTTTTGTAAATTGAATGAGTAGTTTTACCAAACAAAAATAAGCAACGAAAACAGACGTATTTACTGCGACCTCTCTCATATATATGGGATATGTCGCATGCTTAATGGTACACTGACCTATTAGTAGATAGGTCAAAATTGAGTTACGTACCGATACAGGCTTCTTTTAGCGTCATCTACCGTCTACCGTTTGAATAACATCGAAGTTATACATTTTTACCGACCCAGTGATATATCCGTCTCTTTCACTCTTATCAGGCTGTACAATCTTAAAACATTTTACCATGCAACTGGGAGAAAATAATGATACCAAATTGAAAGAGTACTGTAATGTAATGTGTAATCTACTAACAGGTCCTTGTCATAATGCCTTTTTAATTTTGACGTATTATAACATCATGTTCTTCTTGTTTGGAAAAACAGATGTCGCTTGCTGACATTAACCGACTAAATTAAAAATAGCTTGCAATACACAACAGCTTCACTGACTAAGTGACTATTATAATTTTGTATCATTAAACTCCATCAAGGGAATGCCAAATGTTACCATTAATAAAATAATTACTATTTTAGTCGAATTAAATAAACTACCAAACTTTAAAGGAAGAAAGAAATACGCGAAATGTATTAATTAAAATCATGAAATTTGTTTTTGGCAAATAAATCATTACTATTGGCATGCAAATGCAAATTATATTCTCGAACCTGTAATAAACATTTAACTACTTTCGTATCGTAGTAGATATTTTGTATTTTTTACTTGCAGCAATGAAGCAACTTGATTGAAGCAAGCTGGCTGTCAAACACAATGATTCCGTCTGTCATTAGCGCCGGTCGTTTTTGTTGATAAATTCAACAACTTACAACCTTTTGCTTCTCCTAATCTGCGTAATTTACCGAGTTGAGCCCCTGCTCCTCGGGTTTACGCCGAGTGTTTTCATCAATCTAGTGCTTCTCCGTGAATTCGTTGAGTTGAGTCCTGCTCCTCCGATTAGCGTTGAGTGTTTTCACTAGTATTCGAGACAGAGACTCTTTTATAGTGACTTTACCATGTCTAGTAAACGTTGTTGTGTGCCTCAGTGTGCGGAAATTGAAGGTACGTAACGAAACTGTTACGTACCGGACACCAAAACAGTACCTTTAGTAATTAAGACCTATACATATAGGTTTTGTTTTGGTGTCTGGTGGTAACGAATATTGTCTGTATGTTTACTGTCGTACAGAAACATAATAGTACGTTATTACTATTACGTTTCTGTACGTTACGTATAAGTATACCTAGAATACTGATTATGAAATAATTAATCTCGATATCTTCTCTTCTTTATCTTCATACCGAATATTTAGTTCTAGATGTAAAAAATGTGTTTGGATACTTTCCTAATTCCTTTTTTTACACCTAAAACGGTTACAACATCAAATTCAGTGTTATAATTGCAACTCATTATTGATATTCTAGGTACTTAGTTAGCCACATTTCTTATCTCCATTCAGTAATATTACCAAATTAATCAAAACAGCTAAATATTTTAGATCTATTTGCGATGTTGCTAAGTTTCAGAATAAACACTCATAACATAAAATTATGTATGTTGAAAAATTGTTTTAACAATAAATTGATGTGATTCTATGTCATAGGTTACAAGTTTGTCTTCTGTAATGTAATATTCACCTAAGTACCCATAATTAACAAATTTAATTGTATAAGATTTGCAATAAATAATAAAAAATGTGTTTTTTCAGATTCGCAGAGAGTTCTTCATTGGTTTCCAAATCCTGAAAAGGACATTGCTCGTTTTCGAGCATGGGTCCATTCTATTGGTGGAGAAATTTTGAGCCTGAGTAATGAAAATATTTACAAACTTCGTCGAGTATGTCATGCTCATTTTGAAGATAAATATTGTTGCCGTAACAACAGAATTTCTAACATTGCGATACCAACATTACTTATGCCAGGTAGGTGCACTATGTAGCTATATAATTAGTTGTACTGTGTTGATTTATCCAGCCACACATAATTTAGAATTATAGTATGTTTATTTGCTACGAATGTATGTTCTATCTATTTATAATATAACCACATTAGTAGCTTAATAAGCTGTTAAGTGTGTATCTTAAAGGTCTCAACATTTTTAAACATTAAATTAAATTTTAAAAAAGTATGTTGTACATTTACTATAATTTGGCATTTTGCTTACATGTAGATAGTTTTATCAGAATCTGCCTGTTGATTTTCAAGAAATTTGAATTTGTTATATATATGGAAGACAATATTTGTAGGGTTATTAAGGTTTGGAGATTTTATCCAGTCTGTTCTTGAAGGAATTCAATGTGGGTATTATTATAACACATTCAGAGAGTTTGTTCTGCGCTGTTACCAGACAGTTTGTTAAGAAGTATGTATTGATCTTATTAAAGTTACCTTACCTTTGTTGTTGCAGGACTACTATCCATATCAAAATTCACCCACACCAATAGAATACCATTCAAGGAAGTTGAAAATTTACCATCAACATCAAAAGGTTAGTTCATCAAAACTCTTAAGCAGAGATTGATTAACATTACTTAGCATGTGTTTTGTCTCCAATTATGTTTCCATCTCTATCTTGCACTTGTAATTTGACACTTTTGCCACAGGAATAATGCTCAGCCAAAGTATGAGCTAAGTAATTTTTAGTGCATTAAGCGGAGATGAGTGTAGATAAGTCTAAACAATCAATAGGATTCCAATATTTTGACATATCCGCCCCACTTAGTAATCCCAAGACACTAAGTACTAGAAAACTGTAATTTGGCTTGAGGTATAGTAGATATTAATCACGCCAACAAAGTGGTTGGTTTTGGATATGTGAAAAATTCAGCAGTAGTAAACACAGGGTGGAATTTTTGAACCTCACCTGGAGGGAAACTACTCTAAATACTGGAGATAGCAAATTTTACTCAAAGGTAACATTCCTTTATTTTAAAAAAGAAAGAAATCCGCATTCAATGATTTTCGAGAATTCGCTTGCCACACTCGGGAACTTTTATGGCATGAATCAATAGGATCATCATATTCATATCTTAAGGATCAAATAGGAAAACCATAAAATCTTAACTTATTTTAATGCTCTATTTTACATTTTTAAAGTATTTATTGTAAACGTTATAAATAAACGATTCTTATTAGCTGCGTCCCGCGGTTTCACCCGCGTAAAGTAGTTTTTTCTTTTAAACCCTATTCCCGTGGGAAAATCGGAATAAAAAGTAGCCTATTTTACGACCAGTGACCTCAGCTATCTATTAGTGAAAGTCCCGTAAAAATCGGTACAGCCGTTTCGGACATTAGCCGGAACAAACAGAAAGACAGACAGACAAAAAAATAATTAAATTGTGTTTTTGTTGTATGGATCGTATATACTTTCATATATACATTTAGTAAAAAGCTGTTATTTTGACATTACAAACAGCTACACACATTCATCTATAGTAATTACTTTTATTTATTTTCGTTTCAGGACCACAATCTCTACCAGAATCCCGAAAACCATTAAAAGAAAACGACAAACCATCACAAGGTTGGTTCATATAATTAAATCTTTCCCAACTACCAGTTTCCTAATTTCGACATTAAAATTATTTTTCCTTCTTATAGCTCCGTGCACGATATTTATTTATTTATTTATAAAGGGTGTCAGGGACATCGACGCGAAGCCTGTTGCCATGGATTCAGTACATAATTCTGAACCACCCTGCGTTGAAATTTTTCGTCGGTTATTAAAAAAAAATCTGCTGTTTCATAGAAAAGTGCAATACCTACTCGGTCAAAATGTATGGAACAGCTGTTATTTTTTATAACAACCTGTGGTTCAGAAAAAAATTCGAGTTTTCAAATCACGAATAGTTTTGTTTAAGTTCTGTTTCCCTTTCTCAAAACTAATGAACAAAATTGGTAAATATCAATCGATTTCGTGCACGGCCTCTTAATAATTTTGTTATTGATACCCGCTGTTTTCCTTTTACTTATATCAGTTTCACTTCTATTTATCTTATGGTCAGAAAAAGGTACTGTACCTTTGTAACAACTGCAAATGAACTTATTATATCTTTTGCATTCCAGCCACTGTTGAACTTGGTGCAACTGTTGAGAGTCTTGGAATTCAAGAATGTACACTTACACCTGTATCTGCACATGACACTTGTAAAGGTGACCATATTGGTAAGTAGGCATAATTTAAAGATCAAAATATATTGTTGGAAAGTACTTATAACACAATGTTTATACAATCATAATATTCTTATGCAACTTTATCATGCATAGCTTGTTTTTTAACAGCTTAACTTTTTTTGCAGCCTCATACACTACAAAAAAAGTAGTGAAACATGTGATTTTGTCAAAAAAGGAGCATAATTTGTACCAAAAATTAGTTACAACGAGAACTAAGCTATCAAAATGCCGGAACAGGGCCCGTAAGCAATCTTTGCAATTAAAAGCAGCCAAAAACTTCATGAAAAGTAGCAACTTTATAGCTACTGTAAACAATTTGCCAAGCGCTGCAAAAATTTTAACAATGCTACAGTTCAGAGAACATAAGAAGAAAGCAAAAGGCAGAAGATTTTCTACTGAAGAAAAAATATTGGCTTTGGCAATGCTGAAACAAAGTCCAAAAGGCTATCGCTTTCTGCGAAGAATGTTAGTTTTGCCTTCTCGGAACATACTAACAAAATTTTTGAACCAGGCCAATATAAAGCCTGGTATTAACAGCAATATTTTTGCTCAACTGAAACAAAGAGCAAATAAAATGAAGCCAGCGGACAAACTCTGCGTTTTAATGTTTGACGAAATGTCGCTGAAAGCCAACGTATCATATAATGAAAGAAAAGATTTGGTGATAGGTTTTGTCAATAATGGTTGTGAGACAAAACCCGAATTTGCAGACCACGCACAGGTTTTTATGATCAGGGGTCTTTTAAGAAAATATAAGCAACCTGTTGCTTATACATTTGCACAGTCTGCCACTAAAGGACCAGAGCTGGCTGTGCAAATTAAAACCATTATTGAAAAACTTCAAGAAACTGGCTTCAATGTAGTGGCTACAGTATGTGACCAAGGCACAAATAATAGACATGCCTTAAATCTTCTCTTAAACGAAACCAGGGGACATATGCTGAGAAGTGGACAAGAAGTCAAAGAAGACACTAATTTAATAATAATTAATAATAAGAAAATTGTTCCACTGTATGATCCCCCACATTTGCTAAAAGGTATACGCAACAATCTTCTAGAGAAGAATTTAAGGTATACAACTGATAATAAAGAAAAGACAGCTAAGTGGGATCACATCAAACAATTGCACCAAGAAAATCCCGCTTATAAAGGAATCAGGTTAATGCCTAAGCTGTCAGATAGCCATGTGGATCCAACGAGGACGAAAATGAAAGTTAAATTTGCCAGCCAAGTTTTCAGTAGAACTGTTTCATCTACTATGGGATATCTGGCAGGTAAGATCGAAGATGTGTTGTTTTTGTGTTAAAGATCAGCTATATTAGGTTGTATTTAAATTGAATAGCTTACTTATATCATAAATTATTATTTTCTGTATGTATTTTTGACACCATGGAATTTAAATAATAATTCTAATTCAAAATTATTCATAATATTATAATCACCTGGCTTCAGTTACTTGGTAATTTAAAATGTATATTGATGAATCATCTATACAAGCATATAGTTATGAACTCACAACCTACGCAAGCCTATGTTCCAACACCAATATCTCTTAAACCAATTGTCATAGAATCGAGTTTTTGGTATCACTACTTAGGTAAACTAAACATCTGTTAGACGAGTAGATAAAAAAAGATAGTTCACGGGGTGAATTTTGTAATAACCTTGATAAACCAAAAAAAACAATGTTAATTTTAACGTGATATTGATCTTTTCGTATTTATTTCAATATGATGCAGCATTTATTGTCAGTATTTGAGTTATTTAACCCATTGTTAAAACTTTTCACTAATGAAAAAAAAAATGTAGGATAATTGGACATTAAATTCCAAAGTTAAAGTACTTTTAGTATGCATGCTTCATATAAAAATACAAAAATGGCTGCCATTCAAGGGGGGTTGGGTTCCAACCCCTCATGTAGAATAATTTTATTGATAAAATAGAGTAAACTACCTTCCCTTAAAGTTTGTAGTCCGAGACCAAACACATTGTATATCTATTCAAAGCATAGGTACATATACAATTTTATACACATAAAGTGTACATTATGCGCACAAAAATCTAAGAGTGTAATAGAGTAATCTAATATTGAATTATTATTATTTTACAGACAACAGAATCCTCCCAGCGGAATGCAAGGAGACTGCAGATGTCCTACTTTTTTTTGACAATCTTTTTGATTCTGTAAATGGCAGCTTTACAAAAAACAGGTTTTCAAAGCCACTCCTGGGACCTGTAACACCTCATTCGAAACACCACGAATTTTGGGCAAAAGCGAAAAAAGTATTAAAATCCATGAAATTTATAACAGATAAAGATAAAATTGCAAGTGTACCTAGTATTAATAATTGGGTATGGACACTGGAAGGCATTGAAACATTGGTTAAAATATTAGAAATTGAACATAATATTACGTCCTTATGGATGCGGCACCTAAACCAAGACCCAATCGAAAATTTCTTTGGGGCCATAAGAAGCCATGGGTGCCGCAACACAAATCCAACGCCAGAAAGATTTGAATCAGCGTTAACAACTTTATTGGTCAATAGCCTGTCCAGTGTCCATGCCCCTGGAGCAAATTGTGAAGAAGACCAATGCAATGCACTACATGCCCTCGTCGTTACAAAGAGTAGTGAAGCTGCGACGACTGGTGATATCTTTTTAGATATTGTAAATGAGATTACCCTTACGCCTTTAGAGGATAAAAGTCGGCCCCAAATAATGGGACCCCTACAGTATGTATCGGGTTACTTTTTAAAAAAATCGAAAAATAAGATATTTAGGTCCTGCGAAATTTGTAAAGGTAATCTCTATAGCGAAGTTGAAGATGATTTTATTAAAAGAAGAGAATATGCCAATCGTCGTTGGCTATCCAGCCCTAGCCCAGATTTTGTAACATGCATCTCAAACATGCAAGATATTATAAATACAATATTACATAATAATTTAGAACGCAAAGCCCTTAAGGAATACACAAAAACAATTGTTTTATTGTTTCTAGATTTTAATTTTGTGACATGCTCAGTTCACAAAGATAAATTAATAGACTTCTTAATTAATTTTGTATGTAGATTTTTTATGTTTACATATTGTAAAAATTTGAATAAAATATTATCTGGGAAAAAGGATATCGACAGTGACGAGGACGTACTGCAGTGTAAAGCAAAAAAGTATTTTAAACGATGCTATAAGAGAAAAAATAAATAATATTAAGCATTTAAAACATAATGGGATTTTTTTTAAAACTATAGTGCCATAACTTTAATTTTCTAAAAAACATATAATGTTTTGTGCTAGAATAGCTTCAGTATTTTGACAATTAATTTATAAATGAATGAATTGATTAATTTATTATAATGAATGATGTGTATGCTATGTTTAGTGTATGACCAAATCAGGTTTTTTTTTTAATAAAAAAACCTAGGCTTTTGATCAAGAGCTGAATAAACACAAAATTATTACTTTATGTTGTCGAAAATCTGAGAATCCAGTTTCTTTTATCAAAAACCTAGACTGGATTAGTTTTATGATGAAATCAATGTCTGTTGCTATTTCTTTAAATAAATAAAACAATTAAAGACAATAAACAATTATTTATTTGCTATAATTTAACATTTATTTAGCACATAATCAATATTGGGTTCTCCACTAATTGTGGTTTTATCAAGAAATGTTAAAACATTTGTTTATTTTCATAATGTTTCCACTTATTGTGATTACATCGATCAATGTTAAAAATAAATTGAAATAAATATAATTATAATTAAATTATAATATACAATATTTCTTATAATTTTACATACATGTAGCCTAATCAATATCTAATTTAGCATAATCTTGATGCAAACACAATTAGTGCAGAACCAATATTGAATAATTGCTAAATATATGTAAAGTTAAAACAAATAAATAGTTGTTTATTGTCTGAATTGTTTTATTTATTCAAATCATGCCATTTGTTTTAAACTGGTTTTTATGTTTATTATTTTATTTATCTTTTATATAGATTCTTTTCTATTTTGTGTATGTGAGAACGTTGTAGGCTTAGTGTACTGACAAATATGGTACCAATACTTATTCCAAAATAAATGATTTTAACTAGAATATTATGGGTTTTATTTTATGTTATTTATTTCTGCAGCCCTAAATAATCCCTTAATTTAATCATGTTAGTCTATGAATAAATTAAGGGGTTATGAAAATGAATTAACTCATAATAAAAACAGCCTGAAATCAGGAATGATGGTAGACGTATAGATCTAACTATATACATGGCAGGAAAGTTGTAGGTTTATAGTTATAGATGGCGCCACCAATCGCTTTCCTTCTGAACCGGTCGAGTAAAGCCTCTATACCTATATTAAAAAGTACTCTGTGACTCTTATGGAATCTCTCATCGTGTTTTCGTCGAATAGCGACTCATGCCAGTTTGTGTCCGACGCTTGTGAAGTGATACTATTACAATTTTATTGAAAAAAGACCTAATTGTTGTTGAGTGTGTTTACCACTAAATTAAAAGGTAAGTTTCATAAAATTGTTTAATCTTATATTGACAAATTAAATTTTAGGTCAGTTTATAACTTATTTTCATATTATTTTACGTGAAACATTTAGTTTTGAGCCGGTTTATCATTAAACGTTATTCTATTTTTCGAGGCCCATTATGAGTTAAGTCAGTTTACTATTAAAATGTATACAATAATACAGGTAACACTTTTTAACATTCAAATATAAGCCTGTTTACTACTAAATGTTCCTGTTACTTAAGAGCCCCAATATTAGTTGAGTCTTCGTTTGAAAAAGAATAATGTAATATAATGCGAATTTTTTTCATTGCCTGTAAATATTTTATGTTAAGTCATTGTTAGTCTAAATTCTGCGTACAGTTTTTTATTTGTACAAGGGGCATAAATATTACTTTTTGTGTTTTAGGTTGATTATGTCATCCAATAGGTCGAAAAAGATGCTGGAGCTTGTTCAGGTTCGAAACCCGTCGCCACAACCGGCAACACAGGATAAAGAACATGAATCGGTGCAATCAACTGAAGTGACGGTAATAATTTCAAGTAACTTTATAAATTAGGTTTATAATTTATTTATTTTATTATTACTAAAATACTATTTTCTTTACTTATAGGTGTTAGGTGATATAACAAACAAGCCGGAAAATCAGCGTTACTCAAACGTACAGGCATATTTTGAAATTACTGAATCAGCTTCAGTCAGCAATGAAAAAAAAATTCATGACACCACAGTCGTCTACGATTGCACTGATGAAAAATATCCAAAATCTGATACCGATTTAAGTGATCAAGATCCAACATACGAAGTTCCGTCTAAAAAGCAAAGGCAAATACCAGTATATCCAAGTCGATCAAAATCATCTGTGAGTTCCTCGTCTTCCACCTCTTCTTCATCCTCATCATCTTCAGGATCTTCCAGTGATAGTTCCGATACAGACTCCAGCGATGAACAGAATAGTCCACAAGATCAAATAATACAGGTAACCGTAGAAAAACAATCAGAAGAAACAAACATTAATGAACCTGCAACCACAGAAGTGACGGCAAATCAAGAAAACGGAGAAAATACTGCACTACAAGAAGAAAAGAAGAAGGGAAGGAAACGTATTCGGAATGAAGAAAACTGGAAACAGAATAAGGTTAAACGTCTAAGAAATTCTGGAAAACCATATATTAACAAGAAGAATAAAGCAATCAAACCCCGATCTGTTCAACCACCCTGTGGTGATAAATGCAGGCTCAAATGCTGTGAAAAGATAACCGGAGATCAAAGACAAACCATTTTTGATGTGTTTTGGAATCTCGGCCAGGTTGATGCTCAAAGATCGTTTATTATGTCTTGTATGACCGATATAACTCCAAAATATAAATACTCAAATGCTCGTAATCCTAGAAATTGCAATCAAGCATTCCATTTCTTAGTGGAAGGGCAATCGGTACGAGTTTGTAAAACATTTTTTATAAAAACCTTGGATATTTCTGATCGCGTTATACGTACTGTCAAAAGCAAGATAAATGCACATGGAATTCTTGCACAAGATCTGAGAGGACAGCACAGCAACCATGTAAGGGCTGACGAACAACTAATAAACGATATCAAACAGTTCATAGACGCAATTCCAAGAATTGAATCCCATTACGTTAGACAATATTCTACTCGTGAATACATTGATGGTGGGAAAACAATAACTGATCTTTTCAGAGACTTTAAAGAAAATCAAAATAAAAATAATAAAGAAGCAGGTAGATATTGTACTTTTTACAAAGTATTTACACTAGATTATAATATTTCATTTTTCCGGCCCAGAAAAGATCAATGTGATTTATGTTTACAATACAAAAACTCGACGCCTGAACAAAAAGTATTGCTCAAAGAATCGTACGATGCCCATTTAGAAGAAAAGACATTGAGCCGCCAAGAAAAGTACGAAGATCGCTGCAAAATAGACGATAAAAATAAAGTTCTCGTCTTTGATCTGCAAGCCGTTCTGCAATCTCCTAGAGGAGATACCTCAGGATTTTATTACAAATCAAAGTTAAATAGTTACAATTTCACTACTACGATTTTAAACAAAAAAGTGGACGGCCAAATTAAAGATTCGTATGATGATGTACACTGCTTCTTCTGGAACGAAACCGATGCTAAACGCGGAGCTAACGAAATCGGATCTTGTTTACTAAAAGTTTTTGAGAAGCTCTCAGCAGAATCATCAAATGACAATGGGTGTAATTTAATTCTCTATTCTGACAATTGCGCCGGTCAAAATAAAAATAAATTTATAGTATCACTTTACCTGTATGCAGTCACTCATCTAAATATTAAATCTATAACTCATAAATTTTTAATAAAAGGTCATACTCAAAACGAGGGTGATAATATTCATAGCCTCATAGAAAAGGAGATTACAAAAAATCTAAAATCTGGTCCAATTTATTCCCCTCATCAATATGTAGCCATAATTAAAAACGCAAAAAAGTCTGGCAAGAAATTTTCAGTTCATGAACTGACATTTGAGTCATTTTTAGACTTAAAAAAACTTCAAGAAGATTGGGGTGTTAATTTCAATCAAACGAAAGACGGGGGAACTATTACATGGAATGATTTAAAGGTTATTAGAGTGTGCAAAGATAAACCTTTTTCTTTTTTCATTAAAACCTCCTACAAAGATAGTGAATACCGAGAAGTGAGCGTCAGAAATAAAAGGAAGAAAATGCTTCCTCTGAGTGAAATTGTACCAACTAATGTCTACACACAAAGGCAGAAACTTAGTGAGAATAAAAAGAAAGATCTAAGAGAGCTCATAACAAAAAAATTGATCCCAAATTTTTATTCGGACTTTTATAACACAATTATTTAATAGTATACCTACGTTGATAATTTTACGTTGATTAATTGCTGGTTATATGCCAAAGTTAATTAAAATGTTTCCTTTAGAATTTTTATTTTATGTTTTATAGACATTTAACGAAAGTTTACTCAGACATTGCTTTAATTAGGTTGGATCATCTAAGTATGTTTTTTTAATAATTATAACATTGATTTTTTATATCGTTTTGTTGTATACCTTCTGAAATGGAGTAATTCTCCGGCTTGATTTTTGTGTTGATTTATAGTTATGTAGAACCTATAAATAAGACTGATAAGTACCTTAAATTTTTTAAGTTTATCTGCTACTTGTAAAGGCTGCTTTAATAAAAGATTGATGATTATATTTAAGTCTTTTAATATTAATAAAACTCCAATATTAAGTTTGTACACGGTCTGCAAATTTGAATAAAGTGACCCAATCTCAATATATTTTCCTAAAGTAATCAAATACAGACTAAATACTGAATTAGTCATCATAAACAATAAATTATTTAAACTGAAACAGGCTTAAATTTCAATGAAACATTTGCATTTTAAAATATTTGTTTTACTTTTTATAAAACACTGTCTTAACTTAGAATGTACTTTTTATAATATTTTTAAAAAAATAATTACATTTTATTTCCAGTTTTTATTTACTCAGATCCCATCAATAGTTAATCCTTCGTTCAAAATACAAGCATTCATGATTATATAATAAACAGTTTTAATTTTATGCATCAATAAATAGGATATATCAACATCGCAAGATCTTCTTTTGCGATTTCCCAAAAAACGTCTTTTTTTAGATAAGTCAGTATTCCATTAAGCATGCGATGTATAATTCTCAAGTAGTTCTAAAAGAGTTGTTTATTATTAATAAATGGCCCCGTTCATCACGAACCCGACACTGTTTACCGTTTAAGATTAGAGCTAATATAACTCGAGTTATAAGTGTTTATCTTTACGATATCGGATGACTCACGCGATGGCGTAATCAAGGGGCCCCCGAAGGGCTACACGCGGGGCTTTACTGTTCGCGCGAAAGGATAAAGAGGTTAACTAATATTAACAGGACAAAAATAGCGCTAAAATGATTTGTATCACCATGTCTAACTATTATTATGAAAATTAAACAAATTCTGCTCCGGATTTCACAGAAAATCAAGAAAATCAAAAAATCTTAAATACTACTTACGGCAAAAATGTAACAGGATTTAAATTCATTTAATAATGAGAAATATATAAATCCAAACCTTAATCCCCCAAAATTAAACAAATTAGAGCGATAATTTATTTTGTCAAAGTAAAAATTAAATTACGATGCACGGTGTTAGCGCTAAGCAGCGTGCGGCGTACGGCGTGTGCTAGTGTGCGTAAACAAGATAAGCGCTGCGTTCATTGTGTGAGTATGACTGTGTTGTTGTTTGAGTCGGTGTTTTATTGAGTTACGCGATTGTACACCTTATTCATATTACGGAAAGATCAAATTCCTATGAAAGTGCTGCGCCAAATACAAGAAGAAAGTTTGCAGACGTATTTTACGTAAACATTAATTGATTTTTTTTTTCACGATTGGTTTAAAGTGTTTAATTTTCGTGTAAATAGGTTAGAAATAGCCTTTAGATGAAAGTTAAACTAAATTAAACCCTGTTACCTTTTTGCCTCAACCGCTATTGTAAAAAAACTGGTAATAATAACTTCCGGTAGTACAATTTGTTTAATTTTGTTTATTGGCGGTGTAATATATTAATTTAAGTTATTTTATGTAAAAAAACCGCTGTTTATATTTTTGCCTTAAGTACAATTAAAAAATTTCGTAAATGTTTTTTTACCGTAATTTCCGTGGACGAAAATGTTTAATTCTGAAAAAATATATTACTGTCACCAATTCTTTACCTAAAGTAACTAAATTTGTCCTGTTAACTTTTTTTCCCATGTTTTTATTCACAAAAACGCGTTTTCGTCTTTTTCAGCTTGATCCGGTCTCGGAAAATGTTTATTTTTTTTTTATTATTTGAAGAGCTAAGGTCAAGTACACGATTCAAGAAAAAAATCGCTGTTTATATTTAATGCAGGGTTCAAATCTAAAAGCCCCGGACTATATTATGTGTCCCCGTTATTGAGGATATTGTGAATTTTCTACTGGACAAAGCTGTTACGAATTAACTCATGGGTACATGATAAAATTTAAATAGTTTCAGCGCGTGTTAGTTAAATTTCCTTTCTGATATATATTTTAAACACACACATAAAGAGAAGACCCAGAGAATTTGGATGCAAGAGCGAGCGAAGCGAGCTCTGGACTTGGGGCACCCCGACTCGGACAGGCTAGCTTCGAAGGCGGGGTCTAGTGAGCGAGCGGAGCGAGCGAACTAAGACCCAGACATCCCCTTCGTGTTAGGTTACTGTAAGTCCTGAAGACAGAAATAGGAGCTCCGCGTAGCGGGGCTACGTCGACTACGCCTTAAAAATAAAATTTCCAATTAACAAATAAGAAAAGGTTGGATTGGTTCCTGATCGCAGTGTAGATTCAGTTCAGTAAAATAGTTCTGCAAATACCAATAAACATTATATTTAATTTGATTTATTTAGTATGCATAATTTGTGTGCAAGTCATATTTTTGGTTTAACTTTGAAATATTTTGTCCGAAAAAAGGGATTAAACAGAATATATCGATTTAATTACATGCCATAATTAAATAACAAATGCCGAGGTCAATATCATAGTTCAACTGACCGAAATAATAACAAACAAATGTAAACTATGATGCAATACACTTGTCTCGCTCTAACTCGCTCCATATTTGGCACAGGTTTATTCCTAGACGCCATACTTTCTTTAAGGGACAATCATGTTGCGGTATCGCGCGTAGCTATAGAAAAGTGCTGAGAGCGAACATGATTGTTCTTTTATCTGTTGCAAACATATGTGGGCCAACTCTGTGCGGTAAAAACCAATCAACTAAGATCTTGGGTCGAAACATGATTTGAATGGTTGTTTTCAACATTGTGCAGAACAATGTCTGTGTACTTTTCAGCACCATCCAGTATTGGCTCATATACAGACAGGGATTGCCTTTACGCTGCCCGGGTTTCATACCGTATGAACTACAACTCTAGTCGAAGAAAATTAGTCAAATTAGGGCAAGTATCTCGGAATGAGAGATAGTCGATAAGTAGGTTTTGAGACATGTTTTAGGGTGTCAAAATAAAGGTTTGTACAAGTTTATAGGTGACTATCTCTCATTCTGAGGTGAAGCCCCTAATTTTTCTGGACTATTCTCCTAGAGCCTTTCTGAAGGGGTAGTTTTCTTTTTTTTTCAAATTACATTTCCCTAAAAAAGATATACTTGTTTCAAGTTTCTAAATCGAATCAATAAAATATTTATATTTTAAATAAGACAGAAGTTAATAAATTGATTTAGTTAGGCACTCAACTTAGTATTAGTAATCAATTTTCTATTCTCTTTAACGTTTTACACCAGTACCACAGTCTAAATCACCATTAGACGATGTTTGCAAAAACGAATAATGCCAAACTGACTTGATTTGTTTGTCTGCCTCGTTGGTCTAGCGGTCGCCTGAGCGTAAGGCCAGATTAGGCAAAGCGTTATTGGGTTTTTCCGTCAGGATTTTTTCAGTAGCTGCCACAGAGTCTGGACTTGTGCCTGGTTGAATGATTTAAAACAAGCATTTAGGTAAATACAAAATGCAAAACACATTTCAGATTTACTATTTCAAATGCAAAATACCAAATAGTTTTGCGTTTTGTATTTCAAATACTAAATGCAAAATAGGTATTTACAAAATACTTTTTAAAAATAAAATACGATTTTACCAAATCTCAGATAATTATTTTTATTAATATTTTAGGTATTTCTAATGAGAAATAGAGACAGAATGCCGAGCCGAACAAAAACGTCTAATAACATTGCACCTTATGCATGACATTTTGGTCATATTTATCAGTACGCGTATCAATAAACTGTGTTATGTTATTAATAAGACTGGTGATGTTAGCTAAACTTAATCACAAAGTATTTTTCATTGCTCATACTCTGAAAGTAAGTCTGAAGTAGCCTGAGGAGCGGGATGAAAGTAATACTTTTCATCCTTAGGGAGAATCGCTTTCAACTGACAGATGTAAAAAAACTAGTTCTATTTTGACATTTTTATCGAACCATGTTCCAAGTTTCTATGCAGCCACGATATAAAATTGAAATAACTTAAAGTTAATTACTGATTAAAGAATACATATTTTTTAAAATAACTTTATTAAAATTTAGTTTCAACAATTTCTTTAAAATAACATAGAGTTGGGCAAAATATTTACCATTTTTTAATGATGAAAATGAAAAATAATGGCTGAAAGGCTGGCTGGCCACAGAAAAAAAAAACAAAATTGGTGGGAAAGCGGCAATCCGAAATAAAATGTACTTATTTTTTCTTTAGCTAATTCATGTTTTTATTTTATTTTTTCCTTGTATTCGTAATGAAAAGCACAGTGTTTACCTCGGGTTAAAGACTTATTTAGTCCCTCGAACTATTGACGCCCTCACTTCATTCGGGCGCCAAACCCCGTCCCGGGACTAAATAAGGTACTTTCACCCCTGGGGTAACAATGTACTATTGCATTTTGAAATGAATATTAAAAAACCGGCCAAGTGCGAGTCTTACTCGCACACAGGGTTCCGTAGCCCCAAACAATATAATAACAATATTTTGAACTGTCATACATTAGTTAGTAGTATTAGTTAGTAAACTTCCACTCAACCGCAAAACTAAATTTGTTTTTCATAGTATGTTTATGAAAAACAAAGTTACTGCTGCAGTTGAGTTGATAAAGAACTCCCATATCTCAAAAACCATAAATCATATCTTATTGAAACCAATTTTGATAGTTGATAGTTTTTTTTACGTTCTACAATGCTAAATATTTTCCTCCTCTTACTTTAGAAGTTACAGGGGGGGACACACATTTACCACTTTGGAAGTGGCTCTAGCGCAAACTATTCAGTTTAGAAAAAAAATGATATTAGAAACCTCAATATTATTTTTGAAGACCTATCCATAAATACCCCACACGTACGGGTTTGATGAAAAAAAAAAGTTTCAGTTCTAACTACGGAACCCTAAAAATGCAAAATACATCTCGAAAGGTATTTCAAATAAAATACAAAATGTTTTCTACTAAAAAAAGCAAATTTAAATGCAAAATACAAAATAAGTATTTTGCATTTTATATTTGCATTTTAAATAGAAGTATTTCAAATAAATCGCATCTCTACATGGGACTTAAACTTAACTGGCGAAATGTAGGTGTATAAGTAGGTATACTTACCTCTGGGACTGTAGCTTCGCGTTCTTTTTTTTTGAGCTTTGACTTTCAAAAGTGCCTGTAATGGTCTATTTGAAATAAATGCTTTGAGTTTGACTTTGAGTTCTGCCTAACTCTTTGCAGATTACAGGCGTGATGCTGATATTATGTTTTATCTCCCGAAATTCCTTTTTTGACTTAACTTGCGTAAGCACTTGTTTATATTGTGGTAACATCATTAGTATTTTTAGTAACAGACTGATAGGTATTCACATTATCTTTTTATCATTACCATGGAACGTGATAAAACTAAAGTATTGTAGGTACTTGCTCATCATCCTGACGTTTCATAATAGTAGATTATGCACCAAGGGGCTAAAGTTGTGTCTTATGTCACGGGCGTCATATTGAATCACGAGCGCAATGAAGGATTCGGGATTTAACTCACGAGCAAAGCGAGGGAGTTAATACAAGAATCCTGAATGCAGCGAGGGATTCAAGCTAGCCCAAGGCAAAGACACCTTTAGCCCAGAGGAGGATACTCTACTTTTTACACCTACTGTGAGAAAATAATAGCCATAGTACGAAAAACAAAGTATTTATTAAATAAACAAAAAGTAAGAATAACTTATTTAGAACTAGTTAGTTATATGCACTTTAAATTAATAATTTAAAGTTTCAACATTCAAAGGTGTGAAAACTTTCGATTTCTTTGATTGGTGACTTTCCGATATCCTGTTTAAAAATGCTAATAGCTTAGCGTATGTCTTGATGTCTATATTGTGTTTCATGCTTATTGTTGACCTAAGCATTGAATAAGTACACCATAGGCTACTTGACTTCTGAGTACAAGATAAATGCTGAAAATACACTAATAGAACTGGTTCCGAAATGGACTTGACGCCTTTCGTACTTTTCCATTTTTGGAAATTGTCGTAGGCTTTTATATAAGTTTCCTTTGACTTTTCCGGCAGTAAATCATTGGAAATATTATTAGCTTCGGTTGTAATGAATTTAGAAGTACAATCACTTTCATCACTCGACATTTTATAATACTTTGTTGATAAATTTAAAGTTTAAATGCCAAAAGTTCGCGCCTTTATTGCGTCTACCAATAAGTAGCCAAGACACGATCAATTCGATTTTCAAAAAAAAAAGTCTCTTCTACGGTTTTGTCGTGTGTGTCTATTGATATCACTCTCATGGAAGTGGCGTTTGTGTAAACTAAGCTTTATACAGGGCTGGTAGAATGGTTTTGGATGATTGGCTGTATGAATTTTGAATTTAGAACGTCATTGGAGACGCTCGTGAAAATAGAGTATTTTTGATAAAATGTGATAAATCGACTGTTGTACAGAACGGTTTTATTATTTATTTATTAAATCACAAAATCCACAGCAATCTTTGCGCAGTTTACTTAAAATAAATTAACTAATGTTTCAGCCAATTACTATTACGGTATTACGGCGCGGTACGGTATTTGTTATTTTTAATGCCAGTTTTAATGTGAATCCATTACTTTTAAAAAAATGGTTCGTAGTTATCTAATTATTCTTATAATTTTTGTCTTCGAAAACATGGCAACGATATGAAGAACCAGTTGTTATGATTTTGTAGGAAATCGAGAATATCATCCACGTGTAGTAAGGGTATCGAGAATAGCTTTCCTCTTTCTGTCACCAAAGGGTGTTTGTTAGTACTATACTGCCAATTTAGCTGAGCATGTGAGATTCCAAATTCAAATCACATTATTGACCAGCGGGTCATAATGAAATCCAGTACAACATTATTGACCGGCTGTGCCCCCGGCCACTAATGACTCACTTTAGGTTAAGGTTGCTTGACATATAATTTGACATTTTCGAGCAGGTGGTGTGAAAATAAATGAAACATGTCAAAACTTGTCTGTTCATCGGGGTTGTCTATTGTTTACCCGAAGATTATATAGGTACCATAATAATCATATTCCAGAATTTCATTTAATACCGAATTTCATTTCCCGAATTTTTTGTTTGCCCTAAAAGACATGACATACTGTTAATTGCCCGAAACTTAGATAAGTACCCTATGATACGAGTGCCAAACGTATTGTTTTTCATATTTTTAACTACCATAATAATTATCAAACATAATATTTAAACGCCATAATGATTATTAGACATAACTTTTAAATGCCATAATAAAACCAAACTATTTCTGGGTGGTTTATAAAAAAATAACCACGAAGGGGATGGCGGGGTCGTTTAAGCGAGCGCAGCGAGCGAATAGACCTAGCCAAACCTTAAAATATTCTATGCATGGTTGATGGTGGGCTTGGTCGACGTGGCCCCGCTTGGCGGGGCTCCTACTTCTGTTTAGTTTATGAAAAAATTACCACGAACCTAACCTTCTAACCTAACCTATCCGAGTCAGAGTGCCCTAAAGTCCCGATTGCATCAAGTTTCTCCTGATATAACAATCGTTACATACCCAATGTCGATGGCAAATGATGTTATGGCATATGATAATTATGGCATGTGATAATTAGGGCATGTGATAATTAGGACATATGATAATTAGGGCTTGCAATGATTATGACAAATGATGTTATGGTAAGTGACTTTATGGGAAACAAAGCTTCTAGCACGTGACTAATATAGCAAATAAAAGTAGGGCAAATGAATATTACGTCGTATAATATTATGGCTGTTGACTATTATGGCAAATGATATTAGGGTAAATAAAATTCGGGCAAACGGAGGTATACCGTTTTTCGGGGCTGCCAGATTGTATAATTATTGGGTACAAAATCTGTATAATTTGGTAATTCAGAATGTCAGTATTGTTGTCAGTAGCCTTCTATAAAATTATAAATGAATACAAGAAAATTCGAATTTATTTAACAAAGTAAACTTGACGTTACTGACCAAAAGATTTTCAGAAATTGGCAGGACATTTAGCTTGGACTGGTTATTTTTACAAGTACATACACATACACCGAAACAAAGAGTATAGTATTAGAGATGCACCGAAATAAGGTGTTAACCGATAATAGTGGTTAGTAGTAATAGTGGTAGGTAGGTGTGGTACATAACAATAACATACCGTAGATATTTGGAAGAGATATCAAGACGATTTTTTGTTCGTCATTCTGTATTTATTATTTGTTTAGGTATTCTAATCAAATCCTGATTAGATTTGATTTGGTATAATTTTTTGACTCACTGACACAGTGGTATAATAACAGTGAACTGTACTGGCAGCCCTGTTATTATTGCCGTTGCCGGTGCCGGCTCAACTCGGCCATCGTGCTTTACTTTTTCGTCAACTTCCGAAGTTTATTTATTCGCATTTTTCACGCTTCGTTGACTTTTAAATAAATTGAGACCCAGGTAAGATGTGCACCAACTTGTACTTGTTTCCATCAACTATTTATTTTCTTTCTCACTGGTTACACCAATAAATTAGTTGGACAAATAGTTTGGTTGCATTCCGCCGGATAAGCTGTGTGTAGAAAGATTTAGATTGATTTATTCCGTTACGTAACTCATAGTATATGTTAGTGAACAGTGCAGTATAGAAAATTAGAAAATTTAGAAATCAATTACAATTAATTATTGTAGTTATGTACAGACTTATGTGCAACACTCTATTGTACAATAAGGTGAAAGTGACAGTGTAGCCCGCGAAATTCAAATTTTACGTTTTTTCCAATTTGCCAGTCACTGTCAGTGTGGTCAGTTTTTATGTTGAATAAAATATGATACGCTGCCGTAACTAATATGGCTGTTATAATCATTAAATTCATCAATACAATCCCCTTAAGTTCATTTAACCCCATAGAATTACTTTTTCATGAAATAGGTAGTCATTTATTGGGATGACTATTTCATGAAATGATGACCACATTATTAAACACGTACGTTTTACGGCTGCATATCATATTTTATTCAACATGAAACCTAACACTGACCGGGAAAATGCAAAAAAGGCAAAAACAAAACGCGGGCTGCCCTGTCACTTCCAACAGGTGATGGCATTTTGTAAACAACTTCATTTAATAAACAAGTTTATCCTTAACGTTCCATGCACAAGAAATTCACCACATAAGTGTCTTTAAAATCTTCTGGGTTTTACTTGTGCCTAAAAATTTACTTGATTGGGAAAATTAATACATAAAACACTAACCTGTAATTTGTTACTTTAATTAAATAAACTTCTTTGTAAGTATTAATTAATTTATCATTTGGCAAGTGCACCAACCCAATTTGTTTTACTGTATTAAAATATTACAGTCAGAGTCATAAATAAAGCAAATTGTTTTATAATTATTTTAAAAATAAAAGAATATAAGCACAATTCATTAAGAGTAAAGTTGAAGTAGAAAATACAGAAACAATGTAAACTAGGAAGTAATCTACATCCCTCCATAAAATGGAAATATAATAAAAGTGAGCCACATACAATTGTTCTAATATTTTAACTAGGAACCTTCGTTAAACGGGTTGTTGATGTCAAAACATGTCACTTCAGTGCTATTCTAGTTAAGTATGAATGCATTATCATCAACACTTAAAACTGGTGATTTACCGAGTTCATCATAAAGAAAAACTCAATGGAACACACATATATACATTCATTTATTCCACTTACAAATACTACTACAGATCAAGACCTAAGTGTGGCCATCAACTATTATTAACACTGGTGTATCATCATTTATCTCTAAATGATTGTGAAAATCACTTGAATATGCATTCTATAGTCTAGAAAACAAATTGGGCTCATGTCGTCGAGTCGTTTTTTGGGACTTATTTTTATACTAATAGCGCATAGTTATTGAATTGATTACATGTATAAAATACTGCGTCACTACTTTATGCCAGATTACACCAGTAGTAGATCCACCATACTTTCATGAACTCTGTGCCCTCACAGGGTTCCGTGAAATTGTATGTATCCATTGAGTCAAATGTTTAGATTCTAAGAATAGATATGTATGTCAGTGAATGATGAGAGCCACCACTTGGTTGATATTCCGACTGGCCATGACAATGATGTTGACTTCCATACACTTTCAGTGGAAAGGTACAGGCATTCCCACACTTCACCAGTCATGCTACCTCATGTTTGTCAACTGAGGTTAAGTACACTTGGTTACAGAAGTACTATCTCTGATAAAATGAAATATTAGTTTTCTTTTTGACAAATATTATTGACCATGGGTGTTGTATGTTAAAATAAAATCAATACCTTTCCTTGTAAATTGAGAGTATTTAATTATATAATTGATAAACTAAACATTTATTTAATATTAATACCT